>CM050512.1:74928125-76427500 GCA_027563665.1 Antrozous pallidus
GGGATGTCCACCTGCTGGACACCCTCTCACAGTCCAGGGCTCTCACAGTCTGGGACTCCTTGCTCCTTACCACCCACAGGCAGCCATGAACCCAGCTCCTGGCTGGGAGTGCATTGACCACCAGGGGGCAGCTCCTGCATTGAGTGTCTAACCCCCTGGTGGTCAGTGCGCATCACAGCGACCAGTTGTTCTGCCAGCCATTCCGCTGTTCAGTCTATTTGCATATTAGGGTTTTATTATATAAGAAAACAGTAAATAAATCAGTTCAATGAAGAATTATAGGTTTTATACTAGAGGTATACACAAGGTACTGTGGGAGCACAGAAGAGTGATTTTTTGAAGCTGTGTATTTCAAGGAGAGAGACCAGCAGGTACATTGTCTATTGTGACTGGAATGGAGAGCTAATTAAGAGCTAATCTTCACACCTATCCTCTCCTTCCAGCATTATTCCCAGAATCACTATTCTGGTTATATCAATCTTTGTGCCTTTCAATTTAGCTTTGGGAGCAAAGTCAGAAAAATCATGAAGTAGAAAGAGGACAGATGGGCAAATAATGATCCTTGAGTGAGTTGAAATGTTGACTTATTCCATGGGAAAAGAACATATATGGGAACAAATGAGTAAAGGATATGTGAACCAGTTGGTAATTGGAGGAAAAGCAAATAGACACCTTGAAACAGCTGCAAAGAAAATAAAGCATATTAAGAGATAGCCTATATTAATACTAGACTTGAATTCCTGTGCTATCACTATTTTCCTTATTGATAATTATCATCTTAAGAAAGTTGTTCTGGAAAAAAAAAGGTTTTCTCAATGAATTTCTATTCTTTACAATTTGTAATGAAAATCAATCCCTCCACTTTGCATTCTCTGTTCCTGTTGAGTAGGATTCTTCATTTTTCCATGAACATGTCATTTTCATTTCTGTCTGTCATCTTTTATATAATTTACCTTAGGTGAAATTTGTTTTCTTCTCTCCAATTAATTATTTAGCAAACATCTTGAATCCCAACAAAGATGCCTGATACTTGGCTAGATACTGGGGCTGCAGAGATGACTCACACACAGCCTTGTCTTCACTTACTCAGTTCTTTGAGGTCTTTACCCAAAAGGTAACTACTATCTCTAAAATTTCAATCCCAACCTCTGACATCCTATCTAACAAAAGAGTAATATACAAACTGGCCATACCTCTGATCAAACCATACCCAAAAGCCATGCCAACCAGCCAATCAGGAGCAAATAAACCCCAAACAAGATGGCTGTGGCCACTGAGAGCAGGAGGGAGGCTTGGGTTTCCCTGGCAATGGAGGAAGCCAAGCTTTCCACCTGCATTTGCCTGCGTAGGCCACCACTCAATGCTACAAAGTTTCAATTATAGATGATATATCCCAACAGAAATGGTGGCAGCCATGGAGCTGGAGAGAGCAGAGGCTAGGGTTGCCCGGGTGATGGAGGAAGCCAAGCTTCTGCAGCCCTCGCGCCTAGATCTCCACTCTAGGCTATAAAGTTTCAATTATGGAATTTAAATAAACGGGAACAGAAATGGCTGTCGCCACAGAGCGAGCAAAGGCTTGGCTCCACTCCAGTTAGGGCCTGATCCCCCTAACTGCCTAACTGCTCTCCCCTGCTGGCCTGATCCCCCTAACTGCCTAACTGCTCTCCCTTGCTGGCCTGATCCCCCAAACTGCCTAACTGCTCTCCCCTGCTGGCCTGATCCCCCTAACTGCCTATCTGCTCTCCCCTCCTGGCCTGATTCCCCTAACTGCCTATCTGCTCTTTCTTCCTCTCCACACCCTTCATACCCCCAGCACAGGTGTGCTGAGAGCTCTCTGCCACAGCCCTGCCCCCATCCTGATTGGTCATTATGTAACAACATCCCGGCCAATTTGCATATTCCTCTATTATGTGTGTGTGTGTGTGTGTGTGTGTGTGTGTGTGTGTGTGTGTGTGTGGTGTGTGCGTGTGATTCTTTCTCTAACTCTCTCTCCCTCCCTCCTTCTCTGCCCTGCCATATTGTAAGTCCCATGAGGGATCAAGGCCACCTTACTGCTATACTTCCAGCATCTAGCATAGTAATAAGACAGGTGCAAGTCACGTGCAAGCAGAAGTTAAAAGGGAGCAGAAACTGTAAGCAGAAGTTAGTCACCAGGCAGATAATGAGGAGAAATACAAAGGGAAGTAGAAACTATAACCCATGAGAGACAGACAGAGCAATAGTTCCAGTTCTAATTTCAAAAGTATCTTTATAGCAATTTTCTTTACCCTCTTTCTTAATAAGGGTGAGTTTTAATTTTTTTAAACTAATGTTACAGAAATAGCAGTTGAATGAAATCTTGATCAATTAGAGTAAACAATTCAAATACTTCAGTAAAACAAATATTTTTAAATAACTTCTAACTTTAAGATGGTTGTTGATGAATAAATGGAAAAATTACTTTAAGGCCTGGAGATGGGGGAGGCAGGAAAGTGTTTTGCTCCAATCAGCCCTCACATCCTTAAAGCACAGGGAATATCCTCGAAGGATTTGGGACCTACATAAAAGAATTGCTGGAGAAAGGGCTCATTCTAGCACTCCCTCACAAATCAAATAGGATCGACACCCCAAATTCATTATTTTAGAAAACTGCTTTATAAGGTGGAAAATTGATTAAAATGAATTTAGTTTTTAATTTTATTGTTCAAAGTATTACAAATAGTAGTACATATGTCTTCTTCCTCCCTCCATTGAGCTCCTCTATCCCCCAGCACTTGCCCTCACCACCATCCTCTCCCAACCCTTCCCCACCGCGTGTTTTGTGTGTATTGGTTGTGCTTATATGCATCCATACAAGTCCTTAAGTTGACCTCTTATCCCTCCAACCCTCCCCTGCCGTCCTGCTGTAGTTTGACAGTCTGTTTGATGCTTCCTTATTTTCGATTCAGAGAGAATTAGGACTAAGAAAAACTGTTTTAAACCTTAATCCTCTTTATTTTATAAAGATTTCTTTAAAATAGACCGTTTGCTTAAAGTCACATACCTAGTAGTCACAAAACTAAGATTAACCCCCAAGACAGGTAATTCTTGGCTCAGTGCATTTTGTGGGACATCTTATTGCCTCTCCATTTCAGAAAATCAAAATCCATGTCTATTAATTCTACTTCCCAATGAGAAGTCAATTCCCTCTATCTTAGGAAAATAATATCTCACTTCTTATTATGAGTATTAAATTTGGCTAGGTGATGTTCTTATATGACATCTGATTTAGTTATGATAAAAGTATAAAGAAAATACAAATTATTATTGCAATTAAAATTTCCCAAAATTACACAAGAGAGAAAATATTTTAAAATATTTAGCACTTACATAGTATGTTTTACTTTAAAAATGTTTACAGTAAAAAATACTATCAACAACTCTACTACAACAAACTGGTCAACCTAGAAGAAATGGACATAGTCCTAAAAAAAATACAACCTTCCAAAACTCAGCCAGGAGAAATAAAAAAATCTGAATAGGCTGGTAACCATGGAGGAAATTGAAGCAGTAATAAAAAATTTTCCAACAAACAAAAGCCCTGGACCAGACGGCTTCACATGGAAGTTTTATAAAACATTCAAAGAAGAAATAAAACCCATCTTCCTCAGACTATTCCAAAAAATTCAAGAGTAAGGACCACTTCCAAGCTCTTTCTATTAAGCTAGCATTACCCTAATCCCAAAACCAGATAAAGACAATACAAAGAAAGAGAATTACAGATCAATATCCCTCATGAACATAGATACCAAAATCCTCAACAAAATTCTGGCAAATTGAATCCAGCAATACATTATAAAGATCATACACCATGACCAAGTGGGATTTATTTCGGGGATGCAAGGATGGTACAGTATTTGCAAATCAATAAATGTGATACACCATATAAATGAACTGAGAGATAAAAACCATATAATCATATCCATTGTTACAGAAAAAAAATTTGACAAAATCCAACAACACCCTTTCTTGATAAAAACCCTCAGCAAGGTGGGAATCGAAGGATCATACCTCAACATAATAAAAGCCATATATGATAAACCCACAGCCAACATACTCAATTGGCAAAAAACTAAAACCATTTCCCCTACAAACAGGAACAAGACAGGGATGCTCACTCTCACCACTCCTGTTAGACATAGTACTGGAAGTACTAGCCATTGCAATCAGACAAGAAGAAGAAATAAAAGGCATCCAAATTGGAAAAGAAGTAAAACTGTCCTTATTAGCAGATGACATGATATTGGACATAGAAAACCCCAAAGACTCCATCAAAAAACTACTCGACTTAATAAATGAGTTCAGCAATGTAACAGAATACAAAAATAACAGGCAGAAGTCTATGGCTTTTCTATACACCAATAATGAACTCCTAGAAAGAGACATTTAAAAAGCAATCCCACTTACCATTGCAACAAAAAAATTAAGATACCTGGGAATAAACTTAACCAAGGAGATAAAGAACCTGTATTCAGAAAATTTCAGAATGCTGAAAAAAGAAATAGAGGATGACATGAACAAATGAAAGAATATACCATATTTATGAATTGATAGAATTAATATCATTAAAATGTCCACACTACCCAACGTAATCTATAAATTCAATGCACTCCCCATTAAAATACCAATGGTATACTTCAAAGACCTAGAACAAACTCTCCAAAAATTTATCTGGAATTTTAAAAAGACCCCGAATAGCTGCAGCAATCTTGAGAAAGAACATGTTGGAGGGATCACAATACCAGATACCAAGCTATACTACAAAGCCATTGTTCTCAAAACTTCCTGGTACTGGCACAAGAACAGACATATAGACTAGTGGAACAGAACAGAGAACCCAGAAATTGACACAAGCCATTATATGCAATTAATATTTGACCAAGGAGGCAAGACCATACAGTGGAGTCAAGACAGTCTCCTCAATAAATGGTGTTCAAAAAACTGGACAGAAACTTGCAAAAGAATGAAACTAGACCACCATCTTATACAATACACAAAAATAAACTCAAAATGGATAAAGGACTTCAACATAAGTTGGGAAACCATGAAAATCTTAGAAGAAGCCATAGGCAGAAAATGGCAGACATTTGTCGTAGCAATATATTTAATGATACAGCTCCTAGGGCAATGAAAACAAGAGAAAATAAACAAATGGGACTACATCAAATAAAAAACTCCTGCACAGCAAAAGAAACCATCAACAAAACAACAAAAAAGCCCACTGGATGGGCGAACATATTTGCCAATGTTATCTGCGTTAAGGGTTTAATCTCCAACATTTACAGAGAAGTCATACTACTTAACAAAAGGAAGATAAACAACCCAATCAAAAAATGGGCAAATGATCAAAATAGACACTTTTTGAAAGAGGACATTCAAAAAGCCAAGAGTAATATGAAAACATACTCAAAGTCACTAATAATCTGAGAGATGCAAATCAAAATAACAATGTCATACCACCTCACAACTGTCAGAATGGCTATCATCAACAAATCAGCAAATGACAAGTGTTGGCGAGGATGCGGAGAAAAAGAACCTTCCTTCACTGCTGGTGGGAATGCAGACTGGTACAGTCACTTTGGAAAACAGTATGGCATTTCCTCAAAAAATTAAAAATGGAACTGCCATTTGACTCAATAATACCACTTCTAGGAATATATCCCCCCCCCCCAAAAAAAAACAAAAAACAGAAACACCAATCAGAAAGGATATATGCATCCTGATGTTCATAGCAGCACAATTTACAATAGCTAAGATTTGGAAACAGCCTAAATGCCCAGCAGCAGATGAGTGGATTAGAAAACTGTGGTACATCTACACAATGGAATACTACGCTGCTGTAAAAAAGAAGAAATTCTTACCATTTGCAACAGCATGGATGGAACTGGAGAGAATTATGCTAAGTGAAATAAGCCAGTTAGTGAAAGAAAAATACCACATAATCTCACTCATTTATGGATAATAAAGAATATTATATACTAATTAACAAAAATAGATCCAGAGGCAGAGAAGCATCCAACAGACTGTCAAATGACAGGGGGAAGGCTGGAGAGGGTTGGGAGGCGGGTGAGGGGGAACATAAGAGGTCAACCGAAGGACGAATGGATGCAAGACACTGGGAGTGGGGGTGAAGGCATGTGCAGGGGCGGGGGGGATACAGGAAGCTGGGGAAAGATCAATTGGGGAGAAAAAAAAAGAAGGAAACGTATGTACTTCTACTTGTTATACTTTAAATAATAAAGAAAGAAAAATTTTTAAAAAGAAAAATTGAAAAAAATGTTTACAGTCATTATATAACACATTAAATTTATGTGGTCAGCCGAATACAGACTGTTAAAGTTCTTCAAATCATTATAAAATTTAACCTATTTATTACCTTTATATATTTGTTTCTTTCTTTTTTTGTTTTTGGTGTCTTGCTTGATTTCCTTTAGGAATGACTTGATTACTTTTAGGATCTAGACAGAGTATAAGTTCAGTCATTCACATTCATGATTTCTTCCATATTCATATACCACCCATTTTAGTATTCAATTAATATTTTTATGTATATCAACTCACTTTTATATTCAATACCTAGTTTCCACTCATTCTAAAATAATATATTCATGATACTATAAGCTTGAGGTGCTAATTATATTTTTACATATTTGACTGTTAATAAAATAGTAATCTGTTTACTACCTAAAATCACCACATTGTGGGTAACACTGATAAAGTTTACAGAGAGAGTACAGAATTTAGAACAAAAAACAGGGCTTCAAAATTCAATTCTGATATTTTCCTCTGTGAAAATTCTTTTATCAGTCTAAGCCTCTTTGTTTTCTAATCTGTAAAAGGAAGAAAGGTATCCATTCTGCTTCCCTTCCTGGGTTATTGTGCAGTTTAAATTGCATAATGCCCATAATATTTTGTAACTGCGAAAAGAAAAGAAAAGAAGAGAAGAGAAGAGAAGAGAAGAGAAGAGAAGAGAAGAGAAGAGAAGAGAAGAGAAGAGAAGAGAAGAGTAACGTGTAGGGGGGAGGGGGAGAATATTATATAGGTCAGTAAATAACAATAACAATGATAACATAGGACAATAGTAGAGAAGTCAACTAATTTTATGCTTCCTGTATTTAAATACATAGCCACCTTTTAGTCTAAAAGACTATAACTTTCTTTATGACAGTGAAAACTGGGTATAATGTAGGGTTGCTATTTATCGCGTCATCAGGAAATGTTTGGGAGAAAATTCTTGCCATTCTCAGGAAAAAGAACCATTCTGTTTATTAGTTTGCTTCTAGACAGGGCAACCCAGTAGCCTTTGCAGACAATCTGTAGAGAGCAGCCCAAGTACAGTGTGGGACTCCAGCAGTACCTGTAAATTGATTTCAATGATAATTACAGTCATTAAAAACTTTTATTTTTACCAGCCATTCAAGTTTAAACAGTAAATCTTTACATTGTCTTGTTGCCAGGACATAGCAGCATAATTGCTCTCAACTTTATCCAGAGTCACCCAGGGACCCAGCAGTCCTTTCAAATTATTCACATCTGAACATCAAAGGAAACCTTCCAGCTTACACTAAGCCTTCAAAGTCATGTTAGGTATCATTGAGAAAATAACATACATCTAGGCTAGCATGTATTACAAGGCTTTATATTTTAATATACGTGCTGCAGAAGCGAACACACACAAGGCTTTATATTTATCTCTGGCACCTCATTAGCCTGAATATTAAGGTTCAAACAAATGTATTTGGTACTTTGCTACATACTTTTGCTTATATTAATATGTTTAATATCAATCTTGCCATTTGTGGGAACCCTAATGTTATCTAATTCTAAGTTATGAATGTGCCTTATATCCTAACAAATGTTCAAATTTACCCATATTCTTATAAACAAATTGTTCAACTTGCTTGAGTAAAATTCCAATTATCTATGATGTTTGCACATTTGTTTATATGACATTTGACTTGTGATTTTTTTTTAAAAGTAGAATATATGGGGTATTAAAATTATACTTACTATGTTTAAATCTTTATTTGATTCAGAAAACCTTGAGGTTTTCACCCACATCTTTATCAATCTTAATTGTAATTATTGGAGCTATAAAAATTTATAAAAACAAAATAGAATTCATACTGATCTCATGAAAATCTCTTATAATGAAAATGCAGGGGAAATAGTTCTTTGGATCCTCTAACAGCTTGGAGATAAATAAAAGTTTATTATAATTCTCACTTCTCCTAATTAGTAAGAATTATAATTTTTATAAGCTGACAGCTATGCCTGATGAACTTGGAGCATCTTGTAGTGCCAGAAATTAAGGAAATGGTCAAACAAACAAACAAGAAACAACAATGTGGCATGTTGAAGTAGCATAGAAGTTAACGAAAGAACTCACAATGGTTAAAGATGGAACAATTTAAGCCATAAAATAAAGTAGTGTAAGATTATAAATCAACATGTAAAGTACAAATCCATGTGTCCATGAGTTCATAAACAAATGATTGAGTAAATAAATAAATAAATAAATAAATAAGAAATAAGAGAGAAACATCCCATGCAAAATAATTAACAAATAATTTATATAGCTATTCCACCCTCAAGTAGAAGGAACATAACTCCTGACTTAGGAGTTATGGGCCCTCTCTAAGTGTGGCCTGTGCATAGTGACTTATTTCCAAAGAGTCCATGCAGTATGGAAAAGAGGGGGAAAGAATAACTTTGTAATAGAAAAACCAGAGTAATATTACGTCAGCCAGGAGATCAAGGTCAACATTAACAGTAATAAATCAAGTAGATGTGAATAACCTTAATATGATAATGAAAATTTTTACTTTACCTGTATGATTATCTCCCAAAACCCCACAGCCCAGACTAATCTTGAGGAAAAAAAACACATATAAAGCCCAACAGAGGAACATCTTACAAACTACTTGATTAGAATACCTCAAAAACAGTCAACATCATCAAAAATAAGAAAGTATCTTAAGAGAGTGTCAAAGTCAAGAGAAGTGTAGGGACATATAACGAATAAATGCAATGTGATATTTTACTGACCACCTGGGACAAAACAAGACATTAGGTAAAATTATGAAGTCTGAGTAAATCATGGACTTTAGTTAATGATAATATATCAAAATAACAATAATGTATAAATATTCATTAATTAATTTTAACAATAGTAATGTAAGATATTAATAATAGGGGAAAGTAGATGTGGGGTATATAGGAACTCTTTGAGCTTCGTCTCAGTTTTTCTGTAAATCTAAAACTGTTCTAAAAATAAAGTAATATCTAAAAAGTTGTCAGTTATTCAAAGAAAAGCATATTTTTAATATATCACATCATGCTTTCTGTTTAATAAAAGTAATTTTAGAAGACTGACATTTGCTAATCTTTAAAAAATTATGCTGCAGACAGGTTTAATTCTACTTAACCAAAATGGAATAAGCAACTAATTTAATTAATTTAATTTATGGTGGGATCTGGATATTGTGTGGATTTTTAAACTTAATTATGAAAAAATTTTAAATTAAATCCAATACTGAATGTTTTTGTTTCTTCAGTTTATTCTATTTAACCTAATGACCAGAAGCTATAAAACTTGTGAGATATTTCATTTGGAGGGGAGTTAGGTTCCACCCTCCCCCACACACATAAATAGGTTACTTAGAATTGATCTGCCAATGAACTAAAACATCTGCTTGAAGTTTTATAGAACCATATTTTAAAATAAGACACTCTAACCTTGTAATTTTTTAGCACCTTTTATATGAGCATTCAAGCATTTCACAAGCACCTTATGGTACATTTAGAGTGACATTTCCTAAATGAAAGAATCATATGAGGCAAATGCTTACACCAGATTCTCCATGAGTCAGAGGTGCAACTGTTCCATTGAGTCATTAGCTGAAAGTCCTAAAGTAATTTTCAGAAGAATTATTTAAACATAAACCATTTGAAAGCATAATAAGGAGATGAGTGAGCCATTTTCCTATTTGTTTTCAACATTAGGTTATTTGAGATGAAATTTGGGGGACTCAAATATCAAAATACATTGCAAACTGAATACAAAGGGTTTTTTTTACCTTTTAAAATTATATATTAATATCTGTTGCATGTATTTCACTTTAGGTGCAAATAGTAGCCTAAACCACTTAGAGCTTAAATTCTATTCCAAGGCCCTTTCTTTCTGTTATTCTGCCCATATATGAAGTATATTAGACAACTCAATAGCTCTCTAATAATTGCCATTACTATTTCAATATCCTAGCTTCTAACATAAGCACCTTATAAATAATGTAACAAATACCACTGCAGCAGAAAACGTAATTGTGAAATTTTTGAATGTCATAAACTAAAAATTTATGACTTCAGAATTTTAACTGTTCCTTCCTATAGTGATGAAGTTTTATGAGAATACGTACAAAAAATAAAATGCCAATGTTTTGTATAAAATTCTGAATTTTTATTAAAATTAGCTCTCACTAGCCCTAGCTAGTTTTGCTCAGTGGATAGAGCATCAGTCCCTGGGGACTGAAGGGTCCCAGGTTTGATTCCAGTCAGGGGCACATATGTTGGTTGCAGACTTGATGAGGAGGCAACCAATCGATGTGTCTCTCTCACATCAATATTTCTCTGACTCTCCTCCTCCCTTCTATTCTCTCTGAAAATTAATGGAAAAAATATCCTCAGGTGAGAATTAATGAACAAAAAATAGTTCTCATTTATACCCAAAGATAGGTTGGGTTTGGATAAGCTTGGTTTCAATCTATGATGTCTTGCCTATGCTAGTAAGAGACTGCATTTTAGGTAACCCATTTAAAGCAATATGGTTCTCTTTTATATACATACTAGATACCCAATGCATGAAATTCATGCCAGAGCTGCTGGCACTGGCTTCCCTCTGGCACCCAGGACCCAGGCTTCCCTTGCAGCTCTGGCTTTGTCCAGAAGGACAAAAAGACATCTGGAAGGATGTACAGTCTAATTGGCATTTTATACTTTTATAGAGCAAGGGAGAGATAGAGAAACAGAAACATCAATGATGACAAAGAATCATTGATTGGTTGCCTGCTATATGCCCTACACTGGGGATCTAGCCCAAAACCTAGGCATGTGCCCTGTCCAGGAGTCAAACCATGGCCTTCTAGTTTTGACACACAACCATTGAGCCACCCTGGGAGGCTAAAGCAATATAGTTTTTTAAATTAATAGTAGGTAGAAAAGTTCTTGATCTGAAGCACACTGGGGAACAATATCTTAACACAGATGATCCAATAATTCTTGAATTGCTTGACATTGTCACAGGAATCTCTAACCTTGTTGATGGAAGCCTGAGGGCAATGAGAATTGTTGTGTCAAGCAAACTGCAGATTCTAATCCAATTCCCATTTGCCTACTTATAGTACTTCATAAAGAAAATACTGTTATTAGTTAGTATGAGTTTTGTTAGTCTTAATTAATAAAACTAATAAAATAAATTAATATACTAATAAATCCAGGGACCTTGCCCTAAGTGTATAATATAGTTTAGTATAAGGTAAGGCCTTTCAGAATCCTAGCGAAGTAGGATTAATGCTAAGAAATACCCAAAAGCCCTAATTAGAAAGTCATGTTATTGTGGACCCATAACATGCTCTCTGAATATAATACCTTGTCTTATTTCTTCATTATAAACATCCTTTAAGGATTCTTAGGGGTAGAACCATACACCTTCCTTCATGGTCTCCTCATGAGGAGTCTAAGTCCTGCATTGTCAAGAAAAGTTCAATTTCATTAAATATCTATTTAACTCCCTGTTACCTGGCCCACCGCCCTTGCTCTGCTCATGTCTGTCTAACTGCCTAGCACAATTCCATTAGCCTAGGCAGTGGGGGGTTCTAAGAACTATATTATGGACAGATACAAAAATAACCAAACAAATCACATATGGCTAATAAATGATAAGTACCGTGAACAAAGAGCAACAGATATACACAGAGGTGCAGATGTTGGTGTATTCTGACTTGACTACAACCTAGTGCCATGAGTCCCAATGTTGCCACAGCAACATTCTTGATCCATAGCAACTGAAGATAAAGTTTGCACTAAAGGGCTGTGGTAAGGGAAAAGGGAATTTAATAAACAACCTAGTGTATGTATATGAATGGGTAAACACAATTCTGCTTCCCCTTGGCCTTTTTTCTGCGAAAATATTTTGTTAATTTATTACAGTATTACAATTTTAAAAATTATTTATCTGTTTAAGTATTAAGGCAGTGCTTTAAATATTTGAGAGCAACTCATAATGTAAAACTACTATTTTGCTTTGGAATTCATTTGAGCAAGAGTGGCGCTAAAGGTTTACCTTCCTCTTTACATTTTGTTTAGGCTAATATTAATGTTAATATATTAAAACAATAATGAGCTTTAAGTGGAGTAAACTGGATGAGGGAAAATGTCAACTAAAATTTTGCTAGATTTAGCCCACAGAAAAGGTAATACAAACTCCAATATATGCAAGACATTTAAATCCAAAGAAATAATGTTTTGTTATTTTCCTACTACTCTTTAAAAATGTTTCCCCAAGCCCTTCACACTTTTTTAACTACTACCAACTGGCCATGACTCCTTTTAGCTACTTCTAACAGATTCAGACCAAGACTGGATTAGATACAGCATGACCTTGTGATGGCATAAACAATCTCCCTCAGCTAAACTGACCTAAAATAGTAAGGTAAAACAAAGCACAAACTCTTAGAGACTGAGATGTAAGGTTTATAGAGGAAAGAAAGAACATTCAATGCATTCACAGAAGCACTTATTTAACAGTGTCTCAGGCACACAATTTTTCTAAAATTATTTATGTGTATCTAAACCTACAACGAGAAGCCCCAATTCTGGATATATTTAAATTGGGACATAGCTAAACCCAGAAGTATCAGAGCCACTTATTTTCCTTGTTATTTTATTTAAAATAGCAATAACAGCCCTGGCCAGGTCATTCAGTTGGTTAGTATTGTCTTGATATGCTAAGGTTGTGAGTTTGATCCCTGTCCAGGCTCATACAAGAATCAATCAATGAGTGCATACATAAGTGGAACAACAAATTGATTTTTTTCTCTTTCCCTCTTCCTCTCTTATACCTCTAAAATTAAAAATAAATAAAATAGTAATAACAACCATTAACATTTATTATTAATGGCATAATATTCTATTTGTCAGAAACTATACTAGTCACTTTCCTTGCATTATCTCATCTAAATCTTACAACTCTGTGAAGAAAGTATTATTTTTAACCATTTTACAGATAGGAAAACCAAGTCAAGGACATATAGCAAGTGTCATGACAGACATAAAAGCCCATGCACTTATTCTCCATGCAATACTAACTTTTGAAATTTTAGCACTGAGGAAAAAAGAATGGGTGTTAGTTATGTGACTATGGCATCATTCACTTTGTTAGCTTGATGGTAACTGCTCATCTAAACTACTTCAATTTAAGACAATTTCCAATTTTCAGGTGGTCCACATTCCAATTAGGCATACAGTTTTGGCTGCAGAACTAATAGTTACTATTAATTTAGCCTTAGTATGGTCCAAGTGCTGGTGTAATTCATTAGGTAGATGCTATTTTTGTCATCCCTACTAAGCCCTGAGGGGTTAAGGTTACACTGCTGGAGAGCACCAGGATTCAAACACAGGAAGACTGGCTCAAAGGCTCTAAGTCACTGCTCTATGCAGCTGTTCAACTAAAAGCCTAAAAAACCAAAATGAATTCTATGTTTTGGAAAATGAGGGTCAAAGCAGAATGCTTTAGAGGACCCAGGAGTTCCATTGCTTTTACAGCAAACATTTCCTCTTTTGCTGCTCTTTGGGGAAGCAATATTTTATGTCAGAATTAGGCATCAGAGGGGAGGGCAATGGCTATAGTTACTAGTATTCAAGTGGCCTAGAGACCCACAATATAAGCTTCAACAGCAGAAATGGGCATTAACCACCCACTTTCTAATGGAGGAGTTAGTTAGCAAGGTTCACTGAAAGCTTACTATTTACTGTTTAGGAATAAACATAAAACTCTCCAGAGAAGATAAATTTCTTCTCTAATTGCCTGTCAGTTAAGAAATATCTGCCCCTTATTGAATCTATAACCTTGGGTAGAGTCAGTGTTCTATGCTTGTTCATCTTTGAAATGTCTTATTTGGCCCTTTTCTCCCGGACTGCTCTCCCAGGCAGTCCGGGAGGAGGTCCGGCTGGGTTCCCTCTTTCCCCTAGCCCCTGGCCCCAGTCTCATGGCATGGCTTCTCCGGCTCCATTCCCCCCGAGCCTGTGAACACGCCCGGAGACCCCCAATAAAGCCTGATTAATTCGTTCACTTATTCGGACTCCTGCCTGCGGTTTCTCTCACAGCGGCGTAGAACCTTACATCTTGGTGCCTAAACTCGGGAGAGGGGTTTTGTGACCTGCCCGGTCAGACCAGGGCGACGTGTCCCCCCTCTCTCTCCTCCTCGCCGCCTTCCAGACATCGTGGTGCTGAACCTTGGATTTAAAGGCCCGACAGACTTCCCTTTGATCTGTAAGTTTTTCCGTTCCGGACTCCTGGAGTCCTACCCCCTTCCCTGGACCCCGTGTCGCCTGCCGGGGCTTCTCGCCTAGACACGGCCGTGCCGAGATTCCCCTCTGCCGGACACCTGCAGTCCTGGCAGGAGACGATTGTAGGGGACGCCCTCCAGTCGCCTCCCTGCCCACTGTTCTGTCCGGAGGCAGATATCAAGGTGGACGCCTCCTCCATATCTGTTACTCCTCGACACTCAAGGGTCCAGGGTCCCCGTCCTAGGGGAAGTCATGGGTGCCTCTGAATCCAAGATTGATCCCCAGACACCTCTCGGGTGTCTCCTCCAAACCCTTCACAAGAAGAAGCTCATCTTCTTGTCCCAGGTCGCCTGGCCTCAATATAATTTAGACAACCAGTCCCACTGGCCTCCCACTGGCACCTTTGACTTTAACACCCTGCGGGACCTGGACAACTTCTGCCGGTGCACCGGGAAGGACACTGAGGTCCCATACATTCAGGCTTTTTGGGACCTCCGTTCCCACCCTGACCTCTGCTCCCGCTGTTCTACCCACCAAATCCTCCTGCACCGAACCCCCTCAAACTGCCCCTCTCTCTGTCGCTCTCTTTACTTTTCTGACCCAGCCGTTATCTCCTCTCTGCCTCTCCTTCTCCTCTCTCTCCTCCTTTGCCACACTGCGGCTGCCCCTCTTCTGCCCCCTTCTGCCACTGCCGCCGGGCCTCTGTGGGAACCAACTCTCTACACCTGTGGGAACCAACTCCACGAGACCAGAGGCTGCCGCGAAGCTAGAGAACCTCCTGCCACCCCAAACAGCTAAAGGGAATTTCTGAATTTCTGTTTTGCCTTGCTCTTTTGACCCTGACCACTTGGCTCTCCATTCCCCTGGGGGCTGCCATCTTGAAATGGCAAGTCCCGCCCCCTCAGGACTCCTCCTGGTGTGGCCGCCCACACTGTGCTCCTCCCTTGGCCTGCCTCCTGCTCCACCCCGCCTCCCCCTCCCTCTCTCTTTATGCCTCAAATCCAGGTCTGAGATCAGAACATGGCATTTAACTCTTAATTCCCCTTGGGAAGCAGGCAGAATAGGCTGGCCTTAGAAGGTGACCTTGCAAACCCAAGCCTTGAAGCAGATCTGAGGCCCACGAACTGTGTGTGGTGGGGGTGCAACAAGAGGACAAGCATCGCCTGGAGAATGCTTCACATGCGGAAACAAGGCCACCGACTGGACAGAGCCGTGCCTCCGGCCCCGGCCTCCAACCAAGCCCTGCGGTAAAAACGGCCACTGGAAAAGTGACTGCCTCTGGGAAAGTGATGGGCCCTCTGTGTCTCAGCACGGAGGGGCTGTCCTTCCAGGTCTTGACCAGCCGATGGCCATGCTGGAACTAACTGGCTGAAGACTGCAGATGCCCAGACTCAACAACCCCCATCACCCATGCCGAGCCCAGGTTAATGCTCCAGGTAGCGGGTAAGCAGGTCTCCTTTCTGGTTGACACGGGTGCTACCTTCTCTGTCCTGCCTTCCTTTGCTGGGCCACTTTTCCTTCGCGATCTTGGTCCTGGGTACTGATGGCAAATCACCCTTCAGCTCTGAAAACTGTTCTGGCTTCAGTGCCTCCTCACCCTCCCTCAAGTTGTATTTCAGCTCCAGGCCCAGAAAAGCAGCAAAACCAGACAAGTGACACTGTGACAGCCTCAGGACCAGCTTTTACCTTCAAGTGACTCAACTGGATTGCTCTTGAGACTTCACCAACCAGTCCTTTGGGGAAACCATGATGCTGCACCCTCCTTAAGCATGGAAAACACCCCCTGTTTTTCGCTCACTTACTCCATGGCTCCTCTCATTAGGCACACTGGTATCTTCCTTTAATCTTGCTCTTTGTTCCATGTCTCATGCATTGTTTCACTAGTTTGTTGCAGAACAGAATGCAGACGTTCGCCAACCAGAAGATAGATCTATCACTGAATTCAGAGCCCAACACCAGAATCCTTGAGACTCCAGGTAGACGCCCCTAACGACGTCCCCTCTCAGCTGGAAGTAGCTACGGAAGATGGACCTTCGCCCCCTAGACCTTGCCTGGACTCTCAATTATTTTTTTAATATTATTAGAAGCCTGGAATGATAGGTACCCCCCCAACTGGTGGGCGGAGTTATGATGTAATTGACAGAGACATTGAGCCACCAATCAATCACATACCAGAGTGCCCTGTGTCCCACCCCTTCCTGTTCCGCCTTGGGCCCAACCCCTGCCTTTAAAATGTGCCTCAGTGCGCCATGTGGGATCCCTTTTCTCCCGGACTGCTCTCCCAGGCAGTCCAGGTGGGGGTCCGGCTGGGTCCCCTCTTTCCCCTAGCCCCTGGCCCCAGTCTCATGGCGCAGCTTCTCCGGCTCCATTCCCCCTGAGCCTGTGAACCCGCCCAGAGACCCCCAATAAAGCCTGATTAATTCGTTCACTTAAAAAAAAAAAAAAGGAAATGTCTTATTTGATGCCTGAGTGGAAGGCACATTATTAATACAAATTAGTAATTATACTTCAGGATTATAAATAACTAAAGATTTTAATGAGTGACCTACATTAACATTTATTTAGTGCCTCACAATTTTATTTACAAACAGTTGCAATGTCATTTTCAGTCCTTAGTTGCAGAAACAGAGTAATGGTTTGGCATAGTAATTTACTTAAATTTACATAGCATATTGATAGTATGTATGACAAGTTTGGATTAGTCTTTATCCAAATTCAGAGTGCTTATTCCATTCATGGTCTAATAATAGCAAAAATGTATTGAGCACTTACCATGTACCAGACACTGTGCTAAGTGCATAATCCAATTCTCACAATAGCCCTATGAGGCAGCTATTATTATTCCCATTTTACAGATGAGAAAATAGTCTCAGAAGTTAAGTCAGTTACCAGATTACATGCTCATGAAGTGGCAAAAAAATTAGTATCCAAACCCTGATCTCTCTGTCTCCTAGAATTTTGTTTCCATCTAAACTCTGGAGAATGGGAGTATTCATGTAAAATATTCAACTTACCTAAAATGTTTTAATATGAGTGGATGGGGGGTAAAGGTTGCACAAATGATGGCAATATGCTGTGAACAAGGAAGTGTTATTATTAGCTTAATTCTCTAAAGCTGAGATCTCTCTCTCCCTCTTTCTCTCTCTCACACACGCGCGCGCACCCACACACACACACACACAAAGGAAACAAGGATAAGACATGTTTCTGTGTCTATCATTAGGGTCCACATTGCTTATTTTCTAAATAAAAACCTCCTGGGAAAGGGCACTGAACTGTGCCTCAGCTGGTTTACTGAAATACTTCTCTCCATGTGCAAAGTTTACTAACAACAATGCTGCTTAATAATAATAATAATTAGGAAACCATTGGGTTTAGGTTATAAATGGATACTACAAAAACGGAAATGATACTTGTGAGTACACATATACAGATATAGGAATATACATAGGCACATATATAAATGTATATTTTTTATTCAGGTATAAGAATATTGTCCATGTCTCTAAATGGCTTTGTACACTTGAGTATTTGAACATGACTGCTTTTACCAATTAAATAACGTCTGGTTAATAGTAGACACATTTGCGCAAATTTACACTTATCCAGAATGAGATTTCAAAAATTTATAGCAACTGGATTAGGGTAGGAGAAAGACTATCAGTAGACTTGAACATGTGGCATAACTTTTCTCAAAGCTAAATCTTAGGGAAGTTAAAAAAAAAAAAACAACCAAGACTATCAGGATCAAGGCATCTACAATAGTAAAAATAGAACCTTTTTGGGTAAAATACAATTACTCAAGAATTATACTTTTACCAAATTGCCTTCTTTCCTCTAAATTGTTTTATTTGAAAGAGGGATTAAGGTAGACACATTTTCCAAAATAAATGTATCATCTCTTATTTGTCACCTAGCTACTCTAGCGACCCAAAATGACTGGAAGTCCCTGGACTGGCCAAGCTCTTTCATAAGCTTTACTGGGGCTGCTTACTTTGCCTGGAGAGCACTCCCTTTTCTCTTCTCACCCTCAGCTTCCACAGACTTACCTAAGGGGTACCTTCCTCTAAGAAACTGTTCCATATTCATTGCTATTCACCATGGCTGTTTCAGCACTGATCCCTACCTCCATGTTTCACTTCTCTACATATTGCCTCACAGTTTGAACGAAAAACAGTTGTTTTGTTTTTCTAAGTTTTTTTTTTTTAACTTTTTTAGGGATTCAAGGCCTAAGCATTAGGTTACATTTTTCCAAAAATCAGCACTTTTCTTTATCCTCTAGTATCATATTCAGGACCTGTAGTGTTTAACTTAAAGAAGTATACCTTAAGAAGTATAGAGATGATAAATGTGACCCAATTCGAAATTAAGATAGAAAGAAAAATAAATACTATTATTAGTAGTGGTTGTTAGAAACATTCATCTAACTTGTTTGAGATGCAAACATCCAGGCTCTTGGCCCACAGGCATCTACTCTGGAGGTGACACAGGAGAATTCCAGGAACAGCCAGTACTATAAGAAATTGATAGTCCTCCCAAAGTCAGTGGAATTCAAAACACAAAGCTATCTTAATTAGATTTACTTTCATAACATTTTCATATGCTCATGTTTTGGTTTTTGAAGTTCTGTCTACTATTCAAGAATGCTATTTCTCCTCAAATTTTAGTCTTCAGCCCTAGCTGGTTTGGTTCAGTGCATAGAGTGTTGGCCTGCAAACCAAAGGGTCCTGGGCTCGAATCCCGTCAAGGGCATGTACCTGGGTTGCAGGCTCCTCCCTGGCCTAGGCCCTAGTCAGGATGTGTGCAGGAGGCAACCAATCGATGTCTTCCTCTCATATCGATATTTCTCTGTCTTTTCCTCTCTCTTCCACTCTCTCTAAAAATCAATGGAAAAATATTCTCAGTTTTTAGAGAATATAAAAATATTCTTAGTCCTCAGTGTTAAGCCTTACCTTAGTTTAAATGAAATTTGCTTTTATCAGAAGTTCCTCAAGCACATATTTTTGTTTTTATTACACTTTTTCTGAGTGAATTATGTGGCCAACAGTTACATAATTTCCAGTCCCCTCTTTTCTTTTAAAAAATATATTTTATTGATTTTTTTATAGAGAGGAGGGGAGAGGGATAGAGAGTTAGAAACATCGATGAGAGAGAAACATCAATCAGCTGCCTCCTGCACACCCTTCACTGGGGATGTGCCCACAGCCAAGATACATGCCCTTGACCAGAACTGAACCCAAGACTCCTTAGTCTGCAGGCAGATGCTCCATCCAGTGAGCCAAACCGGTTAGGGCCCCTCTTTTTTTGCACTTGTTCCTATAAGGCTTTGTAAACTCTGTCATTCATTTCCCTAACCTCCCAGGAAGCTAGGGGTTTGCAATATGACCAATTTTAGGCCATTGAGATATGATAGGAAGTTTGTTTGGTAGCTTTCTTAGAAGTCTTTCCTACCTGGTTTGTTGTTGTTGTTATTTTAAAGTAAAAAGTAAGGAGAATGTTTTTTCCTTCCCCATCTTTCCTGTATATTTTCTGGTGAGGAAATTTTTGGAGCTGCTATATTGTTTTCCCATCAGGAGACAATCCATATTTTGTTGCTGCAACATCCTGGTACTATCCGCATTGTATGACACAATTATATGTCTCCATTATTTAAGTCATTGCTAGTTGCATATAAATATCCTAAAAAATCTTATATAAATATTATTTGTGCATTAGAATATTTTAATATAATTTATTAATATAACATATTTTCTAATATATCATGTTTATTTGGAAATATATGGTTATGCTCCATTTGTTTCTTCCCTGGAATGACCACTAGGAAGTTGAACAGATTCTAAGGAAATCTTTGGAAGAATCTAATAGCTCAATGAGAAAAGAAGAGAGGAACATATAGGCAATTGAATCACTCAATACAGAAGTATCATTAAAACAATCCATACCAGGATCTGCCATGCTAATATAAATGTAACTTTTAAAGTCAATATTTTTTATTGATTTCACAGAGTGAGGCAGAAGAAGAGAGAGCAATAGAAATATCAACGATGAGAATCATTGATTGGCTGCCTCCTGCAAGTCCCACACTGGGAATCGAGCCCACAACCTAGGCATGTGACCTTCTGGTTCATAGGTTGATACTCAACCACTGAGCCATGCCAGCTGGTCTAAAGTCAATACTTTTCTAATTTGATCCCATCTTCGTACATATGCTCCTTTTAAAAACAGCTTTATTGGAACATAATTCACATACTATAAAATCCACACTCCTTCTTTGACTAGGTTTGTATCCTACTTTGCAGAAAGGATAGACTATCAAGTTTAACCTTTCTTATTCCACCTCCACTCCCTCTAGCTGAAGGTTTCAATTTCCAAGTCTAAACCCTCCCCCTTGATTCCTTATTTCTTGGTCTTGATTCTATCAGGAATATTTACTGTCTTTCCATTTGTGTAAGGAGCTAGCTCTTAGATGGGTTTTTCCAAAGGAGGAATAAGCAGTAGGGTGTGACACAATGCGGTTAGCTAAGCAGTGTGGTCAGACAGCAAAAGGTTTGGGCAGGGCAAGATTGCTGACTAGACTGAGGAAGCAAGGCTTGGCAAGTTTAGGAGACAACAGGCTTTAAAATCTCGGAAAGGTAGCAATCAAGGTCAGAGAAGCAAACTAATTAGACTCTTCAAGACAGTGGTCCAAAGTCAGTGTTAGAAAGAACTTGTATTTGACTGAAACTTAGGGAGTTGGTGTCCTTTTTATCTATTGTAGTCTAGGTAGTTCTAGTCAGCACCTCCCCAGTCAGATCCTTCTATATAATAGGGAACTTTCAAAACTTCCTAACCCTTAAGAAAAAAAGAGAGAGAGATTTTAAGAAGTATGGGAAGGAAGGAAGGAAGGAAGGAAGGAAGGAAGGAAGGAAGGAAGGAAGGAAGGAAGGAAGGAAGGAAGGAAGGAAGGAAGGAAGGAAGGAAGGAAGGAAGGAAGGAAGGAAGGAAGGGGGGGGAGGAAAGAAGAATATATTTGTGTTTATTCAAAAACTCTCAGGATATAAGTCAGCTTCAAGGCTTGGCTGGAATATTGAGTCCCTCATGGTGGACTAAGTCTTCAGAGCCTTGTAATTTTTTCCATAGTTATCCTCTTTGTGGGACCCAGCTTGAGAAAAGGACAATGGATAAGTACCAAGGCAAAGACAATGCCAGCTAATGCCTCCTTGTGCCCTTTTTATACATTCCTAGAAGTCACCAGTGACCTCACAAATCTCTAACCCAATGCTCTCTTTCTTCTTGGACTTTAATTCTTTTTACCTTCTGAGCACCATAGTTGTTTTCCCTCCTCCCCCAAAGAAACATACCTTTTAAGGCCCCCCTATGGTTCCCCTGTTAATCAGCATCCTGTGTCCTTTCCCTATGAGAAACTTTCAAAATTTTATTTCCCTTCTTTTAGAGGATAAAAACTTTCTAGAAAGGACAGTAAGCAAACAAAATATCATGTTAGACACTAAAACCTCGATCTATAATAAAAAGTTATAAACATGTAAAAGTATCATCCAATACATTTTTGCATTTCATTTTTAAAAACCACAAACAAGGATGAAATTCATATTTCTCAGAAATATATACAACAGAAATGACCTTTTCATATGCAACAATGGAAGTTTTTTTTAACTACCTCTAGATCTGAAGATTCAGAATACAAAAGATCCTGTTTACTGAACATGCATTATTGGTTCAGATAGATGTGTTTTAATGAAAGCACTATTTACAACCTGGAACTCTCTCTCTCTATGGATGCTTTTGATCCAGAAACTACAATCAAAAGCCTCTGCATCAAGAGACTATGGCAGTGTTCTTCCAGAACACAGAGAACAGTATTGTGGCCATCTGAATTTCCAGCAATTTCAGCTATAGAAATAAGGGTTTTTAGAAAACCCTGCTTACTGAATTTCCTTCTTTAAAAGCTTCTCCTTTACTTTCCTCTGTTATATGGGGGGGGGGGGGGGGGGAGGAATCAGCAAGTGAAAGCAAACTAATTGATCTAGTCCTCAACTTGCTTTCTTCTACTTGTTCAGATCCCTGTTTTCTATGGAATTAATTTTCTACCTGATGTCTCTACTTTTAGGTTTAAAAACCCTATTAGCAGCAAGTTAGTCCAATTATGTCAAGTTATGCATAAAGTATTTTCCTTGCCTTTATCTCATATCTGATGCTGTTCTTTCTGCTAATTCATGTGCTTTTATTTTCCAGAGTCAGGAAAATTGGAATTCTCATGCTGGTTGGAATGTAAGTTACCATGTATTAATCTTGTAATCCAAAATGACAGAAGCAATTAAAATTCAAACTAACTTAAGCTAAAGGCAAAGGAAATGGAGGAGAAGGAAAAGAGGAGAAGGTGGAAGAAATGAAAAAAGAAAAGAAGCAGGAGGGGGAAGATTTGGGCTCATATAATTTGGGTAGGATAGACATTACACAAATCTGGACCAAGGGTTCAAGTGAGGTTGTCATGGTGTCTTCCTGCTCATTATCAAAAATAAACTTACTGGTGGTGTGGCTCAGTGGTTGAGCATTTACCTATGAACCAGGAGGTCACCATTTGATTCCCGGTCAGGCACATGCCTGGGTTGCAGGTGTGTGTGTGTGTGTGTGTGTGTGTGTGTGTGTGTGTGTCCATGTGCCTGGCCTCTAGTGATTTATATATATATATATATATACTCATACATATATATATATGTGTGAGTGTGTATATATATGTGTGTATGTGTGTGTGTGTGTGTGTGTATGTGTGTGTATATATATATATATATATATATATATATATTTAAAATCAACCCCAAGAGGCCCGGCGCACGAAATCGAGTGTGGGTATGGTCCCTAGGCCTAGACTACAATCAGGGCCATCTTCCCCAGCTGCCAGCAGCTGGCCTACTCCCTGCCACCGCACACCTGGGTTCCCAATTTGCCATTGGGTGATGGGAGCTGACAGCTGGGGCAGGAAGGAGGGACCAAGAGGCCAGCTGTTCCCACCTGCTTGTGTACCTCATAGTGACTGGTCTAGGGGTATTCTGGTCATTCTGCCATTATGGTCACTGGGGTTTTATTATATAGGATAATAATAAAAGGCCAAGAGGCATCACGACCAAAAGACCGGTCACCAGGAGGTACATGGAGCACCTCTTGGGCCTTCCCTATGGGCAATAGGCTCTGATTGCAGCAAGGCAGCTGGCAGGTGGGCAGGGTGGGTGCGGGTGGTGGGGCCATGCAATTTCACTCAGTGGGCCTCTAGTCCTATCTAATAAAAGAGTAATATGCAAATTGATTGTACCTCCAATCAAGCCACCCCCACAGCCATGCCCATCAGCCAATCAGAAGCAAATTATGCAAATAAACCCAGTGGCCATTGAGATCAGGAGGGAGGCTTGGGTTTCTCTGGCAATGAAGGAAGCCAAGCCTTCCACCTGCCCTTGCCAGAGTAGGCCTCCATTCAATGCTACAAAGTTTAAATGATAGAAGATACATAATCCCATCAGAAATGGCGGTAGCCACAGAGCTGGAGAGAGCAGAGGCTAGGGTTGTCTGGGTGATGGAGGAAGCCAAGCTTTCTGCAGCCCTGGCCTGCCTTGGTCTTTGCTTATGGCTACAAAGTTTCAGTTATAGGAGGTAAATATCCCAAGAGAAATGGCTGCAGCCATGGAGCAAGCAGGAGGCTTGGCTCTGCTCTAGGTTACAAAGTTTTAACATAAATTAATTCCAGATATGAGGGCCTCTGCTTGGGTCAGTGTGGGGCATGGCCGGCCTGCAAACCACCACAGGCTCCTCACCCAGGCGGCCCCATGCCCCAAGGAAACCCCCACCCTGATCCAGGAGGCTCTTCAGGGCAAACCAGCTGGCCCTCACTCATGCACCAGGCCTCTATCTGATCTACTAAAAGAGTAATATGCAGATTGACCATAACTCCAAAACACAAGAGTGCTGCCCCCATGTGGTCAAAGATCCTGCCCCCATATGGACACAAGATGGCCACCACAAGATGGCCAGCAGGGAAGGGCCATTGGGAGGTTCCAGGCCTGCAAGGGAGGACAGTTGTGGGTGATCAGGCCAGCAGTGGAGGGCAGTTTGGAGGGATCAGGCCTGCAAGAGAGGGTAGTTGGGAGTGATCAAGCCTGTAGGAGAGGGCAGTTAGTGGTGACCAGGCCGGCAGAGGAGGGAAGTTGGGGACAAACAGGCTGGCAGGGGAGCAGTTAGATATTAATTAGGCTGGCAGGATAGTGGTTAGGGGGTGATTAGGTTGCCAGGCAGAAGCGGTTAGGGGCAATCAGGGAGGCAGGCAAGTGAGCAGTTTGGAGCCAGCAGTCCTGGATTGTGAGAAGGATATTCTGACTGTCCTACCAGGATCAGGCTCAAATGGGCAGCTGGACATCCCTCGAGGGGTCCCAGATTGGAGAGGGTGCAGGCTGGGCTGAAAGACATCCTCTATCCCCCGTCCCCGTGCACAAATTTTGTGCACTGGGCCTCTAGTATATCCTATCTAATAAAAGAGTAACATGCAAATTGATTATACCTCTGCTATAGCCACAAGCCACACCCAACAGTCACACCCACCAGCCAATCAGGAGCTATATGCAAATTAACCCCAACCAACATGGCTACTGTCCAAGGCTAGAAAGCCTCATCCAGAGGCTTTAGGCCTTGGGCAGGCAGGGGGTGAGCCATCATAGTACATCTCCTGAGGGCTCCCAGTATGTGAGAGAGGGCAGGTTGGGCTGAGGGACCACCCACCCCCTAGTGCATGAATTTTTTGCACCAGGGCCCTAGTATATAGTAAACTTAACTCTATTTTACTCTCTTCATTTTTTTCCAAAAACATTCAGAAATCATCTATGTTCAGAGATGGTGGTCCTTTCTTTCAAAAATTCTGAAGTTCACAGCAAGTTACAGCAGAAACATCCCAGAGAAGAATTCTGATTGACCCAATCAGTGTCATCCCTGAGTCAAGTAACGTGGCCAGGGAACCTAAAGAGAAGCAGAATGGTCTAGCCGGTTAAGAGCATGTACTCTGGTGGGATTTTGTAAATTATATGTGAGTTACCACTGTCGTTCTCCTAAATTGGTATAGGGCCCTGGAGCCTAAACATTGGCTAGTGAAAGCAGCCCAACTGATGGTTGTTCATTTCTCTTCTCACCTACCACTCTCTAGCAGCCATTGCCATTCTTCTATGCAAAGAGAGAGAGAAAAAAATGATATATTCTCAATACACTTCTTTCTAAATTTGAGATTATTTGTGAGAATTCTTATGGTTAGTTTTTAACTTTTGAGGATTATTTGTAGGAGATGCAAGTAGAGCTGCAGTAATCCTCAGCAGAGTCTTCTGCTTGGTAGTTGGCTATCACTTTTTCAGTTTATCTCACGAGGTTGTGTTTCTTTCCTGATGTGGTTGTTACTATCAACATTTTGCTGTTTTTAAATATGTGTATTTGTTATTTAGTTTTATGTTGGTGAACAAATGTGTGACTCACTTCATCCTCCTATCTTTATGTCTCAGCTTTTTTATGTTGCATAATTAAAGGAGTAACTAAAGTAACTTACCTAGACATAGATTGCATCAAGGGCACTTGCTATTGTGTTCTAGGCAGAAAAGAGGTCAGCAGTTTATTTCAGTGGAAAATTTTATGTTCTGCCTCATTAGTTATTCTGTAATATATTCATAGAGAGTGCAAGCATAGTTCCTGATAAGCTTTGTTTATAATTAAATTGAGTAAAAAGCTTTTTCCCCTGCTCATACCTTTTGTTTTATCTGCTTTCAGAATACACCAGTCTTTTGAAATTATTCCCCATGCTTGAGAATTAATTTACCAAGACTTCCGTAAATTAATTTACCTGCTCTCTCTCTTCTGAACTTTTCAGCTAAAGGAAAGTGGTAGGTTCTGATTTTCCAAGCCAGACTTCTCCTCCCACTTTTTAAAATTCTTTCTTTCTTTCTTTCTTTTTTTAAGTTTTAGGTTCACAGCAAAATTAAGAGGAAGGAACAGAGATTTCCCAAATGCCCCTGCTCTCACACATATATAGCCTCTGCATTACCAACATCCCTCACCTAAATGACACATGTGTTAGGACGAATAAACTTACATTGATATAGCTCAATTACCCAAAATGATTTTCTTGGTGCTGCACAGTCGATAGATTTGGACAAATGTATAATGACATGTACCCATCTTGATAGTATTTTCAGAGTATTTTCACTGCCATTTTAAAAGGCTCCATGTTTCACCTTTTTATCCATCACCCCCATGCCTGACAATCAATTATCTTTTTACTGTCTCCATAGTTTTACTTTTTTACAGAATGCTATGTAGTTAAAATCATACAGTGTATAGCCTTTTTAGATTAGCTTCTTTCACTTAGTAATATGCCTTTAAGGTCTCTCCAGGACTCATCATGGCTTAATAGCTGATTTATTTTAGCACTGAATAATAATCCATTGTCTAGATGTATCAGTTTACTTACCCATTCACATATTGAAGGACATTTGATTGTTTCCAAGTTTTAGCATTTATAATAAAGCTGTTGTAAACATCAATGTACAGGCTTTTGTGTGGATATTTTTTCAACTCCTCTGGGTAAATATTGAGGAACAAGGATAGCTTGATCATATGGTAAGTTTAATTTTATAGGAAATTGTCAAACTTTTCCAGTGTGACTGTACCATTTTGCATTTTCACCAGCTGTTAGTGAGATTTTCTGTTGCTCTACATCCTTGTCAGCATTTAGTGTTGTCAGTGTTCTATATTTTGACCCTCCTGATAGATATGTAGTACTATCATATTGTTTTAATTTGCATTTCCCGGGTTACATGTGATGTGGAGCATCTTTTCATATGCTTATTTGCCTTCTGTATATCTTTGGTAAGATATCTACTAAAGTCTTTGGCCCATTTCTTAACCAGTTGCCTTTTTTTTCATGCTGTTTTAAGAGTTCTTTGTATATTTTGGATAACAGTTCTTTATAAGATTGACTTTTAGAAATATTTTTCCCAGGCTGTGATTTGTCTTCTCATTGCCATTGTCTTCCACTGAGCAATTGAAAGTGAAAGGAGAGGCCATATGGAAGATAACAGCAGGGAGTTTTGTTGGTTTTTATTTAAATGAAGTACAGTTTATCTACTCTTTCATGAATCATGCCTTTGGTATTGTATCTAATTAGTCATTTTCAAACCCAAAGTCATCTAGTTTCTCCTATGTTATCCTCTAATTGTTTTATAGTTTTGTGTTTTATATTTAGGTCTATGATCCATTTTGAGTTAATTTTGTGAAGGATGTAAGGTCTGTGTCTAGATTATATTTTTGACATGTGGTTGCCCAGTTTTTCCAGCAATATTTGTTGAAAAGACAATCATTGTCCACTGTATTGCTTTTGTTCCTTTGTCAAAGATCAGTTGACTATATTTATATGGGTCTTTTTCTAGGCTCTCTTTCTATTCCATTGATGTATTAGTCTATTCTTTCACCAATAACATACTGTCTTGATAGCTGTAGCTTTATAATAAGTCTTGGGTAGTGTCAGTCCTCTAACTTCTTTCTTTTCCTTCAATATTGTGTTGGCTAAACTGGGTCTTTTGCCTTCTTCATAAAATTTTAGAATAAATTTGTCAATATTCACACACAAAAAAAACTATCTGGGAATTTGATTGGGTTAGTCTCTCTTCTTCATTCCTGTCCCAGAGTCCATTGTCACAAGTTGCTCCTGACTAAACAAAACTCCCTGCTGTTATCTTCCATATGGCCTCTCCTTTCATTTTCAAAATTACTTTTCTTTTTCCAAACAAAAGTTCTCACATATTTATTAATGAACCAACCTATCAGTGCAGAAGCACACAAGCAAAAAGAAAAATTATCTTAACAATAAAACCAAGTTTAACTATCCACATAGTAATGATGTTTTCAGAGTAATACGGTAAGATTCAGATGACCTTGAAACAGTGTAAATACATGTGCCTTCTCATGTGTGATTCCTTATAGAACAGCTTGATTCTTCTCCAAAGTCTCCTTTTGGAATTGTACCTGATTTTATTACCAGATTTCATCTGAATCCATTCAGAAACGGGACAATTCTGCTTTTGTTTTTTGGCCAGTAATTACTTTTTTTTTTCTTAACTGATTTTAATAACATGACATAAAACCCTTACACTTGATATAATTGTTATGCAAAATACATAGATGAACATTGTCTTCTTTTAAAAATATAAAATAAATTAATAAGACATGAAAATAACCATGTTTTCATTAATTAAATAAATATATCTTTAAAAGTTTTGCTTTTTATATCATTTGAAGAAAGGAAATTATCAGTTAAACAATTTTCAAGTTCATTAATCAAATTTTATGAAATATTATAAAATGTTTAACTTTCATCAGCTTCAAGGTTTATTATGTTGCTCCCAAATTTTGCATATAACTGAACTTTCAAATCTGCCAATACCTGCTGGATTGATTCTACTCTGGATGCTAAAGTATCTATTTCTTGCAAAATTTTCTAACATTTCTTGTGTTTCTTTTTGAGAATGTCTACTGAAAATAACTCCAATTTGATGAGGTATTATTTGGAGTCACTATCTCTAAGCATGATATCCTCACAAAAATCTTGTAAATTTTGATGTTCTTTTTTATATCTATTTCTTCCTTCAGCTCTGTGATTCTACTTGCACTTGTGCAAATATGAGTATCTTTTATTGATTTTCAAAAGTAACATTGACATCTTCTATAGCCACCTTCTTCATTGTGGCTACCACCTTCTTGGCCAGAAATTGCTTGATCCTGAGAGTTCTGTGAGAAGACTTAGAAAGGAACAGAGTTAACCACATACAGCATAATGGTGGAGAAAGGGAGGGAAAGCAAATTTACAACTCTTGAATTCTGTTTCCTATTAATGGAAACTCAGATAGATAGAAGAGCCACATCAATGCCAGAGAATCACCGAAGACCCAATTTAAAGAAGTCAACTCACCTTTCTTGCCTCTACTTACCTTGCCAGGGAGAAGATAAGTAGGCTCTGATTGTATTCACCTTGGGACTCAGGAGTCTTTGGAGATTATTTAGAGTGCCTCTGCAGTCCAAGAGATCTGAGTTTAAATCACTGGATGGTGAGTTGACACAAATTTAAAGCGATCTTAGGCAAGTTATTTAATCTCTTTTGAGTTTTGGTTTCTTCATTTGAATATAGGAATATTACCCTTACAGAATTGTTGATATTTAAATAAGATAGAACACAATAACAGTGTAGAGTGGGTGTTTAATAAATAGTAGCTTTTATTAAAAACTGACCTTTAAATGCTTAAAGGTGGAGAACTCTCCAGCTGAGCAAGTGTGAGCCAAGAGTACTTAATTGGCAATGTCCAAATTTTAGAGGTTTTGGGATTAATTTTTCTATAATAACATTTTAAATCATATCCCGGATCCTGAATAATTGCTAAAATATCTATTAAACCCTACAACATTCCTGATTGATCCTGCTGTATAGTAAGGTTGCTGTTGAGAGTATAGGCAGGTTTCTGGGGCAGTTAATGTCTTAGTTGCACAGAGACCCTTATATTATTTTTAGGAGATAATAAGTTTGAATTGCTTGTATGAAATTCCAACAATACAGTCCCCTTGATTCAGCCTTAATTATGGATTAGGGACTCCCTTTACTGCTAATCTTCCTCATTTATTGGATGTTGGCAACGGTGACTGAAGCTTGTATTGGTGGGTCCTGCAGAAGAGGCCCTCGGAGGAGAGGGATTTATATTGATGAGTTTTGGTGAGGGTGGCAGGGAGGAGGGTAATCACAAGGATGTCAGGGGACGAGAAAAAGGCATGATTACTTTTATATCTGCACTGGCTTCAGATGGGCTTCTCTTCCCCACAAGGATCTCAGAGTTTAGTCTGTTTGCGTTCTTTACATTGTCACCACCATTGAATCTTTAATAAAAGTCTCCCTTCCCTTTTAATACTAGCACTGAAGAAAGCCTAACTACTCTTTGGCCTGCCAGTCCCAGAAACTTCAGCACATTGGTTTCTTAAGAGATTTTGCTGCTAGTAATAATGCAAAATATATAGAATTTTACTTTTAAAGAAAGATTTCCTTTTTTTTAAAGCTACCCTTTCTCTTTTATTTCTTAGAAATAAAACTAAAGAAACTAAAAAAAAAAAAAATCTAAAGGAAAAATCACACAGCCTTTCAGCATTCAAAGCAAAGAATGATAAAATTCAGTTGCATACAGTTCAGGGAATAATTAGACTCAAGAATTCCCTGAGATTTTTGTGTGTGTTAAGAGATGGATTTGTGTCCCTGGGCAGAAAGGTACAGGGAGGAGGAAATGAAAGGCAGGCATGTACAATTTAACTTCTCTTCAATTTCCTTGCCTTAGTAATTTTGCCACAAGATCAAATTGTATAAAAATCAGTATTAGATTTAGAATTGGAAAGGCTCTTGTTAAGAAGAGGTGATATATGAGGAGCAGCAGCTTGGAAGCAAAGGAATTATCTATGAGCACCTCTCTGGGATAATTCTTTCAAGGAAATTTATATATACTCTGAGTGGCCAGTTATTATGATCTCTGCATGCATAATAATCTGGCCACTCAGTGTATATCCTATATAATCCTATGTAATAAAAGGATAATATGCAAATTGTCCTCTCAACCAGGAGTTCAACCAGCAGGCAGGCCAGCCAACTGCCCATGTCCCCTCCCCTTGGCCAGGCTGACTCAGCCCACCCATGCATGAATTCAAGCACCAAGCTTGAATATATATATATATATATATATATATATATATTATATATATATTATATATATATATATATATATAGAGAGAGAGAGAGAGAGAGAGAGAGAGGGAGAGCCTATATATCTATCTATATCTATATCTATATCTATATCATCTATATCTATATCTATATCTATATCTATATCTATATCCTGAGTGGCCAGATTATTATACATTCAGAAAGCAAAATAATTTGGCCACTCAGTGTATACTAGAGGCCAAGTGCACAAAATTTGTGCACAGGGGATATCCCTCAGCCTGACCTGCATCCTCTCCAATATGGGAATCCTGTGGGATTGGGCCTAAACTGAAATTTGGACATATCTCTCATAATCCAGGACCTCTGACTCCTAACTGCTCACCTGCCTACCTGCCCTAACCACTCTGCCTGTCTGCCTGATCCCCCTATCTGCCCTCCTTTGCTGGCCTAATAACCCCTAAATGCCCTCCCTGCTGGCCTGGTCACTCCTATTAACTTCTTTTTAAATCTTAATCCCTTCACACACAATTGTATTTGACTTTCTATTGGCTTCTCCCTCTCACACAATTTTTCTCTCTCCTTTATGTAACACTTTTTTCTACTGAATCCTCATTTATAAACTTTTCTTTCCTCCTTATTGCCTACTTCTGTTCCATCATCCTTCTTCCCATTGTTTTCCTACTCTCCCTCTTTTCTCAAATTCCTTCTTTACTTTATCTTTACCCTTGCCCTCCCTCCCCTTTCCTTCCTTCCCATGTTAATTTTTTTTCTTCACTTCCTCCCTCAGCCCTGCTTTGCTCTCTCCCCCATTTCTTCCTTTTACCCATTCTCCTTTTAAGCTGTACTGGCTCTCTCTCATTTTTTTAATTTAATAAATCTTTATTGTTCAGATTATTTAATTACAATTTTCATCTTTCCCCCCTTATAGCTCCCCTCCACCCGATACCTATCCCACCCTATGCCCTTACCTCCACCGCACTATCCTCATCCATAGGTGTATGATTTTTGTTCAGTCTCTTCTTGCATCTCCCAAATCCCTTTACCCCGCAAGAATCGTCAGTCCTTTCCCTCTATATGCTCCTGATTCTGTTATATTCACCAGTTTATCCTGTTCATCGGTTTTTTAATTCACTTGATTTTTAGATTCACTTGTTGATAGATGTGTATTTGTTGTTCATAATTTTTATTTTTACCTTTTTCTTCTTCCTCCTCTTCTTAAAGAATACCTTTCAGCATTTCATATAATACTGTTTTGGTGGTGATGAACTACTTTAGCTTTTTCTTATCTGCAAAGAACTTTATCCGACCTTCAATTCTGAATGATAGCTTCACTGGGTAGAGTAATCTTGTTTGTAGATTCTTACTATTCATCACTTTGAGTATTTCTTGCCACTCCCATCTGGCCTGCATAGTTTCTGTTGAGAAATCTGCTGACAATCGTATGGGTGCTTCCTTGTAGATGACTGTTTTTCTCTTGCTGCTTTTAATATTCTCTCTTTGTCTTTTGCTCTTGGCATTTTAATTATGATGTGTTGGTGTGGTCCTCTTTGGATTCCTATTGTTTGGGATTCTGTGTGCTTCCTGGACTTTTAAGTCCATTTATTTCACCAGGTGGGGGATGTTTTTGGCCACTATTTCTTCAAATAGGTTTTAAGTATCTTGCTCTCTCTCTTTTTCTGGCACCCCCATAATTTGGATGTTGGTATGCTTGAGGTTGTCCCAGAGGCTCCTTACACTATCTTCAGTTTCTTGGATTCTTTTTGTTTCTTGCTTTTCCAGTTGTGTGGATTTTGCCTCTTTGTATTTCAAATCTTTGACTTGATTCTTGAGGTCCTCAGACTCCTTTTAGGTCTCTGTATAATATTTTTATTTCAGTCAGTGTATGCTTAATTTCTACTTGGTCCTTTTTCATATCCTCGAGGGTCTTGTTAAATTTATCAGCCTTTTCTGGGAAATTCTTGAAAAACTTTATAACCATGGTTTTGAACTCTATATCTAGTCATTTGTTTTCCTCCATTTCTATTATTTGTGATCTGCTTCCTTGTCTATGTGTTTTCGCTGCTTCCCGGAGTTGGTTGAGTAGCTTTGTGTGGTAGGTGTCCTCTAGGGGACAGTGGCTCAGCCTCCCTAGTTACCTGAGGTGGATACTCTTGGTGCACCCCTGTAAGGGCTTGCACAGTCTTGTTCTAGTTAAGCCTAGATTGTTGTTGGTATGACTGGGAGGGGTTGACCTCCCAGCTAACTGGCTGTGAGAATCAGCTGTGCATACACTCAGAATGTGGCTGTGCTCAGCTTGGATGTGGCTAAGTCTCCTGGATGATCAAACAGGCTTGGTTTCCTGTCAGCTCCGCCCTATGCGGTGTCGGGGTCTCTGTGCCCTGTGGCAACAGCTGAACACACCTCTGAGAGAAAGCTGCCCCTGAGCTCTGCCAGCTGCCAGATAGTTCAGTTTCTCCCCAAATGAGTCTCACCCAGAGATGGAAAACAATGCAGTTCGTTGTTTTTTGTTTGCTTTTTTCCTCCTGAACGAGAGCCAGCCACACATCCTCTTTGTGAGCTCATGCACCTCTGCAGTTCCCAAGTTTCAGTGTGCTTTCTCCTTATGGTCTGGTTTCACCCTGTATGAGTCTGGGTTCCCTGAGACTTGCCCGGAACTGGGGAATCAGTTCAGTGGGATGCCTTTGTCTCCCTCTCTGTTGGAGAAAACCAGCTGGGTATTCAGCCACGCGCCCTTTCTGCTCGTGTGTGGCTCCACACCTCTTTCTCCGTGCGTCTCTGCAGCTCTGCCCTCCGCAGTCCCTCTGAATCACAGCGTCCCTCTATCTTTCCTTCTATTTGTGGAATTTCCATTCAGCCACCCTTCTGGTGTTTCTGGCGATGTCCGTTTTGTCGTTTAGTTGTAGTTTTGAAATTGTTGTGCAGAGCAGCAGTATAGGTCTTTACCTATGCCACCATCTTGGTTCCTCCTCTGGTAATCTACTGGCTCCCCTTTAAAACTTTTCTTCCCTCCCTTTTTCTCTCTCACACTCCCTTTCCCATACATTCTTCTCTACTTACTTCCAGTTTTAATATCTATCTACCTGCCTAATCACCCACTATCATTTATCTTTTTTCTTTTCTGACTCCTACTTTTAAAATCTGTCCCTAGCACACAACTATACTTGATTTTCATTATAGCTCCTACAGTTCACTCATACATCCTTTTTCCTTCTTTAACTCTGTTGTCCACTAACTTCTTTATAAAGTTCTCCCCTCCCTCTTCCTTTATTCTCCATCCTCCCCTCCTACTCCTCACTCTTACACTTTTTACAGGCTAATTAAAAATTCTATGCTTTCGTTCTTAGTACTGACTTCTTCCCTCTTTGGGACCTGTAGCTGCCTTTGTTTGGGCACTCAGGCCCCTCTCACACCAGTTTTGAGGGGCAGAGTGATGGGTGATGATGCAGCTGTGTCTTCCCTATGGTGGCCTGAGCCTCCCCCACTCCCACCCCCGCCATGTTGGGGGAGGGTCCATCATGGGCCCTGCTCCATTCTGCACATGCAAGGCTTTTCTATTGTGTGCCGAAGGGTGGTGGTGGGGGTGGGGGGATGCAGAGGCCTTTCCTAGCCCCCTGTGTGCCTTCTCCCATGCTTCAAGCTGCTCTCCATCTGCTCCAATTCTGAATTCGCAGGCAACAGGCATGCTTGCACAGGCTGGGTCAGACCTGCTTGTCCTTGGGGGACATTTTGCCCAGGATGTGAGTCCCTGTCCTGGTCAGACCAGGAAGATGAATGGATGGATAGAGAAAGCCAGGGCGGCTTCCCTGTGGTGTGGGGGCCTATAGTCTCCATAGTAGTGGAGCCTGGTCAGTGCAGCAGGAGGAGGCTTGGAGGTTGTGCACTTGGGAGGATTGACCAAAGCCCTGGGCATCGTGGGGCCACCCTTGTGTCTGTGGCGGTGGGATCCCCACTTTGTTCAACCAGTGGCCCATCCATGTCTGGTGCTTGTGTAATCATTAACATTAAATGTTTTTCTAATTAAGCTGTTATGCAGTAGAACAATAATACTGCATAGCAAAGAGTTGCACTGCTCATAGAGCATAGAGGATCCTTCATACAGGTCAGGAATCAGCAAACTTTCCTTCAAATGGACAAATAGTAAATACTTTTGGCTTTCCAAGCTATATGGTCTCTGTTGAAAATACTCAATTCTGCAAGTACAATGTGAAAGCAGCCACAGACTCTACGCATGTCTGTGTTTCAATAAAATTTTATTAATAGACATTTGAATTTCATATAATTTCCATGTATCTTTAAATATTATTCTTCTATTAGAAGCCCGGTGCGTGAAATTTGTGCTTGTGGCAGAGAGGGTCCCTTAATCTGGCATGCACCCTCTCCAATCTGGGACTGCTCAGGGGATGTCCCACTGCCGGTTTAGGCCTGAACCCATAGGGATTGGGCTTAAACCAGCAGTGGGACATCCCTCTTACAATCCAGGACCGCTGGCTCCTAATCGCTTCTACCTGCTTCCCCCTCCCCCTCTGCTGTGCGCGTGGCCATCTTGTGGTGGCCATTTTATGGTGGCCATCTTGTAGCAGCCATCTTGTGATGATGTTGCGCATGTGGGCGTGCCAACACCTATGCTCTTATGAGTATACATTGATATTTTTCAAACATTTAAAAATGTAAAAACCGTTCTTAGCTCAAAGGCTGTATAAAACTAGATAGTAGTCTGGAGTTGCAGTGGAAGAAATAGATAAGTTATAGCATTTAGTTGTTTCATTGAAATAGTTGATTCTGCTATATATCAAAGATAGATGGTTTAATGGGCAATTTAATAAAGTAGTAAAGTATTTCTGATAAATAAGAGGTATCAAAATTCATGACAGAGACTTTAACTAAGACAGGAATCATGAGGACCTGTGGCAAGAGTTCTCACACCCTTCATCCCTATGGAAAGCCCTGTGGGAAGAACTCAATGTTTATAACAGAGCTCTGTGGTTACAACTGCCCCTCCCCTTAACTTCTTTTTCTCTTCTGATAAGAACTTCCTTCTTGCTCTCTTCTGTATGACCCATCAAGGCTGTATGTACTGGATTGTAATCCTTTCCTTTTCCTGAATAAATTATTTTTTGCCAGTGGAATTTGTAGTCAACTCTTTGTTTACAGTAGACATAGGCAAAAGAATATCCTTGCTTTAAAAAAAATGTCCTTGCTTTCCATTAGCTTTTATAGTTCCATAATTTTAGGTACAGACTGGCATGGCATCAAGAGCATTTGAGGCACTCTTAAACATCCCCAGAAAGTTTGATTCAGACTGGAGTTGACACTATTTGGAAAACCTTAGAAAGAGTAAGTATATCTCAAAATGTTAGGTTTATATAAGAGAAATACTCATAAAGTAGCTAACATTCATTGACTTCTGACAATGTACCAAACACTGTTCTCATTTATTCCTCATAATTATATTTTAAAAATTGACTATTATCCTCACTTTATAGATAAGATAAATAAATCACAAAGAGATTAATAATTTGTCTGAGTGGTTATGTCAGTATTCAAAGTCAGGTACCCTATCTTGAGGCTAAAGAAATTAAATAAAAACTAACAGATGTACAGAGTACAGGAGTGAAAAAGACAATAAAAATGTTGTTGATAATCAGGTTAGACTTGCTAATTTTACAGATAAGGAAAATGAGTCTTAAAACTAACAAGACTTTCCAAGGTCACACAGAAAGATCAGTGGTAGATCTCAGGTTTCCTAACTACTAGCTCATGTATTTTCTTTTATTCTGCTATATACTGCATGCCTTTCAAAGTCAAAAACTGAGCAGAATGGAATGAGTAAAAAGCTTCAGAGCCAGACACAATTATGTAGGTCACAGAAAATTCTTGATTTAGGGACTAAAATAAATACAATTTGGATCAATAATTGAAATACAAATTAAACTGTAAGTATGTTTGAACTCAATAGTTTTTCTTAAATGACAAATTAAGTTTTAAATGCCTCGTTTTTATGAAGAGACTGGGATAAATAATGGGATTCACTTACATCTTTCAAATTAAAAAAGGGAGATGGCTCTTAAACTTTTTTTTATTTTTTAAGAAAGTGAAAGGGAAGAAGACAGAGAGACACATTGATTGGTTGCTTCCCACTTTGAGTCCCAACTAGGCCTGGGGATTGAGCCTGCAACCGAGGTACATGCTCTTGACCAGAAACAAAGGTGGGACCCTTCAGTCTGCAGGCTGACATTCTATCCACTGAACCAAACTAGCTAAGGCAGACTTGTTTTTTAAGTAACTTTTTACTTCAAAACTAAGTGTGTGTACTTTGCGGAAAACTTAAGGAAAGCAAAATGACATAAAATTAGTAGTACTCCTTCCACCTAAGTATCAGTGTTTTGTTTTTTTTTTTTTTCCCACAACAGTGTATAAGACAAAACTGAGTAATTTTTAAAAACTACTCTTTAGGTGGAGAGTTCCTGTTTACATTCATTCATTTAACACTGAACTGCGGTTTATAAATTGGAACTGACCTGTGCTAGATACTTGCGGATACCGAGGCAAGCAGGACTTTCCCTAGGAGGCTTGCAGTATATGAAAGGAGACATATAAACAAATGTTTGTCAATAATAATACAAAACTTGTATCAAAATACAAGGAGAGTTGGAATTTCACAGTTGTTAACTATGATGCTAATCATTTTGGAATTCTTTTCCAAAACAAATGCTCAATGCAGGGCTGGTGCAGGATTATCACAGGCGCATGCTTAAGGTGAACTTGGTGAAAACACCCTAGTACTTGTCAAATGTTTAAGCCTTTCACAATAATCTTGTTTGGCGAGTTGGAAATACAGGTACTCTTAAGCTGCGACAGAGACTCTTCCAGAGTCACATTTACTTGGAGTTCTCTAGAGTCTCCTAGGGGAGCGGTGCTTCTTGGGATTTGTAGTCTCTATCGTGCCCGAGGACTCTGCAACTCCATTTCTAATGCACTTCTCCCTTTTAAACTTTCAGATTAAGCCCTCAGATAAAGAATAACTTCAAAACTGTCACTTTGCTCTAGGCTTGTTACATTTCCGTTAGGCTCCTTAGGTTCAACACTCAAACGGGCAGAGTGACTCTCAAGCCTCCGAGAGGGTCCTCCGTGGTGGGCGGAGCCCTAGGTTGACTGGAGCTCGGGATTGGCCAGCATCTGACCAAGGCGTTTTCGTATCCATTTGATGATCTGTATACTGTACTGTGGTAAAAAAGTGAGTCCTGTACCGCTGTCCTCCGATACGCTGCGGAAATCTCGCGATACTTGGGCCTAGCGACGCCTAGTGAGCGGCCAAGGCCTATAGAGGTGGCGGATCCGGGAGCCGGGAGCCGGGAAGGAACTGGTTAGGCAGGGAGGGTGAGCGGGTGCTGCCTACGCGCCTACGAGAACCGCCCACCCAGACCCCAGAAGTGTGTGGACAGGCGGCCTTCCTGGCCCGTGAGTCGCAGCCACCGAGTCGACGAGCTTCACCTGGGCCTGCGCGGGCTGTGACAGGTGCGCGGACCCGCGCGGCGCTCCGCCCGCCGGCCCGCCCCCTCTAGACCTCGCCCGCCGGGCTCGGAATGAGCTGCGGGCCCCAGCTGCGCGGCTCCAGCTCCGGGCGCCTGTCGCTGCCTAGGTCGCCGCCTTAGCGCGGCCGCCGCCCCTGAGGGAAGCAGGGAGGGAAGCCGCCGCTGACCCCGGGCATGAGCCGGCCGCGGTGTCCGTTGCTGGACTAAGGCGCCGATATGAACTTGCACCAGGTGCTGACCGGGGCTGTGAACCCCGGCGACCACTGCTTCTCCGTGGGCAGCGTCGGCGACCAGCGCTTCACGGTGAGTAAGGGAGGCTCCCGCGTCGCCCGCCGTGGGTCCGCCGGTCTCGGCCTGGAATGACGGGCAGAGCGGGGAACGCGCCTCCTCTCCCCTTCACCCCCCTTTCAGGGGTCCCCAGGTCCTTTGGAGGGCCCCGGGCCCGGGCGCACCTGGCCTTGAGAAGGAAGGAGGTAAAAACCTTTCGGTCCTTAGGTACTTACTGCCCAGAGCCTCCGCTCAGGAGGATGTTGTGTAGGGCATTTTAAGTGTTTAGTCTGACTTCCTTGGGCTGGGGTGGTTTGGCAAAGTCGTTTAAACAAAAATTGTGTAATGTTGTGTGTGTTGGGGGGGGGGGGGGTTATTATCCTACTCCATAGGCTTAAAATGGTCAAGTTGAGAACTAGTTGGGATTGATTTCATTTCTTATTCTAAGTAAGGTCAAGTAGCCTTGTAGTTAGAATGAGTGGGTGTCTTCAGATAGTTACTAATTGTTAACAGCTAGAGCTGGTTAAAAATATAGTGAAAACAGTGCTTCTCTTTTATTCCTCTGAGGTGTAACTAGAAAGTAAAAGATATTTTGTATAAATAATTTACTCCTGACGCCCTTTGAATTCCCGTATGTGACAGTTTAGTAATCCTGGGAAACTTACTTAGTTTATATTGTTCACATTGATTGCTAAAGGTTGTATTCCTGTTTTTCAGTAAAACCCCTTTTTTTGTTGTGTAGCAGTAATCCAAGTTTAAGGTGTACTGAAAGTGTTTTATTTTTTATTAGCCTTATCTAACTATTGGAAGTAAGAGGACTCCAAATTTCTGCCTACTTACTAGGAGTATAGTGGAAATTTCTGCCTTAATAATAGTTTTTGTAATAACTTCAAATTAAAAGTCAGTATTCACATGTTACCCTATATCTAAACAGATGTGCAATGCTGATGATTTCTGCTACAGCTTGTGTGACTATGACTTAGTGGTGATTAGAAGTAAAACTAAAGTTTACATAAATAAGTGCAACAAAGAGTTGATAGATATCCATGATTTCTGTCTACTTTTGACCTTTTTTGTGGTCTTTGACAGTCAGAATAAATAATAGTCATTATTTTACATGGTGCAGGCATTTAAGTCCTGATTGTGTTTTTAGATCTGTGCCAAACAATACTTTGCCTTAAAATAGAGTCTGTACCTCCCAATAACACCTTAGCTTGCACTTGACCCCTAGCATTTTTAGAGATTCTCGTTCTAAATTTTGACCTAGGCAGAATACTCAGAAGAGTGAGCTCTGAGGGTTTCAGTGAGCAACTGTAGTTGGACATTGCTCTCTGCTCTTGCTATGTAGAGAGAGAGAATAAACAGCATTTACTGAAGGAGGTTTTCCTAGCAGGAGATTATAGGATAGTAACATTGCATTCTCTGCGATTTCCTAAAGTTAAATGAGTGCTTCCTCCTATGTAAAGTCTAAGAACTTTTTCTAAGAAGGCATGAAGATTCTATGTAAGCACGCTGTAAGACTACATAATCACCAGGCTGGCATGGCTCAGTGGTTAAGCGCCTACCTTAGGAACCAGGAGGTCACGTTTCGATTTCCAGTCAGGGCATATGCCCAGGTTGTGGGCTTCCCCAGTAGGGGACATGCAGGAGGCAGCAAATCAATGATTCTCATCACTGATGTTTCTTTTCTGCCTCTCTCCATCTCCCTTCCTCTCTGAAATCAGTAAAACTATATTAAAAAAAAAAAAAGAATCTATGTAATCTACTTCAAAGCATATACAATTTGCTGGCTTATTTATATACTAAGATGATCCAACTTAAGTGTATATAAAATCTTGATGAATGCTCCCATGTTATTTTAAAGGAGAAGTAAATGAATGTGCCAAAGCTAATATAGTCATTCCACACCATCATGTAGCTTCTTGGTCCCGCCTGCTGCATTTTAAAGTCCATTTCCATTGAATAGGCTTTAATCTCCAGATCTCAGGAAACATTGCAATAAATATCGAAAAAATACTTTTATTTTATTTTTTTGTTTAGTGTAATGAGACACAGTTTTGGTGAAAGTTTAAGGATTACTAATCATCTGTTTCCTTTGGAGCCAATCTATCCCTGACTTTTTAACATTAAGTTGATAGTTTTGTTAAAAACTAAATTTCTTGCCTTTGGTTTCCTGGATATTGTATATATCTTAAATGTACTTTTCTTGAAATCACTCATTTTTCTCTCATGTTAAAAGCAGAATCTATTTATTGTTTACTCCTTGAGTTTTATTTTTAATCTCTTTTGATTTGGAATTTCTTTAAATAGGAAAATAGCAAACACTAATTGTACATGGTATGTGCAGACTAAAAAAATTTCTCTAAATTCTAATTTTACTTGAGTTAAGGACATGAGATTTGGTCTTGCAGGCCCCTGTGAATAATTTCTCTTCCTCTTGGTATGGTATGCTTTCTCTGAAGACAGTACTGTGTGTGTAATTCCCCACTTTGAATGTTTGCAGAAAACTCACATGTTCTTGTTTCAAAGGATTAAAGGAGATGAGATCCTATTTTCACAATAAATTATGACAAGTTTTACTTGGTAAATTGAAATTGTTTTCTTGGAGTTTCCATTTTAAAATATGCCATTATTAAATACTAGAGGCCCGGTGCACGAAATTCATGCACGGGGGGGGGGGCAGGGGATGTCTCTTAGCCTAGCCTGCACTGTCTCCAATCTGGGACCCCTCAAGTGATGTCCGACTGCCCATTTAGGCCCGATCCAGCGATCAGGCCTAAATAGGCGGTTGGACAACCTTCTCACAATCCATGATTGCCTCTAACCACTTCTGCCTGCCAGCCTGATCACCCCCTAACTACTACCCTGCCAGCCTAATTGATGTCTAACTGCTCCCCTGCCAGCCTGTTTGCCCCCAACTTCCCTCCTATGCCAGCCTGATCACCCCCTAACTGCCCTCCCATGCAGACTTGATTTCCCCCAACTGCCCTCCCTTGCAGGCCTGGAACCTCCCAATGGCCCTCCCCTGCTGGCCATCTTGTGGTGGCCATCTTATGTCCACATGGGGGCAGGATCTTAGACCACATGGGGGCAGCCCTCTTGTGTGTTGGAGTGATGGTCAATCTGCAAATTACTCTTTTATTAGATAGGATAGAGGCCTGGTGCATGGGTGGGGGCCAGCTGGTTTGCCCTGAAGGGTTTTCTGGATCAGAGTGGGGGTTCCCTTGGGGTGGGGGGCGGCGTGGTCGAGGGGCCTGTGGAGGTTTGAAGGCCGGCCATGCCCCCCAGGGACTCAAGTGGAGGCCCTGGGATCTGGGATTAATTTATGTCTACAATTGAAACTTTGTAGCCTGGAGCGGAGCCAAGCCTTCTGCTCGCTCCATGGTAGCAGCCATTTCTGTTTGAAACATTGTAACCTAGAGTGGAGGCCTAGGCTGCCAAAGGCAGGTGGAAAGCTTGCCTTCCTTTGTTGCCAGGGAAACCCAAGCCTCTGTTTTCTCCAGCTCAGTGGCTCCCACCATTTCTGTATCTTTTATAATTGAAACTTTGTAGCATTGAGTGGAGGCCTGCGCCAGCAGTGGCAGGCAGAAAGCTTGGTTTCCTCTGTTGCCTTCCTCCTGCTCTCAGTGGCGGCAGCCATCTTGGTTGGGGTTTATTTGCTTCTGATTGGCTGGTGGGCATGGTTGTGGGCATGGCTTGTGGGTGTAGCAAAGGTAAGGTCAAATTTGCATATTATTCTTTTATTAGATAGGATAGTATGTCCAAGAACTAGATACTTTTTTACTACTTAAACTGGCAACAAACTATTTTGACTTTGCTCTTAGTATGAAAGCTTCTAGAAGGCAGTGACCATATCTCATACTTTCAAAGGACTTTATTTGCACTTTCAGTGTATCATTAACCAGTGTTGCTTTGTGTGTGTTTTCCATAGTTTCATTGTATCTAGAATATTGAAGTACTGATGAGACCTAATACTAGAGTCATTACCTGGATTTGACTTCCAGCCCAGTCTCATATAGTTAGTTGTGTATCCAGGGCAAGTTCTTTTATACTTTTTGAATTTTTCTCCTCCCTCCCCCATCCCATTTTAGTTTATTCATACTTACTAGTAGTGTTAAAACTGCTTTGAATGAAATGGAAAGATGGAGGTAGTTTCCAAGATTGTCTTAATACTTTACTTTCTGTGTCTACTATGGAATTTATATACCTTAGTTCTGAAAGTAAAGATGTTATATAGGTCCAGGCTCCCTGTTGGATGAGAAAAACCAGTGTTCCCAGCCAAGTGGACTCAGATTCGAAATCAAGAAACTGACTGCAACTGTCTGGCTGTTGGTAGAGAATTGAGGCTTAGTTAGCATTCTCCTTTCTCAACTTTCTGTCATAGTAAGCATCCTTTAGTTTAACCTTTTCTTTTGTTTACTCTAGAGCAGAGATTTTAAACCTGTTTCATCTCAGGGTACACATAAACTAATTAGTAAAATTTCACAACACACCAAAAATATATATATTTTTGCCAGTCTAACAACAACAACAAAAAAATAGATGTAATTTTGATTGCTTTACCCAAACATAACAAAACAAAAAAAATAATGCCAATTTTCTACTCATCTTCACCAAGGTGACTTTTTAAAGAACCAGGTGCCGCCGAAACCGGTTTGGCTCAGTGGATAGAGTGTCGGACTGCGGACTGGAGGGTCCCGGGTTCAATTGCGGCAAGGGCATGTACCTTGGCTGCGGGCACATCCCCAGCAGGGGGCGTGCAAGAGGCAGCTGATCGATGTTTCTCTCTCATCAATGTTTCTGACTTTCTATACTTCTCCCTTCAGCTCTGTAAAAAATCAATAAAATATATTAAAAAAAAAAAAAAAAAGAACCAGGTGCCTATAATACTTGTATATAAGGATTTCTGGTACCAAGAATTAACCAATCAGATACAACCTTCCTTATTATGAGATGTGACCAATAAGATACAATTCTATTATATGACCTACATAAAGTGTTTATGATTCAAGACAGGCATTCATACCTGTCACTTGTTGTTTTGTTGGCTGTCATTTTTTTAAAAAGAAATTCTTTATTGTTTAAAGTATTACATGTCTTCTTTTCCCCCATTGACCTCTCCCTGGCCCTTCCCACCCTCCAGCACATGCCCTTACCCCCCTTGTATCTGTGTCTCTTGGTTATGCTCATATGCATGCATATAAGACCTTTGATTGAACTATATCCCTCTCTCCCCAACACTCCTCAGCCTTCCCACTGTAATTTGACAGTCTGTTGAGTGCTTTCCTGCCTCTATATCTTTTTATTCATCAGGTTATGATGTTCTTTATTTTCCATAAATGAGTAAGATCATGTGATATTTTTCTTTCATTGCCTGACTTATTTCACTTAACATAATGCTCTCCACGTCCATCCATGCTGCTGCAAATGGTAAGAATTCCTTTTTTATAGCAGTGTAGTATTCCATTGTGTAGATGTTCCATAATTTTCTAATCCACTTCTCTGCTGATGGGCATTTAAGGCCATTTCCAAATCTTAGCTATGGTGAATTGTGCTGCTATGAACATAGGGGTACATATATCATTTCTGATTTGTGTTTCTAGTTTCTGGGGATATATTCCTAGAAGTAGGATTACTGGGTCAAATGGGAGCTCCATTTTTAGTTTTTTGAGGAAACTCCATACTCTTCTGTACAGTGACTACACCAGTCTGCACTCCCACCAGCAGTGCACGAGGGTTCTTTTTCATCCACATCCTCACCAGCACTTGTTGTTTGTTGATTTGTTGATGATTGTCATGCTGACAGATGTGAGATGGTATCGCATTGTTGTTTTGATTTGATTCTCTAGGATAATTAGTGACTTTGAGCATGTTATAATGTTTCTCTTGGCCTGCCTTCTGTCTTCTTTCAAAAAGATTCTATTTAGGTCTGTTGCTCATTTTTTTATTGGATCATTTATCTTCCTTTTATTAAGTTGTGTAAGTTCCCTATAGATGTTGGAGATTAAAACCTTATCAGTGATAACGTTTACAAATATGTTCTCTCATACAGTGGGCTTTCTTGTTGTTTTCTTGATGATTTCTTTTGCTATGAAAAAGCTTTTTATTTTGATGTAGTCCCATTTGTTTATTTTTCTCTTTAGCTTCCATTGCCCTAGGAGCAGTATTGGTAAAGAAATTGCTTCAGCATATGTCTGCGATTTCTCTGCCTCTAGATTCCTCAAGTGTTTTTATGGTTTCCTGTCTTATGTTTAAGTCCTGTATCTATTTTGAGTTGATTTTTGTGTATGGTATAAGTTGGTGGTCTAGTTTCATTTTTTTGCATATATCTGACTAATTTTCCCAGTACCATTTATTGAAGAGATATGAAATATTGAAGTGTATTCCTTAAGGAGAGTATGATGACAAAGAAGAAGATAAAGGTAAAAATTTGAACAGTAAGATAGCAATGAATACATAAGTATCAACAATTGGCCCAGCCTGCGTGGCTCAGTGGTTGAGCGCTGACCTCTGAATCAGGAAGTTAGAGTTCAATTCCTGGTCAGGGCACATGCCCAAGTTGTGGGCTCAATCACCAGTCTGGGATGTGTAGTTGGCAGCGATCAATGATTGTTTCTCATTGATGTTTCTATCTCTCTCTCTCTCTCTCTCTCTCTCTCCCCCTCCCTTCCTCTCTGAAATCAGTAAAGGTATACTAAAGAACAACAACAACAACAAAAACCATTAAAAAACAGTTGAATCTAAAAGTAAAAATAAATGAACAAGAAATCTAATAAACAAAATACACTGCAACCAGAGGTATGGAAATGTGGAATAGACTGATGAATCTCAGCAGAAATAGGGGAGGATGGTGGGAAGAGATGAAGCAAAGATCTTATATGCATACTAGAGGCCCAGTATGCAAAATTCGTGCATGGGGGAGGCATCCCCTCAGCCCAGCCTGCACCTTCCCCAATCCGGGACCCCTCTCACAATCTGGGACCACTGGTTCCTCACCTGCCTGCCTGCCTGATTATACCTAACTGCCCCCCACCCCCACCCCTGTGCTGGCCTGGTCAACTCCAACAACCTCCTCTGACAAGTATAGTCGCCTTCAACTGCCCCCACCTGGCCAATCTGGTTGTCCCCAACTGGCCACCCCCATTGGCCTGTTCGCCCCTTAGTGCCCCCCTGACATCCTGGTTACCTTTCTGCACTCCCTGCTGGTTTGTTCACCCCTCACTGTCCCCCAGCTGGTCTGGTTGCTCACAACTGCCCTCCTGCAGGCCTGATAGTCCCACGCAGCCTGCTGCTCAGTTGTTTGGTCACCCTTCACTAACCCCCCTGTTGGCCTGGTCGCTCCACACACCTGTTCAGTTGTCTGTTTGGTTGTTTTGGATGTGATGGCCTCTTAGCCTTTTATCTATATATAGATATGCATTACCTGTGGACACATACAATCGAGTAGTAAGGGCCTGGAGTGGGGTGGGAACTGAATGGAGGGGACGGGGAGAAAAGGAGTCATCTGTAATACTCCCAACATTAAGATTAAAAATAAAAGAATTTAGTGGGCAATAGGTAATCATGCACAGCCCATTTTATTTTATTTTTTTACTTTTAAAAAATATATTTTTTATTGACTTCAGAGAGGAAGGGAGAGGGAGAGAGAGATAGAATTATCAGTGATGATAGAGAATGATTGATTGGCTGCCTCCTGCATGCCCGCAACTTGGCCATGTGCCCTTGACTGGAATTGAACCCAGGACCCTTCAGTCTGCAGGCCGATACTCTATCCACTGAGCTAAACCAGCCAGGGCTGCTTTTTCTTATATAGTGCGATTTGTGGCTAATTTCTATACTACATCTAAAATACTTTTACTAGTAGAATCCATAACACTACAATTAAAAACTTACAAAAAGTTCACAATTTGTATTTTTTCATCCTACCCTGCCTGAGAGTGAGAATAATAGAATATACAGTATATTTGTATTGGTCTCTGTGCTGCCTTTATTTCTCTCCTCCTGTTTCTGGCACAGAGCTTCTAAATTAGGTGATAAGAACACTAGGAACATCTTTTGTTCTAATGAGGCAACTGAGTGGGCTCCTAGATGGTTACTGGATGGTATCTGGTTATCAGAAAGGCCAAATTATGATTAGAAGCTTGGGATTTTCAACTCTACCTAGAGAGGAGAGGGGGGCTGAAAATCCTAATAAAGAAAGAATATGCTAATTGACTATCACTTCATCACAAAGATTACTGTACCCACAACTGAGGCCAAGTTCCCATAAGGAGCCTTAACAAGCAATCAGCAGGGACATGAGGTTAAGTCCTCCTCTATCCCCGTGGGGCTTGACAGAGGACCTCTGGTCAAGTGTCCCACCCAGCAGGGCTTGACAGGGCACCTCAGGCCACGCCCCTCAACCCTGGTGTCAGCCTGGGGGACCTGAGGCCATGCTCCCCACTCAGCGGGTCTTGATGGGACCTCAAGGTGCACTTCCCATCCTGGTGCTGGGCTAGGGGACCTCAGGCTGCTTCCCCCACCCCAGTGCCAGGCCAAGGGACCTCAGGCCACACCCCCAACTGGGCTTGACAGGGCACCTCAGGCCATGCCCTACACCCCGGCACCAGGCCAGGGTACCTGGGGCTGTGCCCTCCTGCCTGGCTAAGTGTGACAGGGGACCTGAGGCCATGCCCCCCACCCAGCGGGGCTTCAGAGGGGACCTCCAGGTGCATCCCCAGTGCTGGATTGGGGGAACTTAGGCCATGCCCCCACCTAGCAGAGCTTGATGGGGGACCTGATACTGCACCCCCCCCCCCCCTTAGTAATGGGCAAGGGGACATGAGACTGCGCCCTCCTTCCTGGCTGGGTTTGACAGAGAACCTCAGGCTGTGCCCCCTCCACCCCCCCAGCGGGGCTTGACAGGAGATCTCAGGCCGTGTCTGCCACCTGGTGGAGCTTGATGGGGGACCTCAAGGCACCCCCCCACACACACCTCATCTGGGGGATCTCAGGCCATGCCTCCTACCCTGGCGCCGGGCCAGGGAACCTGAGGCTACGCCCTATGCCCAGCAGGGCTTAATAAGGGTGGGACTGGCTGGGTCTGGATCTACCCCAATTAGGGTGGGGGGCAGCTGGGTCTGGGAGATTTTGATGTAGATGTGGTGTGCCCCAGATTGTGACAGGAAGAAGGTTTTCATATACATTTTACTAATTTTCTTTCATCTCTGACACTTCTATTATAGAGAAAGGGCAAATAGCAATATTAAGTTATTGGAGGCCTGGTGCACAAAATTCGTGCAGGGGAGGAGACTGTCCTTCAGCCCAGCCTGCACCCTCTCCAATCTGGGACCCCTTCAGGGATATCTGACTGCCCGTTTAGGCCTGATCCCAGTAGGATTGGGCCTAAATGGCCAGTCGAACATCCCTCTCACAATTTAGGACTGCTGGCTCCCAACGGCTTCCCTGCCTGCCTTCATGATTGCCTCTAACTGCTTCTGCCTGCCAGCCTAATTACCCCCTAACCACATTCCTGCCAGCCTGATTGATACCTAACTGCTCCCATGGCAGCTTGCTTGCCCCTAACTGTCCTCCCCTGCAGGCCTGGTCCCTCCCAACTGCTCTTTCCTGCTGGCCATCTTGTGATGGCCATCTGTGTTCACATGGGGGTAGCCATCTTTGACCACAAGGGGGCAGTCATCCTGTATGTTGGAGTGATGGTCAATTTGCATATTACTCTTTTATTAGATAGATTTTTTTCTAATTAATCCCTCTTTAATGTGCACTAATTTCATGCACCAGGTCACTAGTAGAGTTAATAAATGACCATGCCTACATGAGGCAACCTCCATAAAATTCCGAAAGTATAACGTTTGGGGAACTTTCATTTTGGAAAAAAACCTTCATGTACCAGGAGGGTGATACATCCCAACTCCACAGGGACTATGGAGCCCCTGCACTAGGGACCTTCCCAGACCAAACCCTATGTTTCTCTTCATCTGGCTTTTCATCTGTACCTTTTTGTTTTTCTGATCAAATATATATTTATTTATCACATAAACACATGTTATAACGATTATAACAATTATGTTTAGATATAATATACAGAACAACATTCCTCTTTTGTTAGTCACACACACTCCCAAAATAATTATTTTTCTTTTTCATGTCCCTTTCCAATTAATGTCTATATGTACTTATAATTTGAAATTTGCTGTAATTTCAGGACAAATGCAGTTTTTTACTGATTTATTAATTTCACAGTGAGTGATGGACATTTTACATATTGCTATGTCAGCATGGTAAATATTTTTTTCTTTATTGATTAGGATATTGCATATATGTCTTTATTCCCCCATTACCCCCCACCTCCCGTTCATGCCCCCATCCCCGTTGTCTGTGTCCATTGCTTAGGCTTATATTTCATCTACTAGTTTATTGCCAAGTGAGGACTGAATGAGAGATATGCTAGATGAAGATCAATAATTTTCATTGGATTTAAAGTATCAAAATTAGAGAGAGATCAGCCTTTGGTTGATTTCTCTCCCTTACCCACTACATTCCCTGGAGTTTAACGTTCTGATTGATGTTTCTCTGTCTCTGGATCTATTTAGGTGTGGCTGTAGCATTCATTTGAAACGCAGTTCATTTGTTTCACTTGTCTTCCCCCTCCCCCCATTTAGATTGAATTAAAATTTTAAGATGTATGACATTAATATATTCTCAAAAATCATAATTATATTGTGGGGAAGCATGGGACTTGGTTGGAAAGTCTGTAAGGTGGAATCTCCAAAAGTTCAGGGGCCCCTTAGGGGGACCTTGCTGAAGGCGGAAGCCCCTGCCTTGACTTTTCCAAACAAATTTGAGCCCCCAGGTATTTTGCTGGACTATGTTTAATCTTTTAGACCTGACCTTGTGGAAGCATGAGCTTCCTTAAGAATACTTACCTGCTTATTGTACCTAGAGGTTAATTTTAGTTCAAGCTGTTGTTACAATGAAAGCTTAATGAGGCAGGCCATGGAGGCTGTTTTGGTGCCTCCTGCCAACCAGCCCCTTAGCCTCTCTTCCACAGAAACGTGTATCAGAGTAATCTATTCATCTGTAGCTCAGGGTCTGCTGGTCAGCCCCAGCACTATATAATAAGTTATACTATAAAGTGCCATTTTTTCCTTCGACACCATCCTTTCCCACTACCTTTTTTGGTAACAGACTTTATTGTTTCCTACTTTTATCTTTCCTGTGTTTCTGTTCTTAATATCTGTTCTTAATAAACAGAAACGTATGTTTTCTTTTGTTTTAACCTTTATTATTTATTTATTTATTTTGGAAACATGTATGCTTTCTTACTTGTTTCTTATGCAAAAAATAATATTCTATATATACTTTTTTGTACTTCAATGTTTTCCCCCAATTTACTACTGTACTATCCCCTAGAAAACACACCATTGTCAATTCATAGATATCTTCCTCATTCTTTTTGCAATTGTATAATGTGCCAGTGTGAGTATATGAGTATATATATCATAGTTTATTCAACCAGTATTTTGTGCATAGCAGGATTTTTTAGGAGACAGTTACTTTTTTTGTGTGAGTGATTAAGAAATAGAACAAAATGCAATATGGTTTGAGTTTTTTATTCATCCTACATCTAATTACAAATCAAATAAATTGTAATCATTTAAATTCTGTAGTCAAGAAAACCAGAGAATCTTTATTATAAGCCTCAAGCATAATAATCAACTTGTGAAATGTGGAGTGCAGCTGGTTATATCTGGAGGTTTTTTTCATCTACTAGTTTATTGCCAAGTGAGGACTGAATGAGAGATATCTAGATGAAGATCAATAATTTTCATTGGATTTAAAGTATCAAAATTAGAGAGACAGCTTTGCATCTTGTGGTATTCTCACTAAGGAAAAGTCAAATGTCAATATAAGTGACAAAAGTCAAGTGATAATATAGCAGAGGCAAAATAACAGGGCTAATCCAAAATGGATAAATGTTTGAATGATTTAGGTTTAATGGTATTATAAGTTGGCATTTCCCTCTCTATAGGGCTTAGTATATTTCTGAGGTAATACTATATTTTCCAAGTCTGCAAATGTTTAATATTTTTTATATTAAACAGTAATTTGGTTAGGTACTTCAGGATTAATGTAGACTTCTGGAAAATTTAGAATGATGATTTATTGACAAAAATAGTTGCAACACAATTATCTGAAAGTAGATAATTTCAGGTATAACAAAAGGAAAGCAAAATTCTGAAGACTTTTAATATGTAACAAGGAGGGAGTCTAAGTTGTAAACATTCAGAATTTGAAACATTTTTTTGGAAACCAGGGACAATTAGTATTTTATCCAAATTTAATATTGAAAAATTAGTTTTTAAAATATTAAGTATTTAAAACATTATGAATGAAATTTTTTCCCTGAAATAAGTTAGTTTTTGGAACTTACTCTTGCTAATAGTCTCATGACAAGCCTTATGATCCTATTGTGGATATTTGTATAGGTGAGCAGACTATCATGAGATTTTTTTGTTTGTTTACTGAGCTAATTTTTTCCACCATGTGACACTAATGTAACCAGACTTGATTATCCCTAATTTCTTTTTGGAAAATTTCAGACAAGCATGATTAACTAGGAAAGAACACGTGTTGCCATGGAAGAACATAGATCAATAATCAAGAGATCAGGGTTCTCAAATCCACCCTGCCACTAAGATGTTATGTTAACCTTCTTAGGCATCCTTTTCTTGTCTGTAATCTGAGCAGATTTATTTGTATCTTCTCTCAAGTCCTAATTTTGGTTAGCTTGTGAATAAGACCATTTTGGATTTGGTATGAATTAAAGTCATAAAGTATCTACTAAGTATAATATTTTTTTCATTAAGTAAGGTATATGTGTATGTGCAAAAGTGACGAGAAATGAAAAATTATTAAAACTTTAGGAACATATCAGGATGGAAAGTAGTGTGTAATAGATGTTTTATTATCAGTGTAACACTGCATCCTGACTTTTAATATGTGAGTTTTAAATTTTAGGATGTGAAAATTTAATATCTAAATATTAAGTTTTAGGGTGGCCAAGTAATTGAAAAAATCCCCATGCTCTGGGAAGGTGTGGGAAAAAAGCCACAAAAATAGTTCTGGTTGGAAAAGTTCTTACTATAAAATTCAAAAAGAGCTATTTGCCAAACTAGCCTTAAATTAAACCCTTTTTATTTCATTTGGTTATGGTGATTCTCTTTGTAAAATTAAATACGTAATTTATTACATAGATTATTTATAAAGCAGGACTTTCAGTTAGAATTGGATGTGATAAACTTGAACTATACCTTTTTGTCTTGAAACTTAGTGTCTAGTAATAGAAATGAATAATAAGAAATATATTTACAATCTATGGTATATGCTACAAAGAAAAATAAATAATGTGATGGAAAGGAATGAGAGACAGAGAAGGGTGGAAGAAAGGTAGGAAGCAGGTAGGTGAGGAACTGAGATCTGAATGTTGAAAAGAAGCTAGCTAGATAAAGACTAGGCAGATGAAAGGTAGATAAAACACTCTGAGATGGAAAAGATTGATATGCCTAAGGAACAGAAAGAAGGACAATATAAGGCCAGAAGCCAATTGAGGTAAGGAAAGAACCTTGAGATGTGAAGAATTAGGGACAATCATTTAGGGCAGGGGTAGGGAACTGTTGGGTCTTAATCATTTGGTCTGGCCCTGTCAAGGCAACTGCAGGTGGGACTCGACATTCAATATATCTCGGAGCTTTTTTCATAGCAACATAATTTTTAGGTTTATAACTTTGTACGGCCCATGAATGATGTTATAATATCCAAAAGGTCCTTGGCAGAAAAAGGTTCCCATCTCTGATTCAGTGCATTGACCATGGTAAGGAGTTAGGATTTTATTCCAAGAAAATATTGAAGGAGTTGAAGCAGGGAAAATTATTTGGTGTAAAAGATCACTTTTGTCTTTGTGTGGAAAGAAATTAGAGGGAAGCAAGAATGGAAGCAGTCAGACTATTAACAATAGTGCAGGAAAGAGATGGGCTTAGATAAGGGTGGTGTCATTCATTGGAGAAGATAGGACTTACTGAATTTGCTGATGGGACTGTATATGAGAGGAAAGGAAATATTCTTAAATAGTACAGATTTTTTTAAAAAGAATTTAAAAGTAATCTGTTAAAATGTAATATTTAATGCCTGTATTTTACTTGGTATTTTCTTGATAACTATATTTTTTTTCTTTTTTTTTTTTAGGCTTATGCATCTGGATGTGACATTGTTATACTGGGAAGTGATTTTGAAAGATTACAAATAATCCCAGGAGCTAAACATGGAAATATTCAAATAGGATGTGTAGACTGTTCAATGCAACAAGGCAAGGTTTGTAATCTTGTGATAATATGAAATTAGTTTTGAATATGGTTTATGTCAGGGTAGTCTGAAGTATATTTCCTATTGAATTAGAGACTTGCTTTGTTTCAAGTGCAATGTGACTATAAATTTCTTTTGGCTATTTAAGATGCCCTGTAGAGAACAAAATCCCTGGCTCTCTCAAATGTATCTTTGAGATTTTCAAGAATTCTATTCTTAAATAATCTGAAATAAAGCATAATCTTCTCTCTATGTGACAAATAAATTTAATTAATTTATTTTTAATACTCATTAGAGGATATTTTTCCACCGATTTTTAGAGAGAGTGGAAGAGAGAGGGAAAGACAGAGAAATATCGATGTGAGAGAAACACATCGATTGGTTGCCTTCTGCATGTGCCCGACCAGGCCCCAGGGTGGGCAGGAGCCTGCAACCTAGGCATGTCATGTGCCCTTGAACCGAATTGAACCTGGGAATCTTTGCCTGCAGGTTGACATTCTACCCACTGAGCCAAACCAGCTAGGGCGATAAAGAACTTCAATACTTATCTATACTAATAAAACGGTAATATGCTAATTAGACTGGGTCAACCAGACATCTTCCAGATATCCAACTTCCTTCTTGTTGTTAATCCTGTGTTTCCTTCCCTTCAGTATAGTTAAGTGTTTCTCCTCTTTCTTTTGTTCACTCCTTTTATTGTCATTGTACTACAGAAGTGATCTTTATTATGGAATGCTAATATTGAGATTTTTTTTCTTTTTTTTCTTCATGTTCGTGTGATCCCCCAGCTCTGTCATTCTGTAATCTTCATTATTGTATAAAAACTGATACCTATATAAACATAGAGCTAATTGATATCAGAAATTAATTTTAATAACTTCCAATTTGTGATAACTTAGATTACATGATGGCTCAAGTTAAAATGAAGAGGTCATTTGTTTTATAATGATTCTAAGTAAAGACAATTTTTATTTTACTAGTATCAATATAATCAAATGATTACTTAAGCTATCAGGAAGAAAATTTTGTAGGTTCTAGTTTCTGGGGACCTCTATTTGTCTTTAAGAAGGAAATGCTACTTGATATCACAGGCAGTATTTTATCATTACTATTTTTTCTTTATAGTACTGACAGATTAATTTTCCTGAGAAAATTCATCTGCATTCATCTTGTTATTCATTTGTTTAAAAACATTCTTAGCTTACCAGTACCTTATGAAAGTTCTAATGTTTACCTCGTCATGGGACCCTGTACAGCTGGCTCAAACCTGCCTTTTTGGCTTCATGTTCGTTATTCTGTTGTAAGGGACACTCTTCTAGCTTGGCTGGTGGTCAGTTACCTGCCTCTTTTGCTCTTTATCCTTGTGTTCATATTATGACTTATTTATAAAAATTGAATATTGTCTATCTTTTGAAGAAACACTATTCATACTTTAAAGGTCCGAACAAAATACTCCCTCTAAGACTGACTCAGTGCAGATGATTTCTCTATTAGAAGAACTCCTTAGAACACTTAGAAATATCCATTGGCATGTTTGTTGGTTTTTTCATATATATGTTACATCTTCATACTTTCCCCCTTCACTAGATTATGTTTTCTTATTTTTATCCCTGATTCATTTTATATATCTGTTTTCTGATATTTCCGTTTTCTTCATTTGTGACTCAATCAGACTTTAGTAATAATTACTTCCATAAGATGAAATAGAGCCAGGAAGGTTTATGCTTTATTGACTTAAAGAGTAAATTTTAAATATACTCATATAAGGTGGAATATTTGAAAAATATACTCTTCAGAGAGTTCACAAAGAAACATATTTAAGTTTTGTTTATTAAAAGTTACATTTACATTCACAGAATTGTGAGCTTTGAGGATAGGTAACTTAAAAACTGATTTTTAAGTCATGAGAAATTTTATACTTGAAAAGGAATACATCAATATATATTCTGTTGAGGAAGGGAATTAATATTTACTATCCATTAGAGGCCTGGTGTATGGATTTGTGTAATGGTAGGGAGAGTGGCCTTCAGGAATTGGCCCACTGTGGGGAGCACTGCTCATCTCCATCAGCCAAGCAGTGCTCCCACTGTGGGAGCACACCGACCACCAGGGGGCAGCTCCTCATCATTCTGTTCAATCTGCGATTTGGTTTTTGGGCTTTTATATATATACTAGAGGCCTGGTGCATGAAATTCCTGCATGGGGGTGGATGGGGGAGTCCCTCAGCCCAGCCTGCACCCTCTCCAATCTGGGATGCCTTAGGGGGATGTCTGACAGCTGTCCTACAGGGATCGGGCCTAAACCGGCAGTCGGACATCCCTCTCACAATCCAGGATTGCTGGCTCCTAACCACTCGCCTGCCTGCCTGCCTGGTTGTCCCTAACCACCTCTGCCTGCCTGCCTGATTGCCCTTAACTGCCTCTGTCTGCTGACATGATCACCCCCTAACCATTCCTCTATTGGCCTGATCGCCACCTAACTGCTCTCCTGCTGGCCCGATTGCCACCAACTTCCCTCCCCTGCCAGCCTGATCACTCCCAACTGCCCTCCCCTGCCAGTCAGCCTCCAACTGCTCTCCCTTGCCGGCCTGATCACCCCCTAACTGCTCTCCCCTGTCACCCTCTAACTGCTCTCCCCTGCCACCCTATCACCCTCTAACTGCATGCTCTTCTGCACTGGCCTAATCTTGCCAGTAGCTGCTTGCTCCCCTGTGCTGGCCTGATTACTTTTAATTGCTTGCTCCCCTGATGGCCAATCACCCCAAACTGCTTGCTCCCCTGATGGCCTAATTGCCCTTAATTGCCTCTACCTTGGCCCCTGCCACCATGGCTTTGTCTGGAAGGAAGTCGGCTGTCGGGTAGATGTCCAGTTGAACTGGTCTAATTAGCATATTACCCTTTTATTAGTATAGACTAGAGGCCCAATGCACGAAATTTGTGAGAGAGTAGGCCTTCCTTCCCCTAGCTGCTGGCACCAGCTTCTCTCTGTCACCTGGGACCCAGTCTTCCCTCTCAGCCATGGCTTTGTCCAGAAGGACATCTGGCCTAATTAGAATATTATGTTTTTATTATTATAGACTAGAGGCCTGGTGGACAAAATTAGTGCATGGGAAGGGGATTGCCTCAACTTGGCCTTCACTCTGTCCAATCTGGGACCTCTGGCTCCTAACCACTCATTAAGGGGTGGGGGATGTCCCTTAGCCCAGCCTGCACCCTCTCCAATTTGGGACGCTTCGAGGGATGTCCAACTGCCCGTTTAGGTCTGATCCTGGTAGGATCGGGCCTAAACGGGCAGTCGGACATCCTTCTCACAATCCAGGACTGCTGGCTCCAAACTGCTCACCTGCCTACCTCCCTGATTGCCCCTAACCGCTTCTGCCTGCCAGCCTGATCACCCACTAACCACTACCCTGCCAGCCTAATTGATATCTAACTGCTTTCCTGCCAACCTGATTGCCCCAACTTCCCTCCTCTGCTGGCCTGGTCACCCCTGCAGGCTTGATCACCCCCAACTGCCTTCCTTGCAGGCCTGGTCCCTGCCCTCCCCTGATGGCCTGATTACCCACAACTGTCCTTCCTTGCAGGGCCTGGAACGTCCTAATGGTCCTCCCCTGCTGGCCATCTTGTGGTAGCCATCTTGTGTCCACATTGGGGCAGGATCTTTGACCACATGGGGGCAGCCCTCTTGTGTGTTGGAGTGATGGTCAGTTTGCATATTACTCTTCTATTAGATAGGGTAGAGGCCTGGTGCATGGGTGGGGACCAGCTGGTTTGCCCTGAAGAGTGTCCCAGATCAGGGTGGGGGTTCCCTTGGGGCGAGGTTGTGGCCTGGGCAAGGCCAGCCATGCTCCCCAGTGACCCAAGTGGAGGCCCTGCGATCTAGGATTAATTTATGTCTACAATTGAAACTTTGTAGTCTGGAGTGGAGCCAAGCCTTCTGCTCACTTTGTGATGGCAGCCATTTCTGTTTGAAACTTTGTAGCCTAGAGTGGAGGCCTAGGCAGGCAATGGCAGGTGGAAAACTTGGCTTCCTCCATTGCTGGGGAAACCCAAACCTCTGTTCTCCCCAGCTCAGTGGCTGCCGCCATTTCTGTATCTTTTATAATTGAAACTTTGTAGCATTGACTGTAGGCCTAGGCTGGCAACAGCAGGCAGAAAGCTTGGCTTCCTCTGTTGCAAGGGAAAGCCAGCCTTCCTCCTGCTCTCAGTGGCAGCAGCCATCTTGGTTGAGATTTATTGGCATAATCTCCTGATTGGCTGGTGGGCATGGCTGTGAACGTGGCTTGTTGGTGTAACGAAGATACGGTCAAATTTGCACATTACTCTTTTATTAGATAGGATTATTATAGACTAGTGGCCTGGTGCACGAAATTCGTGCACGGAGTGGGGGCCCTCAGTCCAGCCTGCACCATTTCTAATCAGGGTCCCCTTGGGGGATGTCTGACTGTTGGCAGTCTGACTGTTGGCAGTTAGACATCCCTCTTACAATCTAGGACCACTGGCTTCTAACTGCTCACTGGCCTGCCTGCCTGATCGCCCCTAACCACCTCTGCCTGCCTGCCTGATCCCCCCTAACTGCTGCCCTACCAGCCTGATCACCCCTAAGTGCTCCCCTACTGGCCTGAATGCCCCTAACTGCCTCTGCCTTGCTCCACACCTGGGACCCAGGCTTCCCTCCTTCTGGCCAGCTATAGGCACCCAGGACCCAGGCCAGCTTCACTCAGGCCGGTCACAGCCACAGGCAGCCACAGGCACCCAGGACCACAGTGCATGTGGCTTGTCCCTCTCCTGGGCCACAGGTGCAGGTGCAGCTGCCAGCGCCCAGGACTGTGAGGCAGGCGGCTTGTCCCTCTCCTGGGCCAGAGAGGCAGGCACAGCTGTTGCCATCTGGGACCGTGGAGTGGGTGGCTTGTTCCTCTCCCAGTCTGTACTCTGTCTGGTCCCCATTCCTTTCTCCCCAGTGTTGAATGTCTGAGCCGTTATGGCATGATGGCATGAAGATGTGATAAATATTTGCATATTAGCTCTTCATTATGTAGGATTTTAACTTGTCACAGTCTATCTTCAAGTGGATATTTTACTACTTCACATCTTGTATAGAAACTTCACTGTAACAAAATTTCATTTTTCCCAGGCAATCTTTGTGCTATTGTTGTCATGTATTTTACTTACACAGATGTTATAAAACTGACATTACATTATTATTTGTTTAAGTAGTTATGGTAATTATCTTTAAATATATTTCAATAATAAGAAACTTCTATTATATTTTTTTCTTTGCATATACTGTCTTTGGTGTTTTCCATTTCTTGGTATAGATCATTATTTGTATCTGGCAAAATTTTATTTCTTCTTGCTGGACTTCTTTTAACATTTGTTACACTACCAGTCTGATGGTAATTAAAAAATTCAATCTTTTATACATAAAAATATTTTTAACTCTTTCTAAAATAGTTTAAAAACAGTTAAAATATATTTTGACTGTTTTAAAAATATTTTCACTCAGTCTAGAATTATAAAGAGCATTTTCCCCCTTGTGAGTACTTTAATGATGTTGCTCTGCTATCTTCTCCCTTACACTGTCTCTGATGAGAAATCTTTTGTAATCTTTATGTTTATTCCTCTGTATAGTGTGTCTCTTTTCTTCTGACTACAGCCTGGCCCGGCACCCAGGCATCGCAGGGCCCTGCAATCGATCGATTTTTTTTTAAATTTTATTTCAGAGAGGAAAGGGCAGGGAGAGAGGGATAGAAGCATCAATGATGAGGGAGTGGAAGCTGCTTCTTGGTTTTGCTCTTGGCGCCTCCTCTGTGGATTTGTGTTAAAGTCTCTGTCAGACCACACCATGTAGTCCTGTTACTTGTGGTGAATTCATCCTACACGTAGGTGGGGGCTTTTGTTTACCAGCTTCCTTAGCGCCCTGGGCCCACAGGTTTCCCAGGTGTCAGCTTGCGAGTTTTTCTTGTCAGACAGCCCGAGGCCTGGGACTTGCTTTTGCCTCTGAGCTCACCCCTCTGTCACCTGGATTTCTGGATGTTACAGGCGGGAGGCCCCAGGGTCAGAACCAGCGCTGGAGACAGCGACCAGGGCTCCTTCTCCAGGTGCTTGGGCCCAGTGCCCAGGCTGAGTGCAGCTCTGGATCCTGGGTCACAGCGTGCCCACAGCACCCAGACCATCAATGTCCAGTAAGGGCGGGCAGTGAGCCCAGCTCCAGAGTCCTGTTCTGAGGGGAACTCTGGTCCCTTTACCCCAGGAGTGGGGCCACACACGCCGGGCGGAGTCCAGGCTTGGGTCTGCAGATGGTCTGGGTGCAGTGCCTTTCTGGCCCATGGAGACATCCCTGCCACTTGTGTGTTAGCTCTCGCCTTTCTCACTTCCTTTCCCGCACTCCCTGCCGCCTGCTCTGCACACAGGCCAGGCTGGGTTGTGTGGCTCGGTCTCCTCTGTCTCCGGGGCTGTGTCTTGGCTCCTCTCCTGACCCCATGGCTGGGCCTCGCACTGGAGATGGGGAACCCTGGGAGGCGGGAGCTGGGATGCTCCCTTCTGCCGCCCTCCCCAGCCTCAGGACCCGGCATAGACTTGACAAGCATCACCATCCGCAGGTGGTATCATTTGGCAAGCCTGGCCAGGCACAGTGGAGAGGTGATGAGCTGCGGGCAGATGTGTGCCTGGATTCAACTCCTGACCCAGCCGCTCTCCAGCCACACGACCTCAGGCACATATCACACCCGCTGCTCCGCGGCTCAGTGGGTGTTCATGTTCACAGGGTGCCTGGCTCACACCCTCTGTGTCCTCGCCTCCATCAGCCAGGCCTGGCCTAACCCCAGGGCTGGAAAAGGCCTCTTGGGGAGAGGCCCTTTGCGGACCTGGACATCGGGCCATCACAGGGCCCTGTGATTGATCGGGGCCCTGCATGGCTGGCTGGCCCTGCCCACAGCCTGGCCTGGACTGGCCTAACCCTACTGCCCGAAAGGGGAGAGGCCCTTTCCAGACCTGGGCACCAGGCCATCACTCTGTGATCAGCTCGTGGGTGTGTCTTGTGGGCGTGGCTTATTTGGCATAGCGAAGTTATGGTCAATTTGTGTATTACTCTTTTATTAGATAGGATAGATAGATACTAGATAATTTACAAATGTTATTTCAGTCCTAAAAATACTTCTATTAGGAAGATATTATACGTGTTACAAGTATGGATAGAGAAATTAAGGGTAGGAGAAATTAACTTACTAGTTACACAGTGACAGTATATAGTGGGGTTCTGACCTAGATATGGTAGTCTCTAAAACTCACATTCTTAAGTATTGGTGCATGAAATTGCATATGTGGGTATATTTTAAGTTACATTATTCATTTCTTTTGTTCTTTTGATTGATATGTAAGTTAACATATCCGTAATTTATCTTTTCATTTTTCTTTTTAAAAGATTGCAGCATCCTATGGAAATGTTATCTCTGTTTTTGAACCAGTTTTTCTACCGAATCAGAAGAAACATTTGGTCAGTAATTTATCATTTTTCTTTTAGGAATTGAAATGTCTTGCATATTAAAAGATGTTATTTTTAAGAGTACAAAATGAAATAAATCACTATAAATTTATGCTATAATTAAATGCCACTTTCATGATACAAATATGTTAAAAACTTTCGTTGAAATAGAATTAAATTGTGAAAATGAATTGTCTTGACATATTTTTTTGATATTTTTTATTCTATTTTGAAGAATCAACAGCTTTAAGTTTGGCAGTTGAAGTTATTGCTAGTGCAGACACTGTTGTCCAGTCATACGTGGCACTTTATTCTTTGCTTGTGTGATCTAATTTTGTGAAGTTTTTCTGCCTCATGTATTTTGTTCTTAAAGTTACATTTTTTGTGTATGCTTTATATAAATACATATATTTTCATTGTTTAAAGTATTACAAGTAGTAGTGCATATGTTAAAGTTACATGTTTTAATTGCAGTCTTAACATGCCTCCGGGACTTATTTTCTTACACTTATTATATCATGTAACATAATTGTTAACAGGCTAATGAATTTTTTAAATAAAGAAACTATATTAAGAAGAAGTTCTGAAAGCTGATTAAAATTATAGTTTATAAATATTGAGGTTATATAGTAGATATCTTTAATGCTTTTAAATATGACAGAGAAACCAGATGATTTTACCCATCTCCACTGGATATTAAACTAATGATTTAAACCATATGAAAGGAGATCAGGATAGTGTGGTCCAAAGAGCATTTATTAGGAGTCAGAGAAACTGTGGTTTCTTTGCTGCTTTTAGCTATTAAGTCCTAAGCAAGGAGCTTTATGAGACTTTTCACTCAAATCTGAAATTGGTTATTATTCATTCTTTATGGGCTATTGTAAAGATGACATGATTTCAGAGATTGTGTAGAAATCTGTTAAATGTAAAAAATTAAACAGTATTTTAATAAGACATACCTTTACATTATCTTTTAATAGTTTTTATTTTCACTTTGCTCATTAGTATCTTGCATATTTCCTCGGACTTAGTTTTGTAGTTATCATTTCTTTCTTTATAAAATAAGCAGCAGAGGCCCCAAAGAAATGTGACTTTACCAATGAAACAGCTATTAAGCCACAGAACTAAGAATAAAACCAGCTTTATTGATTCTTAGATGAGAGCATTCTATTCTCTATCTTGTGTTAATAAAAAATATTTTCTCTGGATTGATACCCATTTTTAAGTTCAATGGAAGGAGAGTCCACAATTCTCCCCTGATTTTTATTTGTGTTAATACATTAATGAAGCCAATATTAGAAGTTGTTATAGCCTTATGAATTAGTAATTGATAGTACTAAAAATGCTCACTCCATTCAGAACAATGTATTTCAAATAATACTCAATGTATTTATTAAATGAAATAACTGACTTTTAACATTTGTATGTTATATTAAAAGTTCTATATTAGTAAGGGTAGAATTGAGATTTTCAGTTGTTGCCCATTTTCTCTTGATATATGATTGTTTAATATAACAATGTCAAAAATTCATTAAAAACAAGCTGAGTTACTGATAGGTAACACTGACTTCCCATAGAGGGTAAAGAAAGCTTGATGAATAAAGGGAAAACTGGATCAGATGGAAAAAAAATCAAGACTTGGAAGGCACATAAAATTTGTTATTCCAGAATATAGTCTCAGAGAATGTTTAGATCCTCATAAAAATATATTGTTTCCATTTGTTTATACATTCTGGAATATTTTTTTAAGATGTTGGTTTTTCATAAGAGGTACTCTTCAGAATCACTAGTTCTGATATATCCAGACCTCACTCTGGAGATTCCTAAATTTGTAGGTATGGGGTTGTGTCTAGGCACTTGTATGTCTAGTTCTAGAGAGGGTTCTCATGTATACAGTGATTGAGAACCATTCCTGCAAGGCAATGTTTTATAAAAGCATATTATGCAGGCCACTTGTATCAAAATCCTTCTGGGTTGTTCATTTAAAGTGCAGATTCCTGTGTCCCGTCTTGGACCTTTTGATCCTGAACCTTTGGACATGGGTCTTGGAAATATGAATTTTTAATAAGCATCCAGCCTATTCTTGTATTAAAGTTTGGAACTAATTCATTAAGAAAGTTTTTATAGGTCTCAAACTATTCGAGGTTAGTGAAGTCAACTTAGTAGGCCACAACCTAAATAGAAGATGAATGGAATAGAAAATGTTAGAGTGCACCACATGTAATAAAGATAGATTACTTATGATTGCATTTATGTGTATGCTTTGTGTATTTTGGGTCACAGTGCAACATATATTTCTTAGGTTTTTAGGTAAAAAAGTTGAAAATTATTTCTTTAAGGAATAAAAAGACTTAAATTATACATTATAATGCAAGTGTTACATTTCTTATTCTACATTTTTGCGCATACCATATCATCTCAGATGAGGACAAAACATTAAAAAACAAAGTCTCAAATAGCAGCAACACAGACATATTTAAAATTGAACCTTTGTAATAATATTAATAAATCATAATTATCATTTTAAAAGTCTGAGGTCAATAAGAATATTGTCCAAAGTGGTATATATTCATTGGTTGTTTAAATATACTAAAGAAAGACTTTTGAACCTCCAGGATTAGATATTCTCTCATTGATCTCCATCACACATTCTTTATTTTTCTTTTCAAAAATTTTGATTTGAGATGAAGGGAGAAATAGAAAACCAATGATGAATCATTGCTGAGCTGCCTCCTGCATGCCCCCTATTAGAGATCGACAAAAACTGGGCATGTGCCCTGACCAGAAATCAAAAGATGACCTCCTGGTTGATAGGTAGATGCTCAACCACTGAGCCTTACCAGCCAGGCTTTCTTATTATTCTTGACAGAATTGAACATTTTGTTTTTAAAAATGACTGCATGTATTAGTAACAGTAATAATAACAAATATATACTCTTGTCAGAGAAAAGATACCAATAATAATTGGATAAATGACTTTTTATTTTAGGAATTATATAGTCAGTGGCAGAAAAATGGTCAGTTCTTTCTGGAATCAATAGCGCACAATATAACTTGGGATCCAGCAGGTAAGAACACAAGATTAATTGAAATGAAATATCACTTGCCTATGCTATTGCTTTTATTATTTTCGTGTATTTCATTTCTGCTTTGTGTGAAATTGCAGGGAACACAAAAATAATAACACAGATTGCACTCTTTTTGAACTTATGGTGAAATGAAGATGCAGGAATGCAATACTTGTTTTGGGAAGGTGACATTAATTCTCTGTAAAGAGTCCAAGTTTGCTTGAAGAGGAGTCTTTTGATCTGAGAGTAGATAGATTTAACAATAAAGGTGGGGGTAGATTTAGGTGGGAAAAAGAAGTGAGTTCTAAGAAGAGTTATTGTACATATATACTAGTTAAATATTCCTGTATTTAAAAACCATCCCAAATCCATTTTTATTAACCTACCACAATGAGCAAAGGCACAAAGAAAGCAAGTGTAAGATAGATTCTAATAGTGGTTAGTACTTCATTGAGGCTGGAGTGAATCTGGAGATAAGATGACAGCATATTATAGAAGGCCTTTAAAGTCATGGTAAGGAATTTGAATTTAATTCTTGTTAATTGTCTAAAAGGTATTATAGGTCTTTGAAAATGGCTAGTGATAAGTGATTTGTAAGAGTTTCCTGGTAGCAGTGAGTTGGAAGGACTTAGAGACAAGAGGAATAGAAGAATAAATGTTATTTATAAGTATCTTTGGAAAACTTGTTTCAGTGCCTTTAACATAGGTACCAATTAATGTTTAATGAAATAATGAAAGGAATACATGGTAATGAAATGCATTTAGGCAATATAGTTGACATTACTTGACAACTGGATTTCACATGACTTTAAAGATATGACCACAAGAAGAAGAGTAATATGCAAGAGTTAGGATAGAATATAGGTTTTGTTTGGATACGTGGAATTTGAGATGCTTGCATATCTTACATTAATATCTAATACAGTAGTTCTCAACCTTTTTAATGCTGTGAACCCCAAACATAAAATTATTTTTATTGCTACTTCATAACTGTAATTTTGCTACTGTTAATAATCATAATGTAAATATCTGTGTTTTCCGATGAAAAATCATAATGTAAATATTTGTGTTTTCCAACTCACAGGTTGAGAGCTGAAGATATTTACATTACGATGCATTAACAGTAGCAAAATTACTGAAGTAGCAAAGTTATGAAGTAGCAACAAAAATAATTTTATGGTTGGGGGTCACCACAACATGAAGAACTGTATTAAAGGGTCGAGGCATTAGAAAGGTTGAGAACTACTGATCTAATAGAAAGTTGAATCTAGAAAAAAAGGTTTTCAACATTTTTCATTTCATAGCATACATAAACTAATTACTAAAATTCTGTGGCACACCAAAAAAATTTTGTCAATCTGACAAAAAATAGGCATAATTTTGATTCATTCATCATGGGCGGCTTTTGTTATGTTGGCTGTTGTCATTTTCTAATTTGACAATCTAAGGGAAAAGAGGCCGGTGGTCCTGACTAAATAGTCAGGTAGTGCATATTTTAAACATTCTTGCAACACACTAGTGTGCCTTTTGTGGCACACTGGTTTACAATTGAAAATCCCTGATCTAGAATATAAGAAAGAAGTTATCTTTGGAATATAGAAACAGAAGTAATCAGTTTAGATAGATAAAATAGTTTAATTTTAATACAGTAGATGAAATAGCTGATGGAAAAAAAGTTAATTTAGAACACAAATTTCAGAACCTTTGGAAATGATTTAGTAAGGGAAGAGGTTATCTTTGAAATTTTAAAAAAATCTTAGCCCCACCCCTGCCCTCCATCTGGGTTCAAACTTCCTTCTAGCAGGACTTTCTTTGCGAAGCCTCTGAGGGCAGCAAAGCTGTGTCCTTGCATACACTGCTCTGTGGCCCCTCCTCTCTATTGGTGTTCACACTCATTCTGCTGACTCCACATCTATCCCTTGTGACCATGTCCCTGCTTTTAACTCTAGTAATTTCTGTTTCTGAGTTTGCCCCTCCTGCAGTCTTTGTGCTAGGCCAAGGCCGTGTACCTACCCACAGTGCTGGCACCTGTGCTCCTTTCCAGGGTTCCAGGTTCTGCCCCTCTGATCCAAGTCCTGGAGTCCCACCCTGCGTGGCCAGCATGCCACAGGACAGCCCCAAGTCCTGGAGTGCTGCCCCCGATGCCTTGCCTCCAGGCAAGTGGGGCCACAGAAACCCTGGCAGAAGCCGCATGAAGTGAAAGCTGGGACCTCTGCGGGGCCTGGCTGCTGCCTGCCCGCTGCCAGAGGCTCTCCGTGGCCAGGAGGCATTCAGCCATGCCCTTCATGCTGTCCGCTCTCAGAACCGCTACTCTCCCTCCCCCGACCTGACTAGGGGACTCTGGCGGGGCTGAGAGGACTAGGCACTGCCACCTTGTGGTGATGGGTGCCACAATCTTTGTGATGGAGTGATGGTTTATTTGTATATTACCCTTTTATTAGATAAAATGTTTTATTATCATAAATGTTCTATTTGGATGATAGATTATAGAGTTACTATATATGACACTATAGTCTATTGCAGTGATTGTCAAACTGAGGCTTGCGAGCCACATGAGACTCTCTGGCCTCTTGAATGTGGCTCTTCCACAAAATACCACGTGCAGGCGGACACATACAGTGCAATTGAAACTTTGTGGCCCATGCGCAGAAGTCAGTTTTCGGCTCTCAAAAGAAATTTCAATTGTTGTACTGTTGATATTTGGCTCTGTTGACTAATGAGTTTGCCGACCACTGCTCTATTGTATTTAATTGTTTACATGGTTTATTGTTCTGATTAGACAAGGGATGAGATTCTATTTTATTTAGTACTAGAGGCCCGGTGCACGAAATTTGTGTATGGGAGGTGGGGGATGTCCCTTAGCCCAGATTGTACCCTTTCCAATCTGGGACCCCTTGAGGGATGTCCGACTGCTGATTTAGGCTTGATCCTGGTAGGATTGGGCCTAAATGGGCAGTCGGACATCCTTCTCACAATCCAGGACTGCTGGTTCCAAACTGCTCACCTGCCTGCCTCCCTGATTGCCCCTAACCGCTTCTGCCTGCCAGCCTGATCACCTGCTAACCACTACCCTGCCAGCCTAATTTATGTCTAACTGCTTCTCTGACAACCTGTTTGCCCCCAACTTCTCTCCTCTGCTGGCCTGGTCATCCCTAACTGCACTCCCCTGCAGGCTTGATCGCCCCCAACTGCCCTCCCTTGCAGGCCTAGTCCCTCCCAACTGCCCTCCCCTGATGGCCTGATTGCCCACAACTGTCCTTCCTTGCAGGGCCTGGAACTTCCTAACGGTCCTCCCCTGCTGGCCATCTTGTGGTGGCCCTCTTGTGTCCACATGGGGGCAGGATCATTGACCACCTGGGGGCCGCCTTCTTGTGTGTTGGAGTAATGGTCAATCTGCAAATTACTCTTTTATTAGATAGGACAGAGGCCTGGTGCATGGGTGGAGACCAGCTGGTTTACCCTGAAGAGTGTCCCAGATCAGGGTGGGGGTTCCCTTGGGGTGAGGGTTGGCCTGGACTAGGGGCCTATGGAGCTTTGCAGGCTAGCCACGCGCCCCCAGCGACTCAAGTGGAGGCCCTGGAGTCTGGGATTAATTTATGTCTACAATTGAAACTTTGTAGCCTGGAGTGGAGCCAAGCCTTCTGCTTGCTCTGGGGTGGCAGCCATTTCTGTTTGAAACTTTGTAGCCTGTAGTGGAGGCCTAGGCCGGCAACAGCAGGCTGAAAGCTTGGCTTCCACCGTTGTCAGGGAAACTCAGGCCTTCCTACTGCTCTCAGTGGCGGCAGCTATCTTGGTCGGGGTTTATTTGCATAATCTGCTCCTGATTGGTTGTGGGTGTGAGCATGGCTTGTGGGTTTGGCGAAGGTATGGTCAAATTTGCATATTACTCTTTTATTAGATAGGATAGGATTTATCTTTAAGGACCTATCGTATATTAAGCTCTGAATAAATATTCATATATATGACAAGTTTTGTGATCATAAACAGGCTATTTAGCAGATTGAATAAGGTTTAATTCACTTGTAAATTAAGATAAAATTTATTTCACAAATAGGTTTCTTGTTTTTTTGTTTTGTTAATTCTCACCTGAGGCTATTTTTTCCATTGATTCGTTGCCTCCTGTACACTGACTGGGGCTGGGAATCAAACCTGCAACTAAGGTTTGTTCCCTTGACAGAAATCAAAATCTTGACCCTTCAGTCTGCTGGCCAATGTTCTAACCACTGAGAAGACTGGCCAGGGCTCACAAAATGGTTTTTTAATCATTACATATGGCAGTATATATGAAAGTATTTGGTAAGTGATAATTGTTATTGTTATCAAGTGAACTGTGTATTTATACTATCAGATTAACTGCAATAATAACATTTAATATATATATTTTTAGTAATAATGTATCAGTTGCTGGAATTTTTGTGCCCATGGTCTGTTAGTACTGTTTTAGAGCAGTGGTCGGCAAACTCATTAGTCAACAGAGCCAAATATCATCAGTACAATTCCTAAAATTTATTTTGAGAGCCAAAAACCGATTTCTGCGCATGGGCCATGAAGTTTCAATCACACTGTACGTGCGCGCCTGCACGTGGTATTTTGTGGAAGAGCCACACTCAAGGGCCCACAGAGCCAGATGTGGCTTGCGAGCTTCAGTTTGCCGACCACTGTTTAGAGTATAGTGTTAATGTTAAATTCCTCTGAAATCATCATTACAGAGTAGTATTAATAGATGATGACTTATTTTTTAAAATATGTCATAGTGACTTGATAGCAGCTCATGACCATTATCCTTTTTAATTGTGATTGACTTCATATAGAAGTTCATTATTTTTCTTTTTACTATCAAAAACTTTAAAGTTTAGAATTTGATTGAGGAATAGACTACAACTATACTAAATATTTGGGAGCTGTTAGTATAATTATTACTATTGCAAATGAACTTTATAATTATTTATAAAATTATTTTTAATATTTTACATGAAATACTAGTATTTTGGTTTTGTTCAGTATTTATATATTTGCATATCAGGTATTTGGATATAAAGGAAATTTTTTCAGTTGATGTTATTAAATTAACTCTAATGCTCTTGTGTTGTTTTGAAATCCACTATTGCACATTGCTTAAATCATAAGGTTTTCTGTCTTAGGCTTCTTACGTCCCCTCCCACCCCAATTTTAATATCCATACCTCTGCCCTTTGCGTTTAAATCAATATATTTTATACCATACCTTACCTACTTTTATGTCATTTCATACTTAGGATTAATTATTTTGCATTTTTAAATTAAATTCTTAATCCTTCATTGGGTAAATGTATTTTTAGTTAATAATTTCCAGTTATAAAACAAAGAATGTCCTGGGGAGGTAATGTTTAGCACTGACTATAGTTAGTAATACTGTATTATACTGTATTGTATATTTGTAAGTTGCAAAGAGAGTATATCTAAAGTTCTTAACATAAGGGAAAAAGTTGCAACTATGTGTGGTGGTGGGTGTTAGCTAGATTTATTATGGTGATCATTTTTCAATATATACAAATATTGAGTCATGTTTACACTTAAAACTAATAATGTTATATGACAATTATTATATCTCTAAAAGGAAGAAAATAAAACGTTTCTATTATTAAGTTAAACAGTGGAATAGGATCATATTTACTTATTTTCAAATATATTTTTATTGATTTCAGAAAGGAAGGGAGAGGGAGAGATAGAAACATCATTGATGAGAGAGTCATTGACTGGTTGCCTGCTGCATGCCCCGTACTGTATGTAGATCGAGCCCATAACCTGGGCATTTGCCCTTGACTAAAATTGAACCCAGGACCTTCCATTCCCCAGGCCAACGCTCTTATCCACAAAGCCAAACCAGCTGGGGCTAGTAATATTTAAATGGAATGTCTCATTAGTACTTTCTGGACTGTTTTTATCTGTCAGTGAGACTTTCCTCCTAATTGTTATTATTTATTGAGCTTTTTCTAAGTGTCTAGCCTATTCTAAATACATTATACATATTATAGCTAATCCTTACTATAATACTTTACAAATTTTTAATTTTGTAGATGAGAAAATTGAGGCTCAAAAGCTTCCCAACTTGATCAAATTCACATGGTTAATTAAGTGCCTTAGTTGGGAATGAAGACACAAGGATTTCTAAAGTCTGTGTGCCACAGATCCACTTTCCTTTCTAAATAAAATGTTTCCAGAGAGACACCAATCTGTAGTTCTTAGTTGGTAAGGTGAATGCTTATTGTCAGCTTTTTTGCAAAAATTACATCACCTTCCCTATCTTCTTTGTTTGGATTATGTATGGCACAATCTTCTACTCAGTTATCCAAGTCATAAAGTTGAACTCTATCCCTTGTCTTTAATATGTGATTCAGGTCCTTGTGATTTCCCATCAGTATTATTACAGTAGGTTAATCAGGTTTCTCTGTCCTATGTTTTCCCTAATCTTGCCTGTCACTAGAGTTCTTTTCTAAAATGGATTTTTATCCTTCTTTGTGTACTGGAATCTTTGATGATATGGTGAAAATTACTGATTATCTCTCCAGAAAAATGTACCTACTATACTTACAACTTGCATATCTCAATGAAGGGAAGTTCACAGGCCTTTTCAAGTCTCTCTGTTGATACCCCTTCCCCCAGTTGAGACCCCTTGTTTTAAAATACAGATCCATTTATGTGAATTCCCTCCTCCCACTTAAAAATCTTTAACTTCCAAGCTCTATAACAAACTCCAAACTCCTTATGAATATAAAAAATGTTTCATAGCCCTACTGGTTTGGCTCAGTGGATAGTGCATCGGCCTGTGGACTCAAGGCTTTGAGGTTCAGTTCCGGTCAAGGGCATGTACTTTGGTTGTGGGCACATCCCTAATAGTGGGTGTGCAGAAGGCATCCGATTGATGTTTCTCTCTCATCGATGTTTCTAACTCTCTATCCTTCTCCCTTCCTCTCTGTAAGAAATCAATAAAATACATATTTTTAAAAGTTTCATAACCTGACCTCAGATTTTTTTTCCAACCTTATTTATTTTTACAAATTTACTATACAATTTATTTCTTATCCATCTCAGATTATAAGCCATTCTTGGGAATGTATTTGAATTCGAATGTCTTCATGTCTCTGTTCATATTTTTCTACTGGAATATAAACTCATTATAAAAAAGGACAGTATTATATTTGCCATTATATGCTTAATGCCTAGCACAATGCCTGGTACAAAGAAGATGCTCATTAAATGTTTGTTGAATGAGAGATTATAAAAATCTCTTTTTCCTAAGGTGCTTTAACAAAATTAAAATATAACTTTACTCCCCCAACCCCAATCACTTTTTGTTATTTGACTTTTTTTTGGAAATTATTTTATTTTTATATTGTTATATGAAACTGTTGAATATGTAACTTAACTCACTAAATACCTAGATAATAAATGCTGAATTATATATATGTATAAATATATATATATATGTATAAAAAAATATATATATTTTTTAGGCAATCGTCTTTTAACTGGTTCTAGCTGTTTACAACTCTGGTCCAATGCTAACTTGGAGAAGCCAACTGAAGATGAAAATCCAGATAAAACAGATCTTAACTTGGGTAATTGGAGATGCATTTGGCATTACAAGTAAGCAATTAATTAGGGGATTAAACTGACAAACCTCTGTCATGTGGTTTCATTAGAAATGCATTTTAGTTTGTATAAAACCACACTAACATAAAATGTATTGACTTTTTTTATTGTGACATGCTTTTTGTATAAATGGAGGATTCACCATTTCCCATGTTCTACAGATTTTTTTTTAAACTTGTTGAATAAAACATTTATGAAGAGATCTAAGAAATGTGTAAGGCCTATATGAAGATCATTCAGTAGAACTTGCTAAATTATATAAAAGGAGACAGATAATTTTAATGCTTTTGAATGAAAATTTTTCTGTTGTGAACAGGTGTATTTCTTCCAAAGTAATCTCTATATATTGGACATAATTTGTGTCAAAATCCCATTGGAATTTCCACTTTGTGCTTAGTGCTGAAGTTCATTTAAAAGGTCAAATATGGGAAAATTTTGAGAGAAAAAAAGAAAAAAAGATATTAGCATATCGAAATGAATTCTAAAGCTACAACTGATCAAGCAGTTCTAATTAAACCTTCATGTATAACTGGGCCTAATCCTGAACCCTAATCTGTCCTTATATCTTTGTCATAAGAACAGACAGATTAGGGTTCAGGATTAGGCCCAGTTATACATAGAGGTTTAATATTTAAGATGGCATTTTGCGTAAGTGGGACAAACTTGCTAGTTTATGGAAGAGAAATTAAGTTAGAGTCTGTTTCATTTCTGGCACCAAAATAAAGGTTAAAGGAAGAATAAATTGAATTTCTATACAATGAAACAAATATTAGAAGAAAACAGGTGAATTTTTGTATTTCAGAACTACAATGTTCAGTATGGTAGCAACCAGCCACATATCACAGTTGAGCACTTGAAATGTAGCTAGCCTGAAATGAGATGTGCTGTAAATATAAAATACATACTAGATTTCAGAAACTTAGTACAAAGAAAAGAATTAAATTATCCTATCAATTTTTTATTGATTACATGTTGAAATGATAATATTTTTGATATATAAGTTTAAATAAAATATAATTAATTTCACCTGTTTCTTTGTACTTTTTTTAATGGGGCTACTGGGATATTTTAAGTCACATATATGACTAAGATTTGTCATTTATGTTTCATTGCTATGGGATGAAAAGTGTTGCTCTAGAGTCAGGTAAAGACTTTCTAAGTATGATACCAAAACTTGAAACTGAAAGGAAAGGAAAGGAAAAGAAGAAAAAATTGATTGTTTTTACTGTAGCAATAAAATATTTCTGTAGCCCTGCCTAGTGGGCTCAGTGGTTAGAGCATTGCCGGTGAATGTCTCAGGTTCGATTCTTGGTCAAGGACACATACCTGGCTTGCAGGTTTGATTCTCAGCCAGAGTTGGGCACATACGAAATACCTCTCACATAATTTTTTCTCTCTCACTCTCTCTCTCCCCCTCCCTCCTTTATTTCATCTCTCTCTAAAAAACTAATGCAAAAAAATAGCTTCAGATGAGAATTAAAAAAAAAAAATTTGTAAATAAGAAGGACCATAAGCAAGAGAAATAAAAACTAGAGAAAATATTTGCAATTTTGGGTTAATCCTTTTTTCAAAATGAGGTCTTAAAAATTAATTAGAAAAGAATGGATATCTTAATAGTGAACAGAAATAGATAATGAGAAAAATTTTAAACGGCAATACTTATGAGTAATAAAACCTATTAATGATTGGTTGATCTTATTTGAATAATAGCTATTAATAGTGAGTGTTTGGAAAAACAGCTACTTTTTTATACTATTAAGAAGGGAGTGCAATTAGTATTATCTTTCTAGAGAGCAATTTGTAAGTATGAATTAGCAGGCTTAATTTTTGTACATTTAATAGCAATTTAAAATTTTATTCATTCATCAAATATTTGTTGAGTACTTGTCATGTTCCAGGCAGTGTAAAGTGCTTGGAATATAGCAGTGAACAGATCGGGGGAGATAGATAATAACCAGTAAACTGGTATGACAGGATGTTAAATGCCATTCTTCCTGAATCACTTTTATTTGAAGCAATAATAAGATATATATGAGATACCAAAATGAGAGTAATGCAGACCTCCTATATATAGAATTTTTCAAGGAGATTTCAAAGGAGCTGTTTCCATATATTTTGTACTCTTCAGCTAGATCATGGGCATTAAAAATGCTTACCATGTGAAAAGGGAATAGGATTTTGCAAAGATAGTTCTTTGGAAGGAGCTATGGTGTTGTTGTGGACTCTTTAGAAAATTGGGAAGAGGGGAGCAGTAAAGTGTACTATTGCCTTTATTGCAGATTTAGTAAGGCGTTTCCATTGGGTTAAACTGAGAATGTATTAATGTGCTTTATTTGGGAGAGGAGAATAATTTTAAGTTAAATCAAGATTATACAGCTCAAAAAAATTAATATGTCTAGGCCAAGTTATTACTGTATAATCTTGATTTAACTTAAAATTATTCTCCTCTCCCAAATAAACTAGAAACTGAAAGTTTTGATTACACTAACTATACTTAAATAATAGGTCTCCATAATTTACTAGATATAAGAAAAGTTTTGATTACACTAACTATACTTAACTAATAGGTCTCCATAATTTACTAGATATAAGAAAAAAATTTAAAACCTGCTACACATGTAGATGAAGATCAGTAAGTATGATAGAGAAAAAAAAAAAGTAAGTAGGGTAAGGGGAAGAGGAGTAGAGGTGACATTTGAGTATAGACCTGGAGGAAGTGAGGTTGTAAGCCATGTGTGCATATCTGAGGGAGAAGAATGTTGTAGGCAGAGGGAACATCCATTGCAAAAACTGCTGCTTAGCTTGTGGCTGAAGTAAAGTGAATCAGGTGAAGAGTGATAGAGGAAATGATCAAAGTCAGGAGTTCATTTATAGTTATTGTGAGGCTTTTGCCTTTTCTAAGTGAGTTGGGAGGCTGTTAGTGTTTTGAGCAGAGGGAGTGTTGAGATCTGATTGCCTTTTAAAAGACTGTTTTAGCTGCTCTTTTGAGAAAATACTAGTGGAGACAAGATCACAATCATGAATACCAGGCATTTTTAATAATTTTGTCTTAAGGACATCCTTAGGACTAACAAGATACATAAAAAATGCATGTGCAAGAATGTTCATCATCACTTTTTTTTTTTTTTTTTAAGTAGCAAAATGAGAAAACAGCAGTGAATTGTCAAATTATTTAAAACTAGAGGCCTGGTGCATGAAATTCATGCACGGGGGTGGGAGGTGTTTCTCAGCCCAGCCTACACCCTCTCCAATCTGGGACCCCTCGAGGGATATCTGATTGCCCATTTAGACCTAATTCAGGTAGGATCGGCCCTAAATGGGCAGTCGGACATCCCTCTCACAATCCAGGACCGCTGGCTCCCAACTGCTCAACTGCTTGACTTCCTGATTGCTCCTAACCTCTTCTGTCTGCCAGCCTTATCACTCCCTAACCACTCTCCTGCCAGCCTGATTGTCCCTAACTGCCTTCCCCTGCAGGCCTGGTCACCCTTAAATGCCATCCCCCACAGGCCTGGTCCCCCCAACTGCTCTCCCTGCATGCCTGAGGGTCCCCCCACCTGCCCTTCCCTGCAAGCCCAGTCGCCCCCAAATTCCCTCTTCTGCCAGCCTGGTCACCCCTAACTGCCTTCCCCTGCAGGCTTGATCACTCCCAATTGCCCTCCCTTGCAGGCCTGGTCCTTCCTAACTGCCCTCTCTGCTGACTTGATCACCCACAACCACCCTCCCTTTCAGGCCTGGTTTCTCCCAACTGCTCTTCCCTCCTGGCCATCTTGTGGAGGCCATCTTGTGTGTTGGAGTGATGGTCAGTTTGCATATTACTCATTTATTAGATAGGAAAGATAGAGGCCTGGTGCATGGGAAGGGAGGCCAGCTGGTTTGCCCTGAAGGGTGCCCAAGATCAAGGTGGGGGTTCTTTTGGGGTATGGGTTGGTTTCGGTGAGGGGCCTGTGGTGGTTTGCAGGCCGGCCACGCCCCCTAATGACCCAAGTGGGGGCTTGGATATCTGGGATTTATTTATATTCTATAATTGAAACTTTGTAGCCTTGAGCAGAGGCCTAGGCTGGCTAGGGTGTGCAGGAAGCTTGACTTCCTCTATTGCCAGGGAAATCCAGGCCTCCTGTTTGCTCTGTGGCCTCAGCCATCTTAGTTGGGTTAATTTGCATTCTGGCTCCTGATTGGCTGGTGGGTTTGACTTGTGGGTGTGGCAGAGGTGTGATCAATTTGCATATTACTCTTTTATTAGATAGGATCATTGCAGATACCTCACTTGAGAAGATTAAAAATGGTGGCAGAGTAAGTGGATGCTACATGGACATGTTCCCAGGACCAAACTGGAATTACAACTAAAGTACAGAAAAATTTCCTGAGAAATCAAATGAAGACATGCTAAAATCATTGTATATATGTGTAATAGAATACCATAAACCAGTAAATTAATGCAGATCTATACATATTGATACACAAAACTTTTCATAACATTTTAAAGTAAATGTTGCAAATAAAAGTGTAAATAGGACCTCGGTTTTCATCCCCACTTCTACATCCTCCTATAGGAAGTAGATAGGGAGAGTGGACAGAAGCATCTGGACTTCATTGTATTAAAATGTGGTTTTTGCATGGAATCGGTATTGTGGTATCTTTGAAACTATAGGTTTCATTTTCTTATCCGTCTGTATCAATATTTTTTATTATGTATTATATTTAAAATTAGTAAAAAGTTACTTGTGCTGAGTTATGACAGAAGTCATCTTTAGCCTGCTTTACAAATAATCTTAGGATGAATTTATCTAAGCATGAACTTGGGTAAGAAAAGGAAAGTGAGGATAGTGAGAGGTGTCTTGAGATCAATATATGTGGGTAGCCAGAAGGAAAGGCAATGAAGGGAAATGAGCCAAAGCTCCTTGGAGAAGAAAAATTAGTGCTTACCAAGTATGCAGGTGAAGCTGGCAGGTTGAGTTTATGATGGCCATTAACCCACACATCTTTAATTAGTCAAATGCTGCCTTCAGGCAGAATTCATCTTAAAATACTGATTTGTCCCTGAAAATGTATTGTGGAATATAGATTATCTGTGGCTCTGGATACTAGATTCCAGATTTAAAATAACATCATTCTTTCTCTCACATTCTGAGGGAATGAGAGTTATGACTCTGGTCTTAAGTTTTATTTATTTTTTAATACCCAAGGATATATTTATTGATTTTTTAGTTTAATTAATTTTTTTTTTGAAGGAAAAGGTAAGAGAGAGAAACATTGATCCATGGCCTCCCATAAGCTCCCTGATTGGTGATTGAGCTCAAAATCTATGAATGTGCCCTGACCAGGAATTTAACCTGAAACTTTTTGCTGTACTGGACAATTCTCAAACCAATGCTGGCCAGGGCTGGTCTTAAGTTTTAAAGGCTGACAAGTCATTTGTTGTATGATTCTTATGCAAGCTTATTTAGACATAAAAATAATCTTTATATTTAATGTTAAGTTTTATATTTTAAAATTTATTTTATATTTAAGAATTATACTAAAAGTGAGTGTGTAACTTGTGTTATTAGAAATTTTTATTATTTGAGGTAATTGCTGAGTATAGTTTAGTGGAGTAATACTGCATTATTTCTTATTTTTCCTTGAAAATTGTTTTTTATCTATTTAATTTACAGAACTGCTTCGCAAATTCATTTAATGAAATTTTCACCAGATGGAGAATTTTTTGCCACCACTGGGAAGGTAATTTATAAAACTGCTATTGCCAAATTTTGTTTATGGTTTATTTTGAAACTTCATAAAAACATCAATCAGCTTTACTCTTATTTAAATTGAAAATATTTTCTGTTTAAAATGTTAAATAGCAAAAATTGGCTCAATATTACTGTGTTAAAAGGCAGTATAGTATAATTGAAACAGCATAGACTTAAAGGTAATCTGGTTATAAATTTACCATTTACCAACTTTTTGATATTGAGTAATTAGTTAATCTCTTTGATCCTTGGTTTTCTCATGTGTAAACTGAGGATAATAAGACCTACTTCAGGTTCATTCATCATAGGATTAATTTAGACAGTATATGTAAAGTGACTGGCATAGTGTCCTGCATGTAATATACTGTCTATATACTGTTGCTACTATTTATATTACCTTTAAGCTGACAGATATATAAGCTGTATTTAAGCTATAAGAATTTGCAGACGTTCTAGGACATTTGTAATCATTTTCTTTGTTATTATCTATTGATTTCGGAACAATGTATTTATTTGAAGTGATTTTATTTTTAATTATTGGTTTACAGAGCAGTTAATGCACAATTGAAGTTATTGTTCTGAAGTTATTCTCATTGCTCAAAGCCTTCTGCAAATTAAGAATGTGAGATACTCGAAATCTTTGGTGGGTTTAAAAAATATATATTTTCATTGATTTTCAGAGAGATGAAGGGAGAGGGAGAGATAGAAACATCAGTCGATTGGCTGCCTCCTGCACACCCACTATGGGAAATTGAGTCCACAACACCAGGCATGTGCCCTAACGGGGAATCTAACCATGACCTTCTTGGGGTTGAGGCTCAACCGCTGAGCCACACTGACTGGGCCTCAGTGAGGTTTTCTTAGAAGTGGAGCTGTTTATTCAGATTGACATTACAGGTGGGAATGTAATTATAGCTTAAGAGTAAAACTTGATGCATTTTAATCTCCCTTGTTCTTCCCTTACATCCCAAGTTAGGAGATGCAATTTTGATTTTACTTAGATTATTTAATACTAGGCGCCTGGTACATGAAATTCATGCACTGGGGAAGGGGGGGGTTCCTCAGCCCAACCTGCCCCTTCTCACATACTGAGAGCCCTCAGAGGATGTCCTACTGATGGCTCACTTTTGGCCTTGGGCAAAGGACCTTGGCTAGAGGACCACCAGCGCCCTGCGATTGGCCGATCGCTGGCTCCGCCCCAGCCCTGGCCTGCCCAAGGCCGAAAGCCTCTGACTAAGGCTTTTGGCCTTGGGGAGGGGACCATGGCCAGAGGACCCCCAGCCCCTGCAATTGATGGATTGCTGGCTCCGCCCTTGCCCCCTTGGCTCTGATGGCTTACCTCACAGTGACCCAGGTGCCAGGATGTTCCAGGTACACAAGCGCTGAGTGCCTATGTATGCAAATTAACCGCCATCTTTGTTGGATTAATTTGCATACTCTGATTGGCTATTGGTGTAATTTACATATTAATTTACATGTTTGTCTATTTTTAGGTAAGATAGTAGTGCTTGCTAACTACTTCAGCATTTTCTTTGAACATTCTTATGGTGATAGTTCATGAAAATGGTCCTTTGTTTTCAGATGTTATCAGTCTTTTTAAGTTTGTCAATAGTAATGTTTTCTTATTTGATACTTAGCTAAATGGAAAAAATACCCTTAACTTCATTTTTCAGTTTCCTGAATGACTCTGTTTTGCATAGTCTATAGTAACTAGAATTTTTCTTGAACCAACCCTTGCTAAATACACACATTCACACACTTTAATTTTCAAAGCACAGTTAAGGAATGCTAATAGAAAAAGTGTCAAAATCAGAGATTTTTTATTCAGTTCATCCATTTACAACCCTTTCCCCCATACTTAAGTTGCTGTGATTGAGGAAAAAACCTTACTTTTGCTATTTCACTTAATCTTTAATTCTGATGTGGATGTTTTTCTGTTCGTTTTGTTTTTTCTCTTAGGATGACTGTCTTTTAAAGGTATGGTATAATGTAGAAAACTGGCGGACAACTGTTACGTCTCCAGATAAAAGTTCAGAAAAACAATCCCATGGAGAAATTGACTTTTCTTTTGTGTATCTGGCCCATCCTCGAGCTGTAAATGGATTTTCCTGGCGTAAAACAAGTAAATACATGCCTAGGTCAGTGGATTAGTAATATTTCCCATGTATTAAGAGAACATCATCTTTGTAACTTTGACTACTTTTCTTATTTTGAGAATCCATAGGTATAGGATTTTTGCCTATGAAGATTCAAGTAATATTACATGGTCCTTGGCTTGTAGCCCTTTGGCCATGAGGCAGTTAAGAGGAGAGCCATGTGAAAGGATAATATATTTCCATATTAGATGTTTTTAAGTGACAGAGTTGTGCATCTCTTTCTTCTCAGTGTTATGTATCTAATTCTTTTATCCCATAATCATTCTTCATATTGTTTGCATGGAACTTTTAACATTTTACTCCCTTGTCTTCTACTTTCTATGTGTATTTCTTCTAGTTAAAAAAAAATAACCTCCCTCTCCTAGTTTTATTGAGAGGACATACCATGAGGCCTAAACCACTTCTTCTTTTTTTAATCCTCACCCAAGGATATTTTTCTATTGATTTTTAAAGAGCGTGGAAGAAAGAGGGAAAGACAGAGAGAAACATCGAGGTGAAAGAAACACATTTATTGGCTGCCTCCTGCATGAGCCCCCATTAGGGCAAGGGGCAGGGAAGAGCCTGCAACTAAGTATGTGTTCTTGACCAGAATTGAACCCGGAACCCTTTGGTCCACCAGCTGAGGCTCTATCCACTGAGCCAAACTGGCTAGGGCTAAAACATTAATTATGTGCAATGTCTTTGAGGAAAAGACAATGGATTGTACATTGTGATATCCTGAACTAGGTGTTAATTTAACCTATACATGCATGCAAAAGCCCATCTGTTAGCACTTTCTTCCCTGTAGTACTTGCAGGACTTGATACCCCATTGCATTTTTGCCTCTACTTAGTAAATTATAGATGCCTATTACTTGAGTATAGGTAGAAATCCCCTTTTGTTCTACATGGCCATTTTCAATTTTGCCACACCGTGGAGTAATAGTTTTTCCCTTATCTTTTTGTCACTTGAGATTCCTTAGCTGATTTATGGTAGTGTACCTGGATCATTTGTTGACTTGAGTTTTGTTCTATTGAGCCAACAGAGTATACCTAGATTTAAAATAAAAATTATATTAAGACTTTTTTTAGAGCAGTTTAAGTTTCACAGCAAAATTGTGGGGAAGGTATAGAGATTTCTCATGTACCCTTTGCTCTTACACATAGCCTCCCCTGATGTCAACACCCTCCATATTTGTTAGATTTATGAACCTATTTCAACACATTATTATCACCTAAATTCCATATTCTACATTACAGTTCACTCTTGGTGTGTTACGACTTTTATGAATTTGGACAAATGTATAATAACATGTATTCATTAATGTTATACCTAGAGTTTTTAGGTATTTTCTAATGTAATAGTTATTACTGTTTCTACCCCAGCCTTCCAGTATAGGAATACATAAGAATAGGACACTTTAAGAACAGTCATGGTTTTGTTGTTCGAATGGTGTGTCAGAGTCTTTGGGTTAAGGAAGAGTGCTGTAGACAACCTATATCATTAGCAAAAGCACCCTCATCTGAGCTTCACTTTGACAACTATTGCTCTAGTACATCTGAGACTATTGCCCACATATATAAAAAGGTGTTTAGAACAGAATGAGCTGTGGCTTTATGTTAACTCTTCTTTTAAAAGTTGTAAATGACTCTAGTAAAAATAGCTATCATCGCAAACTATGAACCTTTTTTTTTTTTTTAATTTCAGAGTGAGGAAGGAAGAGGGAGAGAGGGATGGAAACATCAGTGGTGAGAGAGAATCATTAATTGGCCTCCTGCAGCCCCCCACTGGGGATTTGGCCTGTAACCTGGGCATATGCCCTGACCAGGAGGTGAACCTTGATCTCCTAGTTCATGGGTAAATGCTCAACCACTGAATCAGACCTTTTAGAAATATCTGAAGATTACATCATTTCAGAGGCTGATTTCTTCTGCTGTATCCCAGATTTTAATTCAGATATTAGACTACCAGCATACTGAAAAAGAGGCTTAATGTAGTATGGTGTCTTTTAAGAGAAGAGAGTCACATCTACTCCTGAGCAAGTTTACTCAATGTTGGCAAAAATGCTCACAGTGGAGACAAAGGCAGATGCCATACACTGAGCCATTACAAATGTCTGATGATAGCAGTAATGCATACCAATTTTTTGTTTGTTTTTAACTAACTGCCTGGGTTCATTTTATCTCTTACCAACTAAATTTTGAAGCACAGGGAACTGAGATATGGAACTAGAATTCTGTTAGTTATGGCATCTTTTAGAGGTCTCTAGAATTTTACTTTTGGATCCATGTGATTTAAGAATCAGTTTATCTTCCTGTGCTCTCTCAGTTTTCACTTAAAAAATTATTTTATTTTATTGTTTACAGTATTACAAATAGTAGTACATATTTTTCTTTTTTTTTTCACCATTGACTTTCCCCTAGCAACCCTTCCCCTCCTGCACATGCCCTCCTACCCCCAGTGTCTTGTACCCATTGATTATGCTTATATGCATGCATACTTTGTTTCACTAATTGCCTGCTGCCTGCAGGTATATAGTGGGAAGGCTGACCCTTTGGAGAAACAGATCCCATCAAAAACCATTCTTTTTTTAATATGGCATCTTCACTGAGCAAGTGATATAGGTGGTTCGGTTTTCACATAAAATTAAGATGCTCAACCAGTCCTAGCCTGTTGCCCAGTGGTTAGAGCAATAGTCTGAAGGGTCAAGAGTTCTGCAGTTTCAGGTTTGATCCCCAGTCCTGGTCAGAGCATATATGGGAGGCAACCAATTGATGTGTCTCTTTCACATTGATATTTCTCTCTTCCCCCCCCCCCCCCAAAAAAAAAATCAATAGAAAAATACTGGGTGAGGATTAAATTAAGAAAAAAAGATGCTCTACCAAATGGTAATACATTATGCAAGGGACTGCTGGTTTGAGAAAGAATAATGGAGAAGTGTTTGAATAAGCATCTTTACTAATTAAAAACTGATGAATGTAGGACAGGTTGGGAGATTTGCTTATATCCTCCATAAACCTCCAAAAGTTGGTTTAGATGACAGTTTCAAATTGTTTTAGACTGCTATTACATCAAAATAGAATGGGTGTTGCCGAAACCGGTTTGGCTCAGTGGATAGAGTATCGGACTGCAGACTGAAAGGTCCCGGGTTCGATTCCGGTCAAGGGCATGTGCCTTGGCTGCGGGCACATCCCCAGTAGGAGGCGTGCAAGAGGCAGCTGATGGATGTTTCTCTCTCATCGATGTTTCTGATTTTCTATCCCTCTCCCTTCTGCTCTGTAAAAAATCAATAAAATATATTTTAAAAAAATAGGATGGGTGTCACAGACATTTTACTCATCACATGGTTGCGTTCTATAAGATTATACCTTTTTTTTTAAATTCTTCAGTGCCGTTGAAGAAAAATAAGATACTCAGATGACGATGTGAGGAAGGAAGGCATTGCCAGAGAAATGCCTCAAGTAGATCAGAATATTTCTTACATGCCAGCTGTTTACACTGACTGTATGTAGGCCTAGTATCCTAAGGAAAGTCAGCTGGGACACCCACATTCCAGAGTCAAAGCCTCTACATGCTTCTGAGCTGTGCACCTTTCTTTCTTACTTCGTTGCCTTTGCCTAAATTCTTGTATTTCTTACTAGAGGCCTGGTGCATGAAATTCGTGCATGGGGATAGGGATGTCCCTCAGCCCACCCTGCACCCTCTCCAATCTGGGACATTCCTCTTATAATCCAGGACTGCTGATTCCCAACTGCTTGCATGCCTGCCTTCCTGATTGCCCCTAACTGCTTCTGTCTGACAGCCTGATCACCCCCTGACCACTCCCCTGCCAGTTTGATTGATGCCTAACTGCTCCCCTGCCAGCCTGATTGCCCCTAAATGCCCTTGCCTGCAGGCCCAGTCACCCCTAACTTCCCTCCTCTGCCAGCCTGGTCACCCCTAACTGTTCTCACCTTCAGGCTGATCACCCCCAACTGCCTGCCCTTGCAGGCCTGGTCCCTTTCAACTCCCCTCCCCTGCTGGCCTGATTGCCCCCTACTGCCCTCCCTTGCAGGCCTGGTTTCTCCCAATGGTCCTCCCATGCTGACCATCTTGTGGTGGGCATCTTGTATGTTGGAATTACAGTCAATTTTTCATATTCTCTTTTATTAGATATGATGATAGAGGCCTGGTGCATGGGTGGGGGCTGGCTGCCGAAGTGGAGGTCCTGGTATCTGGATTTATTTATCTTCTATAATTGAAACTTTGTAGCCTTGGGTAGGGGCCAGGGTTGGCCAGGAAGTGTGGCTTCCTCCATTGCCAGGAGCAATCCAAGCCTTCTGCTCTCTCCAACTCCGTGGCTGCTACCATTTTTGTTGCTATTTATTTGTCTTCTGTAATTGAAATTTTGTAGCCTTGAGTGGAGGCCAGGGCCAGCCAGGGTGGGCGGGAAGCTTGGCTTTTTCCATTGCCAGGGAAACCGAATCCTCCTGCTTGCTCCGTGGCTGCAGACATCTTGGTTGGGTTAATTTGCATACTTGCTCCTGATTGGCTGGTGGGTGTGGCTTACGGGTGTAGTGGAGGTACAGTAAATTTGCATGTTTCTCTTTTATTAGTGTAGATGATTGTTGTCTATTCAGCCCTTTAGCCTTCTACCTTCTGCTCTTCCATGGTAAGCCTTTCTATTCTGCCCTTTACTAATGGGCACTATGAACCTTGAACTTGTATATATTTTCATTTGATGTATTTTCCTTTGTTTATGTTTTCTTACTTTTAGTTTCATTGCCACTGCCTGTGTGTGTAAATGTACTAGAGAAAACCAAGAGGAAAGGGGGTGAGGAAAAGGACTGAGTGGACTAGAGAAAATGGAGAAGGTAGAGGCATGAGGATAGAGAAAAGGGAAACAAACAGGGCTTGGAAAGGAAAGAAGGAAGGGCTCTAAGAAGTGGAGAGAAGTGAAGGGAAGGAGGAAGAGCTAGTGGCCTGGAGAGGAGGAGAGGCTGAGAATTGAGTGAGAAAAGCCAAGGGAGTAGCTGGATAAGGAAGAAAAGGGAAGGAAGGGGGAGGAAGGAGAGTGGTGAGAGATTAGAGGAGGAAAACTGAAGGAAAGTGCAATCAGAATAAAACATGCTGTCCTCCCTTTTCTTCCCCTTTGCTATTCTTTTTTAAATCAGGTTTAACAAAGTGACTGCTACAGACTATTTTTATTTTCTTTTTTAAAATTTGACTTGCTGAATTACTTGATAGAAGCCTTCTATTGATTGCTCATTTTATAATCAAATATATTTAAATATGTATTTTAATAAAACTATAATACTATAGGATGTTGTGCCTTTTTTTTTCTTCTAAATTTGCTGAGTGTCCTGATAGGAGGTAGTCTTTGTGAATAGAATTTCAACCTTGAACTCTTAATGCTTATGGATCTTATTAATATTTGTGCAGTTGGTTTTGATTTTATTTTGTGGGATGGCAAGATGGTCAGTTCACTAAAAATTATGAATGGCTAAGGAAGTAGGTGGCTATACTTATTATATCGTGAATTTTCTATTCACTAATTTGGCATATGTGTTAGGCAAGGAGAGGGTAAGTGTACTACTTAATATAGCCTGTTAGGGACCAGTGTACATGTGCCTGTACAGGAAGTAAAAGTGAAACATTATGAAATAATGCAAATAACCATCCACTGAATAAATCAGAAAATTTTAATAGATGTGGGTGTTTTGTGTTTTTTTTTAATATTAACAGAGGGATTGTGGCATGATCTTTGTCTTTATTCTTCAACAGTAAGAAAAATCTTAGATGACTGAAATAAGAACTACGTAATTCTAGGCAGAAAAGAAATAGGTTAGCATGCATTTAATGTGGTGAAACCACAAACCCACTCAATTGTAGTGGTTTTGTTGAAATACATTGTATAAACATATATTGATACTTTCTTCATCAGTACCTTAGTTCTGTGCATTATAGAAATATTGTAGAATGTGATACTATGAAAAATTTATATTTTTGTCTTTAATATGTTTTTATTCCTTAGGGCTTCTGTATGCAATGTACTGTTGACTTGCTGCAAAGATAATGTGTGTCGTCTTTGGGTAGAGACATTTTTACCAAATGACTGTTTACTTTATGGAGGTGACAGCAAGCATTGGACCGAGCCACTTAATTTAACAAATAAGTTTGAGAGAAATGCTTCCAGTAAAGAACGAGTTCAAAACACTTCTTTAGATGTGAGTATTTTTGTTAGACATTATTTCCTACAAGTTTTAAAACTTTTTGTACATTGCCTTTTTGGTAACATTTGTCCTAATTAATATTCAAAATCACGTAGATAGTTATAAAAATACATATGTCTTAAGAATATCTAAAACGTTTTTAAGTTTTATTTGGTTTAAAAAGTGTTCTTAAGGATTTTATCTAGAGCAAAAATTACTTGTAATTATGAAAGTTAATCTTAGGTTAACTGATAACAAAAGGATGCTTGCACTTGTCTTAGCTAAAATAATATAAATAAATTAAAATCTGAGAAAGCAAAGGTGAGATTATAAGAATGTTTTATTATTCCTTTAGAGCTTGGGGTGTTTTGTCTTATCTTAATTATAGGAATGATGAGAGGAGTTTGTTAGATTCTGTTCTACAGTTGTTATCTTTAGAATCCCTCAGAACTAGGATTATTTATTTTACTAAGTTGTGTAGAAAGTGAAAGTCAGTTTTTGATGTTTGTATTAAGTGAATACTGACTAGTGTTACAGATTTTTAAAATTACGTTCTTAATATTGAAAACAGGAAGTGATCTAAAAATGATTTATCTTTGAATGCTTTGTTTGATTATGGAACAACTATTTCTCAAATTAGTATAGTATTTGAATGGCTCAGAATATTATGAAATCTATAATTCATGGAGACTCAACAACTAAAAATCTGAAGATTCTTGTGTACTTTTAAACCTTGTGTTCTATATAAACTATTTTATCACCTGAAAGATGAGAATAAAAATATTTTCAATGTCTGCCATATGGGTAAAATGAGATAGTCTCCAAAAATGCTTTGTAAATTATGAAATAAAACCCTAATTTATTATGGTGATATTACCCAATGATTTCTGGTCATAGGGAGTAAGCTGAGGCTACAAAGGAAACAGTGTACATAGAAACATTGTCTACAGACACATTATTGTAAGCCAAGTAAAAATTCCAATGTATTATGTAATAGTTTGGAGTCAGGCAGTTTAAGCTCCAAGCTTCTTCAGGTTTCAAATTAGCTGTTCAAATCTACTGAAAAATATTTATGTACAAATGTACATATAAACTCATCTGGAATCAAATATCTGTAATGTCTAACAGTCATTATATAACCTATACATATATCTTATGTCAATATAGACATTAGTTTTGCTTTGTTTATTCACACAGGTAAATCTGAGACATTTTCGTAGAGGTCGAAGGAGATCCCTTGCACTTGTAGCACATACTGGATACCTGCCACATCAGCAGGATCCTCATCACGTCCACAGGAACACTCCACTACATGCCAATGCACTTTGCCACTTTCATATTGCAGCCAGCATCAACCCAGCCACGGGTAATAAAGCATTTTCAAAATGTTGTAGGAATCGAGTATATTGATTTTGATAACAAATAAGTTATAATTTTAGTTATAATTTAGGTAAAAAAATTGGAGGTGACTTAATTTTTCATTATAGCTAACTCACTGGTTATACAAAAAGATTTTTCTTAATGATTTTTTCTTCTGAAAGCTATGATTTGGCTTGCCATTTAAGATCTTGATAAGCCATTGAGATTCTTTAGTAGTTTTTCAAATTTGAGATTTGAGTTAATACTTAACACAGAAGTAAACATCACAGAGTGGTATTTTATAATTATATATAGTTGTTAAAATAAAACCAATGTGTTTAGTACTTGATCTTTGAAACCTGTTCAGAAATAGAGCAGAAATATGTAGAAGATTTAAATGGAAGAATTAAGAAACTTATTTTTTTATAATCAAATATGTACTATTGGATTGAAGATTAGAATATCTCGATCTGTCTATAAATTTGAAGAATTTACATGCTTATCATTTTGGTAAATGCATGTTTAAAAACCAACTGATCACAGCTGAGGCATTTAAAGTAGAACCTTAGAATACTACTGGGAAAAATTAAAAATAATATTTGCATATGATTAATACCATCTACAGAAAGTGAAAAGTAAAAGCCTTTTTTCACCTCTATCCAACCTAGTTTTTCTTCCTAGAAGATAACTATTGATAAGTTTTTATACATTTGGGGATATTCTTAAGCATAAATTTAGCATCATCTGTTTTCATATAGCACACTTGGTTTGCTGAATTATATTCTTCAAAGAAACATAGCAGTAGATATGGTCCATTAGTTACTTGAATTAAAGTGAGTAGTGCTCTGATTAGAGAAGTTAATATGTAGAGACCAGCCCTAAAAGAATCCATGAACCAAGAAAATGTTAAGGGAGAGTACTGAATTATTTTTATTTAAAAATTATATAGGCTTAGAAAATATCATTACCTTTATCATTGAGGTAATTCTAAGGTCAGTAGAGTCATTTTTAGTGTCTGCTGAGCAAAAGACAGTATTTTAAAAATATACTGGTAGGAAACTTAAATTCTTACTTTAATGAAAAGGCTAAGAAATTACAGAAAAGGAAAACCTTAGTTCCCAAGTAGCATCTCCTTGATGACTATCTTCCCATAAGGAAAGTTCTAAAACCTTTCTTAGATTGTACCAAAGGAAAATCCCTACATATAGAGCAAATTAAAGCAGAGTAATATTATTAGCAGGGGGAATAGACCCTATAGGAAATTTCTTTCCTGAAATTGAATCTATTGGAATTACCTTTCTAGATGCTTTATTTCTTATTTAAAGCCCCACTTTCAGATTTGGCTTCACTTATTTGCCCATCAGTAGAAACAGTGGAGGAGCGCCTGCCTAAGAGCATATTCTCTTCATGCTAGTACTTATATTCTTTCCATGAAGATTTCTCAAACAATGACTTTAATCAAATTCTTTAAGTAAGGTCAGGAGACAAAAAAAAAAGTAAGGGGTTTTTTTGTTTTGTTTTAGCCAGAATGCTTCTGCTAAAATCCAATATTAGCCCCTCCTTGTGTACTTTAACAACCAGGCATGCAGTCTGTTAGAGACATTGCTGGTTTCTTTTGGTTTGATTCTAAGTCAAAAATCAGAAAATCCCACCCGTTAGTATCCTTGAGGCATTTTCTTAATCCCTGGCATTAGTGTGTATCTACCTAGAACAATGGAATTGGTAGTTCAGTCCCCCTAGGCTTTTATTGAATGTTTAGTCTATACCAGGATAGGAATTGAAGATAGTGGTAGGAACTGGCGAAACAAAACAAGTCTGATTCTTGTTCTCTTGAAGCATAGAATCAGTTTATGGATTCCTGATTCCATTTCATCCTTTACTGTTTACCAGCATGAGCAAGATTTAGATGTGATTTAATATGATAAATTTTTCTTTACCTTTATTAATTAGGGATTATGATTTGTAATAACTTAGGTTGAATTTGTACTTCAGTATGTTCGCTTTAGCAATTAAATAAAAAATACCAAGGAAGAATTATTGTTTTAGTTGAATTAGTTTGTCTTGAAAGCCTTTTATGAACATAAGAAGGGAATCTCCATTTTACTTTGCAACTTCAATCTTGATACTAATAAATAAGTAGTGTCTAAGAACTAGATGAGTGGGTCATTAAAACATTAATATGTCTGTCAAGAAAGAAAGTTGTTGCTTTCAGATAACTTATTAGTTCCTTTGACATCAATGTGATGGCGTTTGCATGGTAGATCATGTTAAAATGTTTCTTATCAAAGTGTATAAATGAAGACATTCTTATTAAGATGTCTACAAATTATAGACATTCTTGATGAAATTATTTTTAGAACTAAATGAAATTATGCATATAAAAATAAAGTATGCTATATAACCTAGAATACATAATTTTACCTCCTTTATAATAGGTATATTAAATTTACCACTTTTCTGTTATCTTACCTAATAATAGACAAACATGTAAATTGACCATATCCACTGCTATGCCCACAGCCAATCAGGAGTGAGTATGCAAATTAACCCAACAAACACAGCAGGTTAATTTGCATATATAGGCTGCAGAGTGGCTGGTAGGGGCATGACCCCTGCTATGAGGGGGCGGGAGACGGTGGAGGGAGCTCTAGGAGCTGTGCTGTGGCAGGGAGCGAGGACCTGCAGGCTTCCCGGCAGTCAGGAGGGAAGCCAGTGGAAGGAAGGCCTAGTCTTGCATGAATATCGTGCAATGGGCCTCTAGTTAGTAATAATTGTGGTAAACATGTTGGGAGTCTTATTTATAGGTTAAATAAAATGTATTGCAGAGGTCTAAAAATAAATGTAGCAGTCAATAAAAATAGGAGACCTGGATGTTTGTATGCTAGGATCATAGAAATTTTAATTCTGTTGCTTTTGTTGTTCTTTACAGATATTCCACTTCTTCCTTCTATTACATCTCTAAGTCTAAGTGAAAATGAAGAGAAGAGTGGACCTTTTGTGGTACACTGGCTAAACAATAAAGAGTTACATTTTACTTTGTCCATGGAAGTCTTTTTACAGCAACTTAGAAAAAGTTTTGAACAACCATCTTCAGAGGCCAGTGTGGAAGACTCTAATCAAGCAGATGTAAAATCTGATGAAGGTAAAGCTTTAAGAAGGATAAAATATGTAAAGTTTTATTCAAAATAGTAAAGATTTTTATATTAAGAAACACTAGCTACTGTCAGAAATAAACTTTAGAATTGCAGTGACATAATATAAATTTGGACTAGCTCATTTAATAATTTAGTGTAAATGTCCCTTTTCCACATAGCTTTCTTCCACATGGTGATATAGGGACTCAGGATTCTCCATACTTAGGCATCGGTCAACTCTTAGGCCTTTTCACTTAATTCCGGGACTATCTGTGGACTAGCAGCATGGACATTACACGGGTGCTTGTTAGAAATGCACAATTTCAGATTCTACTAGAGCTACTAAACAAGAATCCATAGTTTTAACGAAATCCCCAAGTGATTTGAGTGTATGTGAATATATATGTATACATATATATACATATATTAAAGTTTGGGAAGCATTACACTAGGGCCTTAAACTCTCCTGCATTTAGCGTAGTCAGGTGGGGAGAGAAAGAGAGGAAAAGGTAAAACTGTTTCTCAACTTTGACTCAGAATTAGCACATATCACTTTCTCATTTCAGTAGAAAGCACTAGTCATGGGGTCCATGTAGCCATTCTATGTTAAGGACTAAAAAGCCGAATTTGTGGTGACTAGCTATCTGTTTGTGGTTCATAAACGTTTTTGTTTTTGTTTTAATTGTAAGATTGTACATGCTCATTAAGGAAAAAAATAAAATGGTATAGATAGGTTTAAAGTTTACATATTGTTTAGTGAGTATCCTTCTACGTTTATTCTTTTCTATCTTCCTATATATTTACATAGGCAGTTTTTTTAAAACCACTACAGAAGTTCATTTTTAAACAAAATTAGTGTTTTGCAACCTGCTTTTTAAATTCAGTTTGGGAACTTTTCCATTTCACTTTTTAAAAAACATTTTCTGAGTATGCCATGTCAAGAGAAAACTTGAGCATTCCCTCTATTAATGATATTTAAATTGATTTGAGTAGTTTTTCACTATACTGGTAAAGGTACAGTGACACGTTTTTTCATCTTTGTGTGAATTTTTCTATAACATAGATTTCTATATGTGGAATTGCTAGAGTATAAACATTTTAAATTTCAATATCTGTCAATTTTTTTAAATTTAACTTTTTAATTTTTTTTTTTTTGGGGGGGGGGTTGGTATTAGTTTCTGGTATACAGCAAAGCATCTTCTGCCAAATTGACCTCCAGAAATGTTTTACCAGTTTATACTCCAAGTATCTATCTCCATATATCTTTTTTTCATATCCTTGCCACCACTGGATCTTTTCATTATATTACTTTTGCAAGTTAATACAGGGAAAATGGTATATTGTTTTACTTGGCACTTTCTTGAAGCAAATTGAACAGAATTATTTTGCTCTTCATGCCCTTTTCCTGATTTTTTATTGAATTATTTTTCTTTTTCTTAATGATTTATATGTTTTGACCAATTTTAAAAATCTAGCCAACAGTCTAACATTTTTGAGAGTCTCTTAAATGGAAATAGAGTCCGAGGTATTTAAAATAGAGGTCAAAATATACATATTTACCTAGATTAAATTGGTATACCAGTTTATTTTTAATTATGTGTTGAAGAAAATATGGAAATTGGGTACTATAAATGTATTCCTTTAAAATAGTTTCTTTAAAATGTCATGCCAGTTTTACGTGCATGCTCCTAGAACAGCGGTCCCCAACCGGTGGTCTGTGGACCACTGGTGGTCTGTGAGGTCCGAAAGGTTGGCGACTGCTGACCTAGAGGATAGCTAGTATAGCAGACTCAGGTTTTGATAAATACGATATTATGAAAAGCTGCAAATTCTATTCTAATACTATATTTTAAAAATTTAGCCCAGATTTATAGCCCCAGTTCCAACTCCCTCATTTTACCATGAGCAAAACTAAAATTCAGAGAATTGGTGTGTCTCACTTCTGATTAGTTAAGTTGTGGTGTATCTGGGTTTAGAAACCAGTTTACCTATTTTCCAGTCCAATAATAGCCCTTCTAGCAATAATTCAGTGATTTTTAAAAGAGAGCCCATTTCTTGTTTATGAAAACTATTATGTTTTTCATCTTGAATGCATTTTTAAAGATATCTTTTAGCCTTAGCCAGTTTGGCTCAGTGGATAGAATGTCACCCTGTGGACTGAAGGGTCCCAGGTTCAATTTTGGCCAATAATAGGGGGTGTGCAGGAAGCAGCCAATCAATGATTCTCTCATTGATATTTTTCTCTCTCCCTCTCCCTTCCAATCTGAAATCAACAAAGAAATATATTTTTTTAAATATATATTTTTTAAATATATTTTAATTTATAGTAATAACTTACTGTATTTACTTGGTTCTTGAATTCTTTTTCTTATAGAAATGGATGATGGTATTGATGACCTGAAAATAAATCATGAAAAAAAGGAATTGAGTAGTGATAAAATGGTACCAAACTCAAGTTTTATACCATTACCATCAGCTGCCATTGATCATCAGATTGAAGTGCTTCTGTCTGAGTGGAGTAAAAATGCAGATATGCTATTCAGTATTCATCCTATGGATGGCTCTTTGCTGGTTTGGCATGTGGATTGGCTGGACGAATACCAGCCTGGTATGTTTCGCCAAGTACAGGTACTGTTTTTAAGATCTCTGGAAAGTTACTTGTTAAATGTAGGTACAGTTTTTTAATACCTCTTTATACAATTCCATGCATTCTAATGATCACTTTCTTAATTCTAGGTGTCCTTTGTTTCCAGAATTCCGGTAGCTTTTCCCACAGGTGATGCGAACTCTCTCTGTAAAAGCATAGTGATGTATGCCTGTACCAAGAATGTTGACTTGGCTCTTCAGCAAGGAAAACAAAAGCCTTCTAGTCTCACACGTTCCACATCAATGCTTATCTCTTCTGGTTACAGCAAATCAACTAATAGTTTAAAATTAAGTATTTTTACCCCTAATGTTATGATGATTTCAAAGCATGCTGATGGCTCTCTGAATCAGTGGCTAGTCAGTTTTGCTGAGGAATCTGCTTTTTCTACAGTTCTCAGTATTTCACACAAATCTAGATATTGTGGTCATCGCTTTCATCTTAATGATTTAGCTTGCCATTCAGTATTACCATTATTGTTGACAACATCACACCACAATGCGTTAAGAACACCAGATGTTGATAACCAAAAACAACCTCATGATGCTGTAAATACTGAAGATTTGGCACAACAGGATAAAAGCACCGGTGATGTGGCATTTCAGGATCCCAATGCAGTTTATAGTGAGCTAATTCTTTGGAGGGTCGATCCAGTTGGGCCATTGTCTTTTTCTGGAGGTGTTTCTGAGCTTGCCCGGATTAATTCTCTTCATGTTTCTGCATTTTCCAATGTGGCATGGCTACCCACTCTTATACCCAGTTACTGTCTAGGTAAGCATTGTGATTTTCATTTAATATATTTAGATTTTCTGACATTATTTCTTAAGGATTAAATTTTAAATGTTTGTAAATACTTTGTAGGTGCATATTGCAATTCTCCTAGTGCTTGCTTCGTAGCAAGTGATGGACAGTATCTGAGATTATATGAAGTAGTTGTTGATGCCAAGAAACTTCTCTGTGAGCTTTCCAATCCTGAAATTTCTGTAAGTAAATGGCTTCTAAAACTAAACATTTTTTAATATATTTAATTTATACTTATTGGATATGTAAAGTCTGGTGTTCTACAATATCTGTTTCTGCAATACTTCTTACTCAGAGATAAATAGACACTAATGGAAGTTATTTTAGTATAATGTGGAAGTTATATTGGTTCATATGCAGTTATTTTCTAGGCAAGGTGAGCTGGAATAACCAGTGGAATGTTAATCTCAACCAACAAAGAAAATAGCTTTCAACTTGTTGCATAACAGGATGATGTTCTTTCAGCACCTTTGCAAAGCTTTTGTCTATGATAGGGAGCACTTCTTTCTGTACCCAACTAATAGCAACCCATCATTTGCATTATCTCAACATCTCCAGCAAGCCAGTATTTTCATGTTTTTGATTTTGAGATTTTAAAGTATTCCGGAGCCCTAGCTGGTTTGGCTCAGTGGTTAGAGTGTTGGCCTGTGGACTGAAAAGTCCCAGGTTCGATTCTGGTCAAGGGCACATGCTTGGGTTGCGGGCTTGATCCCTAGTAGGGGGCATACAGGAGGCAGCTGATCAATGATTCTCTGTCATCATTAATGTTTCTATATCTCCCTTTCCCTTCCTCTCTGAAATCAATAAAAATTTATTAAAAAAATATTCCCTGAGGTAATCTTCAGCTTTACTGAGATTTCTATTTAGGAGATTCAAGTTGTCTTCTCAACTACCAATTAATGTTTTTGTTAATGCCCTAGTTACAGAATTGCATAGGCATCAGTGGTCTCCTCCAATCTGTTTTATTTCTAAGTTATTTTTATTTTTAATGCAGGGTTTTGCAGGACAGAAGTTTTTCAAGACATATATATAGCATTATAGTAGAAACACATATTTATTGAGGGCCTTATATTTTAGGAATTGTTTTGTTTCCTTTTTATTGAATTTATAAGTAATACACATTTCAGGTGCATGATTCTACAACACATCATCTCTACACTGTATTGTGTATTCACCACCCCAGGTCAAATTTCTGTCCATCACCATTTATCTCCCCTGTACCCTTCTCCTTCTTCCACTCCCTGCCCTTCGGCAATCACCACGCTTTTGTCAGTGTCTGTGAATTCTTTCTCTTTTCCTTTTCCTATTTTGCTCAATCCCTCCACATCTCTCACACCCTACCCACAACTCCTCCCATCCCCAAGACAGCTGTCAGTCTATTCTCTATCTAGAGTTTGTCTCTGTTTTGCTTATTAGTTCATTTTGTTCATTCGATCCCCCATATAAGTGAAATCATAGGGTACTTATCTTTCTCCAACTGGCTTATTTACATAGCATAATGTTCGCCAGGCCCATTCATGCTGTCACAAAGGGTAAACTTTCCTTCTTTTTTACTTTCAAGTAGTATTCTATTGTGTAGATGTACCACAGCTTTTTTTTTTATCCACTCATGTACTGAAGGACACTTGGGCTGCTTCCGAATCTTGGCTATTGAAAATAACACTGTAGTGAACATAAGGATGTATATATGCTTTTGAATTAGTGCTTTGGATTTCTTCAGATAAATTCCCAGGGTAGAATTCCTGAGTTATAAGGCAGTTCCGTTTTTAAATTTTTGAGGTAACTATACTTTCCACAGTGGTGCACCAATCTGCATACCCACCAACAGTGCACCAGGGTTCCCCTTTCTTCTCATTCTAGTCAGCACTTGTTCATTGATCTATTGATGATAGCTATTCTGATAGGTGTGAGGTGATAACCTCATTGTGGTTTTAATTTGCATTTCTCTAATGATTAGTGACCTCCTTGACCATCTTTTCATTATGTGTGTCCTCTTTGGAGAGTGTCTATTTAGGTCTTCTGACTATTTTTTAATTTGATTATTTGGTTTTTTTGTTGTTGTTGTTGTTTTTTTTTTTTTTGGTATTGCGCTGTATAAATTCTTTATAAATTTGGACATTTACCCCTTATCCAGATGGGTCATTGAAAAATATGTTCTCTTATTCAGTGGGTTGTCTGTTCATTTTATTGATGGTTTCCTTTGTTGTGCAAAACTTTCTAGTTTGATGTAGTCCTATTTGTTTATTTTTTCTTTGTTTCCCTTGCCTTAGGAGATATATTAGGAAAAATATTGCTAGGAGAAATGTCCGAGATTTTATTACCTATGTTTTCTTGTAGGATTTTATGGTTTGAGTCTAACATTTAAGTCTTCAATCCTTTTTTGAGTTTATTCTTATCTATGGTGGTCTAGTTTAATTTTTTGAAGCATATTTTTTATTGATTTCAGAGGGGGAGAGAGAGAAATGCAAACATTAATAATGAGAAAGAATTATTGATGGGCTACCTCCTGCATCCCTACTGGGGATCTAGCCCACAACTTGGGCATGTGCCCTGATCTGGAATCAAACATGGGACCTCCTAGTCCATGGAACTATGCTCAATCCATTGAGCTACACCATCCAGGATAGTTTAATATTTTTGTATGTATCTGTTCAACATTCCTCATACCATTTATTGAGTAGACTATCTTTACCCCATTGTATGTGTTTGCCTCCTTTGTCAAATATTGATTGACGTAAAAGGGTAACTTTATTTCTGTTCCATTGATCTATATGTCTGTTTTTATTTCAGTACCATGCTGTTTTGATTATTGTGGCCTCATAGAGTTTGATATCAAGTAATGTGGTTCCTCTAACTTCATTGTTGTTCTCAAGATTGCTGTTGCTATTCAGGGTCTTTTGTGGAATTATTTAATTTTTTGGAGTACTAGGTGTACCAGATAATAATGCTGGATTTTTTGTAATAAAAGAAAACACAGTAATTTCAAGAGAAGCATCAAAAGTGCTTTACTCAAAAGTAATTTCCATTGCTAGCTACACATTTCCCCATCTTTCAGGTAATTTATGGATACCGTCCCAATAGAACTTGTCTTGTTTTGAGGCTAACCATTCAGAGACCCAATTTTCTACTTCTTTGTATGTTTTGAAGTGGTTCTCAGAAAGTGCATGTACCATCGATCAGAACAAGTGGTAATCTGAAGGAGCAAGGTCTGGTGAATACAGTGGGTGGGTTAATACTTCCCAGGCAAGACCTTTTAATGTGTCTTTAACTGGTTTTGAAGTGTGTGATGGTGTGTCATCATGAAGCAAAATTACTTTGCCGTGTCTTCTGGAACAGTTTCATGATCAAAGCGTGGTTCAAATTGATTATTTATTGTCAGTAGCGGTCAGTATTAATGGTTTCACCTGGTTTTAAAGCTCATAATACACCACATTTTTCTGATCCCACCAATAGCAGAGCATTGTGTTCATTCCAAAGCGATTTGGCCTTGCAGTTGATGTTGATGGTTGACCTGGATCAACCTATGATTTTGTGCATTTGGGATTCTCAAAATAAATCCATTTTTCATTGCAATTTGATGCAGAAAAGAATTTTGTGCCATTGAAGCAACATTTTACTGATGACTTTTAGGTTTTCCATTTGTCTTTCATTTGTCTCTCATCAGTTGATGTGACACCCGTTTTCCTTCCTTTAAAGTTTTTCCCATTGCTTGTAAACAATCGGGAATTATTTGCTGAGCAACTTTTAATCTTTCTGCAAGTTGTTTTTGAGTTTGACACACATCTTCATCCAATACTTGTAATTGTTGGTCTTCAAATTTTTCAGTTGACCTGGATATTCTTTTTCTTTCACATCGAAATCATCACTTTTAAAGCATTTAAACTGGCAATCACAAGTATCTGGAGATGGAGCATGTTCACCATAAGCTCCCCAAAGTATTCAGCAGCACTTTATTTTCTTCAAAATAAAGTAATAAATTAAAACTTCCTAAAAATGCTTTTTTTTTAAATGAAATTCGACATTTTTGTGTGTAAAAATACATATGATGTTTACACCTTCAGCATATTTGACATGAGGTTTTAAAGCTTGTTGCCAATACAACAAAACAGCATACATATCAAATCGTATATATATCAACATATGTGTAACTCCTTGTATTGAAAAAGAAAATCCGCATTATTAACCAGTACACTTAGTATTTGGTATTTAAAGGAGCAACAAGGATTTCATTCACTGTGGCTGGAGCAGACCAGAGTAAATGAGGTGGCAGGATAGTGGTCAAGGATGATGAGTCAGAAAGCTAGCCTAGCCATACCATTTGAGGCTTCATTAGTGATTGTGGTGTTTGGCTTTTTCTCTGAATAATATAAAACCCATTGAAGAAAATGCCAGAGTGTGATATGATCTCAGGTTTTTTGTTATTGTAAATTCTCACCTGATGATATTCTCTCTCTTATTCACCCGCCATTGCATTTTAGAGGGAATGGAAGGGAGGGAGAATGGGGGAGAGAAAGAAGCATTAGTATGAGAGAGACACATCAATTGGTTACCTCCCTCATGAGCCCTAACCAAGGCTGCAGATCAAACCTGCAACCCAGGTACAAGCCCTTGACAAGGAATTGAACCCATGACTTTTTCGTGTGCACTGGCCGACACTGTAACCACTAAGAACACGTGCCAAGGATGATCATGGTTTTTTAAAGTATTATTCTGATTGATACATAGATTAGAAAAGGGACAGAGAAGTGAAATCAGACCTATTCAAGAAGGTAATCGAAGAGAGAGTCAAACAGCCTTAGAATAGTTGCAAGTGATATGATAAGAATTGGTCCAATCTGGATGGGTTTTGAACATCAAATAGCTAGGGTTGGAATGGACATGGTGTTTGTATGAGAAAAAGAATGACTCCCAACCTTTGTAGCTAAGCATTAGTAAAAATAGAATTGCCTCAAGTTGAGTTGTAAAGAATATATAAGTAGCAAATTTATATATATATATATATATATATATATATATATATATATTAGTCTCTGGAATTTAGATGAGAGGCTGGTCTAAAGAGATAAAATAGAAGTTGTTAGAATCTAAATTTAAAGTTGTGGAGTTTAATAAAGTCACCAAGAGAGAGAATAGAGTTGGAAATTAGAGTGATAGAAGAATTAAACCGTGGGGGAATCAATTGTTAAAAGTGGAATGGTATGAGTGCTGTGTATAATGGAAGTCAATTGGAGAAAAGTACTTCAAGGTGAAGGGAGAGATCACCAGGATTAAATGCTGCCGATAAATCAAGTATGATGAAGATGGAATTGACAATATGACTTTGACTATTGGTATATAAGTGGCTCCGTAAACAATATGTCAACTTGTTTCTTACCTCAAAATTAGTGCTTAAAAAGCATTGATTCTTAGAACAGTTCCATGAAATTGATGTTAGTCTTTCACATTTATAGATATAAAATTGTTTTTCCCCTTACAATTACCAAGCTTTGCTTTTATTTTTCTAAGCACAGAGCTGTAATTCTTATTCATTCCATTGTAATTCCCTAGTAAGGTAAGAGTCCTAGGATGTTTATAATGAAAGTGACTTGTGAACTTATTTTGCTACACTTAAATGTATTTATTATTGATTATTATGTCGAAAATTTCATGTTTTTGCTATTATTTTTAAGTGTTAATAAAGGAAATACATATTTTGTTTATTTCCGTTTGGTTTTTTTTAAACAGAAATATGTTGGTGAAGTGTTTAATATCGTAAGTCAACAATCAACAGCCAGGCCAGGATGCATTATCGCATTAGATCCCATTACAAAACTTGTAAGTATGTTGTTGTTTTTTTGTGGCCATTTAGCATTAGGTAAATAACAAAAATATCAACTTACATTACTTTTTATTTACATTCAGCAAGGCCGAAAAACCCAGCTGCTTCATGTTTTTCAAGAAGACTTCATTTTGAATAATCTTGAGAAGAAAAATATGGGAAAAGACAGAATATTATCTGATGAAGGTAAAGACCAATTTTTTATGTAATGAGAAATATTCTATTGAATATGTTAGGCAGTTAATAAAGATAAATTGATACAATATCTCATATCATCTATTTGAAGTTAAAATTTTCTTATGAGGGTTGTAGCATTATTTATCATAAATATCAGCATCTTTTTACTTTTAATTAGGAATTATAAAAATTGGAAGGGTTTGTCAATTATGTTTTCTAAAAAGCATAATATAAATGTATTTTGTCATTAATGCATGAGTGTTCTTTGATAGTCTGCTCCTACCCTAACAATTTGGATAGTGTAGACACCTATAATTTTAAGGAATTGCTTCCAATTCATTCTTTAATTTAAAGACCAAATGACTTAATTAAGATACTTTAAATTAAATAATTTTGAAAATTATTTAAACACCTCCACTCAATATTAAATGTTTATTTGCATAAAGGAAAACAGAGCAAAATAAAGCTAAAATCTCTTGGTCATCAATTTCAATTTTCAGAGCCAGACAAAACACAAAAATGATCTTTCTTATAAAGCAACCATGCAGTGTGTACCTACTATTTTAAAAGTTAGTTATAAGCCTCAAGGAATATTAATGACTACATTTTATTTGTTTCAGATTGTTTTTTACTTCTATTGTACTTGTTGCTTTATTCTACCTTTTTACCATTTTCCTTTGAGAAGTACTTTGAGTTCTGTACTTTTATGTCTAACTAGAGGCCTGGTGCACAAATTCATGCATGGTGGGGTCCCTTGGCCTGGCCAGTGATGATTGGGGCTATAGGGGCCATCTGACTGGGGAGAAACCAAGGGTAGGCTCCAGGGCATGTCTGGCCGGTCACCCAGTTCTGATTGCCTGGATTTCAGCAGCAAGCTAACCTTCTGATCAGAGCGTCTGCCCCCTGATGGTCAGTGCACATCATAGCAACTAATGGAATGGTCGAACTAACGATCCAATAAATGGTTGGACACTTAGCATATTACACTTTTATTATATAGGATTTCTTATCACTGTTTTCATGAACTGTGCAAACACAGTGCTTTGGTAACCTCTAAATATAATGATGGTAGGATGCTAAAAAATGAGAAATAAAAGATGTCAGTTATAGGATAAAGGGTTATTTTCAATAAAATATTTTGTACTTTTTCTTTTTTATATTAAAGTTTTAATAAGAATTCTAGTATTGTTAACAATTCCTCTCATTAAAACTTTCTTGTTAATAAAATTTATTAATAGAAATCGATTTATTTCTGTTATTTTTTACTTTGTTGTAATCCTGTATCCTTCCTTCCCTTTCTCTTAATTCTTGTAATTTAAATGCCTAACTCACCCAGAACACATTACCAAAGTTTCCTTTTCATTTAGTCTTTTAAGATATTATGATTATCTTTCTTCTCTGGTGTTCCTTTGAAACTTTTTTCCTGTGCAAATTTAAAAGGACAAAATGATTTTCTGATATTTTTATATGCTATATGATTTATATAGTTTCTGTAATGTAATTTTCTAGATATAATTTTGTGCACAATGAAAATAATGAAAACTTGGGTTAAAATCTAGCATTTTAAAGTTTGTTTTCTTTAGGCAATAATGAATTACTGATTTTATGATATATTTTACATAGGTGCATTTTTTAAGTTTATTTTAAGCAACTTATGTGGTGCTTAAATTAAGCAGTTTTGACTAAGAAAAATTTTCCTGAATAATGTGTTAGATAATGAATACTGATATATCGGTCCTTATATAAACATCATCAACAGGTCATTTCATTATGTTCTTATTTCAAAATATATTTGACAACACAATTTTCATTGTGATATGTTTACATAAAGTACCTATCACATAGTTCTTATCTGTTCAGAAATTTTCTACTTAATATGTCTAATCTATGTGAAGATTGTATGGGTGATGACTGTATTATGTGATTTTTTAAAGACTGTCAGTTCAAAAATGAATCTTTAGTATATTTGTTAAAATTTTAAATTAATACAAATTCATGTGGTAAAGTTGATTTTGTTCTTTAATTGCATTTTGTATTTGGAGCTGTAGATAATAGTTTTGATTTTTAAAAAATCAGTTATTTTGCCTGGCAAGCATAGCTCCATGATTGAGCACTGACCTATGAACCAGGAGGTCCCATTTCAATTCCCAGACAGGGCACATGCCTGGGATGGGCTCAGTCCACATTGTGTGGGATGTAGGAGGCAGCTGATCAGTGATTCCCTCTCATCATTGATGTTTCTGTCTCTGTCTCCCTTTCCTTTCCTCTCTGAAATAAATAAAATATCTATTTTTAAAAAATCATTTATTTTAAGCTAGCATATTTAATAAGTTATCTCACTTATCCATGTTGATAATGAAAAATATTATTAATATCCATAGGCAGCTCACCTAATGGATTTTCTGAAAAATTCTACCTAATTGTAATAGAGTGCACTCAAGACAACCGCTCATTGTTACACATGTGGAATTTACATTTAAAGTCCATTCCTGTTTCATTGGGTGAGTCTTTTTGTTTTAATTTTAAGTAGGCTTAAATTAACAAAGTACATACGATTACACAGTTCAGTGCATATTTTTAAAGCTGTTCTTATTGAATAGTGATAATATAGTTTATTCAGTTAATTAAAAATTCAAAATGATTTTCATATTTTCTTGTTATTAAAGAATCATATTAATATGTTTATTACTTTTATAACGCAATTTTGGATTATGAAATATAGCAATTTATAATGTTTATAGGGTTCCCCCACATCTCTGATTTTTACTTCTTTTCTTATGTTTTGTAGATGAAAATATAGATACAAAAATACCTGAAGCAGTTTGGCAGCCAGAAGAACATTATTCATCTTCTCCAGAGAAAATCCTATCTCCTTTTTCTCAGAAGTATCAGGCTTGCAGAGCAAATCTCCAGAGTACCAGCAAATTGACTCTGTCTTCAGAAATGGTTTATAGCCAAGAATTGCTTTTGCCACAAGGAGTTGAGATAATAAGTGTTAAGCCATCAGCAGGTTTGTAAATTTCATGAAAAAGGACTGTGTAAACTTTGTAATCCATGCGTGCTTACTAGGTAATTAAAAATATGTGTAACTACTACTTTTTAAATTCACATAGAAACATAAATGAAAAAGATTGTAAGTACCCTAAATTTGATAACTTAAATTTCTCATTGTTTTCACATTGCTTTCACAAATTTATTAGTCAGTTGTAGTCTTAAATATTGATTTCTAAAATAAATTCTAGTTATCCTTTTCTGAAGACAAAGTGAAAGTTTCTAGGATAGAGATAGTAATAATGCCACTTATTCGCCAACGTTGATAATATTGGTAGTGCTGCCTGTGAAGGATTATGAGTGTGTGGTTCCTGATTCATATTTAGTATCTTTATCTTAGGGCAGTGGTTCTCAAAAGATGGTCCCCAGACTACCAGCATCATCATTACCAGGGAATGGTAATAAAATTCTTACTGGAAATAAAAATTCTTGGGCTGTACCCTAGAATAATTGAATCACAAATTCTTGGGGTCTGTGTTAACAAGCCTTATAGATAATTCTAATGCACACAAAAAATAAAGGACTGCTATTCTACGGTATCAAGAAAACCAAGACAAAAATTATCTTCTTATCACTTAATTCTTTCATTTTCATAGTCATAGTGTGGGTTTTGGTCTTTTCTCCTTCCCTCATTTTTTTTTTTTTGACTGATTACTTTGAATGCTTTTCAGTTGACATGTTATCAGATACCTAATTTTTTTACTAATTTAAATTAGCAGATGTAGGTATTAACAGTGTTCTGATAATATCTGCATTCTACATCTTTGTATATATGTTTTTAATTTAATCTTTATTTTTCAGATTATTACAATTGTTCCTATTTTTCCCCCCATTAGCTCCCCTCCACCCAGTTCCCACTCCCCACTTTGCCCTTACCCACCCCCTCCACTGTCCTCATCCATAGGTGTGCTATTTTTGTCCAGTCTCTTCCCGTACCTCCCACACCCCTTTGCCCCTGGGAATTGTCAGTCCATTCCCTTTCTATGCCCCTGATTCTATTATATTCACCAGTTTATTTTGTTCATCAGATTTTCAGTTCACTTGATTTTTAGATTCACTTGTTGATAGACATGTATTTGTTGTTCATAATTTTTAACCTTTACCTTTCTTCTTCCTCCTCTTAAAAATACCATTTAGCATTTCATATAATACTGGTTTGGTGGTGATGAACTCCTTTAGCTTTTTCTTATTTGTGAAGCTTATCTGACCTTCAATTCTGAATGATAGCTTTGCTGGATAGAGTAATCTTGGTTGTAGGTTTTTGCTATTCATCACTTTGAATATTTCTTGCCATTCCCGTCTGGCCTGCATAGTTTCTGTTGGAAAATCAGCTGACAATCTTATGGGTGCTCTCTTGTAGGTAACTTGCTGCTTTTAATATTCTCTCTTTGTCTTTTGCTCTTGGCATTTTAATTATGATGTGTCATGGTGTGGTCCTCTTTGGATTCCTTTTGTTTGGGCTTCTGTGCACTTCCTAGACTTTTAAATCTATTTCTTTCACCAGGTGGGGAAAGTTTTCGGTCACTATTTCTTCAAATAGGTTTTCAGTATCTTGCTCTCTCTCTTTTTCTGGCACCCCCATAATTTGGATGTTGATATGCTTGAGGTTGTCCCAGAGGCTCCTTATACTATCTTCAATTTTTTGGATTCTTTTTGCTTTTTGCTTTTTTGGCTGAGTATTTTTTTCTTCTTTGTATTTCAAATCTTTTGACTTGATTCTTGCAGTCCTCTAGTCTGCTTTTAGGTCTCTGTATATTATTTTTTTTCAATTAGTGTACATTTAATTTCTAGTTGGTCCTTTTTTATATCCTCGAGGGTCTCCTAAAATTTATTGGCCTTTTCTGGGAAATTCTTGAAAACTTTGTAACTGTGGTTTTGAACTCTCTATCTAGTCATTTGTTTTCCTCCATTTCTTTCATTTGTGATCTGTTTCCTTGTCTATGTATTTTCACTGCTTCCTGGAGTTGGTTGAGTAGCCATGTGTGGTATGTGTCCTCTTGGGCACAGTGGTTCAGCCTTCCCAGTTACCTGAGGTTGATACTCTTGGTGCACCCCTTTGTGGGCTGCACAGTCTTGTTGTAGTTAAGTCTAGATTGTTGTTGGTATCACTGTGAGGGGTTGACCTCCTGGCCAATTGGCTGTGAGGATCAGCTGTGTCTATGCTCGGAGAGCTTCTGTGCTCAGCTTGAATGGAGCAGTCTCAAGGCTGAGCAGTCAGCCTTGGTTTCCTGTCAGCCCCGCCCTTAGCGGTCCATGGGTTTCAGTGTCTCGCAGCAATGGCTTCATGCACCTCTGAGAGAAAGCTGCTCTCGAGTTTTGCCCGCTGCCAGATAGTCCAGTTTCTCCTCATATGAGTTTGGGTTCCCTGAGTCTCACCCGGAGCCTGATTTCAGCACAGTGAGGAGCCTTTGTTTCCCTCCGGTTCGAGGAAGTCAGATGCATATTCAGCTGCCTGGCCTTTCCTGTCTTTCACGCGCACAGTTCCGTGTCTCTGCACCTCTGCCCTCTGTAGCTCCTGAGTCTCAGTGTCCTTTTTTCTTTCCTTCTAGTGGTAGGATTTCCACTCAGCCAGCTTTCTTGTGGTTCTGAATGATATCTGTTTTGTCTTTTAGTTGTAGTTTTGAAATTGTTGTGTGAGGCAGCGCTAGAGGTATTTACCTATGCCGCCATCTTGGTTTCTCCCTACTTTTTTGTATGTTTTAATAAAAGAGGCATCAGTACAAGGAAAGTGAACATTTGAAAAAGAATGGCTCTTACATTTAAACTTTTAAGAGCTATTATCTTTAATCAGTATGATCTTCACTACTGAATTCCAATTAAAATAATATGGCAAATGTAAGAGAAACTGAGGCTATTTCTGAAAACAACCCTCTTATCTAACTTTGGCCCCAATTGAGCTTGGAGGAAGAAAATAAGTTCTAGGGAAAAAGAAATTTATTTTGTTTGGCAAAACTAATGTATGGTACAGTAATCCCTCCTTATTCTGAAGAATTAAGTTCCAAATCTTCCAGCAGATGCCTAAAACCGAGGATAGTATCAAACCCTAGATATACTATGTTCCTTTATTTGCATACCTTTTCACTGAAAGGAAACACTTTACCACTTCTCTTTGGATTATTCAAATTGCCAGCATTACTACTCTTAGACTTTTGGGACTATTATTTAGTAAACTAAGAGTTACCTGAACACAAGCACTGAGATACCACAATAGTTGTTCTGATTATTAAGTGATTTATCAGCCTGGTAGCATAGTGTAAATACTGTCAAATAGTCAAATGGATGACTCATGTTCTAGACAGGACAAAACTGGGTAGTGTGAGATTTCATCATACTACTCGATGGTATTTAATTTAAAACTTACAAATTGTTTATTTCTGGAACTTTCAATTTAATATTTTCAGATCTCATTTGCTCATTAGTATTTGAAACTACCAAAGGTCAACTGTAAATGAGGGGAGACTACTGTAAAAGTTTTTTTCCTAGCCTTAAGAATTTTTTTTTTAGTTAAGACTATTAGAAAACATAGTATATTCCTTGAGGACTTAAAAAATTACAATTATGTTGAAATGGGCTTTTAAAGTATAATAAACATTCTAATTATAAGAAATGTTATATAGGATGGGGGTTGGCAAACTATGGGTTATCTACCTGTTTTGTAAATAAGTTTGAGGGGAACGTAGCCACATTTATTTGTATATGGCTTTTGTTTTATAGTGGCAGAGTTGAGTAGTTGTGGCAGAGGCCTATGGCTAGCAAAGGCTAAAATAGTTATTACTATCTGTCCCTTTAAGAAAAAATTTGCTAAATCCTCGTTTAGGAAATTAAGAGTATATCATTACAATAAGCCCAAGAAAATGTTATGTTCTACTTAGGAATCTTCTCACCATTAGTTATATCAAATATTCTTTAAGGTAAGCATGACCCACTCCTCACAAAATGGAATTGGCCGAAACCAGTGTGGCTCAGTGGATAGAGTGTCAGCCTGTGGACTGAAGGGTCCCAGGTTCGATACCAGTCCAGGGTATATACCTTGGTTGCGGGCACATCCCCAGTGGGGGGTGTGCAGGAGGCAGCTGATCGATGTATCTCTCTCATCGATGTTTCTGATTTTCTATCCCTCTCCCTCTCTATAAAAAAATCAATAAAATATATTTATTAAAAAAAACCCCCAAAAAAACAAGATGGAATTGAAAAATATCAAGGAGATGTGACCAATGAATATTGACAAGTTTTTAAAATAAGATTTATAGCCCATCCAGTGTTAGTGAGCTCCATCCCCAATGCAGGAGTCAGCCCATCAATGATTCTTTCTCTTTGATGTTTCCATCTCTTTCCCCTCTCCCTTTCTTTTTTTTTTTTTTTTTAAATATATTTTATTGATTTTTTACAGAGCAGAAGGGAGAGGGATAGAAAGTCAGAAACATCGATGAGAGAGAGACATCGATCAGCTGCCTCTTGCACGCCCCCTACTGGGGATGTGCCCGCAGCCACGGTACATGCCCTTGCCGGAATCGAACCCGGGACCCTTCAGTCCGCGGTCCGACGCTCTACCCACTGAGCCAAACCGGTCTCGGCTCCCCTCTCCCTTTCTTTCTGAAATCGATAAAAAGATATATATTTAAAAATTATAAAATGAGATTTACAGTAATATGTAAAAACTAGTGAAGAGCTGTGAAAAGAATATTGGCTTTAGAACCAAGACTTAAATTCAGGTTTTCTAATTCTGCTTTAATCTAGCTATTTGATTTAAGCATAAGATACTTAACATATTTTCTCAAGGGTCTTGACCTATAAAATGCAGGAATTGAACTAAATTGTCTCAGAGTTCTTTCAGATTTGGTAATACTGTCCTTGCATACTTTTTGTTGTCATTGAAAGCTTTTTACTGATTTTATTGACCTTTAAAATAAATATTGACTGTTATGTTGTTCACAATAGTTCATACAAAAGACTAAAAGCTTTAGTACATGAAAATAGAATATTTAACCAGATTTGACATTTTGTTAATGGGTTATTTTTATTTCAGGTCATCTGAGTTCTTCTTCCATATATCCCATATGCAGTGCTCCCTATTTATTGGCAACTTCATGCTCAGATGAGAAAGTAAGATTCTGGAGATGCAAAGTAACATATGGAGAAGCTGCAACATCAAATAATGGACAAATGGATCTTGTATACACTTGGGAGGAATGGCCATTACTTATTGAAGATGGACTTCAGAGCAATAGTAGTATTACTGTATCTGGTAGGCCTGTAGAAGTTAGCTGTGCACACACAAATCGTTTAGCAGTAGCATATAAGCAGCCTGCATCAAATAGTAGACCTTCTCAGGACTTTGTTATGCATGTAAGCATTTTTGAATGTGAGTCTACAGGAGGTTCATGTTGGGTCCTTGAACAGACAATTCATTTAGATGAGTTAAATATGGTGTTGGATTCTGGCATTAGCATTGATAGCAATTTAGTGGCCTATAATAAGCAGGAGGTGTATTTATCCAGTAAAGAGTGTATAACATCAAACATAAAGCATTTAGTTCACTTAGATTGGATATCTAGGGAAGATGGTTCTCATATCTTGACTGTAGGAATTGGATCAAAACTTTTTATGTATGGACTCGTGGATGGCAAGGTACAGGAACAAACTAGTAAGGAAAGCCTGGCACTTCCTCTCTGGGAGAGTGCTAAAGTTATGCCTCTTTCTAAGTTTGTATTGTTACGAAGTATGGATTTGGTTTCTTCTGTAGAAGGCTCTCCACCTTTTCCTGTTTCTTTATCATGGGTCCGGGATGGCATCCTGGTGGTAGGAATGGATTGTGAGATGCATGTATATTCCCAGTGGCAGCCATCTTCTAAGCAAGAACCTGTTATAACAGATTCATACAATGGGAGCACTCCATCTATAATAAGTTTAATAAAGCAGAGTAACTCATCAGGTTCTGGATTACATCCTCCAAAGAAAACTCTGACTCGATCCATGACCAGTCTTGCACAGAAAATCTGTGGAAAGAAAACTGCATTTGATTCTTCTGTGGACATGGAAGATTCAGGTCTTTTTGAAGCAGCTCATGTTCTTTCTCCTACTTTACCTCAATACCATCCATTGCAGCTTTTGGAACTCATGGATCTGGGCAAAGTTCAAAGAGCAAAGGCCATCTTGTCACATCTTGTCAAGTGCATTGCTGGAGAAGTTGTGGCCCTGAATGAAACTGAGTCTTGTCATGAGCGCCGCCTTAGGTCTCTCACCATCAGTGCCAGTGGAAGCACCACCAGAGACCCTCAGACATTCAACAAGAGTGAAAATACAGATTACACTGAAATAGATTCTGTTCCTCCACTTCCTTTATATGCCTTACTTGCGGCAGATGATGACAGCTATTACTCATCTTTGGAGAAATCTAGTACTCAGAGTGCCTTGAATAACTCAAACCAGTTATCCAAAGAAAATTATGATGAGCTTTTTCAGATTTCAACTCTAATGACTGATAGTAATGTGTTAGAGACAGATGAAGAAAATACAAAGCCCAGCGTTATTGACCTTTCACAATATAGTCCAACTTACTTTGGTCCTGAGCATGCTCAGGTTCTTTCTGGCCACTTACTTCATTCTAGTTTACCAGGACTCAGCAGGATGGAGCAGATGTCGTTGATGGCCTTAGCAGATACAATTGCAACTACCAGCACTGATATTGGAGAAAGCAGAGACAGAAGCCAAGGTAAAACTAAATTGGGTACAGGATCAAAAGAAAAACTAGTGATAAGTACCTAATTTCACAGAAGGGAAGGGCAACACTCTAAAAAGTGTTTTATAAAAATGATGCTCACAATGGTTTTTAATCATCACTGCTTACTTCGCAGTAGTTTTTACTTGAAAATATGCTATTTATCCTATAAATCATGCTCTGAAGTAGAATTTGAAATAGAAATTATAATACAAAAATTCATTTTGTCAGTCATTTTCAATTTTTACCTAATAGTTTGCTTAATAATGTTAAAGACCCACCTAAATCCTTTGAGTTTAGGAAAAGTTAAAATTCTTATTAAATAATTACTATAGATAATGCAAATTTGATTTCTATTTTTTTCATGTTGTGATAATTTGCTATTATTTAGTTTTTTTTAACCTTTTGTGTTTTTTTTTTGTCTATTTAGCTTTTATTATATTGAGGTTTCTTTAAAATTTTGCATTAATGTATATTCCTACCTAGAATAACAAAAATAAGCATAATAAAATTAGGTTTATTCCCAATCCAGGGATCTTTTTTTTCTTTTTAATTTCCTGAGTTACAAATCAATTTCAATGTAGAATTTCCATCAAATTTCAAAGATTGAAGTAAACAAATGAAGCCAGGTGCACCAGATAGAGATCAGTAGGCTACATCCCTTGAACTCTGCTTAAAAGGAAAATATGGGGTAAACTTAAGAAAATAATACTAATTAAAAATTAAAAAATGTTGCCCATGAATTATGATACTTTTACTTTAAGAACTGTTGTAAGAAGATACTGTTTTTGATATAAATATATTAGAGGTATTTTATGTTTTTAATTATTTACTATAAAAAGCAGGCCTTCCCACTTTATAACTATTTCATTGTTAGCAGAACATCATTGGGGTGAATGTATTATTTGGAACCATATGAGAAATATTGTAACATATACCACAGGGAAAGTTAAACTATTTTAAAATTTAGTTAAATTATAAGATTCATATCAGAGATGGTCTGATTATAAGAAATGTCACAGACCCTGAGTCAGTTTATTCCCTTATTATTTATTACTAGAGGCCTGGTGCACAAAATTCGTGCACGGGGTTGAGGGGGGGGTTGTCCCTCAGCCCAGCCTGTACCCTCTCACAGTCCAGGACTGCTGGCTCCCAACTGCTCGCCTGCCTGCCTTCCTGATTGCCCCTAGCTGCTTCTACCTACCAGCCTGATCTCCCCCTAACCACTCCCCTGCCAGCCTGATTGATGCTTAACTGCTCCCCTGCCAGCATGTTTGCCCCTAACTTCCCTCCCCTGCAGGCCTGGTACCCCCCAACTGCTCTCCTCTGCAGGCCTGGGTCCCCCTCAACTGTCCTTCCCTGCAGGCCTGGTTGCCCCTGGCTTCCCTCCTCTGCCAGCCTGATCACTCCTAAGTGCCCTTCCCTGCTGGCCTGATTGCCCACAACTGCCCTGCCTTGCAGGCCTGGTCCCTCCCAACTGCCCTTCCCTGCTGGCCATCTTGTGGTGGCCATCTTGTGTCCACATGGGGGCAGGATCTTTGACTACATAGGGGCAGCCCTCGTATGTTGGAGTGATGGTCAATCTGTGTATTACTCTTTTATTAGATAGGATAAGATTCAGATCAGAAGAGATCTGATTATAAGAAATGTCACAGACCCAGAGTCAATTTATTTTCTTCTTTATTATTTTTCCCAATATTTAACTATCCTTCTTTCTGTAGTATTAATTGTATAGGAAAAAATAAATATTTAGATTGTTAACTCTTTTCAGTTTCAGAACATTTTATCTCTTTATTTAGTGCTGTGACATATGCTATTTGTCAGAATTATTAGCATTTACTTGTGTTTTGCTGAAAAATGTTGTTTTACAAATAAAAATAAGTAAATATTTTTCTACTTTTTTATAGGTGGAGAAACTCTTGACGAATGTGGGTTAAAATTTCTTTTGGCTGTTCGACTTCATACTTTTCTTACAACTTCTCTTCCAGCTTATCGAGCTCAACTCCTTCACCAAGGTGATTTTAGTAGTAATCTGTTAAAGGAAGTAAGGCCAGAAGTGGAAAAGAAAGGCTTCAGAAGTTTGCTTTTGCTCAGACATGATAATGCTGACAAATTTGACACATGCAAAGCTTTCTTAATTTATTTTAAAAATGTTTATTTTCACTTAATTTCTTTACTTAAGGTAATGGAAATATTCTTTCTTTTTTTTCTTTTCTTTTTTCTTTTTTTGTTAATCCTCACCAGAGGATATTTTTTCCATTGATTTTTAGAGAGTGAGGAAGGGAGGGAGAGAGGAGCAAAGAGAAAAACATTGGTGTGAGAAAGACATATAGATTAAGTATCTCTCACGTGCATCCCGTACGGGGCCTAGGATCAAACCTGTACATCCCCTTGTCCAAGAATCTAACTGGTGACCATGTGGTGTGTGGGTCAACACTTTAACCACTTAGGCGGTATTGGAATATTTTTGGAAGGTGGAAAGAATTAATGAAAAAATAGAAACATGTAGCAATTGGGCAATTGGATATTCTGTGTTATGTTTTAAGCATTTCATACATTAAAGGCCATTTAGCATTTCATTCTCTTCAATTTCTTTTCTAGATTATCTTTTTCTCCCTTTTTAAATTTTAGAGAAAAAAATTGAATAACATTTTTGTTACAGAAAAATATACATATTCAAATTTTAATTGTTTTTTTTAAAGAAGAATACCCCAAATCTGTTAACATTAATGCGTATTTTAGATATTAGTTTAAGAACATTTCAGATACTATTAATACAGGTAGTCAGGACTTTCAGAGTAATAATACTTAAGTTTAAGGTACCTTAAGCAAAACAGAATATTTATTAGCTCAGTGCCCAGTAAGTACAAGAGAGAGTCCTGGCTTCTAACATTATTGACAACAGGTTAGCCTCTGTTAATTGGTCTCTGTCTCTTGCTCTCTCTTTTCTGTCCTTGTTTCTCTTTTTGCTTCTTTCTTCCCCATTTTGGGGGAAAATAAAGCTTAAAATTCTAAGTCAAATTCTTTAATTATTTATGAAAAATTATTAAACTTGGTTGAGAGATAATAGAAATCCTATATAATAAAAGGTAATATGTAAGTTGACCCTAAGGACAGAATGACTGGAATGACTGGTCGCTATGACGCCCACTAACCACCAGGGGACAGACACTGAATGCAGGAGCTGCCCTCTGGTGGTCAGTTCACTTCCACTGGGGGGAGCACTGCTCAGCCAGAAGCCTGCTCATGGCTGGCTAGCGCAGCAGCAGTGGTGGAAGCCTCTCCAGCCTCTGCGGCAGTGCTAATGATGTTAGGGGAGCAGGCCTAAGCCATTAGTTGGATATAAGTCCTCCGAGGGCTCCCAGGCTTCCAGCTTAGGCCCAATCCCCTGGGGAGCAGGCCAAAGTCAGCAGGTGGATATCCCCTGAGGGGTCCCAGACTGCAAGAAGGTGCAGGCCGGGCTGAGGGGACCCTCCCAGAGTGTACAAATTTTTGTGCAGCGGGCCTCTAGTGTAAAACTAATTTAGAATAATAGTCTATTCATAGTATAATATTGGTTATTTTTAATTTATATTTCTTTTTTGTTCCATAGACTTGGGTATAATGAGAATTTTAAATTCTTTGGCACTGGATATTATGTTAAACATTGCAGTCCATATATTTCAAAGCCATATCTTATAATTAATCATCTTCACCCAGTAATACTAAACAAAATGTACTGTGAAGAAGAAATAGAAACTAAACAATAAATACCCCATGTGGTGCCAATTGTTTGAGAGAATTGTTAATGTAAATGGTGCTGTATAAATATAAAAGTACCGTCCTAATACAGTGACATCTATAATAATAAAAGTGTGATATGCTAATTAGAGCGACAGCCTTCTGAAAGACCTTATGGACAAAGCTGGTGCTGTGAGGGAAGCCTGGGTCCCGAGCGCCAGAGTTTAGCTGATGGGGGAAGGAAGGCCTATTCTTGCGCGAATTTCGTGCATTGGCCCCCTAGTGGGATAATAATAGTTATTATGTGCCAGGTATTATTCTAAATGCTTTAACACTATTAATTTAATCCTCACAACTATGTATTATGGTAGGTTCCATGATTATTTACATTTTTTAAATGAGAAAATAAAGGAGTCAGGAGACCAAGAAACTTGCTCAAAGATGTATAGCTAGTTAGGGATGGACTTGGAATTTAATGCATGCATTCTGATTCCAGAGTCTTCATAATTTTTTTTTTAATCCTCACCCAAGGATATGTGTGTGTGTGGTGTGTGTGTGTGTGTGTGTGTGTGTGTGTGTGTGTGTGTGTGGTAGAGAGAGGAAGGGGGAGAGAGAGAGAGGAAAAGAGAGGGAGAGAAAGAGAGAGAAACATTGTGAGAAAGAAACATCAATCCATTGCCTCCTCTACGTGCCCTGACCAGTAATCAAACCCAAAGCTTAGGGAAGTGCCCTGACTGGTAATTGAATCCGCAATTCTTTGGTGCATAGGACAGTACTCTTACCTACAGAACCACCCAGCTAGGACTTTTCTTTTAAATGTCAAATAAACTTTATTATCTATAATGTATAAGGGGCTGATAAAAACATAAAAAAATCAGTACCTTTTTCTGGACAGATAAATAGCCAAAATAGATAAATAACAAAAAGTACAAAGAGTGAAGACACATGCTAGGGGAAATTCTCTATTTCACTAATAATGAAGGAAACTCAGTTTAACACGATGAGGTAACAATTCACTGTACTATAAAAGTAAAAGAAAAATTCAATGTAAGCATAATATGGGTAAACAAGTATTTGAATATGGTTATAGTACTGAAAATTAAGAAAAGCTCTTTAAAAAGCAACATGGAATATATATGTTAATACCACTTTGGGACAAAATAAAGATTTTTAAAGCTGTTTTTTTTATATCTGTACTACCTATGGTGAAAAACTACATATAAGTCAAATGCCCCAAATAGAATAAGTCATTATGAAAACATTCCTGTATTAATATGCTAAAATATTGAATTACTAATAAAAATAACAACTTATGAACTATGTGTATTAATGGGAAAACACAAATTCAGTAATTTGAAAACTTTTTAATGAGTCTTTACTGTTTTAAATTCTATTCACCCTGATATAATAGAATTAAATTATATAGAATTAAATTCACAAAACAAATGTTGACCAAAGGAAAATGAGAATCAGCTTTGAAGAAGAATTATATCAGTATAGAAAAATACTTGGTTTTGCATTTTCTAAGAAAAAGTCATGAGGACTAGCTAGAAAACAAAAATCCTCAGCGCAGTGGCATTTGCCATAAGCATTTTTCTTATTTTTAAAAAAATTTAATAATAAAAATATATGCTCATTATAGAAAATATAGAAGTGATAGAATTGTTTAGAGAGCAAGAAAAAAAAAAAACCTCTGATTTTCTCTAGCCCTAAAACTTAATTGTAACTTTTTGAGTCTCATACAAAATGTAGACATTTTTATTGCAAATATGGAACACATTTCTGACAATCATTGTATAATTAATTGTGTTTATATTTCTTACCAATATTGTTTTGACATTTCTTTAGGCCTGTCTACTAGTCATTTTGCTTGGGCATTTCACTCAGTAGCAGAAGAAGAACTGCTGAACATGTTGCCAACAATGCAAAAAGACAATCCTACCTGGTCTGAACTGAGAGCTATGGGTGTGGGATGGTGGGTCCGGAATATTTGCATTTTACGCAAATGCATAGAAAAGGTAAGTATTTTATGTTGGTATGAAAATTATATTTTGGATGTTCCTTTAAATTACTCTTTGTATTTTTTGAAGCAGTGAGATGATTTTATATAGTCTTTATATTTGAAAATATGTTAATATAATATTTCATAGTTTCTTATTCTTAAATTGCTAGTTGATACACTTGTTCAGTATATATGTCAGATTTTTACAAAATACATATACTTTTTAGAAGAAATAAAATAGTCCAGAAAAGATTGTAATGAAAAGTATAGTCCTGTTCTCATCTCTCTGTGTCCTTGGAGGCCATCACCATAAATTATTTTTGTAATTGTTAAATATATATGTGTGTGTATTTAAAAATCTGTTGAATATTTAAACAGGTTAATGTATGTTAATATATGTTAATCTGTATATTAATCCTGTATATGAGAGAAAGTGTTTGCTCAGTTAAAAATGATTGCTGTAAAATATTAAATAATATATTCTAATTATAGGTAGCCAAAGCAGCCTTTTATAGAAAGAACGATCCTTTAGATGCTGCCATTTTCTACCTTGCAATGAAAAAGAAAGGTGTGATTTGGGGATTATATAGGTAGGTGAGACAACTGTACTTTAAAATGAAAAACTGTTTACAAAGTAAATGTATGAAATATAATAAAGATTTGTTGTTCTGGTTAGTGTGATTCATGTAGATTTTTAGTTATTTTTATATTTAAAGAGAGAGTTCATAGGGAAGAATCAGATGTTTTCCAGAGCAGATCTTTTTCTTTTTTAACATATATTCTTACTGATTTCAGAGAGAAATGGAGGGGGGAGAGAGAGAGAGAAACATCAGTGATGAGAGAAAATTATGGATAGGCTGTCTCCTGCACTCCCCACACTGGGTATTGAGCTGGCACCCAGGACATGTGCCTTGACCAGGAATCGAACTGCGACCTCCTGGTTCATAAGTTTCCGCTCAGCCACTGAGCCAGGCTGGTTGGGCAGAACAGAAGAACTTAATAGGTCACTTTAGTTTGTTTTTAGGTTTTATCAGGCCAGAAAAAATATTTATTTACTTATTTTAAGAATTTCTTATGATATTCCTATAGAACAAAGAACTAAAGCTGGGAAGATAAATCGGTAGAATCTGGAACAAGCATCTGCTCTGTGCTCTATAAGAGCCCATGGGCCAGGCAATCCGTCTGAACTGCCCTCCTCTTGTGGGCCAGACCCCATAATTGAGTTGGGGTCATTTATAATTTTTTTTTATTTGTCCTTAGCAACACTTGGTGAACATGATCACCATTTGTTTTGGATTCTGTTCAGCATGAACAAAATGAACAGCAACTTTTTGGGAGAAAATCATGGTGCCAGTCAGTTTTGTAAGAGACTAGGTATTTTAGTATTGTTTTGAATCAGGATAGAGGCTTTAGATTTTGATCCTCAAAGTAAAGGTGATTGATTGATGAGGTTTAAATGGTGAATTAGCACAGAAGTTAATATAAATTATATATTTCACATAGATTTTAAAATAATTTCTCATGCTGATAATGCAGTTTTTAAAATAGTTTGAAAGCACTTTTTCAATAATCTGAGATATTTTTGAGAAACTAAATGTTTATCATAAATGTTCTTTGCTCAGAAAAGAAGTTGAATAATTACTTTTAAACTGTCAAATGTTTCTTGCCAGTCTTAACTTTTAAGTGGCTAACTTTATAAAATCAGTTCTGATGCTGAAACATTGTGTTCCAAAATTTTTATACTTTTTTCCCTTATAGATCCCAAAAAGATACCAAGATGACACAGTTTTTTGGACACAATTTTGAAGATGAGAGATGGCGTAAAGCAGCTTTAAAGAATGCTTTTTCTTTGTTAGGCAAACAGAGATTTGAACATTCTGCAGCATTTTTTCTTTTAGCTGGTTGCCTCAGAGATGCAATTGAGGTAATGAATGAAACCTTTCTAAAAATAGCATTGTCATCTATAAGCTCTTTATTTAGGGCTACATTTTTAATTTTTTTATTTCAACTTAAGTCTAGTGGAAATAATAAAATCATTGATAATGTTTTATAGCGACTTTTAAAATTTTTTCATTTAGCTTAAATAATGTTTATACAGAATTAAGATTAGCCAGGTCGTGTTGGTTGGTAGAGATAGGTAGTTGATTTGACTCATAAGAATATTCATGAACAGACGAAAAAAAGTTTCTTCTATCAATTAAAACATATTTTAACCTAGAACATATTTTGCTCTGTTTTAGTTGATGAACCTTTGCAAATTTTTAACAGATTCTTTCTCAGTAAAACTTAAAATTTATGAATACTTAAGATATAACATTTCTATCTCAAATTGCCCTTTTGCTCAGTTTCATACAAGCAACCTTTTTAAAAATTTTGAAAACATAGTCTGCTAACGTGGATGGGGAACAGTGAAAGTTCAAGAATAAAACAAAATAAATAATTTGATTTGATGTATTAAGAATTATTCAATATTTCCTTATTAGGTCAATTCTTTTTGCAAACATATTTAGTATTGGCAGATACTAAAATTTGTAAGCTATTAACATAAATGCTGACAAGTAGATTTGCCAAAGCAAGCAGTATATTTTTTTTAATCAACCTTGTTCACTGATTTCAGTTATTAATAAACCTATGTGTTCATCTAGTTAATAGTGAGTCAGTTGAGTTTATCTTAAGAGAAAAGTACTACCGCTTGTTTATAAACATTTCTTTTTTTTTTTTTACAAGGTATGTCTTGAAAAACTGAATGATATTCAGTTGGCTCTTGTAATAGCAAGACTATATGAGTCTGAATTTGATAAATCTGCAACATATAAGTCTATTTTGCGTAAAAAAATTTTGGGAATTCTTTCTCCTGTCAATGAACTCAATTCATTGAACGTCAATATGCATTATGATCCTTTTCTTCGGAGTATGGCATATTGGATTTTGGAAGATTATGGTAGTGCACTGGAAACATTAATAAAGCAACCTGTCAGAGAGGATGATGGTAAGCTGCACTTTTATGTTGTTAAGATTTAAGAGTTTTATTAGTATTTGCTGCATATAGAACACTGTTAGGTATTAATAGTAACACAAAGCAAGTTGAAGACATTGTCTAAGACTTTATGGTTCAGTTGGGGACACAGTTATGCATACTTTGGATTTTCTGTTTTTATGAAATCATTGTATTCAATATAAATGTATAAACATTTGAATATAAATGTTTTGAAGGAAATACTGATATAAACTCAGTTTATCTGAGGTGGAAGTTAGCAAATTAATCAATTTTATAATTTGTATAGTAAACTGTATTTATTGTAAAAAAAATTGAATCCTGGTCAGTTTGACTCAGTGGATAGAGCATTGGCCTGTAGACTGAAGAGGCCCAGGTTCAATTCAGGCCAAGGGCACATGCCTGCGTTGTGGGTTCAGTCCCCAGTGGGGGACATGCAGGAGGCAGACTATCAATGATTCTCTCTCATCCTTGATGTTTCTGTTTCTCTCTTCCTCTTCCTTTTTCTCTGAAACCAATTAAAAACGTATTGTTAAAAAGAAAAAGTTGTACATACATGGCGTGATTAAAATTGCTAATTTTTTGACTGTCTTATTCATGAGATGAGTGAGGTATATTTCTTTTTAATGTTCCTTTTTGAATGTACTTCTGCCTTTTGTTTTAGAAATCCTTTTTGCTAAAACTTTTCTAGAGGTTAATATAATGTGGCATTATTTATATAATTTTCTATAAAAATGATGGTATATGCTCTTCAAATATTTTTCTATAGTTAGAATTGAGTTGTATATGATAGCTGTTATAATAGGTGTCATATCATTTGGAGTACTAATTGGAAAAGGTTCTAGTTCATAGTTTTTATATAGCATCATTTAATTACAAAATGTCATATGTCTTATTATGAAAAAGTCATATTACTCTGTTGTTTCCAAACTGGCCTCTGTATAATGAGAGGTTAGAAATAAAAGGTCTTTTCCAGTCACTTATTTAATTTATTTTTTAAAATAAATTTTTATTGATTTTAGAGAGGAAGGGAGAGGGGAGAGATAGAAACATTAATGATGAGTGAGAATGATTGATCAGCTGCCTCCTGCACGCCCCCTACCATGATTTGAGCCCACAACATGGGCATGTGCCCTTAAGTGGAATTGAATCTGAGACCCTTCAGTCTGTAAGCTGAGGCTCTAGCCACTGAGCCAAACCAGCTAGGGCCAGGCACTTATTTTATACCTATACATATTCTTATCAAAAATGTATTTTGATTTGGGATTAATATATGATCACATACTTTTAGAGCCAATTAAACCAGCATGCTAGGGGAGGGGACAGAGGTGGGCTAGAAGGGGTCAATGATGGAAAAGGGTATCTAATATTTTCAATAATAAAGATTTAAAAACACAAAAACCTTTATTCTAGAAGAAAAAAATTAAAGGATAATAGTGGCTTGGACCAAGATGGTAGGAGTGGAGATGGAGAGAACTGGTTGGATTTGGAAAATAATGTTAAAGTTGACTAGGTAGGACAGGATTTGCCCTGGGATATGAAGGGATTGAGAATCAAGGATAATTCCTAGGTTTTTAGCTTGAGCAATAGATAAATGATATAGGGAAGACTGGGAGCAGATTTTGGGGAGTGTTGCTGAAGCTAGAGAAGACTTCTCTAATAAGATCAACTTTGAGCAGAGACCTAATTGAAATGAGCAAGTAGATATCTAGGTAGGGTAGTTTAGGCCAAAGCAAGTATGTCAAACTCAAAGGCTAACATGGGCCAAATAAGCAAGGTTTAAGTTCATGTGGGCTGTAAAAAAAAAGCTTCAATTTTCATAGAAACGTAGGCTTATTTCGATAGAGACATGCTGAATACAAAGGGCTGAAATAAATGAGTAATTGTTAACATAAAATAATAGAACATTTTAATAAAAATTAATATTTTTCTTGAACGTTAACTTACCAGGCACTGAATAATTGCACATATTAATAAGCGTAATGCAAATAAGTCTATTTTTCTTGTTCTCTGAAAACAAAATATTTCCTGTTGCACACACCTAACAAGTCAATACAAGACTAATGACACGGCAATTGGCTGCTAAAATATTCGCTGCTAGTATTAATAGAGAGAAATGGCATGCTTTTGTGTAAGGCACGTAAGGAAAATGAATGCAATACGATTATAGCAATCAGTCATTAGCAAATGTTATAGTTCATTACTAATAACTAGGTATAACAGGATTTTGTAAAAATTAAGTCACAAAATTTTTATTAGAATGTTTCTTACCGTTATATTGGCTGGACCACAAAAATACTTGTGGGTTGCCTGTGGCCTGCTGGCTATGAGTTTGAAGTGCTTGGGCTAAAGGCTCACTAAAGGCCCTGAGGCAAGAATATATACATGTAAATGGAAATGTAATGTAGGCCTTTGGATATAATAATCTATATTTGCAGGGAGAATTTGGGACAAGTGATAGAGATATGCAAATTATTAGCATTTAGATAGTACTTAAAGCTATGTGATTATATCAGTTTACACAATGAGTGTAAATAGGGAAAAAGTCAAGCATGGAACTCTAGAATGCTCACAGGGAGAGAAAATGAGGAAGATCTAGCAAAGCAGACTGGAAAGGATTATCTAGAAAAGTAAGAGAAAAAGAAGTAGGTATAAGTGGATGTTTTAAATTACCTTAGATTGTTATCTGAAAGTATGTGAATTCAGTATAACCTTTGTTTTTCTATGTTAGAACAAATTTGATTACAAATGTGTTCTTTTTAAAAAGTATATCGTTTTATTGATTTTAAAGAAGGAGAGTTAGAAACATCAGTGATGAGAGAGCATCATTCATTGATCAGCTGCCTGCTGCATGCCCCACACTGGGGATTGAGCCCACAACCCAGGCATATGCCATGACCATAGTCAAGGCTTAACCACTGAGCCATGCTAGCTGGGATACAAATCCATTTTTGTCTGTTTAATACTATCTATGTATTAGTATGGTGTGTTAATAAAATTTTGTAAAAGACCAGGTAGATAAAGGGGCCATAGTAGAGAAAAATGCTACAATTCAACTCTTGAAGAATTTTTCTTGGCTCATAAAATAAATTTACTTTCAGATCAAGTCACGATGTCAGCCTGTAATCCTGTAGTTTTTAACTTCTACAATTATCTAAGAACACATCCTCTTTTGTTGAGACGTCATTTTGGATCATCTGATGCATTTTCCACACATGTGAGTTTAACAGGAAAAAGTGGACTGGCAGGAACAATTAATTTAAGTGAAAGAAGATTATTTTTTACTACTGCCTGTGCTCATTTAAAAGCTGGCTGCCCCATGTTGGCTTTGGAAGTATTATCAAAGATACCAAAAGTCATTAAGAAGAAAAAATCTTTTAGTAGAACATCTAATTTTATGGATACTAGTAAAGACTGTTCTCCAACTTCTCCATTGAAATTGGATGCCAGGGAAGATAAGTCTTCTGCTATTGATTGGTCACAGTCACTTATGAATGGTTTTGGATCTTCTTCGGAGGGGTCCTCAGAGAAGCAGTCAAACTCCACTCATTCTTTTGATTGGAGCCAGCCAAGTGTTGTATTTCAGGATGACTCTTTAGAATTAAAATGGGACAGTGATAATGATGAAGAAAATGAGGATCTCCCTATTTCAATGAAAGAACTAAAACCTTCAAAGGAAAAAATAGGAAAAAAAATAGATGAAACGAGTTCTAATTACACAGAATCTCTAAGCATGCTAGATGAAAATGACATTTTAAATCCATCAGAAGATATAATTGCAGTTCAATTAAAATTCAGAGCATGTTTAAAGATTCTCACAGGAGAACTTCGTACTTTATCTACTGGCTATGAAATAGATGGTGGAAAATTGCGTTACCAACTATATCATTGGCTTGAAAAGGAGATGATAGCTCTCCAGAAGACTTGTAACTATTGTTCAGATGCTGAAGAATTACAGTCTGCATTTGGTGCAAATGGAGATGAATTGGGAATAAATGAAGATGCTGAAGCAAATCTTCATGAAAAAAAAGTGAAACAACCGAGAGAAAATTTTCAGGAAAAAAGACAATGGCTTTTGAAATATCAGTCACTATTGAGAATGTTTCTTAGTTACTGTATACTTCATGGATCCCATGGTGGGGGTCTTGCTTCTGTGAGGATGGAATTGATTTTGCTTTTACAAGAATCTCAGCAGGTATGTAACTTATAGCCAGTAAAATAGCACATGTATGAAAAAGTTTTTGATCATTGCTTTTAAATATTAAAATTGTTGATTTTCTTTATTATGGTAGCTTTAAGGAATGCTCATTTTTGCATGGTATTTCATTGTGAATTTGTGGACTTATACATGTATTGCAGTTTAAAGACAATTTGATATTAGGTTCTATGATATGCTGAATTCAAATGCCACATTCTTATATGAATTCCCATATGAGGTGATGAATTTCTTATGAAAAGAGGGTATCGTTCCATCATTTTAAAGTATAATTGCTGGAATTATGACCTCCTCAAGTCCCTTCTAACTCTGTAAAAAATTTGTTAAACTTTTAAATTTTAGTTGTTTTGAAGTTTTCCAAAGAAACCCCTGAATTACATAAATAATGGGTTATATCTATAAATGGTTGGTTAACCTTTCTTTCCTTTGTTTTTAAGGAATCAGAACCAATATTTCCTACCTCTCTGTCAGAGCAAACTTCAGTACCTCTCCTCTTTGCTTGTACAGCCAGTGCCAAAACAGTAGTTGCCAATCCATTATTGCACCTTAGTAACCTAACACATGATATTCTACACGCCATAATAAACTTTGATTCACCACCCCATCCAGATATTCAAAGCAATAAAGTAAGTATGCTTGATTTCAGTTTTTTTAATTATACTACAATAAAACTAAAAGATGAGTGTCAGGGTTTTAAAAAAAACAATTTTAAACATCAGACTATACATAGTGATTGTTTCATTACCAAGTTTATCAAAGAAAACTTCTGGTTGTAGGCCAGGTTCATCTTGTGTTACTTTATACCACTAGAGTATTTTAATTTTTAATCCAATGCTAGTTACTAAGTCTTATTTAGCCATTTTATTAAGATAAGAGTAATTTTTATATATGCAGATACGTGAGTGATTTCTTTAGCAGTACACTTAGTCAAAAAGCTGATTGTTTTTTAGATATAGAGACTTAATATTATGGTGTGAAGTTACTAATATATATGTAAAGGTTTTCTTTGTTAATATGAAAAGATTACACATTTTCAGGACAATGTGAAGTATTTTGTCCCAGTTAATCCTCTAGGGTAGGCAGTGATTCATGATTCCAGCTATAGCAGTATCACCTGAGTGCTTGTTAAACATTTAGATTGTTAAATTCATTCCAAACTTAACTGAATCAGTCTGTGAGAGTCTCACGAATATGCAAAACTAATCATATAGTTATGTAAATTAGTCATATCTTCCGATCTGTCACCCTTCATTTTTCTGCCATGAACATCACATTTCATCTTTATCCTCCAAACAATGAAATCTTTTAAAGTGTGACCAACTTTGACTATTTTTGTATGTCATTTTTCCCCTCACCTTGAAATCTGTCATTTGGTTCTCAGCCACCTCATAGGCTGTGATATCATACCAGTTCCATTTTTCTGCTATGTTTTATAGTGGCTTCTCCTATAGTTTTACCCTTTTGGGTAACCTTAACCCTTATAATTTAATTTTACCACTTCTTGTCCTGTACTAGTCTATAGTATAAATGTTGATGTTGTATACGATGTAGTAAGGAATTTACTTTCCTTTAGGTCATGCTCATTTTGACCAACATCATTCTATATTTAACTTTAATAATAAGCTACTCCTGGTATATCATTTAACTTTTTCTGCTTAAGAATCCTGAAATAGCCTAAAATAACCATCATTTATTTTGCTCATCAATTCTTCTTGTTTGGCCAGCTGGGTTGATCTCTGAATACTTTCATTTGTCTTTGGTTAGCTGGTGGGTTGACTGGATTCTGGATGATCTAGGATGACTTCAGTTTTCTGTTGGTAAGCAGAGTGTTTGCAGGGCTGACAGGAATCTGGGTCATACATTTCTCATCTTCCAACAGACAAGCATAGCGCATTATTCTGGGTTCTCTAGAGAAATAGGACCAATAAGGGGTGTGTGTGCATGTGTAAAGAGCTTTATTATAAGCAATTGGCTCATATGATTATGGAGGCTGAGAAGTCCAAAGATGTGCATTTGGTAAGCTGGAGACCCAGGACAGCTGATCATGTAGTTCCAGTCCTCGTCTGAAGTCCTGAGAACCAGGATAGCTGGTAATGTAAATTCTAGTTGAAAGCTACTAAGCTTGAAACCCAAGAAAAGCCAGCATTTCAGTTCTACTTCAAAGGCAGGGCATGAGCTGGTTTGTCTCAGTGGATAGAGTGTTGGCCTGTGGACCAAAGGGTCCAGGTTTCAATTCTGGTCAAGGGCATGTACCTCGGTTACAGGCTCCTGCTGGCCCGGGCCCTAGTAGGGACACGTGCTGGAGGCAACCAATCAACGTGTTTCTCTCACATGGATATTTCTCTTTGTCTTTCCCTCTCCCACTCTCTCTAAAAATGGAAAAATATTCTAGGGTGAGGATTAAAATAATAATAGTTAATAAATAAAATTTAAAAGTCAGGAAAGACTCAAGACTCACCTCAGTGCAACCAGGCAGAATTCCCTTATCCTCCACATTTTTTTTTTTTTTTTGTTCTATTCAAGTCTTCCAGTTGATTGGGTGAGCCTTCCCATATTTGCTTTGGTTAGTGTTCCAATTAAAGTAATAATCTCCCCAAATCACCCTAACACATGCACCTAGAATAATGTTTGACTGAATGTCTGGGTACCTGAAGATCTGGTCATGTTCATATACAAAATTAGTAATCACATCTAGGTTATTTCATATCATGGTAGCAGGAGTTCTTTGTTGTTGTTGTTTCTTTCAAAGTATATTTTTTTACTGATTTCAGAGAGGAAGAGAGAGGGAGAGAGAGAGAGAGAAACATCAATGATGAGAGAAGATCATTGATTGGCTGTCTCCTGCACACCCCACACTGGGGGTCAAGCCTGCTACCTGGGCATGTGCCCTGATTCGGAATTGAACCATGACCTCCTGATTAATGAGTCATGACAGTTGGGCTGGCTGCAGGATCTTTAAAAGCAGCAAGAGTTTGCAAGGCCTTTTGAGGACTAGCTTCAGAATTCACATATGACTTCTGTTGTATCTTCTTGGTCCAAGCAAGTTAGAAGGCCTGTCCAGATTCAGGAAGTGTGGAAACAGGCTCCATCTTTTGATTAGAGAAGCTGGAAAACATTCTATCATTTTCACAATGTTCTATACTTGGTCTTTGCTGTTTTAGTTTTATATGATGATATTCATTATTTTAATTCATACTACATGTCTTGCTGATAATTGAAGTAGAAACAGCAATGAGATTTTACTCTATAATTTCATTTTTTATCAACATAAAAGACTGTCATACCTTCTTAATTAGATCAAGAACTTAGTCTTTTAATAGTTGTCTAGTCTATTTTCTTACCTAGGTTACACTTCTCCATCCTCAGATATACTTTTATTATTTCTCATCATGCCATGTTTAGAACCTCTTGCCCAATACAAATATTTCCCTTTAATTACTATGGTTCATACATTCTTTCTCTTAAATTTCACTTTCTTTAAATTGTTTGCTTTCTGTAGTAAGAAGAACATGTGGTAGCATATTCTTCAATGACCTGTCCATAGGTTAACTGTCTTTTATCAGGCTCTGCTTTTTTATATTTTGGTTGAGGAAGAAGCAGGTTGAATCCTAAAGGGTTTGCTTTTAATACATGGTTCATGCATTACTGAATAGCTGGCATCTGTTCCCATTTGCTCTTAAAATAAAATATAGGTAGCAGGTATGTGTTTTTATAATTTCTACCAAAGGTCTCAGTATTTTTTCTTTATCTGTAGTGCGGCCTCAGAAGGTAAAGATGAGTGTTTAGGAGAAAAACAAATAAGTGCAGAAACGGGCTCCAAATAGTTTATAAGGGCAAAATTATTTTTTCATCTTTTAAAAATGCTAATTATGTTAGGTCTTGAAAAAAGTTAGATTGCATACTTAAAGTAATGTTGGTGTGTTTTTTTCCCCAGGTATATGTAATGCATACTTTAGCAGCCTCACTTTCTGCTTGTATATATCAGTGTCTTTGTGGTAGTCATAACTACAGGTAAATATCTTTGTGAAATTTTAAAATGTTTGCAGCAAACTGATGAATATGTATTCTCTTTGAAAAAAACTGTATATAGCAGTATACTTTAAATAATGCAAAAAGCATATGGTTGAAGTGTTGAGTCCTTTTTTTCATCTTTGAAATTTTAACTTGTGCTTTTAGGGCAAATCTCAAGTAATCACTTGGCAACATAACTTATTTTATAACCTTTTATTGATCAGTGCCTAATGTCAGGCATTATGATATGCAATGAAATAAGTTCTCCTTTTTTAAGGTTAATGTGGTTGTTTACTAATAAATGTGAACTAATAATAATATATAGTATGGCATAGTACTTAAATGGTAAGTACTATAATATGATGGATAGTACAGAGAGGGAGTGACTGACTTAGAGTCAAGAAAAATTTTTTATAGAGGAATTGATGCTTATTTTGTTGATGATTTTTCCTCTTTAAGTCCTAAGTTTATAATGTATCTAGGCTTTAAAAAAATACTATTTAACACTCAGGGGTCTTTCTATATACTTTTTTAGTTCTTCTTTTCTTTTCCTATTATGCAGATATTAGAATTTGTGGGTCCCTCCTATTTTTCTTTTATCTTTCATTTGTTTCTTACCTTTATTTCTTTTTGCTGCTTTTCAAGAGAAATCCTAGCTTCATTTTCTAGACACTAATTCATTCTTCAGTAACATCTTATCATTTATTAAGTCTTAGTGTTTCATTTTTAAGACCTCTGTTGACTTTAATAGCCACATTTTTATGACTTATTGCCTTTATTTCTTGATTTTTGTTTAATCTGTCTGAAGGTAAAGCATTTTAATTTTGATAACTCTGCTTCCTCAGATGCAGGTCTTTCACTGAGTTTTTTACTCTAACATAATGTCAGCCTTCCTTGGTGCTGACTTTTTATAGTCTGTTTATGTTATGTGAAAAATTTTGTGAATTTTCCCATGGGTAATCTTAACTTATTACTCTGTGTATTTCTAGATTTGCTTTATTTGATTTCTTTTTTACTCTGATCCTCCAAGAGTTCATTTTCTTGTTATTGAGTGTGACTTTACTTTCATCAACATATTTTTATCTTTCTTATATCAATCGGCTGTAATGGGATTTTTTTGTTATTACTCTGCCATCCTGCACTTGAAAATTAAAGCGAGAGAAACTATTTACAAATGCATCAAAATGCTATCATTAATAAGACTTACTACTCAGAATAGGTCTAAACTATTAAATGTTCTTTATAAATGTCATATTCCTTTACTTAATGCATAATACAGAAATTTGACAGTAAGCAAAATTTTATCTATTTTTAAAAACCTTAAGTTTTTTGTTATATTTCAGTCTGTGTCAAATTGCAAGTTATTATTTTTTTTCATTCACCTGTTTAGTTTAAAGTGCTGTTTACTTGGGGAAGCTTCACCTGAATTCCCAAATTATGGGAGATTCTCATGTCTTTTGCTTTCATGGCACTGTATTGTATAGATTTTGTCTTTAAAAACGCTATGGTGAAATTATTTGTGTCTGATTACCCCACCAGGGTATAAATTTCATAGGAGACACAGACCGTGTTTTTTATTATATGCCTGGAACTTGGTGCATATACATCATGTAATCCATCCTGATGTAGGGTACACTAGCCATTAAATATTAGATTAAACCTAAATTGACTTTGTTTTCAGCCACATAGCCTTGTTTTAAAGTGTAATGTACAAGCTTGCTACTTGTGGTCAATAGTAATTCAGTTTTCTGATTTGTACATATTCTATGTCTTTCAATAAATAAATAAACTTACAACCTATCACATGTTTTTAATTTAGAAAATTTGCGTATTTAGAATTAAAGGACACTTTATTTTAATATAGCACTGGACTATAGAATATAGTGTAGATATAATAGTAGTATAACTAATATACAAAAATTTTATTTAAGGTACCTTAGAAGTTAGATTTAAAGCATGGAATATTATACGTGAAATTCATTTTAGATCATTGCATATTATTTTATCATATTGTTATTGTGGGTCATTGTAGATTACTACTACTTAAATGTTTTCTTCTCTTAGCTCATTTCAAACAAATCAGTTTACTGGAATGATGTATCAGACAGTACTGCTTTCCCATCGACATTCTTCAAAAACAGGAAGCTTGGATGAAGCAATAACCCCCAATACATCACCAGCTCAGTGGCCAGGTATAAATAATTTATAAGTGTTTGAGTTTCTCTTAGCCTGAATTTAATCAGATGAGGAAAAAGTAGGTTTGGTTGGGTTTTGCTATATGATAATCATTATTAAATACTAGAGGCCCAGTGTATGAAATTTATGCATGGGTTGGGGGGGGGGGGTGTCCCACCGCACAGCCTGCTCCCTCTCCAATCTGGGACCCCTCAAGGGATGTCTGATTGCCCGTTTAGGCCCGATCCCAAGGGGCCGGGCCTAAACGGGCTGTCGGACATCTCTGTCACAGTCCAGGACTGCTGGCTCCCAACTGCTCAACTGCCCCTAACTGCTTCTGTCTGCCAGCCTGATCACCCCCTAACCACTCCCATGCCAGCCTGATTGATGTCTAACTGCTTCCCTGCCAGCCTGTTTGCCCCCAACTTCCCTCCTCTGTGGGCCTGGTCACCCCTAACTGCCCTCCCTTGCTGGCCTGATTGCCCACAACTGCTCTTACTACTACTACTAGTTGAGTTTTTCTTAGCTTGAATTTAATCAGATGAAGAAAATGTAGATTTGGTTGGGATTTGCTATAAGATAATCATTATTAAATACTAGAGGCCCAATTACCCTCCTCTGTAGTCCTGGTCCCTTCCAACAGCCCTCCCATGCAGGCCTGTTCATCCCTAACTGCCCTTCTCTGCAGGCCTGGTCCCCTGCCCCTAACTGCCATACCATGGAGGCCTGGTCACCCCCAACTTTCCTCCTCTGCCTGCTCACCTGCCTGCCTTCCCAACTGCCCTTAATCACTTCGGCCTGCCAGCCTGATCACCCTCTAACCACTCCTGTGCCAGTCTGATTGATGTCTAACTGCTTCCCTGCCAGCCTGTTTGCCTCCAACTTCCCTTCTCTGCAGGTCTGGTCACTCCTAACTGCCCTCCCCTGCAAATTTGATTGCCCCCAGAACTGCCCTCCTTTGCAGGCCTGCTCCATCCCAACTGCCCTCTCTTGCTGGTCATCTATTGGTGGCCATCTTATGTCCACATGGGGGCAAGATCTTTGACCACATGGGGGCAGCCATCTTGTGTGTTGGAGTGATGATCAATCTGCATATTACTCTTATTAGATGGTACATGGGTGGGGGCCGGCTCATGTGCCCTGAAGGGTGGCCCGGATCAGGGTGGGGCTTCCCTTGGGGTGAGGGGTGGCCTGGACAAGGGGCCTGTGGTGGTTTGCAGGCCTGCCACACCCCCTGGTGACCCAAGTGGAGGCCCTGTATTCTGGAATTTATTTATCTTCTACAATTGAAACTTTGAAGCCTAGAGTGGAGCCAAGCCTTTTGCTCCCTCAGTGGCAGCAGCTATTTCTGTTGGAATTTATTTGTCTTCTATAATTGAAACTTTGTAGCCTTAAGTGGCCAGCTTCCTCCATCACAACCCTAGCCTCCTGCTCTCTCTAGCTCTGTGGCTGCTGCCATTTTTGTTGGGATTTATCTATCTTTTATAATTGAAACTTTGTAGCAGTGAATGGAGGCCTGGGCCAGGCAGGGTGTGTGGAAAGCTTGGCTTCCTCCATTGCTGGGGAATCCCAATCCTCCCTCCTGCACTCTCCATGGCCACAGCCATCTTGTTTGGGGTTAATTTGCATATTTGCTTCTGATTGGCTGGTGGGCATGGCTTGTGGGTTTAGCAGAGTGGTGGTTAATTTTCATATTATTCTTTTATTAGATAGGACTAGAGGCTTGGTGTACGAAATTTGTGCACAGGGTGGTGGTTTTCCTCAGCTCAGCCTCCTCCCTCTCCAATCTGGGACCCCTTGAAGCATGTCCACCTTTGGAATCGGGCCTAAATGAGCAGTTGGATATCCCTCTCACAGTCCAGGACTGCTGGCTCCCAACTGCTTGCCTGCCTGCTGGCCTGATCACCCCCTAACCACTCCCTTGCCAGCTGACTGATGTGTAACTGCTCCCCTGCCAGCCTGTTTGCTCCCAACTGCCCTCCTTTGCCAGCCTGGTCACCCCTAACTGCCACCTCCTGCAGGCTTGGTCACTCCCAAATGCCCTCCCTTGCAGGCCTGGTCCCTTCCAACTGCCCTACCGGCCATCTTGTGGTGGCCATCTTGTGGTGGCCATCTTGTGTCCACATGGGGGCAGTTGTCTTGTGTGTTGGAGTGATGGTCAATTTGCATATTACTATTTTATTAAATAGGTTAGAGGCCTGGTGCATGGGTGGGGACCAGCTGGTTTGCCCTGAAGGGTATCCCTGATCAGGGTGGGGGTTCCCTTGGGGCATGGGGTGGCTTGGGCGAGGGGCCTGTGGTGGTTTGCAGGCCAGCCATGCCTCCCAGAGTCCCTAGTGGAGGCCCTGGTATCTGGGATTTATCTTCTACAATTGAAACTTTGTAGCCTGGAGCAGATCCAAGCCTTCTGCTTGCTCCCTGGTGGCAGCCATTTCTGTTTGGGTTTATTTACCTTCTATAAGTGAAACTTTGTAGCCTAGAGTAGAGGCCTAGGCTGGCCATAGCTGCAGAAACCTGGCTTCCTCCATCACGGGGCAACTCTAGCCTCTGTTCTCTCCAGCTCCGTGGCTGCTGCCATTTCTGTTGGGATATATGTATCTTCTACAGTTGAAACTTTGTAGCATTGAGTGGAGGCCTAGGCCGGCAAGAGCAGGCGGGAAGCTTGGCTTCCTCCATTCCCCAGGAAACCCAGGCCTCCCTCCTGTTCTCAGTGCCTGCAGCCATCTTGGTTGGGGTTTATTTGCATATTTGCTCCTGATGGGCATGACTGGTGGGCATGGCTTGTGAGTATAATGGAGGTGTGGTCAATTTGCATATTAATTTTTTATTAGATAGGATAGGATTGTTAGAATTAATTCCAGTTCAGTATTCACCACTCATTACAATTTATACAGTTACTTAATTTTAGTATTTACTTCATCATCATATTAAAGTTACTCAAATGATTTGTTATATTTTTATAATTTTGCAGAAAAATATTTATCATAGCAACTACATTTTATCAGGTTTGTTTTTTTGTTTTCTAATATATTTTCATTGATTTCAGAGAGGAAGAAAGAGTGAGAGACAGATGGAAACATCAGTGATGAGAGAATCATTGTTTGGCTGCCTCCTGCATGCCTTCTATTGGGGATCGAGCCCTCGTACTGGGCATGTGCCCTGACTGGAAATCAAACCAGGACCTCCTGGTTCATGGGTCAATGCTTATTTTCAATCCTCACCCAAGGAGTGAGGTTTTTTTTTCATTGACTTATTTTAGAGAGATGGAAGGGATGAGTGAAGGGGAGAAAAAGAGAAGAGAGACACATCAATTGGTTGCCTTCTACATGCACCCTGAATGGGTGTTTGTGTGTGTGTGTGGAATTGAACGTGAAACCCAGTGTATGCCCTTGACCTGAGAATTGAACCTGAAAATTTAACCTGTGACCCTCCAGTGAGCAGGCCTACACTCTGACCACTGAGCTTTCCCAGACAGTGCTTATCTATCATATTTGAATCAGATTACAGAGTTTCTCTAAATTGAACAAAAGTTCAGAATTATGCATTAACCGATAGTGACCTCTACTCATCTATGAATTTAAAGAAGAAAATACTTTAATCCTAATGTAATAAAGTTTTTTAAAAAATTACAAAATGTAGTTAATTTCTTATTATTAAAATTACATTGTCAGTTGTATGTGTTTGTTGTTTGTTCTAGGAATAACTTCTCTGATTCGACTTTTGAATTCTTCTGGTGAGGAAGCCCAGTCAGGGCTTACAATTTTGCTCTGTGAAATTCTCACAGCAGTGTATCTTAGTCTCTTCATCCATGGCTTGGCGACACATTCTAGTAATGAACTATTTCGAATTGTGGCACATCCTCTAAATGAAAAAATGTGGTCTGCTGTATTTGGTGGAGGTGCACGTGTTTCCAGCAAAGAACAGACACTCTCAAAAGCATTACCCGGTTAGTTTTAATTTGTTTTATGTGTTGTTGTTCATTAAAGACTGAGCCTTCATTTATCAGTATGGTAACTTTGTCAGATGTAAATACATTTCAATTTACTTATAGAAAGATTTTGATACAGACCATTTTCTTAAATTCTGAACCAACAGTTGCAGTATTTAGTTACTGGTGCAATTTCAAACTTTAAGATACTCATGTACCAGTGATTAGGACTATCTAATGTAATTTTCTTTAATCTTTTACTGTTGAAATTTTCATTTGTTGAAATAATACGTAACATTGGTTTCTGTTCTATTCCAAATACAGATTCTCTCTTCTTTCTTTGGCAGGAAGGCACTTTGCTATGCCTAGCCCCCACCAGGTAGTGGTATTCTCCATGGAATGTGTGGGCTTTTCCAAAGCTCTTTCAGCCATCAGTTCTCATAGCCCTCCCAGTCTTGCAGGCAAGATATTAGCTTTAGAAATAGGCTTTTACAGTTCAGCTTGCTTTGTGTTGTTTTGGAGGGGTTTGGGGTACAGTGGGTCAGTTTTGTTTTGTTTGGCACTTATTATAGAAAATTGAAAATTTATTTTAAGCAAGCCATATTTTTGATTTAAAAAATGATTAGTATATTAGAAAATCATTTCTGCATTTTTATTCTTTAAAAAATTTCTATTTTGATGTTTTGTATCCCTTCCACTTTAACATATTTTTAAATGTGTAGAAATAAAGAAATGTCACTGCTAATCATGCCTAATCAAACTATGGCTTGAAATAATAGGGAAAAATTTCAAATGACGCTTCTTTGTGTTTTGCATATTATGATTCTGGACAGTAGGGGTTTTGGATTTCTAAGTGTTACATAATATCATGAAAAGTAAATATTTTAAACAATTATTTCCTCTTTTCTAAGCTTTCTAATATTGAAACTATATGTATTTATTTCAAGACAGAAACACAATGCTTTCTTGACCTGAAAAGAATCTTCATAATGCTTCTGCCTTTTTAAAAAGTTTTTTTGAGTAATTTATTAGCCCATATGTGATACTGCTTTTAAATTAAAAACTATTCTAATCTTCATAACTTCTCTTTTATAATTTTTTAAAGAGTAATTTCCCTACTTTATGTTTTGATATGGATAAAAAAATTAAAAGACTAACTTAAAAGTCTAACAAAAAGTAAAATTTATAGCTCTGTTGAGATTAGTATTAAATAAATAATTGGTAGATTAATTTTTGTACTGTTTTAATGTGTTGTAAGAGAAAAGCATTATTAAGATTGATCTTATTAATGTGAAATGTTAAAAATGGATAAATTTTTGCTATGGATATCCATATACCTGTAAAAATTAAACATGCGTTCTTACTGGCTAGGTGTTAGGTTTCAGTTCCAAACATTTTTTGCTGAACACAGATATATAAAAAATCTTTTTCATAGCCCAGGTCATTCTTTGTTTAGTTATTCAGATTTAATTGTTTATAGATAGAAATATTACATAAATTATCTTTCAAGTACACCCCATTATAAATACTGTCATAAATTATATCCCACCACTGGCAGGCAAATAATATAGAATACTTAAAACATGGTTAACTTAGTGGTGGGGCTGGTTGTAGCCACATTTAGGCTATGTGATGCTCATCTGTTTTTGAAAACCCACAAACTATTCTAAATACAACAATAACTAAAGCAGCATTTACAGAAGACATGAATTATATGATTCATCTGTTTGCTAACCAGAAAATAGGGATACTCACTGAATAGTGAAGCCAAAGGCCTTAATGGCTTCAAAGCTGATCTAGTGGGTAGAAAAAGAAAGAGTAGAAAAACAGAGATAAAGGAGGAAGAAGTAAAAACAGTAGATAGTAATTAGAAGCAGCAGTCCAGCGAAGCAGATGAACTGACAGTAGGAGAGAGAAAATCTGAGAACAGAAAGTCAACTAAAACAAGAAACAAGTATGAGTGGCTTTCAGCATAAGGCAGAGTTCTGAAATCTCTGTTTTTGAAGGCAATATTATAATGTTCTAAAAACTCACTCACTGAAGCAGCACATTAGCCTGATATATTTTAGGTTGTAAGTTAGAAGGTTTAAATTACTATTAAACATAATTATAATATCCCAAGTGTCTAATTGCACATACATTCAGTATACATTGTTGACCAAGGATATAAAATAATGTGTTTTAGAAAAATTGTTCTGAGTGCAGCAAAAATTAATATATTTTTAAAATTTTTATTATATAAACTTGGCCAAAGTAACACTAATAAGTCTGTGGAGTATTTCATTTTCCTGACAGCTTAATCGGTATCAAAGTATGGTCTATTCAAAATGAAATAAATGCTTGGAATCCCTAAAAAGCTATTTTAAAAAGTGTTTTCATAAACTTAGTATTATGAGAGTAATTTAAAAGTCACATTTTTCTTGTCCTAGTATATATCTTCATTTTAATTTTCTTTGAAATAATGGTCTCAAACTAAATTATATTTCTCCCTACATGTTTATTATACAGTCAATGCACTAATTCTTTTATTGACTTAAAAATTTAATTATGACTTAAACTTTGTAATATAAGAAAATGATAGATGAATTTTACTAGATGTTAGCTTGGCAGGCAAAATTCTTAACATGTTAATGTATATCAGTAATGTATTTTTAATAAGTTTAATTTACTTTGCAGACTTTAATTATATGTTAATGAAGAATTTATTATTTTCTAATTAATTAAAATTATAGTGCAGGTATATATTCATGGTATTCTGAATTATTTTGTTATTAAGGTTAATTTTTAAAGTAGACCATCAACTGAGCAATAGAAATTTTCAAAAACAGTTAGAAATCCATACTTTTGCTTTTCATTGCATATTTTATAGCAAATAAAAATATTTAAAGATTTTTTTGTATTTTGTTATAATATTTGCAATTATAAGGATTTTGAATTATCTTGATAAATTTGCAGTAATAATTTTAATGTCTCCAAATTGAGAATGAAATATAAAATGAGTATTTGCGGTAAGCATGTTATTTTTTTCATTTTTACCACAAGACTGCTAATGAAGTTGTAGATATGTTAAAGTATATTTTTGGCATTTAGGTATTTATATTAAATACAGAGCAGAAAATACAGATGTTTTGCTTTTTCCTATTTTATTTGTATAAAAGTTGTGTATTTAGTAGTAAATGATTGTACATCAGTATATTTACAATACTATCTAATAAAAAGGGAATATGCTAATTGACCACCACACCCTCACAAAGATGGCAGCACCCAAAGCCAATAAGGAGGGAAAATGCTAATTGACTGCCACACCCTCAAATATGGCAGAGCTCAGTCCCCTCAGCCCCATGGGGTCAACAGGCGCATGGCCCAGCCCACACTGTGCGCCTGCCTCCAGAGTCCCCCAACCTGTGCAACCCCCCAGCCACCCAGGGCCAACTCAAGGTGCAGGCAAGCCTTGGATGGTGGCTTCCCAGCCTCCCAGGGCCACTCAAGGTTCAGGTAACAGGGCTCATGCTGCTGGCAGGGGCAGCAGCAGAAGTGTGGTGGGGGTGTTGCCTTCACCTGATCACCATGTTGTCTCCCACCCCTGTGGGCTCCCGGACTGTGAGAGGGGGCAGGCCAGGCTGAAGGAACCCCCCCCCCCCGCATGAATTTTCATGCACCAGGCCTCTAGTATAGAATAAAATCAGCTATTGAAAACATAGTTTAATATGCCAAACACTTCTAATTATCTACTGTACTGCAGAATAACTAGTTTTACTGGAAAAAGGAATATATTTTTTGGTTAGAATATTTGGACAGACTTTTCATTGAGGGTCATATGGTATAAATTTTAAAGTTTCAAGAGCATTAGATTCATTTCATAACTAATGGGAAAGGCAGATATTTAGATAATAAAGGTAGAGAAAGCATAGAAGATTAAAAAAAACACTAAGCCATGCATGTGTAAAATTTTTCAGGTATTTTTTATGAAACATCTCAGCTCTTACCTAGACTCCCTCACTCTTACTGAGATTAAGCATGTGATCTCTGTCTCTAATCCCATTTTCTAATATATTTCTGCCGGTCCTAAGTGCTATACCAAAATAGCTTTAATTTATTTTCTTTATTATAAATCTGTAATGTGTCAAAAATACATAAAATATACTATCTAATCTATTTGTGTACAGTTCAGTATAAGTACTTTCATATTGCTGTGCAACAAATCTTCAGAACTTTTTCATTTCACAAATTTGAAACTTTATACCCATTAAACAAAAACTTCCCCTTTTCCCTTTCACCATCCCCTGGTAACCACCATTCTACTTTCTGTTTCCATGAACTTGACTACTTTAGTTTCTTCATGTAGGAGAGTCTTATATTTGTCTTTTTGTGACTGTCCTTTTTCACTTAGCATAATGTCCTCAAGGTTCATCTGTGTTTTAACATGTGGCAGGATTTCTTCTTTTGTACACCTGAATAATATTCCATTGTATAGACAGGGTAGTGTAAAAGTAGGTTTACATTTGTGAGTACATGAAACAGTTTCTTCTTGTTATGAATTATTATATTATTTTAATATAATACACAACTATAAACCTACTTTACCCTACCCTGTATATACTCCATTCAAATTTTTAATAAGTCTGTTGAGTGTGAGCTGAAATCCTACAGACAGAACCATATTGTAGCCAGCAGGGTGACTGAAAAGTAGCACTCAAGGGCAGTTAACTCCAGATTTTTTAAATTGCATAATCCTCTACTTGAAACATGCTTGAGCACAACCCCAAGATATGCACATTATTTATCTATAAATAACATCTACTGTTGTCAATTCAGATATTAAACAGTGACAATTTTTATTTTCTTTTTCCCTTCTACTTCTGTCTGCCGTTTTCCTTCTTCCTTCCCCTTGTGCCTTCTTCTTTCCCTCAACTCCCTTCTCTTTCTTATCCACCATTCCTCTCTTTTTTTCTCTTTCCTTCTTACCCTTTCTTTGCTTTCTCCTTCCCCACCTGTACTTATTAAAAAAATAAATATGAATATTTTCTTCCATATTTCAGTGAACCATTTTGACACCAACTGCCTTGGAGACTACCTTGCTCTGTGGTTTGTAGACACAGATCAGTGCTTTCTGTTAAGACATTAATCAGTTCATTTTTATGGACATTTATGAAGCAGGTTCAAGATACTGACTTAAGTATTAATCCCAGGAAGATCTTGAGAGTCATTAGTCTTTGTAAAAATCTAATAATATCACCTGTCAGACTTTATTTTATCATTAATTTTATTATTTAAAGATTAAGAAGTACCTTAAATTCACTGCTTATTTAATCTCCTGATGTTGTCTTTACCTTTTATGAACATTTGAAGTTTACTTGTAAAATCATGTTTTACATAGAATTTTGAGAATTTGTTTTATACTTAATTTATGTTCACATACATTTTAAGTACTCACACCGCAAATGATAAAGGAGAATGAATATATTCCTCTTAAGAGACCTCTTAGATTGAATTACCTTGCTAAATGGAAGAAATATATTTTATTTTAAATTTATATGATTTTTATCTTTTCCATATCTGTTGCTTTCAACATAAAGTGTTTTAAATCATCAATTAAGTTATTTAATTCCACCTCCCCTTCAAAAAAATTAATTTGGAGCTAAATTTGAAGGTCCAAGATATATGCCTCCTTCAGAGTGTACTTTATGCACACTCTGGCACACTCATGAATAGCCCTATGGATAGGAGTGCCTTAGATTGAGAAGTGGAGATTAATGTGGTTCTGCTGGTTACTTTAAGGTCAGTTTTTGAAAGAAATAACATTTAAGTATAGGTTCAGAATATTAATTTTGTTGTATCTGATTTAATTTTTTTAAATCCTCACCTGAGGATATTTTTCCATTGATTTTTAGAGAGAGGGAATGACAGAGAGAAATGTCGATGTGCGTGAAACACATCAATTGGTTGCTTCTGCACACACCCAACAAGGGTCTGGGCTAGGGAAGAGCCTGCAACCGAAGTATGTGGTCTCTTTTTTTTTTCTTTTTCTTTATTGATTAAGGTATTAGATATGTGTCCTTATCCCCCTATAGCTTCCATCCCCCAACTCATGCCCTCACCCTCCTGGTGCCTGTGTCCATTGGTTAGGCATAAGCATGCATACAAGGGGGAGGTCAACCGAAGTATGTGCTCTTGCCTGGAATCAAACGCGGGGCCCTTAAGTCTGCAGGCCAGTATTCTATCCATAAGCCACACCAGCTAGAGCTGATTTTATTTAAAATAATAACCTGGAAAAGTGTTAACTTATTAGCCTTCTTTATGTTTTAATTTTAATCAAAGCAATATAAGTATGTAGTGATAAGGGAGGCTGGGGGGGGAGGATATTGGGGGGGGAGGAAAACATATGCACTACTATTAAATATAAGTTATATTGTAAATAAAAAAATAATAAAAATAAAAATAAAACTGTAGTGAAATTCAGCAGTACAGAACTTGATAGAAAACATTGTCTTTCTCACTTCTTTTATATATAGCTTTAACCATTCTCCATTCCTTATATGTAGCCTTAACCATTCTCCATTTCTGTTTCGGATTCTTTTGTGTGTTACTTCCATAATTTAAGGAAATCATTGCAGAACGTGTTAAGGATGAACATAGGGCTTCTTGTATGCTCAGTCCACAGTCTGGTCATGGAAGCCCACTTTTCAAAAGTACATTCTGTGAATCCAAAGCAACTAAGAAACTTATTTTTTGAATTCGTAAGTTCTGTATCTAAAGTTCTTTGTCACTTCTCCTTAATACTATTTTTTTTCTTCTATTACTAGTAAAGTAGCCAATTACCCCGTTAATAATGGAACAGTAGCATCAGTTTTTAAACAAGGAATAGCAGAAGTTTTTGATATTTATTTATTAGCATTTTCAAAAAGAAGCAGTGAGTACTCAATAGGCAAATAGTTCCTATTGCTGCCCTTAAGTTTCATGACCACTCTAACCAAACGTGATTGAAATATAAAATTATTTTAGGTCCTGCTGCAAATTGAGGGTGAAGAGGGAGCATCTTACCTAATGACAAGTTACAGACCATTTGTTTGCTAGGAGGCCTCATTCAGGTTATTTTTTTTTTAAAATAGCGTTTCAGATAGTATAACGTTCAGTAATGTGAACTTGTTTGTTTTGTTCCCCCCTATTGGCCTTGTTTAATAATAGTGTTTTGATAAATAGTTCTATACTTCTAGGATTGAGTCTGTAATTTTAAATATTTCCCCCAAGTGTGGCTAATCTCTTATTTTCATGTCATCTTTCTGGATTCACAGACTATAACTTAAAATGTTTTCTCATTTTAAAAACCCTCTTACGTTTTGTTTTTTAAAAATTTACATTTTTATGACATTTATTAATTTAGCATTGTTTGAAAATTTTGTTTTCCAGAGATCTCCAAAGCTTTTATGAAGCCATCTAATAATTTAAAAACAAAAGCAAAATAATAATGTTAAAGTTAAATGATAAATTTATGTTAAACCGTAGCAATTATTTGAAAAGTAAAAAAAAAGTATGTTTCTATCCTGAATATTTTAACTAATGAGAATTTGGAAAAATTACTGTTTAAGTGCTAGAATATATGTAAATATGCAACAGGTATATTGGAAAGGTGATTGTTAATTATAATTACTAATAAGAACAGAGAAAAAAATTAAACATTTAATTTAATAGTTTCTTCTAAAGCCTTTTGAAAGATTATGTAATAGTCATACCACTTTTTAGCCATGTCTTAGAATATTAATTTTATTTAATTTCCTTTTTCTGAAATAGCTAAATTTTTCTGTTAAACTGAGCTTGGTTGTAGCTTGATATAATGCATGAGCATGTTGTTTATGCAAGCCAAATAGCTTCAAACAGTAAAACAAAATTTATTATAGCACAATTAATGTATTCATTTGGGAGGTAAAAACATGCTCACTGGAACCATTGAAGGAGAATATTGAAGTGCCTTAATGTGATGTTGTTTGCCTATCAGATCATGCCTGTGTCTAGGAGATCCTTGATTCTTCACTGGTGATTTGTATATGTGACTTAGTGTTCATTAAAGATTTGCATAAATTGCTTTTCTATGCTAATTCTCTTTATATTCTAAGGTAAAATACTAAAAGAATACTGTTAAGTGTTTTGAAGTTAAAACAATAGAAATTACATATTCTACCTCTTTGTTATTTCATTGGCTAGAAAATTCCATCTTCAAATCATTTCTAAAAGTCTGAGTCAGTTTAATTAAATAGTTATGTGTTTGAATTTTTTAATTTCCATCGAAAATGTAGTTTTATATGTATATAAAAGGCCAGTGATTACTGAAGAATCTCCTGAGTTGTTGCCTTTAATTAACATTGACATCCCATGATATTCTTTTTTGTTACCATGATGTTCTTAAAAAACAACAACAATGTAGATAATTTCCTATCATGTGGTGGCTCATATAGAAGCAGATATTACATCCTACCACCTACATATACAATGCATGAGTCAACAGAGAGTGAGATAAATTCAAGGTAGTTTTTGTCTCACTTCCTCTATTAATTTTCTTACCTTAATATAATAATAAGAATCTCAGTTTTGTGTGTGTACTTATTTATAGTTAGCTTTAGGTCTTACACAATGAAAATAATACTTAGTAACACTTTACTTGTTCTTATTAGTTTCTTCTCTAGTGGAAGAAGGCGAGAAATGGAACACACGTTTTAGGCCATCAAAAGTGTCTGGCAGAGAATCTACCCCAGCGACCTCTTCCTCACCACCAATAAGCCAGGAGTCATTGACAGTCAAAGAGAAGTTCATCCCACCTGAGCTTAGTATCTGGGACTATTTCATAGCCAAGGTAATAATAAAAGTGCTGTCCAGATCAATATTTGCACAGTTAAGTGGAAATGAAAGTGTTTAAAGTAAGTGTAATTGTTGGTGCTTCTAAATCTTTTCTCACTGTGTTTAGAAAATTTTCATTTTATCAGGCTACATTCCCCCCAAAAAACAAATATTTTGCCTACATTTCCAACCAGTTTTTAAGACAGTTCCTTACTAAGTTATGATTTTTTGCATTTTATATGAAGTTCTTATTAAGATGAAAAGATAAATTAGTTAACACCTTAATACCAATATACTTAGTAGTAATGAAGGAATCAAGACTGTCAGAAGTTAAACTGCAATCCATATTCTCTCTTTTTTCTATATTACAGGCAGTTTTGCATTGGTTGATATACACAAATTTCATCTGTTTAATTAAATAACATTAGCCCCTCAACAACATGATTCAAGTTTAAGTTAACAAAGTATACTAAATGTGAGTAATTACATCAAGTACCAAGTTCCCTGCCAGCTTTTCAGTCCACAAATTACAATGAAAATAACAGATGCACCTTATGAGCAGTGACTAATCACAGCAGTTCTTTCAAAGTGTGCTGTTGATTGGTCATTTAGTATCTGTTGTTCAATTCATACACAGACAGGAAAGGGGTTGTGTCCTGCCTCCTTGTCTCCCATTATAAACCCAAGTGACATTTTATAAAATTGGATAATTAGAAGAGGAAATTAGCTAATGTTGATGAAAGGGCAACAAAAAGCATGAAAATTGATAGTACTAGAAGTGAAATTAAAATGTAAAGTTACAAAAAAATTAGTTAACTTTGGAATTCTTGACTTTACTGTTATTTAAGAGACTCTAGATCTGCAGCTAGAGAAATCTAGTTAAGGCAAACTTAGCAACATAAATGAGGAAAATGTGACAAAAGGATGGAGATGTTCTAGATATAGTGAAATGAGCAACAAACAAACAAAAAAACCTTCATGTTAAAGGAACTCTGGGTAATATTTCACAACATTGAAAGCACAAAGCATAAAATATTGGAAGCTGATATAGACTTAGATGGGATTATGACAGTTTGTCAAGATTAGAAAAGATGCTTTATACTGTTAGAAGGCAAGTACTCAATAATTTTTTTCAAAAATATAAAGTACTTTAATTCTCAATGTTTCTAACACTTTACAGTGTATAAAATAATATTATTTTTAATATTTTTTATTTTCCTAGCTGACCGTAAGAGTTTGTTTTGGCAAATATTTTTTAGTCACAGAATCTTATAATTTTTCATTGATTATTAAGATTGCTTTGCATGGGTCCAGCTTGCTTAGACATTTTTACATTCCTGCACTACATGCCATGTAAGAACTGCCTGTATTGCCGAAACCGGTTTGATTCAGTGGAAAGAGTGTCGGCCGGCGGACTGTAAGGTCCCAGGTTTGATTCGGTCAAGGACATGTACCTTGGCTGCAGGTACATCTCAGTAGAGGGTGTGCAAACAGCTCATCAATGTCTCTCTCTCATCCATGTTTCTGACTTTCTATCCCTCTCCCTTCCTCTCTGTAAAAAATCAACAAAATATATTTTTTTTAAAAGAGAGAACTGCCTATATATATATTTTCCTGTGATCAAATTTCTTATATCCTTAGCTTCTGTGTGTTCTCCTTATTTCCTTGTATTAATTGATATCTCACTATTTTCTCTTGACACCAGTCTCCCTGGCCTGTTAAGCAGTGATTTTTATTTATCTCTTACCTTTTATGCTTCACTGTAAAGAAGGACATTTGCAGTCAATTATTCATTGAATGTCTTTGTTTCATCTTCATTTTTGAATCATAGATTCCTGGATATAGGGTTCTTGATTAACATGTTCTTATACCTGGATCTTCTTGTTAAATTTCTGATTGGTCTACTCTTGCCCCAATCTGTATCATAATCTCAGGACAGATGAGATGTTAGCCTTCCCTAAATATTTACTATTGAGATATCTGTTGTTTTTCACAGGGCACTGAGTATGAAATTTTTATTAAAGTCAGCCTCCCTTGGCCAAGAAGCAGAGTTCTTAGTCCTCATAGACTGCCCTTCTGGCCCTGATAGAACAGTTGTATCACAGAGTGGCAGGGGTGGGGATAAGGGTAACCCCTGGCTAAAATGCCAAATTCTGACTGTTTTACCAGAGATTCAGTCGATATTTCTTATATATTTTTAATGTGTTATATGCATTTGGTCACTTTCCAATATCTTTAAGTGATAGCTTTTGACAGTTTTGTGCAATTTTATTCTTGCTTTTTGGGAAGAGGATTTACCAAACCTCTTTACTCAGCTGTTCCAGAAGTTCTGTCCTCCCTGCTATATTTCTTTATTAGTCTTCCCTAGACCCAAGATTGTATAACTTTTCAAACTTCCCACATCTCTTTCATTCTCATTCTTAATTGATGACCTCATCTCTTAAGTCTTTAAAAAATAGAATTAGATAAAACTCGTTTATCATCCTATCATGAAGCTGTAACTGTATTTCCTTTCATCATCTTCTTTCCTCCTGTTACTATGAAGAGTCCTTTCTATCAAAGACTTCATTTGTATTCTGAATCCCATGTTGCTTTTTTTTCTGTACTCTTTGCTTTGCCTTCAGTTCTCTGCTCTCTATTGCCTCCTTCCATCAGAGCAGAAACGTGCTCTCCTGTTGCCCATTCCAAATCCTGCTTTAATCCCCCAAATTTTTCAGCTATTCAATTTCTCTCCTTTTTATTTTTTTAAATATGCTTTTATTGATTTCAGAGAGGAAGGACAGGTAGAGATAGAAACATCATTGGCAAGAGAGAATTATTTATCGACTAGGGATTGAGCCTGCAACCTGGGGATGTCCCCTGACCTGAAATAAAACTGTGACCTCCTGGTTCATAGGTTGACACTCAACCACTGAGCCATACTGGCCAGACTCTGCTTTCTGTTCTTATTCATATTTTCTAAACTATATGCAGTAGTTTCCTTATCTGTGAGGAATATGTTCCAAGACTCCAGTGGAAGGCTGAATCCAGAGAAGGTACCAGCCCCTCACTACACACACACACACACACACACACACACACACACACACACACACTTGAAATTTTACGTATAACTAGTCAGCCAACTGCATACGTGAATTACCAACCACGGATCAAAAATACAGTTGACCCTTGAACAACACAGGCTTGAACTATGTGGATCTAGTAAAAATCTGCATGTAAGTAAACCCACACAAATCAAACCCATGTTGTTCAAGGCGCAATTGTATATATTTTGTTTTTTCCTACACATACATACCTAGGATAAAGACTAATTTATAAAATAGGCATTGTAAGAGATTAACAACAATAACTAATAATAAAATAGAACAATTGTAATTACTGTAAACTCTAATAGGGATGTAACTGTGGTATCTTTCTCAACATATCTAATTGTACTATTCTCACCCTTCTTGTGATGATGTGAGATGATACAATGCTTACTTGATGAGATAATGTGAGATGAATTGTAGGCATTGTGACATATTAGGCTATTATAAGGTTATTTTAACATAAGCACTGCCATACCACACTGTCTATCTGAAAACCAAAATGGCTACTTAGTAATATTGGCCAAGTAGCATTTATAGCATGGACACACTGAACAAAGGATTGATATACATCTTGGGTGGTACAGAGCAAGGCAATGCAAGATTTCATCATGCTAGTCAGAATAGCATGCATTTTAAAACTTAGGAATTCTTTATTTTTAAAATTTTCTGTTTCATATTTTCAAACTGAAGTTGATCACAGGTAATTGAAAACACAGGAGGTGAAGCCACTTGAAAGGTGGAGGCTACATTTTCTTTTTATCTTTGATCCCTTTTATATTTACCTATTGTATGACATCTGACACAATTACCTTGCTGAAACTGCTGTTCTTGAGATTCAGGTGGCACACGTGTTGTCAAATATAACTGACAAATGCTGGTTTTACTTCTTATAACAAAATATCTGCTGTTCGGTCGATTTGCATATTAGCCTTTTATTACATAGGATGCTTTTTTTTTTAACACAGTAGATACCTGATAAAATTTTGTTGGATGAATAAGTAAGGAAATTGTTTAAAGTGATGTCAAAAGCATAGAATGTCATCATCTTATTTTACCTCCTAGCAATATTCAGCACATCTGAATATTTCCTTCTTTTTGAAATACTTCACTTTTGTTCTCTGATGCCGCTTTCTCCTATTTCCCCCCCTAACCTTACTAATAATTCCTTCATAGTATCTTTTCTTATCCTTTTTCTACCTGACCTGTGAACCTTGATCTTCAAGATTTGGGTTTTGTTATTTATTTTCTCCCATACCACCTTTATTAATAGTCAAAGTCCTCTTGTTTTAGTAAGTAGCATCTTTATCCTTATAGTTAGTTGCTCAAGCCGGAAAACCAGAAATCCTATTTTTCCTCTGTTTCTCTTGCTCTCCAGTTAGCAAATCTCTCAATGCTTTTCCTAAATACACTATAAATCTGTTATTTCTCTTCATCTCCATCACTAACACCAGTCTTGCCTTAGTAACTGATGTGTCCATTTCTACTCTTGCCATTTGCCTTTTCTTTCATAAATGAGTGGTAATGGTAATATTATTAAGACATAAATCTTATTACCTGTCCTCTACTTAAAACTCACAGGTGACACTCCATTACACTCTATAAATGCAAGTTGTACTTAGCTTTCTATTATTTACCTATTTTTTCCAATAAATTATAAACTGTAACAGCAATAATTGTGCACATATCTTAAACATTTTTATATTAAGTACTAGAGGCCTAGTGCACTGGGAGTGGAGGTATCCCTCAGCCCAGCCTGCACCCTCTCACAGTCTGGGACCCCTTGTGGGTTGTCCTCTAAGGGGTCCTTAGCGCTGCAGTGGAGGCAGGACAGGCTCTTGCCACTGCCACTGCGCTCACCAGCCATGATCCCAACTTCTGGCTGAATGATGCACCGCCTGTGGGAGCACACATGACCACCAGGGGTTAGCTTCTGCGTTGAGTGTCTTCCCCCTGTTCGTCAGTGCATGTCATAGCAACTGGTCACTCTGCTGTTTGGTTGATTTGCATATTAGCCTTTTATTACATAGGATGCTTTTTTTTAAAACAGTAGATACCTGATAAAATTTTGTTGAATCGTTGAATAAGTAAGGAAATTATATAAAGTGATGTCAAAGGCATAGAATGTCAAGCAAAAAGCAGCAGCTCTAGCTGTTGTTGTTTTTTTTTAGTGGTTAGAGCATTGGCCCATGGACCGAAGGGTCTTGGGTTTGATTCACAGTCAAGGGCAAGTACCTTAGTTGCTGATTCCCCAGCCCTGGTAGAGGCACATGCAGGAGGAAACCAATCAATGTATCTCTGTCACATTAATTTCCCTTTCTCTCCCTCTCTCCCTCTCTCTATCTCTCCCTTCCTCCCTTCTTCCTCCCTTCTACTTTCTAGAAATCAATGGGAAAAATCAAATGCTGGTTTTACTTCTTATAAAAAAATATCTGAAAATGGGGTAAATTGCTAATATTGGATTATGTAATTCAAAGTTTTTCTGTAACTTTTTTATTTTAGCCTTTTTTACCCCCTTCCCTAAGTAGAGAATATGATTCAGAGGAGAGTGTGGACAGTGGTGATGATGATGATGATGATGATGATGGTGTTTCAGCTTCAGATTTTCATCTCCAAGAGCATTCTAATTCAAATTCATACAGGTATGGGATACTTAATGTTAAGATTTTTTTTAAATGATGACATATATGATATTTTTCAAAATAGTACATGTGAAACTAGTGGCTTAGGACTTACTAGGTATACCAGTTAATAATGTGGATTTTAGAATAAAAAAAAACATGATAATTTCAAGAGAAACATCAAAAGTGCTTTATTCATAATGTCCATCGCTAGCTCCCATCTTTCAGGAAATTTGTGGATACTGTCCCAATAGAACTTTTCTTGTTTTGAGGCAAACCAGTTAGAGACCCAATTTTCCACTTTGCATGTTTTGAAGTGTTCAGACAGTACATATTCCATCCATCAGAACAAGTGGTAATCTGAAGGAGCAAGGTCTGGTGAATACAGTGGGTGGATTAGTATTTCTCAGGCAAGATCTTTTAATGTGTTTTTAACTGGTTTTGAAGTGTGTAATGGTGCGTCATCATGAAGCAAAATTACTTTGCCATGTCTTCTGGAACATTCTGGTCATTTCATGATCAAAGCGTGGTTCACATTGATTATTTGTTGTCAATAGCGATCAGTATTAAGAATTTCACCTTGTTTTAGAAGCTCATAATACACCACACCTCCCTGATCCCACCAATCACAGAGCGTTGTCTTCTTTCCAGAGCAATTTGGCCTTGCAGTTGATGTTGATGGTTGACCTGGATCAATCCATGATTTTGTACGTTTGGGATTCTCAAAATAAATCCACTTTTCACCAGTCACATTTCGATGTGAAAAATACTTTCTTTTGTGCCATTGAAGCAGTATTTACTGATGACTTTGGTTTTCCATTTGTCTTTCATTCAGTTGATGTGGCATCCATTTTCCTTCCTTTAAAATCTTTCCCATTGCTTGTAAATGATTGGAAATTGTTTGCTGAGCAACTTTTAATATTTCTGCAAGTTATTTTTGAGTTTGACACACATCTTCATCCAATAATGCTTGTAATTATTGGTCTTCAAATTTTTTAGTTAACCTGGATGTTCTTTTTCTTTCACATCAAAATCATCACTTTTTTTTCATTTTTCTTTTTTTTATCTTTATTGTTCAGTTTATTAATTACATTGTTTCCCCTTTTTTATCCCCCTATATCTTCCCTCCACCCTGTACCTATTGCACCCTCCACCCTCACCTCCCCCTCCCCACTGTCCTCTCCCATTCTTGCAAGATTTTTGTCCAGTCTCTTGCTGTACTTCCCACAACCCTTTTCTCCCCAAGAATTGTCAGTCCATTCCCTCTCTATGTCCATGTTTCTGTTATATTCACCAGTTTATCCTGTTCATCAGCCTATCAGTTCACTTGATTTTTATGTTCATTTGTTGATAGATGTGTATTTGTTGTTCATAATTTATATTTTTACCTTTTTCTTCTTCCTCTTCTTAAAGAATATCTTTCAGCATTTCATATAATATTGGTTTGGTGGTGATGAACTCCTTTAGCTTTTTCTTATCTGCAAAGCACTTTATCTGATCTTCAATTCTGAATGATAGGTTTGCTGGATAGAGTAATCTTGGTTGTAGATTCTTGCTATTCATTATTTTGAATATTTCTTGCCAATCCCGTCTGGCCTGCATCGTTTCTATTGAGAAATCCGCTGACAATCATATGGGTGCTCCCCTGTAGGTAACCAACTGTTTTTCTCTTGCTGCTTTTAATATTCTCTCTTTATCTTTTGCTCTTGGCATTTTATTTATGATATGTATTGGTGTGGTCCTCTTTAGATTCCTATATTTTGGGGTTCTGTGTACTTCTTGGGCTTTTAAGTCAGTTTCTTTCACCAGGTGGGGGAAGTTTTCAGTCACTATTTCTTCAAGTAGGTTTTCATTAACTTGCTCTTTCTCTTTATCTGGCACCCCAATAATTCGGATGTTGGCATGCTTGAGGTTGTCCCAGAGGCCCCTTACACTATCTTCAATTATCTGAATTCTTTTTGTTTCTTGCTTTCCCAGTCAAGTGGATTTTGCTTCTTTGTATTTCAAATCTTTGACTTGGTTCTTGTGGCCCTCTAGACTGCTTTTAGGACTTTGTGTAATATTTTTTATTTCAGTCTGTGTATGCTTGATTTCTAGTTGGTCCTTTTTCATATCTGTGAGGGGTCTTGTTCATATCCTCAGAGGTCTTGTTCATTTCCTTGAGGGTCTCATTCATTTCCTTGTAAGTCTCATTCATTTCCTAGTTGGTCTTGTTTATTTCCTTGTAGTTCTCATTAAGTTCATCGGCCTTTTCTAGGAGCCTCTTGAAAAGCCTTATAACCGTGGTTTTGAACTCTATGTCTTGTCGTCCTTTCTCCTCCATTTCTTTCACACCTGATTTTTTTCCATATCTCTGCATGGTGGCTGCTTCATGTGGTAGATGCCCTCTAAGGGTCAGTGGCACAGCCTCCCCAGTTATTTGAGATGGGTACTCTTCCTGCAATCCTTTATGGGTTGTACAGTATTTTTGAATTTAAGCCCACCTTGTTGTTGTTAGCCCTAGGAGGGTTTGACCTCCAGGCCAATTGGCTGTGAAGGGAGACTGTATTCAGGTTGGATGGGCAGTGTCTCTGAGCTGCGCAGGCAGCCTCAGTGTCAGCTATGTCCTATGTGGCACGCACGGGTCTCTGTTGGATGGGGATGGCTGCAGGCACCTCCAAGAGAAAGCCACTAGTCTCTTCCCCTTGCCAGACAACACTGCCTCTCCCCAAATGAGTCTGCACACCCAAAGTCCTGCCCAGGGTTGTAAAGTAGGTGGTTTCCAGGACCAGGAGACAAGTTTCCAGGGAGCAAGTCGCACGTTTGTGCGACACTTGCACGCAAACTTCTTTTCCCAGCCACCCGGTTTCCCTGCAGACTAGGAGACCTCTGCCTCGCCTGACTTCCAGGGTGTGTCCCCCGGACCTCGGACCTCGCCTGGCACTTGGGAATCTGTGCAGTGGGATGTCTCCATGTACCCTGGATCTCGGACCTCGCCTAGCGCTGGGGAATCTGTATAGTGGGACGTCTCCGGCCTCCCCATTGGCGAAATCCAGCCGGGGTTGCTGCTCCATCACCGCCCGCGCGCGCACGACCAGGATGGCTCCTAGCCTGTTTCCGTCTTCAAGGCTGCGCTCCCGCCGCTCTTCTGAGTCTCAGTGTCCCACCTTTACTTTTATTTGTGCAGTTTTCACTCAGCCAGCTTTCTGGTGATTCTGGGTGATGTTTGTTTTGTTGTTATGTTGTAGTTTTTGAATTGTTGCGCGGGGCAGAACAATAGGTGTTTACTTATGCCGCCATCTTGGTTCTCTCCGAAATCATCACTTTTAAAGCATTTAAACCATCATGCACAAGTATCTTGAGATGGACATATTCACCATAAGCTTCCAGAAACATACAATAACTTTTTCTTCAAAATAAAGTAATGAATTTAAACTTCCCACAAATGCTGTTTTTCGGCACGAAATTCAACATTTTTAAGTGTAAAAATAACTGATGTTAACACCTTCCGAAAATTTGACATGAAGTTTTGAAGCTTGTTGTCAATACAACAAAATAGCATACTTATCAAATCGAATATTTATCAACATGTGTAACTCCATATATTGAAAAAAGTCTGCATTATTAACTGGTACACCTAGTATAACACATTTAATTTAGATTCTTTGATTGAAATTGGCAAATTCCTTTTCTTAGTAGTTCCACAGATGACCTGTATTTTTATTAGTCCACAGAAATGTTGCTATCAGATTATTCTTTGTCCTTTGTTCCCTAATATTAATAAATACCACTGTTTTATCCTAGAAAATCTGTCTTTTAGTGAACACTAGTATGCTAACATGTCAGTGATTATTGTTTCAGAAATGATTTCCATATATGGTAAGAATCGTAAATGTTAAAACATTCACCCTCAATGAGTATTATTCTTATATGTAAGAGTGCTGGTATATTTGTTATCTTGCTTTTATTAATATGTTGATTATTTTCTGTTTATTTAATTTTTTAATATATGAAGTAATAACATGGCTCAAAAATCAAATTGTGTAACTCAGTGACCAAAGCTCAACCCAATTAAAAATCAGCAAATGATTAGAATAGACATTTTCCCAAAAAAGTTATACAAATGGCCAATGAAGTACTCCTTTATTGCTAAGCACATGAAAAAAAAAATACTATCAGTAGGGAAATGCAAGTCAAAAATCACTATGAAAGATGATCTCACACCCATTGAGATGGCTATTATAGAAAAAAAATCTAGAAAATAAAAAATGTTGGCAAGGGTGCAGAGAAATTGGAACCTTATGCAATGTGGTGGGAAAGTAAAATAGTGTAACTATCATGGAAAACAGTATGGCAGTTCCTCAAAAATTAAAAATAGAATTATCGTATGATCCATCAATTTGACTCCTGTGTATATACCTAAAAGAATACAAAGCAGGTTATTAAACAGGTATTTATTTATACACCCATGTTCATAACAACATTATTCATAATAGCCAGTGGGATAGAAGCAACCTGAGTATCAACAGATGAATATATAAACAAAATGTGATATAGATGTACAATTGAATATTATGCAACCTTTGAATGATAGATGTTACTATGACTTGGTTTTATCTCAACAACATTATGCTTAGCAAATTAAACCACAAAAAAAATACAGTATAATTCCACTTAAATGAGATACCTAGAGTAATCAAATTCATAGACAGAAAATGAATGGTGGATGCTAGGGGCTAGGAGAAGGTGGAAGTGGAGAATTGTTGCTCAATGGATATAGAGTTTCAGTTTTACAAGATGAAAAGGATTCTGGAAGTAGATGATTGCACAACAATATAAATATATAATTCTACAGAACTATATGCTGATAATAGTTAAGATGATAAATTTTATGATTTGTTTATTTTACCACAGCTTTAAAGAAGTAAAAAGCTATTACTCTAAGAAATAAATGTGTCACTTGAAATAAAAGAGAAGCTGAAATATTTTTAAATAAAAACATAAAACTGTATAAAAATGTGAAATCATAAGTCTCACCATTTCTCTCTCCCAGCTAATTTCTCTTCTGTAACCTCCAGTTTCTGGCTTATTTTTCTGTTTGCAGAATTAAGCATGTGCGTGTATGTGTAAAATCTTGTATTTCCCCTGTAGGTAGCATACATGTAGTATTCTATATATGTAGTATTCTATAACTTTTTATTTGTCAGTATATACTGGAGTTCACACCATATCAACACTTAGAGATTCTTCTTCATTCTTTAACACATTAAGGCCCTATCAGTCACTGGTGATTGACACTATACTTTCCCTCTGGAAGACAAAACAGTCTGGATACTTAATGTATTAAATATGGCTACCCTACCTAATATTCTGTGATTCAAAACTTTAGATATTTAACCAGTACTCTCTTGATGGATAATTTGATTGTTTCTAATCTTTTGCTATTGTAGATAATGCAGACTTTTGCTATTGTAGATAATGCAGAGTATTACATGTGTTTTTTCGTTTTGTGTAAGTATATAATCAGGGTAAATTACTAGTATGGAATTGTTGGATCAGATAGCGGTGTACTCTTCTAAATCCCTGAGTAAAAATTAACAGATCTACTGTTGCTTTATTTTTAGTTGGTCATTGATGCGCTTGGCAATGGTGCAATTGGTACTCAACAACTTGAAGACTTTCTATCCCCTTGCAGGTCATGATCTTGCAGGTAAGAAATATTTTATTTTATTTTATTTTTTTGTTTTTTAAAATATGTTTGTATTATTTTTTTTTAGAGAGAAAGAAACATTGATGAGAGGTTAACGTTGATTGGCTGCCTCCTGCATGCCCCTTCTGAGGATCAAGCCTGCAACCAAAATGGTAACCTCTTGGAGCATGGTCTAACACTGAACCATGGAGCCACACCAGCTGGGCTAAAAAATATTTTAACATGAATTAATATTGCCATTGCTTTTGATGCACTGTTTTGTATTTTTTCAAATAATGGAGAAAAAGTTAAATAATTTCTTATTGTAGAAGATAGGTTAACCAAACCAAGCATCTATAGATATGTGTGTTACCCTGTTAGTGCTCTTAGAAGTATAAGAAAGCAGGGAATTTGAACCTGATGTGATTGATTTTATTGAGACTGTATTTATAGCCATAGCTGAGATATTGGGAAATTTAATAGTGGTAGACACATAGAAAACTAAGTAAATGCGAAAAGTTAGTGATTTCCTCCAAGGGAGGAAATGTAGTACAGGAAAGAAAGAGGCATGTTAGGATACCAAGTGGTTCAGCTGTGGATCTGTATTTAATGTGTAAAGGTGAAAACTAAAATGCCAGTTTCATAAAAAATTATTATGTGATTATTATTGGAATGATGGAGAGAGAAGTTTATTCTTATATTCTATAGCAGTATATCAGAAGATCATTTCTAAAATTGAAAGAATTCACAGTATGGACTACATTTGAGGAACCAAGATGGCGGCATAGGTAAACACCTATTTTGCTGCCCCACACAACAATTCCAAAACTACAACTTAACAACAGAACAAACATCATCCAGAATCACCGGAAAGCTGGCTGAGTGAAAATTCAACAAATAAAAGTAAAGATAGGACACTATCACTCAGAGGAGTGGCGGAGCGCAGCCTTGAAGATACTCGTGGAGCCAGAGGTTCAGAACCTTGCGCACATGAGCGGAAAAGGGCTGGTGGCTGCAAACCCGGCCAGTTTTCTCCAACAGGGAGGGCAAAGGTGTCCCACTGCACTGATTCCCCAGTTCCAGGCGGGGTCTGAGGTCCGGGGAAGGCACGCTAAAACCTGACACGGCAGAGGTCTGCAGACTTGAGGAGAGTGCTCGTAAACTTGGAACAGCAGTTTGCATGTAAACTTGAGGACAGAACTGCTCGACTGCGCAGAGAGGACTCGTGACTTGCTCCCTCGTTTGGGAGACCACCAGACTTCTTTGTTTTACAACCCTGGGTGAGACTTTGAGTGTGCAGACTCATTTGGAGAGAGGCAGAGTTGTCTGGCAGTGGGTGGAGACTGGCGGCGGCTTTCTCTCGGAGGTGTGTGCAGCCGTTACCACCCGGCACAGAAACCCACGCACTGCATAGGGCGGAGCTGACACTGCTTGCCCTGCCCGGGGATCCCGCCCATCCAACCTGAACACAGCTTACCCTCACAGTCAATTGGCCTGGAGGTCAAACCCTCCTAGTCTAACAATAATAATCTGGGTTTAACTTGTACAACAATATTGTACAACCCATAAAGGATTGCAGTAAGAGTATCCACCTCAGGTAACTGGGGAGGCTGAGCCTCTGTCCCTTAGAGGACATCTTCCACACAAAGCTAATGGACCAACTCAGGAAAGCAGACACAATGCAGAGAAATGGAAATAAATCAGGTGTGAAAGAAATGGAGGAAAAAGACAACTAGACATAGAGTTCAAACCACAGTAATAAGGTTTTTCAAGAGGCTCCTAGAAAAGGCCGTTGAACTTAATGAGAACTACAAGGAAATGAACAAGACCTATGAGGAAATGAAGGAGACCCACGAGGATATGAAAAAGGACCAACTACAAATTAAGCATACACTGACTGAAATAAAAAAAATATTACACAAAGACCTAAAAGCAGTCCAGAGGACCGCAAGAACTAAGTCAAAGATTTCAAATACAAAGAAGCAAAATCCACTCAGCTGGAAAAGCAAGAAGCAAAAAGAATCCAAATAATTGAAGATAGTATAAGGGGCCTCAGGGACAACCTCAAGCATACCAACATCTGACTTATAGGGGTGCCAGAAAAAGAGAGAGAGCAAGATAATGAAAACCTACTACAAGAAATAGTGACTGAAAACTTCCCCCACCTGGTTAAAGAAATTGACTTAAAAAACCAAGAAGTACACAGAACCCCAAAATATAGGAACCTAAAGAGGACCACACCAAGGCACATCATAATTAAAATGCCAAGAGCAAAAGACAAAGAGGGAATATTAAAAGCAGCAAGAGAAAAACAGTTAGTTACCTATAAGGGAGCACCCATACGATTGTCAGTGGATTTCTCAACAGAAACGATGCGGCCAGATGGGAGTGTCAAGAAATATTCAAAGTGATGAACAGCAAGAATCTACAGCCAAGATTACTCTATCCCACAAAGCTATCATTCAGAATTGAAGGTCAGATAAAGTGCTTCACAGATAAGAAAAAGGAGTTCATCACTGCCAAACCAATATTTTATGAAATGCTGAAAGATATTCTTTAAGAAGAGGAAGAAGAAAAAGGTAAAAATATAAATTATGAACAACAAATACACATCTATCAACAAATGAACATAAAAATCAAGTGAATTGATAGGCTGATGAACAGGATAAACTGGTGAATATAACAGAATAGTGGACATAGAGAGGGAATGGACTGACAATTCTTGGTGAGAAAAGGGGTGTGGGAAGTGCAGCAAGAGACTGGACAAAAATCTTGCAACTATGGGAGAGGACAGTGGAGGGGGGAGGTGAGGTCGGAGGGTGGGATGGGTACCGGGTGGAGGGGAGCTATAGGGGGGATAAAAGGGGGAACAATGTAATTAATAAACTGAACAATAAAGATTAAAAAAAAACAACATTAAGACTTTAGAATATACCAAAATAAATAAATAAATAAAATTGAGAAAAAAAAAGAATTCACAGTATGAGCATGTTCAGATTTTGTAGGTGAAGAGCTAAAAGTTGAGAGTAGGATTAGATTCAAGAGTATAGAAGTGTAGAAGTAGAAAGTGCTGCATTTCATAGTATTACATAACTTTTTTTTTTTTACTTTTGTGATTTAATTAAGCAAATTATAGTTATACTAGAGGCCTGGTGTATGGAATTCGTGCACGGGGGGGGCAGGGGTGTCCCTCAGCCCAGCCTGCACCCTCTCCAATATGGGATCCCTTGAGGATCCCAGTAGGATCAGGCCTAAATGGGCAGTTGACATCTCTCTCACAATCCAGGACTGCTGGCTCCCAACTGCTTGCCTGTCTGCCTTCATGATGCCCCTAACTGCTTCTGCCTGCCAACCTGATCAGTCTCTAATTACTCCCCTGCCAGTCTGATTGATGCCTAACTGCTTCCCCGCCTGTCTGCCCCTAACTACCCTCCCCTCCTCAGCATCCCCTAACCCCATTTCGGGGCTGGGCAATCCGGCCCACTGCCCACAGCCCCTCCCCATTGCCTGGCTCCACCCCCCCAATCAGCCCGTCAACCCCAATTGAAGGGTGGGCTGGCTAGCCTACCTCCTACCTCCTGCCATCTCCTCCCCCCTACAGGCCCAGCCCCGATCTGCCCCAATTGGAGCTGGCTTGGCTGGATCTCACCTGTGCACAAATTTGTGCACTTGGCCTCTAGTAGTTTTATAATCAGGTAAATTTTTTTACGTGACTTGAAGTCAAAAGCAGTAATTGATATAACAGTCATTTAAATCACATCATAAATATTATTCGAAATAGTAGTTGTAAAGCTTTGATGTAATTTTGACTTGTTGTCCTTGGCCACCTAATTATGTTGAAATGTTACACAGATTTATGATATCCTTTTTTAAAATACCTTCTTTTTATTGCTTTTAGAGAGGAAAAGAGAGGGAGAGAGAGATAGAAACATCAATGATGAAAATCATTGATCAGTTTCCTCTTGCATGCTCACTAATAGGGATCAAGTCTGTAACCTGGGCATGTGCCCTGACCAGGAATCGAACCCTGACCTTCTACTTCAGAGGTTGATGTTTAACTATTAAGCCACACCAGCTGAGTGGTATCCTTTTTTATATACTCAAGAATTCTATGCCCTCCTCTTTTACATCAGCTCTAACAAAATGTGTGTTAATATTTTAGTCATCCTTACAGTTGAATATAGCATTTTACTACAGAACATAAATTCAGGTCAATTTTATTTTCTCATTTTAGAGCTTCCTGTTAGTTCACCACTTTGTCACGCAGTTCTAAAAACTCTGCAGTGTTGGGAGCAAGTTCTTCTCCGACGACTTGAAGTCCATGGTGGGCCCCCTCAAAACTATATTGCAAGTTATACTTCTGAAGAGAGTTTGACTGCAGGTCCTGCAATTCTCCGCCACAAAGCTTTGCTGGAACCTACAAACACTCCTTTCAAGTAGGTTTTCCTTTGGATATTGTTTTTGAGTATGAGTTTTACTAAGTCAAGAGTGGTTTCACCCTGTCCAAGCTGTTGTGGATTTTTGATAACTTATTTATCTCATTATTGATTTGTTCAGATTTTCTATTCATGATTCAGTCTTGGTTGGTAGTATGTTTTTAGGAATTTATCCATTTCTTCTAGGTTATCCAACTTGCTGCTGTATAATTGTATTTCTGTGGTATCAATTGTAATGTCTCCTCTTTCATTTACATTTCTTTTTTTCTTAGTCTAACTAAAGGTTTGTCATCTTTGTTTAATTTTTCAAAAAATCAACCTGATTTCATTGGTATTTTCTATTTTCTGGCCTCGTGCATTTATTTTTGCTCTTTATTTCCTTCTAACTTTGGGCTTAGTTCTACTTCTAATTCCTTGAAGCTTACATAGGTTGTTGATTTCAGATGTTTCTTTTTCTTTATGCAGCTGCTTATGGACATAAGCTTTTCTGAGAAATGCTTTTGCTGCATCCCATAAGTTTTATTTCAAAACATTTTATTTCTCCTTTGATTTCTTCTTTGATACATTGGTTGTACAGGAGTGTGGTGTTTAATTTCTACGTATCCATGCTTCTCCAGCTTTCCTCTTGTTAATGATTTCTAGTTTCACACCACTGAAGTCATACGAGCTATCTTATATAACTGCAATATTCTTAAATTGGTTAAGACTTGTTTTGTGACCTGTCGAATGAACTAGCCTGGAGAATGATCCATGTGTGCTTGAGAAAAATGAATTTTCTGCTGCTGATTAAGGGAATTTTCTGGTGATGTCTGTTTGGTTCATTTAGTCTAAAATACGGTTCAAATCCAACATTTTTCTTACTGATTTTCTTCCTGGATGATCTGTTCATCTATTGTTGAAAGTAGGATATTAAAGTTCTTTATTATTGCTAAAAAAAAAAAAAAAAAAAGAGTGGTTTCAGGTAGTATTGAAGAAAAATATTTAAGTCCTTTTATGTATAGTATGCTCTTCTAGGCTCATGTCTGGGTCTCTGTGTAATGCATATTATAGTCCTAAGGTTAGCAGACATTTCCTGCAAAGGTCCAAATAAGTAAACATTTTAGGCTTTGGGGACCTTACAGTTTTTGTGGCAATTATTCAGCCTTGCCATTGTACAGTGAAAGCACCTGTGAACTGCAAGTAGTAAGTGAATGAGCATGGCTGTTACATAATAAACTTTATTTTTGAAAATGGAAGGCAGGCTTGGAATTTACTGGCACCCACTCTCAAGCAGTGTTATTCAAAATAGCCAGCAAACTGAATTGCTGTTTGTGAGGTGTAAAAGGTAAATCAATGCAATGCTTGCTTCATCAAAGTCTTGCTATAGTGACTTAATGATAGTTCATTTACATTTTTTCTTAAGCTCTTACCTCATTGCACATCAGTAACAGACTTCATGGAGTGGTATGTGTTCACAGACAACACTTTTAATAGCTCTGCTTGTAGATCTCTTCTAGGAAGCATAACTTATGTTTCTAGGTGAGGGGTCAGACTGCAGCCTATGGGCCAAATTCATCCTTCCTCCTATATTGTAAATAAAGTTTTATTGGATCACAGCCACACCCTTTCATTTTAATATCATCTCTGCCACTTTCCCACTTCATTGGCAGAGCTGAGTGATAGTATGAAAGACCATGTGGCCTACAGAGCCTAAAATATTTACCATCTAGTCCTTTAAGAAAAAGTCTACTAGTACTGATTGCAGCCCAAGATGATTTGGTCTAGTTCTAGTTAATTATTATTGTAAACACTTATATAACACTAAGTAGATATAGTCAAGTTAATCAGAATTTTAAGTGTATAATTAAATATATTGTTTCTCTGTAGATCCAAACACCACCTGGCAATGTCTGTGAAAAGACTTTGGCAGTACTTGGTGAAGCAAGAAGAAATTCAGGAAACCTTTATCAGAAATATATTTACAAAGAAAAGGTGCCTAAATGAGGTTCGTATAAGTTAAAACCTGCTTATTACTTTATTATTGAAATCTTTTGTATTATGTAGCCATAAGAATAAGTTACTTTTTATAGACTGTTTCACTCATTTTAACCATGGCTGGTTAGCTCAATTGGTTGTGGCATCATCCCAACACCAAAGTTAGGGATCCCTGGTCAGGGCACATGCAAGAACCAACCAATAAATGCATAAATAAGTGGAACAACAAGTTGATGTTACTCTCTTTCTCTCCTTCCTCTATTTCAAATCAATAAATAAAAAAAATTAAAATTAAACTAACTTTGCCCTACCCAGTGTGGCTCAGTGGATAGAGTTGTTGGCCTGCAGACTGAAAGGTCCCAGGATTGATTCTAGTCAAGGGCACATGCCCAGATTGTGGGCTCGGTCCCCAGTGGGAGTGGGGAGGGGGGGTGCAGGAGGCAGTGGATCAATGGTTTTCTCTCTCTCATTGATGTTTCTATCTCTGTCCTTTTCCCTTACTCTCTGAAATCAATAAACTATATTAAGTAAAATAAAACTAATTTTTATATCATAAAGATACCCTGTGCAGTTAATGTATAGAAAAGTAATTGAATAGGAAAGAGAGAGGGTCAGTATTTTCTTAAATCTGTTTTATTTAAAAAGTAACTAATTCAGATGTCTTTGGGACTTGTCTCCCCAATTCTGTATCTTTATTTTCTGTTTTGAGCTGTCATGATCACCATTTAAGAGAGAAAGTAGAAAGTTCCCATGATTTTCATGTGACAGTTAAAAGAAGTTTATCTTAGAAATTTAATTGAAACTATGTTTAGATACGGAAAACATTTTAAATATGTACATTCAAATATGTTTTTTTTACTTTGTTGATTAATTTCTTAATGAAATTTTGCAAACTCTAATTTATAGGTTGATTATACCGTGATGCTATCATTATAACGATTCTTCTCAGTTCAGTGCTACTAAAAACTTTCAGTTTGTTATTATGGGAAACTTGTACCCGAATGTAAAATAACATTTTGCTTCCTTCATTGAGACAATTTTGCTATTAAAAAATATAGGGTAAACAATGGATTTAGTGAATTAGTTAATTCCTTATCTTCTTATGGACCAGTAAAGTGTTCAAGACTGGCAACTGGTCTGTGATCCAGTGAACTAATCTGAAAGCAAGTTTTTGAAGTGGAAGGAAATAAAGGATGATATTTCAGTGGATAAATTAGGAAATAGAATGGCTTCTGAATAGACAAGATATCAAAAAGCAAGATGACATCTAACCTCATTGAAAAAAGGAAAATTACATATAATTCATTGTCTCTTAGTCTAAGCCCTAATTTATTAGAGGCAATTGTACATGCTGTTAATTAGTATTTGCCTGTTTTTATAAATATATCTAAACTAGGGGCCCAGTGCACTAAATTCGTGCACTGGGGGTGGGTGGTCCGTCAACCCAACCTGCCCCCTCTCACATACTGGGAGCCCTCAGGGGATGTCCAACTGATGGCTCACCCCTAAAGCCTCTAAGCCTTGGGCACCCAGCCATGGCCGTGCTCAGCTCAGCCCGGCTGCCTGCAACCACCCTGCCCTGGGGGCTGGGCACTCGCTGCCACTTCCGCTCACAGCGCCCGGGGTCTGGCGCTCCCTGCCGCTGCCACCACCGCTGCTGCTGCCGCCGCTTCCCCTCACAGTGCCCGGGGGCTGGGTGCCTCGCCACCACTGCCGTTTCATCTCCACCCCCTGGCCTGGTGCTCACACCACCTGGCCCCGCCCCCACTCCTGATTGGCTGGTAGCATAGCCAATCAGGAGTGAAGGTACAGTCAAATTTGCATGTTTCTCTTTTATTATGTAGAATTAGCCAGGCCAAGAAACAATATTTAGTGTTTTTGCTAATTTAGAAGACTTGACATATGTACCTTAGTATAATATTGAAATCTGAGCAAATAATAAATCCAGTAGATACAATACAAATGTAAGTATTTCTAAATAACCTTATGTAAGCTATATCTTAAATATTTAGCATATGAAGTACTATTAAAACAATTTAAGCAAATTTTTGGATGAATAAAATTAAAAGTGGATTTACTAGATAAGAGTATCAGACTAATTAGCATATGTTGGCCTAAAATAATTTATTACAACTTAAAGTATTCCAATAATAGTGTATAAAGCACTGTTGATTGCTCTGAATGAAAAGCATGTTTACTGTGCTTGTTGTTTCAGTTTCTCTGATGTACCGTGTTATATGAATATGCAAGTTTGGCGTAATAACTTCAAGTACAAAATCGTTTTTTAAAAAACATTGTCATGTTTGATTACTATAACTGTGAAAATAAAAACATTTCTCTACCTCTGACATTTAGTGTATTTGTGAAATGAAATAGTTCTCAAAACAAAAGACTATTGTACCACTAGATTGTCCAATAGAATAAGGGGATAGAATCATTAAGGAGATACAATAACATAAGGAAGCCAGAATAAGTAAGGAAAGATAGATAAATAAGTAAAATTATTTTTTGTATTATAACCATTTTAATCAAAAGCAGTAACATGAATGCTAGAATAAAAGCTTTATCTCTTATCAGTAAGCTAAATATTTTCTATGTATTTTAATGTGTGTTTTTTTAATCTGCAAAATGAGTATAATACCTTTCACTTTGCTGTGTTTTAACCAGTACATTTAACTTATTTAAAAACTTGGCATGATTAAGGGTAGTTATTTGATGGCAGATAATGGAGACTATTTTGGAAGTGCTACTGTTCCTTATTCCTTTATGTCTTTGAAAATAAATTTTTCTCTACTGCATGTTAAAATTCTGTTGTTCCTCAGATCTTCCCTATATAATGTAGTTTTTAGTGCTACATGCATTTTTAAAACAGGTCTTCCCTATTTATATTTATTTGGAAATTAAGTGCAGATAGCTACAAATAGACTACATCTAAATCATTCCTAACCAAATTAAAAAAAAATCTTGGCACCCTGATTCCTTTTTCTGTTTACTTTCGTTTTCCGAGAAAAACTAAAGGTTTTGAATCAGCTCTTTAATTAGTGTTAATATCCTCTTTTAAGGAGTATGTGTGCCTAAAACCTATTTGATTTTATTAACCACTGTCACTCCAATAAATTCAGTTAAAAAATGAGAAAGAAAAAGAGACTCTACACTTTTAAATAACAACCTTATTAGGATAGCATTAGTATGTTGTTGGATACACATATATTAAATTAATAAAAAATAAGTATACTTTTATTATTCACAAAAAGAAAATCAAGTATGCCTCCCGTTTGTTGAGTATTTCTGCCTCAATCAAGACAAAGTAAGAATTAGAGATCTAGAAATAAAAATTTTGTAATCGAGACGTTTTCATGAAGATTGAGGAGACAGATACTATCTAATAAAAGAGTAATATGTAAATTGACCACACCTCCACTATACCCACAAACCACACCCACCTGCCAATCAGAACAAGCATGCAAATTAACCTGACCAAGATGGCAGTTATTTTGTATATCCTGGCACAGAAGATGACCTAGAAGGAAGCCAAGCACTGTAGAAGGGACCAAAGCTGTAGAGAAGCAAGCAAGTGGGGCAGAGGAGAAAGGAGGGAAGCAGGCAGGCTGGGGAGGAGGGAGAGAAGCAGCAGGCTGGGGAGGAGGGAGGGAACGAGGCAGAGGAGATGGGAGGGAGTGAGGCGGTGGAGAAGGGAGCAAGGCAGCAGAGAAGGGAGTGATACAGCAGAGAAGGGAGCGCAGAAGCAGAGACAGGAGGGAGCTTTGCTCAGGCCGCTGGAAGCCGTATTCTTGCAGGAATCTTCCTGCCACAGATCTCTAGTAGTACTGTAAAAGAGAACAATTTGATTTTAATTTTTAGTTGATAGCACTCTGGTGCCATTAGCTCTGAATTTTGTAATATAAAGTACTTGGGCTATGATGTTGCTTTAATATCAATATTTCAAAATTTATAATGGTTGTTAATGAATTTTGATGGGTTAAGTTTGCCTAACCCCTAACTCTGCACCCAAACACATGCTGCTTTTAAGATAAATGAAATTTTAAAAATAATAATCAGTCCAATGTTACTAAATTTGGCGAAAAATATAATTTAAAAAAATATCCCTAGTATTTTGCATGTTACATTGCATCTTACTCTTTGTAATGTGATTATTCTTTCTTGATAAAGTCATTAGAGGACAACTGTGAAACCATCAAAAATTCTATGATGGAGAAGCCAAACATCAATAAGGTACAAAGCATCATTCAACTGAAATTAGAAATTGCATTCTTTAACAAGAAAAACAAAGTGTTTCCATTTAACTTTGGACTGGACTTTGTTTCCAATGCAGTTAAATTACTGTTCCCTCAGTTTATTCTTTTATTTTAACAACTTAAATATTGCAATCATAACATTGTTTCTCTTTTATTAATAAGAGAATGCAATTTTAAAGGGAGTTGAATGTATCCTGTTTTGGCTACATATTTGTTCATAGTAAATACAATTAAAGTTCTTAATACATTGTAATTAAAATAGCCATTATAGAAGTCTAGTAGCATTGTTCTATTGTTTTGCAAGTATCACTTTTTTAAGTTAAAATTTTTTCTTCTTATATTAATTTCTTAAAATATACCAAATACTATTATACAGTGTATCATTTATTCACTGGTAAAAATAGGATACAGCATATTATCTTATGTATAATTAGAACTCAGTAATACTTGAGAACATGGCACAAATGCTGAGAATGTGTATAACCATAAAATAACTCCCAAATGTTCTGTAATCACACATTCAAATAGGACTTTTATTAGGTTGATATATGACTCATGTGTTTCATATTTTTGAGACCATGTCATCAGAGTAATTTTTAGGGAAAACATTTTTCAGAAGATTTTTTTTAAGGCTGTGAATTCTTTCTCAAAGGAGTCTTTTTGTAAAATAGAAATAATTCTGTACAGTTAATAAGAATATGATGTGAAGTGTGTATTATAACTAAAACCTTGGCAAAATAAATATATGCAGTACACACTTAACTTTGGGAATTTCTAATGGTCTTTTGTAGTTTTGAGAGATTATTATTCAAACTTATAATCAGTTAACAATATCCCTTGCCTTGCAGTGATCATTAATTACTACAGTTTATACATTATCATGAATCCTTTTTTTTTTTTTTAAATCTTCACCTGAGGATATTTTTCAATTATTTGTAGAACGAATGGAAGTGAGAGGGAAAGACAGAAATATTGATGTGAGTGAAACACATCGATTGGTTGCCTTCTGCACGTGTCCCTACTAGGGCCTGGGCCAGTGGGGAGCCTGAAATTGTGATATATGCCCTTAATCAGAATCAAACCTGGGGCCCTTTGCTCCACAGACTGGCACTCTGTATTGAGCCAGACAGGCTAGGGCACGAATCCTTAGCCAAAGATTTTTTTAACACTGCTTATAAAATGTTAATCAGAATGTTATATTACCATAGTCGTTACACTACATCAAAAGTCAGTCGTTGTGTTTGTTTAACATCGTAATTTTTTTACCAGTTTTTCAAGCCACATGAGACAGTTTTAACAGCTTTATTAGCTATACCTGACTTACAATAACTACACATAGTCATTAGAATGTGATGAATTTTTACATAAGTTTACATGGGTGAAGCCATCAGCACAATCAGAATAATAAATACATCCATTACCCCCCAAACTAATTCCTCCCTTCCTTATTCCTCCCCTCTCTGCTCTTTTCCTCCCCAGGTAACCATTAATTTTCTTCCTGATACTATAGACTAGAGGCCCAGTACACGAAATTCGTGTGTGGGGAGGAGGGGCAGTCCCTCAGCCTGGCCTGCACCCTCTCCAATCCGGGATCCCTCTCACAATCCGGAACTACTGGCTCCTAATTGCTCACCTGTCTGCCTACCTGCCTGCCTGATGCCCTTAACTGCTCCCCTGCCGGCCTGATCGCCCCAACTGCCTAACTGCTCTCCCCTGCCAGCCTGATCCCCCCTAGCTGCCTATCTGCTCTCCACTGCCGGCCTGAGCCCCCTAACTGTCTATCTGCTATCCCTTCCTCTCCATGCCCTTCGGACCCCTGGCGCAGGTGTGCTGAAAACTCTCCGCTGTGGCCCCACCCCATCTTGATTGGTAATTATGTTACAGTGTCCTGTCCAATTTTCATATTCCTCTATTATTAGTATAGACTAGAAGCCTGGTGCACAGATTTGTGCCCTGGTGGGGTCCCTCAGCCTGGCCTGCAGATCAGGCCGAAACTGGCTCTCCAACATCCCTCAAGAGGTCCCGAATTGCAAGAGGGTAGTTCTTGGGTGATGCACACCCAAATCAGGCTTCCTCCTCTCTAATTCTGGGTGCATCACCTGAGAACAGCTGTCAAGTCACCACAATGCAAGAGCTCCTGCATTGAGTGTCTGCCCCCTGGTGATCAATGCATGTCATAGCTATTGGTCAGATCGTCTGCCTCCAGATGGTCATTGCACATCATAGCCACCTGTCAGACGGTTGCTTAGACTTTCCTATATATAGATTAGTTTGCATTTTCTGCAGTTTTTGTAAATGTGATTGTACAATAAATCATTTTCTTTCTTTGCGCTTTTTCACCATATATATATTGAGATTCCCTCATATTGTCTATTTCATTATTTTGTTTCTTTTTATTGCTGGTGCATTCATTGTATGGCTATCCCCAAATTTGTTTCTCCATTGACTTGTTGATGTACACTTAAGCCTTTTCCATTTTTGAGCTATTTCAAATAAGACTGCTTAGAATATTCAAACACAAGTCTCTTTGGTAATTGGAGATATTCTTTCATTTCTTTTGTGTAAATGCCTAACAGTGGGATGGCTAGACTATGTTGTGGGTATGTGGTTAACTTTTTGAGCAACTGCTCAAGTATTTTCCAAGGTGGTAGAAACATTTTACATTTCCAGCAGCAATGCATGAAATCCCAGTTGCTTCACATTCTTATCTACACTTGGTATGGTCAGCCTTTATTTTAGCCATTGTAGTAGGTGTGAAGTGGTAGTTCATTATAGTTTTAACTAGAGGCCTGGTGCATGGATTCGTGCACCAGTGGGGTCCCTTGGCGTGTCCTGTGGAGATCAGGCCAAAACCAGCAGTTTGACATCCCCCAAGGGATGTAGTAGTGCGCGAAGTGGCAGGCAGCTGGGGAGGAGCCTGAGTATGGACCAGGTACTCTCCCACTTCTGTTCATCCCAGCCCTGCTGCACTTGCTGCTGCTGCTGCTGTGCTGCAATTGGCTCGCTACCACTCCATTGTAGTCTCTGCACATCCATCCTAAGGTGATACCAGCATGCCCATGACTGAGAAGTGGCCACAGGCTCACGCCCAGTCAGTCCTATGCTCGTACCGATGCTGGTCCCAATGGGAAAGAGGCCTGCAGGGGGAGTATCTACAGGAGAGGCTCACACTGCAGCAGCTGTGCTCACTAGCTGTGAGCCTGGTGTCTGGCGCCTGTCAGTCAGCTAAGTGGCGCTCCCATTGTGGGAGCACATTGACTACCAGGGGTTAGCTCCTGAATTAAACATCTGTCCCCTGGTGGTCAGTGTGCATAATAGCAAATGGTCGCTTAGGCTTTTATATATATAGACTAGAGGCCTGGTGCATGAAATTCATGCATGGGGGTGTGTCCCTCAGCCCAGCCTGTACCCTCTCCAATCTGGGACCCCATGAAGGACTGCTGGCTCCCAACTGCTCACCTGCCTGCCTTCCTGATTGCCCCTAACCACTTCTGCCTGCCAGTCTGATCACCTACAACCACTCCCCTGCCAGCCTGATTGATGCCTAACTGCACCTCTGCCAGCCTGTTTGCCCTAACTGCCTGCCCCTGTAGGCCAGGTCACCCCTAACTGCCCTCCCCTACAGGTCTGGTCATCCCTAACTGACCTTCCCTGCTGGCCTGGTTCCCCCCAACTGCTCTCCTATGCAGGCCTGGGTCGTGCCCCCCCCAACTGCCCTTCCTTGCAGGCCCTGTTGTGCCCAACTTCTCTCCTCTGCCAGCCTGGTCACCCCTATCCTCTCCTGTAGGCTTGATTGCCCCTAACTGCCCTCCCTTGCAGGCCTGGTTTCTCCTAGCTGCCCTCCCCTGCTGGCCTAATTGACCACAACTACCCTCCCTTACAGACCTGGTCTCTCCCAACTACCCCCCCCCCCACTGGCCATCTTGTGGAGGCCATCTTGTGTCCACATAGGGTCAGTCATCTTTGACCACATGGGGGCAGCCACTTGTGTGTTGGAGTGATGGTTAATTTGCATATTACTCTTTTATTAGATAGGATAAAGGCCTGGTGCACGGGTGAGGGCTGGCTGCTTTGCCTTGAAGGGTGTCCCAGATCAGGGTGAGGGTTCCCTTGGAGTGTGGGGAGGCCTTGGTGAGGGACCCGTGGTGATTTGCAGGCTGGCCACTCCCCTCAGCAACCAAAGCAGAGGCCCTGGTATCTGGGATTTATTTATCTTCTATAATTAAAACTTTGTAGCTTTCAGTGGAGCCAAGCCTCCTGCTTGCTCCATGGCCACAGCCATTTTTGTTGGAATTTATTTATATTCTATAATTGAAACTTTATAGCCTTCAGTGGAGGCCATGACAGGCCAGGGATATGGAAACTGGGCTTCCTCCATCGCCGGGGGCAACTCAAGCCTCCTGTTCTCTCCATCTACGTGGCTGCCGCAATTTTTGTTGGGATTTATTTATTTTCTATAATTAAAACTTTGTAGCCTTAAGAGGAGGTCAAGGCAGGCCAGGGCACACAGAAAGTTTGGCTTCCTCCATTGCCGGAGAAACCCAAGCCTCCTGCTGTCTCTGTGGCCACAGCTATCTTGGTTAATTTACATACTTGTTCCTGATTGGCTGGTGGGTATGGCTTGTGGGTATAGTGGAGTTATGGTTAATTTGCATACTATTTTATTAGCTAGGATTTGCATTAATTTCCCCTTGTATAACTTTTTGGTTGAACATGTTAAAGGTGGAGTGAATTAGTTATGGGAGATTACTAGGAAAATCACAGTAAAATGAGGATAAGAATATATAGATTTTGTATTCTGCACTGATAAGAGTTTCTAGAAACAAGGTCATTAACCTCTTTTTGGAACAGCTAGGGAGAAAGCCTTGCTAATGCAGATTTTCCTTATAAATATAAATATCTATAATAATAAAAGGGTAATATGCTAATTATACAAGATGTCTTTCCAAGCATCATTCTGGACTTTCTTCCAGATAAAGCCAGGGCCAGAGGCTGAAGCCCAGGTCCTAGGTGTCTGCCAGAGGCTGGAGGGAAGTAGCCCAGGTCCTGGGTACCAGATGGAAGTCAGTGCCAGCAACCGGGAGAAGGAAGACCCACTCTTGCACAAATTTTCATGCATTGGGCCGCTAGTGTTTTATAAAGGACTAGGGGCCTGGTGCACGAAATTCGTGCACTGGGGGTGGGTGATCCCTCAGGCCAACCTGCCCCCTCTATGGGGCAAATGGCTAGCTTTGCCCTGGCCGCCTCGGCCCCACCCTCCTGGCCCTGGCCTTAGTCCCAGCCACTGCCAACCGTCTGGGGACTGCCCAGCCCGGGGGGCCCCGTGCTTGCCAGACGCCTCAGCCCTGCTGCCCCAGCCTGGCCTTAGCCCCAGTGGCAACTGCCCAGCCCTGGTGGCACCCCGCACTTGTGGCTGCCTCGCTCGTGCCACCGCTGCAGCGACTCTGCGCCTTGGCAGCCCCGCCCCCCACCTCACATGCACCTCGGCTCCGTCCCCCCGCCTCTCGTGCTCTTCAGTCCTGCCCCCCACTCCCTTGAGCACTCGCCAGCCACTTTTGCCCTGGCAGCCAGTGAATGCCAGGCCCCAGGGCCCCCTCCCCCACCTTTGCCCTCACTGGCCTCCTAAGCACACCTCAGCCCTGTCCCCCACCTCGAATGCTCACCACCCGCCTTGGCCCCACCGCCCCGTGGCCTGGGCCGCCTCAGCCCTGCTCCTCGCTCTTGATTGGCTGGTGGGTATGGCTGGTGGGTGTGGCTTGTGGATGTAGCAAATGTACAGTCAAATTTGCATATTACTCTTTTATTAGATATAATCATTTCTACCTGTTTTCAGAGCTTCTCTGAAATTTGGTATTTCTTAATCAGCCTAAAATAATTATTATGCCAGAGAGACATATTTTGGGGTGGCAAGTTTTATTCCCCTGTAGTTGCTAGGCAACCAACCTGTGTAGCACATTATTATACTGCAGACTGTAGACCATTATAATGTATTGGCATGTTACAAGGGCTACCAAGTTGTTAGGTGATAGGATTTTTTCAGCTCCATTATAATCATATTGGATCACAGTTGTATATGCTGTCTGTCCTTGACCAAACATTGTTATGTGGTGCATAATTGTGTTGAGATAGGTAATAAAATGACTTTTCTTTTTTTTAGTCTATTAATATGGCTGAGTAGATTGATGGATTTATTTGATTTTAAACCAATCTTGCATTCCTAGTGTAAGCCCCATTTATGGTCATTAGGACTTCTTTTTTACATATTGTTAGATTTGATTTGTGAAAAATTTGGTTCAGAATTTTTTAATGTGTTCATGAGGGATATATCTTTGTAAATTTCTTACATTTTTGGGGGGGGAGGGTTCTTTGGTTTTGTTTCATTGGTTGATTTTAAACTAATCCTAGCTTCTTCGAGTTAAGAAGTCTATCCTCTTTAATTTTTTGCAAGAATTTGTGTAGAGTTAGTGTTATTTGTTTCTTATGTGTTTTGTAGAATTCACCAGAGAAATCATCTGGGCCTGGCGTTTTTTAGCTTCAAATTCAATTTTTTTGGACAGATATAGGGCAGTTCAGATTATTTATTTTTTTAGTGTACTTTGGTAGTATAGTCTTTTAAGAAATTTGTCACATTAGTTATCAAATATATTGGCATAAAGTTATCAATAATATTTTATTATCCTTTAATATACAGTAAAATCTATGGTAAAGTCACTTTTTATTCCTCTGCTATTTCCCACACCTGAATTGTCCTATTTTTCCCCCCATCCTTGAAGTGTTGGGCACCCCAGAACTTATTTTTTAACCTTCTCTGCCTCCTATTTTTATTTTCTCTTTGGGTTATCTAATGGCTTAAATATCATCCATAGTTTTGATGTTTTAAATCTTAATAGCCCCATTTATTTCCTCAGCTCCAGACTAGCATACATAATTTAATAGCTATCTGCCCCCGAATGTCGAAACAGAACTTTGTGTCTGCCCCTAATCCCAACCTAAACCTACTCTTTCCTTCACTTTTGTCTCAGTAAATGGTACCCTCACTTATCCTGTTATCCAGTCTGAAAACAAGGAGTCATCCTTGCTTCATCATTTCTACTCATACTGCACTCTCAATATAATAACATTTATCCCAATTCCAACCACTTATCTTAACACCATTTCTATGACCCTAACCAGATCCACCATTACCTCTTTAAAAAAAAGTTCTTTATTGCTTAAAGTATTACATAATCCTCCTTTTCCCCGTCATTCCCACCCCCAGCACATGCCCTCACCCCCCTACTGTTTGTATCCATTGGTCCACCATTCTTATTTAATTACTGTAGCAGGTTCATAATTGGTTTCCTGGGAACCGTTCACACAACTTTATTTTTTGTCTTACAACACCCAGAATTATGGGTTTCTGGTCTTAAATTCTGAATCTCTTTTTATGGATTCTGAGGCCCTGTCCAAACTGAACCCTGCCTACTTCTCCAGTCTCATCTCCTGATATCTATAGGTATTCTCAAAATTAAATATGCATAATCTCTTGAGATGCTAAACATCATTCTTACACTGCTCCCCACCCCCGTTGACTCTCATTCAGGTCATTAAGAAACAATGTTTTAGTAAATCTAGATAATAAGTGGACAGGAGTGTATTCCTACATTGAAGAAGCTTGTTTGAATTTCATGCCTGCAAGAACTTTCATCCCCATATCTGTAAAATTTGAAGAGGCTCTGCAGGTGAAACTGTTATGTCCATCCCAAATACCTAACCATTATTAGCAAATAGTATATCCCTCTATTTAATGGAAATATAATTTTCTCTATTTTTAATTTCTTCAAAACCCAGTAGTAGATGCTTAGTGTATTTTAGATAGCAGGCAGAGTGGTGGCTATGTTGGCATCCTATCTAATGAAAGAGTAATATGCAAATTGCCTATACCTCTGCTACACCTATAAGCCATGCCCACCAGCCAATCAGGAGTGAATATGCAAATAAATCCCAACCAAAACAGCTGCAGCCCCTAAGAGCAGGAGAAAGGCTTGGGTTTCCCTGGCAATGGAGGAAGCCAAGCTTTTCTCCTGCACTTACCGGCCTAGGCCTCCACTCAGTGCTACAAAGTTTCACTTATAGAAGATACATAAATCCCAACAAAAATGACAGCAGCCATGGAGCTGGAGAGAGCAGAGGCTAGGGTTGCCCCCAGCAATGGAGGAAGCCAAGCTTCTGCAGTCCTGGCCGGTCTAGGCCTCCACTCCAGGCTACAAAGTTTTAAATATAGAAGGTAAATAAATTCCAATAGAAATGGCTGCCGCCACAGAGCGGCAGTCCTGGCTGGTTTAGACTTCACTCCAGGCTACAAAGTTTCAATTGTAGAAGATAAATAAATCCCAGATACCAGGGCCTTCACTTGGGTCACTGGGGGCTGTGGCCAGCCTGCAAACCACCACAGGCCCCTTGCCCAAGCCTTCCCATGCCCCAAGGAAACCCCCACCATGATCTGGGACACCCTTCAGGGCAAACCAGCTGACCCCCGCCCATGCACCAGGCTTCTATCCTATCTAATAAAAGAATAATATGCAGATTGACCATCAGAATAGTTGCAATGAGAACTCAAAGTTTACAAAAGCTATTTCAGCCGTTTCCAAGAAACTCAGGGCCCAGGTGCAATGCCTGGGCACGCTTGGCCAGAGCGTGACCCACCACCTCCCTCCAAGCTCTAACCAACCCATTGTTCGGTGACCCACTCTACCTCCCTCTGTCCCACGGCATTCTACCTCCTGGCAACAGGGGAGCTGTGCCATGTTTGCAGCCCAGAACAGAGCATTGATTGCTGTTAGCACCTCAGTAGGAGGGATTTATCCTTTAAGCCGATCTGCTTTAAGGATTAGCTGCCATCACTGACCACTGTGGATGATCAATTGTGCAGGGGCTCTCCCCACAGAGCAGGACTTATTTCAGCAAGGCTTTTGTACACATGTAGTCTGCACCTTGAGTGTGTCGCTGTGGAGGTGGTTGGGTGATATTTTGATGTGGTCTGAACCTGTCCACCGGGTGCATTAACTCTGAGGCCTCCTGGGCAATACAGGCCTGCCCTTAGAAGTCAGGCCAGAAATTAGGCTGCTGCACTCCCATAGCCATTGAAGACAAACTTTATATGGCCATCTTAGGTCTGGGACCGGCACTGGCCCCTGCAGATATGATGGGACCAGAACCCTAACCCACTACAAATTAGCCCCCAGTTGCATCCACCCAACTCCTCAGGACTGTAACTATTGATTTTATACAGTACTCTCTTCCAAGTTCAAAGGTGTCTATACCTCTGAGGTAAGCATTAGGTCAAATATATGTCTCTCATCTAAAATACATTGAATTACGGTTTACTCAGCTACTTAAATGATTATTGACTTGGACAAATTACTGTGCCTTTCAGGGTTTCACGTTTTTCCTCTATAAATTCAATGTTATTTTAGACCAGCAGTCAGTAAACTATATTCAGCAGGCCATATCCAACTGGATCTTCTAAGAATGGACTTTATATTGTCATAAAGATTGTTTAAAAAAGAATATGCATGCCCTGATCGGTGTGCCTCAGTTGGTTGGAGGGTTGTCCCATTCACTGAAGGATTGTTGGTTCCATTCCCAAACCAGGGCAGGTGCCCAGATTTCAAATTTCCTGCTCGATCCCCTGTAAGGATTGTGCAGGAGGTAGCCAATCAGTGTTTCACACTCTTCCTTTGCCTTCCTCTCTCACTAAAAAAATAAAAGTAAAAAATCAATAAGAATATTTTTTAAAAATAAAAGAAGAATATGCAGAAGTGATACTCTATGGTCCACAGAACCAAAACTATTTACCATCTGACTTTTTAATATTTAAAGTATTATCAAAGGATTATAATACTAAGAAATGTGGTAAATAAATCTACTTTAGTAATTAAAATGTCTTGATCCTTTAAAGTGAATTCGTTATAGATTGGGAGCATAAGCATTTAACGAAGTATATTATATCAACTATCTTATTATATGTGAAAAAGCAAATTTGAAATAATTTAAATTCATCTTCTCAAATAAATTTTGTTTTAGAAATAATGAGCATGGAAAATTGTACCTTTGTATTTGAAATATCTAAAGAGTTTCTGAAAATAATTTATGCAAATATTAAATGACATATTGGCATATATTCTTTCTATAACTAAACTCATTGTATTTTTATATTTTCTTTTTCTCCATTTAGATAGAAGCAGATTTGGGATATCCTGGAGGTAAAGCAAGAATTATTCATAAGGAATCTGATATCATTACTGCCTTTGCTGTTAATAAAGTAAGTACATATATTTTTCTTTCTTTGGGTACTAGCTACTCATAGTTAGAGAATTTTTTCTGTTCTGATCATTTATTCAGTATCAGTATTTCTTTTTCCCAAAGTTACTTCCCACTCCTAAAATTGCAATCTCAGTAAACTTTTTATTTTATAAAATGATTATAATTAAAAATTAAAATGATAATTTAATTTTTGATAATATAATTTAAAAATTACATGATAATTTTTATTATGAATATATAGCAGATAAAATATTTTATTACTATGCAGAGGGAACTATCAAATATTTATATATGTGATAACCTTTAGAATTTATACAACACATTATAAGAGTTAATCAAAATAAAAGGTCCTTATATGAATATGTTGAATGTAGATCTTAGTATTAAATCAAATTTAAGCTTATGTAACCCATAGAAATTCTCCCTCTTTGACTTACAGCTGTATTAGCTGCCCAATTAGAGTGTTTTCTTTGTATTTCTTCGCCTTCTACTCAACATCTTTTATGTACAGAGTTCAGAGTTGAAATTTGTCTTAATTATTTTCCCCTTATCTCCTCCCTAATTGCTTCACTGTGGAGTTTATGGGACTTCTAGATACTTTTGTTTCCCTTTATTTTCATTAACTTAAAGGATATATATATTTTTCATGTATTTCAATTTAAAAACAAATTTTAAATATTATTCAAATGTATATCCTATGGCATCTATTCAGTAATCATTTCACCAAAAAGTCTTCCATCTTCCTTTGCTATGTCTCTCTCTTCTTTGATTTCTCCTGGATAGTTCTTTTGTAATTCTGTCCTCATCTCTTCCTGTCCCTTTATCTCATTTCTCTCATAGATATCTTTCCCTGAACAATGACTAGTTCTGTCAAGACAGGCAAGTTTGGAAGCAGCCCTTAACCAGGCAGTTCTCATGATTACTGTCTATACCCAATAAGTACTAGACTAGTACCTTCCTTTCCCTGAAGAAAATAATGATTTTAAATATTCTGTGCTATAAAACCAAGTAGCATTTATGCTTTTGGGGGAGAGATTTATATAAGCAGCTAGTAATGAACAATCATCCACATATACAAAGTCTGCCATTTACTAGGTAAGAATGTACTTGTTTAACATTTGTTTCTCCAGATTTGTTAAATTAGTAACTGATAATGCTTTACATTGCATTATTTAAAAACTAGGGGCCCAGTGCACAAAATTTGTGCACTGGGCATGGGTGGTTCATCAACCCAACCAGCCTCCTCTCACATACTGGGATCCCTCAGGGAATGTCCAACTGATGGCTAACCCAGCCATCGCCCTGCTCAGATCAGCACTGGCTGCTTTCGACCACCCAGCCCCGGGGGCTGGGCGTTCGCTGCCACTTCCGATCACAGTGCCCTGGGGCTGGGCGCTCCCTGCTGCCGCCACCACTGCTGCCACCGATTCCCCTCACAGGATCAGGGGGCTGGGCGCTCACTGCCACTGTCATTTCATCTCCACCCCTGGGCCTGGCGCTCGTGCCACTTGGCCCCAGCCCTGCTCCTGATTGGCTGGTAGCATAGCCAATCAGGAGCCAAGGTACGGTCAAATTTGCATGTTTCTCTTTTATTATATAGGATGCCAGTTAGCCCTGACTAGAATGGCTCAGTTGGTTGGAGTTTCATCCCATACAACAAAAAGTGGCAGGTTGGATTGCTGGTCAGGGCACATACCCAGTTTGCGGGTTCAATATCCAGTCAGACTTGTACAGAAGGCAAGCAATTGATATTTCTCTCATGCATCAATATTTCCCTCTTTTTAAAAATTAATAAAAAATAAAATTAAAACACTGACGAGATTGAACTTTTCCCATTTGTTTAGTTGTGAATTATCTGTGTCAAAAACTGAAAGATAAAATATGCTTCTATATTTAAGCTAAAAGTTAGCTTTCACAGTTTAATGGATTCTGTTAGAAAGCATGACTCCTAGACCAGAGATAAACAATGCTTTATTTCTGGTAGCAAAAGCAGTAGCCAGGGTACCACTATTTTTATACTGATTCCTGAGCTATACTTGCAAAGCAACGGGGTGAGGGCCAGATGATACCTGCACACAAAGTGCTTTGCATTACAGAAGAGGAACACTGAATTTAAGGAACCCCACATCTTTTCAATATTAGTAAGTATACCTGCCCTTTGATCTGGCCGGTATACTTACTAATAGTATTATATAGCCATATAGAGATTCTATTATAGCCATATAGAGATTCTAGAGATAATACTGTGGAACAAAGGGCAATGAATATGCAGAAGAGACTCATTAAGAATGGTCTCCCAGCCATCTAGTTATATCCTTTTACCATTTATATCTGGGGTCTCGGCTTTTTTCTAATTGGTTTGTATTTGCATTTTACATAATGATGGAAATATTAATCATCCTTTCATTTTGTCACCAGTATCTTTCCATTTTATGCTGTGGAGGCATTCATTTTTAAATCATAGATTTCTAAAATTTTGTATCATTTAATCTGATCAACCTTTATGATTTTTTCCCCATACTTCCCCAGCCTTTCTCTACCCTTATACTTTTTCTTTATGGTCCTTTTCCATATTCCATCCCCCCTCCCCAAGATTGAAAGGCTTTAGGTAAAAGTGGTATTATCTGACTTGAATAATTCACCATTCTTACTTTACTTTCGTGTTTCTTATCTTTCTCTACCTTCCAGGGCTTCTATCTTCATCATCCATCCCAGTTTCTAAACTATATAAACCTTAGGGAGATTGTATCCTTGTTATAAACTGGCAAGATAGTGCTAGAAGAAGAAGTAAAGTAGAAAATATCCATTGCCACTTGTAGCTGGCTTTTTCTTGGATGCTCTTGAATTCTTAGAATATAAACATATCTCAAAACTCAAGCTGATGATTATTACACTCAAAATTTAATTATTAAAATTAATTTAAAATAGTCATTTGTGAGAATGCAGTATATTCTATATCTTAAAGTTATCATTTCTTGAGACTGTTTTGTAATTTTCGTGTTCAAAAGTAGCCTATATACATGTTGTACTTTATTATTGAAAAATTACCATATGATTTATTTTTTAGGCAAATAGAAACTGCATAGCAATTGCTTCAAGTCATGATGTTCAAGAACTGGATGTTTCTGGAATTCTGGCTACACAGATCTATACTTGGGTTGATGATGATATAGAAATGGAAACCAAAGGGTACCCTTATACTTTGTTTTTATTCAGTAACATTGCAATTTGAATGATGATTCCACAGAACTTTAATTTTTTCAAAAGATTTTTTAAAGGAATATTCCTAGATTATAAGTAGAAGCTGCTAAACAGTAAAGACCATGTGTTAGGAGCTTAAAAGAAGATAATTGAGGGTTAAAAGAGAGTTTGTGAAGGGATTTGAAATTATTTACAGATGAAGTTATTGCCTATGAGTAAGGAGTTAAAAGTTGAAGACAATTTATTTTAAAGGGAAACAAAGTTGTCTGTTAGAGCTTTCAGGTATATTAGAATAAAAAAAATGGGTTGCTTTCATCCTGATTGACATTTCTTTGTAGGTCAGAAGATTTCTTGGTTATACGTGCTCATAATGATTTAACAACTGTGCAAGGTACAACCCCATATACACATAGCAATCCTGGCACTCCAATCAACATGCCATGGCTTGGTAGTACACAGACTGGCAGAGGAGCATCTGTGGTATGTGGAGTTAAAAATATTTATATATAAATATCCTATTTTTTTCTCTAGTTTGATAGGTACAAGATCATTTAATCAATATGATCTAAAAATTCTCAACCTTTTAGTAGATCGTATGTGCTACAAATTGTAAATTTTGGTTATAAAGAATATGTTTCATATTTAAAGATAAGATGTATTTTAAATAAATAATTTAAAATACAAAGACTTTTTAAAAAATATGTTTTTATTTATTTTAGAGAAGAAGGGAAAGAGAGAGAGAGGGAAAGAGAGAGAGATAGAAAGAATCATCTATATGAAAGTGAAACATTGATTGGCTACTTCCTGTGTGACCACTACTGAGGATCAGGCCACAACCTGGGCATATGTTCTGTCAGGAATCGAACTGATGAACTTTTGGTGTATGGAACAATGCCCAGGCAACTGAGTCACACCGACCTGGACCAAAGAGCTATATTTTATTTTATTATTATTATTTTAAAATATATTTTTATTGATTTCAGAGAGGAAGGGGAGGGAGAGATAGAAACATCAATGATGAGAAAGAATCATTGATGTGCTGCCCTGTGCATGCCCCAGAATGGGGATTGAGCCTGATACCCAGGCATGTACCCTGACTGGGAATAGAACCATGACCTTCTATTTCATAGATGCTCAACCACAGAGAGCCATGCCAGCCAGGCAAAGAGCTGCATTTTAAGTAATAATTATTTAGAACTTATTGGTCCAAATCAGCAAGGTGTGGTTTATTCTATCCACCACCTGTTTTTGAACATTGAGAATAGTGTTTACATTTTTCATTGGTTGAAAAACTCAAAAGAAAAATGGTATTTTATGACACATAAAGTTATATGAAATTCAAATTTCAGTATCTATAAATAAAGTTTTATTGGAATATAGCCATAGTCATTTGTTCATGTTGTAATGGCAGCATTGAGTATCTGAGACAGAAACCATATGCCCATAAAACCCAAAATATTTATTATCTGGTCCTTTGGAAAAAAGTTTGCTAAACCCTAGTTTAGACATCTTTTAATAGATAACAGACTAACAGCTATGCCCATATTAAGTATGATATTTTTTAATGCTGAAACAAATATATACTCTTTTTTTGAACAAACAATAACAATATAATTATTTTAAATTTAAGCAAAGTGTAAAATTCAAATGAACTGAAATAATTTTTCTGTAGTAATGGAAGATCTCGTTGAGCCCTGATTACCAAAGATGTGGATCGTGTTTAAACCTCCATGAGATTCCTTTATTGGTAGTTAAGGTATAGATAGTTAGGGTACATAGACTTGAAGAAACCCAGCCCCTAGCTCTCTCAGTGGCTTTCTAGGTAGCAGAGTTTTTCAGTTTCCTATGTCCTGTAAAGTTCTTTGGTCAAAAAAATTTTCACTAATTGGTAAAAGGTAATTATTTAAGTAAAGGCTTACCCATCTTTAATACTTGAAAATACTTTGTTTAATGCAGTTTCTTTATTGCTCATATTATCTTATTCTTTGAGATGTCTGTTGTAGCTGTTACAATTACTTCTACATATCATTCATCAGATGAAGCTTGATATCCACAAAGGTCAAATGATTTAATTCAGGTCACTGTGTCAAATTCTGTTTGTTTTGTTAATCCTCAGAGAGTAGGAAAAAGAAAAAGAGAGGAACATTTCTATGTAATAGAGATACATCAATTGGTTGCCTCCTGTACGAGCCCAGACTTGCACCAGTAGATTGAACCTGAAACCCAAGTAGTAACTCACCAGGAATTGAGCCTGTAAGCCTTTGGTGCATGGGCCAATGCTCTAATCATTGACCTACCCAGCCAGGTCTCACTATCTCAAATCTGTGGTAGAGCTTGTATTAGAGTCCTCTGTTCCCCTTAGCTTACTGATTTCAGATGGGAGCATTTTAAAATTAAGTTGAAGGGTTCCCTTTTCTCAGCATCCTCATCCTCACCAGCACTTGTCATTTGTTGATTTGTTGATGATTGTCATTCTAACAGGTGTGAGAAGGTAGCTTATTGTCATTTTAATTTGTATCTCTCCAATGGTTCAGTTACCTTGAGCATGTTTTCATGTGTCTCTTGGCCTTCCTTATGTCCTCTTTTTATTTAGGTCCATTGCCTATTTTTTGATTGGGTTGTTTATCTTCCTTTTGTTAAGTTGTATGAGTTCCCTATAAATGCTGAGATTAAACTCTTATCAGAGATAACATTGGCAAATATAATATCCCATGTAGTAGCTTTCTTATTGTTTTGCTGATGGTTTCTTTTCTGAACAGAAGCTTTTAATTTTGATGTAGTCCCATTTGTTTATTTTCTCTTTAGTTTCCATTGCTCTAGAAGCTGTATCAGTGAACATACTGCTTTGGCATATGTCTGAGATTTTGCTGCCTATGGATTCCTCTAAGATTTTGATGGTTTCCCATCTTACGTTTAAGTCCTTTATCCATTTTGAGTTTATTTTTATATGTGGTGTGAGTTGTTTCATTTTTTTTGCATGTATCTGTCCAATTTTCCCAACACCATTTATTAAAGAGACTGTCTTGACTTCATTGTATGCTCTTGCCTTCTTTGTCAAATATTAATTGAGCATAGTGCTTTGGGACGATTTCTGGGTTCTCTATTCTATTCCATTGGTCTATATGTCTATTCTTGTGTCAGGCAGTTTTGAAAACAGTGGCTTTATAATATAGCTTGATATCTGGTATTGAGATCCCTCCTACTTCGTTCTTCTTTCTCAGGATTGCTGCACCTATTCTGGGTTTTTTTTTTTTTATTCCAGATGAATTTTTGGAGAGTTTGTTCTAGATCTGTTAAATATACTGTTGATATTTTAATGGGGAGTGCATTAAATCTATAGATTGCTTTGGGTAGTATGGATGTTTTAATTATGTTGATTCTCCAATCTGTGAACACGGTGTATTCTTCCATTTGTTTATGTCTTCCTCTACTTATTTCAGTGACCTGTAGTTTTCCGAATACAAGTCTTTTACCTCTTTAGATAAGTTTATTCCCAGGTATCTTAATTATTTTGATGCGATGGTAAATGAGATTTTTTTTAAATCTCTCTTTCCATAGTTTCGCTACTGGTGTAAAAAAATGCCATGGATTTCTTGGTGTTAATTTTGTATCCTGCTACATTGCCAAATTCATTTATTAAGTCTAATAATTTTTTATGGAGTCTTTTTGGTTTTCATGTCATCTGCGAATAATAACAGTTTTACTTCTTTTCCAATTTGGATGCCTTTTATTTCTTCTTATCTGATTGCTGTGGCTAGGACTTTCAGTACTGTGTTGAGCAGGAGTGGTGAAAGTGGGCATCCCTGTCTTATTCCTGTTCTTAGGGGAAATGGTTTTAGCTTTTGCCCATTGAGTATGATGTTGGCTGTAGGTTTGTCATATAAAGTTTTTATTATCTAAACCCTCATGCACTGCTGATGGGAATGCAGACTGGTGCAGCCACTGTGGAGAATAGTATGGAATTTCATCAAAAAACTAAAAATGGAACTCCCATTTGACCCAGTGATCCAATTTCTAGGAATATATCCCAAGAAATTAGACACACCAATCCGAAAGCATATATGCATCCCTATGTTCATAGAAGCACAATTTACAATAGCTAAGATTTGGAAACAGCCTTAGTGCCCATCAACAGTTGAGTGGGTTAAAAAACCATGGTACATTTACACTATGGAATACTACACTGCTGTAAAAAGGAAGAGGCTCCTACCATTTGCAACAGGATGGATGGAGCTGAAGAGTATTGTGCTAAGTGAAATAAGTCAGTCAGAGAAAGATAAATATCGCAGAATCTCATTTGTGAATTATAATGAACAACATAAATGGATGAACAAAGGGAAGGAAGAAGAGGGATCAACCAAAGAACTTGTATGTATGTATATAAGCCTAAACAATGGACACACACCAGGGGGGTGAGGCTATTAATGGGGGGCAGGAGGGTGCAATGAGAGGATAAGGACATATATGTAACACCTTAATCAATAAAAAGAAATTAAGTTGAAGAATTTGAAAAGCATTATAGTAATTATTCAAATGAATGGCTTTGTCATTAATAGTTATTTTTCCCCATTGATAAATATATTAAAATTCATTTTTTAAATCTGATATTATCATCTTTTATAGGAGACCATAAAGATAATATACAAAATATATGAAAAGATGTAATAGGCACATTTTTTCCAACTCCAGTTTCAGGGAATATGTAATACAGTTCTTCCTGTCACAGCTTTCTGTGCTGATCCTTTTCCTTGCACATTGCTCCCTCTATTCTGTACACGGCAACCAGAGTTGCTGTTTTCTAAAGCATCATTCAGGTTGTCACTTCCCTGTTTAATACTTTCAGATTTTCCAGTAAAACTTGAAAAAAAAAAAAAACACAACAAAAAACATGTCCTTATTAACATGGCCTCTGTGATTTAACCACTGCTGGCCTCCGCCAGCCTCATCACTCTTCATTACACACTTGATTATCTTTGCTCCAGTTATAGTGGCCTTCTTTCTGTCACTGGAACACATTAAGCCCATTGCCGTTTCAGTGCCTGTACCTTCATTACTGCTTGAAATGGTCTTTCAGATTTTAACCCAAATTCCCATAGATTTCCCTTGTTTACCTCTTGAACGCATCTGCCCCTCCCTGCTTTACCCCCAGACGCTCTATGTCATGTTATTTCATTTTATCATCCTTGTAGCTTTTATCAGTTTCGATCTTATCTGTTATTTGGATGTCTTTTTTATACACTCTAAGCTCTTTGAGAGGTTACTTTATGCCTGCCTTATACACAGATGATCTCTAACTAACATGGCATTTAATATATAGTAGGTACTCAGAAAATATTTTATTTAATATTAAGCATTATAATACACTAGAGGCCCAGTGCACGAAATTTGTGCACAGGTGAGGGGGAGTGTCCTTCAGCCCAGTCTTCACCTTCTCCAATCTGGGATCCCTTGAGGGATGTCTGACTGCCCTCTCACAATCCAATTGCTTGCCTGCCTGCCTTCCTGATTGCCCCTAACTGCTTCTGCCTACCAGCCTGATCACCCCCTAACCACTCCCCTGCCAGCCTGATTGATGCCTAACTGCTCCCCTGCCAGCCTGTTTGCCCCTAACTGCCCTCCCATTCAGGCCTGGTCACCCCTAACTGCCCTCCCCTACAGGCTTGATCACCTCCAACTGCTCTCTCTTGCAGGCCTGGTCCCTCCCAACTGCCCTTCCTTCTGGCCATCTAGTGGTGGCCATCTTGTGTCCAAATGGGTGCAGGATCTTTGACCACATGGGGGGAACCCTCTTGTGTGTTGGAGTGATGGTCAATCTACATATTGCTCTTTTATCAGATTAGATAGAGGCCTGGTACATGGGTGGGGGTCAGCTGGTTTGCCCTGAAGGGTGTCCTAGATCAGGGTGCAGGTTCCCTTGGGGCGTGGGGCAGCCTGGGCAAGGGGCCTGTGGTGGTTTGCAGACCTGCCACGCCCCACCTCCCCTCCAGTGACCCAAGTGGAGGCCCTGATATCTGGGATTTATTTATCTTCTACAATTGAAACTTTGGGAGTGGAACCAAGCCTTCTGCACGCTCCATGGCAGAACCATTTCTGTTGCTATTTATGTATCTTCTGTAATTGAAACTTTGTAGCCTGGTGTGGAGGTCTGAGCAGTAAAGGCAGGTGGAAAGCTTGGCTTCCTCTATCACTGGGGAAACCCAAGCCTCCCGATCCTGCTCTCTGTGGCTGCAGCCATCTTGGTTGAGTTTATTTGCATATTTGCTCCTGAGTGGCTGGTGGGCATGGCTTCTCAGTATAGCAGGGTATGGTCAATTTACATATTACTCTTTTATGAGATTGGAATTGTAATTCCTTATAGGACTTAATTTTCTTCCTATCTAAAGAAGGATATATTTTTAGTTGGCATCATTGTGATTTGTAAACATAAATATGGATTGTTTTATTCCATCCTCAAGAACAAGACACCTATATAATGTTATTTTTTAATATGGATCTTCTAAAATAATTAATGACTTTTTTCCCTTATAATGTTTTACATATACTTTCAGAAATTTAAGTCTGTGTTTGTATATTTTTTATACTTATCATTATTTTAGTCAGAAAATATCATTTAGTTAGAAAAAAAGGTAAATGAAGAACAGAAATCTTTAGGCATTTCTTTAATTAACGGGAAATGAGATTTAAACATGAAGTTTACTAAACAAAAGTTTAACATTTATTGGATTTTCATTTTTTGTGGGGAATTGATAAAATATTTTCTTAAGCCCATTATTTTATTGAATTATGAATACTCATGAAAAAGAACATTTATTTTAACCAACTTCTGCTTTATTGAATTATCATCTGTATTTATATATACCTGTCAGTGTTTCTGTCCATCACCAATTCTTCTGGATAATCTCTAACCTCCCTATCAGATCCTGTTATCCCTCACCAGTTTAGGCTAATTGAACAATTTAAAATTCAGAACAAAAAAAAAAAGGCTACATGATACTGATGTACAAACTACGGTAATATGTAACTGTAGTTATGATGCTATGTAAATAAGAAATGTTCTTTAAATTAAAATTATCTCTAACTTTACATATATATTTTACTTTTATTTTGAGAGGCTTTGTAAATCATTCAAAACATGATTTACAAATGGGTTAGTAAACAGCTCCAAATTATCAATTAAAAATTTATGTGATTCTCTGTTTACCTTTTTTTTTTTCTCACATGCTTCTGCCTGTCTTTTTAACCTTATAACTATTCAGGATTATTCCAATAAATTTAATGGGATCAGAAAAGAATTGACAAGAAAGGAGGTAAGATTAAATACTCAAGGTGACTTTGTTCCTAGACCCTAGTCAATGATGCAGAAAATGTATGTACACTGAAATGTAAGAGGGCTGAGCTGTTAAACTCAATTTGTTACCATATTTAATGTTTTTACCGCTAATCATAGCAATTATGGAATCACATATAAATAAATAAATTTTATTTGACTCTCCTGTCACAAGTAGATTTTTTAATGCTATTATAACTAAAAATAAACACTTTTTTTTATTAACAGATGATTAAGAAAGCCATTAATAATGTCAGAAGAATGACTTCTCATCCTACTCTTCCTTACTGTAAGTTGATAATATTTAGTGATTATTCGAAGAAATTAAAGTCTAAGTAAAAAGATAGTCAACATTTATTTTACTTTTTTTGTAGAGAATGTTTGTTAGCAAATAACATCTTCATTTCAAAATTGGATAAAAACAGAAAAAAAATTAATAGGGAAGCCTAACTTAATATAGTAAATTTTTAGCATTTTGACTACATATTTTAAGTTAGCATATTTTATTTTTTAATATTTTTGGACTCTTTACACAAGTTGTAGTTGATAATTATTGTTTAAACAATAGGATTACTTCCATCTTTTCTTATATAAACCAGAAGCATATTGTGGTCATTTATTGTTCATCAAAATCAGTTTGTATATTACTACTATTTTGTCAGTTTGTCTTTTATTGGACACACTAATAGTAAGTATAGGAAATAGTTATTATAATATTATTCTAAGGCAGGGTATCTTTAAGTTAATCTCTATGAATCTCAAAATTTTTGCTTTAATGAAGAATTTTATTAATGAGGAATTTATTAGAAGTATTGTAACAGAGAAAAATAATAGAGACAATTTTTAAATTAACTGGTGGGTTAGAATCAACATTCATATTGACATATGAGTATTCCAAATTTTTTAAGTACAATTTTTAAATTGTCCTACCACACAGTAACAAAAATACAGCGTGTTATTAAGAAGTGTTCAAGTCCCTTCAATTTAATAACCTATAAAATAAAAGTTCTACCTTCATTTTTGAGATTTATCCTGATAAAATATAATTGATAAAACCAGTGTTCTTTTCAACTTAATTATCATAAGCATCTCTTAACAAAATTGTACACCAGAGTCCAATAAAAGGATTCAAGAGAACCATATATTTAAAATGAAGAGAGTACTTTCTGTTACTTATGCTAGAGCAGGTGGTCAGCAAACTGTGGCTTGTGAGCCGCGTTTTGCCACTCTGTTGATTAGTGAGTTTGCTGACCACTGGGATGGGGGCTTAATCACAGGGAACAACACAGCCTGTAATTATTGGAATCAAGAGTTTAGGTCAGTGGTCGGCGAACTCATTAGTCAACAGAGTGGCAAAACACGGCTCGTGAGCCTCATGCTTGCAAGCAGCACTTTGCTGACCACTGTGCTAGAGGAATATAATAATAGTAGTGGCCCAGTGCATGAAATTTGTGCATGGAGGGAGGGTGCACCCTCTCCAATCCAGCCTGCACCCTCTCCAATCCAGGACCCCTTGGGTGATGTCCGATTGCCAGTTTAGGCCCGACCCATAGATATCCCTCTTGCAATTCAGGACCACTGGCTCTTAACCACTCACCTGCCTGCCTGCCTTAATGCCCCCAACTGCCCTTCCCCGCTGGCCTGATCTCGCCCCTAATTGTCCTTCCCTGCTGGCCTGGTCACCCCCAACTGCCTTCCCCTGTAGGCCTGGTTGCCCCCAGCTGCCCTCCCCTGCTGGCCTGATCTCACCACTAACTGCTCTCCCCTGCTGGTCTGATTGCCCCTAACTGTCTCTGCCTTGGCCTCCACCACTATGGTTTTGTCCAGAAAGAAGTCAGATGTCTGAAAGATAGCCAATCTACCCAGTCTAATTAGCATATTAGCCTTTTATTAGTATAGATTTAAAAAATTAGTCTTTTTACTACCTTGAATTTATTCAACACTAGAAGTATGTTTTCTATCCACAAGTCTAATGTGAAGTGAAAACTAATAATCAGTAATGAAGCATAGAGAGCAACTAGTCAAATGTATTTCATAAATAAAGCCTAAATATTATTACTCCCACAGCAAGATAGATATACTTGGGATTGCTTAAAAAATCGATCTTCTATACAGTAGGGTTTGGAAGTGTCCTGAAATATTGAAAAGACTTCATTTCTTTCTCATCTCCATAGTCATCTTTCTTCCAACAGATGACTAGTTTGTAGGAAATATTCTTTACCTTAATCCCATAAATTTAAATAGAGATCTCTAGTTTCAAAAGCAGTTAATGGACTTATTTTCAAAGTCATTAGGTAACATTAGATCACTTCTGTCTTGGAATAAGAACTAACTTTCTTTAGAGAAGTACCATAACTGGCAGATAAAAGACTTGAAAATTTTAAAGCTCATTAAATTAATCACTGGATTTTTTTTTTCAGTATATCTTTTCATGTCATGATCAAGTACACAGGTAGTAATTTAGTTCAATAAACACTTTTGATGTGGTGAAAATGTTATGAGACAAGATTTTTTTTACTCCAAATTTCAGATATTTCATAATAGCTTCTTGCCTTGGAGTAGATCTTGAAAAATTTTAGTCACTAGAGACCAATATTTTTTTAATTTCTATTCTAGAGAAATTTTTTAGAAGTTAGGCTAACAAATTGGAATAAAATAGAAATGAAAGTCTTAAGAGGACTTCAATTATGAACTTATTGAGGTTTTTACCATTGTAGTTAACCCATTTCTTACCTGTTTGATATAATACTATTCAATTGCTAATGAGGAATATTTACTCAGACAAGTTGGTTATAGGAACCTTTATCTTGCCCTTTAAAATCTTAGGCTTCAAAGCCTTTAAGAGACTTAATTCATTTTATATGTCAGATACTAATAATGAAGGATTTTTCTCAAGTAAATAAAACCAGAAATAATAATAGAAAAATTTGAGTGCTTTTTAAACACAAGTAGTCCAATTTATTTTTCTGAATAAGCTGAAGCAAGACTGTTGGAGTTGAGGGAAAATAAGTTTTATCCCAGTCTCAAGAATTCTCCCCACCCTTCCACCCCAGCCCAGTGTTAAAGCATTTCAAAACAATTTAAGTCCCTTTACTTTAAATACTTGGTAAGGAATAAAGAATCTTGACTAATATATGATTAGCAATGTGATAGGCCTTATTTACATTAATAAAATTTCACATGACTTCTATACCTCATTAACACTGATAATTATGCTTAATATAAATTGATACCTATATGTATCATTATTCTCCTTTTATGGGAAGGAAATAGGCTCAGAGAGATTAAAATAAATTTCTTAGTCTCACAAAATTAAGAAATAGTGAAGTAAATAATTAGAAATTATTTAACTTATTCATATTTCTCAATGAAACATTTTAAGATATGAAGTAATAACTACTAGAATTTTTTTTATCGTGATACTCAAGGCCTTCTACAAACTTTTTTTTCCCTAGAGGAAAGAGTATAAACTTCTTTAAAATATATATATATTTTTTTATTGACTTCAGAGGAGAAGGGAGTGGGAGCAGGAGATAGAAACATCGACGATGAGAGAAAATTATTGATCGACTGCCTCCTACATGTCCCCTATTGCGGGTTGAGCCCACAACCTGGGCATGTGCCCTTGACCAGAATCGAACCTGGAACCATTCAGTCCACATGCCAATCCTCTACCTACTGAGGCAAATCGGCTAGGGCAAAAATGTATAAACTTAAATATTAATTATGTTACTACTAAGAATTGACTTGGTAGTAGTACCAAGAATTTTAAGTGGTTATAAAAATTATTTATTAAAGGTATTAAAACATCATTGAGATCATTTCAAAAGGAAATAAAATTTATAGAGTTCTGCTTTAATTGCTTCTGTTGTTTTGTATGAGCATATGTTCTCAGTCAAAAGTACATCTTATTACTATCTGTTTTTAAGACGAAGTATTCAAGTGAAATTTCATACAAAGGTAAATTGGCTATGCTTAATTTCTTAGAGGTGTTTCTTCCATAAATATTTCCACATTGGATTAAAAAATAAATTTTTCCAAAGGTTCCTGAAATAAATTTGCAATTTGTGCCCTTTTATGATGCAGATCTGACAGGAGCTCAGGATGGAAGTGTCAGAATGTTTGAATGGGGCCATTCTCAACAGATAACCTGCTTTCGATCTGGCGGCAATTCAAGAGTTACAAGAATGAGATTTAACTACCAGGGAAATAAGGTAGTATATAAAAATACAAATGGGAAAATGGTTTGATTATATTGGAGGTTTATAATCACTAGTTTGGGTTTTTGAAGAGTATAGCTAGTGAGCTAATAGTAAAGCATTAACCTATATGAATTTTTTTTTTTAATCTCACTAAGAATGCTTACATTTGTTTGGTTCTTCTTGGAAAGACATTGTATATATGTCTGTTAAAATTCACTTAAATGATGCTCAAGGACCAAATGATGCGAGGACCGCCTTCTGTTACACATTTTTTATTAAACATTTGGTTCTATATTTTTGTTTATCCTCTGGAACCTACTCAAAGTATGGTCAAGTACCAGGTAGCAAGTAACATCTGGGAACATCTTTGAGTGCAAATTATTGACTCTACTTCAGACCTACTGAATCAGCATCTGCATTTTAACCACATACTCTGATGATATGTACACACATTGAAGTTTTGAGAAGCACTGCTCTAGAACAGGATATTGACAAACTATAGTCCAGCCACCTGTTTTATAAATAAAATTTTATTGGAACACAGGTACTCCATTCATTATTTGTTTTCTAGGATTACTTTTCAACTCTAACAGCAGAATTCAAGAGAATAAAGACTTTTAGCTGGCAAGCCTAAAATAATTACTGTAGAGTCTTTAAGGAAAAGTTTGTTGCCCACCCAGTGTTGCCCAGTGGTTGAAAGTCAGCCCATGAATCAGGAGGTCATGGTTCAATTCTCAGTCAGAGTACATACCCAGGTTGCGGACTCAATCCCCAGTAGAGGGTGTGCAGGAGGCAGCTGATTGATGTCTCTCATTGATGTTTTTATCTCTAACCCTCTCCCTTCCTTTTTCTGTAAAGATCATGAACCAGGAGGAAGGAAGGGAATACCAAGTACTAGAAATATTGAGAAACAACACATGCCTAGACACATCCTGATTATTTAATTTTGTTTTATTTTTAATTCAAGGATAAAGAGAGCTAGAGGCTCTTTAGGAAAAGAGGTAACAATGGTTACTTAGAGCCTCTCCAAAATTAATGGCATTGGCCCCCTTCAAAACAGAGGTTACAAATAGACAGTAGAACAGAATTCTGATGGACAAGTAATGAGAACTACGAGTTTAATGAAGATAACTTAATAGATAAATACTCAAAGGTATATATATGTACAGGAATGTTCAAAGTAACACTTTTTATGTGGGCAAAATTGGAAACTGTTCACAGGGAAAAGTTTAAAAAATTATAACTATATAGTGTAATGCTACACAGCACAAGAATAGGGTTGATTTGGTTATAAGTTCAAAACATAATTGTGGAATTGTGTATTTATTATGATCTAACTGTTATTTACATGTTTTCCTTATTATGTATTTCTAGAAGTTGTCATTTTATATCTTTTTCAAAATGAACAGTTTTCTACCTTATACATGCTAAAACTTTATCACATAGCTTAATGTATAAATCCAGCATCCTATTTTTGGAGTACTTAATAAAGAATATATAGACTAGGCTGTTGGTTAGTATAATAAAATGGGCGTATTTTTTAATGTATAACCTTGTAAATTTTAAAACAGTACCTAAATGTTTTTCTGGATGCATAGGTGAAGTGAAAAGTTAAACAATTTTTAATCAAATGTTTAAGAATCAAAGTATGGATTCAAAGTAAGGGTAAGGGTAAATGTGTGCTTCAGTATTTGTATTAAACACCTAAATAATTTTTTCTCTAAGTTTGGAATTGTTGATGCTGATGGATATTTGAGTTTGTATCAAACAAACTGGAAATGTTGTCCAGTCACTGGAAGCATGCCTAAGCCATACCTGGTAAGCCAAAAATTCCTAACTTCAAAATTTTACGAATTTTTCTTTTAAAGATACCAAGAATATATATTTGAGGCAAGAAATATTCAAACCAAAAAATAAAATCTGTCTAGTCCTATGTATTCAACAGTTTACTATAAGCTCCTGTTCTTGTATTATATGAAAATTACTCTATAAGGTATAAAAAGCTCTGGTAACTTGTAAAATTAATCTGTTTATATCCAACATGGCACCTCCAGAGAACAATGCAAACTGTGAGTTACTCAAACCCTTTTCTAGCTTCACTAAGCTACAGCAGGTATTACACCTAAAAAGAATGATCAAAAGCCCAGTGCAACTGGTTGCCTTTCTGCATTATTCCTCATGAACAAACAAAGTAGAAAGCGTATTATAAAGCTGGTACTATTATTTTCGTGCTCATCTCTTTAAAAAAGAATTGATACATTTCAATTCAGGATCACACAGGCTTAATGAATTTTCTCCATCTTCATAAGCATTGAATTTATATATAACATATTCTTTAGTGAAGCCCTTTATAGGACTAACTCCTTTATAGGACTAAGCAGTATCTATCAAGGAAATATTAAGAATATGGGTTAAGATTCTGATAATTCGCCTAAGGTTAAATGCTCGAATATAGTACTAATCTAAATAAAAGCAAACAAAAGAGAGTTGATGAGATACCTTTATTTTTCCTCATATTTTTATTAAGCCAACAGATTTAAATATACAAGTTTATATTCCCTAAGGAACTGTTTTTGTATGATTTTTTAATTTCTAAAGAGAAAAATTGGATTGAAATGTTCATTATTGACTTTGGGGGAATAAAATAGATTGGTTCATTTTAAAGACATATCCTTTAGCTTAGTTCCAATAGTGATCAGGGGATAATGGGGAAGTGACTCTAAGGGAAAAAAATCTTCATTTGATGATTTTGACATACTTTAAGAAATCATTTTTAGCCTTACCTGCATAGCTGAGTTATTTAGTGTCAACCTATGAACCAGGAGGTCACGGTTTGATTCCTGGTCAGGGCACATGCCCGGGTTGTGGGCTTTATTCCCAGTGTGGGGCATGCAGGAGGCCCACATCAATGATTCTCTCCCATCATTGATGTTTCTATTTCTCTCCCTTTCTCTTCCTCTCTGAAATCAATAAAAACATTTTTAAAGTCATTTTTTATTAAAGAGAAACATCTGAACAAACATAATTTAGAAGTCCTTGTAATTAACTAAAACTCTCATAATATTTTAAGTTATTTGAAGGAATATTGAAAGACTGTAAATTTTTAAATTTTGTTAATATTAGTAATATGTTTTTATTTACATGAAAAATTATTTAAAGCTTTAAATATTTCTGAAAATAAATAATTTTGCTTGAGAATCTAGTATCCTAGCTTCTGTCTTCTAAGTCTAAAGTTTTTATAAATATTCCAAGAGAAATATTTAGAGTTTAAACTTCTTTTGTTTGTTTTTTAACTTTTGGTTGAACAAAAACAAAGGGCTTCATAAAGGATCATGACATATTCAGCTTATTTAAATGATTCAAGAATAGGTGTGTGTATGTGTGCATGGATATAAGTATATGAAAGGAGAGGCAAAGCAAATGTGGCAAATGTTAAAAATTGGTGAATCTGGGTAAAGTGTGTATGAGGATTCTGTGTTTTACCTCTGAAACTTTTCCTAAAGGTTAGGGGTCAGGGCGGGAGGGGATGGAATGCAGAGTTTAAGGAAGCCATAAGTTACATGATCAGTTTTTGATTAATGCATCTACCCGTTATGAAACTGTTAATAACATTAACTTTTGCTGTTTATAATTATTACAGACTTGGCAGTGTCATAACAAAACAGCCAATGATTTTGTCTTCATTAGTTCCTCCTCTCTGATAGCTACAGCTGGTCTTTCAACTGACAATAGGTAAGAGATTATAACTGAAATTGAAGTGCATATGAAATAGTTGAGCTTTATTTGTAATTGCTTTATGTCTTTGCCTCTCAAGAATGTTTTTATAATCGTGCCCTTTAAATATATATATTATAAAAATTTTTGTTTGGGGCATTTTAGTATTCTAATTATAAATTTAAGCGTATTCTGTTGCCATTAAAAACAAATCCAGGTAGTAGGGTAAAAGGAGTCGGATACATGGTGATGAAAGGTGACTTCAATTTGTGTGATGAACACACATATCATAGAATTGTACACTTGAAACCTATATAATTTTAATAAGCAATATTGCTTTAATATAATAAAATTTAAATTTTTTTTGAAAAAAATCCATTCCTTTTGTATTGTTAATATTCTAATGTCAAGATTTGAGTGTAACAAATAAGGTTTGGTTGTTGGTGCAGTTTTTTTTCCATATGATTCCGTGTGTTAAGAAAGCTTTAGACAAAAAAAACAAAAACACATGTAGTTATTGACCATGCTATTTAGTTAATGCTCACTGTGGCTCTATTAGATAGATCAGCAATTTTCAACCTTTTTCATCTCATGGCATACATTAACTAAGTATTAAAATTTGGCAGCCCAGCTGGAAAAAAATAGGTGTAATTTTGATTGACATAAAAAGCAATATTATCTCCTTATTTGCTCCAAAGTAACTTAAAAAAAAAATCAGGTGTCTGATACAAAGAATTAATCAATCAGGTGCAACCTTTTTATGCAACATGACCAATGAGATTCAGCTCTTTTATATGACCTATATATTTATGGTTCAAGACAGGGCATTCACACTGGATGGTTATTATTGTGTTGGCTGTTATCATTTTTTTTTTATTTGACAATCTAAGGCATTAGAGGTCAGTATCCCTGAATAAATAGTTGAGTATTTCATGTTTTAAAAATTCTTGCAACTGACCAGTTGAAATCACTGACTGTTTCACAAAAAGAAACTTAAGACTTATTAATTGTACATTAGCTAATAAGTGATAGCCTGTCTCCATCCCCTCAAAAATCGTTAAATATGTCTTACCCTGCCTCCATCTCCACACCCCCACTTTTAACTTCCTTCATACAGCTGAGTTACGAGATCAAGGCCAACTGAGGCTGCTGAGCTTTTATATTTAAGGGTATGGCCTCATTTGTCCTAGAAATGGGACTGTAGGCATGTGGAGTTTTTAACCCATCTTCCATAAAAATTCTTACATATATTGGTGCCTTCTTTGCAAGTCATGGAAAGGCATAAAAGCTGCTCCCATTCATAGTAAGAAATTTCTTTGTACTTCAGAAAATTCAGTGTATCCTATTTGTGTATGGCAATCTGTTAGAGAATCAGTGAATATAAAAAGTAACTTCCCTATTCAGGCTTCATATAGTAGTATTTGTAAATACATGTTAATATTAAAGTACTCAATTTTATGAGTTAGTTTTTAAATTTTGTTTAAAATTAATCATACATAAATATATTGGTTACTTGTATTTGGTGTGTTTATAAATCTAAGAACTTTATGCGAGAGCAAGGTTTAAATGTTATGTTACTATATGAGACATAATTTTTATTGTTAACTTTGTGTCACTCAAGAGTAATTTTTTTTTTCAGAAACATATGTTTGTGGGATACTCTTGTAGCATCTGCCAATAGTTTAGTTCATGGTAAGTTTTGAAAGCATTTTATAAATATTGAAAGTCAAGAAATTCATAAACTAAGAATTATTTTTAAATGAATACGGTTTTTTAAATAGCATATTTATTAGCCCATGAGGTTTAGTTTGCCCTTGGTAACACAGTTTAAAAGCAGAAATAATGCAGTATGCATAATTAAACCTTCACTATATTTTGATGAGGGACAGACAGTAGAACAGATAATATAAAAATCATTTGTCTTTACTTGGATCTGATGGTTATAAGTCATCATTGTGAACATCAATTACTGCATAACATTTTGTTCCCATTCACCATTCCTATAACTAACATTGTACTGGGAGTCGTAGCTAATGCAGGAAGACAAAAGCATATAAAAGGTGTACAGATTGGAAGAGTAGAAAAAAAATGCTTTTATTCACAGGTAGAACAATTATCTCTGTAGAAAATCCCTAAGAATCTACAAAAACTACTTCCAGGAACTAATGTGTGAGTATAGCAGAGTACAGAATACATGATCAATACTAAAGTCAGTTGATTTCCTATATACCAACAATTGGCATTTGAAATTTTAAAAATACTACAATTTATAATATAATCCAAAATAATGAAATATTGAGGCATAAATCTAACAAAATATGTATAGCATCTATTGGAGAAAAATACATAAAAGATAAAAGAAATCAAAGATTTAAACAAGTAGATATTCCATATCCACAGGTTGGAATACTCAATGTTAAGTTGCCAGTTCCAATGTCATAGATTCAATCCTATCTAATCAAAATCCCAGCAAGCCATTTTGCACATATCAACAAACTGGTTCTAAAGTTTGTAGAGAGAGACAACAGATCTAGAATACTAAGTACTGAAGAAAAACAAACTTAGAGGACTCACATTACCTGATTTTAGATCTTACTATATAAAGCTACAGTTATTAAGATATTGTGATATTGGCTTAAGAATAGACACTTAATCATAGAACAGGATACAGACATACCTCAGAGATGTTACAGATTCAGTTTTGGACCCCCACAATAAAGTGAATATTGCAATATAGGCATATATCATTTTATTGCGCTTCCCTTTTTTGCACTTCTGAGATGTTGCCGTTTTTATAAATTGAAGGCAAGATCTTATACTAGCACAAAGATTACTACTTTATTGCTATATTCTTTTTATTGCAATGGTCTGGAACTCAACAGCAGTATCTCTGAGGTATGCTGGTAAAGCGAGTCATACAAGTTTTTTGGTTTCCCATTGCCTATAAAAGTTATGATTACACTATACATACTGTAGTTTTTTAGTAATAATTCTCTCGGCATGTGATGCTGTTTGATAGCATTTTACTCACAGTTGAACCTGCTTCTGCTTAGTCAACTAAGTGTATGTAATATTCTAAATCCTTTGTTATCATTTCAACAATCTTCACAGCATTTTCACCAGAAGTAGATTCCTTCTTTCTTTGCTCATCCATAAGAAGCAACTCATCATTTACCAAGTTTTAGCAATTCGGTCATATCTACAAACTCCACTTCTAGTTCTGGTTCTCTTGTTATTTCCATCACTTTTGCAGTTTCTTTCTCCACTGAACTCTTGAACTCCTTAAAGTCATCCAGAAGAGTTAGAATCAACATCTTCTCAACTCCTGTTAATGTTGATATTTTGACCTCTTCCCTTAAATCACAAATGTTGTTAAAGGTATCTAGAATGGTGAATCCCTTCCAAAAGGTTTTCAATTTATTTTGCCCAGATCCATCAGAGGAATCACTACTTATGTCATCTATAGCCTTAGGAAACATACTTCTTTTTTTTTTTTAATATGTTTTTGAGAAGAAGGGAGAGGCATAGAGGGGATGGAACATCGTCAACTGACTGCCTCCTATGTGCCCCCAAATAGGGGGACCTTGCAAGCTGGGCAAGTACCCTGATCAGGAATCAAACCCATGACCTCTTGGTTGATGTTCAACTGCTGAGCTACACTGGCTAGGCAAAATGTATTTTTTAAGTAATAATTAAAAATTGAAATTACTTACTCATATTTTGTTAGCAGGCATGAAAATATTAATCTTGTATATATCCATTAGAGCTCTTGGGTGACCACATGCATTGGGAATGAGCAGTAATAATTTAAAAATATTTCTTTTCTGTGAGTAGGTCTCAACAGTGGGCTTAAAATAGTCAGTAAAGCACATTATAAACAGACTAGGGTCCTGGTGCACGAAATTCGTGCACTGGGGGCTGGGTGGTCCCTCAACCCAACCTGCCCCCTCTCACATACTGGGAGCCCTCAGGGGATGTCCAACTGATGGCTCACCCCTAGCCTGCCCAAGGCCTTGGGCACCCAGCCATTGCCCTGCTCAGCTCAGCCCCGGCTGCCTGCGACCACCCGGCCCCGGGGGCTGAGCGCTCACTGCCACTTCCACTCACAGTGCCTGGGGGCCTGGTGTTCCCTGCTGCCGCCACCACCGCTGCTGCTGCTGCTGCCACCGCTTCACCTCACAGTGCCTGGGGGCTGGGTGCTCGCCGCCACTGCCATTTCATCTCCACCCCCGGGTCCGGCGCTCATGCCACTTGGCCCCGCCCCTGCTCCTAATTGGCTTGTAGCATAGCCAATCAGGAGCCAAGGTATGGTCAAATTTGCATGTTTCTCTTTTATTATATGGGATATGTTGTCATCTAGGCTTTGTTGGTTCTTTTTTGTTAATCCTTGCCTGAGGATATTTTTCCATTGATTTTGGGGAGAGTGGAAGGAAGGGGAAGATACAGAGAGAAAGAGAAATATCAGTGTGAGAGAGACCCATCAATTGGTTGCCTCCTGCATGCGCTTCGACCAGGGCCAGGGATCAAGCCATGCCCTTGATTGGAATCGAACTTGGGAACATTCTATCCATTGAGCCAACCCAGCTAGGGCATGTTTATTTATTTATTTTTTTATAGAGCACAGGCAGAGTTGATTTAGCATAATATTTAAGGGCTCTAGGATTTTTGGAGTATAAGTAAGCATTAGCTTTGACTTAAAAGTTCCCAGCTGCATTAGCCCCCAATAAAGAAAGTCAGCTCGTCCTTTAAAACTTTGAAGCCAAGCTTGACTTCTTTCTAGCTATGAAAGTCCTAGATTGTATCTTCTTCCATTATAAGGCTGTTTCATCTACACTGAAACTCCCATTTCATTATCTTAGCTGGATCTTCTGGGTAACTTGCTGTAGTTACTTGCTATTTCACCTTGTACAGTTAAAGTTTTGGAGACAGATTCTTTCTTTAAACCTTATGAACCAAACTGCTAACTTCCAACTTGTCTTCTGTAGCTTCCTCACCTCTCTGTCTTTATAGAATTGAAGAGAGGTAAAGCCTTGTTCTGGCTTAATCTTTGACCAAAGGAAATATTGTGGCTAGTTTGACCTATCTGGACCACTGAAACTTTCTCCATATCAGTGATAAAGCTGTTTTGCTTTCCTATCATTAGTGTGTTCACTGGAGTAGCACATTCAGTTTTCTTCAAGAACTTTTCCTTTGCATTCATATCTTGGCTCAGTAGTGCAAGAAGTCTAGCTTTCTGCCTATCTCAGCTTTTGACATGGCTTTCTCACTAAGTTGAATCATTTCTAACTGTTGATTTAAAGTGAGAGATGTGAGACTCTTCCTTTCACTTGAGCACTTAGAGGCCATTGAAGGGTTATTGACTGATCTGATTTCTATATTGCTGTGTCTCAGGGAATAGGGAGACCTGAGGAGAGGGAAACAGGGAACAACCAGTCAGAACACACTCAACATTTATTAAGTGTGGCATCATATGGGCATGGTTCATAGCACCTCAAAACAATTATAATAGTAACATCAAAAATCACTGACCACAGATCATCCTAACAAACATAATAATAATGGAAAAGTTTGAAATACTGAGAATTATCAAAAGGTGACAGAGACACAAAGTGAGTAAATGCTGTTAAAAAAATAGTGCTAATAGACTTGCTCTGTATAGGGTTGCCACAAGCAATACAGTGTCTGTGAAGTGCAAGGAAGTGAAACAATAAAGCAAGGTATGCTTGTAGGTAGCCCAGTAATAGACTTACACGTAAGTAATGGTTTGATTGTTAATAAAGACACAGTGACAATTAAGTGGAGACAAATAGTTTTCAACAAATAATGCTATAATAATTGGATGCTGATATGCAGAAAAATTCACCCTTTTCATGAAAATTAACTCAAAATGGATTATAGAGTTATACATAAAATACAAACTAAAAAATTCCTAGAACAAAATGTAGGAGAAAATCTAGGTGTTCATGGGTTTGGTGATGATTTTTTATTTTTTTATTTTATTTATTTATTTTTAATATATTTTATTGATTTTTTTACAGAGTGGAAGGGAGAGAGATAGAAAGTCAGAAACATCAATGAGAGACATCGATCAGCTGCCTCTTGCACGCCCCCCACTGGGGATGTGCCCGCAGCCACGGTACATGCCCTTGCCGGAATCGAACCCGGGACCCTTCAGTCCGTAGTCCAACGCTCTATCCACTGAGCCAAACCGGTCTCGGCTGGTGATGATTTTTTAGATAAAAAAACCAAAAGCATAACACATGAAAGAAATAATATATTCAAGTTTTTTTTTAAATCATTCACTTATCAACATTTGAATAGCAAATAAACATACAAAATAGTGTTTAGCATCAATAGTTATCAGGGAAATGCAAAATAAATTCACATAAGATACTACTCTATACACTGAAATGGCCAAAATTAAAGATTCTAGGATACCAAATGTTGGTGAGGATATGGAAATACCAGAACACTCATGATGTTGTTGATAGAGGTATGAAATGGCACAACCACTTTGGAAAACTGTTTGGTAGTTTCTAATAAAGTTAAACATACACTTAATATAACACAGCAGTATATATTCATATATATATATCCAAGAGAAATGAAAACACATGTCCACAAAAACACATCTTCTAACATTTCACCTTGGCCAAAAGCCATGTCTGTTTCTTATACTATTAAGTGATTTTTACTTTTTTTTTTCTTTCAGCTTTTATTTGCCATGATAGTGGAGCCACTGTTTTAGCATATGCTCCAAAACATCAGCTACTAATATCATGTGGCAGAAAAGGATTTACATGTGTCTTTGACCTTCAGCAACGACAACAAAGGCAGCTTTTCCAGAGCCATGATTCTCCTGTTAAAGCTGTTGCTATTGATCCAACTGAAGAGTACTTTGTTACGGGATCTGCTGAAGGCAGCATAAAGGTAAACAGTAATGCCACATAGCTACAAAAAGAAATCTTCAGAAATCTTTAGGTGTTTAATCGTAATTGATAATGTTAGTCTCTTTAAATAATATACGTATATATTAACAAATCCTTTGTAGTCAACCATATTAATTGCTATTTAATAAATCTTTTAACAAATGAAGTAATGATTAACTTGAAAATTGTCTATTTTTCAGATATGCTTAATTAAGGCATATAAAAAGAACTAGATTTTTCCATAGATATAAATACATTTCAGATGTTAAAATTAGTCTTGGCTGTATGTTAAGCATTACTGAATTCAATTTCAGATACCACAAAGTGTACTGACATTTCCTTATGCCGTTTTATTTATTTATTTATTTATAGCTTTAGCATGCAACTATTCAGTGCCTGATTCAGTAATTTTGAATGTACCTGAATAAGTCCTGCCTATAACAGTCCTTATCAAACCACGCTGTGTTTAAAACCTAGAAATTTTTTAAAATGTTAAGCAGTTTATTAAAAATGTACTCTACTCCAAAAATTCTATTGTTAGGTCCCACCCCAAAAATATTTAGTAAGTCCAAGGTTCAGGAATGTGCATTTTTTACAACACATACTTAGTGATTTTGATGGAGAGAGTTCTCTGGCTACACTTGGAAACATCTGCAGAAATAAGTTAGTTTAGACTAGTCCCTAAATTATTCTAAGAGTTAGCAGTCTACTGGGGAGTATGATTTCTTAGAATCCATTAATTTAAATGCTAGAGAATTTATTTAGTGCAAGTAAATTTGACTACTTTGTTAGAACTGGCATATTATTTTTAAAATTCTTAGCAAGAAAAAATTAATTATATTTGAACTGCCCTCAGCTTAGGTAGTTTATTCTGTATTTTAGATTAGTTCTCTTGTTTATACTCAGTTTTATTATTTAATTGAGTAAAAAAAGATTTGAAAATAAACAATGAAGTATATTCAGTTTAACATGTATGTATAATGATAGAAATTAATTTATTTCTTAAAGAAAAGATTTTTGTTAATGAGATCTAAAAATAAATAAATAAATTGGTTTTTCTAAATTTAAAACAATGTCCTGAAAGCATTTAGATTTCACATTAGTGAGGATGCTTATAAATTACTTAGGGACAGACACATTTTGGAAAGGGATGAAAATGGAAAGTTTCTATGTAGTAAATTAATTATTCTCAAGTTATATTAATTAACCTTATCTTGCAATTGGAACATAGATTTGCCTTATGTGAGGGCCTAGATGTCTAGTGCTTTTCAGTGGTTCTGATCCCCTCGGGGTATTTTACATTACAGAGACAAGATTACTTCACTATAGAACTACACAGCAAAAGCTTTGCTGAGAGAGAAGAAATTTTGATGGTAGTCCCTATAATATTGCAAGTTTTTGTAGCATTGTACACTTAACATTCTTGTACCTAAGTTTTCTCATCTCCAATGCAAGGTTAAAAATACCTTCTTCTCTTACTGGATGGATTTTGAAGAATGTAATATCAAAGTAAGTTACATCCCATTCAGAACTTAGGCCTACACAGGCTTTTCTCCATCTTTGTTTTAGAAAATCCTTACTTGCACAGGAAAACAGGCTGAATATTATATATATATATACTTTTTAGGTAATCATCAACCCCAAGTTTTATTTGTTCTTAATATCTTTCAGATTTGGAATCTCTCTACCTTTAGTCTTCTTCACACTTTTATCAGTGAACATGCTCGGCAATCCATTTTCAGAAATATCGGAACAGGAGTGATGCAAATTGAGACAGGGCCAGCAAATCACATTTTTTCATGTGGAGCTGATGGAACAATGAAAATGAGGATACTGCCGGATCAGTTTAGCCCATTAAATGAAGTATTGAAACATGATGTGAAATTTATGTTGTAACATTTTGACAATAAGATCTATAATTTATTCCATAGAAGTGGCCAACACATGTAATGTACATTGGTTACTCTCAATGCCACAAATAAGCTAATGCTTTGTTGTTTCCATATTTATTTTATGGAGTTTTGCCCTTGATGCACTGATGCCTTAAAAATTAACAAGGTCATTCAGAATTAGACTCTGTTGCCCAAACTAGAATGTATAAGTAATGCTGTAATATTACATATTTATAGTGTGTTATACTAAGGATGTCACAGTGTCAAACGAGTTTTGTTTTCTTATGGTTGATAAAGTCTTCTGCAGATACCTCTGCATGAATTTCTTCCACAGTAAAAACACCTTTTATATAAAGGCAGTTGCACATCCATCATCACTTAATTAACCATACTCTTAGTTCATTTTTCAAACTTATACATCTCAAACTTTTCTTCTCTTAACTAATGATAGATTGATATTTGAGTAAGAATAAAAAAAATAATGTACATCTCCATTAAAACTATTATTGGACTTAAGTGATAAATGAGCCAAGTGGCTAATTATGTAAGTTATCAAGTTTTCCTACTAGAGCCCAAGTGTGTGTGTGTGTGTGTGTGTGTGTGTGTGTGTGTTTGTGTGTATATATGTAATATACCTTGCACATCTTATTTGAACTTACTTTGTGTATATATGAGAAAATTACAAGTCTTTTCATGTGTTTTTGTGCCATAATAACTACTACCACCAGAATAACAACTTTTTTTTGCAGCTATTTTTTTCATGTTCTTTTAAAAAATTTTTTTGAATTCCCATAGGATTTTCACATAAATTTCAGAAAGACTTCCAGGATTATTATTTTAAAGATTACATTGAGTCAAATATGTCTTAGCAGGCAATAACAATTCTATGTTCATATGTATGAGATACTTAAAAGTAAGTTTATAAATTTATGAAAGGATTTTTTGAGCATCAAACATTTTACTTAAATTTTATTTTTTAGGTGCTTTTAGTCTCAAAAGTTATGAAAACCTTATAGCAGTGTTTTTAAAAACAAATGTGAAAACAGTCAAATTAAATAGATAATATTTACAAGTGTAAAATACCTGCCAGATCTAGCATTAATAGAAAATAAACTGAACCTTATATTTTATTATTTTTGCCAAAATATATTATTTTATTATAAAATATGACCAAAAATATTAAAAATGCAGTGCTTTTAACTTAGATGTGCTAACCCTATTTCTCTCTGTTTTGCTATACCTTTTATGATTCAAAATTATTGAAAACTTGATAAATACTTGATTTTATCCAAGGAGGGAGGCAGTTGGAACTAAGTGTTTGAGGGGACAATTATATGCTATTTTAGCTTAAGGATATTTTGATCATAGGGATTATAAGAACATTTTTATGTAACAAAGTATGAACAGATATTGTCTTGGAAATTAAAGAGTGAAATAAAAGAAAGAAATGAAGGGCTGGTAAAATGAATTTTCTAATACCCTCAGGATACTTTTATCTTAAAAGTATATTGTTAAAGATTTTGTAAATTGTATTCATAATTTTAAATGTGTTGAGCAAGTTGCAGTGAAAATACTGTCATTATGTAGAGAGTTTATGTGCACATAATAACCTGTACCCATAAATTGTGCAGTAACAACACGTGACTGTTGCCATGGAGGAATCCGTGACAGCATTGCAAACAATACCGTTGTTTGATGTAGTTAAGCTTAAATTATTTTTTAGTAATTTCTTCACAAATCAAGATTCAAAAGACTTTAAACACTTTTAATAAGAGAAAATTTATTATTATGCTTAGAAAAAAGGCATTGTGGGTGAACTATTATGCATTTTAATGGAGGGTTTATATGAATAATAAAGTATGTAAGCTCATATGTAATTACATCCAGAGTAATAATATTTTAAATAAACAATCATGCAGTGACTTTTTTTTTTAGCATGCTATTGTTGTAAGTAATATTTATGAGACTTTAGTTGACTTAAAGTATATGTTACATTTTAAAATGGAGAATTTCTGTATTTGAATTTGGTTAAGATAGGAAGGATTGAATACTTTCCCCAGTATTCCTATTCTTCCTTTTCTACCTTCTTTTAACTTAATAGTAGGTAAGCATTATTCAAAAAAGATGAAAATAAAAATAGTAGGAATGCATATCTAAATATAAAATGATTTACATATATGTAAAATTTCATTCACATTAATGAAGTGAATACATCAAAATACATTTTTTTAAATGTGCATTTTCTGAGAAAGTGGCTTTATAATGATGGGATAATTCACAACATTTCAAGCCTCGTTTTCTGAAATGTTATTTTCTTATGTAGAATCATGGAACAGTCAATGCCATCCTCCTTTCTTGCTCTCTGTCCTGCCCAAATTCATTTCTTCTTCTTTTTATAATTACTTTAAAAAATAACATTATGGAAATTTCTCACACTAGTCTCAACAACCAGAACACAATACAAAGATACCCACTTAAAATCCTTATACAACCTTAGAGGTGTGATCTTACTAAACAAAAATTAAATCTCATATGTCAGAGAGCCACAGCCAAAGTTAGAACCAGGTGACTAGAAGAAATATTTGTATAGTAACTGAAAAAATATTAATGTCTCTATATATAAAGAGAACTTTAAAATGATAGATTATTGGAGAAATTGGCAAATAACTTATAGAATAGGACATTGAAAAAGCAAGCATGAAGTATGGTTAAAGAAATGTTTCTATCAGATTGGTTTAAAGTCAAAACAGCGATGTCAATATTGGTGAATATGTAAGGATATGGGCACACTAATACATTCCTGGCAGAACTAAACTGCTACAAAGTTACCTGTACATATTGAGCAATCCTACTTTTGAGATCTCTTATATAATATCCTTCCTATCTAATAAAGAGGTAATATGCAAATTGACCGTCACTGCAATACATAAGATGGCAGCCCCCATGTGGACACAAGATAGCCACCACAAAATGGCTGGCAGGGAGGGCAGTTGTGGGCGATCAGGCCAGCAGGGGAGGGTAGTTGGGGGTGACCAGGCCAGTAGGGAAGAGCATTTGGGAGGGGCCAGGCCTGAAAGAGAGGGCAGTTGGGGGGATCAGGCCTACAAGGGAGGACAGTTAGAGGGTGCCAGGCCTGCAGGGGAGGGCAGTTGGGAGGGACAAGGCCTGCAGGGGAGGGCAGTTAGGGGAGACCAGGCCAGCAGGGGAGGGCAGTTAGGGGTGACCGGGTCAGCAAGGGTGGGCAGTTAGTGGCAATTGGGTCGGCAGGGGAGGGCAGTTAGGGGTGACCAGGCTGGGAAAGGAGGGAAGTTAGGTGTGACTGAGCCAGCAGGGGAGGGCAGTTAGGGGTGATCAGGCTGGCAGGCGAGCAGTTGGGAGCCAGCAGTCCTGGATTGTGAGAGGGATGTCCAACTGCCTGTTTAGGCCCGGTCCCACCAGGATCAAGCCTAAACAGGCAGTTGGACATCTCTCGAAGGGTCCCAGATTGGAGAGGGTGCAGGCTGGGCTGAGGGCCACCACTTCCCCCTCAGCCCCTCGCATGAATTTTGTGCATTGGAGCCTCTAGTCTGTTAAATAAGCTTTTAAAACTATGTGCCCCCCACATGCAAAACACTCCCCCAAACTCCAATATTTTCATTCTAAGTTCATCAAGATCAGACTTGAGCCCCAGGTTTCCCTCATCTAAGTCAGGTTCAGGTGTGTATGTGGTATTTTGAATGAGATTCCTTAAATATAGTCTAAAGTCCTCTGGACTAGTGGAAAGTTGTGTGCCTTCCACACACCAAGCATACAGTGATGAGGCAGAGATAAGGGAGCTCCCATTCCTAAAGAGGGAAAGTAAGAGTCACACAGTAGTCCCTGGTCTACAGAGATTCTGACATTTAGCTGGGCACATGTCAGCAGTTCCTTGAGTAATACATTTTCCTGGAAGTAATTCTTCTCAAGTGGTAGCTCTATGCACTGGGTTGTTTTTTCCTACCTCTGAGTCATCCTTCCTTTTCCATGTATTTAACTGAATACTGTTCTCGGCCCATTTCCTCACCAGAGAAGTTTGAGAATTCAAAGGCCTCTATGTTTTGTGCTATACCTACCCCTTAGAATTCAATCTAGAAAAATTGCTTTTAAAAACTGGGGGTTTCATATACATTAAATTTTAATCCACTCATTAAACAAGTCTACACCCATGTTTTCTTCTGAGACAGGCTCTTCTCTGCCTTGGGACACCTATGAGGTTACTGTGGTGTGCAGATTTTTAAAGTTTTCACTTTCTCACAAAAGGGGTCTAAGGTGACATCCTTAAATCTGAGATCTCAACAAAAGGTTTTACAACCACAATCTGGCCTGCATCTTGACTCTGAGACTATGGTTAAGCCACAGTATTGAATTTTTTTTTTTTAATTCATAAGACCATTGTTACGTAGAAAGACAGACCTATGTGTGCACACAGAAAACTATACATAGAAGCACACCAACTTTTTTTTCTCTTTTTAAAAATATATTTTATTGATTTTTTTTTTACAGAAAGGAGAGGGATAGAAAGTGAGAAATATCAATGAGAAAGAAACATCAATCAGCTGCCTCCTGCATACCCCCTACTGGGTATGTGCCCAAAACCAAGGTCCCTGCCCTTGACCGCAATCCAACCTGGGCCCCTTGAGTCCACAGGCTCTATCCACTGAGCCAAACCAGTTAGGGCACACACCAACTTTTTACTGTGAGTACTGGTGATTAGAGGGAAAGAATTGAGGCTGTTGAAGGAGAGAACATGGGACTCAGAACCCAGTAGATGAGAGTGATGTGCTCCCACTGTTTCAGGACTAAGGTGGGAGCCTTATTAAAAATCAAGTGAAGTGTGTGGCTCAATAGTTGAGTGTCAACCTGTGTATGAATCAGAAGGTCACGGTTGGATTGGTTGTGGACTCAATACCCACTGTGGGGTGTGCAGGAGGCAGCCAGTCAATGATTCTCATCATTGATGTTTCTCCCTCTTTCTCTCTAAAATAATTTATATATATATATATATATATATATATATATATATATATATATATATAATTTAAAGTCAAGTAAAGCATTGCCAACTTGGACTAGTGTTTCATGAGTGTAATTATACAAGAGACATCTATCAATAGAAGTAAGAATGTAGGCCATATGTATTTCATAGGAAAAGACTTTCACAGTAGAATTGTGCAGCCAAAGACAGAACAAAACTGTTTTTTTGGGTTTTTTTTTAGTATTTATGATAAAGGTCAAGTGAGATTTGAGACAGTTAAAAAAAAGTCCAGGTAAAGAAGAACCCACATAGACAAAGAATCCAATGGCGCAATCACAAAAATAACACAACAAAAGCATTCTCAATTTCTGTAAAGAATGGCTGAAGGGGCGAATATCTAGAAACATGCAGAGAATTGGTTTTGTGGGGAGGGTGACTGATAGAAATGGCTAAGATTGAGCAAAAAATTACCCTCTGCTATAGCATCCTATTTCCCCGGAAGGTCCAGCACCCTGGTCCTTGATAACAGTTACCCTGGGTCAGGGTCCTCAGCAGGAGGAAGGTCTAGATTTTCCCCCATCTGGGTGGGGAGCTAGTCACAATGAAGTCCAGGGGTAGCTGAGGCCAAACTGGCTTCTCATGAGCTTTTAACTAAGAAGAAGCCCTGCAGCCTCCGGGAGTGGAATCACAAGCGCATCAGACATCACAGGATCCACTTGAAGCTAAAACAAACAAAAAACACACACTTGGGATTTCGGGGTTCATTGGGATAGTAATGGCAAGAAATGCTCACATTCATACTTGCTTTTATGTGCCAGGCAAGGTGCAAGAAATACATGAGCTTATTTAAATATCTCAACACACTAGGAGATTGGCATTTCATTTTTATAACGGAAGAAACTGATGCCCAGCCGGCATGACTCAGTGGTTGAACATAAGCTTATGAAGAGCATGGTTTCCATTTCTGGTCCTAGCACAAGCCTCCCTTGCAGGCTCAATCCCCAGTGTGGGGTGTGCAGGAGGCAGCCAATCAATGGTTCTCTCTCATCATTGATGTTTCTCTCCTCTCTCCTCTCCTCCCCTCCCCTCCCCTCCACTCTCCTCTCCCTCTCCCCCCCCCCCCTCCACCTTTTTCTCTGAAATCAATTTTTAAAAATACATTAAAAAACAAAGAACAGACGCCGGTGCTTCCTAGTCCCTCCTCCCAACCTCCTAGCCCCTCCTCCCGGCTTCCTAGCCCCTCCTCCCAACCCGCCTCGCCCCCGCCGCTCAGCTCCCCCGCCCCTCCCCAACCCTTACCCCCTCCCGCCCCATCCTGGCCCCAGACTTCTTTTCTCCCGCCAGCTCTGGCTGCGCTGGATTGATCGGTCCGCGGGAGCCCACGAGCGTTGAAGCGACTAGGAACTCCGTCCGCGCCTTCAGCTTGCCCAGCTCCTCTCTCGGTCCCGGCGCCGCCGCGCCCCCTCTTCCGAGTAAGTGGCTCCCAGACGCGGGGACCCCGCACGCACCCTCGTGGGGCTTTCCGGGACGCTGGGCTGCGGGCTGCTACCGGAGCGCGCTCTCCGCCCACCGAGAGTTTCGGGAGTGAGAGTGGGTGTGAGCGGGTCCCTGTGAGCGAGTGCGTGTAGCTGTGCGTGCAGGCGCGCACCGCCTGGAAACTAGGCGGAGTTTTACCCAGGTCCTGCGTCTCAGGGACAATCTGCGAGATTCGGGTAGGAGCCCCTCCAGACTCGGGCCGACCCTTAACTCCCCCCCGCCCGCTGTCCCGAGCCCACCCGCAATTCCTTCCTTCCTTCTGTAGACGCAGCCCCCGCTAGGTGTCACGCCCTCCTGGTAACACCTCTTGCTGTGGAAAGGGGTGCCCGGGTTATCAGGGTGCCCCAGATTGCAGACCGAGATGCTGGCCTGAGATTGTAATCCAAGCCTGCATTGTAAAACCGGCGGGGACTCGAGTTCTGCCCGGAGATCAAACGGCGGCGTCTTCCATTGAAGGAGAAAGTTGATGCGCGCGCACGTGTAGCTCTCCAGCGCTCAGCACCTGAAGCCACAACACCTGATGAGAGCCCTGGGATGCTGGCGGTTGTAAGACCAGGCTGACCAGCCAGATTCGGGCACCTGAAGGGTGTTTGTGGGTTCAGTGACATCGTCTCTCTAAAGTCATCTGATTTGCTGAAACACACGACTGTGTAGAAAGAGCTGCCCCTCCGCTGAGGGAATCAAGGAAGCCTGGGAGACAGTAGTTGAGTGCCCAGTGTTGAAACAGCAAAGTCCTTGCTTGGGTCACTTAAGGCTGATAATTCCATCCCTCCATAAATTATTCCATGGGGGTCAAGATGAACGCAAATGTAGGGCATATTTCTGCATTTTAAAATAATTAACCAATAGCTTTAATTGACAGCAATGCTGTTCTTGAATCCGTCTATGAAAGGATTCCTTGGTTGCTGAGGTCCCATCCAATTCTAATAGACTTTTAATTCACCTAGCTCTCAGTTTATTTTTTCTTACTATATTCCTTTGGTGAAAGTGGAGATACCCAGAAAATTTCCCCACTTCCTTGATGAAATCGCCCCACTTCCTTAATAAGAAATCAATTCAAGAAATAACCTGTTGAATAGAAATTATTCATTGCAGTGTGAGGATAACAAAAACTCGATAGCTAAAGAAAATAACCGGAACAGAGCAGCCGTTAGCTGCCACTGTGCGCAGGCATATGGAGGTTAGGGTTGTTAGAGCACTTCAAATGCTGCTTATCGCACAAATATTTTTATCCTGGTCTGAATCTCGTGTTACCCAAAAGCGTTTCCACTGAAGTTAAGTAAGGAAACATTATGCTTTGAAATGTAAACATATGACTCCATCTCTTTAAGGAAAGAAATAATTATCACACTTAATTAAACACCTGGAAACATTTATTGCCACCTTCTAATTAGATCTGTTATGGGAAGTTAAGTCAGCAAGCTGTTGTTAATACTGTAGCTGGTAACACAGTTACCTTTTTTTGTATATTTTCTGGATGCCTGTTCCAGTCCAGACATGTGAATGCCTCCTCCACTCCACCCCTTTCCCACTTTTTGAGGTTTACCTGTAATTCAAATAAGCAAAATTTAGGCAAATGGGTTACCACTTACCACCCTGTAAAATAAGAATATCTTAGATATTGGATGTTTTGTATTAAGCTTTTGCATTATAAGCCATTATGTTCATCTAGGTTATGTGATAATTTAAGAATCATTAATAAATTGTTAATGATTTAGTGATCGTCCACAAATGGGCCTTTACATTTTTTTCTTTATGGAAGACTTCTATTGTGCTAATTGATGTTCCAGTGTTTAGATTAGAAAAGGGGTGGTGTGAGCTGGAAAACCTTCTCATCTTTGTTGTCTCTTGATTTTCTGTTTCTGACTACATTGCTAGCTATACTCTTCATTTGTGTAGTGAGGTGTGAGGACAGGCTGTTCTGGGATCCCAGCAGAGTCGCAGAAACAGAGTGAACACCCACACTGCCGGGGCCAGGAACAGAGTATTTTACGAGGCCTGTTCTCTGTAATTCTTCATTCTTTTGAAATTGGAGGAAAGGGTTTGTGAAGAAAAATGATTGCATCCAAACAGTACTCATTAGGAAATGCTCTAGGGGGGGAGGGGGGGGAGGAGCGGATTTCTAGGTCGTTTATACCTTGGGAAACTTCAAGTTGTTGATCCTTGCAGTTGAATCCGCCAAGGTGCTGGGCACAACAGAGGTCTCACAGTTCATTGATCCCGCTTATCCTGTTCTGCTTGGGACAGCCCCTTGGAGTAACATGTTTCCGTCTTGGACATGGCGTTTGCACTCCATCAGAACTGAGCTTTGCTTCCATACCATGCAGGATAGGTCATTTCCCCACTCCCTCCATTCTTGTCAGGTACAGATTGAAAGGACTGAGCAGGGGTAACTCAGGAGGCAGGGGAAGGTCAGTGAAAACAATAAAGGCCCCCTGTTTTCTCTCAGAGGGAGAAGGAACTTAAATGCAACCCTAGTGCCGGGGGTTAAGCACAGCGGCCAACCTGGATAAAAAGTTCACAGTTCACCCCATTTTGGCATGCACAGAGAGAATCAGCTCTGACACAGAAGTTAAGGGAAGGCACTGTGTGGTGCCAGATTAACTTTTATCGCCTCACCCCTCCTCACACTGCCCACATCCTGCATTTAATACCAAACACACACTGTAAGAACTCAACAAACACTGAAAGGAGAGGTTTACACCCCAGCCTTTATGTCCCCTTCTCTGTTTTTTATGACTTTGGCCCTGGGTTCTGTGCTAACCACAGGTTCTAGACCTTTGTTCGTCGGTGGTGCCTCCTAGTAGCTGAAAATGAATGATTCATTCAGAGTTTAAAAAAAAAAAAAAATCAGTGAACCTTGTTGCAAAATGTAAATGAGGTCAAACAGTATCCAGTGGAGGTTAGTTTGCAGTCTACATCTTGGTGGTAAGAAGAGGAAATGAGCTACAAGTAGAGAGCAGATAATTCTGGAATGTGAGAGGCGAGAGGCACTTTAGAAACCACCTGGCCTGTGAGTCTCAGACCATAGCTTTTGCCATTTACAAGTTGGGAGGTGTGTCTCCCTCCATCTAGTTCACAGGAGGTGAGCGCCGTTCATTCACGCAGCAGGCATTTAGTGGACTACCGTGTGTGTGGTACTGCACAACCCTCTTATGGTCACAGGAAGGCATGGGGTCCCAGAGGACTGGTGACTTGCAGAAAGATGTTTATTTGTAAGAATGGGTCCCTGCAAGTAAACTGATAATGGCAAAAAGGGCTCAGAATTCTTCTGCATTTCACTGCAGAAAGTAAAGGTGCTTGCTTCCTTAGGAAAGTAGAAGAACCAATTTTAAAAGATTTTATTTCACAATCCTAAGAGACTGAAGGGAGCACATTTATTCTTTCTAAAATGTTTTTATTGATTGATTAGAGAGAGAGAGAGAACATTGATTTGTTGTTCCATTTAGTTATGCATTCATTGTGCCCTGACCAGGGATCAAACCCACAACTTGGCTTATCTAGACGATGCTTTAACCAACTGAGCTACCCAGCCAGGGCCAGCATGTTTCTTCTGATGTCTGTTTCAGATAACCAGTGTAGAACAGCAATAAACCAAATTCCACAGGATTTTGCTTTCTTGGTTTTTTTATGTCAAGCATAGAAGTTACCTGAGAAACGGGTGTGAAAATGTCACAGCTCCACCATAATCAGATAACACCCACCCATCCTTTTGGAGAGCGGTTGCTTTTTCTCTAAAAGCATGTGTTTATGGTTCAGAACCAGTGTTATCAAGTTTGTGTTCCTAGAGTTGTGCTTTTCAATGTAGAGCAGAGAGATCCCAGACTGATATGACTCTCTCTCCAGGTGACTGAGGGCTGGGCATACAGCACTCTGCCCCATGAGGAAGAAAAACAAAAAGGGTGAGAGGTCACAGGAATGGGCCTCCATGGGAGCGCTCCATGCTGAGGGTTTAGTTGCTTATAGACAATGGAATTAAGTCCAAAATTCCACTTGTGGTGGTTTCCTTGAACATTGGGAAGAAAGATGACTTTTGGTTTAGTCAAGTAGTGGTTGGTTCACATGAGTGTGCTGCAGTCAGGTGTTCATGGCTCAGCCACCACTGTCTGTGCGACTTTGGACAATCTACTTGAGTTCTCTGAGCATGCTTCTTCCCCTGGAAACCGGGGAGAGTATTTACATCGGAGGATGGTTGTGTGAATTAAACCAGCATGTTCCTCTCCTGCTGTCCGGAGAGCGGAAGGCACCCAGCAAATGGTAGACTTTGTCGGATTGGTTTGTCAGCAGCCCTAGTGGTGAAGAGAAGGAGAGCAGTATCTTGCATTTTAGGTGCTCTTAGCGTGAGCTTCCTTTTTTCCTTCCAAGGATGCCAGAGGAGCCCAAAGAATGTAGCATAGCCAGTGGTGGCTGAACCATGAACAGCTGGATGAATGTAGCACAGTTTCAATGATTCCCAGCTGCGCTCACGTGATCAGAGGGAAATCCTGCTGCTGCTGCTGCTGCTGCTGCTGCTGCTGCTGCTGCTGCTAAAGAGAAATGAGCCAGAGCAGGGCACCTGGGCTTTAGGAGTGTGGGCCTAAAGAAGAGCTTGGCATCCAGTAAGCGTCCCTGTGTATGAGCAAAGCTTGCAAAAGACCCATTACAGTTAAGTCATGAGCAGTGGGTTGGCCTTTCACCACTAGAGGTCCTTGTTTGAAACAGGTAAAGGGTGAAACCAGGTTATCCAAGACAGGAAGACTTGTCTCAGCCACCCTGATTGTCGCAAAGGCACTTGGGTTAGCACATCCTGTGGGGGAAATTGTGAGAATTCCGGGAGGCAGAGGGCAGAGACACACCTAGGGTTACCCGCTGGGGCAAGTTTTTCTGGGGACACGCCACTCTTAAGGTCACATGGTAAACATGAATGTTTGCAAGGAGCCAAAAAGTAAAAAATAACCTACTCAGCCAATACCTTCTCTAACCCTAGCTCATATTCCTTCAAACCAAATCTGTTTAGCGCAGGCCTTCTCCACTCCTGGCTATTATTTATTTTTAAAAATGAGCTTCTTACATGCCTGTCAACCAAAGTGGCAGAGGCGGAGTTTATGGCGTGTGCTTGTGGAGACCTACCTGTCCCCGAATTCCGCAGAAATGCCACTGGGGTCGTCCGAGAACTGCAGGCACAGTGTGGGCAACAGATGGCAAAGTTCATAACAAACTTTGATGACTCAGACTTTTAAGAAGTCCAGTACTTAATCATACAGCTCTGTGACCAGGAAGCAACTCTTATTTTTTCTTCTTCCCCTTTAAAAAGAGGTTGTTTTCTGGGAAATGGCTGGTGTTTGCTTAAATACTCTCACTGCCCTAGCAGGGAAAAGCAGTCTTGACTTAGCAATGGGCTTCTTCCTGCCTCGATGTAGACACAGTCCCCAGTGGCCCCAGAGTGAACTTGGAGAGATGAGGAGCTCGGATCTGCGAAGCATGCAGCGCTGGCCTCTGGGTTGCATACACCGAGCCATTTTGTGCCTTTGCTTTCATGGTCTGGAATGGCAGTGCCTGAAGGAACAGCTACTGTTACTTGCCAGGCGAGAGACCGTGTGTCAACTGGGCGCGCCTACCAAGGAAGCAGCGAGTCCCTGCCCTATGAGCCCCTGAGGGGGCGGTTTGAGAATGTTTTTATCTGGACAGCCAAAAGGTGATAAGACAAACGAAACTTTGAACTTGCCCAATAGGCTGCTGTATCTTAGGGCTCATCTGGGGCCATAGCTCCCAACTTGACCGCATGACAGAATCAACTGGGAAGCTTGGTACAAAAGGTGCAGCTTCCCGGGTCCCACCTCCTGCAGCATCCCAAAGGATGGGCCTGGGGATCAGGATTTCTGCAAGGTCCCCAGGTGACTGATGTGCAGGGAATTGAACACCGCCAGCCTGGGAGACTAGTGTTAATGTCTTGCTGTACAGAGATGATTATTCAGGAGCAGATATCTATAGGCTGTTTTTTGTTTGTTTGCTTGCTTGCTTGCAGTGGAAAGGATAAATCTCTTGAAAATATAAACTTTAGCTTTAAAGTTGAAAGCAGATTGAAACAAACACCTGTGTACCCATCCTGAGAAATATTAAAGTGGTTTGAATAGAAAAGGCATTCAATTATCTTCCATGAAGGTTAGTCTGGGTTAGTCCCATTCAAAGTTGAATCAGTGACTCAGACACTGTCATCAGGGACCAGATTCTTTTTGTCCTTCTTTTATCCCATCCTTAGCATGTCAACTTTTTCCTACAGACTAGCCACCTCGTGGGCAGAAAATGATTTCCTCAGCAATGGCTATTTTACACTCCCCAACCTCATGCTAAGGCAGGAAGTGTGTGTGGATGTGTGTGTGGGGGGGGGGGGGGGCAAAGAGAGGGCAGCAAGCACTCTGTTCTCCTGTAGTGTCTGAGTTTTTTCATCAGGAGATAGAATCCTTCCTGAAGCTCCCTTAGGCCTCATTGGCAGGAGCTGAGTCACAGCTGCAAGTGCACAGTGAGCATTGAGGGGGCCTTCTCAGGAAGGGAGGTGCCAATAGGAAGAAGTGAGAGGGACATGGTTATTGGGCAGACCAATAACATCTGCACTAGACCCGGCTCCTGTGCCCTGGAAGCTGCCTATTGGGGGCCATTATTATTACTGATATAATAACCCCAGGTGTTATTGGAATGAAAACTGACTACCCATGATGAGTAGTTGGTAGAAAAACAAAACAAAGATGTGAAAGGTGTTGAATAGTACATATACTTAATTACAATGAGCAGTGACTTTATAATGACCAGGATCTGGGTTTATAAAAATAGCACAACTTCCCTTGGATGTCTTCATCCTGCCTTCAGACTCGGAAGATGTCCATCAAATAGAATGCTCTTCATGTTTCTGGAAATATTCACAATCCCAATGATAGTCATCATGACAAACATTTATTGAGTACTTAAAATGGGCAAGTGCTCTGTACACATTATCTCATTTCATCTTCATAAGGGATCTATGAGAAAGGTATTATTGTTAATCCGAGTTTACAGAGGAGGGATTGTGGTTTGGGGAGGTTAGATAGCCTGCCACAGGTGCCTGGCCAAGCTGGGATGCACACCTGGCAGCTCAGGCATCTCACCTCCCATACTTGTGCTCTGAACTGCTGTAGAGTTTGACCCTCAATAAAATGCTACAAACTCCCTCATTTTCTGTGAACTCCCAAAGGCTGTTACCTCTCCAGCAGTCAGGGTCTTCTTTGTAGTTTGTGTCCCGATTTTATTCTTCACACCTTGTTATTATCAGTAGTGAACTGATAGGAAGGTGAACCATAGGAGAGTGCACACACATGGTGACCTTCAACAAGTCACCAGTCACATGGCCCCACCAGGAATGCAACAGGGCTGAATTCTTCCTGTGTATGTACACAGCAGCCTCCTTATTTCTATAGGAAATGCTATATGCTGCCCATCAGTTCTCATATCAGTGTCTTCAGACATTTTGATTGGAGCTCTTTCTCTCTCTCTTTATTATCTAAAGTTTTACATGTCTCCTTTTTCCCTGATTGACACCCCCCTCCAGTCATTTCCACCCCCGAGTACAAGCCTCCACCGCCTCAGTGTCTGTGTCCATTGGTTATGCTAATATGCATGCATACAAGTCCTTGAGTTGATCTCTAACCGCCCCCCCCCACCTCCCCTGACATTTGTCTCTGTATCTATTTTTATTCATCAGTTTATGTTGCTCATTATATCCCACATATGAGTGAGACCTTGTGATATTTATCTTTCTCTGACTGGCTTATTTCACTTAGCATGATGCTATCCCGTTCCACCCATGCTGTTGCAAGTGGTAACGTTCTTTCTTTTTTATAGCAGTGTAGTATTCCATTGTGTAGATATACCACTGGTTTTTTTTAATCCAGTCAACTGCTGATGGGCACTTAAGCTGTTTCCAAATCTTAGCTTTGGTAAACTGTGCTGCTATGAATATAGGGGTGCATATATGCTTTCTGATAGGTGTTTCTGGTTTTCTTGGGATATATTCCTAGAAGTGGGATCACTGGGTCAATTGGGAGTTCCATTTTTAGTTTTTTGAGGAAACTCCATACTATTCTCCATGGTGGCTGCACCAGTCTGCATTCCCACCAGCAGTGCACGAGGGCTCCTTTTTCTCTGCATCCTCGCCAGTGCTTGTTGTTTGTTGATTTGTTGATGATAACCATTCTGACAGGTGTGAGATGGCACTTCATTGTTGGATGATTAGTGACTTTGAGCATGTTTTCATATGTCTCTGTGTTGATTGAAGCTCTTTCTGCAGCAGATTCCTAGGTGGGGCTCATGGAAACAATATTCCCCCGTTTTTGTTTTTGTTTTTGTTTTTGAAAACACTTTGTGACCCTTTATTAGAGGTGAGTTTTGTTGGATATAACATTGTTGGCACACATTTTCTTTCTTTGAGAATCTTAAATATGTTACTCCATTTTCTTCTGACAAAGTATTGTCAAAAAGTCTGATTATGCTAATCTGGTTTTCTTTCCCTCTCAATGACTTACTCTTCTAAGCATTTTGAGATCCTAATTATGTATCTGTTTCCTCCCGTCTGCTATCTACCTAGCAGTCCATATAGTGAGTGATTAGTGAGCTATATGATACCAAATCCAAGTTTATGGGTTGGCCAACGACAGTGCCAAATAAGCTCTCTTTCCTGTGAATTCAGAGTAAGACATTTACTCTCAGTACTTTTATATAGCTTTTAATCTCTGTAGCTTTTAATCTTTGTAGACTCAGCTGTACCTTGTAAGTGTATAGCATTAGCACTAAAAATATACTTGCTTATGAAAAAAATAATGTGAAAGGATGTGGGTTTTGTCCTTCCCGTTTTAGCCCATCAGGAACCATCCTGCCCCGTTGACTATTTCCCTCCAATCAGGCGACTTTGCCTCAGACACAGCTGTGCTCACTGAGGCAAGCTCTCCCCTGAGCCAGAGGGATGTGGGCACTGCACCTATTGTCTCAGGTTGTTCCTGTGTGCACAGTGTCAGACTCAGACCATGTTTTCACATTACTGGGTTTCCAGGACCAGCACATGGGAAACCCTGGCTCACAGAGTATCTGGCTCTACACCGAATGCCACCGGGACCTCCACGCCCGCTGCCCTCTCTGTAGTGGGTTTAGGTAGGGCTCATGGGAACAATGACCACTCATTGTGGGTCTTAAGGCCCCTCCAGGGGACAGGGGGAGGGAGCACCACCCACTCTTTCCTTTCTTGGCTGACCTTTTCACTTTTTGTCTGTCAGAACCCAGACAAGAACTCTGCCTTCCCCTTCCCCCCAGACATCACAGTGGGAGCCCTAGGCCCAGATATGATCCCTGATGCATTTTGTTTAACATATACATTGTGTTCATTTTTAAATTTTAAATGCCAACTAGTGGTGCCTACCTGCTGATTTGGCCCAAGCCTCTGCTTCTTGCCATTGCATTGCCTCAGTCATTTACCTGCCTGCCTCCTATAGGCAGTGGGGTTTGTAACAATGTCTTACACAAACTCTCACATTTCTCAGCACATCTGTTACATGGGCAATACCTTGGGCTGCCCAGCCTTATGCCTGGCCCATGCTAATCCAGCAGTGTCCTGCCCTGCTTCTCCTTGTTCAGTCCTGGTCTGTGGGCCATGTAGAGAGTCTGTTCCCATCCTCTTGACTATCTCAGTGCCATGTAATTAGCAGAAAAATAGAAAGGAAAAAACAAAAGCAACGTCATGAGACATAATCTTAAAAAACATTCACCGTACAAAAGCAATAGTGAGAATAATCCAGAGGTAAGGGATAGTGGCTCTTCTCTAAGAGATTGAATGCGGAGGTGAGCTCTTATTTCAGGTGTGAAGAAGTAGTGAAACATCATAGCCTTGACAACACAGGGAAATCTCACAGGTAACAGAGTTGGTGATAGGGAGAAGCCACCCTGACATGACCCTGATCACTGTTCTGTTCTTGGCAATGCCCCTGAGGTGAGGCTGTGGAGTCAGGCTCTCCACCCCTGTGGCTAGGCCCAGGGGAGGCTGATCATCAGCCTGACCCACTCTGGTCCATTTTCCCAGATCTGGCATTTCACATTTCAATTAAAATAGTACTGGGGTGACTCTTTGTTCTTAGGAATCTCCACAGAAATATGGACTTGTGTAAAAATATAACTATTTTCTATTCTGCTTTTACTAACTCAACAAAGATTATGCTAAAGACTTTGCCTTCTTTTCCTTATTCCAGCTGCCTTTTGCTTCTCATGTGAGGTCCAGGGTGAGGCTCAACGTTTTTTGAGCACTTACTATGTGCCAGGTATTGTACTAGGATGTTTATATATATTGGCAATCCTAGGTTCAGTCATTATTATCCCCATTTCAAAGACGACAAAACAGACCATGAAAGTTCAGTCCTTACTCAAGGTCAAAAGCATAGCTGACAGTCACATCCATTGATTCTTGACCATATTGCTGTGTACATACTTCCTCATGCAGAAATGTAGGCTTCACCAAGCCAGCTTGCAAGGATTTTTCTACATCAGCAACTGAGCAGGGCTCCAGGGTGAAGCTGGTTACTCTATGATGTTTAATTCTTTTTTTAAAAAAATATATTTTATTGATTTTTTTTATTTTTATTTATTTTTTTACAGAGAGGAAGGGAGAGGGGTAGTGAGTTAGAAACATCAATGAGAGAGAAACATCAATCAGCTGCCTCCTACACACCCTCTATTGGGGATATGCCTGCAACAAAGGTACATGCCCTTGATGGAAATTGAACCTGGGACCCTTGAGTCCACAGGCCAATGCTCTATCCACTGAGCCAAACCAGTTAGGGCTGATGTTTAGATCTTAAACAGATCTTTTCTCAGAAGCTATTCAAGATCCCTGATTTGGACTCTGTAGCATGAGTGGGAGGGGGAGGGAGGTCATGCAAATGTGGCTCAGAGAGACAGTCCCAGGATTGGAAATCCCCTTGTCAGGCCTGCAGACAACTGGACAGCTACAAGCCTTGCTGATAATAGGTCAGCAGTAGTAGCTAACACCTCAACAAGAACGTAAGAAGGGAGGTGAACTTATATGTGTCAGTTTTGAAATTTGTTAGACACTCTAGTAGTGAATTTCATGGAGAAAGAAGTTAAAAAATATTTAAAATGAAATTTTTGAATTTCTTATTGTCTTATGCTGTCTGTCTCTACATATGTCCTCAGATGGTCTTTTAATTTTGTTTTAAGCATCATTATTTCTACTCAGTGGAATATTAGGGACATATTTTGCTTACACGGTCTTTTTAAAGTAATTAAGTAAAGGATGCCAATGTTCTTTGGTTATATGGAACTGGAAAAGCTCTGGGAAAGGTAGGCTGTGGTGACTGGCTATGTGATCTTGAGATATTCAACCCTTTAGGTCAGTGATTGGCAAACTCATTAGTCAACAGAGCCAAATATCAACAGTACAACGATTGAAATTTCTTTTTAGAGTCAAATTTTTTTAAACTTAAACTTCTTCTAATGCCACTTCTTCAAAATAGACTCAACCAGGCCATGATATTTTGTGGAAGAGCCATCCTCAAGGGGCCAAAGAGCCACATGTGGCTCAAAAGCCGCAGTTTGCAGACCACGGCTCTAGGTCATAATTGCCAAAACTAAGAAATGTAAGGTGTAGGCTAGATCTCTCATCTCTCCCAGCTCTGAAATTCTGCAGTTCTGACTGTTATAACGTGCACATTTCATTGTCATTTTGAGCATGGAAACTAGGGGAGGCCAAGCCACTGACAGCAAGTACGGAAATGTCTACGACCCTAGGAAGGCATGCTGATTGCTACGGTGGGACGGGGAATTCTGCACCAGCAGCTCATGGGGGGAAGCCAGAACTCAGGCCCTGAGTCTTTTCAGGAGGCCCCAGGGCTATAACAGGAGATAAAACTCCATGAGTAAATTTATTTTTAGATTATCTTTGTGTTCCCCTTCATTGCTAAGATAAGTGTTGTTAACTATAGTAACATGAGGAAATTTGCTCTCTTATTACCCAAGGATCCCATCTGTGACTCTAAGAGGCGGATACAAATGAACACAGTGCATTCAGTTTGGGATAAAAAGAGTTCCTTACAGTGCTGTTTTTAAGAATGAACAAAACAAAAACTCTAAGACAACTGAAAGAGGCATGGGCACCTTACAGACATTACCGTACTTCCTGGAGGTGAAACATTGTGCAGCTTTAGAACAAGGTGGCTCTCTGTGCACTGACATGGAAAGATCTTCAAGAGAGATTGAATAAAAAAAGCAAAATAATAATCTCATTATGTTTAAGAATAGGCTTATTATATACTTATGAGTGCATAAGCATTTTTGAGAAGTATGAACAATATACTATTTATAATGGAATTATTAGTTGGAAGAGGGGGAAAAAGTTTAACTTTTCATTTTATACTTTCTATAGTGGTTAAATTTCAAAATCAAAGTACATTTGGTATAGGAGAAATTTAAATTTTAATTGAGTTTTTGAGGCATTCTAATACTTCCTTAGAAAAATCTGTATGAACAAAGCATGCTAAGCAAAGCAAGATGTTGTCTATAAACATTAGGTAACTCCCCAATTACATCTCCCAGCCTTTACTATACTTCTTTCAAAAAAATTTTTATTGATTGATTTGAGGTGGGGGGAAGGGAAGGAAAGAGAGAAACAACAATTTGTTGTTCCACTTATTTATGCATTCATTGGTTGATTCATATATGTGCCCTGATTGGGGATCAAACCTGCAACCTCGGTACTGGGGTGATGCTCTAACCAACTGAGCTACCAGCCAGAGCTACTGCACTGAACTCTTCTTAACCCACAGCTGCTCAGTTGTCAGTGGCTCCCAATATCTATCCAAAACAAGTCCAACAGAGCAATATGGTGGGGCAGCAGAGCATGGCCTGTTGGTTTGTCACCCATGCATTCAGACATTACTTTGCACACCTGTTGAGCACCAGGCACAGTGCTACCTTGGGGATGTTAGGTGAGTGGCAGGCTTTTAAGAGACTCTGACTTCTCACTTGTAAAACAAGTTTTCAGGATTAAATACAACAGCAAATGCAAGGTTCCTTGCCCAGGCCCCAAAGGATAATATTTGCTCACTTGCCCCACCCTTTTCTACGAGGTCAAGAGAAGGCTTGATCCCCATTACTCTATCGCATGTTTCCTGTGGGTTCTCATTCCTACACTGTACGTTGTTCTAGAACACAATCCACTCCTCCCTGATTTCCCTCTTGCTGGTAAAGCCCCGATCCTGCCATGCCCATCATTTCCCTTCCTTTAGGATCCAGGTCAGATGTGCCTCTCTATGAAACCTTTCCTGACACTCTACTTTACCAGGAAAAAAATGACCAGAAGTAATCTCATCCTCTTAAGAATTTGAATAGCTCCTCCAGTCTCCCTGTTTTTATGTTGACTTGATCTCTTATGTCATTTTTTTCCCTTAGTTTGCAGCTCTCTGTGCCCTTGGCCCAACAAGAATATCTTCCCGAGAGCAGCACCTATGTTTTGTTCATCTCTAGAAGTCATGTCTTTACCCATGTTCTCAGAAATATGTATGAATGAATACTCCACTTTAATGATTTGTCCAAATATCCTTTTAACTTTCATTAATAGGATTATTTTAGTTCAAAGCAAATAATTTTTTAAATGAAGATTTAAAAAAAAAAATCCACTGTCATTGTAAGGTTAAGCAGAGTTTCATTCAGGAGAAAGAAACTTGGAAATTGTGGAACTGCTATCCTTAAGGAACATTTGGGAAGAGACATACAGGCATCTATCTAGGATGGTCACCCCCTTTATGTGAGGAACTGACTCATAAAATTTGTCTGATGAAGTGAGAGCTTATCCTAATAATTTAAAATAGCCTTGGCCAGTTTGACTCAGTGGTTGAAGTGCTGGCCTATGGAGGGTTCCGGGTTTGATGCCCCATCAAGGGCCTACCTTGGTTCCCTGGCAATTTCCCTGGCCCCAGTAAGGGGGAGTGGGATGCACATGTGGGAGGCAACTAATCAATGTGTTTCTCTTATGTGATGTTTCTTTCTCACTTTCCTCTGTTCCTCCCTTCACTCTCTCTTGAAGACAATCAGAAAAATATTCTTGGATGAGGATAAAAAAAAAAAGGCAAACTACACTAAAAGTAGGTAAATTAAGGTAATCACAGAAGTAAGTGAAATTTAGAAAGACTAAATTAGATTATTCTAGAATACAATCTATAAAGTTATAGGTGTGTTTGAAAAAACAACTTCACTTTTCATATTACTTTCCATCCTTATCTGTAGTTATATATTACTAGTGGCCCAGTGCACAAATTTGTGCACATTGAATGGAAATTAATTAGAAGAAATATTTTAATATTGCTATTTGCCCTTTCTCTGTAATAGAAGTGTCAACCAAATTCACAATTGATGATGATAGATTGAAACACACATGTGTGATTGGCGCCAGCAAGAACTTTATATATATATATATATATATATATATATATATATATATATGGAGAGAGAGAGAGAGAGAGAGAGAAGAGAAACTTGCTTAATTAGACCTGCTTTCTGATTCAGCTAAACTTTTTCCAGCCCAGTGAAGCACTCCAAGGGCAGTACCTATGTTTTGTTCATCTCTAGAAGTCATGTCTTTACCCATGTTCTCAGAAATATGTACGAATGAATACTCCATTTTTATGATTTGTCCAAATATCCTTTTAACTTTCATTAACAAGATTATTTTAGTTCGAAGCAAAAATTTTTTCTCTTTCAGGTAATTGTCAGCAACACAGCAGGAAATACCAACACAGTGTGAATTATTGTAGATCATGCAGGGAGAACAAAGGGTAAAAATTTTAACTGCAGCAGTATATGACTATATTCTATGCAGTGAGAAAACCTTAACTCATTCTCAAGGTCCACCATTTCTTACTTCTTTTCAGTCAGGTCAAGTTTCTAACCTTTCTAAATCTCTGTTTTCTGACTAATGAAAAGAAAATAGGATTCCACAGAGTCTCCTATCTACCTACTCTAGGACTTCTGTGAGGATCAAATGAGATGAGGCATGGGAAAACACTTCACAGACATTTGGTTAAAGTGTAAAATGTTTGCACCTGGCTATAAAGCAAGTTGTGTTCCTGGGCTGAAGAAACTCCAGGGAGGCTAGTCACTAGGGAGAGGAAGCTGGTCATTGCTACGTGACTTCATTATCCAGTGCCCACAGCGACTGTTTCCCAGCGGGGCTGAGTTCTGGGCCACATTTTGCACTATGGGATCTCAGTAGCATTGGCTGTGATTTGGTGGGGTATCACTCTGGGGTGGTGGGGCCTCTGTCCCACTTGGGGGAAGCTGAGTGTTGGTTTGTGGGCACCAGATCTGTGGTGCCATTTCTCTGTAAATGGCCAGTGTACATCATGGCAGCTCCTGCATTGAGTGTCTGCCCCCTGGTGGTCAGTGTGCATCATAGCGACCGGTTGGATGGTTGGACGCTTAGCATATTAGCCTTTTGTATATATAGATACTATATTATAGCTGTGGCCATAATATATATACACACATTTAGTGTTCTGCTTTTTTCTTAACATTATTTTCTACACAGCTCCCCATGTTTTATGAGCATTTGATTCTGTTTCTCACTGAATTGTTTGGGTTTCAGTTGAATGTTGCCTTTCTTGAGCAAGTAATGAAGATAACCAAGCAAAGATGTAGTCTGAGGGAATGTCAACCTTGTATATTTTTAAAAGACATGATCTTATTTGGATGTTGCTGAGATGTACTGGAGAAAAATATTAACCTGATTGAATTTTGCAGCACAATAAATGAGATTAAGATCATGAGCCACTTTAAAATGTTTTCTTGAATGAAATATGCGTCTTTAAGAGCCTGGACAGTGTTTGCCCAGGCAATGGCTCTTTATTTACAGAGGCTTGCAGGGAACAGCTGGACGGCAGCTTTCCCTATCAGTAGGCTTGTATAACTAGCCCCACGTTGTTTGCTAATGACTTCAGGTCTCCAGCACTAATGGGATGGAATAATTTTACATAGAAAAATCAATCTCTAGTCTCCTTTTTCAGAAGAAATGAATCTGACCAGTGCCTATGGCAATGAGGTGTGTTTAACATATGGAAATCATTAGGCTCAAAACCAGAATCTTTTTGGATATAGACTACAAAGAGAGGCGGGAGTGGGGAGGTGCAGGGAGAGGCATTTAAAACTAAAATTCACAGAATTCTAATAAGCACTATATGCCCATTCTTGTAACTCAGTCTTCTTGCTTTGGCCGTAGGCTAAATTGACTAGATTTGTATTCCCTTTATTGATTTAAAGCTACATTCACACCTTTTTACAATGAGAACCAACTGTCTACTAACATGTTTTGTACCTTTCCTATATAGAGGTTCTTGATTATTTTACTACTTCTATCAGTCAAAGTTATTAATACAAATGTTGAGTCAAGGTAAATTTACCTTCTGGACAAGGTTACCTGTTAGAAATGAGTATATGTTATAATTATCTTGCTCTGCTCTGCTTACTGTGTATGATCTCCCATAATTCAGCATAGGGATGATGATCAGATTTCTTTGAGTTTCTGGGATGATGATCAGTTTTCTCTGAGTTTCCCAAAATGGTGACTGCATCTTTATATGATATCTATGGTTTGGTCTATAAAAATACCCTTGAAAGATGGGTCTTGTTTTGTTCTGTTTTTACCTGTGGCATAAAGAGAAGTATTCAGTTTTATTATTTACCCAGTCTAGCTAGAGTGAGCTCCAAGAAAATCTATGAGAAGGATTCTGTCAAGACTATGTCTGAAATAGCCAAACATATACAGCATTTTGATGAAACATCCAAATTGATGACATGCCAGGGAGCAAGATCTCAGATGATGCCAAGAATAATAGTTTTGCAGGTTCTTTTACTGATGCATTTGAAATCGAAGGAACAGAAAGACGATTACATAGAAGTGGGAGAAAGCATGTGCTCTGTTAACTGGATTTGGCTTATTTCAAAGGTGTGTTACTCTAGATGCACAGAAGCAATGCACAGGACTTGCTCAAGGCAAAAATAAATCTTTTACTAAAAAGATATATGCCTGGGGAGTGACTACCCGCCATGACCTGCCCAGGTAGGAATTTATGATCAGATCACTCTGTGAGGTTATTTTCCATAGAATCCCCATCTTTTGTGTGTAACCATAACATTCCTGAATTCAAGAGGGGAGCTGCATTGGGCTTTAATTTTCTTTAAAATATTGGAGGATCCAGAAGAAAGGTTGATTAGAAACCTATGAAATGCCTTCCGTTCCTGGGACTGGAGCCAGAGCACTTAGAGTAGGGATCCTGCCAGGTGTAGGCTGCTTAGATGTGGCTGATGGATAGCAAGACTTTGCTATTTCTTACTGCCAGTATCTTCCCTCATTATCATCCCTGACTCCTGCCCTGTCCCACTGCCTATTTACCACCTGTGACACTGCTACGGGAGGCAAGTTAGGAATGTCAGGATGGGAAGCAGTTTCTGAGGCCGAGGTGAGACAGGTCTCTGTATTCCTTGCAGTATTTCCTAAAAGCCAGGGATGGGATCAGAATCCAAACTACCAGCTGCTCCTCCTATTACTACACTACCCAGTCCTTGAAGTCAAAAAACAAAAATTAAAAAAGAAATTTAAATGACAGAATTTTTCAAAACATATAAGAACTCTGCCCAAGGCACAACTTCAATGATAATTTCATTTAGTTTTTCTTTTCTTTTATCATTCAGTCAGTCAACCAGTGGTTACTAAGTGCCTTACTACAGCATGCAGAGAATTGAAAAATGGCAAAGGTCCCTGTCCCCGGGGAAATATAGATATAGTTCTAAGAACAAAGTTAGGATGCAGCCTGGCCAGTGTCGCTCAGTGGTTGAGCATCGAACTGTAAACCAGGAGGTCACTGGTTTGATTCCCAGTCAAGACAAATGCCCGGGTTGTGGGCCCATTCCCCAGTAGGGGCTGTGCAGAAGGCACCAATTGATGACCCTCTTATCCTTGATGTTTCTATCTCACTCTTGCTCTCCTTTCCTTTCTCTGAAATCAATAAAAACTTATTTTTTAAAAAGTTAGGAAGCAGATAATCAGGTGGGTATTTGTTTCTATTGCTGCATAACCAAGTACCCTAAAACTGAGTAGCTGGAAACAAGAATGAGCATCTATTGCACACAATTTCTGTGGGTCAGGAATTTGGGAGCAGTTTAGCTGGGTGATTCTAACTTGGGTTCTCTCCTGAGGTTAGAGTCAGGGAATTGGCCAGCTCCTCAAACATCTGAAGATTTTTCTGGGGTTTTTTTGTTGTTTTTTTTGTTGTTGTTCCTGAGGATCCAATTCCAAGCTGGTTTACTGACAGAGTTGGCAAGTCTGTGCTGGTTCTGAGCAGGAAACCTCAGTTTCTCACCATGTAGATTTCTCCACAGTTTACTGGCATGTCCTCATGACATGGTGGGTGGCTTTCCATAGAGTGACTGGTCCATCACATCCACAGAATCCCATTGGTAACACAGGTATCCCTATTCCATGTGGGAGGAGACTACACAAAAGAGTGAATGCCAGGAAGTGAGAATCATTGGAGAGCATCGTGAAGACCGGGCATCTCCAAAGGCAAAGATCTTGTGTAGTAATGAAAAACCAAAAACACTGTTGGGATGTGTCCAAGAAGGGTATTGTGGAAAAGGGTGTGGAGAAGGATAGGGCATCTAGAGCAAAGAGGGTTGACAGTGACAAGGTATGTCTGGGTGGAGCAAAACTTGGCAAGGTGATTGGGGCAAAGGCTATGAGGTCTTGGAGGCCACACTAGGGAATTTGGACTTCCTTCAATTGTTCATGATGAGGCATTGAAGATATTTGAGCAGGACAGTGACATAATACTTGGCCTATTTTAGCTTTGGTCTGTGTGTGAGCTTTAGGGTTTTGGTGGCCTTAAACCCTTCCTCCCCTATTTTTTTTCTCAGTATTATCTGAGTTATCAACTCTTAATTTCTAAAATTTTATAACACTTCCGCCCATGCCCCTGGACCACATACTACTTTATACTGTTTAACTTTTCATGTTTTTGTCTTATCACAAGTAGATTGCAAGGGCCATATCTTTATTATCCATTTCTATTTCCCCTGCTGTACCTGGCTCACAGGGTGTTCAATAAATATTTGCTGATTGGATAACAGCAGCCAATTATTATATGTGTGCTTAGCCACTGTTTCCGGGCTACAGTACATAATTTACAGTTGAACATTTTTCAAAAGAGAGAGCAATTACAGTTGATGTGATTTATACAGTGGGGGGAGGCGGGCAAGAGTTGTTCAGAATCAGTTTTGTGTGCTTGGCATTTGCCAAAATATTTATAGGAAACTTAGAATAATAATTTTATTTTTAAAAACCCATGCATTATTTTCAGTTTTAAAGAGAGTTCTTATTTTGTGTAAATTAAGCAAATGGAGTAATAATAAAATGTAGGCAAGTAAGGGCTGCTTGCCTGTCTGAATAGTGAGAGGCAGCCTCTTCCATGCAATATAGGACATTTATGAAATACAATTTATGGCTGAAACCTGTTTGGCTCAGTGGATAGAGCATCAGCCTTGGACTGAAGGGTCCTGGGTTCGATTCCAGTCAGGGGCATATGCCTTAGTTGCGGCGCATCCCAGTGGGCGGTGTGTGTGTGTGTGTGTGTGTGTGTGTGTGTGGGCGCGCGCGCGCGCGCGCAAGAGGCGGCTAATCAATGTTTCTGACTTTCTATCCCTCTCCCTTCCTCTCTGTAAAAAATCAATAAAATATATTTTTAAAAATTTGTGTTTAGGGTTTGGGGCGGCATTTTGTCTTCCTCCCTCTTACTGAGTTTGAAATGATCATTGTCCATGTATTTTCATCAGCCAAGTATTTCATTATAAACTATGAAAGCTGGAGACTTCTGGTTTTTTTTTAATATATATATTAAAAAAAAGAGAGAGAGACATCGATCAGCTGCCTCTTGCACGCCCCCCACCGGGGATGTGAGTACTTGCCCTTGCCGGAATCGAACCCAGGACCCTTCAGTCCACAGTCCGCTCTATCCACTGAGCCAAACCGGTCTCGGCATGGAGACTTCTGGTTTTAAGCTAGCAAAGGTAGTTTCTGAAAATTCCCCTCTAAAAACTGAAAGAAAAAAAAAAGCAAAAGCCAGGCATGCAGACTATATCCTCAGCCCTTGTTGGAGCTTGTGTGAGAGGCAACCAATTGATGTGTCTCTTTCACACTGATGTTTCTCTCTCTGTGCCTCTCTTCCTCCCTTCCATTCTCTCCAGAAATTGATGGAGAAAACATCCTTGGGTGAAGATTAAAAAACAAAAGAAAGAGAGAAAGGAAAGAAAGAAGGAAGGAAGAAAGGAAGGAAGGAAGGAAAGAAAGAAATAGGAACTGACCTGGAAGTATTAAGGCATTCTATCTAATAAAAGAGCAATATGCAAATTGACCATACCTCTGATCAAGCCATGCCCACAGTCATGCCCACCAGCCAATCAGGAGCAAATTTTGCAAATAAACCCCAACAAAGATGGCTGCAGCCACTGAGGACAGAAAGGAGGCTTGGGTTTTCCTGGCAATGGAGGAAGCCAAGCTTTCTGCCTGCCCTTGCCATCCTAGGCCTCCACTCAATGCTACAAAGTTTCAATTATTGAAGATATATCCCAACAGAAATGGTGGCAGCAATAGAGCTGGAGAGAGCAGAGGTTAAGGTTGCCTGGAGGATGGAGGAAGTCAAGCTTCTGCAGCCCTAGCACCTAGGCCTCCATTCTAGGCTACAAAGTTTCAATTACAGAATTTAAATAAACCCAAACAGAAATGGCTGTCACCATGGAAGCAAGCAGAAGGCTTGGCTTCGCTCCAGGCTACAAAGTTTCAATTGTGGAACATAAATTAATCCCAGGGCCTCTGCTTGGGTCACTGGGGGTGGGGGGTGGGGTGGGGCTGTGGCCTGCCTGCAACTCACAACAGGCCCCTTGCCCAGGCTGCCCCACACCCAAGAGAACCTCCGCCCTAATCTGGGACACTCTTCAGGGCAAACAGCTGGCCCCTACCTATGCACCAGGCCTCTATCCTATCTAATAAAAGAGTAATTTGCAGATTGACCATCACTCCAACACACAGGAGGGTTTCCCCCATGTGGTCAAAGATCCTGCCCCTGTGTGGACACAAGATGGCCACCACAAGATGGCCAGCAGGGGAGAGCCATTGGAAGGTTTCAGGCCTGCAAGGGAGGGCAGTTGGGGGTGATAAAGCCTGCAGGGGAGGGCAGTTAGGGGTGACCAGGCTGACAGAGAAGGAAAGTTGGGAGTAAACAGGCTGGCAGGGGAGCAGTTAGACATCAATTAGGCTGGCAGGGTAGTGGTTAGGGGGTGATCAGGCTGACAGGCAAAAGAGGTTAAGGGCAATCAGGGAAGCAGGCAGGTGAGCAGTTTGGAGCCAGCAGTCTTGGATTGTGAGAAGGATGTCCGACTGCCTGTTTAGGCTCGATCCCAGTAGGATTGGGCCTAAACAGGCAGTCGGTCATCCCTCAAGGGGTCCCAGATTGGAGAGGGTGCACACTGGGCTGAGGGACATCCCCCGCCCCTGTGCACAAATTTTGTGCACCAGGCCTCTAGTCCTATATAATAAAAGGGTAACATGCAAATTGACCAAACAGTGGGACAACTGGTTGCTATGACTCCCACTGACCACCAGGGTGCAGAAGCTCAATGCAGGAGTGGTCCCCTGGTGGTCAGTGCCCACCCACAGGGGGGAGCTCTGCTCAACCACAAGCTAGGCTGGCTGGCCAGCGCAGTGGCGGTGGCAGTGCTAAGGATGTCCAACAGCGCTAAGGATGTCCTCCTGATGGGTTAAGTCCTGGGGAGTGGGCCTAAGCCATCAGTGAGACATCCCCTGAGGGCTCCAGGACTGCTAAAGGGCACAGGCCGGGCTGAGTGGACCCCTCCCACCCCGCATGCATGAATGTCATGCACTGGGTCTCTAGTATATTCATAATGAACCAGAATATAGTCTAATGTCTTATGGACACAAAAGCTCATCTAATTGTGTTGAGGATTGTATAGGGAAACGAGAGTACAGGAACTGGGGAGGCCTGAGGTAGCTGTTTTAGGAATTTTCCAGTTGATCTTTAGGAAAGAAGACACCACTTAGATTACATAATGTTTAAGGTCCCATTCAGTTCTGAAATACTTTTGGTGTTTCAGTCCCCCTTTTTTAGCAAATAAGAGAAAGGAAGGATTGGTTATTCACTTACTAGATATAGGACCACAATCACAGAACCCATTTGGGGTCAGACTGGCCAGTGCATTGAACTGGAGCTTTGATCCACCTATTGTATGATCAGGTCATTTAGTTCCAATATATAGCTTTTCTATAAATATTTACTGGTATTTTGTGGACTCTGAGATCCTTGTACTCTTGGAGACAAACTCACAAGGCTTGCATTACAAGGGAGATATTCCAGAAATACTGTCATTCTTTTATTAGAGAAAATAATTTCTAGAGTACACTAATAGTTATTTCCTCTTCTACTTCTAGTATGTTTCCTGCTGGTCACTGGGTGATTGCTAAAAATACGAAAATTCACCTTCCTTTGGGAAAGCCAAGCTGAAAAGGACTTTTGTTTCTGTGGAGAATTGGTTCTGCAGAACTGTCTAATTCTTTACCTGTATCAAGTGGATCAGCTGCTGCTTTTCCATCGCCTCCCCTCCTTCCCGCCATTCTTTCAATGGGCATTTTATGAGCTCATCTCAGGGGGAAGGCAGGGTGTTAGTCAGCTGACCATCTTTACATCAGGATTAGCTGAATCAGTGCATGGATTTTTATTCTTAACACTGAAAGCATGTGATCTAAGAGGGTTCACCTACAGAAACAAAAACTCAAAACAGCAGAACAAAGCAACTCTCCTGTCAAATGCAGAGGAGAAAAGGGGGAAAGTGAAAATATCCCTTGAGTTCCTTCCTGCCCTAATTTTGCCTCAGCATTGAAGGAGACATCCCTCCTAATTGGGATTTCCCACTTCTGGGTGGAGATTTGATTTTGTAAATTGTTAGACTTTGTAAATTGTTTTAGAACTTTACATGCAAAGGCCCACCTGTCACGTTTGCTCTTCTTTCTCTGCTTCTCTCTTCTAAAAAAGTCCAACTGTTCCTGGGCCTCAGAGCCCACAGAGCAGAAACCACAAACTAGGAAACTGGGGGGCCTGGTTTCCCAGTAGATTCCTTAAGGGGAACAGCTCTGCAGCCAGAATAAACATTCCAATTCAGTTAGAGATAACTGCTTGGGTTTCCATTACCCACACCAGTGAGATCATTAAGAATACACTCACTTTAATGAGTATTGTGTTTTGTTTAAATTTATTGAATTCAGAACGGAAGGGAGAGGGAGAGAGATATAGAAACACCAATGATGAGAGAGAATCATTGATTGGCTGCCTCCCGGAATCAAACCGTAACCTACTGGTTCATAGGTTGAAACTCCACCACTAAGCCACGCTGGCCGGGCTGTTCAAAGTGTGTGTTGTCTGGTAGAAAATGCTCAGAGTTTGGAATCTAGAGGGTTGCTTGAGTCCCAGTTAGTGTTTTGCTGCTGACGATGTGTTAGGCAAAAAAACACTTTGCCTCCTCCCTCCTGCCTCTGCTCTCTCCTGCCATAGTGAGGGCTGCAGTGTGCTCCCAGCTGGGCTAACTTGCACCTCTTGTGGGTCTCTACAACTAGGCTTCTTGACTTGAGTCTCAGAGCCCTCAAACATTGGAGACAGGCTTTCCCCTTCTGCCATCACAGGGGGCCATAGGGTGAAGTAACACTAAAGTGTTATGCCAGGCCAGTGTGGCTCAGCACTGAGACTGACCCAGGAACCAACAGGTGGCACCGTTCGATACCTGGTCGGGGCACAGGCCCTGGTTGCAGGCTTGACCCCCAGGGTGGGGCGTGCGGGAGACAGCCTATCCATGACATTCCTTTCTCTTCAGTGTTTTATCCTTCTATCCTTCTCCCTTGCTCTCTCTTTCTAAAATCCAATAAAAACAGAAAAAAAATTAAAATGTTGTCTGATGGCATAGACACCAGAAGGATGGAAGGCTCGTATCAGACAAATAAGACAGAAAGGGAAAACAAGTTTTGTTCAAGCACAAGTTTCATGCAGTGTGTGCTGAGGAATAAGTAATCTGGCAGCAACAGAAATCAACGGGGAAAAAAGGGTGAGCCTGTGGCACGCACATTCATGAGATGCTCACCCTTTGCACAAGTTCTCGCCCATCGCCTTAAGTGAACCCTATAGTGAGAGTAAACAAAACAACCTCACTAAGCTTCTGGCACCTTGTGCAATAGTTTCCTACCATTGCTAGGGCTGAACTGTTTCCCCTAAGTAAATGTACCAGGTACGTGGTTTCCAACCAGTTTGAATGGAAGTTTTCTTACCCCCTTCCTTTCTCTCTTCTGAGTATAAGTGGCAAGACTGCTTCTCTGGGTCTTCCTCCCAAGGGCTCGAATGATCCTTCCAAGAGACAGAGATCACTCTGTCATCCCCCAGCTTGGAATTCTCAAAGGGACTGCCCTGACTTTCAGGGTCAAGTTCACTCTTAACTCCTTCATCTGACATGTTAAAGACCTCCTTAACATTCCAGCCTAATTTCCTTCCCCTCTCCCAAAGGCCTCTGGCTACAGCTATTAGGAACTACTTGTAGTTAGTTGAATCTAAACTTTTACCCACATTGCTCCTTCCGCTTGGAGCGCCTGACCTTCTTCATCTGGCTGATTCCTCTGGACTCTCGCTTTGAGACGCTCCCAAGGGTGCCCTCATCCACTGTGGCTCCTGGTGCATATCAGATGCTGCTCTATGGGTTCCTCCAGGGCATCTCTCCAGGACTTACCATACTGCACTGTAACTGAGGGCTATTGGTCTGCCTCCCCCTCTAACACTAATCATAATAGCTAGCACTTGTTGAACATTTACTAAATACTGCATTTACTAAATACTAGCCCCTTTACTAAGGGTGCTGTTTATTTTAACTCATTTAATCATCACAGCCAAACTTTACAATAGATGATATTATTAGCTCTGTTTTAAGAATGAGTAAACTGCCATGGGACGTTGTACAACTCACCGAGGGTTTTGCTGCTCCTAATTGGTAGAAGTAGGATTTGATCCCAGGTGTGTTGGCTCCACAATCTGAATGATTCGTCACTGTCGGCAGGGACTAGACCCCGTGAGGGCATACAGTGGGGGCGTTGGGTTTAAGGGGACACGTGAATGCGTGAATATAGGGAGGGACCAGGAGCTTACTGAGGCCAGCTAGTCTGAAACAAGGGATGAACCAGATTGGCATTTAAAAGACTACTTCCTCCTAGTTGGTTGTCAGTTTCTTATGTGATCCCTTCTAATCTTACCTTGATCAGTAAGGAAAATTCTGAGCGTCTTGTTTAAACACAGAGTGAATTGCTTAAGGAAAAGAGCTTGTGGGGGTGGGAGCAAAGTGTTTACTACAGAAGGCAGTGATGACCTTCTGGAAACTTCCGGTCCTCAATGACCCACAGGGAAACCTGACCTCTTTCCCTGGGGTGGTTCATGGTGCAACCTAGGCCAAGTCCTTAAAGCCTGCACTTCAGTTACATCCAGTTACATATTGCAAAGCTTGTTACTGTCTTGTTGGGAATGTGCAATCCAAGACCATGATTACATGAACTCACTTCCATCAGATGAAAATACCATAACTACCCCTGTTCCTCTGCCACACACCTCCCCAAAGCATAATTTCCTTTTAATAAACTGATACTAACCTTTAAGAAATTATTTAAATTATCTATGTAAATCTTGTACACAGTTTCCCTTTTGGATGCACCGAGAAGCAAATGGAAACATCTGTTTAATACAAATTGATTTAAGTGGTAGATTTTGCTAAATTCTAACTCTGTGTTTGAAGCTGCATTGCACCAGAATAGAAAGTCCTGCGGGAATTCGAGGTGGAAATTATCTTTGAGAGGGCATATAATTAAGTCATGTATAAGTAAGTCAGTATAACACATCTCAGTCATGATGCAAAGAGAAAAATAGTATCACAGCGCTTAGAAAGAGGAGGGAAATGAGCTTATATCTTTAAACTGCAAACAACAGAAGAGTAAGTCTCAGTGCTGGGAGCGCCCAGATGCAGCCTCACCCAATGAGCAGAATTCAAATAAATAAGCTGATGTGCAAAAGAGGTCTGAGAAAGTGTAGGTTATTTAAAAACACCTTTTTAGAGGTGTTTTAGAGGTTTCTTCCCTAAGAAATGAACTGATTTTTCTTTTCTTTTTTTCATTCAGAACTGCCAAGTTTATTAGGCTCATAAACTCTGAAAGAGAATAGACCATTACAAAATTTTCAAAGTTGCTTCTCTAAATAGAGCAAAGAGAATAATAAAATAAAGTTTTTGTTAGATATATTAGATACTCAGTGAACAGACTTGTTAAAGTGACCATTTTATTAAATCTGAGAGGGATACTGTCTAGCTGTCAAGAAGGAAATGAAATTTCTAAGTTTTGGTTTCAGTTTATAAAGACTATTAAAATATAAAGGTTTTAATCTCAGAAGATCTAGGTCCTTCCTATTTGAATGGCAGTATCAATTTTAATTTTGAGTTGTTTGGAACAAAACGCATTAAACTTTTAAATCTACTTTTTACATATTATGAAGGTTGCTCATTTTATGTAACAAATACAAATATCCGAATCGCCATAGCTCGGGTTTGCACTGTCTGTGGAAACCGCTTTGCCTGAGACCCGGATGGGCAGAGAAGTCTGCATTTTAACAAGCTCCCCTGAGGACTCTGATGATGGAGGGCCACAGAGTAAGAAACACTGCCCTGACTCTCTACCTTCGGGGGCTTCCTCGGGGCCCAGCTGACCTGTCCTCAGGACCTGGCTTGTCCCTCTGGCTGCCATCCAGTTCTGGGCAGGCTTGGCCTTGGCCTCTCACTGTCTCCTTCCTCTCACGTTGTCCCTCGGACAAAGAGGACACTGGCTGTGCTTTGTGGCTCCATCCTTCCAGCAGACAGGGCTTCTGCTGAATTCCTGTCTCTCCTTCTCCCCAGCATGGAGACAGGTGGTAGCTTTCGGCCAGATCTGCCTTGAATGATCAGGAAACAAGCAGGAAGCAAAACTCTGCTACGTGCTCAGGATCTCTTAGGGAACATACCCTTTCTTTGGCCCTTGCTTTTATTTTTTAATAAAATAAAACGTATCATAGGGGTGGGTTTCCCAAAACAGGTAGCCTGTCCCAATAGTTGTCCAAGCATTTAGGAACCTGGAATTACTTACACGGTGTGTTGTTGTTTTTTAATGGAAGTAATACATGTTCAATGAAACACCTCCAACTTAAGAAAGAACATGGGATTAAGTAAAGTAAGACAATTAAAACACTTTTCTTTCCCTACTTTAGAGTTAGAAGTAGTTTTCCAGAAATTTTCTATGACTATTGAATATGTGATATATATATATATATATATTCATATCTATATTATATGGCATGTATACACACAAATAGGATCATATTACTATATTTCTTATACTCTAAAATTGATACACACCAATTTCACATGTGAATCTATGAAATGTGGATTCATGGTTGATAAATATAAAATGTTACTCTTTTAGAGCTCACTTTTTCTTCCCACACATTCACTATTTTGAGCATCAGTCCATATTATCAGAGAGAGAGATCTACTTTATTCTTTTCACTTCATTGATTGCATATTCTAAATCTGTTTTTTTAAATATATTTTATTGATTTTTTTACAGAGCAGAAGGGAGAGGGATAGAAAGTCAGAAACATCGATGAGAGAGAAACATTGATCAGCTGCCTCTTGCACGCCCCCTACTGGGGATGTGCCCGCAGCCAAGGTACATGCCCTTGACCGGAATCGAACCCAGGACCCTTCAGTCTGCAGTCCGATGCTCTATCCACTGAGCCAAATCAGTCTCAGCTCTAAATCTGTTTTCAAATACATATTCATATTCCAAATTCATGAGTGTATCATGATTTGTTTAAGAATTCCCTTAGCCGAAACTAGTTTGGTTCAGTAGATAGAGCGTCGGCCTGCAGACTGAAAGGTTCCAGGTGCGATTTCGGTCAAGGGGGTGTGCAAGAGGCAGCTGATTGATGTTTCTCTCTCATTGATGTTTTTGACTTTTATCCTTCTCCCTTCCTCTCTGTAAAAAAAAATTTACTAAAATATATTTTCTAAAAAATTCCCTTAAATGTTGAACTTTCATGATGTTTACAGGTTTTTATATTTCAAATAATGCTGCAGTGAATGTGCTTTTTTGCATGTCACTGTATATAAACAATTATATGTATAAGGCAGGTTTCTAGAATTGGAATTGCTGGGTCACAAATTGTGCACACAGTACTTTTTATTGTTAATCCTCATCTCATGATATATTTTCCATTAATTTTTAGAGAGTGGAAGGAAGGGGGGGAGAGAGAGAGAAACATCGATGTGAGAAACCCACATTGATTGGTTGCCTCTTGCACACACTCCCAGTGGAGTGGAGGATCAAACCTGCACCCCAGGTTCCTGCCTTTGACCAGGAATCAAACCAGAGACCCTAACCACTGAACAATACCAGCCAAGGCACTCAGTATGATTTTTGAGTGCACGTTCTATAAGCCTCTTACTACCTTCTATGTTTGCAGTATTAGGAAGGAACCGAGCACACAGATGAATGGCTTCTTCCAGGATCCCCCGCAGAGAAAGTTTCTGGAAAGGTAGACAGATACATCCAGTTAAGCATCTATATTTACCCATTCATACCACAGTCTTGATTCTAAGATGCATAGTTTTCACTTTTTTTTTTTAAAGAATTCTCACTTGGGGATGTATTCAGATAATGTCATAGCCCTTCCCTGAAACCCTTGCTATAAAATTGTGTATCTTATGATCGATGGCATTTTGGAATTGAGGAAATACAAAATACAGTGTATTTTCATAAGACTTATCTGGAAAGTATACTTACCTAATTTAATGATGAAAATATAGTTCTAGTTATTTTCCCATCAAAGCAGTCTTGGAAACCAGCCAGGGTTTTGCAGACAGAGTTTATCAGCAGCTATTACTCTGCATTAGAGTCTGCACGTGTCATTTGAAAGCAAACCTCCATTTACTCAAGAGCCCCATTACACGGAAAAACCGAGTCCCAAGCAGCAGCTTGAGAAATACTAAAGCCTTGTCCCTTGGAATGACAGAATTTAGAAGCTGGTTCCACTCCCCTTCACTTACAGAGAAGGAAACTTCTTATGGTTCAGCACATGGGGTTTTGTGCTACTTGCCCCGCTGAGAATTGATGTAAAAGAACATTATGAAGTGAATATTGCAGAGCTGGAGGCACAGGGGTCAGGAAGGGACAGCCTTGCTGCCGAGGACGCATCCCCGTCCCACTGACGTCCCCGGTCTCCCACCTGTGACCGCACTGAGGGCCATCTGCGTCATTTCCCGGGGGCCTGGTGTCGGCAGGTCTGTGCCCGCACATCTGTTTCTCCTGTTTAATTAGGTTGGAAATTAAACCACCGCTCTTCCCCCACTTTTCTTTTTCTGTGTCCCAGCTGCTGTGCAGTGCTTCACGCAGGCTGTGCTCTCCTGCCTCTTGGCACCAAAAGGCTTCCATTACATCAGGGACGGCCTAGGGAGTAGGTCTGAAACAGTCGGCACTTAATAAATATTCTTGGCTGTCTTAGCTTTTTTGGTCTTTCTCCAGACAGTTCTAATGGTGTGCTGGTGGGGTGTCTGAGCCAGGGTGCCCCTCCGTGTCCCAGGGAAGTCCACTCCTTTTCTCTCCTGTTAGCATCTATCATTTCCAACCCCGTGTTGTAGAAAAGCAAAAGCAGCGTGCACGTGTGTGATAAAATTGTTCAACTGTTCTTGTTAACTGTCAACTGGTATGGACCGAGACAGTTACTTTACATTTTCAGTTGCTTTTTGTGAAATACAAAGATCAAAGTCCTTTTCTGCACTTTCCTCCCCTGCTCAAACCACAGCTTCCTTCCTCTGCATTAAGGCCTCTGCAACAGGCATTAGTATTTGACTGCCTCGCCCTGGGTGGCAAGTCGTCATTTCATTGGACCAGCAAGAAATGCACCCACTTCCTGTGCGGGTGCCTCTGAGTCTCTGAATGGACACCCATGCAAGACCCTCAGAGGGCTATATTTAGAAGCGCATTTTGTTTTTATTTCTTAAATGAAAAAAAAAAAATACTTTGTGGAAGAGTCCTCAGTAGTTCTCAACTTCTTTTGGTTTTGGACCGTTCTGAGAATCTGATGAATGCTCCGGGACAGGGACGGGGGAGTTGAGGGGGGGGCGAGTGAGATTTGGTAACCAAAGACAGCTGTGGTTCACTCCAACACGGGCTCAGAAAACGGTTCCCTTTCAGCAGTTGCTTAAATGATATGTTCACAAGATGGTTCTAAGACTAATGAAAAGGCAGGGAAGGTGGGGGGAAGAGGGAGAGAGAGATCAACCAAAGGACTTGTATGCATGCGTATAAGCCTAACCAATGGACACAGACACTAGGGGGGTGAGGACATGAGTGGGGAGGTGGGGAGGGCAATGAGGGGATAAGGACACATACGTAAAATAAAGAAAAATAAATAAATAGGACTAATGAAAAGACAACAGCACAGGAAATATGTAAGAGCTGATTCCACAGGAGACTGCAGCGTCGGTGTCAGGCCAGAAGCACAGTGGGAGTAGAGGGGGCACCACATCCAATCTGAGCCCATGCTGACAGCCCGAAGGCCCCCCGGGGCTGGTGGGGGTGTGGGCCTCACTGAGGAAAGTTCTGTTCTCAGTGTGACAGGAGCTGTGTGTGGGCCTGAGGAGCCCAGTGCACACTTTGCCTAGATTTCAGCTCTAATGCTTCCTAAGTGTGAGGTCTCGGCCAGTCAAGTGACTTCATTTTTTTTAAGCTGAAGTAATTTCTAGATATTCCCAGGGACAGTGGGAAGAACTAGAAGCAGGCACCCAAGCCTGTGGGAGGCATCCCTGGGATATCTTGAATGAAACACCTGGCACATAGTAGGATTTCAGCTAGCAGCTGTTCTTTCCCTCTGTGAGCCTGTGATTTCTTCTGTGGGAGAGGTTTTCTTTCCTAAGAAGATGGAGTTTAGAGCAACAGAAATCACTAACTGCCCTGAGGGAGATTGTATCTCTCAGAACTCAGATGCCTTTGCAGAGGTAGGAAATAGGTGTTCCTTCAGTGCCACCCACACATAAGACGTCGCGGGGGGGGGGGGGGGGGGGCAGCGGTACTGACACTGTGTCTGTGGGCACTGTACAGACTCGAGGACATCTGTGGAGCCATCCTGGAAGGGCCCAGAGCTGAGGAACCTCCCCCCAGGACAGTCCCTCCAGCAGGGACACTGCCCTAAGGCTGTAGGCCCAGCAGTTAGTCGCCCCCTAGAGGATTACCTGAGGACTACTCTCTCCATTGGAGAGAGGGAAGGTCTAAGAAAGCTTGGAGAGAGGAGAGAGCCAAACCTGGTCAGGGCCAATGCCTAGTCTTTAAGGCGAATGAAAATGCTTTGAAAATGAGAGCTCTCCCTTCCCTATTTTTTCCATTGATTTTTTTTTTAGAGTGTGAAAGGGAGGAGGAGAAGGAAAGAGAGGAGAGAGAGAAACACCATGTGAGAGCCACATCAATTGGTTGCCTCTCACATACACACCCTAAGTGGGGCAGGGAACCTGCAACCCAGGGACATGCCCTTGACCAGAACTGAACCCATGACCCTTCTGTTCGAGGGTCCACACTCTAACCACTGAACCACACCTACCAGGGCATGTAAGAGGGTTTGGTTGTGGTGTTTTTTTTTTTTTTAAAGAAACATATTCCAAAAGCGTAAATATTTCTAGCTTTATTTGGTGTTCATTTTAAAGGGGACAAAAGGAGGAAATGGCAACATGAATTTTGAAGGGTAAAATAAAAATAAGGAACCTGATGAATGAATCCTTTTACTAGTATATTAATGGTATGGGGAAATCAGCTGATTAGCAAAGTGGATTAAAATTAATATGAAGTGCTGATAAAGAGCCCTTGAGGGTGTTCACTCAGGAAGGAGGAGCAGAGCTCTGGTGTGTGGGGTTTGTGTGTGAAGCAGAGGAGTAGAATATTCACAGACCTCAGAGGTCTTCCTGAGGTTCAGCAAGATGTTACTGCTGCTGTTTCTCCAGGTTATTGCAAAGTCCGGAACTGGCTTCTTCAAGGCAAAGTGTTTCTCCATCGGTTTCCACTATCCCCCTCAAGAACCACTCCTCCCCTCTTTGAATTCTCTTTCTTCTGCATCCTTTCTATTTCACCTTTTTTTCTGGGTTCTTGGTGTTGTGCAAAATAGATTTAACGTTATGATACAAACTATTGAAAATAGCACTAGTTGCCGGGATGGTTTGGCTCAGTGGACAGAGCATTGGCCTGCAGACTGAAAGGTCCCAGGTGCGATTCCGGTCAAGGGCATGTACCTTGGCTGCGGGCACATCCCCGGTAGGGGGCGTGCAAGAGGCAGCTGATCAATGTTTCTCTCTCATCGATGTTTCTGACTTTCTATCCCTCTCCCTTCCTCTCTGTGAAAAATCAACAAAATATATTTTTTAAAAAGAAATAGCACTAGCTAATAATTTTATACCAGTAATTATAACTCAGAATCAGTGTACATGGAATTCTTACCTAGAACATTTTCGGTGGGAACTCAGGCATTACGTTTAGTAGAGGGAAAATGTTAGGTAACTGCAGGGCTGTGCCAGGGCTGTGTGCTATGAGGGGATATCATTTTTCATGCCTGTTATCTGATAGGCAGAGTTTGAAAAGGCCCAGAGTTGGAGGGAAATGGGCAAACAGAGGCATTCTCGGTCTCACACATTCTGATAAGACTGCAACTTATGTATCAAAATATAAAACCTGTGTATCTTTTGACCCAGACATTTCACTTTTAGGAATGTATTCTTAGGTAATAATTGGACACATGCAAGAGTAAAAATGCTCAGATGTATTCTTAGAATAAGCATTGCAATATTATATGTGACAGAAAAAAACTGGAAACAGCCTAAATGATCATCAAACTTAAGCAAACCTAATTTAATTCAAGATTACTTAGTTGGGGGTACTGCTCCAGGATGGGCTAGGGTTGAACCATGACAGAAAGAAAAAAAGAACTATATACTGACTTCGAAAGATGTTAACAATATATTATTAAACTACAAAGTAACAGGTATAATATGATCTTATTGAAGTAAGAGGGAGGACAGTGGGGCGATGGGTAAACATGCTTACTTGGGATTCCGGGAAACTGGTGAGGTGATATCTCCTGCCGTTATGATTTGCAATTCCCTATTGATTAGCGGTGTTGAGCACCTTTTCTTAAATCTTTTGGCCATTTAAATATCTTCTTTAGAAAAAATGCCTATTCCATTTTTTTGCCCATTTTTAAACAAGATTAAAAACATTTATTTTTATTTTCATTTTTTGCTATTGAGTTGTATGAGTTCCTACATAATTTGAATACCAATCTCTGGTCAGATATATCGTTTGCAAAAGATTTCTCTCATTTCATAGATTGCTTTCTCATTTTGTTGGTCATTTCTTTTGTTGTGCAGATCTCTATAGTTTGATGTAATTTGCTTTAAAAATATTTGTTTCTAGCCAAAACCGGTTTGGCTCAGTGGATAGAGCGTTGGCCTGCGGACTGAAGGGTGCCGAGTTCGATTTGGGTCAAGGGCATGTACCTTGGCTTCGGGCACATTCCCAGTAGGGGGTGTACAGGAGGCAGCTGATTGATGTTTCTCTCTCATAGATGTTTCTGACTTTCTATCCCTCTCCCTTCCTCTCTGTAAAAAATCAACAAAAAAATAAAATTTGTTTCTAGTGTTATATCCATAAAATCATTTGCCAAGACCAATGTTGAGGAGCTTTTTCAGCCTTATGTTTTCTTCTAGGAATTGTATGGTTTCAAATCTTACAGTTAAGTATTTAATACATTCGAGTTAATTTATGTGATTGGTGTAAAATATGTGTCTGTTTTCTTTCTTTTGCATGTGAATATCCAGTTTTTCCAGGACCATTTACTGAAGAAACTATCTTTTTGCTATTAAGTATTCATGACTCCCTTGTCAAATGTTAGTTGACTGTATATGCATAAATTTATTTCTGAGCCCTCAATTCTGTCCTATTGGTTTATGTGTCTGTTTTTATGGCAAAATATGTTTTGATTAATATAGCTTTTTCATACAGTTTGAAATCAGGAAGTGTGATGCCTTCAGCTTTGTTTTCTTAGAAGTGCCTGGTAGTTCCATATGAAGTTTAGGATTTTGTTTCTCTATTTCTGTAAAAAATGGCATTGGAATCTTGATAGGAATTGCATGGAATTATAGATGGCTTTGGGTAGTATGGACATTCTAACAATGTTAATTCTCTTGATCCAATGAACAGCTGATATTCTTCCATTTATTTGTGATTTCTTCCATTTTTTTTTCATAAATATCTTCTAGTTTTTGGTATACAAGATCCTTCACCTTCTTGGTTCATTTTATTCCTAAATATTTTATCATTTTTGATACAATTTAAATGAGATTTTTAAAATTTCTTTTTCAGATTATTCCTTGGTAGTGTACAGAAAAGCAACTGCTTTTTGTGTGTTAATTTTGTATCCTGCAAATTTACCAAATTTGTTTATTAGTTCTAATAGTTTTTTGGCGGAGTCTAGGATTTTCTGTATATAAGCTCACATCATCTGCAGAGACATGGATGCTTCTTTTAAATTCTGAGATTGTGTCTTATGAACCGGCCTTAAGATGAGTGGTTCTAGTTGGCATCTATACTAATAAAAGAGTGAGATGAAAATTGACCATACCTTTGTGACACCCACCAGCCCATCAGGAGTGAGTATGCAAATTAACCCAACAAAGGTGGTGGGTTAATGTGCATACACAGGTGCCAAGTGGATGAGGGCTGGGCAGGATGCAGGCACTCTGCACCATCCCAGCTGCTCTGGGCCTCTGGGCAGTGTGGGAAGGTGGAAAGGCAGCTGCAGGCAGAACAAAGGCAGTGCTGGCAGCCAGGGTAATGAAGTCCCATTCTTGCACGAATCTTTGTGCATTGGGCCTCTAGTGTTATTATAATCATAACAAGATTTTTGTGCTTAAGAAGGACACATACTCTGTCTGGGGGGACAAGGCTCAAGATATGAAACATTTTCATGCATCTAGCTCATCTTGTGAACCAAGTGCTAAGTTGTATGTAATTGATTGACTGATTTATTCAACAAATATTTGAGTATTTACTATGTGCTAAGCACTTATGTGTGACATCTGAGATTAAATTCGAGAACAAAACTAAGCTTGTTTTTCCTCACTGTAGACAGAGTAATTTCTTCACATACAGTTAACATACAATATACTGGTATAGAGACAGTGTAGCATAGTGATTAAGAATCCTGGATCTGTTTTGTTCACAATGAATCTCCAGCCAGTGGAGCAGGGTCTGTCTGACAAAACCATTTAGTAGTAGATGTGGACTGAATAAATACTTATAAAAATAGCCATGTGCTCTGGGAATTTTCAAACCACTGGTAAAATAGACTTTTCCCATCATCTATAGGATGTTTCTATGTCTCTGTCATAAATACAAACAAGTTTCTTCGACAAATGCTAGGTTGTTGAGTACAGCAGCATTGTGTACTATAGGACTTCTCATTTTGATTCAAGAGGGGTGCTGAGTATGGCATGTAGCACTTACCAAACTCATTTGAAATGAATATGTCTGGGTCTGGCATCTTTGGGAAACGTTGATTTGGCTACAAAAATAGTCAGGAGGAGGAAGTCTTCAGGAGTACAGGAAATCTTATCTCTTGTGCTTATTGGTCTTGGCACTGCTTACTAAAATTTTGGGGAGGAAAGAGAGCGCCTCAGATCCAATTATCAGAGTGTCCCAGTAGTCTAGTTATGCCATAAACATATATATATATATATATATCAGTGGCCTCATGCATAGATTCATGCACATTGAAAGGAAATTAATTAGAAGAAAGATTCATGCAGTAATTACATTACTGCAAAAAATTACAGGTCAAAATAGTATATATAATATCTATAATAATAGAAGCGTAGTATGTTAATTAAACTGGACATCCTTCCAGACGACCTTCTGGAGGAAGCCAGGGCTGCAAGAGAAGTCCAGGTCTCAGGTCCCAGGTGCCTGCTGGCAGCCAGAGGAAAGCTCGGGTCCCGGGTGCCAAGGGAAGCCAGTGCTGGCAGCGGAGGGGAAGGAAGGCCTACTCCTACATGAATTCAGTGCATTGGGCCTCTAGTAGTATTATAAAATTAAAATACACAATATTTTAATATTGCTAAGCAAGTCAACATTTATTTTTAAATTGCCAGTGCTCATCATATGTACCAGCTGATCAGTCAGTTTGACAGTTGGATGGACATACAGTCAGTCACTTAGCCTTTTATATATATAGATTGAATGCTGCAATAAAAGATTCAAAGTGAAGTGGGTCTTGGTTCAGACATGGAGAATGGGAGTCTCAGAGCCTGGTCACAGAGGTTGGTGTGAGCAGAGTGTTTGTGGAAGATAGTAGAAAATTGGTGAGACTGGAATTTTGAGCATTTATAGTGGAAAATAGTAAGGAGAGCACTGCATGGTTGGTATAGGATCTGAGTAAAAGGAATTTTCAGAATTGGGCAGAAGATTTTGGGCCATCAGAAATAGGGAACTTGCACATTTTTTAGCAAAGGAGGGACAACTTGAAAATGACATTGAAAGATTTGACATCTGTGTGCAAGAAGAGTTACAATTAAGAAAGCTGGACTGAGCGCGCTCAGAGGCACTTGGAAATCCAAGAATGAGAAATGAGAGTTGAAGCAAGGAACAGGGCATGAGGAGGAGACTTGAAAGAAGAGTCAGTAAAACATAGTGAGTCTGAGGAGTCAAATCTGAACTTCAGGATTAAAATAAGGCAGGTTCTGAGTGCTCTGTGGTCTTCATGGTGGCATCTGGACAAAACTTGCATATAATACATTCTCTCTGTCTGGGAAATTTCCTCCCAACCTAGCATCCTGAATCCAAATCAGTGAGAATTTGAAACATTCACAGTTGGTGGAGTTCAAGTCACTGATCTGGATTCTTGCAGAACCAGGGAGGCCACATTGCATGATGGTTAAGAGCATGGACTTTGGTGCCGAGAGAAATGGGTCCAAGTTCTGATTTTGCCTTGGATAGGATTCTTAAAGTGCCTAAGCCTCAGTAACCTTGTCTTTCCAATGGGGACAGTAATGCATCTCCTTCACTGTGCTGTCAGGAGCCAGAGAAAGAATGCATGCATCGTGCTTAGCAAAACACTGCATCATACAACTCAGTACAAGTTACTGATTGTAATTGTCCCTGAACTAGGAGAAGCACCTCCTGTGTGAATGCATATGTGTCTACTTGCTTTTATCCTAATTAAATCTGTTAGCATAACCAGTAGGCTGGCATGTGGTTGATGGAGAAGCCATAGCCAGTGACTAGCACTTAGGGGAATGGTGCCCTTGGGGACAGTCCCAGGTCATTCTCTGCAAAACTTGGAAGTAGGCAGGCCCTGTGTGGCTGAACAGACTGAAGAAGCTGGAAGGGGACACAGATGTAAGGGGTTGGAAGGAAGTGTTTCGGCTGCTCGTGGCCATGAGCTTGTGTACAGGTATCAAATTTTGCTGTTAACTCCAGGTAGGTCCTGGGTGATGTCATCTACAGCGAGGATGCACCCCCCAAGAAGGGCTTGATTTCCATTCCCATATGGGCCTCTGGGTGTCCTCCCTGCCCACCGATTCTTTATTGGTTTGTGGTTTGTAATGGGCTCAGCATTTGTCCAAGGCCAGTTTCATGGCGTTGAGTAGAAACAGAGGCTCCAAAGTTGTCTTCGTGGTCGAGCTGGCATTCTCACCCTGCGAGGGAAGAGTTCTGTGTTTCCTGGTTCTGGTTTCTAAATATCCCAAACCACACAGCAGTAAGATTCAAGTAAATATTTCCTGTGCAGCCAAAAGCGGGGGGGGAAAGTTTGCAGGTCAGAGGTACAGTTCACTTTTATCTGCGGCCTCAGCTTTTTTCCTGTTCACGGTAATCATGTAGATTCCAGAGCTAAGATAAGGAATATTCTACTTTGGGGGCATACAGCATGTTTATGCTGTGTTCTCTTGAATCAATGATTTATTTGATATCATCGATATACTCTAGGGGAGAGGCCTTCACACTTGCTGCACATTACAGTCTTAAAAAACCTAGCCCAAAAGAATTAAATCAAAATCTCTGGGGGGTGAAACTTGAAATTAATATTTTAAAAAACTCCCCAGGGAACCAGCATTCTTGAACAGTAGCTTTCAACCTGTAGCAATATTTTTACAGGGACATTTGGCAATATCTGGAGACATTTTTGGTCGTTACAACTAGGTGAGTGGTGTGCTACTGGCATCTAGTGGATAGAAGCCAGAGATGTTGAATAACCTTCAGTGCACAGGCCAGCTTCACCATAACACATAATTATGGGGCTCAAACGGTCAATAGTTCTAGATTGAAAAACAATGCTCTGTGTCAGTGGTGGGCAAACTCAATAGTCAACAGAGCCAAATGTCAACAGTGCAATGATTGAAATTTCTTTTGAGAGCCAAAGTTTTTAAACTTAAACTTCTTCTAACGCCACTTCTTCAAAATAGACTTGCCCAGGCTGTGGTATTTTTGTGGAAGACCCACACTCAAGGGGCCAAAGAGCCGCATGTGGCTCGCGAGCTGCAGTTTGCTGACCACTGCTCTGGAATAATCAGGCTTAAGAAATGAAGTGTGCCAGAGCAGAAAAGTATGCCCACTGTGAGGCAAGCATAGCATGCAGAAGTTTACATTTTCGGCCTCCCAGCAAATGCCTGTACCCTTTGAGTCTTCTCACTCCTGCCCTCACAGTGGTCCTGGTCTGTCTTGTAGCTGGTGCACCTCCTGGCTCTGATTTTTGGGGGCAGGATCTGTGGGTCCATAAGTTTATTGCACTGGAATAGCTTGGAAGACGACTAAAGTTCGGAAAATTAAACCCATAGAAATTAGCCAAGTTAAATAATTTAAAATCAAGCTTTTGGGTTGCTTATTTTCTTATATAAAGTTTCCTAAAATTAGGGAGTACATTTAAAAGTGTTTTACATGTGCTATAAGAAATCTGATTTTGTGTGCTGTAGAGAGTTCTTTCTCTTCTTTTCTTTTGACTGACTAGGAAGAGGCGAGGAAAGACATTTTTAATCTTGCGTGGCACAGTTTAATTTTGAGACATTCAGAAACACTTTTATAGCAGGTAAACTGAAGGTATATTTAATATATTGTATAATTTATGTTATGAAATTTATCTTCCCCCACCCAGTTTTCTAGTACAACACACATAAAAGATCTTTGCCATAAATAACTTGTCTTTTTCCCAGGTACACTGTCAAATTTAAGGTTTTTAATCAAGGTGGCAAATTGTAATATTAAATATAAATATAATGTAACATATTAGATATACTAAAAATATTTTTGTTTCCAAAAACTGATGAAAGTGGGTAGTTATAGATTTTTGAAGTTGCTCTGATTCATTGATCTTATGCAGGTGATTGATTGCCAATTCTGTTGTTTTTTTTTTTTTAAATGTCTCTTTAAAGGGATTGAAATAGATTTCAAATGGTACTTTTAATGCTCTACATCAAGCTATGTACTAGAATTGAATTCATGTATATGAATCTGGGGTTATGCCTATAACAGTTTTTTTCCTCCTTTCACTCCCTCCTCCCCCATCTCCCTATTACATGAGTTCTTTGACTCCAATGTAATGGAGTTTGTTTATTCAGCATATATTTCAGGGCCTACTATGTGCATTTTGCATTAATTGCTACAATAGTTTTAAAAAACTATTTTAGCCTGTTTTAGTGTGATTTGAGGCACAAAGCCAATACTCTTGCATGCTGGGTGCCTTTTTACACCTAGTGGTTAGAATGTTTCAAATTAAGGATAGACCAATAACAGCTCATGTAATATTTGGCATGAATACTCCAAACTTCTCTGTTGGAATAACATATCCTATTTCTTCATTGAATTTTAGTAATGACTCCATAATCCAAGGGATAATTTAATTTTCATCTAAGCCTGGGTTTTGTAGCTATGGTTTTAATTTAACTTATAATTACATTTAAAATATTTTTTCCAATGGGTAAATATTCAGGTTTTGCTTCCAATTTTGGAGTTTTGTTGCCTGAAGTTTGCAGAAAAGTAATCCAAGTTTATGATATAGAGGCTCTTTCCTAAAGATTTGATTGTCATGAGAACCATTACAAGGTGTGCTTAATAATAAATGGTCAAATATTCTCCTTGCAATCTGAACGTGAACATGTGTGTGTGTGTGTGTGTGTGTGTGTGTGTGTGTGTCTGCATCTGTATATCTGTGTGTCTGTGTGTTGTGTGGGGGGGGGGGTTGTTCTCTGTTGGGCCTTGGGGACAGGATGAGGAGAAAATAATTAAATCAAGCCTCAACTTTGAAGTAGAAATAACCAGGAACCATTCTGGTTTCTTGGAAGGGCAGCATTTGAGGAGTTCACCAATATATATATTGGTGTAACTTTATTCCGGAATGTTTGTCCACACCTTCATTATACTAAAGAACAGCTAGGTGAATTGATAGCCCCCTATGTAGATATTTCCTACGATAGGGACCTTTTTGTCTATACATGTAAAAAGAACTTGTTTGGTTTGGGGATTACTGGAATAACAGGGTGGGGCAAGAGTTAATTGTTTTCCAAATGTTTGAAAGACTTGGAAGAAGGATTAGATGCATTCTGTGTATCCTGTAGGCACAGAGCCAGTGAAATACAGGAAAATAGGTTTCTGGCTCAAGGAATGTTTTTTTGAACTGAGACACTCCTTGAACTGAGGGGGGGGGAAATGGAGGGAGTGAAGAGGTGTAGGAATTCCTTTCCATTGTAGGCTGTCAGTAAGATGACAGATGGGATTGGACATAGGATTCCCACACTGGACTAGAAGTAGAATTTTTAAAACATGCAATACCTGACTATTTAGTCAGGGCACTGACATCTTTTCCCTTAGATTGTCAAATTAAAAAATAACAGCAACACAATGACCATCTTGTGTAAATGAATCAAAACTATACCTATTTTTTTTTTTGGGGGGGGGTCAGGTGGCAAAATATATAATACTAGAGGCCCGGTGCATGAAATTCATGCACTGGGGGTGAGGGTCCCTCAACCCAGCCTGTGCCCCTAAAAGGCCAAGAGCTCCTTGATCACTTGCCCCAAAGAGGGAGGCCCTGCTGTGGGATAGCCTGGGCCTCCCTCTTTGGGGCGATTGTGGAGCCCCCTCCTGAGCAGTGGCCTGGGCCTCCCTCTGCAGGGTGATGATGAGGTGATGGCTGGGCCCCTAACCAATCTCATCGCACCTGCCTTGGCTGGCCTAGAGCCAGTGGGTGTCATAACATGGTTGTCTAGAAGGTCATCCGGAAAGTTCTTCTGCTGTTCAGTTCAGTCGATTTGCACATTATGCTTTTATTATTATAGATATTTTTGGTGTGCTGTACACTTTTAGTAAGTAGCTTATGTATGCCATGAGATATAAAAAGGTTGAAAATGCTAGATTATATAGACATTAGACATTGAACTAGGCATTGGACTAAGTTGCATGCCAGTCTAGCCATTCTGTGATTTTTAGGACATATTATATCCCATGAAAAATGATAAATGAAGTTATCTGGCATTTGAAGGGGGATTTCAGATTCATCAGTTCAATATCCATAATGGCTTTTTCTTTCCAGCTTCTGCAAGTCCTCCTGCAATGATATCCCCTCTATTACTGCATTTGTGTCTTTCTCCAAATAGGAATGTCCTCTTCAGCATCAAAACATGCCTTTTTATTATCCATCTTAAAAAGCAACTGGAAAACAAAAGTCTATAATCCAAACAAGGCATCCAGCTCTGGCCCTGCTTCTCTCCTCAAACGGGTTGTCCCTGCCTGTGGTCTCCCTGCTTGCTGCTCTTGTTCATCCCTTCACTCCTCCAAAATTGTTTCTGTGTAAGCCGCAGAGACCTCCAGTTTAACAGATGTGTAGCCTCCTTCATCCTCATCTTACTCAGGCTCCGCAATATTCCACAGGGTTCATCCTGCCCTCCTCCTCACACACTTTCTTGACTTGACTTCCAGGCATCACACCACTTTTACCCACATCCATCTCTCCCTCATCTCTACTACTGAGGTGCCCGGGACCCAGTCCTGACTTTCTTCTCCACTCTCTGAGAGGTGGATTTTACCTGCCTTGGGCTCTTAAAAGAAGGGCTATGTTTTCTGTTTTTGTTTTTTTTTGTTTGTTTGTTTGTTTTCTTTTTAAAGAGTTAAAAAAAAATACTGTCGCCGTTTTATTATCTCCTGTTCGTGAGGCTGGTGTGTCAGTACAGGCTGCGGACGTGCTGCTAGAACTGGAGCCTGAGTCTCCCCCAAGGAAAGCCAGACCACAGTGGAACAGACAGGAAGTCAGACATTCAGAGCTGGCGGGCCGAGCGGGTGGATTCGAACTGGTCTCCTGCGAAACACACAGGCGAGCGCACAACTCGGAGGCCCCTGTCTCCCGTGCATTCGCATTCCACCGGGAGAGCCCCTCGGATCCTGAACTAGGTGCGGCGGCGCGCTCGCTGCCGGGGCGTCGGCGCCCCGAGATTAGGACTGGGGGGGTTTCTTTCTTTTGGACAGACTTTTAGGTCTTTACTCTTCTTTGCATTTAGAAGGAATGGCTAGGATTTCCTTTGTGTCACACTGGAGTTTTCCTTCAAGGTGTGCGTTGGGCGGGTTGGTTTGATTGGCAAGCATCAATGCCGCATTACCGGTCGCCTCCGTCTTCATCGGGCCGCCGTGGGGCCGCCGGAGAGGACAGCGTCGTCCGCGCAGGGCTGGGACTGCTCCTTCGCCCCGGGGTAGAAGTTCGGGTGCTCCATGGCCTCTTTGGCGGCCAGTCTCTGCTGATGGCCGTATCGCAGAAGCTTGTCCAGAAGATCTAGGGCCTCGGGGCTGACGAGGTGTCTGTTCTCACTAGGTATAAGGTTTTCCCAGCGTTTCCGTGAATGTGGTCCCAGGATGTCGTTGAAGTGCGGGTCTAGGTCTGTGTGATGCTTCTTCAGACACCCATACGGCTCATCGGTACCCAGGACCTTGGCAATGCGAGCCAGCTGGTCATAGTCGTCCTGTCCATGGAAGAAGGGTTCCTTGCGAAAGATGATGCTCGCTAACATACAGCCCAAACTCCACATGCCCAAGCTGTAACCACACTTCTGGTGGTCCACGAGCAGCTCCGGCCCCTGGAAGTACCGGGAGCCACGCGGACGTTGTGCTCCTGAGCGGGGTGGGAGAGCTCGGCCAGACCCCAGGCTGTCAGCCGCAGCCTTTCCTGTTGGTGATGGATCATGGCATTGAGAGGCTTCCCATCCCTGTGCATGATGCCCTTGCTGTGGCAGCAACCCAGGGCTTTAAGGAGTTCATACATATAAAACCGGATATCAAAGTCTGTCAGGACCTGGTCAAGTTGCTTAAAATCTGTGTTATTGATATATTCAAATACCAAAGCTGGTGTCTTTGACACGGGGTCCTTCCCAGTGTCAATCAGCTTAATGGTATTTGTTCCCCCACGAAGGTTCTCCAGAATCTTGACCTCTCGTTTTATCTCCTTTTTCTTCACCGGCTTGAGGATTTTCACAACCACTCTCTCGTTGTTGGTGATATTAACGGCCCCAAACACTTCACTGTACTTTCCCCGACCGAGTTTCTGCACCAGCTGCTAATCATCTTGGTTACCCCAGCTCGGGACGTGCGCCTCCTCGTAGTCCCAGTAGTCGCGGCTCCTCAGGCTGTTCACCTCGGCGTAGACCCGGACCCTGCTGCCCGCCGGCCGGGAAAGGCAAGAAGGGCTATGTTTTCATTTCAGTTTAATTAATTCAGAACCGCTGTGGATTCATGGGCATCCATTTTTAAAATGTCGTTTGGGTTGTTGTCTGTTTTCTGGGTACACTACTCATGTGCAGCCAGAACTGACAATCCAGGTGAATTCATCTAGGCTCGTGGAAAAAAATACCAAGTACTAGTGAATGACTCCCAAATAAAAGTATGTAACACATCTTTTCCAAGCTCCTGACTTGACTGTTCTGTTGTCTGTTTTACATTTTCTATAGAAATAGGCATCTCAGTTTCCACTGCGCCCTCCCAGCCTACTCCTCCCCAGGCCTGCATTTCTCATACTACCCTTTATACATACAGCTCACAGGCTGAAAGCCGAGGCGGCATCTTGAGTTCTATTCCCTGGGCACTCCACAGCTAATCCAACTGCAAGTCGTCTCCCTCGTCCTTCCAAATATGTGCACCTCACATCTCACCACTCCTACTGCCACCATTTCTCTTCTCAACAACCATCGACTTCCCCGGTGCTCCTGCCTCTCCCCCTCGTCACCTCTCATTCCCTTGCTTCAAACCCACCCGTGCCTTCCCATCACAGTGAATAAAGTCTGCCTTTCTTACCATGAGCTAAGGACCCCTTGCCCAGCTTTCCAACTTCATCTCTTACACCTCTAGCTTCCCCCACTCCTATGAAACCACACCGACTAGCTGTTCCTAAAACTTCCCAACCTTGTTCCTACCATAGGGCTTGGCACCCACCTTTCTCTCTCTCTGGAAGGCCCTTGCCCTAATGCTCTTTGGCTCAGATGTCACCCCAGAAGAAGGCCCCTCCAAAATGCTCCTTTTTCTTCTGGTGTATTCCCTCCCACTATCTCTACCCCTTTTCTTCTGGTTGATTTCCTCGAACTCTCCCATGGCCTTTATCTCTGCTGGACATCCTGTTTTCCTGGCTGCTTTACTAGAACTTTGTCCCTTACACTGTAAACAAGCCATCCATCATAGATGACCAATAAATACTTTTGACTGAGTGACAGAGGGCCTGATCCCAGAACCTATGTTGTGGCACTTCTGTGGCCCTTGGTCCCTTTTTCAGCCCCGAGCAGACCATGCTGCCATAGCCAGGATCTGCTGCTAAGCTGATCTCAGAGTCTAGTATCTTACTCTGCTGCCTCCTGTTGGCCCTGCCTGTGCACAGATGACTCTGTAGAAGATGGGGAAGGAATAGGGCAGCATCTAGCATTTTAGTGATTGCTGGATGGACACCTGCCAATCCTCTCTGGCTTGCTCAGTGCCAGTCTGCACTGCTCCTATTTCTATCTATAGATGCTTCCTTGATAGTCCACTCTCCTGATATTCTCCTTCCTCTTCTCTCTGCTCCTTCTCAACCCTCTTCTTTATCCCTATCTTAAATGTTGGTATTTCTTAGGACTCTGGGTTCTCCACTCTTCTCTCTCCCTTGGTGATCCTATCCATTCCTAGGGTTTCACATTGTCACATGGCTATGCGCTCCAAATTTATGTTTCTAGTCTGTCCTGATATCTAAGTTCCAGCCCTGAATGTCCAGCTGTAAATTATTTATCAATACCTGGATATCTCACAGGCAACTCAAATTCAATATGCAGAAAGCTGAGCTCACCTTCTCTTCCTGTCTTCCTCTCAGTAAATGAAACCTGGAAGGCTTCTTCCTGGACCTCACCCCTGTGCCCATTCAATTGCCAGTATTATCAGTTTGCCCAGGAAATGGCTGTAGAACCTGTGTTCCGCTTGTCACAGTTTACTGCCAGCAGCTAAGACCAGGACATCATCACCGTCATCTCTTACCTAGATGACTCCAGAGACAGTTCACATGCCACATGCCCATATTCCCACCCCACAGCAGCCTGACTCTGTGCTGCTATTGGTCTTTATATCTACCTGACCGTCATCCCCTGGTTAAGCTGCCTTGTTGGAGTTTTGATAAGGTCTAACATTTAAACAGGGCTTGTAATGTTTTTAACAGCCCATTCTCAAACTGACTGTACTTGGAGTTTCTTGGAACTGTCTGCCTCCCTCATTTCATACTCCAACCCTGCTGTCCCAATACATCACATATCACCTCCAGCCCCCTGGTTTATGAGTCCTACAGACCAGCATTGGGCATAGTAAGGCCTCAGTAGGTAAGTGTTGAATGAGTGTGGGAAGACAGTAAACCTGGATTATAATCGCCAGTGTCCTTAAATTCTGACTTCAATTCTCTTAAAAATGTAAAGGCTTCCACAAAATTTCTGTTTTGTTGTGTAGTCCTGTGTATGAGTTTTTCTGAGCTCTGTAGTTTCCAGGAGGTTGTTAAAAACAGAACTAAAAGAAGTGTGTGGGATTCTGCTAGCAAATCACTTTCAATCTGTGCTCTTTGAAGGGCCTTTGAGTTCTGAGCTTCATAGGCTGCCAAACAGGACTTGGAACCAAACCACCTTGGTGACCCAGTGAAGCAGGGTGGGAATCGGCTGAATGGGCCTCTGCAGTGAGCTTTTTCATCGTGGGCATGTGTAAGCCAGGATACAAATGTCTGAGACCTGTTGTGACTCGTCCGAACAGTTTATGAAATTCTCAAACCTGTTTGGGAAGAATGCTTGAACACAAAAGCATGTTTGGGTCTTGAGCAGCAAGACTTATTTAAAACAAAATAGACAAGAACTTAAGTTAATAGAAGTGGGACGGTTGGTCTCCCTGGTAAAACAGTCTAAAGAAGAATAAGGAAAGGTTTCTTCCCCTAGAAGATTTGGGTCAGAATTTCAACACCTCCCTTCCCCCGCACTCCCCCCCCCCCCCTCCACCACCACCACCATGGGGCTGGGAGATTCTGGGTGAGGTGTCTGAGTCTCCCTCCTCCCAGAGTTCCTATCTCTAACTCCCTCAGAACAGGGATCAGAGGGGCCTAACAGTCAGTGCTGAGTCAGAAGGATAAGCAAGCAACTAATGACACACTTCCTGCCCGAGTTCCAGGGAGTTTTTATAGCTTGTTTTTCTGTTTTGCTTTGAACATCCCCTAAAAAGACAGGAGATTGCCCTGCCATCTCCTGATTGCTGGACTCAATTTATTTTTGTGACCTCATGATGATATACACACTGCCATATATTCTTGTGACTCAAAGAGTTTCTAAAACCTTTTTTTCTTGTTATAGAAGTAAAGATAGTATATTTATGAACTACACTTTGACAAAAAACAAATGGGGAAAAAAGGTATTCCTTAATTTCACCATTCCGAAAAACAAACAAACCTTGGGAATATGTCACAGCAGGCTTTTAGCTGCATGCCCGTAATTTTTCCTCTATAAAAATTATATACTACTTAGTATAATTCCTTTGCTTTTATATATTACTTTGTGGCCTTTGTGAGGCATCCTCATGTTATTAATTACCCCACAAGATCATTGTAAAAGGCTGTATTATATGCCACTAGACAGATGTACCATAACTCACTTAGCCAACCCCCCACTTGGATAGTTGGGCCGCCTTGTTTCCACCACTGGCATAACAACACACAGCGCCCTTGAACTACAGCTGTCCACACTTGCCTCTGTTTCATTGGATGTATTCTGGAAGCAGTTCAAAGAACATGTGGAGTTTTAAGGTTTTGATCTTTATTGCCTTTCAGACACTTTTACCAATTTTACTTTCCCACCGCATAATACAAAGTTCTGACCATGTCCTAGATGGCCCTTACCTCTTCTGGTCTTTGCCTAACTCCCAACTCCTTCTTCCCCATGCTTCCAACGCTGCACCCACATGGCCCTTCTTCCACTCCTTTCCCCAGAGAGTGTCAAGGGTGTGCTGTCTCAGGCTGGACACCTCCGCCTCCATGCACCTCTGCCATGTGCTCTCCATCACAGCCCCCTGTTCCTTCCCATCCTGGCAGCTCTCGCCATCTGTCGGGGATTTATTGGTGTTGGCTTATCTGCCATCTTTTTCTCCCTGAATGTCAGTTTTGTGTGACAGGTGTTTTATTTCCCACCGTGTCCTGCGTCTCTGCTCACATGCGGTGGATACTGGGGAAATGTAGGCTGATTTTGTGGAGCAAGGGAAGAACTCACCCATCACCTAGGACTGTGCAGTATAATGGGGATAGCGAGATGCATATAGTGATCGCTGTCCCATGGAGCAAAACATGCTAGATGCCGTAAGAAGGCTTCCAAGTGACAGAGCCCAGGAGTGGGAGCTGGCATCTGGCCACAGGGTCACAAAAGGCCTCGGGTGAGCTGCGCCTTGGGAGATTGGCAGGGTTTTGTAGCTGCTGGTGGTGGGAAGGACCTAGGAGGATCAGGCAAGTAGATGAGCAGAGGCCCAGAGGTAGACAGGCAGGTTGATTCTGACTTTGAGCAGGCAGTGCAGACTCTGGCCATGAGTAGCTAGGAAGCATTGCATGTCCTCATCAGAGTGACCCGGTGAAGGGAGAGCCAGAAAACACCTGTTAAACTCAGTTCTAGGCACAGGTGGTGCTGTACTTTGGGAAGATGTGCATGAGCACCCCTAAGTGGAAGGAGCCAGAGGGACAGGCCAGAGGAGGGGCTGGAAAAGGGGAAGCAGACAGAGCGTGCAGAGGTGGGGAAACATGGAACGGGCAGGTGTGATAGTTTAATCTAGAAAAGGCTCACCAATGCAGCAAAGGAGCAGGCTGAAACTAAATACGTACCCTTCCTTATGCCCAAACAGCCCCTCTTCTGGGCTCAACATCTCACCTTCCATCACACCTGACCCCTCAGTGTCATCATGAACCTCACTCTTTCCACTAACTGCCCCCTCCACCTGCCCTCCTTTGTCCTGAAGGCCTTGGGTGACCAATAGATAGAGGGAGACGGAAACATACCCCAAGACAAGAGACTCTGGGCTCCCATGCCCTTCCTCTGTAGGAGCAGGACTGCTTAGTGGGAGGGAATAGTGGGCACTGACGCCTCTCCAGGGGTCAGAGGCGAGAGGCTGTTCACTGGCAGCGCCTGCTCCCCGTCATATGTGGAAGGAGCTTGTTTGATGTCAGCTTGTCTTGGGGTGAAGTCGTTCGGTTGTCAGGCTGAGGAGGGTGGGTGGAGAACGGGTGCTGATTGTTAGGTACAAGAGCAAGGGGGCTCTGGGTACAAAGGGGTAAGACGCAGATGGGGTGGCACATTGTCCTTCCCCTGCAAATGGTCAGAACCGTTGTGTGTTTGTCCTGGTGTGTGTGGGGGGGTGGGGGGAGGTAAAGAGAACCTTTTCTCAAGACACAGTGACCTTTTTTTTAAATCACTCTTGAAATTTACAAGTTTCTGGGAGCTAGTTTTTAAAATTCAAGTTTAGGAATAACCTTGTGAGTCAAAGGGCACAATGGCAAAGCTCTCTGCCCTCTGCAGAGGGGACGGAGCACAGACCCGCTTTGCGGATGTTCTCTGGAAAGTCGACTTTCCCAAAACCACCTTCTTCTACCTGCAAAGTGAGGGCTTGACAGAATCCAATGGACATGAGAACAGGAGAGGCACAGATAAGACAGCAGCGCTCGGGGACTGAGTGGCCATCCAGACCAAGAGGAGGATTCATGATGACAGGATGACAGGTGGGGATGGGATCCAGAGAGGTCAACACAGAAGAATGAGCAGGTTTGGCGATGCGGGGCAGGAGAGGAATTGGGCCTGGGAAATATCACACGCTGCGTATTAACTAGAAATTCTAGAAATTTATAGAGACCTTTACTCTGAATTGGAGAGTTTTTCTTGGCAGATTGAGAGTTTAATTAATTGGATATTTTATTACTAGGGATCATGTTCAATTTCACATGAAGGTTTGCAGTGGAAGAATGCTATAAAGTGTCAAGACGCTGTTTATACTCAGGTCAGGAGAAAATAAACCACAGTCCAGCGCCAGCATATTTATTGCAGCAGGGACCCAGTGTTTCTTCTCTGCTCCATATGCTGATGTGGTGTTTTCATTGGTGGGGTGAGTGTGAAGAGAGATGTGAGCCTGCATCGCAGGAGACAGGTGTGAATGTTCATTCTGGAGTCCTGACAGCGGCTCCCCCCGCAGCTGCACGCCACGCAGCCAGCGCAGTGATTTCTATGCCCGCCTTCAGCCTCTGTGGGCTGCCTCATTCTCTCGCTTGTGAAATGAGGTTGGATGTCAGAGCTCTTGCCAATATCGAAGTTAGTTGGTTCTAAGTGAGAAAAGAGAAGGACAGGACTTTCGTGTTTGTTTCTGAGTAACATTTCATAAACATTATACTTAAAACGTAGAAACACATTCTGTATGATAGCAAGGTCTGCCTTCCCACACGTATTTTCTGTCCAGCCCATTTGGGGGAGGCCGTGGATGACAGCTGCAATGATGACAGGCTTGAGAAGTCTCACCCCAGCCCTGTCTTTGCTGCCAGCACTGGCCCCCTGCAGCTCTGTTCACACTGTTTAATTCGCTGCCTGGCTCCAAAAGGTGGGTTGCCAGGTGTCCTTTTCATTTCGCAGACAGTTCCATATTTGTGCTTTCTGTCTGGTTTAAACCAAGGTCACTTTTATGATATGATATGAAGAAAAATAAAAAAGCCAACAGGTTTGGAGTAAGACACACCTGGCATGGGTTGAAGAGGTATATTAAATTTATAGAGCTCAATTTCCTCACCTGTAACCAGAGGGCAATGGAGCCCACCACCCAGGGTTTTGACGAGGACTGAATGACCCAGGGAGAGCGTCATGCATGCTGCCCGGCAGCCAGCAGGTGCTGAGCCAATGGAACTTCCCACCCTTGTGGAGACATAAACCATGCACTTTTCTGCCCGTGCGAGGTCTCCTTGGGTGAGAGAGGGTGAGCCTGACTCTCTGCCATCTCTGTGAGAATATCTGTAAAACACTTCTGGAGCACCTTGACACTCTCAGGCGGTCCCCCTCCTTCTTTCCTGCTTCACCAACGACCGCTTATTCCTTGAAGAAGAGGAGAGGGGCAAAGAGAAATTGAATCTAGGGGATTCTGGTGGGGCCACAGTTATAGGGAGGTCCATAAAAGGTGACTGAGAATGCAGAAGAGGAGGGTTCAGAGAGAATGATGGGGATTGAGCGCAAACATAAAGAAAACACCACTACTCTTGGCAGCCCCTTATCGTATCTTGCAACTAGGGACTAGGCGCCTTGGGAATGCCAAAGCAGGAAGGTCAAGGTGTTTTGTAGACATTTCCAGTTCTGTCTCTGAGGCTATAGAGTCAGATGAAATAAACAAACTAAGATATCTTTTTCATGCAGGAACATTTCATTATTCTTGTGGTTATTTTGCTGACTATGCTGCCGATAAGGATGTAGGTGGCAATAAAGAAAGTATTTTTCTTGGGGTCTGTAATAAGAAGTCCATGAAACTGGCCAGAGAGAGAGAGTGTGTGCTGTGGAGGTTGCTCTGGGAAGGGAGGGCCTAGCTCGCATGGCTTCTCTTCCCGGCCCTGCCTCGTTTTGCAGAGAGCCCTGTGGAATATGTTGCTTAACCTCCCTCTCTCTCTCTGCCAGTTTCTGGAAATTGAAATTGCCACCAACTTTTACTGGGTGTGAGGACAGCGGAATGATTAAGTGATAGGGCCCTGCTCAGAGGAGATGCCTAAATGATGCATAGGTAACGCATGCCCCTGGAAGAGGAGAATCTGGTTTTCTCATAGCCGCCGTCAGTCATGTGGTTGCAGATAGGTGGAAAAGATATCAGATGGAGTGAACCCAGACTTCCCTAATGAAGACTCACACAGTATCACCGTGAGGCTCTGGGTGCCTCTGTCACCAACAATGCCAATTGTACTCCGAGGGGTGGCGTCTGCGGGCTCTCTGCTTCAGCTGCAGAGCTGTGCTCCTCAGAAAAAGATGGAGAGCCATGTGTATTCCTGAGCATAAGTTGCCCTAACAGAGCTGGACCTGGGCAGATGTCTGTTCACTGAGCCACCAAGCAAGGTTTCTAGAGCTGACAGTCTCTGCTGCCTCCTCTCCCCTCAGGTGTGGGTGATGCTTCTGCATTGGCCACCATCAAACTGTTGATCTTTGAATCTACTGAGACTGTTCCAATTTGCAAGTCCCAGGGAAACATAGACGAGCTGTATTCATATCTATAAAGGTAACCGAAGAGAGTTAGGTATTTTTTACATAAGACTAATCTGTGAATTTTGACTGTTTCACAATCTCCCTGATCTTTAGTCCTGGTCTATGATTCTTCTTTCTTTCCACATAAAGTAGGATGACCAGAATATATAATTACAACTGCCAGGGTAGTTTGAATACCCTGGTCTCAAACAGCAAACTTTGAATAGATCTGACCATATAAGACCCTGGTCTCAAGGACAAGAAGAGGGAGGGATGTCTTAAGGAAATGATCCCCTGCCTGATTGGTAGCCCATCCAGATGTGCTGATGTGTAGTTGTTTTTATGGGATTCTGTACCACTCTTCCTCCAGCCGCCCCTCCAACAGCTGCACTCTGCTGCTCCTCCCTCCCCCATTGGTGGTGGACCGAGTGGTTCCTGGTAGCACCTCGCCATGCAGCTACCTCCGGGGACACACTTTAAGGAAATATGACAGGCCAGTCCATCTGTTCATTTCTGCTCTTTGCACGTTGTAACTTACCCTTGGACTTGCAACCAAATCAGGGTTTGGGAAGTCCTTGTACTTTGGAAACTTGCACTTCCAGGGGGCATATTCTCTTGGCATCTTCTTTGACCCTTAGTCCCTGATGAAATTCCTAGCATTAAGGAGCCCATCAGATTTGGGGTGATAACACAAAGACAAGTAAAAGTGTGGTTTCTAAGGTGTAAAATTCAGACCATTATGAGTTAGTCACATGATAATGTAGGCTAAGGAAAATAAGAATTGTATAGTATGTTTGTAAATTGATATTGACTTGATATCTTTTTCAGTCTTCTCTCCAAATTAGCAATAGGCATTAATGAACTGAGCCCACTAGATCCAGCGCACTTACTATTGCCTTTCATTTGGTATCTTTTCTGCTTAGTCCCTGGTAGGCTCAAGGAAAAGTGTTATTGCTTCAGTAGGTAAAAATAAAATCAAGAAACTGACTAACTTACTTAGAGGTAAGATAGGTAAGTCACCGTAGTAATATAAGGACTGGTGAGTAGGTACCCAGAAAGTGTTATCAGAATGCTCCAGGGAGCTGCCATGGAGTTGAAGGAGGACAATGAAATCCTACATGGTTGGAGGGAATATTCAGAAAAAGGCTTCAGGGATGTGGTGCACTTGAAGGTAGGACTGGCAGGATCATGTGTGGTGGGGTTGGGGAAGGGAAGAATTTGTGGGTGATGACTATCAAAGTGCCGGTAAGTACATAAGCTTCTAAAGTTTTATTCAGTAGTGTCTGTGCATATATCTGTGTGTATGTGTGTATATATTGTGTATGTCTAGGTACAGTCAGAGCTACATTTTATTTTTATAAATATATATTTTATTGATTTTAGAGAGGGAAAGGGAGAAAGACAGAGAAACATCAGTGATTAGAGAGAATCACTGATCGGTTGCCTCTTGTACACCCAACACTGGGGATCAAGCCCACAACCTGACTGGGAATCGAACGGTGACATCCTGCTTCATAGGTTAGCGCTCCACCACTGAGCCACACCAACTGGGCTTTTAAAAAATAAAAACCTTATATTCTCTTCAAAAACGAAAGACCAACGATTTTAAGTAGAAGCATTGCCCAAACTCCGTTCTCTAGTTCTCCTGAGAATGAGAATACTTCCGAGCAGTACTTCCTATTAATAGTCACTCATGTTTATACTGGCCAGGTAGGAATGAGGTGTTTTTTTATTTTCTTTTGTCCAGGCATCTATGATTGGGGCTGCTCCCTTTTTTGAAAAGTATGTTGAAACATTAGACTTCCTGTCTCTGCTTGATTTTGAAAATACCTCCTGCTCGCCTATCACAGATAATCTCTGTGTTCTTGTGTAGCCGTGCTTTATAGGTAGCAAGTGCAGGCAGCAACCAGTCGCTCCTCACTGGGATGTGGAGATCTATCTGGAGTCACAATTAAAGGCTACCGAATGCATTCCACTGCAGGTGACGAAACCCAGCTCCCAGAATAACAAGCAGGACAACTTTTAAAGTGACTGTTGTTGACCAGTGTCTTCTGTGCATTGCTTGGTAAGCTCACGGTGGACTTTTCTGAAGGACGGTATAGATTTTTCTGAATTATTCTCGGAGAGGATGGACTCTTCCTGAAGGTGAGACAGATGCCATAGGATACAACAGGGTGGCTATATGCGTTCCTCCAGTCGGCCTGACTCTGCCAAGATTCTGTGAGGCTGTCCTGATTGACAGGGAGAAAATGCTGAAACTAGGTGAGTTAAAACTGCCCTCACACTAACTTGGATTTAATGTGCATGACGGAACCTGGTGGAGTTCAGATGACTAAGTAACCTGGTGTTGTCTGCGAGAGAATAACTTTTGGTGGCAGCTTTAAAGTAGTTGTGTTCAACAAATCACAGCTTTTCTTTTGCTGTGACTCTGGGTGTGGAGGACCGGTGTTATGCTGAGGGAGGTTTGACGATAGTGGGTGGAAAAAATGGCATCTATAATTTGCATATAGACAGTTTCATTTGTAGACAAATGAAGGCTTGAGATGTTTCAGAGTTTGGGCTCTGAGAAGACTGGATAGCTCACTTAAAGTTTTTTCTTTTTTTATAATTTCCACAAGTTTATTAACTCTAAGGCATCTCCGGTTGCCAGTGGTCTGGTAGTGGCAGTAACTCATGTGATGGCCTGCAAACTTAAGGATATTTATTTCTGTTCTCCCATTGTGTAGATGTTTGTCAGGAGATTCCTGCTACCATTTCCTCTAATAGCCAGTAAGCAATTGTATCTTATGTATAAGCCCTTCTTGTACTTTTAAAATACACCTTGGGCTTTTTTTCAGCCATATTGAATACTTCTATGAATGTACTTAATTTTGTTAAGACAAATTTGGAAAGTTTTTGAGGATTGAAATAAAGAGAGCATTCATACAATTTTTTTTCAAGTTTACCTATAATATTTATTGAAGATTATCTAGAATGTTCCTGCTCAAAAAACTTTCTGGAGCTTAAATTGAATGTTAGAAAGGAATTAAAAGTGTGAAGACTTAAGTGGGTGTTAATATATCTAGATTCTTGACTCATTAATTGAATACTTGTCAGCTAAGGCTATTATTTTCTAGACCCATGACTTCTTCTGTGATACAGAATGTGGTCACCGGCACATCCTTTGTGTTCAATGTTCATTTGCCTACCAGATGCCTGGAGCTTTACACGTGATTCTCCGTCAGCTTTCTCTCTCTACACATATAGGCACATTCTATCCGATCTATAAAGATGGTTATGTGTCTGTGACTGTATATCATGGCACATATGCAGGTGGGATCAGAGCCAAGTTTGGCTGGGACGGTTTTATAGAAGAAGGGGTTTGGGTAGAGTTCCAAAGGTAGGGGGAGTTATATACTTTGGCAGAAAGAAGCAGCATACATAAAGCTTCCAAGGCTGGAGTAAGTCAAACACATTCGGGAATAAGCATGAACCATTTCAGAGCAAGTGGTATATTACTGGTTGAATATAGCCAGGTTGGACGTGAAGAAGCAAAGGGATGAGTGTGGGAGAGAACAGGGGAGGCAGGGGGAATGGGGGTGGGTGGGGACTGTGGGAGCTTCTATAGTCTACATTGCTGGTAAATGTCACCCTTGGATACCAGAACCCTGGCCATATTGCCACCTAGTGGAACTGGCCCAGATGAACACAGGAGCATCACCCACCTCTTCTCACTTCAGGTCAAATTAATACTGTGGTATTGGTGGTAGGGAAGCTTACTGTTCTTTCCCCCAGGGTATTGTAGATGAAGAATTAGACAAAGGAGATGGATGTAACCATGTCCTCCAAAATTATATTAATTTTGCCTTAGGGAAAAAATGGAGCTGAATGCCAATAAATATATTTAAATATATAGAATACATTTATCAAATATAAAGAATTTCCCATAGATAACAATCACTGAGCATGTGGAGCATACATCGTAAGCTCATGGTGGACTTTTCTAAAGGACGGTATAGATTTTTCTGAATTATTCTCGGGGAGGACGGACTCAGCGCATGGAACATGTGGAACTCAACATTGGAAAAGTTCTGCAGCAGAGTGAAGGCACAGCTCATCTGGTTCTGGGTTGGCTTGTTATTTCATGTGGTTATAGAGTGTGTCCTGGTACAGTGGTGAAAGAGGTGAGCCCTTGACATGGATCCCACAGCCCACAGACTCCAGAGCTGGAAGACACTGTAAAGAGCTGTGTTTAGCCTGGCCGGTGTATCTCAGTTGAGCATCGACCCAGAAACTGGGAGGTTGTGGAGGCTCAATCCCCAGTGAGGGGCATGCAAGAGGCAACTGATCGATGATGTTACTCTCTCATCAATGTTTTTATCTCTCTATCGCTTTCCCTTCCTCTCTCTATAAACATCAACTTAAAAAAGATACAGCCAAAAAGAGCTGTATCTACCCTCCTTTCCACCCATTCTTGCATGTGTCCATTCACTAAAACTTACTGAATTCCTATTACGTACCAGGGAAATGCCAGTGAACAAAGCAGATTTAAGTCCCTTCCCTTGGAGAGACAACCTTCTGGATAATAAGCAAACAAATAAGTAGACCATTCAGAGGTAGAGCAGGGGAAGCTAGATCAAAGGAAAACTAAGCTAAGATTTATGTTAGCTACAGCTTTTAAAACAAGGTAATGAGGTTTTTCCTATGGCATACTTTTCTAGCTACCTCTGGCCTTTGGCACCTATATCCTTGATTTTTCTTTTTCTTTTTTTCTAGAGGCTGGGTGCCTGAATTCATGTATTCGAGGGGGGGTCCCTCTACTTAGTCTGCACCCTCCCACAATCTGGGACTCCTCAACTGCCCAATCCTTCTCACAATCCAGGACCGCTGACTCCTAACTACTCACCTGCCTGCCTGCCTGATCACTCCTAGCCACTCTGCCTGGGAGCATCATCACCCCTAACCGCCTTTGCCTGCCTGCCTGCCTGATTGCCCCTAACTGCTCACCTGCCTGCCTGTCTGATAGCCCCTAACCACTCTGCATGATTGCCCTAATTGCCTCTGTCTCGGCTCCCACCTCGGCTCCCACCGGCTTCGTCTGGAAGGATGTCCAGAATGATGTTCATGAGGGCATTCAGCTGTCCAGTGTAATTAGCATATTATGCTTTTATTATTATAGATATGTAATGTATTCTTAAAAATATATGAAAAATTATATATATATATACATATACATATATATATATGGTGGGATATTGTTAACTGATAAGGAAGGACAAGATTTCTTTTAAGCTGAAAGGGGGATAAGGATTGCTTTGTATATGTGTGTGAGGGCAAGTATTTGCTATTGTGTGTCCTCACTGAGAATGTGCTATTAGACTCATCTGAAAGATGTGAAGAAGCCAGGCCTGAGAGTATCCTGGGGAAGAATATTCTGGGCAGAGGGAGAATAGATGCAAAGGCCCTGAGGTGGGAATGGGTGTGGTATTCCAGAAAAGGCCAAGGGGCTGATAGGAGGAGGGGAGCTGAGCCAGGTGGTGAGGAACCACAATAGGTGGCACCTTAAGGACAGTTAAAATGATTTGACTTTTACTGGGCAGGAGATGGTCCAGTACAGTGACTGGCAAACTGTGGCTCTTTGGTCCCTTGAGTGTGGCTCTTCCACAAAATACCACGGCCTGGGCAAGTCTATTTTGAAGAAGTGGCATTAGAAGAAGTTTAAGTTTAAAAACATTTGGCTCTCAAAAGAAATTTCAATCGTCTTACTGTTGATATTTGGTTTTGTTGACTAATGAGTTTGCCGACCACTGGTCTAGTATAATCTACTAATTTTACAAATGAAATCAGGACAAAGAAGTCAAGTCAGGTGTCCATGGTTATTCAGTGTCCTAGCGCCAAAGCTGGATAAGTACCTGCCTCTGACCTCAGCATTCTTCCCACCACCCTGCTGCTTGGTGGGATGTGGGCCCCACACCAGCCCAGGCTTCCAAGTATAGTGGCTCCTCTAGCAGCTGCCGCAGCAGTTCACTCTGGTTTTCCCCCAGTGTGCCCTTCCCACCTACAAAGAACCCAATGCAAACACACGAAAGGGTCAGACTTCTCATCTCCAAGGAGTCCCCTGCCAAATATTGCCTTTCTTTGTTTTGGTCTGGAGATGAATCCTTCTGGTTTTGTAAATCCTATAATCTCATAAATCAGAATCTACAGTCTCCTAAAGCCTATCTACATTCATTGCTAAATTACTTAGATATAGTTAAGAGTGACTGATTGTTATCAAATGCAGTTTGACCTGGATAATTTTTGCTCAACATTCTTTGCCTTCTTGCTTTACTGTTTAGTTCAAGCCTTTGTTTTTTCCTTCCATTCCTTTGGATCTTATGACTGTTGTCCTCTGGACACAGGCCAGATCTTAATTTCACTTTCTGTCAAAGGTTGAACTAGTGCTAAGTATAGAGAAAATTAACTCTTTGCTGTCACCTGTGTCATCCCCTCTCCTCTAGTCACCCATGACCTGTATTCTGTGGACAGAGTAACATGAGGTATTTGTGTAAGGTCATCCCATCTTATGGACAGAGCTAAGTCATCCCTGACTCTCTTGCCTCTTCTTTCCCTTCTTCCCATTATGGATACCTCGAGATTTACATTAAATACTTAATTTGCATTTAAAATTGTATAGCATTTTTTCTGTGTTTTTTTTTTTTAATGTTCACTTGTGTACATTGTTTATAAATGAGCTATCAAATCCTGGGATTAACATTGATTGGCATCCTTTGGTATCAGTACTTCCAGTAGTTAGTTCTTCACTTACCCCTAGAGCATTACAGTGAAGACCCCCACAGTCCTTAGCTTGCGGTCTTTGAGAGTTGTCTTCGCTGGCTTTGGGGAGAACCTAAGGAGGAGTGCTAGATGCGGGAAATTCTGTGACCAAGACTCAGGACAACAAAGCAAATGCAGAAATGCAGGTATTTACCTGGGCGTTGCTGCCAGCAGCAAGAAGGCCTTAAGAAAACTTGACAAGAAGCATTTCTTCATTTCCAGCTTTAGAACAAATGTTTGCTGCATGTGGGTGGTGGACCCCAAGAGTGTTCAGTTACAGGTGCCTGCAAAGACAACCTAATTAAAATGCCAACCGATTCCCCTAGCTTCCAGCTTCCAGAAAGTCATTCTGTTGGAATTCAATGTTTCGGCCATAAGACTGCTGAGTGGAAGTGCAGGAATGCAGTGAGCTGTGCGCTGGGTGCCTTCCTCAAAGCAGCCCCAGGTGCACTTTAGCATATCCTGAGGCAAAAAGCTGGCCTGAACCCAATAGCCCAGTGCTGCCTGTTCCTACTTAATAAGTTCTGACCCTTCACAAATGTGTCCTGAGCTCCTTACCACACCCTTGGTTCCTGGGACAAATCCTAGGGCAGGCCTGACCTGGCTCCTGGCTCCTGGCTCCTGGCTCATTAGTCTGGAGCTTTTGCACACCTTTGCCTACCTTACAAGTCTTGCTCTGCCTCCTGTCAGGACGGTGGCCCATCAGGAAGCCATCGGCAATGGTGGGCAGTATTGTGCTGGGAGTGGAGGAGGAAGCCCAGGGAGTCTGGGCCTGTCTCTCAGCCTCTCCTCCCTGCCTGTGCCACTGAGATTTCTCAGCAAACCCCCCTCCCCTGGGGGCATGGCTGTCAGTTACCTTTGCCATCGGACAGGCAAGCCTTGGCTTTGCAGGAGAGGGGCTTCCAGACTGTGCTCTGGCCTTTGGTAGGCTGCGAGCTTGAGGAAATGGAGAAGAATGGGCTGGTCATGTGGTGAAGCCGGCAGCAACATTAGAAGTCCTCATTAGCTGTACAGGATGTTATATCAGTTAGGGCTCTTATGCAAGAGAGAAACCCGTGTAGACTGGCTTGTATGAAAGAAAATTTTTTATTTGTTTGCATAACTAGAATGAGTTTTGATTTAGCAGTTCAATGATGGCAAGAACCCATTTTCTTTCCAGGCTGTCCTCTGTTTGAATTTCATCCTCAGCTCACATAGTTAGATATTTGCAGCAGTTCTAACTTCATATCCACAACACTCTGTCCAGAGGGAGAGAGAACTGACTTCTGGTGGCTCTGTTACAGGAGTGAGTGACCTTTTCTAGAAGCCCCAGAAAGTTTCCGGTGTCTCATTGACTCACATTAGGCCATGTGCCCAGTCTTAAGCCAGTTTACTGACTATAGAATGTGCTGTGTTGACTGGCTTAGGCTGGATTGCCTAAACCAATCACTCTATGGTTAAGGGGATGGGAATACTGTGTCTGAGTTAAAATGGTCAGGGCTGCCCAGCCGGTGTTGCTCAGTGGTTGTGTATCGACCTATGAACCAAGAGATCTCCTTTCAATTCCCAAGGCACATGCCTGGGTTGTGGGCTTGATCCCCAATAGGGGGTAAGCAGGAGGCAACTGATGGTTGATTCTCTCTCATTATTGATGCTTCTATCATTCTTTCCCCCTCCCTTCTCTCTGAAATCAATAAAAACATTAAAAAATTTAAAAAATAAAATGGTCAGGGCTAAACCTGAGAGCTAGGGGTGGGGATAGTTTCCCCCTCAAATAGCACAATGCAGAGGAGGGAGGACAGACGTGATGGTTGGTCAGCTAGTGTCTGCCACAGGCTTCCATTCACTGTGTTTTCTCTGTTGCCTTTGGTGACTGGCTATGATAAAACACTGTGAGAGGAGTCCTGCATGTTGGATTCCACCCCTCACCCCCAAGACAATGACACAGATGCTATCAGGGAGACCAAGGACACATACTGTAGGAACTGCGGATCAGGAAGGGAAATTCTCAAAAGTTGATAAAGCATCCTTAAGGTACCTTAGACCTGGTCTGGTAAACATTGAACAATGAGAATAAGAACTAGAGAAAATTATTACAGGCAACCTTTAACCTATGGTAATTATAAGTCCCCACAAAACACTGAAGCCAATACCACTTTTCTTTTAAAATAGTATAATTCCAGCCATACGTCCCTGTAAAGAATACCCCTACCTTGTATAGATATAAGCCTAATTGCCATAGTTGATTATTTTACCTATTTTAATTGGTATTACCGGGCTCTGCATAATATAAAGATCTTGAAGCTGCACACTAATAAACAAGACAGGGCAGTCCATCCTATAGGGCTTGATTTCAGTTACCCCAGGTGGGACTCCTAGGAGACTGCTGTCGGGGGCAGGGAAGGACTGGGACAAGTTCAGAGGGCTCTCAGTGAGTGAGAAGCATGGTGATAAAGAGAAACCACCACTTTTGTCATGAGTACGTTGGAGCAGAAAAGCAAGCAGTTTATCTTTGCAGGTGAAATTCATGCTTGGGGTACAGGATTACAAACTCAGAGCCTGTCTCCAGCCAGGCAATACCCCTGCGGGCAAATACATGCACCGAGGGCCAACCAGGGTAGAGGAGCCCTTCATTATGGATGGGCTTTGACTGAAATCCTAACGATGACCTTGAGTGGGCTAGACTGTCCATGTGCCAGAAATCAAATCCAGGAATACCGGGCTGGGCTGCAAAAGGACATTGGTGCCCAAACCCATGCTGTGTCCCAGTGCGGCTGGCGGCAGAGAGGACACTGCCACGGTAGAGGTCTTGGACATCTAGTTCTAGTCCCTGTGAAGACACTTGTAGGACAAACCTTTGAGCATGTCCTATCAACTTGCTCATTCTAATTTCTCATTCATGAACAAGTGTGAAGAATAAAGAAGTGAAATGAGAGGATCTCAAAAGCTTCCTTGAGCACTAGCTTTAGGATTCATATGGTGTGTATACATATCTATATAAATCTTTATTGTTAAAAGTACTACATATGTCCCCCTTTGTCCTCCATTGATCTTCTCCAACCTGCCCCTGCCCCCTGCCCTGGGTCTTCACCACCCTATTGTCTGTATCTACCCTATTTCCCCGAAAGTAAGACATCCCCCGAAAATAAGACCTACTCGCTGTAATATAAGGCATCCCCCCAAAAATAAGATCTAGTGCGTCTTTGGGAGCAAAAATTAATATAAGACACTGTCTTATTTTGGGGGAAACAGGGTAGCTTTTTGATTCTTGGGTTCTGTGTAGGGCGTGATAGGAAGTGTCATAAGGAACTGAGATGGGGTTGGAGTAGAGACTTAAATCCTCTGTGTCAGGACAGACAGACTGACAGATGATGGCACAGTGTATTGCATGCTGGAGATGTCTTAAATAGCCACCAAGTGGCTGAGTGGCTAATTGCCCCAAGTTGAGTGTCATTTTTTAGACACTACAGATACTGCAGTACAGCCACGGCTCCCTGAATAGCAGAGTTGTTTCCTTTGCCAAGCCCGGCTTGGATTGGATTTTGGCTGCCAGGCTCGTGTTCTGTGACATCCAGATGTCAGGGATCTTGCGGGATCAGTGTGCATGAGGGGAGATCAGAGAGACAGAATCGGGCAGATACTTCTGTTAAACAGTGGTTTCAAAGCCATGGTCACGTGGCTGATTCTGAGACTAATGAGCCCCACCGGTGTTTTTGGTTTCCTCTTTTGCTTAAGAGTCTGATTGCCAGTGGTGTTGCATGCTGTTGTGGTTTATTGTTTTTCAGCCACCCTATTGCTCAATAATCCACATGTGCTCCACTCTGAAACAGTTAATACTGGAGCTCTACCTGACTGGAGAGGTTATTTATTTGTTCTTAATATCAGTTTATATAAGCTAGTGGTCCCAAACTCAAATGTCTGCAGGAACCAGGCTAGAAATACGATGGTGCTTTGTATGATCGGGGCCTGTAGCCAACTTGCAGAGCATGGGTCTCATCTACAGGCATTAAAGTTCAGGTGAAAAACAAAACGTATCTGGCCCAGAAAAACCCTGTGAGCTGGATTCAGACGTAAGATTACCAATTTGTGATTCCTGGGCTATCTAATCTGACTAATCAGCTTTTGTTGTTATATTTGCTCAACTTCAGAGATGCCAGATTTTATGAATGTGAGCCTTTTGTAATTTTGTTTTTATAACACATATAAGCTTTTTAGCTTAGGTCAAAAGACTAACTATTATTGGGATAGGTGGTAAAAAATAATAATTTTTTACCCACAAATTGGAAATACTTCAAAAGAAATAATGTCCTCATGAAAATCATTTCTTTGGTGAATGGCCATTGGAGGTTGAATCAATTTGGAGAAGCAGAGACCAAAGTCTCAATCAGAACAGTTCTGAGTGTTTCACATCATTTAAAAGGAATCCCAAGCATTTAAAACATATACTTTTGCCCTGGAAGTTGCCTGCTGAGTATATACACTCCTTTTTGCCTTTTCTTATGTTAGCCAGTGTGGGTTAGTGACCTGGGTGGAATTGGAAGTAGGACAATCTTGTTTTCTCAAACTTCCAACCCACCCTACACATCTACCATGAGTGCCATGAGTGAACAAAGAAACCAGGGAATTCATTTATTCTTAGATGTTAGTCACCCATGGGACTTTCGGCCAAGAGATACTTGTATTTTTAAAAGAATCTGATGGTGGAACAAAAAATAGGGCTTAGTCCAAAGTATCATGTCTCCAATGAGAGTACTTCCTGTTGTGCTGAGAGGATGACTGGAGGTAATGCCTTCTGTTGCCTTGCTTCAGGTAAGGCCTGCTATACTAGCATGAGCCACTGAGCATGGAGTGGGGTTCAGCTTCATTCTGTTTTGTTCACCTAATTTGAACTCGCATCACAGTCCATGCAAATTATTGCAAATGTGTTTCTGTAAGGGACTGATGGAACCCAGCTTCCCTGTGTCTGGTGCTGGCTGGTGGGAGAGTTCTGGGAATTTAAATATTCCTTCAGCAAAGAGACTCAAAGCTGTGCTAGAGTTGTGTTCTTTTGACAGTGCTTTCTCTTCAGAGTGCTTTCAACTTGTTTCTTTCAGTGAGACTTCATCTGCCAATAATCCACCAGTCATTTCTGCAACTCTTTGCAATTTGGCTTCTGTCACCAGTCATGTTATTAAATTGTCTTCCTCAAAGCTTCCCAGTGACCCCCTGGTCATCATATCCATTGGCCTTTACTTTAGCCTTTCTTTCTGACTGGTGATTCTTTCACCCATGGACTATTATGCATGCTGCTAACTCCACCTGGAACCATTCTTTCTTCTTTTCTCCCTCACCTCCTCTTCCTTGGCTAATTCCTGATCCTCAAGTCTTAGCTTGGGCATCACTTCTTTCAGGAAGCCTTTCATGATGACTCCCTTCCCCAGGTTTGGTTTATGAACTTGTCCTATGAACTTTCATAGCACTCCATACTTTTCTGCTGTTGTACTTATCATACTGTATTTTATCATGCTCTATTTTATTTTTATTTTTTTATTTTATTTTTTTTTATTGTTTAGTTTATTAATTACATTGTTTCCCCTTTTTTATCCCCCTATATCTTCCCTCCACCCTGTACCTATCGCACCCTCCACCCTCACCTCCCCCTCCCCAATGTCCTCTCCCATTGTTGCAAGATTTTTGTCCAATCTCTTGCTGTACTTCCAACAACACTTTTCTCCCCAAGAATTGTCAGTCCATTCCCTCTCTATGTCCATGTTTCTGTTATAGTCACCAGTTTATCTTGTTCATCAGCCTATCAGTTCACTTGATTTTTATGTTCATTTGTTGATAGATGTGTATTTGTTGTTGATGATTTATATTTTTACCTTTTTCTTCTTCCTCTTCTTAAAGAATATCTTTCAGCATTTCATATAATACTGGTTTGGTGGTGATGAACTCCTTTAGCTTTTTCTTATCTGCGAAGCACTTTATCTGATCCTCAATTCTGAATGATAGCTTTGCTGGATAGAGTAATCTTGGTTGTAGATTCTTGCTCTTCATTATTTTGAATATTTCTTGCCACTCGCGTCTGGCCTGCATTGTTTCTGTTGAGAAATCCGCTGACAATCGTATGGGTGCTCCCCTGTAGGTAACCAACTGTTTTTCTCTTGCTGCTTTTAATATTCTCTCTTTATCTTTTGCTCTTGGCATTTTAATGATGATATGTCTTGGTGTGGTCCTCTTTAGATTCCTATATTTTGGGGTTCTGTGTACTTCTTGGGCTTTTAAGTCAGTTTCTTTCACCAGGTGGGGGAAGTTTTCAGTCACTATTTCTTCAAGTAGGTTTTCATTAACTTGCTCTCTCTCTTTTTCTGGCACCCCAATAATTCGGATGTTGGCTTGCTTGAGGTTGTCCCAGAGGCCCCTTACGCTATCTTCAATTATCTGAATTCTTTTTGTTTCTTGCTTTTCCAGCTGAGTGGATTTTGGTTCTTTGTATTTCAAATCTTTGACTTGGTTCTTGTGGCCCTCTGGACTGCTTTTAGGACTTTGTGTAATATTTTTTATTTCAGTCTGTGTATGCTTGATTTCTAGTTGGCCCTTTTTTTTTTATCTGTGAGGGTCTGGTTCGTATCCTCAGAGGTCTTGTTCATTTCCCTGAGGGTCTCATTCATTTCCTTGTAAGTATCATTCATCTCCTTGTAATTATCATTCATTTGCTGGTTGGTCTTGTTTATTTCCTGGTAATTCTTATTAAGTTGATCGGCCTTTTGTAGGAGCCTCTTGAAAAGCCTTATAACCGTGGTTTTGAACTCTATGTCTTGTCGTCTTTTCTCCTCCATTTCTTTCACACCTGATTTCTTTCCATGTCTCTGCATGGTGGCTGCTTTATGTGGTGGATATCCTCAAAGGGACAGTGGCTCAGTCTCCCCAGTTACCTGAGGTGGGTACTCTTACTGCAATCCTTTATGGGTTGTATTCAGTGTTTTTGAATTTAAACCCAGTTTGTTGTTGTTAGCCCTAGGAGGGTTTGACCTCCAGGCCAATTGGCTGTGAAGGGAGACTGTGTTCAGGTTGGATGGGCGGAGTCTCTGGGCTTCCCGGCGGCGGCAGCGGCAGCTGGGTCCTATGCAGCGCTCGCGCGGGTCTCTGTTGGATGGGGATGGCTGCAGACTCCTCCAAGAGAAAGCCGCTAGTCTCTTCCCCTTGCCAGACAACTCTGCCTTTCCCCAAATGTGCCTGCACACCAAAAGTCCAGCCCAGGGCTGTAAAATAGATGGTTTCCGGAACCAGGAGACAAGTTTCCAGGGGGCAAGTCGCGGGTTTGCGCGACCCTTGGGACTAGGAGCCTCTGCCGCGCCCCGCTTCCAGGGTGCGTCCCCCGGATCTCGGACCTCGCCCGGCTCGGTAAATCTGGGCAGTGGGACGCCTCTGCCCTTCCCCGTCGGAGAAATCCGGCCAGTCGCTGCTGCAGCCCCAGCCCGCGCGCGCGCGACCAGGGCGGCTCCTAACCTGTTTCCGTCTGAAAGGCTGCGCTCCCGCCGGTCCTGAGTCTGTGTCCCACCTCTGCTCCTATTAGTGGAGTTTACATTCAGCCAGCTTTCTGGCGATTCTTGGTGCTTGTCTGTTCTGCTGTTATGTTGTAGTTCTTAAATCGTTGCGCGGGGCAGAACAATAGGTGTTTGCTTATGCCGCCATCTTGGTGTTCTCTATCATGCTCTATTTTAATTAGTGTCCTCCCTTCTTCCCCGCTGTATGATGGACTCTGTGAGGACAGAGGTACCATGGTGGTTGTATCTACACCATGTGCCTTGTGCCTATGCTCAATAAATATTTGCAGAATGAATTATCTAATTGGTGATGACATATGAACAGTGACGTCTACATTTCCTGTAGAGCCGACAACAAAGCCCTGGTTTCCTCCATCAACCTTTGGTTCTTCCTAGGACCTCCTGTTAGAAGATGTAGACGTGTTGTTGGACATTGTCAGTATCTGCTCCTAAGGAAGAAGGTGGCTTTCAGGAAACCCAGGCCATTCACATTTAGCCGCTTCATGACTAGGGAACAATTCTGTGTATTGCTTATGTTAAACAGTGAAGGCTACCTGTTGATGCAACCAAAGGATAGATGAGTTTTAAGGATTCTGACTACTAACAGAGTGGGTAACACATCGTTCGGGAGACCAGGCTAATGGGTGATAATGATTTTGCCATCATTGTGAAGAAAGAATCTGAATATAACTGATTGGCAATGGTAGGGAAATATATACTAAGAGTTAGAGGGACTGATAAGTGTTGTGTAGGTATAAAACTGTTTAGACATTATTATACTTTATGGACCATTTAAGGAATTTCCAAGGTAATTTTAATGATGTGCAGTTTCACTTTAATGATCTTAGAACCTAATGTCCCTCCTCTCACCTCTGAGAACATGATTCTGCTATATGACGGGTGTGACATCTATAATCTATGTATGGGAACAGGCTTTCTAGAGCATTTAAGAGAAATGTGAAATCCTGATTGTATACATCTTCTTGTCCCTTGAAACTGGATAGACATTGTTGACTGGGTGTAATAACAATAAAAAAGAACAACTTTATTAGACAAGGTTTAGTGAGCAAAAAGTAGGTTCATATCTAAATTACAAAATAGTATGATTAATAATGGTAGTTTGTAAAAAAAATTTAAAAAGTATGATCCATAGCCTTTGTTTAGTGAAGAGTGTTATGCAATCTACTTTAGAATATTTTCATCAAAAATTGTGTAGCACTTTCTTGAAGGGTCCCGATTATATGGGAACCAGTCTGAAGAGGCTCAACTATGTACCCACACTGGTTGTCCTGCTCAGACCTCAAACTCAGGTGTGTGAAGTGGAACTCCTCTCCTTCCCTCCTGCCATAGCCATTGCTTCTCTGGGGCTAGATATTCCTTTTCTATGAATATCTAGCTCCGTCGTTCTCCAAATCACCCAGGTTCACAGCCATTGTGCCCTCTGACCTCTTACTATTCGGTATCCCTCTCAGAGCATATGGCATATTTTCTTTGAAATAGCATTATTTGTGCTCTGCTCAATCAGAGACACAGTATTCAGAAAAATAGCAAGGAATGAGGTCAAAAGACCCACATTCTAGTCTCAGTTCCCACTTAATCTGAGCTAAAGGACCTTGGGCCAGTCACTTAATTTCTTGAAGGATTTGTACCCTCACCAGAAGCAAAGGAGCCAATAATACCCCAGATTCCTTCCTTGTAGGTTTGTTATGAGGGTTCGTAACCACATATGCAATAGCACATATCAAGCTAGAATGTACCATCTTGCTGAGATGTAATAAGAGTAGAGATATGTTCTGTAATATATCTTGCATAATACCTAGCGCATAGTAGGTACTTGGTAAGTTATACTTATTGCTGGCAGCATTAAGAGATAGCTTAATTTAAACACATTCTCGTTTGGTTCTAAGCTAGTTGCTGGTTCGGAGTTTGCCGCTGTGTACTCTTTTCTTCCTCTGGTCCAGATCACAGGATATCTGGGATAACCAAGGTGCTGACTTTTTACATTCACAGGTTATTTTCATCCATTAACAAAACATATGACAACATGAATTACATATTGTGCAATGATGGACCCCAACGTGGCTTTAAAACACAGCACGTTGTAAACACAAACGGCCTCTGAGGGCAAGCTGGCTTCTGAGAGCCTTGCTTGATAGAATGTTTACCACCTGAGGGAAGTTCATGCCTTGAGCAAGGAGGTGTCTGGAATTCCCATCTGGGATTTATCAGTGTATCGATTCAGGAGGCCCAGTGCCGGATGTTCATTCCTAACGTAAAGACAACAGAGCTCCCATTCCGAGGACGGGAGGTTGCTGCTCTTTTAAAGTGGGCAGCTGCTGCTGGCACCTTGCTGGCCCTGGAAATTCCAAAAACTACAATGGAATTTTGTGCCATCTGTTTTATGAATGGTTCCTAAGACAACTGGTGGGTTTGGTAAGTGCTGGTAAGGTTGCTTCCAGGAAGATCAGCACAATCCATTAGGTGAAGCCTGGACTCAGTGGCTTTGACTGCGGGTGTTTGCATTTGCTCGGCACTCTCTTTTTATGAAGATGTTAAAGGAAGTGCATCCATTCTGCGCGTGTTGTAAAACAGAAGGGTTGCAGCTGTCAGAACTATTTTCTTGGCTCTTTTTCTGATAGATTTTTTTTGTAAACCTGGTAGATTTATGAATTGGTGCAGATTATCAGCCTCAGTTCTGCAGATGCAATGCAAATTTCCTTCTGTTGTTTTCTTTCTTTGAAGATAACATATTTATGTATGCGGGTCCTTATAATGTACTTTTTGCGTAAGGGGATATTAAGCTTGTTCTTATGTTGTCATAATTCAATATTATGAAACAATTAAATAATTATTTAGTTATATCATGCCTTCAAAGTGTCCAGCATGTGTTCTATCCTAAAAAGAAGAAGGGGCAGCCCCACAAGTCATAATCTTGTGTTTGAAATTACTTACAAATCTGCCTTGAGTGGCTACTCAACGTGTTCTGATTCATCACAAGGTTTGTCTCAAGTAATTTCCAGGTAATGAAAACAAGTATCAATGATTCTGAATGATTATCTACTTTCAAATCATTCACATCTTCATGCATGGGTACACATTCATGATTTTGCCTCTACTAGAGTTATTTACACCACTTGCATTGCCGTTGCTTTTTGGGGAGAGAAATGTCAGTGTTTCAGTGGGCATCTGACCTCTGCTGCCTACATGGGTGTGGGGACTGGGGCAGCCAGCAGTGGTGGCAGGTATGAATGATGATATTTCTAGCTTTGGTGGGCACTTGAGTTTCAACCCATGGTCTCATGTAAAGGAATGTGTGTATGAGTCAGTCTGTTCCTTCAGGGATAAGGATACTTCCAGATGGCATGAGTCTAAGGAGCCATTCAAACAGACAGGTCTTAGTGGTAGCTGAAATATGTATACTGGGGCAAAGGTTCCCAAACATTCTTCACTCATGCCTCTGTCGTTTTTTCATGTCATTTTTAGTATAAAACAAATACCTGAGAGTTTCATTTATGAACTGTTTAGGCCCAAATAACTTAGTAACTAATTATGTACTAACATTAGTAAATTTGTAGACATGTGAAAAAATACACACAAAGTGAAAGCTATAAATGAATGTTTTTACTTCATTCTTTGCCAGAGTTACTTACTAATGGCATATGTGCCCCTGTTGGGCCTTGCACGTTTCAGTCAGGGTCTCATCAAGAGACAAACTCCCAGTATGTTTAATACAAAAAAAAAAATGTTTACTAACAAAACAGGGTGGTGCCTCCTCAAAAAATTAAAAATAATATCATTTTATGATCTAGCAGTTCCACTCCTGGGAATATACACCAAAATATGAAAGCAGAGATGTGGGCAGGTTTCTGTGCACCTAAGTTCACAGTTCCTTTTTTCCTTCCTTCCTTCCTTCCTTCCTTCCTTCCTTCCTTCCTTCCTTCCTTCCTTCCTTCTTTTCTTTCTCTCTTTATTATTTCTTTGTTAATCCTCACACGAGGATATTTTTCCATTGATCTTTTAGAGAGAGTGGAAGAGAGAGGGAAAGAAAGAGCGAAACATTGATGAGAGAGAAGCACATTGATTGTTTTGCCTCCTGCATGCACCCCATCCAGGGCCGGGGAGGAGCCTGCAACAGAGGTACGTGCCCTTAACCAGAATGAATCTGGGCCCTTCAGTCCACAGGCTGACGCTCTATCCACTGAGCCAAACTGGCTAGGGTGCACAGCTGCATTATTTACAATAGCCAAAAGGTGGAAGCAACCCAGGTGTCCATTGACAGATGAATGGACAAGCAAAATGTGATACTTACACACAATGGAATGGCTTTCAGCCTTAAAAATATAGGTAGGAAATTCTGACACAGACTACAACCTGGTTCAACCTTGAGGGCATTGTGTGAAGTTAAATAAATCAGTAACACATGCAAAAAAATACTCTGTACTTCCATTTACCTGAGATGCCATAGTTCTCAAATTCAGAGACAGAAAGTAGAATGGTGGTTGCCAAGGACTGAGGACAGAGGAGAATGGAGAGTTGGGGTTTAATGGGCACAGGATTTACAGAATTAAAAGGGTTGTGGAAATGGATGGTGGCGAGAGTTGCACAGCAATGTAAATATACATGATTTCTGAACTCTTGAAAATGATTACAATGGAATGTGATTTTTTTTACCATAATTAAAAATTATAATGAAGTAAGTGAACTATTTTTTTAAAAAAGAAAATATTAATTGATGAGGACTGGCTATTAGGAAGTAAAGAGAATTCTGAAGAATAGAGGAGCAGTAATTTTCCCTGGGTTTGAGATAGAGCATCAAGCATGAGCTTCTCTCACTTTCACTCCATACCTTGTTGGAGAGGGGAGAGCTGGCTCCTTGAATGGCAGAGAGGTCACATGATGCTGTGCTGGTAGAACTTGCTGGAAATCCACCTTCTGGGACGCTGAGGGCATCTGCTCATAGGGAGTTTTCTCACTGGAGGCACTCTGCTACATAAAACCGCCTGGGGGTGGGGTGTCAGAAGCTGCTGGGTGCTGTGACCACCCGGAGAGGCAGTTGCTGGAGAAGGTGCTCAGGTGCCAGGGGTACCACATGTGCCTGTAGGAGTTTGCAGCAAGACCACCCCAGAACCAGGGAGGAAAAGTTCTTCTGTAATGTCCCTACACTTTGTTTCACTGCCAAAGCAGTGAATTGTCCCAGCTGGCCAAAGAAACAAAGTATTTCAAGTCCCATCTTTACCTTCTCACAGCTGGTAATGAAGGATGAATTTGGAAAGTGGATCACCGACCACCTCACAACTTCTAAAACCTTCAGATCAGATCCGATCCCACATTACTTTTCACTTGCTTTTTATCACAGCAACCACCAGCAACTTAGCTTTGCAAAGAAATGATGTCATCCAAAGAAATGTAACACATTCTAATGTTACACCATGAGCTAGCTTGGATCAGTAGTTCATGCAGTGTCTGAGACAGGCTGTGTTTCCCTCTAAATTTAAAATATCCTGCTACAACCCCTGAGAGTTTGCTATAGTGCCCTGTGGCACCAGGGCACACAATTTGGGGATCTTAGGTCTGAAGTCATGCATCTCTTTTAGCAACCCTGGCCACACCACTCTTAAGATCTCAGAATCTAAGATGCTGACTTGGTTAAGAGTACAGAAGACTCAGATGTAAAGTGAAAATTGTGTGGGGTCAATATTATTTTTGAAAATCTCTTAGGGAATTACCAGATTGGAGAACAACATGCATCTTCCAGTATATAGAAGACTGACTGTATCAATGTTTCCTTTAGCATTGAGACAGCTTGATGTTTCTTCAGGACCAGATGAAAGAGTTGGCGTATCTTTGGAGGCACAGTGATTTGAAAAAATACATAGTGTTAAACACAGCATTTACCAACTGTGCCTGAGATGCTTATAGTGTGAGAGGCAACGAGACGAGAGGCAGGGAGGGACCAGCAACTTTCCAGCTCGGTCTTGTGCTTACTCTGGGGCATGAAATCATTACATGCAGATAGAGGCTGATGCACCATTTAGACGGTTATTTTCTCTCTGTGTTTGGGGCTGATTGTACATAGCTGAAACTGAGAAAGTTAAAAGGCATATGATGGGATGTTGATGTTGAAATTGAGGTTAGATTAAGAAATTAGTGATTTTTAGCCATCTTCTGTTTCTACTAGGAAATGAATGGGCTTCCTAAAACCTTATTTTTTTTTTTTTTAGGTAAGTAGGCAGGCACACTGTTTATGTTAGCAATTTCCCAGAAAATACGCTCATTTTGGTGATGTCTACAACTTTGTGAGTCATAACTATTGCCTATTTCTGTATATCTTCTATAAGGACAAGCTGAATAATTTAAGGTTTATAATCTGACCTAGTCAAATGGGAAAATTCTGACCTGTGCCTTTCTGGGTTACCTGAAGAACAGCCCATCCCACCCCCATTTGGATAAGTTCTGCTTTGGTTCACAGATTCACCACCTGCTGAGTTTGTCTGTTGAGCTTCAGCCTTGGCTGCTGCCCCCGGCAAGCCTATCTAGCCTGCCCCTTTGCCTCCCAGCCTTTTCTTCCTCTGAAACAGTGACTAGTTGGCACAAAGGTTAACTTCATGGAGATCCTACCTAAGTCAGAAACTCAGTGTGAAAATCAGATTTTGACAACTTGGTGTGCATTACACTTTCAAACAGATCTCAGACCAGGAGTCTATGGTCCAAATTCCACATAGGGAGGTCCACTTTGTTTTCTTTGAACAAAGTTTCAAATTGCATTCAGTAACACAAGTAAAGCTCGCAACTGCTCAGATGCAGTCAAGTAGGGCCCACTGCCCAACCTGTCTTGGCATCGTTTTCCACCTCCTCAGAGTGGGCACATGGAAGGGGAAAGCGATTGTCACCACCGCCGCCTCACCCGGAGCTCCTTGCTTCTGAGTTCTTCACAATAATCACTGACAGATGAGCGGCTGGCACTGCAGAGTTGCACAAATGTCTCACATTGCATTCGACTGCAACCCACTGCCAATGTGAGGGGGTTTGCAATAGGTTAGTGAAAAAGAAGTTACAGTTAACAATGTATGTTTATCTCCTCACAAAATTATTTCAATGCTGTCAGGAGTAAAGATAGTAGTTAGAGTGGAAATAATTTGATAATCACCACCCTTAAACTTGAATTTCAGTTCATTATGAGGAGGAACATTCTGATGATTAGAAAGGAAATGGGTCTGTTTCTGAAAGGAGTGAATCTTTGTGAGTAGAAGTAATGGAGGAGATTTGGATGAATGATTACTGCCTGGGATGTGTTTAGGAGATTGCTTTACCAGCTGCAAAGAGGATTAGAGTAAATGCCCTCTTAGGTACTTTCCAAGCCTGAGTTTCTGTGACTGTCTGTGGGTCACTCTTTCCTCCTGCTGCTTTTCTAAAAGAAAGTCAGGCATAGATAGGTCAGAAGGGACCCGTCTGGCCTGGCTGGTGTGGTTCAGTGGTTGAGTGTCGACCCATGAATCAGGAAGTCATCGTTTGATTCCCAGTCAGGACACGTGCTTGACTTGTGGGCTCCATCCCCAATGTGGGCATGCAGGAGGAGGACAATCAATGATTCTCTCTCATCATTGATGTTTTTATCTCTCTCTCTCCCTCTCCTTTCTTCTCTGAAATCAATAAAAAATATAAATATTTTAAAAGTGACCCATCTGGCCCTAACCGGTTTGGCTCAGTGGGTAGAGCGTCAGCCTGCAGACTCAAGGGTCCCAGATTTGATTTCAGTCAAGGGCATGTACCTTAGTTTTGGGTACATCAGCAGTAGGGGGTGTGCAGGAGGCAGCTGATTGAAGTTTCTCTTTCATTGATGTTTCTAACTCTCCCTCTCCCTTCCTCTGTAAAAAATCAAAATATATTTTAAAAAAATTTTAAAGTGACCCACCTGGACCCATCTCAGCCCTGCTTCTCTTCTTACTGGTGATTTTTTTCTGTAGCCCCTCTCATGATACCCCCATGTTGACCTCATGAACCTGGGGACAGTAAAGAAGTTCAGTCCTTTAATTTTCACTTTGGGCCACACACATGAAATTGCCACACCTACTTCGTATAGTATCTGTAAAGTTATCCTGTAAAACTTCTAAATAGATGCTTCATGATCTAAAATAATCTGGCCTTATTCACAGAAAGTATTTGGGAAAGAGACAAGGGGGGGGGGGGCTTCATAATTTTCAGTGCTTCATCACATTCTTGACTCATTCCATTATAGCTACTACCCTGTTAATTAGATAGCATTATCCTCATTTTACAGGTGTGCAAACAGAAACTCAGAAAGGCTAAATGACTTGCCTGCTTTTAGAAGGAGAATGAGAGAAGAGTAAGTAGGGAAAACACATCCTAACGCAAATGAGGTAGTACTTACTGGGCTCTGGCGGTCTGGCCCAAACTGAGCAGTGTTCTGCTGCAGGCTCCTGACAGCTTTGGATCAGAAGTTAGAGTCCTGACCAAACTTTTAATTTAAAAAAGGAAAAGAAAAGATTTGTAACCCTGACCAGTTTTTTCAGTGGTTAGAGCATCGGCCCTGGAACCAAAGGCTTGATTCCCAGTCAAGGGCATGTACCTTGGTGGAGGGTTCAGTCCCTGGCCCTGGTTGGGGCACATTTGGGAAGGTTGGGGCACATTAGAGACCAACTAATGTGTCTCTCTCACATCTATATTCTCTGTCTCTCCCTGCCCTTCTCCTTACTCCCTCAAAATTAATGGAAAAAATATCCCTGGGTGAGGATTTTTTTTAAAAAAGGGGTGTAGTTTCATGTACCTGAATAAATAGAAGCTATTGAACTTACAGTTTAAAGCATTGAATATCAGCAGTGGAATAACTTTAATTTGAAGCTATGATCTAAGCATTTGAACAGAGCTATTTGAGACACCTATGCTAGAATTGTGGCCAGCTCAAACTCTGGAAATCTCCCAATGTAGCTAGCACTCTTTGAGTTATTCTTCTGAAAAATAAAGGACTTGAATTTTATGAGTAGTTTAATAAAGTGAGAAAGTCTGGATATCGGAGACAGGAGTCCAAGACCACATTTGCTGTAGTCTAAAGAATATTATTACTTAGTCTTGTGACATTGAACAAACACTATAACCTTCCTTTCTTTAATTACTTGTCTGCAAAATGGGTATGATGACCCAAGGGAGCTAATTGGAATGTCTGAATGAAACCTATACAGGCATCATTGCTAAGAATTATAAAAGAAAAATCATAAGTCATAAGTTCTTTAGATAACAATTTCAGACCTGGTTTTGAGAGTGTGTGTACTTAATTTATTAAAAACTTTTTAGCAAGGAAGATTTCTTAGAGAAATAAGAGCAAACAATGAAAGCCTCGAAGACAACTGCATCCCAGGTGCATTGTTACCCCATTTGTGGGCTCATCTTAGGTGTCAGCACTTATGTTCCCTCAGAATCCTCTACTCACACTGTGAGCAAGGGAGAGAGGAAGATATGTTGAAGATGTCACTAAGGAGAGGGTTTACCCAAAACAAACTGCAAACTGCTAGGCAGGGCACAGCAGCAGCTTTCTCCCCTCTTCCATCTCCATACTCTCTCTCCTATTCTTCCTTGTTTCAGAGCAGTTCTGTCCCATTCCCCCAACCCTCCAAAGACCCCAAACTAGAGAGAACTAAGATGGCGGCAAAGGTAAAACACCTATCTTGCCGTCATAATCAGCAATTTTAATACTACAACTTAACGAAAGAACAAACACCTTCCAGAATCACCAGAAACCTCGCCGAGTGAAAATTCCACAAATAAAAGTGAAAATAAGACACTGTGACTCGGAGGAGCGGTGGCGGACAGCGTTGAAAGATTCGCATGGAGAGAGGTTTGGAGTGCGCGCCAGCGGAGAGGGCGGGCGGCTGAAAACCGGCCAGTTTTCTCGAACGGAGAGACAAAGGCGTCCCACTGGACTGATTCTCCAGCTTTGGGCAAAGTCCAGGGAACCCACCATCACACGGGGTGAAAACCAGACAGTGGGAGGGCACGCCGAAGCTCGGGTGCTGCCAGGTCTGCTACTTGTGGAGAAGGCAGCTTGCGCGCGAACAGCTCAGCTGTGTGACCGCGCAGAGAGCGCTCTGCGACTTGTCTCTCATTCGGAAAACCGTCAGTCTGCTTTGTTTTACGACCCTGGGTGAGACATTGGGCATGCAGTCTCATTTGGGGAAAGTCTGAATTCCCCGGCAGCCGGTGGAGCTCGGCAGCGGCTCTCTCTCAGAGGTACTGGCAGCCATTGCCCCCGGCACAGAGTCCCTGGGGCCGCATAGGGCGGAGCTAATGCTGTCTGCTTGGCCCGGAGACTTTGCCCATCCAACCTGAGCACAGCTGAGCTTCACTGACAATTGGCCTGGAGGTCAACCCCTCCAAGTGCTCAGGTAACCGGGGAGGCTGAGCCACTATCCCTTGTAGGAAGTCTACCACACAAAGCTAATTGACCAACTCAGGGAAGCAGCCACCATGCAGCGACATGGAAAGAAATCAGATGTGAAAGAAATGGAGGAAAAAAAACGACTGGACATGGAATTCAAAACCACGGTTATAGGGTTTTTCAAGAGGCTCCAACAAAAGGTCGAGGCCTATGAGGAAATAAGCAAGACCACAAAGGAAATGAATGAGTCCTACAAGGAAATGAACAAGACCCTCAAGGATATAAACGAGACCTGCAAGGAAATGATCAAGACCAACGTGGAAATGAATGAGTCCTACAAGGAAATGAAAGAAACCCTCAAGGATATAAAGCAGACTCTCAAGGATATGAAAAAGGACCAACCAGAAATTAAGCATACACTGACTGAAACAAAAAATATTATACAAAGACCTGAAAGTGCCCTGCAGCACCCCAAGAACCAAGTTAAAGATTTGAAATACAAAGAGGTAAAATCCACTCAGCTGAAAAAGCAAGAAACCAAAAGAATCCAAAAAATTGAAGATAGTGTAAGGGGCCTCAGGGACAACCTCAAGCATACCAACATCCGAATTATAGGGGTGCCAGAAAAAGAGAGAGGCCAAGACAATGAAAACCTATTTGAAGAAATAGTGACTGAAAACTTCCCACACCTGATGAAAGAAATTGACTTAGGAGTCCAAGAAGTGCACTGAACCCCAATATATAGGAACTCTAAGAGGACCACACCAAGGCACATCATAATTAAAATGCCAAGAGCAAAAGATAAAGAGAGAATAATAAAAGCAGCAAGAGAGAAACAGTTGGTTACCTATAAGGGAGCACCCACACGATTGTCAGCGGATTTCTCAACAGAAACGATGCAGGCCAGACGCGAGTGGCAAGAAATATTCAAAGTGATGAACAGCAAGAATCTACAACCAAGATTACTCTATCCAGCAAAGCTGTCATTCAGAATTGAAGGTCAGATGAAGTGCTTCGCAGATAAGAAAAAGCTAAAGGAGTTCATCACCACCAAACCAACATTATATGAAATGCTGAAAGATATTCTTTAAGAAGAGGAAGAAGAAAAAGATAAAGATGAAAATTATGAACAACAAATACACATCTATCAACAAATGAACATAAAAATCAAGTGAACTGATAGGCTGTTGAACAGGATAGACTGGTGAATATAACAGAGACATGGACATAGAGAGGGAATGGACTGACAATTCTTGGGGAGAAAAGGGTTGTGGGAAGTGCAGCAAGAGACTGGACAAAAATCTTGCAACAATGGGAGAGGACAGTGGGGAGGGGGGGTGAGGGTGGAGGGTGGGATAGGTACAGGGTGGAGGGGAGCTATAGGGGGGTAAAAAGGGGAAACAATGTAATTAATAAACTGAACAATAAAGATTAAAAGAAAAGACCCCAAACTAAACCCAGTACCCAGCAATGCATAAGGGTAAGACCTCTTGAGGCACAGGATGTGGCCTTCTGAGAAGGTGCTTAAGTGACCTACCTCCACTGTCATTGGTGTCCCCCAGGGGCTGTAAAGAGGTACCCATTTAGCCCCTCCTCTCTTTTGGAAGGTTAAATGCAACGGAGTGTTCAAGGAGGGTGAGAAGGATGTAGACCCTGCTGCCCCAACCACATGAGACTGAAAACACTGATCTTTCACATGTAAAGAGACTGAAAACCAGCTTTACATATAGGTCATGGAAGTCTTCAAAGCCCTTCAAAGGTATAGATATAATACAAGATAAGTTGAGGGAAGCCTCAAAGTCAAATAGAAGAAAGCTACTTTTGATACCAAGTATAAACAACCTCCTCCCACCCCCATCCTGACCTATAATCTTATATATATAGATTCAGCCCTATCAGCAGGATAGAAATAAAAATGTTGATGAAATGACTCTTTTTATGACCTGGGATTCTTATGACCTAGAAGCTGTAGGTATATAACTAATTTCCAGGTAAGGGGTGGAGGCTGCTTAGTATTTTTCACTGCAGAGACCATACAACATTCTTGATGTGAGCAGAGTATATGATTCCTCCTAAATAAACTACACCTTCTCCTCCCAGGCTTGCTGGCTTTCTCATTTGTCTAACAACTTGCTGACCTCTCCCATTCTTTTGTTTTTCAATCCTCCCCTGAGGATATGTTTATTGATTTGAGAGAAAGAGTGACAGAGAGACAGAGAAAGAAACATCCATGTGAAAGAGAAACATCCATCAGTTGCCTCCTGTAAGCACCCTGATCCCCTGTTCTTAATAGACATCTGGGCAGCTATGAGCAAAAGGCCTAAAAGCCCAGACTTAAAAAAAAAAAAAAAATTTAACAGCTTTTTGAGGTATAATTTAAGAGGAGATTTTTCTGCTCCTCTATGCCAACGTTCAGTTTAAATGTGGTGTGAATAAACCTTCCTTAGATCCAAGGTGACATAGAAGGTTGAGTTCTTTAGTTCTGTGATCAAAATTATAGCAGTAAGGTCCCTATCAGTGGGGCCCCTTTTCCTGTGACACATATAAATATTTGATCATGACTGACTGAAGAAACTATCAGAATCTTAGTCAACATTTTAACTCGTCCATCTTGACACAGAAGGTGGGAGATTCATGATTAGACGTGGGTAGAGTTCAACATAGTATTTAAATGCAGTTTGGTATTCAGTGAGGTGTGTTGCTAACTTGGGTGTTATTTTTTTAATCAGGTTGTCTATACTATATTGTCGGCATGATTTGCAAGCATTTTCCAAGCCACACAAGTTGGAGTATTTCTTAAACATACAAGAGTGAACAGGCTCCACCTACAGGAGATAACAAATCATTATGATATTCTAAAGCTTTATTCGCTAGGGCTAGAAAGGAGCTAATCCCCTTTTGAATAAATGCAGAGTAAGCCCTAGCTAGTTTTGCTCAGTGGGTAGAGCATCACCCTGTGGATTGAAGAGTCCCGGGTTTGATTCCTGGCTAAGGGCACGTACTTCGGTTGCAGATTTGATTCCCGGCCCTGGTTGGGACATATGCAGGAGGTAACCAGTTAATGTGCATCTTTCACGTCGATGTTTCACTTTCTCTGTCTCTCCCTCTTCCTTCCACTCTCTCTTTAAAAAAATCAATGAAAAAAAATATCTTCAGGTGAAAATAACAACAAAACAAAACAAAACAAAAATGTAGAGCAAAATCAAGAGAAAGTGACTGACCTAGTGTGTATGTGGAAGTCCCAGAGAACCATCGGCCTTTTGTCATCATTTTATAGGAGGGGTTGGGGGGGGGGGGCCATGGGGCAATGTATTGCCCAGAGAACATAGAGGGCTTTGAGGTTGTACAGGTGAATGAGGAGCATCCTTATCCACATACTTTTACTAGTAAAACACATAAGCTGAGCATTCCTTGCACATCAGCTAGATCAGGACATTAAATCCTCTCCAGGTTTCCTGAGGATCACGGTGAATGTTCAAAGATCAGCCGAGCTGCTGAAATGACGCTAAATTGAATTTCAAGGCTGACTTGGCCGTGTTTGAACTGTTCACTCAGCAGTTGTTCTCCTTGGCTAACCTGAGCTGGGCTGAAGGTCTTTTTGGGAACTCCATGGAAAAGCAAGTAGGACATTAAGGATATGTATTGTGACACACCTTAAGTGCTTTGTATATCATTAGACTTGCAAAATGACATTTAACAGGGGCACTTGCTGAAAGAAGAGGTTGAAAGTGAGTACTGCCTGTGGTGGTTGGGGCCTGGAATTTGGGTTTCCTGACTTTGCATAATCATCACCTTGGAAAGGTGTTGCATCTCCCTCCAATTATAGATGACGGGGAGCTATCTTTCCTGTGCAGTGAGCAGTCCTGAGGAGATCCTGCAGGGCTGGGGGTGGGGGTGGAAGGGGGACATCTGGGCTGCTGTGAAGGAGGGCAAACACAGATGGTGGTGGTGGGCTCCCAGAATGTCCTTTCCTCAGGGCAGGCAAGGTCGCTTCTGACTAGTGAGGGAGCATTTCTTTGGATTCAGAATGATCTTGTCTCTTCCATGTCTGAGGTTACTGGGTGGAGGACACACCTGAGCAGCTCCTGCTGAGGGGTGTAGCAGTGAGCTGCGACTTTCAGGGCGTGCAGCTTGTTACCCTTTTGGTGGTGAGGTCCATTTCTGGGATGCTCTGCAGGACTGATATTTTCCAGGTGTTTCTCCTCTTCTCTCCTCTCTGACTGGCTATGTCTTCCTCTCATCAACCTTCCCTGACAGTGTTATGGAGATAAAATTCTGCTTGGGTCTTAGGCATGTTAGAATCACTCAGCAGTTGGAAGTGATTTCATATCTAGACCTTATATTAACATTTATAATAGCCTTTGCTGCTTGTGAATAACATAAATACTTTTTTTTCTGTTCAGTTCCAATATTGAAATAAAACCCAAGAGCATCTTTTACAAAAACTTACTTTTCATGGTGTGATAATTTGTAATAATCTGCGTGGCACTTTGTGGTTTCCAAATCACGTGTTGTTTATATTACCTTATTCAACACCAAATATAAATCTGTGAAGTAAATACTACCTTTATCCCCATTTTCCAGATGAGAAAAGGAAGGCTTAGAGAAGTTCATTAATAAGCTCAAAGTCATACAAATAATAAATGGCAGAACTAAATTTTAATTCAGGCTCTTTAAATCCATACATTTTTGTATATTTTTATTAAGTTTGTCATAGTGCCTTTTCTCTTGCCCCTCCCCCCGGACTCTATATAAAAATGGGAAATGAGGGAGGAAAGCAGCTGGAAATAAATCTATTAAAAGAATGTAACTTCTCTCACATTTTTCTAATCGCTCTGTAACTCTTTCTATAAGACACCTATATCGATGGCAGGCTGTGTCCCCACTTCTCAGAAGTAAAAAATCAAGGATTAACTGGGCCAAAACGCCTTCCTCTCAGCCAATTGCAGGAGCCTGTGAACCAGACCAGGGGTTGGAGCCTCCTTATTCTAACAGCGCTTCTAAGGCTTGGAGACACTCCCCACCCCCGACCCCCAACACGCCTTTGGCATTTTGAAGGAATTTATCCAGGACTCTTCTGAGAAGCTGGCGATGGCCCAGGGGTGACTGCCGAGCACTTGGGGCATCTGGACTGGGCTTGGAGTACCGGGCTCGCCCCGTTACACAGTGAGCTGCTGGATCTGCTTTCCCCGTGCAAGGGAAGTGGGGGAGGCCGGCCGTCCCCACTACCTTAGAAAGTCCCTCCTCTTAGGCTTGTGAAGCAGGTCCTGCCAGTCACATGGACCCGCATCCACGTTACTTTCCTGCAAAAGTAACGTGCCGAACCGAGCAACTTTAAAACCACCAGTTCGAGGGCGTATAAGACCCCAAGACAAGGAAAGCTAAATGGGCATCGAAACATGTCACCCAAAGATTCAGACACTTTCCCTGCACTGCTAATGCATTTACTACGTTGCAGCGCGCCTTTTTTTTTTCTTTTAACTTTACTGTGCATGTATTTCCTAGCCTCGCGAGTCTCAGTTTCCTTTCCCGACCGCACCCCTCTGCCCAGCCTCTCAGCGAGCCCGGCTGAGGTCTGGCCTGCTCCCCACCTGCCTGCGCCCCAGCCCTGCGCCCCTGCCTGCGGGCCGCCAGGTCGCCTCCGCCCGGTACGGGCTGGGGCGAGCGCCCGGGGGGCGGACTCCCGCCGCGCAGCTGAGCCGCGATTCGTCACTCGTACAGAACTTTCCCCCTTAAAATCTCCGCTCCGTAACCAGCCCTCCCTCCCCGGGGAGGTTTTGATTTTAGTGGCTTTCCTTCCTTTTATTTTTGCGTCGAGTTTGGCTGTGGCATCGCAGCGAACTTGGGGCCGGTCCGAGTGCCGTTTCAGAGGTGGCCGCCCTGCAGCGGGGGGACCCCGACACCATGCACTCCGAAGCCGAAGAATCCAAGGAAGGTATGATTTTTATTTCTCGGGGGGGGGGGGGGGGGCGGCCCAGTGTGGCGGAGGAATGTGGAGGAAGGGCGCAGGAGGGGGGCAGATGGGAGTGTGACGGGGAGCGGTGGGTACTTTGTTCCTTTTCCCTGCGCCTCCCCAGCTCGGTTAGAGCTGCTTGAGCCTAACTCCGTGCCCGCCTCAGCCCCAGCCCTTCCCGGCCCAGGGGAGGCAGCGCCGGATCCAGCTCCCAGGCAGCCCACTCAGGGCTACGGTGTAGATTTCTCTGGAAACGGACCGGCCCTGGTACTGTCTCCAAGAATGCAGAATGTGCTTGGAAAAGCACCGCCTGCATCGGGACAGCCCATCCCCGGATCCCCCTGGAAGAGTCCTCAGAGTCGAGGGTCTCTTGAAAAGGATTTCAGAGATTGGAAACCGCCTGTGTTCAAGGCTAAAAGGGGAAGCTGAGGGAGGGGGGGAAGTGAAAACTCTTTATTCGGGGAATCGGGTCCCCCCCCCCCCACCCCTTGCTGGCTTTTCTGCAGCCAGTTCATTCGGTTGGGGGCCGAAGGGGCTGAGAGATATGACTGGAGCCTTGTGCAGCTTGAAACTGAGGAGAGTTTGTCTGTTTCTAACTTCGCCAAAGCCAAGGGTTTCATTTACTCCTAACAGGGAACGGGTGACAAGGCTGGAAAAGCTCCAACCAAAACACAATTATACGCTCGTGTTAGTTCGGCGAGTTTATTTGTGTGCGGGTGTTTGCATGCTTTGTTTCCTGAAACTTTATGTCTACAAAAGTCCTCTTGTGCGCGGGGGTGGGAGTGGGGATGGCTGGGGAAATCAGAGTAAGGGCGCAGAACGTTCACGGTTGTGAAATCCCTTTTCTTTGCAAGTAGCCTCTTGGCCAGCTGGTCCACTCTTAAGTCCATCGCAGCAGCTCCGGGAGCCGAGAAGCAAAGGAGAGCCCTTGGAAGTTGTCCTCTCCTGTCTCTTACTGGTTCTACCAAAGTAAAAGCTCCGTGTTGTTTCCTAATGTCTCTGACGTTTTACCTCCTTATGCCGTGGGAGGGAAGCCGTCAATTAAAAAGAGCCTCGTTTAATAGAAACACGGCGCTGGTGCGAATGAAAATGACAGCCAGGAGCATTGCTTTTGAGCTTGGGGGAATACCGTTTCCTTGCTGTGACCTCTGTCCTGATGGAGCTGTGTGCTGATGGGTCCTTCTCTTTTCTGTCTCATTAGCAGCCATCTCTAGTAAGTCAAAAGTAGTTGCAGGAAGGCAAAGAGGAAATGGGCTGAGAGAACCCGGTGGTGAACTTTTGTCTCAATGACAAGTAGCATTGAAGTGGGTAATTTCTCCCAGGCATGTTTTTCCTTTCTTTGGGTCAAAAGGGAGAGGTGAGAAAGTAGAAAGACAGTACCCCAAAGTACATTATATATTTCTCTGGCAGTGCCCACATCCTTTCCTCCTGCCCAGCGCTCTGGCTGTAACCCTAAAAATGAGTGTAAAGAGGTCCCTAAATGGCCTCCCTCCTCACCTCACCTCCACTTGTCATCATTTTCATCCCACAGATCTGCAGCAAATTATCTGGCCTCCATGCTGCTTACAGAAAGCCCAGAATGTTTCTTGTAAAAGAATATGAGGTGCTAGTGTTTTAAATTGATGGCAAGTAGGGTAGAACATGGAATAACTCTTGAGGGAGATTGATCACATACTTTATTAACAGAAGGAATGATTGCAGCTTCTGCCAGGAGGTAAAGGGTGAGTGAGTGTGAATGTGTGTGTGTGTGTGTGTGTGTGTGTGTGTGTGTGTGTGTGTGCGCGCGCGCGCGCGCTTTCATGTGTCCCAGGCAGCTCTTGCAAGGCTGGTTATTGACTGGGATCTAGACTCACCACTGAGATGTCTATGAAAGGAGTTATGCTGTATAGATAACATCTCAATTCTCTATCTTCATTAATCCTTTCCCTTCTCCTTAGCTTCTCCCCTAACCCCCACCTGTGGACTTCTTTATCCCATGCAGTGTGACATCACCATAGTTCTTCACAATGTCTTCATTGCGAGAAGATTGTCTTCAGATGCTTCATGCCTTCATGCTGTAATGGGAGATACTTTCAAGTCATTATTCTGAACCAAGGGGCAAAACTAGTATACTTTGTTTGGGAATGAATCTGAAAAAAAAATATCAAGCCAGATTCAGAGGTCCTTGGAGGCCAAGATATTTGTGAATGTAGTAGCAATGACTGGGGATATTGTTAAGCCATCATAGCTTAGAATGTACTTGATTTCATGCCAGGAGTGGTGAACTTTCATCCTGAGTCTATAGCCACCTCCTAAAGAATTGATTTAATTTTGCCTGCTTACAGATAATTATGTATTGTGCTTGAGTATTAAACAGAGAAAAGTAGTTCAGGCCTCACTTTAGTAAAAGCTGAATTCATTTAAGATATTCAGTCATACAATGATAAGAAAGCAAGAGATGTGAAGGAAAACCCCACTTTATTAAAAAGGGGAAGCCATTAAAAGGAAAGATATAAACAGAATCCATCCAACTGATGAAGGCTTCCTGAGGAGAGGGGTTGATGGCCACATTTTTGGCATTTAATTGCTTTTTGCTGAGTAAATTACTTAATTAGATAGTAGGAAAAATGAATGGCAGTTAAGTGTCTTTCTAGTGCTAAGCATCCAGGGTTCCAGGGCTCCTTTACCCTGGTTTTGAAGCTTTGGTACCAGAAAGTGAGGACGCCATTGTTAAGGAGGGTTACCTTGAGAGGACTTGGAAAAGACTAAGGGTTTCGCTGTGAGTGAGCTCGGCTCCTCCTCCATTGCCCATAATAACATTTCCCGCCACCAGCTCACGCAGTCATGCATGCCTCACCAGCCTACTATTTCACAAAGAAAACAGTAGCCATTAAACAACTCCCTAAACTTCCTGCTTCCAGACCCACAGGTTCACCTCCACCCATACCCACCCACCTGGTGTTTGGAACAGGTGTGTGTTGTTCTCACTGCAGAAGGCCATTCCTTCCACCTCAGGCTCCTCACTGTGCCAGTCTGCTCCATGTCTTCCCGGGCTCCTTCACGTCTATGTGTGGATGTGCTCAACCTTCCTACTTCAGGGTGTCAGCACTTACTGTTCTTTCTGCCTGAAATATCCTTCTCCCACCTGACCCCTTTTCCTGATCATTCTCTGGCTGAAAGCTTTTCCTGAATCTCCAACCTAAATTAGGATCCCTTATTGTCCTTTCTCAGAGCACCTATTCTTTTCCTCAGTGCCACTCACTGCATTGTTTAGCATCTCTTCTCTAAACCATAAGCCCTTAAAGGCAAAACAATGTTTTATTCTTCATTGTATATCCAAGACAAATCCAGTAAGAGGCGATCATTACCTATCTATCTATCTATCTATCTATCTATCTATCTATCTATCTATCTAATATGCTAAGTGTCCGACCATCCAAGTAATGATGTCACATAGCAATGACTGGCTTCCTTTCCCTAGCGACTAGCCTCCTTGCAGTTTCTTCAGCCCAGGAACATTACTTGATTTATAGCCAGGTGGAAACATTTCACACTGTAACCAAATGTCTGTGAAGTGTTTTCCCATGCCTCATCTCATTTGATCCTCACAGAAGTCCTGGAGTAGGTAGATAGGAGACTTGGTGAAATCCTATTTTCTTTTAATTAGCTGGAAAATGGAGATTTAGAAAGCTTAGAAACTAGACCCAACTGATAAGAAGTAAGAAATGGTGGACCTTAAAAATGACTTCAGGTTTTCTTACTACACAGAATATAGTCAAACACTGCTGCAGTTAAATATGTTACCCTTTGTTCTCCTTACATGATCTATAATAATAATCTGCTTTGTGTTGATATTTCCTGTTGTATTGCTGACAATTACCTGAAAGAGAAGTTGGGGTGCTTCACTGGACTGGAAAAAGTTTAGCTACATCAGAAAGCAGGTCTAATTAAGCAAGTTTATTCTATAACTATAAAGGCTAAGTTGACTCATGCATGTGTGATATGTATAAAGCTCTTGCTGATGCCAATTGCACATGTATGTTTCAATCTGTCATTGTCGATTATGAATTTGGTTGACATTTCTATTACAGAGAAAGGCAAAAGTGATATTAAAATATTTCTTCTAATTAATTTCCTTTCAGTGTGCATGAATTTGTGCACTGGGGTATTAGTATTTTATAAAATGAATGAATAATCTCCATTGAAAAAGGTAATACTCAACATTTTGTTCAATTTTAGAAATTCCTTTCTCCTTTAAAATGAACCCTTTAAAAAGAAAAAAAGCTTTTGCATGTTTCCTACTTTCTCACTCTTATTCATCCTTCAACCCATTGAAGTCTGTCTTTTTTTTTTACTGCTCCACTGAAATTGCTAAAATTACCAGTGACTTCCCAGGTGCTAAAATCACTAATGATCAGCATTCACATTACTGCTCTGGTCTTACTTGATCTTTTTTGCAGCATTGTACACTAGGAGGCCAATGTCTATGCAACCCTCAACTCCTTCCTTGGTTCCTATGACATAACACTCTCCCAATTTCCCTTCCCCTTTCCAGCTGTTGATTTCTAATCTCACTCTCTCCAGCCTGGGCCCTTCCCAGAGCTACCTGTACACCCAGCAGCTGGTAAACACGATGTTTTGAATGTCATGTAGTGATCTCAAATTCAGCAAACTGAGCCCATCTTTTCTACTCTCCATAAATCTGGTCCTCCCTTTGTATTTTCACTGATCATTGTTCTCTTTGGCTTCCAGATTACAAATCTGCAAGTTGTCCTTGATACTGCCCTTTATCCTCAGATTCTACCTGACACTTCAACCTCCTCCTTATTTGTTGAATTTATCTCTCCCATCTCTGTTTTGGTTTGCACCCTCAGCATCTATACCCTAATAGTGATGATAACCACCTTTGTCATCAGGATTCTTGGATACAAGAAGTGGACATTGATTCCTGCTATCATAAGCAGGAGAAGGTTATTGAGAGTGAACTGGGTAGTTCACCCCTCGACAGAAAGGTCATTCACACCTCCTCTGAAAATGTGTCAGGAGTTCCAGTGAGGATATACCCTAGAATTGCCTGGTAAGGAATTCACCATGGCCTTTTCCCCCTCCATATTTTTCAGTTCTGTCACTACTGGGGCTTCTGATGTGGCCAAATATTTGGTCATCCTGAACATTAAAAAATCCCAGACATAAACCATCTGATTCATCAGTGCTAGATTGTGTATCTACCCCTTGCTACCAGAGGGAATTTCTGGTTCCAGCTTTTGTAGTGGGAGAGAGGCCAACTCCTACCAACACTTGCAAAATGAGGGTTTCTCAGAAAAAGGAAAGGAGTCCAACATGGTTCACCAAAACAACAACAAATATCAACCACTACCACTGGACTGCTCCGTCCAACCCTCGTGTTGCCCTTTTACTTACTTCCTTGTTCCCTCAACAAATGATGTTTCTATTCTTGGAATCACTCTCTTGCCTTTCCTCAGAGGAGTCGTGTGCCCACCTGGACCCCTTTTGGAGTAGATGCTCTTTCAGAGAGTTCCCCTAACTCCCTGTACTCCCTTCAGTTGCACCACGTTTCATGTGTTTCGGTTATTAGTTTTCTTTACCTTTGCCTCCATTTCATTATGAGCTTTTTGACAACAAGATTTGTATTATTTTTTTCCAAATCTCTGGTGCTTGACCTAGGGCCTTTCATATAGGAGGACCTAATAAAGTATTATCAAATTAATAAATTTATTTAAAAGATCATATGATCTGATGAAACTTTTAGAGTTAGAAGTCATCTAACCTCACTTTATAAGAATAATGCCTTTCAGACCTAGAGGACAAACCCATTTAGGGTGTCCCCACTATAATACATTTAATGGCAGAGACAAAACAAGCATGAGCCTTTGCTCTCTGGGGTCAGGGGCCAAAATGGCTTGCTGGAATCTCTAATTGCCTTGAAGACTGAAGAAACAATTGTGAAACTAAAATGTATTAAGCTTTTCCATGTGCCAGACATGGTGCTAAGGATATGATTGTGAATATTATCTCGTTTAATACTTATATAGTAATGTTTTGTGTGAATTACACTTAACAACTAAGGAAACTGAGGTTCAGAGAGGTTAAAAATGGGGCCTGAAACTACAAAGCTATGAAAGTGGAATCAGGATTAGAACAAAGGCCAACTAAACATCAAGCCTGAGGTGCTTCTGTGATGTCCAGAAACTGCCCTCCCCTCCTCAGGTAGCTTGGCACTCAGGAGGACGTTCGGACACTTAGCTCCCTGTAGACCATTTTGAGAAGTCAGGAGTGGAGAGACTAGGTGTCTTGGAGGGGAAAGAGAATAGTCTGGACTCTGCCTCTTTCTCTACTGCTCAGTGCACAGACAGGGAGTCTGGAGTGCACCCTTCAGACCAAAGAGCCCAGCAGGACTGGCTAGAAGGTGCCTGGAGCCCGCTGTAGAGAGGGACTGGGGAACCTGTGGGACAAGAGGGGCCTCACTTCCCGGGGCAATGGCCAGCTCGAGACAGAGTATGTGGACTTCCCTGGTCACTGGTGTGTAACAAGGTTCAATTAATGTGTGTGACTTTATCACAATTGGGTGACTTTGCAGCATCCATGGAGTTTCAAGTTTCTTTAAAATCTGGAAGATATATACATCGTATACCAGTGCATGATTTTCAGCACAGTTGTGTTCCACTCAGTTGATTCATCCTATCTCCTAATAATACATTAGTTGGCTGGGACTATGAATAGGCATTTGCACTCTCAATTGTAGCCCCATTCAGTTTCACCATCTTTTAACAGGCTGCTATGTTCTCAGTGCTTCTATAGAAGTTTCTCTGGGCTCCAGGTTACCTTGAGTCCGTCTCACCAGAGTCTGCTGTAACTGGGTCCCCAATTCCCCTGGGGGTTTTCCAGGAAGCCCCTTTTGATTAATCAGTTTGCCATTCAAATTACTTAGGTCAATCAAGTGCCAGGAAAGAGGTATGCCTGAAGGTCACCCCCCAAGCCCATTGTGCCAACAGGCTGCCTTGCAGAACCTTTCAGGGACCTCATGCTCAGCATCCCCCAACCTGCTAGGGCTTATGGCTCTCCAGGGAGCACAGAGAGTAGGGACTTCCACTAGCAAGAGTGGGACCAACACCAGGCAGGTTATCATAGAGAAGTTCAGTTGTTCCCTGGTGGTGACTTGGGAATGTCCTCTTCAGTCATCAAACACCCCAGTGATATTATAGAAGCTGCCACACCATGTGGTGTCCTCACTGTTTTAACCTCACATGGGGTGGCAGCTTCTATAATAGCACAGCTGCTAAGCATCCCTGTGTCTTCTCCCTTTCCCCCACCCTTGCATTGCAGAGGCAATGGAGAGGACAGCAGATGACTCGGTTTGGCTCTGATGAAATGCATGGCACTTCGTGCTGCTGACCTTGATGTCATGTATGCTATAAAGGTGCAACCTACCTCAAAACACTGGACTTCGATGTGATTGTGTTTCCTTTAATGTGGTCATTAGACTTAGAGTGAGGTGTGCTGTCAGGGGCTAATAGTGGACAATCCAGTTAGAGATGTGTGTCCTGCTGTCTCCTCAACAGTGGGTGTCAGGAGTAAGCATGACCACCACCACCCCCCACCTCTCCACCCCACGCTGTGTAAGCTTATGTATATTTGGGCCTTCTCTTTCTCACTTCTGAAGTTTTCATCAGATTGAATATGCATCACACCTTTCTTGTCCCTTAATTAGGATGCCAGGGAACAGTCAGGATAATGACTGCTCCAGGCTGATTACCAGGAAGTAGCCAAAAAGTAGGCAGGTGAAAGCAGGAGGGCCAGAAAACCTCAGGACCCAGTGAGTTCATTTCAGAATAATTCAGGGTCGCTGGGTTTGCTGCAACCCATTTGCCAACATTTCTGTCTGTGTGAAGAAGATGGTAACCACATCGGAAACAGTGAGATCGGCATGGTGTACACCTCTCTTCATTTAGTGGAGTATGCCTAAAACATAGCGTTGACTGAATTATTCTTAAAAAATCAAATCAATTGGTGTATCTGTAATATTTAAGGAAGATCTGTAATGAGAAGACTTTTATAATAAAAATGACAATCTAACAATTCAAATAGAATCACCATGTTTGGAGTTCAAAGCAATATTGCAGGTCCTTTGTCTAACCTCTTCACTTTATTATTATTATTTTTAATATATTTTATTGATTTTTTACAGAGCGGAAGGGAGAGGGATAGAAAGTCAGAAACATCGAGGGAAGAGAAACATCTATCAGCTGCCTCTTGCACACCCCCTACTGGAGGTGTGCCGGCAGCCAAGGTACATGCCCTTGGCCAGAATCGAACCTGGGACCCTTCAGTCCTCAGTCCCACGCTTTATCCACTGAGCCAAAGCAGTCTCGGGTAACCTCTTCACTTTAGAGAAAAGGAGCTGAGAGCCAGAAAAGTGGTGTCTAGGCCCTTTCTAACGCCCTTGTGCCTGTTTGGCAAACAAGAAATTTTGCAATTGTAGTTCTTGGCATCCTGGATTTTTGCGTGAGGTCTTGAAGCAGGACAGATCTGCTTGTATAGGCATCTCTCACTACCTTTTGGGGGAACTTTAATGGAATGGTTGACAGTTGGAGATTTCTCATTTCCCTTCTCCTGCATTAGGAGAGTAAAAGATGAAGCATTGTGAAATCAACATCAGCTCTGCACATAGTGCCTGTGAGATCCCTGGTTTTAAAAGTGGTAGACCGAGTGAGAAGCAATTACACAGTGAACTCACATATTTTTATTCCTTTGGGAGCATCATTAAGGAAAATTAGCCTTTGAGGGTGCTGGCTGGGCAGGGGCTTGTCTTGCTGGGTGAGAAGGTGTGCGTGTGTGTGGGTGGGAAGGGAGTCAGCATTCAGACACTGGACATGCCTTTGCAGGAGCAGATGGGTGTCACCCCCCCCCCCCCCCCCCCACACACACACACACAGCACCTCAGGCCTGGTGTGTTCTGGGAACCAAATCGCATTCTCTTTCAGGAAATGGCTGTGGGGCTGCACCCCACTGCTCCCCCAGCCTCAGACCAAGATATTTGAAACAATAAAAACAATTGCTTAAAACTTGTTTAAAAGGCTGAAGAACCCTAAAGCAAAGTTAGAGCTGGCATGAATGCTGAGCAGGCAGTAAATGGCTGAGGGAGGACTGGTCTGGGACTGGTCTGACCGCGAAGTCTGTGCTCCTAGGCTGGTTGCTTGTGGTGTTTATGGTTTTAAAGTTGTAAGGGCATTTATGTTTGTGTAAGTGGTGGTACTGTGGACTTACATTGCAGTGCGCTTTTAGTGACAAATAAGGTTTAATTTTAGTCCTGGCCAGTTTGGCTCAGTGGATGGAGCATCAGGCTGCGGACTTAAAGATTCCAGGTTCAATTCAGATCAAGAGCATGTACTTTGGTTGTGGGCACATCCCCAGTAGGGAGGTGTGCAGGAGGCAGCTGCTCGATGTTTCTCTCTCATTGATGTTTGTGACTCTCTATCCCTGTCCCTTCCTCTCTGTAAAAAAAATCAATAAAATATATTTTTTAAAAGATTTAATTTTATAAGTAACAATAAGCAAAGAAATGGTGAGGCAAAAAGGCCACGAAACACAATGCCCCCCAGGACCACAATAGCCTTCAGCTCCTGAAACCTTAAGGCCTTTTTTGCCTAAGTCAGGGTTGACTCCCCAAAAGAGAATAAACAATTCATGAATTTACTTTCAAAGTTGACAGGCCATCTATGCTTGCTGCCAGCTCAGCTGGCCCAGGTGTGCGTTATCACGTGGCCCATTCAGCTAGGCTGAACCGGGCACCAGAGGCTTCCCCAGAAATGCAGGCTGTTCTGCTTATGGTGGACAGGTCGGTGTTTACTTCCAGGGGGAAGCCTCTTGCCCTAAATCACTGCCACCTTCCCTCAGCCTCAGATACAGTAACAAAAGACTGTGCTTGCGGAAGCGGAGGAGTGTGTGTGTGTGTGTGTTGTGTGTGTAGAGGGCACTGCCCTCCAAGAACTTTTGGTTCAGGCCATCACATACAGCACATGGGCATTCGTAAGACAGAATACACAATGGGTAGCTCAGAATGAGAATAGCAGACCCTGTAGAATCTAGAGGAGGGAGTGTTCATCAAAAGTCATGATGGGCCGAGACTGGTTTGGCTCAGTGGATAGAGCGTCGGACTGCGGACTGAAGGGTCCCGGGTTCGATTCCGGCAAGGGCATGTACCTTGGCTGCGGGCACATCCCCAGTAGGGGGCGTGCAAGAGGCAGCTGATCGATGTTTCTCTTCCATCGATGTTTCTGACTTTCTATCCCTCTCCCTTCTGCTCTGTAAAAAATCAATAAAATATATATATATTTTAAAAGTCATGATGGGCAGTACTGAGGGATTAGAGGGGTTAGTGGGCTTCAGCTTGGCCCTGTAGACAAGGGGAGAGTAAAGGAAGGTAGCTTGGAGCATTGTGGAGTGGAGGGTTCAGAGGCAGCACTGGTGAGCCACATTGCAGTGGTCCATGGGGCCAGACTCTGCTGCCCACAGAGACACTGCGGGTAAGAGACAGGCACTGGGGGTCAGGAGAGCTGGCCTTCTTGGTTGTCTGTGCAACCTTCAGTGGCTGATTAGTCTCCATGAGCTTCAGGAGTCTTGTTAGAAAAATGCAGGCTTTCATATTAGCCGAAAGCATGCCTAAGATACCTTCTGGGAGGGAAGCAGGTGCTGAGCTGGAAGAGGGCAGATGCAAAGCAGTGTTTTAGGGATACCAAGCCCCCAAGAGCCCTCTGTTGGTCTGGAAGAAAAGACTGACCCTGGGTCAAAGAAGCCTGGGCAGTCAAGTGCGGGAATATCCAGTGATCATGCGGGATGTGATTCTCCTTATGTGTTCTCCTCCGAGGGAGAGACTAAAGAGAGAGAAGGAGTTAGCCTCTGAGAACACCCACTTCTACAAGGGAAAGAGATATATGGAACAGAAATGGGGGAGCTCAAGAGGTAGGAGGAAAACCAGAAGGAACAGGGGCTCTGGAAGCCAGGAGGAGGAGAGCCCCAGGGAGGCATGGTCAGCCGAGTCTAAAGAGAGGGTCCCTGGAAGATTGCTTCTTTTAGGGCCTCAGTAAAAGCTGAGAGCCTGGGTTTGAAGAGCTCATCTGCTAAGAGCTGAGAACACATCTCAAGTATTCAGTCAATGCTTTATGGGAATGAGGGAGGCCCACTGTGAGCACCTGTCCCATCTCCTAAGGGAGGGCTCCACTGGCCTTCATGCCCCAGTTGCCAGCAGATTCCTTTCTGATCTCCCGTCATCTCCAGCCCCTCCCTGTGGCATCACACAAAATCAGCTCTGTGCCTGAGGGTGACAAGCTGAGGTAGGAGAAAATTTAATCCAGCTCTTCATCCTGCCAAGCTTTGGCCCATCTGAGAAATAGAGAATTTTTCTCCCTTCCCTTTTGCCTTCACTTTCTCTCCCCCATGTCTCCTTGCTGTGACAGGAACACCTGTCTAGGAAAACCGCAGATGCTTCAGCCAGGAATGTCCTAGATTTGACACACCTCGGACTCCAAGGGCTTTACTCTTCTATGTGTTAAATAGGACTTGGGCCACACCCAAATTGAGCCATTAGTTGAGCCATTCTGAGGTGCTAAGCAATTGTCACGCCAAGGGAAATATGCTAGGTAGCTCCTCCCATGTGAGAACCAATGAGATAATGCTTGTGTCAGTGATTAGAGAGCTTCACTCAACACTGTGTAAAGGAGTTTATCATCACACCCTAGATAAAACCCATCCATGGCCTGCCTACGATATTGACCCAATTAAGAAGTACTTATTTCACTTTGACTGGTATGGCTCAGTGGATAGAGCATCCGCCTGCAGACTGAGGGTCCCGGTTTGATTCTGGCCAAGGGCATATGCCTGAGTTGTGGGCATATGAGAGTCGTGCAAGAGGCAGCTGATCAGTGCTTCTCTCTCATCGATGTTTTTAGCTCTCTATCCCTCTCCCTTCTCTGTAAAAATTATATATATATATATATATATATATATGGTCATTTCACATTCTGTGGAAAGCAGTTGGGCTTGTCCCAAGGAACTTCTGCAGAGCTGTTTGATAAAAGTAAAATATTAGTGCCTTGACTGCTCTCCTTCATTGTGAAGCACTTAACATCGCTTTCACCTTTCAACGGTTAAAATTAAAATTAAGTCAGTTATGGATTAACTAGAATAAAAATGCACCCCTCCCTGATATCACATGTTTGAATGTTGTTCTTCAGAGAAAGGAGGTAATTAAAGAAGGATCCTCTCAGGAGTTTCCAAGGAGGTAGAATTCAGGGGCAAGTAGCAAGGGGAGGAAAAGAACTGGGAAAGCAGATCAGCCAAAGAAGTGAAGGGAGGGGCCATTACGCAGGTTTTGATATTTCTTGGGACAGATTAGGAAGAATTAGTGAGTAGAGGCGATGGGGAGTGGGTAGGCGTGTGGAGAGAGAGGAAGGGAAGAGGAAGTAAATAACTAAAGTCAAAACAAAACAAAACCCAAAAGGTGTGCGAAGGTAGAGAGGTGAGCTGCAGGAGAACTGGGATAACTGGGATTAGATGTTTTGGCAGTTTATTTTGTTTGATTCTACAGTCCTCAGGAGGCATGATGCCTGTGTGGTCTCCAGAGTAGGACACAAACTTGGAGCTGTGAACTGGTGCTGTGTGCAGGGCCGGGGTACACTCCAGTTCTCAGGTGGGTTCATGAAGACACATAGACAAGGAGTACTGCTGCCAAATTTCCAACTCTCAGTTGGGGCCAGTCGGAAGCCAGGGCTGTGTGGTGTTGGCTTGGATTTCTAGTGACTGTCCTACTGGGTTATAAAAATGATTTCCTCAAATAGCTTGCAAACCTATGATGAATTAGAAAAGCAGTAATGACAGCCTGCAGCTGTCATTTCAAAGCCTTCACCTGGGTTGTGCCATCCATTTTCCGGAAGGTCATTGGAACTTTCAGTGAATGGCTCTTGAAGAAGTAGAGAGCGCTCACTCCCTCCTACAAAGCTGAACCTCACTTCTCAGAGGTTCACTCATTAACAAGCCTGATGGTAAGCAGGCTCACAGAAGAAATGCAGGCTGAGGCCTTTTTATGGGGAGGGCTGGTTTAAATTAGTTGGCTCATTCAACCATACCTCTGACTTGCAGATCAAGCTGATAACCTTAGCAAACGGGAGCGATTACTGGTTGTTGCTGTTTATCCCAGAATGCGTTGGGGTTGCCCTCTGTGCATGTGGTTAAGTCATGGGCGGAGGAGAAGTGCTCTTGTTGCTCTCAGCAGTGGAATTCAGCTGGCTTGTCTGAACACGCATAAGGGTTAATCAGGTAAATTATAATGCTCATGGGAGAGGCAGCCAAGCTGAAGCCTGACACAGCCCTCAGGGTTTCTCCGGAAAGGGTCATTCTTAAAATCCTTAACTGAGTTCCTTTCTTTCCAAAGATGGGTTCTTCTGGTGTGAGACCAGTTGATTAGACCAGGTAATAAAGTTTACATTCCTGATGTATATTTTAATCCTCTGCATATTTGTTTCTTTTAAACTCTCAGAAGGCCCTTACTTTAAAATATAATTGGACCAAGTGAAAAGAAAAAACAAATAAGTTGGTTTTGCTGACATTCTACAGTCTTCAGGCCCTTTGGTAAATAAAGATGTGGAATGTCAGTTGGACTATTTAGTTGTAGAGGGTGGGAGGGAATGAAAGAGCTGTTATATTTGGTAGTGGTGTTCTAGAATATCACAAGGAATACCAGCAAATTGTCTCTTAAAGTAACATTGTCTGTTGTTTTCTAAACCACCCCCTCCACTATCTATCTGTATTCCATGAAATAGTCAAACCTGCTTTCATTGTCTATCTTCAGTTAGCCAATTTTTTTTTTAATGTTTGATGCTGTTTTTTAGACCATGAATGACTCATTTGATTAAATGTAGGCAGCTACTAAACTTGGCAGTTTGTTGCCTTCATCATGCCTCTGGACAGGAAGTGTTCAGTATAGATATGACTAACCAGTTTCCAGGCTTAAAAATAAAGTAAGTGGGGGATTTCTGGACAGAATAGGTCTTTGTCACTCATTTCAACATGTCTGATAAGTGTGAAGCTCAAAACCAGCCACTTTGGTTTCTCATTTTTTCCAGGCCATCACTTCACCTGAAATTTTCTATTATACAAATTGAAACTTATTTTATACTTTTTTTTAAATGGGATAATAGGGTATTTTGAATAGTCATGGAGTCAATTAGAGTCTGTATTCTCTCGTTTAGCCTCTTTTATGCTTAGCTCCTTTTATTTGTTTTTATTATTATTTATTTCTTTTTTTGGCTCTTTTTATTAGATTATCTCCCTCCTGGGGTAGGTAAAGGGGAAATAATCTTCACTTGCCGGTGTAGCAGCTTAGACTCCAAGTAGTGAGAATGTGCCTGGACATCTACATGTATTTGTGTGACTTGTCTTCTTAAATCTAAGCTCCACTAGAAGTAGTATTTCCCACCCACCGCCAAACGTTAGTTCGGGTCAACCTAGTGATTCAGGTAGCCCTTTAAACAACCCAGAAGAGATATATGATTTTGACAGATACCAAATGTTTTTGGCATCTTGTTGCCTATAGCTATTGTTTCTGGATGATAAAGATAATTTCATCTTTTCTTGCCAGCTTCCTAAAAAATGTAATTTTCTCTGCCTTAGTAAAAATGTTTTTCCCCTATCTTTCTTATTCTAAGCAGCTTTTTTGGGGGGGAGGGGGGGTCTTAGGGATTTAAGAAGTCTTAACACCACATTTTGTGGAAGTGCTAAAGTTGACACAGCATTTATTAGATGAGAATGTCGCTAACAACAGTAAAAAAAAGGGTTTCTCTTTCTAAATCTTTAACTCTGTGCAAGTGTTAGTCTCTGAGCTTTTATTTTTTCAAATGTGGAATTGTGGCATGGGATAATAATTTAAAATACAAAATGCATGCAAATATTTTTAGTTTGGGTTAGGGTAAAGTTATTACTGATTTTTTGGACAACTGGACTTCCTTTGCCAAATTTAGAAATAAACCATAAATTTATAAAGGACAGGATTGGTTGCTATACTTGGTTTGAACGTGACCTTGGCTCTAACATGCTTGTTCTTCTGCGCTGCTCATGGTCCCTGCCTGTTTTCAAGACCCAGGCAGAACAGAATAGAATAGGCTCTACTGGTCTTTTGAAAATACAGGAATCCTGTGCCCCAAATACCCTCTACCTGTTCCAGCAGGATGCTGCCATAGGAAAGAGAGAACTGCTTAAACAAGCCACATTTTCATCAATGAAATGATTCCTTGATCTAAAATGTTAATCGCCGCTACCTTTGCAGTGATCAAAACTCTTGTAGGTTTTATGATGATGATCACATTATAGGAAAACAGGAAATGCTTCATAACCAATGAAGTGAGAGGATAGACATATGACCCAGAGGGATAAATATTTTGCAGAATTAAAGTTTTTGCTGTTTTTATGAGATTCGTGGATCATCCAAAGATTGATTGATGATGATCCATCATCTGGTCTTGCTGTCTGTTTGGTTTTTGCTGTCCGTTTTTTAGATACAGGAGGGCACTGGACACACTAGGTCAGTGATGGGCAACCTTTTGAGCTTGGTGTGTCAAAATTCACCATAAAACCGAGCATACCTTGGGTGGTGTGTCACTTTGAGAAAAACCATAATTTTGCGATATTTATAGTTCAAATAACAAAAATGTATAATTGTAATATATAACTGTATTTAATAAACCAAAAACTAATTATTTAACTTACCTGCTTAGTGACTTCTTTGTTCATCATCAGTTTCTTTTGTTGGTCTTGATATTATTTTACTTGTGTGGGGTGCCGTGAACTAAGGTAAGTAAGGGGGAGGAGAGATTCTTTAACTAACCTGCCTATTAGTGACTTTTTTGTTGCTGAATTTCATTGGCTACACCTTCAATTGAAGGTTGGTATTTTGACACTTCAAGCCCAAGCAAGCTCTACTAACTTCATCTGTCAATCTGTTTCTTTTGTTAGTTTTGATATTATTTAACGCTGAGAATAAGGTCTCACTAAAATACGTAGAGGGAAAAATTGTGAGTAAAGCCATTGCTATATTTTTCAGGGTGCTAAAAGTGTCTGGTAATCGGTTCCAGGCACTCCAAATTTCCTGTTTGTAGTGGCACTCCTCTTGATTTTCCAAGCGGCACCTTTCCAGATTCTCAAGCTTTGACCTCAAGTCGACAAACATCTGAGCCCAGATACTGTCTTGAAATTCTGCAAGTTGCATCTCCAAATCATCAATTTGCATCCATTGGAAACCATTTAATTCCAAACTACTGTAGACTACTACATCAAGATACTTAATTACTTTTATGGTCTGTTCTAGGCTTCTAAATTGATTAAATCTATCACTGAACTGGCCAAGTAACGAGTCTAAAACATGCTGGTACTTTATATGCAAGGGTTCCATTTCATTTTGTACAGCTGCACTGGCCTTCTCAAAATACTTTGTTACTCTAGGAAAATACTTATAAGTTTTAGTTTCTACATCTTGCTTGAAAATTTTAAGTTTACTTTTAAAAGCTTTTATGTATCTAAACATAACGTCAATACTTTTACCAGAACCTTGTAACTTTAGGTTCAGTTCATTAAAATGAACAGAGAGATCTGTAAAAAATATCAGGGTGTTGACCCACTTATCATCATTGAGCTGAGAAAAGTTTCCCAGATCCTTATCCTCAAGAATTACCTTAATTTCTTCAAAGCACTCCACAAAGCGCTCAAGAACTTTGCCTCGGCTCAGCCATCTTACATTATTGTATATCAGCAGTCCACTGTAGGTGGAATCAACCTCCAGTAAAAGTGCAAAAAACTCTCACTTGTGAAGGGGGCGAGCAGCTATTAAATTAACTATTTTTGTAACAACTGACATTAAGTCATTTAAATCAGTGAATCCTGCCTTGACACATAAAACCTCCTGAAGGATAATACAATGAAAAGGCACAATCGGATGTCCAATAGCTTCTGTAAACAATTTGACAAATCTGACTTTTCCCCCCACCGTGTTTGGTGCCCCATCTGTCGTGCATTAGCTGAGGATGAGACGTCCTTCTCGGCATGCAGCCCCGTACTCCTCTGTATGCAACCGCATGCAGCCGTGTGTCATTGAAAATGGCTACGCATGTCAGTGCTGACACGTGTGTCATAGGTTCACCATCATGGCACTACATGGTTGTACCATCCATGATGCCAGCAGTCAGCTAAAACTAAAATCATGATGGACATTCAGAATATACTGTGCATGTGGGGGCATTTCAGAGGGCCCAGTAGGACCTTCTTTCTCATTCCTTTGGAGGCTGTCTGGGTGATATTCAGTCTCTTAGCCAGTGTTATTCTGTGTGTGTGTTTTTAATACATTTTTATTGATTTCAGAGAGGATGGGAGAGGAAGAAAGAGATAGAAACATTTATGATGACAGAGAATCATTGCTTGGTTGCCTTCTGCATGCCCGACATTGGAGATTGAGCCCACAACCTGGGCATGTGCCATGACCTGCGATCGAACCATGACATCCTAGTTCATAGGTTGATGCTCAACCACTGAGCCATGCTGGCTAGGCTCCTAGCCAGTGTTTTGAATCACAGTGGTTAGGTCTAACCTCAGCACAGACCCGTGGAAAGGTTTTAATCAGACCAGGTCTGCCCATGGAGAGTTGTCTTTTAAATTTGGGTCAGACTGACTTTATTATCAAAACACTTCTAGTACCTCTTGTGGAGCAATGGGAAAAGGAGTGTTTTAGGTGTGACCCCTGTGTTTGCAATATCTGCTTTTTTTCCTACTAGTTTTTTTGTTTGTTTCCCCACAAAAGCATCTCTCTGTTGCAATTCACTGGAATTGTACATCTTGCTGGGTTCCAGCCATTGGGGCATGGATCAACCCAAAGAAGTTTATTACCATTAAGTCTAGTTTAAAATAAAAAGCAATTTTTAGGAGTAAGATTAGAGAAAAGAAAGCTGTTACTTGATTTGGAGACAGAGATACAGTGGATGAATTCAAATCTAAAACTCTTTAGGCTAAGTCCCTGGTCGACAAACTGTGACTTGCAAGCCACATGCAGCTCTTTGGCCCCTTGAGTGTGGCTCTTCCACAAAATACCACGGCCTGGGAGTTGAAGAAGTGGTGTTAGAAGAAGTTTGAGTTTTAAAAATTTGGCTCTCAAAAGAAAGTTCAATCTTTGTACTGTTGATATTTGGCTCTGTTGACTAATGAGTTTGCCAACCACTGGGCTAAGTAAAGGAGGCATATAAACCCTATGTAATGCGTTTAACAACTAAAATCCCAGCATTCATTTGTTAGTTTATACCTGGAAGATGAGAAATGGTCTTTATTGGACTTCAATAGCAAAATAAAGGCCTCAACCCTCTTTAACCACAAACATACATGCCCTGAAGTTCAATCAGTAATGGGTAACAAAGTCAGCTCCTGATCAAAATGATCTCAACTGTGAAAAGAAAATCTAGCCTCTAAGACCAGAAGGGCCCAGTGTGTTGGCCTTTCTAGGCTTGGGCCACCGTTTTGCATGGGGCCCAGAGACAAAGGAGTAGCTGTTACCAAGACCTCTACTGACCCAACACCAGTCTCCAGCCAGAGTTCTAGGCATCTTTTCAGTTGCCCCTAATGATTCAAAAATATATATGTTAAAATGTCTCCGATTCGTCACCCTCCATCAGAATGCCATGAGCCATAAGTCAGCATAAGAAAAGATGACCCCATTCCTGACCCCTTAATACTTTATTAGATGCCATTAAAACCTTGGAGAGCTGGGATATTGTTAAGGCCTACATTTGGAAGCTGGTCTCTTAATCCAAGAATTCTAGTTTCTTTTTTTGTGTGCCTGTACCTAAGACTGTGTTGTTTTGTGATAATACCAATGTAATGGAAGAAAAATGATGTGAGACATTGGCTATTCAAGAATTAAATCCTTTTGATGTTGGCTAGGATCTCAACATTCATTTCAACACAGTTTCTAAATTTTGGCTGGGGTAGTATGATATAAGTATGGTATATGGTTTTATTTAATTCTGTAGGCTGCAGTGAAAAAATATTTCATTTTTATTCATCAACAGGGGAAATATAGCAGAATTCTTTCTGGGTATTTGCTGTAGACTGTGCCCTGCATTGGAATGTGGGTGGAATTCCAGCATTTGTGTATTTGTATGTTTCAGGGAAATAAAGGTACAGAGAAGCACTTGTCCATTGCCTATATAAAGACTGACTGTACAGCTGACAGCTTAAAAATACTGTATGAGATGACATTTCATGTCCAACAGTAGCATCTGTTTCCTTCATTCCATCATCAGCAAATGACATTAATGATGGATCATGCTGAAAATGGAAAAGGATAAACCCTTCTTTTTGGCACATCCATTAACTCCTTTCACCATCCTTTTCAAAGGAAAGTAGACTGAATGTCATAAGTGGAAAATTAACAAGAGTTTAGTTCAAGGGGAAGGGGGACTGTTCCTTTAGGGTAGATTTAATTTTCAGAGTTAGAAACTGACTCAAATCATACATTCTAAAAACTTGATTTTTCTTAAGCATGTATTACTTGTACATTGGTTTGCATTTTAGAGAGAAATTCAATACTCTTTTTCTAAGGTATCTTCTGCCTTTTGCAGCAATGGGAACATTTGAAATCATATGAAGGAGAAAATTTCAATAAGGTGGGTTGTCTTTATCCTAGAAACATTGTTTTAATCAGAGGTTCTGCTATTTAGCAAGAACTTAATATAAAATGTCCACTACAGGTCATTAGTAATATTTCTGAGGAACAAAGATATGACCATAAATCCTGCTGATCATTTGACTGAGTGAAATTATATTCATGGCCTTATGAAATAAGAATCAGGAAACTGTGTGTTTAGATCTTAGAAGGCCACCAGTCTTTCAGAAAATAAGTCTAGATACTTTAAAAGGACCATCATAACTCACCTCCTAATCTGTATATATAAACATGTAATATGCAAATTAGCTGGGCATCATGATCACTCAGGAGGAGCTGCGTGCGCAGAAGGGTGGGAGGGGATTGTGTGCTGCCCCCAGCCACAGTGGACACACACCAGGGTTAGGGGCACAGCTCCTAGCACACCCCCGATGGGTGGCGGCAGTGGCTGGAGTGAAGCAGCTCCTGTCCCAGATGCCTGGCAGTGGCAGGAGCAAAGCAGCTCAGGTCTCAGGTGCCAGAGGGAAGCCGGTGCTGACAGCCAGGGGAAGGAAACCTATAATTGCATGAATCTACATGCATTGGGCCTCTAGTGTTTTATAAAAATGTTAATTAATACTGTTCTTATTCACTTACGGAGATCTTTGTCCTATGTATCTTGACCAAATTGACCCTGATAGTATGAACTGATTCTTCCTAGGCATAAATGACACTTGGATTTATCATAGAAAGTACCCAGCCCCTTTGTCCACCCCAGAAACAGAACCTAGACACTGTGACACCACCCCCTCTTCCCAGCCTGCTAGGCACACTTACTTCCCTTTAAAACAAAAACTGCCCTAAATAGGGTAGCTCTTACTTAACACACCAAGAATGACTCCCCAGTAGTAATTATTGTTGCTATTATATCCATTGCTGTATAATACCCCCAAATCTAAGAAAGAGCAAAGAGATTCAGATACTTTCCCTGTTTCTTTTACCATATTGATCACTATATCTACTATTCAAGAACTACCAGGACATGCTTCAGCTCGTTTAGAAACTTGTTTGGGATTTTTAAAAGTCCCTTCAAAACTCCTCACCAGAGAAAACAAGACAGGTGTGCACTAGGGATCTGAGCAGGTGTGAGGTGGAGCCTCCACCCGAGAAGGGCATGCAGTGTGGAGACCCTGCTCTGCCCTTGCAGAGTTCTCATTCTGGAGGAGTTAGCAGACAAGAAAGTAAGGATGGACATGCAAGGGGAGTGAGCACTGCATTGCTTAGAGAGGTTCAGGAAGGGCTGTAGTGGGAGATAATTGAGGTAAAACTGTTGAGATGAATGGCACTGGCAGGAAGCTTTGGAAAGCAGGGGCATGTGGTCCATGGAGCATGTACTATTGGTGGTGATACAGTAAACAATTCTAAGAGGCCCTGGGCCTAGTGTTAAATCACCTGCAATCACATAACTAGATTAGTCTCTTTTTTGTTCCTTTGGAATGCTTTGTATAATTCATGAAAAATGCCTATGTTTGCATCTGAATGGCTTTTACCACCTTACTCAGACTGACTCACCTTTTGTGCCATGCAGGTAGACATGGGGCAAGGCCTTTGCCAGCAACAATATCTGACTAGAAAGAAATAGTATTGGGGATTTTTTTTCTCATTGAATTGATTTTAATCATTTAAAATTTTTTAAATGATTTTTATTATGATACTAGGGGCCCGATGCATGAAATTTGTGCACTGGGGGTGGGTGATCCCTCAGCCCAACCTGTCCCATCACACATACTGGGAGCCCTTAGGGGATGTCCTACTGACTGCTCACCCCCGGCCTGCCCAAGGCTTTAGGCCTTGGTTACTCAGCCATTGCCCTACTTGGTTCAGTCTGGCCTTAGCCCTGGCTGTCTGTGACTGCCTATGCCTGGGGGCCACGCGCTCCCAGCTGGCTGCTTTGGCTCCACCCCTGGGAGCTGCGTGCTCACCGCCACCACCTCAGCTCTGCCTCCCCAGCCTTGGCCTTAGCCCTGGCTGGCTCCGCCCCAGCTCCTGATTGGCTGGTGGGCATGGCCTGTGGGTGTGGCTTATGAGTGTAGTGAAGATACGGTCAATTTGCATATTGCTCTTTTGTTAGATAGGATAGTTAGGGGAGTAGAATCAGTTTCCATTCACATACAGTATTTAGTTTCCTTTTAAAATGAACTTAATATATAAAAATATATTAAGTAAACATAGGAAAATAAAATATAGGTAGTGAGTAGACAACAAAAACAAGTAAGTCATGACAGTGGTACAGAAAGTTACAAGGAATTAGGATGTTGCTCAGGTAGATAGAGCATGTCTTTTGGGTAGAGAGAAATTTCAACAAAGATCCTGGGGTAGAAAATGCAAAACATTTTGAGGGAAAGGTAAATTAAGAAGTTGTTCAGTGGTTGAGCATCGATCTATGAACTATGAGGTCATGGTTCAATTCCCAGGTTTCGGGCTTGATCCCCAGTGAGGGGCATCCAGGAGGCAGCTGATCAATGATTCTCTCAAATCATTGATGTTTCAATATCTCTTCCCTTTTCCCTTCCTTTCTGAAATTAATAAAAATATATTTTAAAAAAATAGAAAAAGAAAAAGTTGGCAGAAGCCAAGAGATCTGCTGGGAAGTTAGAGGTGGGAAGCAGTCTTATTTGCCTTGATCAGCAGCCAGGGGGACAGAGGGAGGGCCCTAGCCTATGGAGTCACACCCAAGGCTCTCTGAGCAGTGATTCAGAATGTTCAAGCCTCTGATCTCTGATCATGTAAGGCAAGGGTGGATAATGCATATGCCTTGGATAGTTTTCTGGCTGCTATAGGCATGTTGCCAGGTGGTATATTGGGAGCGTCCATCTCTCCCTGTCATCCCCTCCAGTGTTGCCAGGTCATTTTTCTAGAAAAGCTGGAAATGTGAATTTTTATATCACCACTCCCAACTTTTACACATACACACAAACACAAATACACACACACACACACACACACACACACACACACACACACATTATAAGGCTCCCTTTTTGAGGTGATAAGAATGTTCTGAAGTTCAATAGTGGTGATGCATGACATTATTGCATATAATAAAAGTTATTGAAGTGTACACTTTTCAAATGGTTACAATGGTGAATACTATGTTATATGAATTTTGTCTAAATTTAAAACAGAAAAAACATTTCTGAGGCCCAACAAAACGCTTTACCAGTCAAAAGTTCATCAATTCTGTTTTAGATGGAGGAAGTACTGCTTATAATTTTCATAATCCCAACATAAAGCACCTTTCGCAGGGGAGCCAAGGACCAGGAGGAGTTAATAGGGATCACATTGTGACCCTGAATTAATTTTTGGGCCTCTGTGATCCTCATGGCTTCTTCCATCTCCAAATGTAGGACTGGTGATAGAAATGGTGAGAGGTGGAATGGTGACTTTAATTCATTCTGGAATGCTGAATGAGTGGGTGAAAATACAAAGCTACTAAAAGGTGGGGGCTGCCACAGTGGTATAGAGAAGTGATTTATTTTGTTGCTATTTGGCAACTAGTTATTAAATTGATCCATTATGTTATTTGCCAAAGTTTACTTTACCCAAATATCTACCATTAGGGAAGTAATCCATCTCCAAGACAGCAAGTTAGTATATTTAGGGAAATGTTTTTTAGTTCTTACAGGAAAATGACTATATGGTCTTTTTAGTTATTTTCTTTAACCGAAAAATGAATTTAATATATTATGTATGTGTCACCAGCACCAAAAGGTTACAATTATTTTAGCAAACTATTTGTCTTTATGGTTCTTGGAGTCTTCCTTATTTTTTAATTCTAAATTTAATTTGTTAGCCAATTTCAATGACTTTTACATTATATCCCAACTTATTCTTTAACTTTTTCTTTCTTAACAAGCTAGCAAAGAAAGGCAGAATTTATGCCTTGTTAAGTTTCCAATTTTTATTAATTAATTCTTTAACATATGCTTTTTTTTGCCCTGGACATTAGGTCAGTTAGTTAGAGCATCATCCTGATACACCAAGGTTGTAGATTTAATCCCTGTTGTGGGCACATACAGGAATCAACCACTCTCCCCATTTTTCTCTCTCTCAAATCCATTTTAAAAAATAAACATGCCCTTTTTAATCTTAAAAAAGCAATATCTATTTTAGGATCAAAATTATCTTATTATTTCTTCAGAGTATGGGTTATACAGTAATTCTTCCCGATTCCAAATGTTATCAAGATAAGATTTTTTATGCCTATCTTCAGTTATGAATTGACTCATTTAGAATAAACATTTTCCAAAGGATTACATTAGAATATTCATAGCTTAGGTAAGAGTATTTGAGATATAATTAATAGTAATGTAGTTTATAGTATCTTATTTTGCTTGTGTTTTATAAAAATTATAACTCATTCCCCATGCAAATAAATGTGATATCAAGCAGTTTGCAGTAAGAGTTACAGAGAGGACAAAACATATCTGATGATTAGTCATAAAGGCTTCATTGAAGGGCTTTGAGAGAATGGGTAGGATTTCACCCAACATGGCTATCCCTTTTTCCCCTTAACATCTCTGCTGAAATGTCTTCTTTTCAGAAAGGCCTTCCTCCCCTGCTCTTGATAAAATAGCAAAGCCCTGCCCCTGCCATCCTCTTTTACTCTTACACACACACACACACACACACACACACACACCTAATTTTTTTTTTTTTTTAGCTCCTGCCACTACTTACCTTTTTTTTTTTTTTTTTACATGTTTGTTTATGATTTAAATCTCCCTCTGCTAGAATCTGGGTTTCTTGAGAGCAGGCACTTTGTCTGGCATCCAGCAGGTGCTCAGTAAAAATGTGTTGAGTGAATGAATTAATGACTGGGGAAGATGTGCCTGCTAAAATCTGTTTACTGGGTAGAACTCCCACTGATATGGGAAAGCCAAGTTCAGCTTTCTCCAGGATCTTTATAAAATGGGGACACGTAGAAATAAGATGCCCAAATGTAGCTTCCTGAAGTCTGTGGCCTAATAACAAGCAGTATAAAAACAAATCATTATCACTCTTAACCTTCCCCCAACAAAACCTCCTCAGAATCTCCCTGGCTAAACAGTTTAAATTATTTCTAAAATTTGTAGGACTCACACATGTCCTTGGCTTTCTGAAATACAGCTACACTGATGGGCAGAATTGCTAATTCCTAACTAGCCAGTAGGAGCTCTATAGATCAGCTCTGAAATATAGTCCCACATATTTCTGTAAGGAAGGAGTTGCCCATGCCAATGCCTGCGGAGCCAGGAAAGGAACATCCCATGTGTGAAGATGGCAGGGAGGGCTTGTGGTGAACTGCAGAGGGTAGGCTCCCTCTAACAGGGGCAGCCACAGTGCACCTCAAGGCAGTCATTGCTGTGTGGGAATAGGGGACACCATTTGGCCAGATCTTACAATGTTTCAAAGAAAATCAGAAACACAGATGTTGAGGTTCAATTTCCCAATTTTTTAACAACAACTACTAATTCTAAGGACAGTACAATACTGGACAGGGCAAATAATGACGTGTCCTGGTCACAAACTCTGCAAGATATCCTGATCTTAATAAAACAGAACTACCTGAGCATTGGGGGCCAGGAGGAAAGGTTAGAAAGGCGCAGAAGCCTCTTCACAGAGAAGTGCCTCCTGGGGAGTCCCCAGCGGGGAGAGGCTCTGCTCCAGTGGTGCTGAGGAGTTTTCCAGGATGTAGCCTAAAGTTTCAGAGATTCTGTGTATTGTGATACTTGGAATGAGATTGTTTACTTTAAAGCCCAGCAGATCCCATTAACCATTACCTTACCTTTAGGGGGACCTAGTCTCTAGGATGTTGATAGGGCTCTAAAATGCGTGACTAGCTTAACATGTTAATACAGTTATTGAGGAAAGGTTTTGACAAGAATGTTGGTAGGCTGTGCCAAGATGCATATTTGAGAAATACCCAAACTGAGGCCAAGAGGCTACTGCTCCAAAAATATTCAAACAGATGGGTTTGGGATATTTGCATGGGTGATCCCAGAAGACTTGCAGTAGCAATGGAGTTGGCTAAATATGGTCAATTCTCCACACAAAGACGGCTGGTTATTCTGTATGTTTTGCCAGGGGGCAGGGGAAAAGCAATAGACAAAAAAAAAAGAAAAGGCATGTCTTTTATCTAGCTTCTGCTCCTTTAAAACAAAGAGTGTTTTACATCCCACATGTAAGGTTATGTTCTTGTTTATTGAGTAGATGTTAAGCTCTAGAATTGAATTGACTTCCCAACACATCTTCATTGAATTGCTGTAAAAAAATATCGTAGAGAACTTATATATATACACAACCCACAGATACAGACAACAGGGTGGTGGTGGCCAGAAGGAAGGGGTATGGAACCTGGGTGGAGGTGGCAAAAGGCAGAATGGGGAATGAGGATATTTGTAATAGTGTCAACAATAAAAATAAAGTTAAAATACATTTTGATGGGTTTCATGGAGGCAGATTAGAGAACGGGATTTATTCACTCCAGGCTAGCTGAAGAATACAGAGCTGAATGGATTTGATACCTTAGATGTCCAAAATCATAGTCAAGTAAGATACAATAGGAATTTAATTCTCCCACATGGCAGAAAAAGGATCTTAAAAGGAGAGATTTATTCCCCTTTGGATCTGGAAAAATCATCCAGCCATGGATTTGGAAACACATCTTGGAAAAGGTGGCATTTAAACTGAACCTTACTGGATGAGCAGGTCTTTCTCAGGCAGATGAAGGAAGAAGGAGAGGGTAGGTACACAGCTTCTCTTTAGTGTCTGTTCTGTGATGTGTGAGACCTGTGAGCCTTCTTTTTTGGGTTCAAGGAGTTGCTTTATCTTGGGGAGCAGACAGACTCTAAGAAGTGGGATTCTGCAGCCGGCTAAGCAGCATCGTGGCATCTGATAGAAAATTCATAAACAGTGAACACTGTGTTCATTTCACTTTCCTTACTGAGCAGCCATGTAGGCAGCAATGACCTTAGCTCTGTTGCTAATTCCATGCCCTTCGATAAGGCTCTTGATTCCTGAGCCTCGTTTCTCTCACATGGCTCCTACAGGGGTAGGTAATAAGAGGAACAAACTAGAATGAACACTTTCACACAAGTGGAAATATTTTGCAAACTGTAGAGTTCTACACAAATGTCAGCTGTAATTTTGTTGTCTGGTTGCCCTTGTTCTGATGAGACCAGAAAGGGTATGTTCACCACCAGGGCCACTTTTAGGGGCTGGCTCAGTGTCCAAACTGCCCTTCAGCTGCGTTTTAAAATATGTCACTGGTTTTCTAAACACCACGTGGGTATAAATATTCATCAGAGGCTAGGGCCTCTGGCAGACCTGCGGAACCTGGGAGCAGAGAAACAGAAATCATGGAGTGTGTGTAGAGGATTTTCACCTTCATTCTGGGGTAAGATTAGATCCTATCAACAGTGAAGAGGCTGCATGTCCTGGAGAAAATATGTGGGTAAACACTGCTTAGTTGAAAAATCTTTAAGGAAATCATAACATATTGGAAAAGCATAATTAGTAAGGAAGGGTTCACTTAATTAAAAAAGAAAAAGCATAGTTTACTGAAGTCAATTTTGTATAACTGCTTATAGGATACTAGTGGCCCGGTGCCCGAAATTCGTGCACATTAAAGGGGTATTAATTAGAGGAAATATTTTAATAGTGCTATTTGCCCTTTCTCTATAATAAAAGTGTGACAGATAAAAGGTAATGAATACAATGTATATGAAAATAATAAATAATTTCATTAATTAATAAATAATAACAAAATGATATAACAACAATAACAAACTCATAATATAAAAACAACATTGATAAAAATAACGACTGATAAAGTGATTAAACTTATTCTAATATCTCCCTGTATACCACATTAACAGTGAAAACACTTTCAGAGTGCTTGACTAATTTCCCTTGGGATAAAGTATTTACAACTTTAACTTCAACATCACATGCTCTTTGAACTAGAAAGAAAGCAACATAATAACTGACCATGTATGAAAACGGGTTCAGGTAGGAATATTCCTACTCTGTCTAGAGTTTGTCCTTGGATTTATTAATAGTCATTGCAAATGATGGCATCATGGGAAACTGTTGTCGAATTAATTTAAATGGGAGGCCAATGTCAGGTGGGGACAAATCAGTTCTTAGAATCAGAACAACCTCTCCCTCTGCAGATCCTCTTAATACTTCAGCTTCGATAATGTTAGGTAGTAATCTTTTGAGAATAAATCTGGTACCATTACAAAGACCCCATTTACTATTAAGATTTCTCAATAGCATGATGATTGCACCCACTTTCAATTTTAATTTATGACATGGCATTCCTGAAAGATTAATACTATTAAGAAATTCAATGGGAAAGTTTTCCTTTTCAGCATCACCTGTTGAGTCAATGGAGTCATCACTCAAATAGTTGTGGAAATCTTCATATCCAAAATCTCTTCATTTAATTTTTGAACATGCTCCTTTTTTGGACAAAGAGTTGCATGTTTAGATATATTTTTAATATTATCTATAGAGGATATACTATTTCCATAGGTGGCTTCAATAATAGATCCATTACAAATCATTTCATGGAGAATTTCAATAATATCCATTCCTAAATGAAAACCACTACTCAAGTTTGCCATCTCCAAGTTTGTTTTTTTTTTTGTTTTGTTTTCTTTTCTTTTTTTTAAAGTTTTCTTTGCTTTACAAAAAACAAACGCTTGTGTTGAAGGCTGACTTTCAATAGATCACGGCGAGGGAGTTGCTCTGCTATGTAGGAAACACCGACTCAGAAGCTGAATGGTTTAGCACCAAGTTCCTCATGAACATACATTGCATGAAGGGCGTGAGGGCGGCCCCCTTTCTGGCCGCGCCCTGTTTCCCAGGATGAAGGGCTCTCCGCACTGGACCCAGGTCCCAATACACACACATGCCGAAGCCGCCGCAGCAAAGCGGATGGGTGCAGTGGCAGCGGCCCCAGCCTGGCGGGGATGGTGAGGGACCGGCTATCTGAGGCCAACCTGGGTGGGATTCTGACTTGGAGGCGGTCAGTCATAATCCCACAGATGGTAGCTTCACCCCATTGCCTCCTCAGCCTGCCATCTCCAAGTTTTATTAAACATTCTCCATAAGCACAATCCTCCGATCTCATATTTGTTTTAAGAGAAAACTTTCTGAAACATCTCCAAACATCACAGTACTTCAAACTCTCTCCTGCAGTGGGTCTGCCACCAGAACTACATTTCCCAGCATTCTTGGTGCTCCCCACACCCTGCACGAACCAAGAGCACTATGAACTTTCTCCACCTGGTGGTGGCCACCAGGTTCTCCACACACCCCAGAGACTGGCAGCAGGCCCCCACTCCCATCATGGGTGCTGGGCTGGGGGACATGCAGGGCCCCCTTGGCCTCACACAGCAGTGGCCACCAGTGTATCCGTATGCTCCATCATAGGCGCTGGGCTGGGGGTGTGGTCCCAAACTGCCGCTTGGCTCACAGCCCTGCCTCGCACCTGGTTCTCATTATCCAGTTTGCATGTGATTCAGTCACCATAACTGTAAGGAGGGCCGGCCCTTAAGTACCTTGCTGACAGAGGTTATAGCGTGGTGGTTGCTTTCACATCACTGTGGCCACGCCTCTACCAGCCTCACCCCCTGTGTGCTGGCCATGTCTGCTGGCCACGCCTGCTGGCCACACCTGCTGGCCATGTCCACTGGCCATGCCCCTGGCCACAACCCTGTCTGCTGGCCATGTCCCCTGCTCCTGATTGGCTGGTAGCGCAGCAGAGGTACAGTCAATTTGCATGTTACTCTTTTATTAGATAGGATTTTTATTTAATTTGAAGCCTAGCAATAGTTTAAACTTTCATTAAAGTAGTATGTAAAAGGGACTAACTTTTCTATTCTCTTGGATACATTATTAAAATTTTTGGAGGCTTTAATATACTAAGTTATGTTCTGAAAGCATTTTTTCTGGATTCTGTGCAGAAGCTCAAATCTATTATTTTAGTGAAAAAATTTTGAGAGGGAATCAAATCTGTTCCTAGTCTACTCACAGCATGCCTTCATGACTAAAGTGTACTCAAAAGCATAGTCTATTTAACAATGTAAAAGTACAGTCTCTTCTAAAAGTACACCTCAGAGCTGGGATCCTCCAACTTCTTTATACAACTGAACCACATAGGTCGCTTCTTACAAATGCAGCTTCTTAAGCTTCAGTCTTGGGGATTCTGATTCAGTGGGTCAGGCAACCTGTATTTCTAGGAGGCCTCCAGGCCCTTCTGATGCAGGTGGCCCATGTCACCAGAATGCCACTCCAGATACCTGTTCCAGCTGTCCTCTCCCTACAAATACCCTCAGGAAAACAAAATGCATTTGTAATGGATTTGCATGGGCCTTGATAACCTTATACCTAATTTATGAGTTTTTCTAAAAGCCATAGGACCCACATGCATCCTTGGGGATGTGCCACACAGATACATGGCTGAACAGAATTCTTAGTCCCTAACCAGCCAGGAAGAATTTTGTAGGTCAGCTCTGAAATGCAATCTCATTTATTTCTGAGGCAGAATCTTTTTTTCCTTCAAGGTAGATCTTTTGGATCAATCTCCTTTAGTCAAATCTTGTCTCCCTGTATCACTCCATGTACCAAATTAATGTTCCCTCTCTTTGCTACCATTGCATCTTGCATTCTGCATGGCTCTGTGCCCCCTACTCCCTTCCCGTGTTACACAGATGTCTGGAGATAAGGGATAGAAGTTTTGTTGAATTATTCATGTTTTTGGGTTAATGTACTCTCTTCTCCCCTCACTCCTATTTCACAAGACATGATCGCAAGACTGTGTCATCCCAAAGCAGCAGAACTTCTACAATATCTACCTTAATGATGATAGAGTATTAATGACAATAATAAGTTTCTAAAAATCGGTCCAGTTATTTTTACATCTGGCACTATTCTAAATACTGCGTATGAATTAATTTAATTCTCATAAAAACCTAAGGTATCCCGATTTGCACATGAGGAAACTGAGGCATAGAGAATTAGGTAGTTTGCCATAGGGATACAGGCACTTAGTGGGAGAGCTGAGCTTCTGATCCTAACAGTGTGACTCTAGAGCCTGGGTTCACAATGTCCCTTTGCCTACCCTTGCCTGTCTTTCCCTCCCCTGTGTGCATGAGACGGTTGCGAACCCATTTCAGAGGAATAGCAAGGGCCTACGTCAGTTGGTTACTGACCTTATTCCAGAAATTTGGTTCATGGGTCCTCTGTGGAAAACTTGGGTAAGTAAAGTTAAAATGTTTCTTTACTGCCTGGTGCTCAAGACCTTTAATATTATTAGTGCATTTTGTCCACCTCAAAGGGGACCTTAGTATATATACAGTTTCCCAAACTTACATAATTAGAATCCTCTCACCCTCCACCACAAAACTCTTAGCTTTCTTTAAAAAGACAACAGAAATTCAACTTCTTGAAGAACTATTTTTTGTTGTTAATGTTGGGGAAAATGCTAGCTAGTGCTCCTGTGGGGTTCCCAAGAAATTTCTCAGGTCCTAAAAATTTGGGTAATACTGCTGACCCTTTCTTATTTAGCCTGAATGTCTTTAGAGCTTAAGTACTTAAGTAGAGTCTTTAGTAACTACATACATTTACCTGGGATAGTTACAGATCTGCTGTCATAGTCCAATTGCTAATAGTGCTCTTTTCATGGGCACCCCATTTAGAGGATAAGCTCTGTGATTGCCCTAATTATAGCACTTATATCCCCCTCCCCCACCATTGAATAAAGACCTGCGTTTCACACTCACTTACTTCTCATCACTCCTTAAAGGACTGTCATTGCTATTACATGGGTGGGAACAAAGATAATATAGCCACGTGCTTCTAGCAACTCATCACTTTTTGTTGAGTCATGCATGGAATTATGGACACTTCCAGTTTATAGTCTTTCATCAATCAAAGTTGTATTTTTTAAGAACTGCAAGCCTTTAATTCTTACTGCTCAGTACCTAGTCATAGTTACCCTTATCAATGCACAGAAAAAAGCCAGACTCCGAAAGGGTACCAAAATTCTAATAACAGTGTTGCCCCTGGAAGCAGGGGTTGGCGTCAGAACTATACAGTGGGCGGTAAGGCTGAAACAGAGACTATTCCCTTTATATATTTACATTCCGCCCTTTGAATAACATATGCATATTTTTGTATTTTAAATTATATTTTAAAATGTTTTAAAACTGCTCTGGAAAAACAGATGATTTCAAGCCCAACTGGGTTAATTTACCTTGTGGAATCCATTTCCTCCTCAGGGAGATGTGGGCTCTGGCTTTTCTTTTATTTCATTTGACTTAGTTGAATATTATTGTCTTCCTATACCTTCAAGAGGAAGCTTCTTTCTTAAGCTTGTGTAGTATAATGAAATTCTTTTAAAAAATTGATTTTAGAGAGAGATAAGAGAAAAACTTCGATTGCTTGTTTCACTTTGTTATTCATACATTGGTTGCTTTTTGTATGTGCCCTAACCAGGGACCAAACCTACAACCTGGAGTATTAGAATAACACTCTAACCAACAGAGCTACCCATCCAGGGCAATATAATGAAATTCTTAGGAGAAAAGCTTGCAGTTGGACATATCAGAGTTCCGGTTCATCTCTTCTATTTAATGACCTGTGGCCTTGAGAAATAACATAATTTCTCAGGGCATCATCAGTTACCTTATATAAAAATGAGGATAATAATAACTTCTCTGTTGGGGTGATTATGAAGCTCCAATAAGATAATTACAAATTCTGGGCAGTTCTGGGAATAATGTAGTAAAAGTTCAAAATATGTTATCTAGCCCTGGGCTCTCATGACTGAAAATCTCCCATTCTGACTTTGGGTAGCCACAGAATTCATATCTATTCTTGTAACCTGTGTCCTAATATTTCCCAGACTCACATTTCCGGAGGTCCAACAATACCATTTCATATCACCAATTTTTTTTCAATCCTGGTATTAGTGAACCTGGAGGCAGCAGGGATTTCTTGTGAGAGCTTATGCCATGCAGAAAGCAATCCAAGCATGGTAAGATTTCTGGAGAACTGACAGAAAAGGCGCAGAGATGGGGTCCATTATGAGGTCAAAGGAGTTGAAACTCGGAAAGTGACATTTTTCAATTTCAAATCATTCCAAAACTAAGTCATAGGAATAAAAGACACAAAGTCATGAAGGAATCCTAGAATTAAAGCAACAAAATTAGTCTGAGATTACAGGGAGAGGCTTCATAGTGTTTTCTTTAGGGCATAATTTCTTTTGTCCACAAATTTTAAAATAGGGAATAAATGGAGAAATGAGTCAAAAGAACACAGTGTGTGCAAATATTTGGTGTGAGTCCCTGCCATGATCCTAGCACATTGCTGGATGCTTTCAGATTTGCACCTCATTAAATCTCACTTAAGCTGAAATGATGCTCCACTTAGCAGATGAGAAAACTGAGATTCAAAGAAATTAAATTGCATCCAAGTTTACAACCCAGTGCTCCTGACCTTAAGCCTTGTATTTCCATCCTCACTGTTCTCATTTGGCTTCCTGCCCTGCATTTGGGTTCCTGGGAGTCTTCAGAAACGCTGGGTGAGATAATGTGACTGGAGTGATCTTGTCGGCTGCTATGGATTTTCACTTCAACTTTATCTTTGGCTCATTTCCTTTACATCTTGCTTCTGTTGCGCAGTTTTGCATGGATGTTGACACTGTTTCTTCTCCTGTCTTTTTTGCAATAGCCTTTAGTTCTGTTCTCCAATTTTCTCTAGACAAAATAACCTCACACTACCTATCACAGTCCCAGTTCTACTGATTCTGTTACTAACAAGAGATTCAACACCTTTAAAAAAGGAAAATTCCCTGATAGTTTTAATAATGTATTAGATTTTTTTAATGTCATCCTGGAAGAGGAAATACAGCTCCTTGATAAATGAACTGTGTGAGGTCTCTATTTTCACACAGCCATCTGGCATTTTGGATTTCCCAGCTCCATATTACTTCCAGAAGGAGTTGAATAATTTTGACCAAATGTGATTCAGTACAAAAGACCATCATCAGAGTGTGTTTGAAGTTGACTGTGTTGAGTTCTTTTATTTATTTATTATTTATTTATTTATTTATTTATTTATTTATGTATTGATTGATTTGATAGGAAGGGAGAGAAGGAGAGAGAAACATTGATTTGTTGTTCCACTTATTTATGCATTCATTGGTTGTTTCTTATATGTGTCCTCACTGGGGATTGAACCTACAACCTTGACATATCAGGACAATGCTCTAACCCAGTGGTCAGCAAACTCATTAGTCAACATAACCAAATATCAACAGTACAATGATTGAACTTCCTTTTGAGAGCCACATTTTTTAAACTTAAACTTCTAATGCCACTTCTTCAAAATAGACTTGCCCAGGCCGTGCTATTTTGTGGAAGAGCCACACTCAAAGGGCCAAACAGCTGCTTGTGGTTTGCAAACCACAGTTTGCTGACCACAGGCTTAACCAACTGAGCTACCAGGCTAGGGACTAATTTATTGAGTTCTTTAAACAGACCTGTGGGGAAGATTCTGTGCCAGGCATTGTGTGAGACATGCCCTGTGTGGAACAATTCCAAGAGGTGGGGATTATTATTCTCATATTAGAGATGGGGAAACAGAGTCTCAGTGATATCCGTGAGCAGTGAGGCATTATGAGGAACCATTAGATACAGAATATTTGGACTTTTATAATTAAACTCTTTTCTCTAGAGACCTGGGGGAATTAGTTGCCACAGGAAATGTGTACTAGAAAATAAGCTTATACTGTACTTGTTTTTCTTTAAAGTTAATATGTGTTAAGGAGTATGTTTTTAAGAAGGTAAACTCATGACTCTTATACAATAGAAAATGTGCATGTCAAGTGTATTACTTGCCTCACTACTTAATGATGAATCAGTCAACTCTTTGGTAGGTTCAAAGGAGAAGTCCAATTGTAACACAGACAAACAAGAAAAGGAGAAATCAGTTGCCCCTCTGCCAGGGTTCTTGTTCCGGCATTAAGAAGGGTTCAGCAATCTGGAGGTTCCGGCATTAAGAAGGGTTCAGCAATCTGGAGAAAAGCTGTGTGTAACTTAAGTAAGAGTCCAGAGGTGAAAGAAAATTTTGAAAGGTATTGGGGGTCAGAGGAGCCTGGCTGAAGAAAACAAGTTGTTGTTTTTTTGTTTGTTTGTTTTTTGTTTTTGTCTCAAAACCCCTTGCTTTTTATTAACACAAATTGTCCCAAGGCAAGGTGAGATATACACTTCAAAAGATAGGGTTTGTACAGAAGCATTGTTAGATTGGGGAATAGCCTACAGCTGTTCAGGTGTTTGGCCAGTAGGAGGCAATAACATGTAGATTAAGATGCCCTGAGCTGTCTGGCAGCAAACAATCAATTTAATGCATCCTTTTCAGGTATGGGGAAATTACTTTAGCCATTCCGAAAAGGCAATAACATATGTGACTCAGCTCTTGTTGAGTCCCCAAGTTCCATCAACCTTTTACTGAGACTCTTGCAATTATGACGTGCTGGAACTGGCTTCCAGCACCCCTCCACTAGACATGTGTGTCTCTATGGACAAGAGGCACTTGCAATACTATCAGTTTTCTGCAACTCAAAGTTGTCAAATAACTAAATAAAGAACAATAAAAAGACTCTAGAAGGAGGTGCATTACAAGTTCTAATATCCCACTGAAAAGCCACCCAGTGATATTTTTTTCTTTATTGGCTCATTTTAAAGTCACCACTTTCCCCTTATATTTGTCATTTTTTTAAAAAATAATTTTTATTGATTTCAGAGAGGAAGAGAGAGATAGAAACACCAATGATGAGAGAGAATCAGTGACTGGCTACCTCCTGCAGGCCCCACACTGGGGATCAAGCCTGCAACCTGAGCATGTGCCCTGACCAGGAATCCAATTGTGACCTCCTAGTTTATAGGTCAATGCTCAACCACTGAGCCACGCCAGCTGGGCTATATTTGTCTTTTTAATTATGTTGCCTCTTTAAGTGAACGTGTACTTTTGGGAAGTGGTAGGTAACACACAGAGTGAATGACCGAACTTGTCACTGTAATGATGCATACCATTAATTTTTAACCACTTGGGGTCAGGAAAACTCATACACACTAAAATGTGTGTTCAATATCAGTTTAAGGATCCCAGGTGTATTAATTATTTCAAGACTATGTTCTTTTGTGTTAAGGCCTCATATATGTGACCTAAGGCCAGTTCTGGGGTTAAGGTGCCTGGCACCTGTCTTTTCTCTTTGGCTAAGATTGCCTCCAGCTGGCTGCCTTGGTCAGAAATCTGACCCTTCCAGGGCAGCTCCCTCACAGTTGGAATCTCTGCTGCTTATGCTGACTGTGGTCCTCCACCCTCACCCCTGCACTCTCTTTCTCTTTTAGTTTGCTGTTTCTTCTCTATCCTGTTGAATTTCCACTTTGGTATTTGTTGGTGTGGAGGCTCTCTAGCCATTCCACTATCCCTTACTTCTCTGGAGCATTTCCAAATTCCAGGGTAGGCAGGTCAATTCTCAGCCTGTTGACTTCCTGTGACAGTGTTTACAGTTGCTTATGGCCACTTGCTGCTCCCCAAACTGTCTTTTCTGTTAAGCCCCACTTAGATTTGGAGTTACTCCGAGGCAAGAGAAATAAGATTTTAGATATCTGTTTAAAGAACTGTTATTAACAGACTACAACAGCCAGACATGCTCTCTAACTTGTTTTCTTTTTCATCCTTTCTAATGCTGGGCCTACTTGATCAAATTTTAACAAGGCAAGAATTAGCAGTGGCATAAATGTGCATCTGTCATCTCTATTTAAAAGCTCTAGGTATAACAAGTTTGATGGATGACGAAGTTATGTATTTGCTGGTGAGGTTGTAAAGAAGTGATTTGAGTTCTTCACTATATTAGCAATTTCTGAGTGGGGGTAATATTATGGGGAATTGTTGATAATTTCATAAAATTAATTTTTCATTAGTTAATGCTGTAAAAATGTGTGTGTGTGTGTGTGTGTGTGTGTGTGTTTGTTTGTTTTTTTACCTTCTGAGTACTTTGTAAAATATATACAGGAGTCAGTATATTTTTACCATTAATGTTTATCTCCAGATTTATAACTGTTGATGTTGAAGCCAGGATTCCCTGAATATCAATTTGCTTTTCAGCAAACATTGCTAACATGGACTGTTTGATTAAGCCAAGAAAGGAGCTACCAAGGATGAGGAGAGGGGCAGTAAGATAAGTAGGTGCAAAATAGCGTTTACAATTGTTTCTGTAAAATACTCTTAAGTAGTTTTAACATAGCAATAATCCTTTGTTTACTTTTAACAAAGCTTCATTTTTCATTAGTCAACAATGTACAGGTATATTTTAAAACACAAGTGAATTCATCCTAATAGGTAAAACATTGAATACATACTTCCAGCACTTTTTCCTTGAGAACATCTATCCACATCATGGTCATGTCCCAAGATGTACCGTTGGTCCATCCCTCTGGTACATGCTTAAGCATAGACCCAATCATAAGGAGAAATTTCCTGTACTGTATCTCCATCAGAACCACTGAGTATTTGAATTGTTGTCCTCTGCTGTTTTCTCATGTTGCATAACAAATCTTCCCTCCTGAAGAGAGCTGATTGATGACTATGAGAGAAACCACCCTCTGGAGTGCTCTTAAGGGGAAGGAAACCACATTGTTAGCTAGATAAAACAAATATCTGTTTCATTACCCTTTAAAGCAAACAAACAAAAACTCCCACATATATATTTAAAACTCTAGTTTTGTAGCTCAACATATTTTCATGAAGAAGTATTTTAGTGAAGAGGGGAGAAATGGGTTCCGCTTCTTTCAGAAGCACCATGTACCAGGCGCCCTTTTAGGCTCTGGGATGACCCTGTGAGCAAGACACAGTCTCTGCTCTCGAAAAGCTTAGATTCTGCCCTGGCCAGTTTTTCTCAGTGGTTTGAGTATTGGCCCGCAGACCGAAGAGCCATGAGCTTCCCGGTCAAGGGCACATAACTCAGTTGTAGATTCGATCTCCAGTCCCTGGCAAGAGGCAACCAGTCGATGATGTGTATCTCTCACGTTGATGTTTCTCCCTTCCACTCTCTTTAAAAACCAATGGAAAAATATCTCTGGGTGAGGATTTAAAATAATACTTAGATTCTGGTAAGGAGAGGCAGACATTAAAATTTTAGGCAAATGAGAATTTTAGGAACAAGAAAGTGTGATGGTTAGCAAATAATTTAAAGGGAGCATCATTTTCTAATTCACATTTTTAAAAACCCTGACTACTTTGTGGGAAGAGATTGGAAAAAGGCATAAACTAGACTAATCTGTGTGGAGATTTTGGGAAGTGAATAGAATTTAGAGAATCAAGGCAGGTAGCATAGAAAGAACTTGATAATGGACTGGGTAAGGGAACAGATAGTATGGTGGGTGACTCCCAGGACTCTGACTTGAGCAAATGGATGGAAGGGATGCTATTAATTAGGATGGTAATAGAGTGAAGGAATACTTTGGGGGCAGGAGGAAACCAAGGTTTCAGTTTGGGACATGGTACATTTGAGATGCCTGCCAAATAACCAAGGAAAAGAAAAACCTTGAATGCATTTGCAAAATGAATTGGGAAAAAGAGGTCAGGGCTGAGTTATGACTGTGGCACGGGAGTGGATGAGGTCACCAGGAGTGAGGGTAGAGTGAAGCAGAAAAACAGTCCAGGACTAGCCCTAAGATACACCAGGCCTTTATAGGACCTGGTAAAGGATGTGGAACTGACAAATGAGCCTGAGCAGAAATGGCTAAAGGCGGTTAATTTTCTAGGAAAAGAAAATCACATTTCATGATCACAGACCACACAATCCTGGCCAAGAACTCCCAGCCGCAACCCCCAGCTGGTTCCAAAGAAGCCTCCACTAACGGGAGAAAATAAATGAGCTGCAGGAGCATCTTCCCTGCAAAGGGAGAGAAAGAGCTTTGTTTTAGTTTTAAAAGGTGACTGCAGAACAAAACCGAGTGTGGAGCTACTGCTGTGTTTCTAGAGCAGGGTTTGCCGTTCCTGAAACAAGACTGAGAGCCTCAGAGATCAACTTTTCCGTCCCGGTTCAGACATGGTTCCCAGTAAGTGAGGACCCATCTTGCTTAACTGGCAGTAGTCTTGCCTTTTATGTTTTCTCTTGTGGGAAGTGAAAGTGCTATACCACAGAGTTTCTGTTTGGTCTCTGAGTTTGAAATTAAATGGGATATTTAGATTTGATAAGAAAAGTAGCCTAGACAAGGGGCAGATTTGCAGTCCAGCCTTGGAAAAAGGAGCACAGAGGAATCCAGGACCACACTCCACCACTCTCAGTTATTTCACTGTGTGTGACAGTAGTCCATCTCATAGGCATTACAGTGAATCCCAGATGGGATGTTTGTGACTGTGCTGTGTTCAAATAGGTTAAAAGCAGAATAACCTTTCAACTTTATGTAAAACTAGAGTCCTGGTGCATAAAATTTATGCATGGGGGGAGGGGTTGTCTCTCAGATCACGTTGCTTTCTCTCAAATGTGGAACATCCTTCTCACAATTCAGGACTGCTGGCTTTCAACCACTCACCTGCTTCTGCCTGATTGTCCCTAACTGCTTCTGCCTGCCAGCCTGATCACCCCTAACCACTCCCCTGCCATGATCGATGCCTAACTGCTCCCCTGCTGGCCCAGTTGTCCCTAACTACCCTCCCTGCTGGCCTGATTGCCCCCATTGCCCTTCCCTGTAGCCTGGTCCCCCCCAACTGCCATAACCTGCAGGCCTGGTCCCCTCCTTCCTAATTGCCCTCCCCTGCAGGCCTGATCTCCCCCAACTGTCCTCCTTTGCTGGCCCAGTCATCCCCAACTGCCCTCCACTGCTGGCCTGGTCCCACCCAACTGCCCTCTTCTGCTGGCCCAGTTACCCCCAGCTGCCCTCCTCTGCTGGCCTGTTTGCCCACAACTGCCGTCCACTGCTGGCCTGATCCCACCCAACTGCCCTCCCTGCTGGCCTGGTCTGCCCCAACTGCCCTCCTCTGCTGGCCTGGTCACCCCCAACTGCCCTCCCTGGCTGGCCTGGTCTGCCCCAACTGCCCTCTTCTGCTGGCCTGGTCACCCCCAGCTGCCTTCCTCTGCTAGCCTGGTCACTCCTAACTGCCCACAACTGCCCTCCCGTGCAGGCCATCTTGTGGTGGCCATCTTGTGTCCACATGGGGGCAGCCATCTTTGACCACATGGGGGTGGCCATCTTGTATCTTGGAGTGATGGTCCATTTGCATATTACTCTTTTATTAGATAGGATAAATACCTGAAATCCTAAGCTACTCACTGTGTATTTGAAAATGTGGGGGTATCCCTTTCTGTATAAATCAGGTTTATTCACTTGTTGAGCTCCATATCATAAGTTCAGTAATGGAAGATAGTCCTTGGTCTTAAGATGGTAATATTAACTTCTAAGCAAAGTATTGACAACATAGCTGAATGTATAAAATACTTGAATTGCCGTCCTGGCCAGCATGGCTCAGTTGGTTGGGTGTCATCTCGTGCACTGAAAGACTGTTGATTCCATTTCCATTTCGTTAGCTGTCAGTTCTTAGGTATGAGTTAACCCATATGCTCTTTTGCCAAACCATTGAAGCATAGGAATAGAAATGGACTACTTGCTTAAATGATGAAAGCATTAAAAAGCTTGAAAACCTTCACAGAGTTGCCTGTTTCTCATGCTTTTTCACTTTTTCTTTTTCTTTCTCAAAATATATTTCATTTCTTCTTCTGCAGTTTCAGTTCAGTTTTCAGAAGTTTAAATATCAACATTTGTTTGAGGGTACTAGTTCTAATCCAGTCAAGCTGCTCTTTCACAGTGAATGGCCCTGCATATTTAGGAATGGTGTTCTGGTCCCAGGAAGCCACTTTGCCTGTAGTATATATCATGAGCTACTTTGGCTCAAATTTCAAATCCAACATGGCAGTTCCACATTGAGGGAGTCACTCCTGATACGTGCTCCCGCCTGGATTCTCGAGCAGCAGTTTTCTAATGTTGCTGGCCTGTCCAAACTAGAAATAATTGTGTATCATTGATACCCCGACTCATTCTTCCTAATCTGTCTTTTTAAGCCTTTTATCATTCATTATTGGATGAGTGCTTTACAACACCCAGACCTAGACCTGTACATGGGCATATATGGAGATAACAGCTGCTCCTAGACCCAAAGTTGGAGCAGAGACACTGAGCTCTACAGCTCTGAGGACCAAGGCAGAGGGAGAAAGCACAGCTGTAGTGGAGCCGCATGCACAGAGTGAGGTGGGAGGTGGGAATGGGAAGTGGAGCAAAGCTGAACTTGGTTGAAGTAAACATTGAGCATTGGCTGTAAGCTAGGAGCATCACTAGTGTATCATTAATATTTAACACGTACTATTAAAATATGTACCTTAAACCTCGGTCAAATTAAGTTATGATAATTTGAGAGGTAAACTCTAAGCCTCAGCTTTTGCAGAGTAAATTATTCATGTAGCACATATTATTGGCTCATACAGTATGGTTATTTTCTGAAAACATATAAAGGTGTAAAGGGAGCAGTGGCCGTTCATCAGAAATAGCAAGTGACAATAAGCTCTCCAAAGAATTTTTTCCCAATACTCAGTTTCTGGGAGTTGAAATTCAAGGTGGTTAGGATGGCCAAACTGGTAGGTATTGACCAGTGTCTTGGGAAATTTGACTTTTTACAAGTGGATTATAAAGCTGGACTCTCCTTTGGAATTGCTTCAATGATTTTGCCATTTTACTCAATACCATCACTTTGTCATCTGTCCCTCTTACATTCAAGTGAGTTTCTTTAAATTATCCTTGGTAACTGTTTCCCAGAGACACTTGTGAAGTTGATTTTATATTTTTGATGTCTTTCTTATCAAATTAAGCTAGAAAAAAATTGCACAAAACCTTACTCCTCTTGAGACATACTCTTTTTATAATTAGAAAACGTTATTTTTAAGAAAGTTGAACCCTTTAACTTCTAAAGCAAAGTATTGACGACATAGCAGAAGGCATAAAATACTTGAATTGCCGCCCTGGCCAGAATGGCTCAGTTGGATGGGTGTCATCCCATGCACCAAAAGATTGCTGATTCCATTTCCAGTTAGGGCACCTGCCCAGGGTTCAAGCTCTATCCCAGGTGGGGGCCTGTAGGAAGCAGCTGATTGATGTTACCCTATCACATTGATGTTTCTCTCCCTCTCCCTCTAAAAATCAATATTAAAAAATACTTGAATTGCCAAAGACTTTAAATATCATGCACAACAGATTAGAACATAATGCCCAGAAATGTAGGGAATTTTCTTTAGCTCTTTTCTAAACAGAAAGTAATATAAGTAGATGGGAGGCATATCGTACATACAGTGGGAAAATGAGAAGGAAAATGCACCATCGTATCTGTTTTTCATTTGCTGTGTCACTGATACTGATCTGTTATTCCGCACTCTTTGTTTTTAGTGGCCACAGATGTCTTTAATTCCAAAAACCTGGCCGTTCAGGCACAAAAGAAGATCTTGGGTAAAATGGTATCCAAATCCATCGCTACCACCTTAATCGATGACACGAGCAGCGAAGTGCTAGATGAGCTGTACCGGGTGACCAGGGAGTACACCCAGAACAAGAAGGAGGCCGAGAAGATCATAAAAAACCTCATCAAAACAGTCCTCAAGTTGGCCATTCTGTACAGGAATAATCAATTCAATCAAGATGAGCTCGCGCTGATGGAGAAATTTAAGAAGAAAGTTCATCAGCTTGCTATGACCGTGGTCAGTTTCCATCAGGTGGACTACACCTTTGACCGGAACGTGCTGTCCAGGCTGCTGAACGAATGCAGAGAGTTGCTGCACCAGATCATTCAGCGCCACCTCACTGCCAAGTCGCACGGACGGATTAATAATGTCTTTGATCACTTTTCAGATTGTGATTTTCTGGCTGCCTTGTATAATCCCTTTGGGAATTTTAAACCCCACTTAAAAAAACTTTGTGATGGCGTCAACAAAATGTTGGATGAAGAGAACATATGAGCATGTGAATGAAGATGGTGACTGCTCCTGACTTACCTAAAGATGGAGCACTATTGATTTATGAAGGAAAGAAGTGTTTTTTGAAGCGTAAACATATTTCAGAAAGACTTTGCCCAATCCAAGTGTCAAACATTGATGATAATGTTTTGTGAAGCTCGTTTTATTTGAAGAAAAGTGTATTGCCAAAAGTTGTTAAATGCTTCTAAGGGTGAACAGAACCTGGGAAAGATGTGTTATGCAAATGAAAATATCGAGTTATACAGAGAAAAATATGTGTGGCTCCAAACCTCGAGACATCTTTTTTAGGACAGTTGTGTTGGCGGCACATTGGATATTTCTAACATGTAAAGAGTTATGTGCTTTGATTCACTTTTATTCCTTACTATGCATATATACCTTTTAAAAAGCCAAGAACTTTCCCTCGCTGTCATTTCTCCATTTGAAACCATTCTACTCTACCTTTGTTGAAGATTCTTTTGCTAAATATTTTTTCATTGACATTCAAGAATTGTCTTTATTAAGACATTAAAAAGTTAAGGTAGTCAAATTGGAACCCTCAGAGAAATAGAAAACTGCTTTTCTATTGTAGAAAACAACTGTATTTGAGATTATTAATAATATCTAATATCAGATATGCTTCTGTAGATGAGTCCTGCTTTTTTAGTACCAACCGTGACACTTCCCCAAACATGATAATTTCTTAGAACCGAATGACATGCCATTGCCTTGAAATGCTTGCTGAGGTCTTAACTTTCATGTTACCTTGAAAATGTGCTGATGTCATCTCCATTTTTAATATTCATTTCAAATGTAAGAGACAAAGAAAAATCTAGATTGTTCTTGATGTTAGGGCAATAGAAAGTATATGGTATTAAGAAAATTAAAACAATCTTTCTTTAGAGATGAGCCCACAATATAATTTAGGGGAATGAGAGGCAAAAGGGAAGAAGGGATGTTACTACAGAACATGAGAATGAAAATGAATGCATTTCAATGTTTAATAAGGTTTGGTAGGTAAATAAAGAATGCCACTTTTTTATTTAACTAAAAAGGTTTTTGCAATTTTTTAATTTGCTATTGTGATGAGTAAACCAGAGTATTTGCATTTTGAGCAGTTTGTATGTTGTTTCCATATATTTTATGTGGGTGAATGATAAACATTTGCTTATTTTGTAAAAAAGAAAGGAAACCTGTGGGCCAACAGTATCACCTGGGAAATAACAGCCACCAGCACTAAACATTTGCATTGTCATCATGTCTGTGATTTAGTGTACTCCTTGCCTTGAATTTGACTGTTTCCTAGAATAGTGATATTCAAATAATAGTTCTCCAGGAAAGGGCCTACAACTAAAACTTCCAGAGATTGGGTTCTGCTTTAACCCACTACCACCTAGAGAAGGTAGTCAGTTTCCCTGGGACCCTCATGTGCTTGTCTAAGACAAACAGCAGAAGCAAAGAGTATTTCCCTCTTTGATACTAAATCCTGACATAAAGATTTGAACTTAAATTAACTCTCCTTAATTCCTAGTGCTAGTAGGTGACCCATATATGTTATAGAAATAGCAGTTACTGCAGAAATGACCCCTCTAGCTTCATATTCTGTAGAGTAGCTTATAAATTTAGTTCAGCAGCCTTCCTTGACCAGCTCTTCTTTCCTCACATGAGAAAGCTGAGTGTGATCTGTGGGAGCTCTTGATTGGTGCATCTGTTTTCTCAGCAAGTGGGAAAATGGAGTGCCCAGACAGATGATGTGTACTTCTTGCTCATTGCTAGATATGGATAGGACCACCAGAGAGAGAGGACCTAGGGATACATTTAGATCAGTCTGGACACATCCAATCTTAGAGTTGTGCCTGCAGGCTAACAATAAAATTTACATGGAGGAGGTGTAGAGCTACTCCTAATCTCACAAGGAAGGAAGGTAGTGAGGAGTATCCTGAAGAAGGGAAAACTGTTGGTTGTTATCTCTCAGCTTCATCTTCTGGAAGGAACTCATCTCCTTATCAGTCTGTGCCTGGGAGGCATGCCCTAAGGATCAGTTACAAAGTTTTTATCAGCAAGTTCATCTTTGATGCAACAGGACTCTTTTTGTGTATGAATGTAGTTGTGGGGTGGGGAGGAGGGCGGAGTGGGGGTGTTTAAAGCTAGAAAGAATCCAAAGGTACTTAGGACAGATAATTCTGAGCCAAGCAATAGTCATTTTGGAGGTCTTATGAAAGTTTTTTAAAGATTCAGTCTTTTTACATTTTGGAAAAAATTTATGAATTGTGTTGTAATTGCTTTTTAAGTTTTAGTGTTAATGGCTTCTCTGCAAAATTATGAGTTAATCTAGTAGATGAGTGATAATACTAAAAATATTTTTAACAATAAAAATATTTAAAAAATATTTTTATATAGATTTCAGAGAGGAAGAGAGAGAAACATCAGTGATGAGAAAGAATCAGTTATTGGCTGCCTCTTGAATGCCTCCCAATAGGGATCGAGCCCACACCCAGGCATGTGCCCTGACAGGGAATGAAACCATGACCTACTGGTTCATAAATCAATGTTCAACCACCAGTCAGGGATTATTACTAGTTTTAACAATTGACATCAACTCATTTAATCCCTGCTACAACCTTCACCATTTTACAGATGAGGACACTATGGCAAGAGAAGTTAAGGAATTTGCCAAAGGTGACATAGCTATTAAGTGTCAAAACCACAATATCAATAAAACTGTATTTTCCTTTAAAGATAGAATGGATAAAGGCAATTCTAGAAACACCATTGGTTCAGAGAAGAGTGGGCAGCGTGCTTCTAAAGTGGTTTTTCACATAGTGACATTTCAGATGATACTTAAATTCCACAGGGCTGCCCTATTCTCAGGTCTGGGTGTAATTTATACGGAAACATTTTATGAAGTTTTCAACATGGCTTCTCCCTTGGGGGCATCACATGGCTCGGATTTCTGTCCCTTCTGGAACTTAAACTCAAGGTGCTCACAATTAATGATGACTTTAAGTATTGACACATGAGGTACAGTGTATCCCAGCCCCAGGTGTTTTTTATTTTTTTTCTCCAGTTTTTTTTTAATTTCAAGAAAAATGATTTAAAATATAATATGCGCAATAAATCTTAATATTTCAAGAAAAGCTATCTTAAATATAATAATGTTACATGGAATAAACATTAATATTGCAAGAAAGATGATTTTAAATATGATGTTACATGCAATAAACACCAATTATTCAAGAAAAATCATCTTACATATAATATGTGCAATAAACATTAATATTTCAAGAATAAAAGGATTTTAAATATAATATTACCAAAACTGTTCTAACATAATATGACATCACAAAAGTTGCAAGAAATATGAAAAATCTGCAAAAAAACAGGATTTTTTCTACTATATTCTAGAATATTTTTTCCTCTGGCTTTATTTTTGTTCATCAGTTTATGTTGTTCATTATATTCCACAAATAAGTGAGATCATATGATATTCATCTTTCTCCAACTAGCTTATTTTGCTTAGCATAATGCTCTTCAGTTCCATCCATGCTGTTGCAAATGGTAAGAGTTCCTTCGTTTTAATTGTAGCATAGAATTCTATTGTGTAGATGTACCATAGCTTTCTAATCCATTCATCTGCTGATGGGCACTTAGGCTGTTTCCCAATCTTAGCTAGGATGAATTGTGCTAATATGAACATAGGGGTGCATATATCCTTTCTGATTGGTGTTTCTCATTTCTTGGGATATATTCCTAAAAGAGGAGTTACTGGGTCAAATGGGAGTTCCATTTTTAATTTTTTTAGGAAAGTCCATATTGTTTTCCACATTGGTTGCACCAGTCTGCAGCCCCCAGGTGGTTTTCGGTGGACACAGTGCTCTATGTGCACACACCCAGGATGGAAGCAACAGCTCACCATTTTGTCCCCCAAAAAGATATGATGCCAATTTGCAACTTCATGAGTTTCCGGATTTCCAGTTTGGAAATATCTGAACAAGTAAGTTTAAAGGTAACCTGTGTTTTCTGATTAGTAGACCTTTCATATACAACTCAAAATTAATTTTAAAAAAGCAAATGTCAGGAGCTTTAACACAGAAATAATGTATTATATGGCAGTATCTCATTTTCTCCCATCATGCAAATAAATACTTACAAAAACATAAAGCTTAGACATAATGATGGATATTTTTTCTTCCACAAGCATTTTTTGGGTCTACATTTCAAGTCAATTGAATTTCTACTGAAAATTTAAATTTATCTCAAGATGCTTGATGAGAGCACATTAAGCTAAGTTATAATTTAGCATATCAATCTTGACAGATAATAAATAAAAGATGAATGTGTCTATCCATATGATGAAATATTTGTTGTAAAAAGTTAAGTGCTATTTAATTGCTAGGAAATTAAAATATTCTAAGAAAACAAACTTAGTTAGCAAGTTAATAGGATTTATAATATTTTTAGCCAATCTTGCATTTCCAAACTTGTATTATCTAAATTAGTTGAGCCTTTCAGTGTTTGAAAAATTACTGCTTTACTTGATATATTGTATTTCTGAGCATAAAGCTTCAGTGTCATTTGTTAAGCTCAAAGCAGGTTTTAACACTCAGTGCTGTTTATAAGAGGTAAAATTTCATCCTAGTTCTGAAATAATTTTCTTACTGTGATTCAGATAAAGTCTTTTAGAAACACCTAATGAAAACACTGAGGCACTAACGAGAAAAAAAATGAGTCAACTTTTTGTTTCTAAAGTGGAACAGAAAAATCTTCAGCTTATAATCACATATCACTAGTATGGCAAAATTATTGAAAAATCCATTTTCTCTTTTATTGAGGTGTCCTCAAGGTCAGTTATGTAGGCCCAGAGCCAGAAAGACACTTTTATTTTGGGGAATTTCCCAAAATGGAAACATTTTCCTATAATATTGATTTATGTCTGTCTAGCCAAAGATGTGTTTTCCATTCAGCAATGAACATGGGTCCCAAGTTACAGGGGACAAGTCACTCTGGATTGGCCCGTCGGCTGAGCACTGAAAAAGGATATGTACAAGCCAGCCAGCGCTCACAGTTAAGAGAAAAACATCTGTGCTTTGGAGAATGTTCTGCAAGCACAGAGAACAGTGCTCTGTGTCCACCAAATTTCCAGTGGGTCTTCCTAAGATGAACCAGCCAATGCACAAGGCCCCTCCTCTTCCTGCATGGGTGGCTGAGGAAATTCCCTGCCCTCCCCGCTGACAGCTGCATAACTGCATTTCTGCCTCCTGGGGTTTGTCCTCAACACAAGAAAAGAATATTTTATTTTAAGAAGTATGTGTGTTGGTTTGCAGAATGATCTAAGACAAGGTGCTTCTCTGTACTTTAGTTTTTCCATTTAAAGGCTTACAGACAGATTAAGTAATTTAAAAATGCCTGAGCTGAGTTATAAATATAAGCATGGAAGTGAAAACTCTGAGCAAACATACCTAGATTGTCACCATTATCTGAGATGATTGATGTTTTATAAGAAGTCAAGATTACATTTTTTTCTGGAAATGGACTCTTGTCAGCCCAGCAGGAGCCACCAGGCACCCATCTGTAGTGTCTGTCAGCATCTTTTGCTGCTCAGACCAATTGTTTTCATTAAAAGAGAAATATTTGCCAAGCAGATTATACATTTTTTAAAAGGTATGAAATGTCCTGGAAGAGGACTTGCTGATAATTAGATAAAAGTGCCAGCATTATTGCTATTCCCTTATCACAGCGATTTGCAACCTTTTTCATCCCATGGCACACAGAATCTAATTACCTAAATTCTGCAGCACACCGAAAAATATATTTTTTGCCAATCTGACAAAAAATAGGTATAACTTGAATTCATTCACACTGGACGGCTATTGTGTTGGCTGTTATTTTTTTTTTTAGTGGACAATCCAAGGGAAAAGAGATCTGTGCCCCCAACTACTAATAAACAGTCTGGTGTTGCATGTTTTGAAAGTTCTTACAGCATCCCGCTTGAGCAGTGCTGACTTAACTTACGGGCTTGTGTTCCCATAACGAAGGAGTCCCATTCTCGGCTTGCTGAAATAGTCACGGAGAACACGTAGTAAAACCCACGAGTGGAAACATTCCATAGAATTTTTAAACACCAAGAGCAGGGTTTGCGATCTCTTCCTCCTGGGGATTTCCTGGAGGATGGCCAGGTAGAGTCCAGCAGGGTGCACCGGGCATGTGCTGGGGCCTTTTCCACAGTTTCTGGCTCCTTGTCTGCCTCGGAGCCTTCTCACCTTATCTCTAAACTTTGGATAAAATCATCCTGCATATTCTCATTTTTCGGATAAGTTAAGCAAAACTTCCTGAAGACTATTCCCATGTGAGGTATTGTTTACTAAGCAAAGAAAGTAAGTCTAAAACAACAGACTTCCGCAGCCTGAGAGAGTTTGATTAAATCCCAGTGTCCTTAAAAATTGTTTTTTGCTTTCAATTTATAATGAACACCTATTATGTGTCCAACACCCGGCTGGGCCTTGGAACTGCACAGCAACACCCCCTTTCTGTCCTTGAGAAGTTTGCTCATGTGGGGACAGTCTAGGCCACGGGTAAGTTAATATTAAATTGGGATTCCCTGGATGAGGAGGGTCCCAAGAAAGGCTTTGTTGGTCTTGCATGCACTTTCTGGCTTTAACATTTTTACAGTTTTTTGAGTTTTCAACTCATGTTTTAAAAGCAATGAGCTCAAAGTAGTGGCAGATTTCTCTTCCAAATTAATGGCCAGGATATGTGTGTGTGTGTGTGTGTGTGTGTGTGTGTGTGTGTGTGTGTGTTATACCAGTGAAATAAAAATGTTTGTGAATAAATCTATGGCATGAAATAGATTACAGACTGTACTGAGTAGAAGAATCTGAGTAAAAACAAAAAAAGGAACATTTTAATTCCTGGACTTATTTGAGAAATCAGAACAGCGAACAATTAAGAAATAGATTGTGACCCCACTTGTGAAGCTGGATAAACTGGCCTCAGGGAGGTAAATCTGTTTCCCCTATGCCCCCAGGCCAGGACTCAGAAGCACATGATTGAACTGGCCCTTCCATGTTTCTTGCCAGCCGTGCCTCTGGCTGGTTTGGTTCTCTCTGCTCCCTTGTCACATGTTTACCACTGCCTTGTGCTTCCTGCATTGTGAAAAAGAAAAATTAATAAGCCCTGGCTGGTGTGGCTCAGTTGATTGGAACATGGGCCTGCACATCCAAAGCTTCCACTTTCCATCCCTGGTGGGGCACATGGAGGAAGCAACTAATCAATATTTCTCTCTCTCTCTCTCTCTCTCTCTCTCTCTCTCTCTCTCCTCAAAATCAATAAAAACATATCCTCAGATTAAAAATAAGTAAATAAAAGGGAACAAACAGCATGTCCTCTTGCTGGCAAAGGATTGGAAATCAGGCCCAAGAAGGCAGTCTGAGGTTTAGACCCTAAATGTATGTCATCCCCAGTGGCTTTCCCTGTGGCTCTAGCCAGGACAGGGATCTTTTCCTGTTCACTGGGTTATGTCTAGAGAGTTGGTGTGCAAAGTTTCTCTTGGACACATCACAGCAGTTCCTGATACCTGCTTTAACTCATGACAGGAATTTTTATTTTTCCTGATTGCAAAAAGATGGGCTTTTGAAGTTTTAGTTTTAGTTTGTTGTATCTGTCTCTTGATGAACCACGCAATTTCAATCAAGGGCAGTAATAACAACAGGGCTGATTGCGTGAAAACCTACCCTGTGTGCTGAACCAGTTTTGCATTTATCAGCAGGCCAAGAAAGATGTTTGCTCTAATCTGCATCCACATGGCCTGTGCCACACTCCTTTCTCCCAGACTTTTAAAGAAGCAATCCCCTGATAGGACATTGGCTTCCACTCCCTTTAGCCACCTTGGGAAGAATGTCTGACTTCCTGGCTGCTGTCAGCACAACTCCAGTTTGGAATTTGACAGCCTAAATTTGTTCATCCTTTTCCAATGCTGATTTCAATGCAGTTGGTCTCTAAGTAGCTTACCTTTAATTCTTCTGTTTAGTTCTCATAATATTTAAGAAAATCTTTCTACATATACATGAAGATTCCACTTTTAGGAAAAGAGTTTAAATTCTAAGTTGATGTGAAACCCACTATGCAAATCACACGAGCCCAAGAAGCAAGGGCAATGAACCAGTGAGCCTCAGATGCTTGGTGGGCTTCCCCTCACCGTGCATATTATCTGTAGATGCACTTGCTTAACAGTAAGACTGGGGTAGCAACGCTGCCTAGGGGAGGCAGCAGAAGGAAACATATATGAGGCTAATCAAAACTGAAGTGTTGAAGATTCTTCTGTTATTTAAAAAAGCTTTCATTTAAAAACAATTAGAGACTCATAAAGATAGCAGAGCATCCTGCGTAAATTTCATCCAGTTTTCTCTGAAGGTGACCTGATACATAGGTGTGGCACAATATCAAAACCCAGAATGATATTGATATATTGTTACTAGACCACGGACCTTATTTAGTTTTCACTATATAGGGTTCATTTTTCTAACGTGCATGTCTGTGTGTGTGCACAGTTTCACGTCATTGTATCCCATTGTATCTCTATAATCAAGACACAGAACTGTCCCATCACCACAGAAGACCTCTCTCCTGCCACCTACCTCTTTGCGCTCATATCACGTCCCATTCCAGCCCTCTCCCATCTCCAGTAACCAGTCATCTTCTCTCTATCTCTATAGTGCTATCATTTTGAGAATGTTATATAAATGGAATTATAAGGTACATAAACTTTGACAATTAACTCTTTTCACTAAGCATGACATCCTTGAGGTCTATCCAGGTTGTTCTGTGTATCAGTAATTCATCCCTTTTTATTGCTGAGTAGTATTCCATTATATGGATGTATTAGAGTTTGTTCAACCATTCATACGCTGAAGGATATTTGGGTAATTTCCAGTATTTTTCTACTATGAATAAAGTTGTTATTAACTTGTGTATAATTTTTTTGTGAAATTATTTCTTATTTCTCTGGAATAAATTCCCTAGCATATGATTATTGAAACCATATGGTAAATGCTGCACAAAACATGTTCCAGAATGGCTATACCACTTTACATGAACACCAAACTAGTTTTTCCAAATCCTCACCCGCATTTGCCAGCATCACCATTGGTAAGTTTTAGCTGTTCTGATTAGTGTGTTATTATAGCTCCTTGTGATTTCACTTAATGAAACAACATCTTTGTAGGCTCTTGTCATTTTTTTTGTTTGTTTTAAATTTCCATTCATTTCCTTTCCATCTTTCTTTTGTTTTTCCCCTATCCTCCTCTCACTAAACTTATTGACATATAATGTATGTATAGAAAATCATAAGGTTTCAGTTCTAGAAATTTCTCACAAAGTGAACATACCTGTTAACCAGCACTCTGATCAAGAAAAGTATTTCTATCACTAGAAGTTCTTCACCCAATTTATCTACTGTTCTGACTTCTATCTAGAGCTAGAGATTATTTCGCCTGTTTTTGAGCTTCATTTAAGTGGAATCATTCAATATTTTGTGTCTGGCTTCTTTGCTCATGTGATTCCTCAAATATTCTTTTGAACCAGCTCTAAGAGTGACAGCTAACTTTAGGCAATGAATCTCATAAAGGATACTCTCCATGGTGTGTTATGCAATCCTATCTAATAAAAGAGTAATATGCAAATTGACTGTACCTCCTATCAAGCCACACCCACCAGCCATGTCCAGCAGCCAGCCAATCAGGAGCAAATAAACTCCAAGCAAGATGGCTGCAGCCACTGAGAGTAGGAGGGAAGCTTGGGTTCCTGGGCAATGAAGGAAGCCAAGCTTTCCACCTGCCATTGCCGGCCTAGGCCTCCACTCAGTGCTACAAAGTTTCAATTATAGAAGTTATATCCCAACAGGAATGGCGGCAGCCACGGAGGTGGAGAGAGCAGAGGCTAGGGTTGCCTGGGCGATGGAGGAAGCCAAGCTTCTGCAGCCCCAGCACCTTGGCCTCCACTCTAGACTACAATGTTTCAATTACAGAAAGTAAATGTCCCAACAGAAATGGCTGTCACCACGGAGTTGGCAGAAGGCTTGGCTTCTCTCCAGGCTACAAAATTTCAATTGTAGAACATAAATTAATCCCAGGTCCCAGGGCCTTTGCTTGGGTCGCTGGGGGGCGTGGCTGGCCTGCAAACCACCATAGGCCCCTTGCCCAGGCTGCCCCATGCCCCAAGGGAATCCCCACCCTGATCCAGGACACCCTTCAGGGCAAACCAGCTGGCCCCCACTCATGCACCAGGCCTCTATCCTATCTAATAAAAGAGTAACATGCAGATTTTCCATCACTCCAACACACAAGTGGGCTGCCCCATGTGGTCAAACATCCTGCCCCCATGGGACACAATATGGCCACCACAAAATAGCCAGCAGGGGAGGGCTGTTGGAAGTTTTCAGGCCTGTAAAGGATGGCAGTTGGGGGCAATCAAGCCTGCAGAGGAGGGCAGTTAGGGGTGACCACGCTGGCAGAGGAGGGAAGTTGGGGGCAAACAGGCTGGCAGGGGAGCAGTTAGACATCAATTAGGATGCAAGGGTAGTGGTTAGGGGGTGATCAGGCTGGTAGGCAGAAGCGGTTAGGGACAATCAGGGAGGCAGGCAGGCAAACAGTTTGGAGTCAGCAGTCCTGGATTGTGAGAAGGATGTCCAACTGCCCATTTAGGCCCGATCCTACCGAGATCGACCCTAACGGGCAGTCGGACATCCCTCGAGGGATCCCAGATTGGAGAGGGTGCAGGCTGGGCTAAGGGACACCCCCAGTCCCTCATGCATGAATTTCGTGCACCAGCCTCTAGTTAAATATAAGAGTATAGGATGGTAAATAGTTATGGAAGGAGTCTTGACTCAGAGTGATAAACACACAGTACAATATATAGATGATGTATTATAGAATTGTACCCCTAAAACCTATATTATTTTATTAACCAATGTCACCCCAATAAATTCAATAAAAAGTAAATGAGAGTGTATTTAGAAGACTTGCTTAATCCTTAGGGCATTTTATATTAGAAGTTGATATTTGAGGAAGATTCAGATTTAGAGTTAAATGTCCTTTGTCATTTTGAAAACACTCACTAGCTATCATGCAATGCCTTTCTTTTACGTTTGGAACATAATAACATATTCAACCAAGGGCACCAGAACTCTGCTAGCAGTTTCATCCATCTAAACCAAATTCCGTCTTGCCAATCTGTGGCTCCCTCCAACAATGACCCCTCTCATTCCCCACTGCCTGGCTGAGATCCTGTTCACAGTGGATTCCAGCTCTGGGAAACGTGATTGGTGGGCTCCTTCTGCATCACCCTTGTCTCTGGCTGTAGATTTGACATAAATGCTATGTATACAGTATGTAAACCATATGGACCCCATCTGAAAAGAGCCTTTCTCTTCTGTTAGCACTTAAGGATAAGCTGAAAACTTCTAAGCCTGCTTGTGTCTGGCTTCTTTATTCTCTGTAGGACTTCTTTGTTTTAAATCCTAAAATTTCCAAGGTCATGACAAAGTGAGTGTTGATGATTGGCACTTGTTATGTTGCTCTAGATCTGAAGGTTTTGTCTTTGGCCTAACTTAACTGTTGAGTAAGAGTTGCTTTATATTAACTGATTACTAGTAAATCTATACTTTGCCAGAACATACTGCCCATATATTGTCAGTAGTTATCTGGCCTGGATTTTAGGAATTGTCCTGATTTCTAATGTTATGTCTTATTGTCATTACATATTCCAGGAGTTTAGTTAAGAACATGTATAGTCACTACTTACCCAGCAGGAGAGAGATAAGGTGGTTTTTCCAGGGTTAAGCTCATCCATTGCATTCCAGGTATGCTGATCCCTGTGATTTCCCCAAATTCGAGACACTCGACTGCATAATTTGTGTTAGTAGAGGACTGCATTTACCTTTGACCCTGGTTAAAAAAAAATAGTAATATGTATAGTTGAGTATCTAGGCTCATAGGGAATTTGGACCTATAATCACTTATGTTTTGTCATTTACATTTGCATCTAGACATGCATTCTCTTTCAATTATTAACAACATTCTGGTTTTTCTTTAGGACTAGCACCTGTCCCCATCTCTCTATCCAGGTGCTACTGTCACTTCTGTTGCCCATTGGGCACATGACCTGAGTCTGGCCAATCAGAGCATTTTATCCTCTTGAGTCAGTGATTGATTCTAGTATGAATACGGAATGCAGCCACAAAGTCAGGCTCAACAGTAGATCATCCTATGACTGCTGCTTGAGACACAGGCAAAGAACCATCCTCTCCTGTCACTGAATGTGAAACTATGCGGCTGTGCACCTGGAGCTTCTGGCAGCCAACATGCCTCCATGAGGAGAGAGCCAGTTCAAGAAAGAAGCAAACCTGGAAAGCAGAGTCAAGAGGTGGAGAGAAAATGAGTCCTGGTGTATCATATGAGGCAGTACTTTCTACCAAGCCTGCAGTCAGTCTTGTCTTGGACTTCTTCAGTTTCTACATGTTTCTGTTCTTATAATGGAGAGAGTTCTGATTGCTAGAAGATGATCGCTGGGTTGATTTTATATTTCCTGTAAAAAATTCTTGCTCTTTTAGAGGGAAACCCAAGGAGCCTCTATTCCCAGAAAACTTTGCCAAGAAACAGACTAGTGAGCACCTGGCCTGGTCAGTAGAGAGAAAACAGCTAGAATTCAGAATTAAAGTCTGTCCTGAAATATTGCAAGGATGTATTGGTTCAAATTAAGGTTTACTATTTTTAAGCATTTATGATCATTTATTTAAACTACTTTGGAAGGCTGCAAAGCGGGTTAAGAAACAAGTTTTGTAGTTGAAGCTTGGGAAAGTGATTTCATTTCATTGAGCTTCAGATTCCTCATCTATAAAATGGGCACATCCAGAGTGCCCATCTCAAATAATTAAAGGCACATATAGCACTCAGAAAAGGATACCAATAAATAGAAACTATCACTATTAATAATGCTCTGAGTTTTTCTTTTTTTGGACTGTATGATGAGTCATAATATATCCTTGGACTAGAGTTAAAAGTCAAAATAATTTGAAATAGAAGCACAAACTCTAGAAAACACACACATTAGGTGTATTAAACATTCTGAATGCTGCTTAAGATTTGTTTGCTAGCCCTTCTAAGTGATAGATAAAGGGAAATCTAAACCTGGTGTTTTCCTGTTTCCAGGGAAGAACAAAGTTGTCCAAAGGTGGCCTCCTTTCTCAATTCAAGGCTGTTTTAAGTTGTCAATGACAGCCCTTATTTTGATGGAAGTAGGAGTTCAGGCTGAGCTTTACCTCCTAAGCACTTAAACATAAACCAAAATAAAAAGCAACAACAGTACAATACAAATCAAAAAGCGTAATTCAAACGAATGTTTGTTCAGTAGCACATGCCTAGCTCTATGCTAATTCTCTTGATGGACCATCTGTGTCTATCCCAACTCTGGAAGCTAGGAACTCATCACCATTTTATAGAGGAGAAAAACACAGGCCCCGAAGGAGAGGGCTGTTGGAGGACTCACAGGGGTAAGGGGTGGCTGGGATGACAAGCCAGGCTGCCTACCTCCAGAGCTGCCCTTAAGTCCCCATGCGCTGCCCTTTTGCCTGTGTCCTCTCAAGCCTAGCAAGGTGGGAGTCCTTGCCCTTCAGCTCCTGAGCCCACATTGTTCATTGTAAGCCCAAGAGAACCAGGAGACTTAGGTCCCAGGATTACCCAAAAGGCTGATGGTGGGATTTTCCAGTGGCCAGTTCAGACTGTGGGCAGAACTGAATCACATTGAGGAAAAAGGATGCCTTTTGGGAGAAATTGTTCTATTCTCATCATATATGCTTCTTGCTCTGAAAAGCTGGAGAAGATGTCTCACTGTGGAAGCACAATCACTCCTTCCTAATGAACCACTCAATAATTTATTTGATTACATATGATTACTCTGGGAACCAGATGTGAGTAAAAAGTATCCACTCTTTTTTGTTTATTTATTTTTGAAATACTGAGCTCAAAGTGAAAAAAATAGTTTCCTTGAAAGAATGATTTATTTTATGTGAATTTTGTATTGATAGCATGCCTTGTTCTGAGGTCAATTTGAAAATGGTAATAAACACCTTTCACCACCCTGATCATTCTTGATATTTCCCCTGTCACTATGATGGTTATTATTTCAGGTCTTTGTAGTTGTTGTCAGATGTGGCCATTAGCTTGGCTTGACTCCCTGTGGTGTGTGTGTGTGTATGTGACTTGGGGTAACAGAAATTAATGAAAGATATGAGCAGAGACTGAAACAGTATAGTCATGCCACATAATAATGTTTCTGTAAAGAATGGACCACATATTTAATGATGGTCCCATAAAGTTATAATGGAGCAGAAAATTTCCTATTGCCTAGTGACATTGTAGCTGTTGTAATGTCACAGAGAGGAATGTTCATAGTGTGTTACCTTAGTGCAATGGTCGGCAAACTCATTAGTCAACAGAGCCAAATATCAACAGTACAATGATTAAAATTTCTTTTGAGAGTCAAATTTTTAAAACTTAAGCATCTTCTAACACCACTTTTTCAAAATAGACTCGCCGAGGCCGTGGTATTTTGTGGAAGAGCCACACTCAAGGAGCCAAAGAGCCGCATATGGCTCGCGAGCTGCAGTTTGCCGACCACTGCCTTAGTGGCATCGTCATCATAGGAGATGACAGCTCTATGTATTGTTGCCTTTGGAGACCTTCCAGTGGGGCAAGATGTGGAGGTGGAAGACAGTGCTCTCGATGGTGCTGACCCTGTGTAGGCTTGGGGCTAAATTTGATGTTTGTGTCTTAGTTTTTAACAACAACAACACAAAAACTTTAAAAAGTAAAAGAAAAATTAATAGAAAAAGGCTTATAGAATAGGTAAAGAAAATATTTGGTGTAGCTGGGCAATATCTGTATTTTAATCTACTATTTTAAAAGCCTAAAATTTTTTAAAATTAAAATGTTTGTGGGGGAGGAACCAAGATGGTGGCATAGGTAAATACCTGTACTGCTGCCCCACACAACAATTTCAAAACTACCACTAAAATAGAAAACAGACATCATCTAGAACCACCAGAAAGCTGGCTGAGTAGAAATTCTACAACTTGAAGAAAAGATAAAAGGACACTGAGACTCAGAGGAGCTGTGGAGGGCAGAGTTGTGGAGATGTACGGAGACAAGAGGTGCAGAGCCGCTCTCGGGCAGAAAGGGCAGGCAGCTGAATACCTGGCTGGTTTTCTCGAACAGGGAGGAAGACAAAGGCGTCCCAATGCACTGATCCCCAGTGCCAGGCGAGTCTCAGGAAACCCAGACTCATATGGGTTGAAACTGAACTGTAAGAAGGAAGCACATTGAAACTCGGGAGCTGCAGAGACCTGCGAGCTCATGGAGAGGACATGAGGCTGGCTCTATCCTTTGGTAGGAAAAACAAACAAACAAATCGTCGGACTGAGTTCCAGCAAACTCACCAGTTCCAGGTAAGTCTTTTGGTGTCCAGACTTATTTTGGAAATAACTAGACTGTCTGGAAGCAGGCAGAGCTCTGGGCAGCTTTCTCTCAGACCTGGGAGCTGTTTAGGGTGGGACTGATGGGAAACCAAGGCTGACTGCTCAGCCCGGAGACTCCACCCCATCCAAGCTGAGCACAGAGGCTCTCACAATGTAAACACAGCTGATTCTCACAGCCAATTGGCCTGGAGGTCAAACCCTCCCAGAGATACCAACAACAATCTAGGCTTAACTACAACAAGACTGTGCAGCCCATAAAGGGGTGCACCAAGAGTATCCACCTCAGGTGACTGGGGAGGCTGAGCCACTGTTCCCTAGAGGACACCTACCACACAAAGCTACTCAACCAACTCAGGGAAGCAGGCAAAATGCGAAGACAAGGAAACAAATCACATTTGAATGAAATGGAGGGGGAAAAGAAACTGGACAGAGAGTTCAAAACCATGGTTATAAAGTTTTTCAAGAGGTTCCTAGAAAAGGCCAATAAATTTAACAAGACCCTCATGGATATGAGTGAGACCCTGGAGGATATGAAAAAGGACCAACTAGAAATTAAGCATACACTGACTGAAATAAAAAGATATTATACAGAGACCTAAAAGCAGACTAGAGGATTGCAAGAATCAAGTCAAAGATTTGAAATACAAAGAAGCAAAAAAGACTCAGCTAGAAAAGCAAGAAGCAAAAAGAATCCAAAAAATTGAAGAAGCTTCTGGGACAACCTCAAGCATACCACATCTGGATTATGGGGGTGCCATAAAAAGAGAGAAAGTAAGATACTGAAAACCTATTTGAATAGATAGTGACCAAAAACTTCCCTCATCTAGTGAAAGATATAGACTTACAAGTCCAGGAAGCACAAAGAACCCCAAACAAAAGGAATCCAAAGAGGACCACACCAAGACACATCATAATTAAAATGCCAAAAGCAAAAGACAAAGAATATTAAAAGTAGCAAGAGAAAAACAGTTAGTTACCTACAAGGGAGCACCCATACCACTGTCAGCTGATTTCTCAACAGAATCTATGCAGGCCAGAAGGAAATGGCAAGAAATATTCAAAGTGATGAATAACAAGAACCTACAACCAAGATTATTCTACGCAGTAAAGCTATCATTCAGAATTGAAGGTCAGACAAAGTGTTTCACAGATAAGAAAAAGCTAAAGGAGTTCATCACTGCCAAACCAGTATTATATGAAATGCTGAAAGGTATTCTTTAAGAAGAGGAGGAAGAAGAAAAAGATAAAGGTAAAAATTATGAATAACAAATACACATCTATTAACAAGTGAATTTAAAAATCAAGTGAATTAAAAATCTGATGATCAGAATAAACTGGTGAATATAATAGAATCAGGGGCATAGAAAGGGAATAAATTGACAATCCTTGGCGGGGGGAGGGGTTTGAGAGGGGCAGGAAGAGACTGGACAAAAATCGTACACCTTTGGATGAGGATAGTGGGGGGGAGGTAAGGGCAGAAGGTGTGATAGGTTCCAGAGGGAGGAGAGCTGGGGGGGGAGGGGGGGAAGAGGAGCATTGTAATAATCTGAACAATAAAGATTTATTAAATTAAAAGAAGTTTAAAAAAAGGTTTGTGAAATAAAAATGTCATAGTAAGGTAAGTTTAATTCATTATTGAAGAAAGAAAAAAATTAAATACATGTAGTGTAGCCTAAGTGTACAGTGTCTATAAAGTTTACGGTAGTGCATAGTCATGTCTGGGCCTTCCCAGTCACTCTCCACTCACTCCCTGACTCACCCAGAGCCACTCTAGTCCTTCAAGCTCCATTCATGGTAAGCACCCTTTACTGGTATAGCATTTTTATTTCTTATGCCATATTTCACTGTACCTTTTCTGTGTTCAGGTATGCTTAGTTTTACAAATGCTTCCCAATGTGTTATAGTTGACTACAGTATTCAGTACCGCAGCATGCCATACTGGTTTGTAGCCTAGAAGCAGTAAGCTCTGCTGTGTGGACTAGGTGTGATGTAAGCTTGTGTAAGTGCACTCTATGGTTTTAGCACAATGACAAAGTTGCCTAGTGATGCATTTCTTAGACCATATTCCTGTCATTAGGCAACACATGACTGTACTAAGGAAATGAATATTAATGATCCTTATCATACAGCAATGACCAGTGTGTGTTTGCTGATAGTCAGGGCCAACACAGTGTATGACAAGAGGGCTTTATTTGCACTATATTCAGACATCCAAGTGGAAGGCAAAGGAGGTTGTGTTAGGAAACTATGGAGAGGGAAGGGCAAAAAAGCAGTTGAGGTGGACATTTGCTGCTTCTTGGCTGGCCAGAATTCACTTACTCTCTTTCTAATATTCCCACATTCACTGGGAATCTCCTCTTCTAGTTCTCTCAGCACAGATGGAGCTAACTTCACCCCAGCTCTAAAGGTGGCATGTGACCCAGGTCTGCACAATCACAGCTTCATAAGCCCCTGACTGCAGAAATGGATAATGACAAGCCACTGGACTTTATGCGTCTTTGCTGAGACTTCTGAGATAGACCTTGATGTAGTGACTTCTTAGCCTGGGGTCAAGGCTGACCTGCTTCTGAGAAGTTCCTGAGATTTTGGGGCTTGAGAGTAAAATCATATTGACTCAAGCAGACATATAGCCAGGAACGAATGCTGATCCAATGGCAGAAATACAAGTTTGTGTTGCATTGGAGGCCAATATTTTTCCATAATAAGTGAGCATTGAATAAGAGGGACCAGTGTTAACAGCAGGAGGGCATTAGGGAGAGGAGTTCAGGGAATTGTATCATGAGATGTTCTGGATCTAAATCTGCTGCAGGATTCCAAGATTTAGGACATGATGTGTCTCCCTAGTTGCAATAAGCTTCCCTAAGCTTTTGAGATCGCTGTAGTGCAGGACTTTATTTGTATGCTCATTCCTTTTGCCATCTGAGTTTTCACAATCAAAGATTCAGCCATCGCTCTTTCTCTAGTCATCTGAAGTCATCTCCAGTCTTTATTATTTTCTCCATCTCCCATCTTTTCTCCCACTGCCATAACTAGTCTCTGATAGTGTTGAAAAGACATTTGCATTCCATTCAGTACAACACTTTGAACTCTTTGGAGAAAGGTTGTAGAAATCTAATTTTATACAATAAAAGGCTAATATGCAAATTGACTGAACTGTGGAACAACCAAACAACTGGTCACTATAACATGCACTGGGGATCACACCCAGAACATAGTAGGTGTCAGCAGCAGATGGCAGGTGTTGGCCAAGGCCAGATGGTGGAGCAGGTGAGCAGGGGTGCTAGACCAAGGTGGGGCACCAGTCTCTGTCATCTGAGTAAGCCTCCGGTGGTTACTGAAAATTCTTTGCCCCCACATACCATGGTCCTGCTTGGCACTCATACCCACTGCTCACACCCACTATTGGCACCTGGCGCCAGCCCCAATCGCCCAACACAGTCAGCAGGTGTGAGCCATGGCTGCTGGCCCCAATCATTCTGCAGCATCAGCGGGTGTGAGTGGGGCTGGTGCTGTCAGCATTGGGGGTCGCAGCAGGAGGGGCTTAGACCCACCCCTCTGCCCATTGCACCTTGCGACCCACAGTTCCTTTCAAGGTGCATGAATTCATGCACTGGGCCCCTAGAGGAAGAATAAGCTCTTGTGGCAGACATTTGGTAATTTATTATCAAATTTTTCAAAACTCTAAGAGTTTTGAAACCTGTTCTGTTGAATCCATGTGTCTTAGTAAGTAGCAGCCAGGACTCAAGGAATCATATTTTTATTATCACAGTCATAATTTATCACTCATTGTACTTACTCCACCTTCTATTTTTGCCTGACATTCTGCCTGCAGCATCTGACGCACACTGCTGAGGGAGAACTGCCTTGCTCAGCTCTATTCATCACTCTGTTTATCCAGGCTGTGCTAGCATGAAAAATAAACCTGAAAGCATTCTGTAGAGTAATTAGGAATAAGTTCCCACCATTTCTGAGACTTAGAGTTTTAGAACTTTCCAGGTGCAAAGGACTGAGGGGTGATTGTGGATTGTAACTGGAGATTTCTATTTATGTCATTCTAGGAAAGGTATGTTTTCTCAGGCTCTAAATCTGAAATTTTCCTGCTTACTGAGCATTTACTCTCAGCCTTTGAAAGTCACCCATTGGCCTTTGTATTACCTAGTTGCTTTAGGGCCATGATAAATTAACTCAAGGAGTACTTGAATTGCTGAACACAGGAAGTATTCTCATAAACTACATACAGTTGACCTTTGAACAATGCAGGGGTTACTGATGCCAACCCCTGTTGCCATCAAAAATTCATGCATGACTTTTGACTCCTCCAAAACTTAACTACTAAATAGCCTGTGATTGGCTAGGAGCCTCGCTAATAACATAAACAGTTGATTAAGATATATTTTGGCCCTAGTCAGTTTGGCTCAGTAGCAGAGTATCAGCCTGGGTTGCAAGCCTGGGTTGCAGCACAGCAGGGGGCGTGCAGGAGGCAGCCCATCAATGGTTCTCATCAATGATGTTTCAATTCACCTCTTCCTCTCCCTTTCTCTCTGAAATCAATACAAATATATTTAAAAAGACACATTTTGTATATTACATGAATTATGTGCTATATTTTTTGTTGTTAATCTTCATCTGCAGATACTTTTCCCATTGATTTTTAGAGAGACTGGAAAGGAGAGGTAAGAGACACAGAAAAAGAGAAACATCAACTTGAGAGAGATACATGGATTGGTTGCCTCCTCGTGTGCCTTGACCAGTGTCAGGGATCCAGCCTACAAATGAGGTATGTGTCCTTGACCTGAATCAATCCTGAAACCTTTCAGTCCAAGGGCTGACCCTCTAACCACTGAGCAAAACTGGTTAAGGCATATACTGTATCGTTAAAGTAAAGTAAACTAGAGAAAAGAAAATGCTAAGAAAACCAGCCTTGACTGGGTATCTTAGTTGGTTAGAGCATCCTCCCAATACAACAAGGTTGTGGGTTCAATCCACAGTCAGGACACTTACAGGAATGAACCAATGAATGCGTAAATACCAAATGGAGCAACAGGTTGATGTTTCTCTCTCTCTGAAAAAAAGTCATAAGGAAAATACATTTACAGTATTTATTGAAAAAAAAAATCCATATATAAGTGGACCTATGCAGTTCAAATCTTGGTGCTCAAGGGTCAGCTGTACTCAGCCGCTCATGGCAAACCAGAAATCAGAGACAGGCACTGCAGGGTGCCTTCAGCAATGAGACAGGAACCCACTTCTTTGTGAATCAGTCCTGGGGGTTTTCCCTTGGAAGAGTCAGCACAGTACAGCAGCAGGAGAAATAATCCGCTCCCAGACATATTTCCTAATCTTACAGAGATATTTAAATATTGGACCTGAACTTGACCAAAAAAAAAAAAAAAAATCTCTAGATTACTCAAAGGGGAAAATGGATGGGGAAGATAGAAACAGCACAAGTTTTGTTTTCTCCAGAATAGCTGAATATAGCTTTAAAAACATTAAATTGAATACATCTGTGGCTCTCTACTCCCTCTTGTGTTGATATGGTGTCACTGTTTTCTAACTATTGTACCAACTTTCAGGTACAATAGTTAGGCAAGAAAGGTCCACTGTGTATAGTTGTTCAATGCACAAATTACCAAGTTGTTTAACATGAGAACATATTTTGATTGGATATAACAATCCAATAAGGCAAAGATGCATTGAGGAGCTATGCATAAATTTGACGTATCTTTCAGAGAATTAATAATGAATCCATCTGAGAAAAGCTGTATATAAAAGAGATGGGTTCACAAACACTTTCCCCTCCAAATGTTGGACTAATATGGAGAGTTTATGATTTGAGGAGGAGAGAAGGCAGTGGGTTTTCACCCGTCAATTACAGCTGAGGGAAAATAATAGGAATTTCCTCTAAAAAATAAAAAAATGTAGAATCTGTATGTTATATTTTACTATATATGACATATATAATAACACTGAAATTATTTTATTTATTGGGTACTTTATTATCTATTATGTACTCCTCTCTGCAGAGGAGTGAAACAAATTACATAGTGCAACTGGGATGTCCCTTTTATAGGAACCTGAGTGGGATGGGCAGCTATCCAAGACAATTTGCTAGAAATAGATTCTTTTTTTCTAGAAAAATAAGTTGACAGCAAATTTTAAAGTGCTGTGCATTGACTTAGGATTGTTCTCATGAGGGTCAAGTGCACCCATTTTGCTGCTCAGTAGTTTTTAGAACTTCGATTAGATTTGCTACATCAAACAAGAGTGGATTCTTTTCAGACACAGGCTTATAAAGGGCATTCTTTAACTGGCTGACTGCGTGGGCATGGCCAAGGTAGCTATAAACATTTGCCTCCCCTGCTCTGGTAGGCAACTTCCCAGGGAATACCAAGGGGGTATTCATATCCTCATGTAATCTCTCCCCTTTGAGTGTGAGGTGGACTTTTTGACTTGCTTTCAATGAATTGAATGCAGCAGGAGGAGTGACAAGTTACTTCTAAGATTAGGTTACAAAAAACTATAGCTTGCCAAAACTTGGAAGCAACTGAGATGTCCTTCAATAAGTAAATGGATACACAAACTCTGCTACATCCAGACAACAGAATATTATTTAGTGCTAAAAAGAAGTGAGCTATCAAGCCACGAAAAGACATGAAGAAAACTTAAATGTGTACTATTAGGTAAAAGAAGCCAATTTGTAAAAGGTCACATGATTTCTGCTATATGACATGCTATAAAATACAAAACTATGGAGACAGTATAAAGACCAATGGTTGCTAGGTATCAGTGGGAGGAAGATGATTTTTAAGGCAGTGAAATTATTCTGTACTAGAGACCTGGTACATGAATTTGTGGGTACCTTAGCCTAGCCTGCGGGATTGGGCCCACATCTCCTGAGGGGTCCCAGATTGTGAGAGGGCACTGACCAGGCTGAGGGACCCTAACAGTGCACGATCAGGGCTGCGGAAGGACACGGGAGGTTGGCCAGCTGAGGAGGGTCTGTGAGAGGGCTTCAGAACATGTCTGGCCCATCTCACTCAGTCTCAATTCACCAGATCCCAACAGCAAGCTAACCTACCAGTGGGAGCATCTGCCCCTTGGTGGTCAGTTATGTCATAGTGAGCATTTGAGCAGCCTTAGCATATCTTTAGCATATTACGCTTTGATTGGTTGAATGGATAACTGACAACTGGACACTTAGCATATTAGGCTTTTATTATATAGGAAGATACTACAATAGTGGATGCATGTTATCATACAATTGTCAAAACACAGAGAATGGGAAAAAGATGGCAGCATAAGGTATACACGTGCTGCCTCTCACAACCACACCAAAACTACAACTAAAAGACAAAATGTCTATCACCCAGAACCATGGCTGAGTAGAAGTTCTACATCTAGAAGGAAAGAAAAAAGTGCATTGAGACTGGCAGGATGTGCACAGGTACAGAGAGCAGAGGTATGTAGGTGTGCGAATCAGGCTGGAGACTGGGTACACTGTTTTTTTCATTCCGAAAGGAGATACAAGCTCCTGACTGCTCTGAACTCCAGTTTCCGGCAAGACTCTGGGGACCCATATTCCTATGGGGAGAAGCTGGACTGTCTGCCATTCGGTCAGAAAGTGAGGGTGGCTTTTCTGCAGAGGTGCTTACAGGAATCATTGTTTACTGCACTGGAGCATGGGACACAGAGACACGGAGATGCAGAGACAGCTGACTGGCAGCCATTGCTGTTGACTCCACCCTGGTGATTCTCTGAGACCTCGCCCCACCCAATTTACAACCCCACCCAAGCTGTGCACAGAGAATTTTGCATATGAATGGCCTGGCCTTTTGCAATTGAAAACCTAACAAACTGCAGCTGGATCAGAGAGCCCCAGAGCTTCCAAAAGAAGGCCCAAGGCTCCACAGCAACTTGCATTGCTTCACAGCTGGGCCTCATCTGGGCATCTCCAAACCCCAAAGGGAAGGAATTTGCATATCTCTCTGTAGTTCCTGCTAGGTGGCCTCAGGCAGTGGCTGACTTTGCACCTCCTTTGCGATACTAGAGCCAGTTATACCAAGTGGTTAGAGTGAGACCATCCAAATTACAACTTTTCACATCCATAAGAGACACACTCAGGGGGCAGACTCAGTGAGCACCAAAGCCCTACTGAAGCAAGTCTTGCCCCACAGGGTTTCTTCAGAGCAGACGTTCTCTCATTGTAGACAAAACTGGTCCTCACAGCCAATTGGAGGTCAATTCCTTTCAGTGATACCAACAGCAATCAAGGCTTAATTACAATAAGACTGTGTACTCAGCCCACAAAGGGGTGTACTCAGAGTGTCCACCACTGGGCCCTATAGGACACCTAGCACACAAAGCCACTCTTTCAATATAGGGAAGCAGCCAAAATGCAGAGACAAAGAAAATGAAATGAAATGGAGGAAAGAAATGGAGAAGAAAATGAAAGAAATGGAGGAAAGCAACTACTGGATATAGATTTCAAAACCACGGTTATAAGGTTACTCAAGAATCTTCATACTTAAGGCATATTTATTTGGGCACTTACCAGGCTCTTGTTGGCTTTGGTCTGGGATTAGCCAGGGCCCCGTTGTGAGCCTGAGAAGTGTAATATTGGCTCCCAGCAATGACTGATGAAACCTTAATTCTCATGCCCGTTGTAGGTCTGTGCCTGGTTACAACTGGATTGATCCTGTAGGTTACAACTGGGTTGATCCTGAAAATATTGATACACATTGCTCCCCCCTTTTGTTTTATAAATATTTAAAACAAAAACTGACAGTGTTGTATGAAGTTTACATTTAAACAAAGTTTTCACAGAAATCTAACACATGCCTAAAAGGATTTTACATTGAAGTTCTAGATGTAGGTCTGGATGATATGAAGAACTGACATATTTTATGAGTCAAGATAGCATTTTGGGTATTAGTTAATTCTTGGGATAAAAAAATGTTCTGTTTTGTGTCTTAAAGTGAACCACTGACCCAGTATGAAAGTGAAAGATTAATTTTCTCCTGAGACCTGGGCTTTTGAAATAATCCAACTCTTGAAGTGATTCAATGAACTTGGGCTGTCAGTGATTGAACCCTGCCACCAATGGTTTCAGGGTTCAAAGTTAAAAAAACAGAGAGGCTCCAAGAGCTTCTCTATTCTAAAAACGTGGGTCCCTCTATTTACTCTCACACCTCCTATACCATCCTCTTCACCTCCCTACAAATACCTCAGCCAGGAGCTTGGATGGACAAGCTAATATCTATAGCTTCATAATTAGAAGAAAAAAAAGGATCTTGTCAATTTCAAGGATTAGCACCTCTAAGACAGAATGATCTATATATATATGCTCCAATAAAAGACTTTCCCTTCTTAACTAATTTCCACCCCCCCCCCCACCCCCACATGGCAGCTTTGGTAACTTATCAACTGACTTAGTTTTTTGTTGAGAACAGACTTAATCTCAGGCAGGCAACACCTTGGCCTGTAAATTTCAGGCACTCACAGCTTTTAAACAGAGTCATCAATTAGATTGCCAATTACATTTTTAAAAAAGAAAATATTCTGGACACAAAACCAAATTTTAGTAGTTTTTTCTTTTCATTGTTTCACCATTTCCCCAAACAGATCTCAAATTTTAATAAAAACAATCCTACTCATCTCCCTTCCTACCCCAACCCTCCCACCCCCAAATAATACAGCAGTAATAGCCAAAAAAACTATGCCCATGCTACACTATGAAAATTCAGTTAAGACTTGGGAGGAAGGCTGTGGGTTGTGGAGATGCTCTTTGAAGAGCTACAGTATCTTTTTGCTCTCACTCATACCCATTCTGTAAGTTTTGTCCTCATAGAAGGCCCTTTGCTTTTCTCAGCAAAGTACAGAATGAATTGCCTTGAAACACTTATCCTTCTTCTCTTCCACATGGATGGGTGTGCAAATTATACAGCATGGAATGGCTTTAAAGCACTTGCACTTGGGCTACTGTAGGACACAGAAACTATACTGGCTTTTCAAAGGACATCTTATCAAGCCACTTCTATGGTATCAAGATAAGTAGAGCCCTGACTGGTTTGGCTCAGTGGATAGAGCGTCGGCCTGCGGACTGAAGGATCTCAGGTTCAATTCCGGTCAAGGGCATGTACCTTGGTTGCGGGCACATCCCCAGTAGGAGGTGTGCAGGAGGCAGCTGATCAATGTTTCTCTCTCATCAATGTTTCTAACTCTCTAACTCTCTATCCTTCTCCCTTCCTCTCTGTAAAAAATCAATTAAAGATATTAAAAAAAAAAAGTCAAGTAGAACTCCTTCCCCTCCCCACTTGAAACCCACAGTCAGATGTGACAGAGGCTGGTACTCAAGAGTTAATTCTTGTCATCTTTTTGTCAACATCCTCTGAGGGATAGGAATGCCACGCCAGCCTTTCCTCAGAGAAGGATATGACAACCTGGGGGCACTTGACATTGGCTTCCTTGGCTGGGACCAGGTTAGCCTCATCAGAGTTTTGCCATTTCATCAGGAACATCAGCTCTCCACTGGAGTCTATCTCCAGTAATCTCTTTCCGCTCCAAACCCCAGGCAAAGCCTCGAGACTTCTGGCTCTCCTTTCTTCTTTGGTTTGCTCTTCTCTCCCTTATTTTCAGAATCACAGTCAGCTTTGGCTTGCCTCCTTTTGATTTATCCATCTCACATACCTCACATACTGTTTCTGTGACTGTAAACATTCAGCAATCCAAGTTCTCTTCTGGCTCCCATGTGTTGCCCTCATCTGAGAACCTCTTCTACTCGAGGAGGTACTCCACTTTGCCCTTTACCAATCAAAGGTCGAGAACTTTTTCCACCACCTATTCCTCTTTCTCCTTTTCTAGCACCTCCTCCACTTTCTTCTTATTTTGTTTTTCGCCATAGTGCCCGCCAGTTTTTTGGTATAAAGGGTGACGCTGCAAATGCTGAAGAACTGCACAAATTAATAAGCGTAGCACAAATCAACCTATTTTTTGTTGTTCTCTAAAAGCAAAATATTTCCTGTTGCACACCTCAAACAAGTCAGTCCACGACAATCCCCCCTTTTGTTTTCTAATTACTTTTTTAAAACATAAGAACAGCATTATTGAGTTCTTAAGAGGAAACATTACAACATAAAATCAAAACAGATACCTGACAAGGATATCTGGGCACTGATATCCTGGAGAAAGGGCCTAGTGCACAGTTCACTAGGGCATCTACTTTGTGGAAATTCAGCTCTGTTGCATTAGCTAACTAAATCAGCTTTCTCTGCAGGAATCAGGGGTGTGGAGGCCAAAGTCTACCAAGCTGTCACACAGGCTTACTCTTGAACCTAGGATTCCCACGTGGCCATGCCCAAGGCTCGCTTTTGCATCTTTTTTTTAACCTTTATTGTTCAGTTTATTAATTATATTGTTCCCCCCTTTTTATCCCCCTATAGCTCCCCTCCACCCTGTACCCATCCCACCCTCTGCCCTCACCTCCCCCTTCCCACTGTCCTCTCCCATTGTTGCAAGATTTTTGTCCAGTCTCTTGCTGTACTTCCCACACCCCTTTTCTCCCCAAGAATTGTCAGTCCATTCCTCTCTATATGTCCATGATTCTGTTATATTCACCAGTTTATCCTGTTCATCAGATTATTAATTCACTTGATTTTTATGTTCATTTGTTGATAGATGTGTATTTGTTGTTCAAAATTTATATTTTTACCTTTTTCTTCTTCCTCTTCTTACAGAATATCTTTCAGCATTTCATATAATATTGGTTTGGTGGTGATGAACTCCTTTGACTTTTTTTTATCAGCGAAGCACTTTATCTGATCTTCAATTCTGAATGATAGCTTTGCTGGATAGAGTAATCTTGGCTGTAGATTCTTGCTATTCATTACTTTGAATATTTCTTGCCACTCCCGTCTGGCCTGCATCGTATCTGTTGAGAAATCCGCTGACAATTGTATGGGTGCTCCCTTATAGGTAACTAACTGTTTTTCTCTTGCTGCTTTTAATATTCTCTCTTTATCTTTTGCTCTTGGCATTTTAATTATGACGTGTCTTGGTGTGGTCCTCTTTAGATTCCTATATTTTTGGGTTCTGTGTACTTCTTGGGCTTTTAAGTCAGTTTCTTTCACCAGGTGGGGGAAGTTTTCAGTTACTGTTTCTTCAAGTAGGTTTTCATTACCCTGCTCTCTCTTTTTTTCAGGCACCTCCATAATTCGGATGTTATCATGCTTGAAGTTGTCCCAGAGGCCCCTTACACTATCTTCAATTATCTGGATTTTTTTTTGTTTCTTGCTTTTCCAGCCGAGTGGATTTTGCTTCTTTGTATTTCAAATCTTTGACTTGGTTCTTGCAGCTCTCTGGACTGCTTTTAGGACTTTGTGTAATATTTTTTATTTCAGTCAGTGTATGCTTGATTTCTAGTTGGTCCTTTTTCATATCCTTGAGGGTCTCGTTCATATCCTCAGAGGTCTTGTTCATTTCCTTGAGGGTCTCATTCATTTCCTTGTAGGTCTCATTCATTTCCTCGTAAGTCTTGTTCATTTCCTCATAGTTCTCATTAAGTTCATCAGCCTTTTCTAGGAGCCTCTTGAAAAGCCTTATAACTGTGGTTTTGAACTCTATGTCTAGTCGTCTTTTTTCCTCCATTTCTTTCACACCTGATTTCTTTCCATGTTTCTGCATGGTGGCTTTTATGCGGTAGATGTCCTCTAAGGGACAGTGGCTCAGCCTCCCCAGTTACCTGAGGTGGGTACTCTTACTGCAATCCTTTATGGGTTGTACAGTCTTGTTGAATTTAAGCCCAGCTTGTTGTTGTTAGCCCTAGGAGGGTTAGACCTCCAGGCCAATTGGCTGTGAAGGGAGACTGTGTTCAGGTTGGATGGGCGGAGTCTCTGAGCTGAGCACGCAGCATCAGCGTCAGCGATGTCCTATGCAGCGTGAGGGTCTCTGTTGGGTATTCATGGTTGCAGGCACCTCCAAGAGAAAGCCGCTAGTCTCTACCCCTTGCCAGACAACACTGCCTCTCCCTAAATGAGTCTGCACAACCAAAGTCTCGCCCAGGGTTGTAAAACAAAGCAGTCCAGTGGTCTCCGGGACCAGGGGGCAAGTTGCCAGGGAGCAAGTCGTGCGTCTGTGCTGTCGCACACTCTACATGCACAAACTGCTGGTCCAAGCAACCCAGATTCTCCTCAGACTCGGAGACCTCTGCTGTGCCCGGCTTCCAGGGTGCGTACCTTGGACCTCGGACCTCCCCTGGCACTGGGGAATCTGTGCAGTGGGGCGTCTCTACCCTCCCCATTGGAGAAATCCAGCCGGGATTGCTGCTGCCAGCCCTACAGCCCTCGCATGCCCCACGGCTCCTCCAAACCTCTGGCTCCGTGCATATCTTCAAGGCTGCACTCCACTGCTCTTCTGAGTCTCATTGTCCCACATTTACTTTTATTTGTGGAATTTTCACTCGGCCAGCTTTCCGGTGATTCTGGATGATGTTTATCTTGTTGTTATGTTGTAGTTTTGGAATTGTTACAGGGGGCCGCACAATAAGTGTTTACCTATGCTGCCATCTTGGTTCCTCTCTCGCTTTTGCATCTTGATTCAAGCCTGGATTCATAAGGCCTGTGGACTGGACCTCCAGGCCTTCCTCGTGGCCAGTATGCAAAGAAGGTCGTCATTGGTCTGAACCAAGGGTAGATTCGTATTTTCACAGAACAGCCTGTTCGGTGGCAGCACAGCTAGTGCCATCATGGGACTGAGAGGAGGGCTCCACTCCAGGCAACCGACCCCACTGGTTGGAGGAGGCACTGGGACAGGGCGACGTCTTGGTCCAAAGCTTTAGGAGTCACCTCTTTCATATCACAAGGGCTTTCTTATCTTTGGGCCCAGTGCCCTCAGCGTTAGCCTCCTGGGGTTCCAGGGGAATCCAGGGGTCAAATGTCAGAAGGCAGATGTACACAAATGATTAAGAGAGCAAGTTGCTGCTTTAGGGTTAGCTTTCAGTCAAAGGACTGCTCTTTGGAGAGATAGTCTTGAGTTACAGAGAGACTTCTCTTGCTGTGCCTGAACACTGAAATCAAACTCTCAGAGCTCCGCTGGTGTGGCTCAGTGATTGAACATTGACCTATGAACCAGGAGGTCATGGTTTAACTCCCAGTCAGGGGGCATTCAGGCACCAATCCGTGATTCTCTAGCATCATTGATATTTCTATGTCTCCCTCTCCCTTCCTTTCTGAAATCAATAAAATTATATCAACAACAACAAAATCTCTGAGCTCTAAAAACCACAGATGTCTGCTAGGCATCTGCAGCCATAGCTTTCCTTCACTTCCCAAATGCAGTTTGTTTCAAGTCACAGGCATGCTCCCTCTAAAAGCTGCTCTTCTCCCACTATTCCCTTTCAGATGACTGCCCCCATAAGCTAGATTCTGAAGCCAGAAATATGGAGGTTGTTTCAGTTGTTCCTTCCTCACATTCACATCCAATTAATCACAAAGACTTCACTCCATTTCCAAAAATATCTTAACATTTCCTCTCTTCAACATTTCCTCTGACTTACTTCTGACCTCCATAATTTTTCTGAGTAGGTTTTTTCTATCAGTTCTCCTTGTCAACCTCCAATCAATCTTCAGTAATAGCGCAAAGCGATGTTTCCATAATATAAATGTGTTCTCCTGAGTAATGCTGCTTAACATCATTCTTAGCACTAAATTAAAACATCTAAATGTGATATGACAGACTCTGCTTACTTCTGTGGCCTTACCCTCTGCCTTTCCCCCAATCTAGCTAGTATTTTCATTGCCTGTAATGTCCTCGGTTTTTGTTTGTTTTTTTCTTTTTGTGTGTGATTTTGCATAGTCACTTCTGAAAGTACTTTGTGCGTCATCTCCTTTGGCAAGTTTTTGCCTTTCTCCCCAACAGGGATAGAGTCCGTTTATTTTGGCGCCATGAGCTGACTTGTACATATTTGCCACAAGTCTTAAACTGTTATTAAAGGTTTATATTTGACATTGGGTAACTCCAGATTACCTTACTGTTCATATGTAAATTTGTGTTTAATAAATATTGACTAAATTACATCATAGGACTGTTATCAACATACAAAATCAAAAATCATGGGCACTTGTTAACTTTTTTTTTTTTTTTTTTGGTCCCAAGATTCTATTTTGGGGGATCAGCGTAGGAGTCCACAACTTCTGAATTTTTGACAGTTCCCAGATGAACTTCATGCAGGAGGTTCAGAGATTACATTCTGAGACATCTTTATCATCAGTAAGGGTGCCATTCCTTCTTAAAGGCTATTTTGAAAGCTACTTAAGGATAAGGGCTTCGTCCTATATCTCTAGGCTAGCTCCTAAATCCAGGAAACGTTTGTTGAGTGTACGACAAAACAACGGGTGAAAGAATAAACTCAAGGTTTCAAGTCAGCTATTTTACCACAAAAGTTCCAGCAGCTTCTATTACTAGCTGATGCAACAGAAATGGGCTCTCCCCGCCACCTCCCTGCTGGAGGCACTCTGGACTACATTTCCCAGAGGGCCAAGGATCTCCGCGCAGGCGCACTTGGAAAACTACGGCGCCCGTCTCCTTCCCAGGAACTGTCAGGTCACTCGCGCCCGCCTCCTCTTTGCTGGTCTCCTCCCTGTCCCGCAGTCTGAGCTCCAGACGTTCAGCTAGTGTGTGTGTGCTTGCAGGACTCATGGCCTCGACGCTGAGATTCGACGGGCGGGTGGCTCTGGTCACTGGCGCAGGGGCAGGTGAGCACTCGAAGGCTGAAGGGCACGCACTCCCTGGGGATCGCGGCGTGGGAGCAGCTGCGGTCCGGTCTCAGTAGGAGGGCTGCGGGCAGCGGCTTGGGGAGCAAGGGGCTGGACGCGGTGGGGTAGGGAGTGAGGACGTAGAACTGCTGTTGTCGGGACACAGAATCTGTTGTGGAGGGAGAGGTGGGGCTGGCGGCTGTGCGTGGGGAGCCGCGAACACCTTTCCTGCACGGTCAGGTGCAGCCCTCTTCCCCGTCCTTCCCTGTGCAGCCGCCCGTGGGCCCCAGTGTTGCGAGGGTGGGGGCGGGGCTGGGCAGCGGGCTGCCGGAGGAGGTGAAAGTCCTATCTGAGCTCCTCTCTGCACATCAGGGGCGACTCTTCCTGCCTTTAGATTCTAGGCCTCACTCAAGTCTTTGAAAGTTGCGGGAAAGCGGCCCGTAGCTGCTGCCACCCCGGGAGTGGAGCTGTCAGTTCCTTGCCTCTGAAAAGTCCCTCATTTAGCATTTCCTTTCCTCTGTCCGATGGCTTTCGGCTCTGATTTTCATTCTGGAGAGGACCTTCTTTAACGCGACATCTGAGAGTCCTCTTGTTAAGTTCGCATACTTATCAAACCAGGCACTCTGCACTAGTGCCCAGTTAACCTGTGACTTCAGTTACCGTTGACCCCAAAAATTGTTAAGTGGAAAGTTCTAGAAATAAACTTCAGGAGTTGTAAATTGTGCACTATTTTGAGAAGCGTGATGAAATCTTGAGCAGTCCTGCTCTGTCCAGCTCTGGATGATAGCACTAATTGTCATCTTATATCTTTTCCCGAGATATTCTATGCCTGTAAAACTTACATAAGTTTGTATTCATTTTTGGATGTGTACAGTTATACCTTATCTCTTTGAGTTGAAATTAAACATTTAATTATTACTTAATTGAGAATTAATTATGTGTTTGGTGATTGTGCCATTAAAGTCCAGTGCAGTATATAAGAATCGCTAGATATTTAAAGCAGGAAAGGATTTAATTTAGCTGTTTGTAGTTTAGGCAGTTCTTCTTGGAATGGCTTGTGGAACAATACAGAGCAGGTCCATTAGGAGCCACAACCTGTGAGGCTGCCATTTGAACTGCTGCAGCCTCCTTGGATACCAGAGATGCAGAACATGGAAGCTACCATCCAGGTTTAGAGCTAGATTAAGAAGTTGTCGCTACATCACGGTTTCTTAATACCTAGGAAACTTCAAGAAGTCAGCTCCTTAACCAACAGCAACAGCTAGCAGTCACAATAAGGTGGCTTCTGCCTCGTTTCCACTTTCCAACGTTTCCACTTTCCAGATTTCATGCAAATGCATTTAATGGTGGAATCCAGTTTCCATCTGGCATCCTAGCAGCTAGGTAGAATGGTAGGAAATGATAGGTAGGAAATACAGTTTTAAGCTTTTTAACCTCTGCAAATAGCACAGTGTGAAGTACAGGTTGAGCGTACTAATGAAGACATTGTAATATAATTAATTGCTCACTGGTTATTTTAAAATAGGGATTGAGTTGAGTGGATCAAAACTTACCCTAACATTTGCTCAACTTTTTGATTATTTTGTTTTTCATTAGGACTGGGCAGAGCCTATGCTCTGGCTTTTGCAGAAAGAGGTGCATCAGTTGTTGGTAAGTTGACATTTCTTTTTTCTTTTTAACCAGTAGCTGGTAGCTAAAGTACAACAGTCTTCACAAGCCAGCCATGTTTGTCTTTATATCACTACTGTGTCAAGGTCAAATTTATTACTGATTTTTTCTTCTGCCAGCAAAAATTCCCCTCTCCCCCTCAAAGCTGACTTTTTAACTTACATTTTAAAGTAAACTACTTTCACAGAATTTGCAACTTAACAGGATTGATAAGGATGGGATGCCATTCATAGTATAAAAGGAATTCATTACATTTGGTATATTGTGGGCTATCATTTAAAAAAATATTTTATTTAATTTTTACAGAGAGGCAGGGAGAAGGATAGAGAGTTAGAAACATTGATGAGAGAGACACATAAATCAGCTGCCTCCTGCATATGCTGGAGATGTACCTGCAACTAAGGTACATGACTGGAATCGAACTCGGGACCCTTTAGTCCATAGGCCGATGCTCTACCACTGCTCTACCAGTTAGGGCTGGGCTATCATTTTTTTTTGATATAGAAGACTCATGCAAGATAAACCTCTAAGTGTAAATACATTGCTAAGAGTAAGAAATAAATGCATTTGGAAAACTAGAAGTTTAAAATTAGGGAATCCAAAATACGTTGTTCTTTTTAAATATATCTTTAATCAAAAATTTTCACCTGTAAGGTTTTTACAACAGATTATTAAATTTTTGATTGAAGGGATAGTTAGCTTGAGATTTATTATGAGAGGTAAGTTGCAAGGTGCTGCATTGAGAATCTCAAAAGGTGGAAGGTTTTTGTAATTTAAATGGTGTGAACTGGCCTGATGTACTTGGTCATGGTGTGAACACAGGAGCAGGTTTGTCTACATCCAAGTCTTTGTGGGGATAACTGACTAAGTGCTCAGTGCAGGGTAGGTGGGTAGGGCAAATGTTATGGCCCAATATTTAATAGTATCTTTTCTGGAATAAAATTGTTGGCCCAATCCCAGTTCTCCTATATCTTAGGGGGAGATAAATTTCCCCTCATTTGTTTATAGAGACATAACAGAAGAGTAAGCAAACAACCAGATTTTCTAAGCAAAGAAAAGCTAAGCAGGGCATTAAATGTTATTTTCCTTCACTGGGGATGTGTAACCAATGTTTATGGAAAGGACACAGAGACTTTGGGTTTTCTTGTTTAAGATCATAGCCCATATCTGTTAATCCCTTCTGCTTCTTGTGGCAAGGACACATTTTGACACTATTTGCCCAGTGGGTGTATAGTTTAGGTCCTCTTTGCCAGATTTTCTCACTATGTTTCATGTCATGGCATAATGACACATATTGTTACTGTTTTTTTCTTTTTTTATATTGCAGTTTACTTCTTGATGTTTTTACCCTATAACTTTATTTTCACCTGTTTCATTCAATTCTGTAAATGCAAAGACTTTGTTTTATCTTCTGTATCTTCTAAAGGATCTAGAATATTGCTTTGGGCAAAGAAGATACTTTTTCATTGATTCTTTTATTGTCTGACAGAAGCTTTTTTTGGGGGGCAGGGACTGGTGTGTCTTTGAGTTTGGTTGACTACTGAGATAACATTTTTAGTTTATAAACTTGTTTTATGAAAAGTTTACAGCAGTGTGTTTTTGAGGGAATTAGTTTCCCTATATTTGTGACCTTTGTTAAATTTCGATGAGGAGTTTTTTAAATTCTGAAAGGTAAACAGGGACAATGTGTCTATTTATTTGGCCATTGCCTTAGGGATGATATTGCAGCAGGTGCTGGTGAAAGTCTAAGAGACAATCTTGGCTGAAAGTACCAGTTTTAGTTTGGTTTAGGGGAGAAGTCAATCTATGTGAAACTTTTGGTTGTTGATTTCTTCCACTTTTAAGTCTGTGACTTACCTGTGAACTCTCTGGCATAAATGTGTTTTGTTCTTTCCTAACCAACATTACACTCTATCTTTTTGAAACATAGATACCCTGCTTCTAGATTGTATCACATGTGCTGACATGTCTCTTAAATTTTTTTCTTCTGCTTAGCATTTTTTTAAAACCTGAGTAAGCAAAATATATTAAAGAATAATAAGCAAACCTAGGATGTTATGACATCAGAGAATCTTGTTTTCAGAAAACTCTATGACTATCTCCGAGGCCAGTAAGAAGCAAGATCTTAAGAAATAGGGTAGCTTGTTTATCCTTTAAGTCAACTTTTGATGGTTTAGACTGGATTAACAAACACATTTAAATGGCTTATAATAACAAGGTTATTTCATGCTTATGTGACCTTTCACCTTCTGGTCAGTTGTGTCTTGTTGGTTGGGTCACTTTTGATTTCACATATAGCTCTCCCAATTGTGTAGGCAGAGAAAGCCTTATCTTATAGCGCCTCCCACAGCTACTCAGGTCAGGTCTACTTTTGGGCTACTTATGGTCACTGTAATTGTTCAGGCCAGAGATACCCCTGTCTGTCCTTGGCTTAGGGCTGTCTTAATTGCTTAAGCTGGATGTATTTCTCTTTGCCTGTGGCATTTCTCTATCCTCTGTACAAGATAAATATCCTGGTGCCTTCAAGTCTCATTCTTTCCTATGGACCATTTTCATTCCTAAAACTGTCTACCCCTAAAACTCCTTTCATCTGGATGACCCAGACTCTCATTTACAGTTTCTTCTCTCTTTGAGAATACCTTTGATGCCTTCTTGTTATTGAGAAAAAGAACATCAATTAAAAGATAATACTGTCTAAACCTGACATTGTCTTCAAGTAGCGTGGCTACCATTAGCCTATGCTTTCAGTAGCCAATATCCTGGGGTTCTTGTCCCAGTATTAAGAAGGGTTCAGTAATCTGTAGAAAGGTCATGTGTAGATTAAGGAAGAGTCCAGAGACAAAAGATAATTTTGAAAGGCATTGGGGATCATAGGAGCTTCAGCTAAAGGAGCTAAAAGTCTCCCTTGTCTCAGGACCCTTGCTTTTTATTTAACACAGTTTGTCCTAAGGCAAGGTGGAGATAATACATTTCCAAGGGCAGGGTTCACAGAAGCATTGTCAGATTGGGGAATAGCCTACAACTGTTCAGGTGTTTGGACAACAGGAGGCAATAACATGTAGATTGAGATGCCCTATGCTGTCTGACAGCAAACAACCATCCTATTTAAGTTTGGAGGAAGTGCCCTTTAGCCAGTCCAACAGATGATAATATATGTGACTCAGCCCTTGTTGAGCCCCCAAGTTTCAATTAACCTTTTGATGAAACTCTTGCAGTTATGACATACTGGAATTGGCTTCCGGCAATAACATTTTGTTAATTTTTTATTCTTTAACTAGTGACCCGGTGCACGAAATTCGTGCATGATGGCGGGTTCCCTCAGCCCAGCCTGCCCTCTCTCACAGAATGGGAGCCTTCAGGAGATGTCCTACTGATGGCTGAGGCCTGCTCCCCATCAGTCTGGTCATCCTCTGTGGGAGGTGACCGGGCTGATCAAGGGAAAGCGCCAGCACCATTACCCTGCTGCTGCAGCCACTGCCAGCCATTGCAGCCACCAAGGTGTTTTCATAAACATGGACTCTAGTCCCTTCACTGTGAAAAAATGACAACTTTCTTTAGGCATTTTCAAGATGTGTCTTTCATAGGATATGACATTTCTTCCTATCTTTTTTTTATCCTCACCTGAGGATATGCGGCTGAGGATGGGGCGGGAACATCCCTGTGTCTGAAGGCCAGCAGTCAGTCCTGTCGTGGGTGCCCGGCTGGGGGGCATGCAGGGACCCCAGAGCCACACACGGCAATGGCCACCAGGGTCTCCACATGCTCCAGAGGCCAGAAGCCAACCCTGTCGTGGGCACTGGGCTGGGGGCGTAGACCCAAACTGCTACTTGGCTTCAGCTGGGGCCGGGGCGGGAACATCCCTGCCCCCCATGGCTTGGCTGCTGCACCCATAGCCTCGTAGTGGCTGGGGGTGTTCTGGGACACCTGCCACTCAGGGCCTAAGTGCAGCGCCAGCCTGGGCTGGGGGATATGCAGGGCCTGGGGAATGGGCGCCATGGGCTGGTGCTGCTGGGCGCCATGGGCTGGCCTGCAGGGACCAGCAGCACAACATCCACTCCCCAGGCCTGTGGCGCCCATTCCTCAGGTGTGTGGCCCCGCCCCCTGCTCCTGATTGGCTGGTAGTGTAGCGAAGGTATGGTAATTTGCATGTTTCTCTTTCATTATGTAGGCTATTCCTTTCACATGTATTTTATATTTAAGTCACTTTTATACTTTTGGTAGCAGACAGGACAAAAACAGAATACAGAAAGAAATCCCCATTGGGCCCACAGCTGTAAAATCCATGAAATTAGCCCTAGTCGGTTTGGGTCAGTGGATAGAGAATCGACCTGTGGACTGAAGGGTCCCAGGTTTGATTCCAGTCAAGGACACATGCCTAAGTTGCAGGCTCGATCCCCAGTGGGGGGCATGCAGAGGCAGCCAATCAATGATTCTCAGTATTGATGTTTCTCTCTCTCCCTTTCCCTTCCTCTTAAATCAATGAAAATATATTTAAAATCAATTAAATTATTCTTTTTAATTAAAAATTAAGACAATTTTTTTGTTTTATTAATTTTAGGTGAGAGGGAAGGAGGGAAGGATGGAGAGAGAGAAGTAAAAACATCAATTTATTAATCCACTTATTTATGCATTCATTGGTTGATTCTTATATGTACTCTAACCAGGTAATGAATCCTCGACCTTGGTATATTTGGATGATGCTCTAACCAACTGAACTATACAACCAGGACCTATAAAATTATTCTTAATGCTATTGATTGCTAAAGGAAACTTAATCAGAATGGTGAAAAATCATCCTGGCTGGTGCCTCTCAGTTGGTTGGAGTATTGTCCTGTGCACCAAAAGGTTGCTGGTTCCATTCCCAGTCAAGGCACATGCCCAGGTTGTGGACTCTGTCCCTGGTCAGGGTGCGTGTGGGAGGCAGCCGATTGATGCTTCTCTCTCACATCAATATTTCTTTCACATCGATGATTCTCTTTATTCTCCTCCCGTCCTCTCTCTCTAAAAATTAATAAAAACATACTTTGAAAAGTGCGAAAATGTCTTCAAACAGAAAACAGAAATGTCTAGAACAGTGGTTGGCAAGCTCATTAGTCAACAGAGCCAAGTATCAACAGTACAACGATTAAAATTTCTTTTGGGAGCCAAGTTTTTTAAACTTGAACTTCTTCTAATGCCACTTCTTCAAAATAGACTTGCCCAGGCCATGGTATTTTGTGGAAGAGCCACACTCAAGGAGCCAAAGAGTTGCATGTGGTTCACGAGCCACAGTTTGCCAACCACTGGTCTAGAAGGACATCCAAGGAACAGCCTAATGCAGTTATCTATGGGAGAGGATAGAGAATGTCTAAAAAGGGACTTTTTGAGTTTGCATTTCTTTTTTTAAAATTTAATAAATCTTTATTGTTCAGATTATTGCAGTTGTTCCTTTTTTTCCCCCATAGTTCCCCTCCACTGGGTTCCCACCCCACCCTCTTCCCTTACCTATCCCCGCACTGTCTTCTTCCATAGATGTACGCTTTTTGTTCATTCTCTTCCTGCACGCCCCAAACACCATTCCTCCCTGAGAATTGTCTGTCAACTCCCTTTCTATGCCCCTGATTTTATTATATTCACCAGTTTATTCTGTTCATCAGATTTTTAGATTCACTTGTTGATAGATATGTATTTGTTGTTCATAATTTTTATCCTTACCTTTTTCTTCTTCTTCTTCTTAAATAATACCTGTCAGCATTTCATATAATACTGATTTGGTGTTGATGTACTTTTTTTTTTTAGCATTTTCTTATCTGTGAAGCTCTTTATCTGCCCTTCAATTCTGAATGATAGCTTTGTTGGGTAGAGTAATCTTGGTTGTAGGTACTTGCTATTCATCACTTTGAATATTTCAACATTTCTTGCCACTCCTGTCTGACCTACAGTTTCTGTTGAGAAATCAGCTGACAGTTGTATGGGTGCTCCCTTGTAGGTAATTATGTGTTTTTCTCTTGCTGCTTTTTATATTCTCTCTTTGTCTTTTGCTCTTGGCATTTTAATTATGATGTGTCTTGGTCCTCTTTGGATTCCTTTTGCTTGGGGTTCTGTGCACTTCTTGGACTTGTAATTCTATTTCTTTCATCAGGTGGGGGAAGTTTTCTGTCATTATTTCTTCAAATAGGTTTTCAGTATCTTGCTCTCTCTCTTCTTCTGGCGCCTTTATAATTCGGATGTTGGTACACTTGACGTTGTCCCAGAGGCTACTTACACTATCTTCAAATTTTTGGATTCTTTTTTCTTTTTGTTATTCCATTTGAGATTTTTTTGCTTCTTTGTATTTCAAATCTTTGACTTGATTCTTGCATTCTTCTAGTCTGCTGTTAGATCTCTGTATAATATTTTTTATTTCAGTTAGTGTATGTTTAATTTCTAGTGGGTCCTTTTACATATCCTCGAATGTATCACTAAATTTATTGGCCTTTTCTAGGAAATTCTTGAAAAACCTTATAGCCATGATTTTGAACTCTATATCCAGTCATTTGTTTTCCTCATTTTGATTTGTTTCTTTGTCTCTGCATTTTCACTGCTTCCCAGAGTTGGTAGAGTAGCTTTTTGTGGTAGGTGTCCTATATGGCCCAGTGGCTCAGCCTCCCCAGTTATCTAGGTGGACATTCTTGGTGCACCCCCTTGTGGACTGTGTGCTCAGCCTTGTTATAGTTAAGTCTTGATTGTTGTTGGCATCCCTGGGAGGAATTGACCTCAGGTCAATTGGGTGTGAGGATCAACTGTGTATATCTTCTGTGCTGGAGACACCCTTATGAGACAAGACCTGCAAAATTGCAAAAGCCTCTCTGCTCAGCTTGGATGAGCATAGTCTCAGGGCTGAGCAGACAGCAATGGCTTCCTGTCATCCCTCCCCTATGAGGCTCCTGGGTCTCAGTGTCCCTTAGTAATTGCTGCAAGCACTTATGGGAGCAAGTTGCCCTCGAATTTTGCCTGCCACTAGACAATTTAGTTTCTCCCCCAATGAGTCTGGATTCTCAGATTCTCACCCAGAGCTGGAGTTCAGCAGTGTCGGGAGCTTCTGTCTCCCTGCCTCCAGAGAAAGCCAGTAGCACACTCAGCTGTCAGTCATCTTTGCGTCCATTCCAGACCTCTGCTTTTCGTGGCTCCCCTAGTTTCTGTGTACTTTTCTCTTTTCCTGACAGTCCAGATTCCCCTTGTATGAGTTTGGGTCCCCAGATTCTTGCCTGGAACTGGAGTTCCGTGCAGTCAGAACTGGGGTTTCAGTGTGGTCAGTTAGCTTCCATCTCCCTCCTGCTAGAGAAAGCCCTCCAGGCACTCAGCTGCCCATCCTCTCTCTGTGTGTGTCTCCGTACCTCAGCCTTTTGCAGCTCCTCTGAGTCTCTGTGTGCTTTTCTCTTTCCTTCTAGTTGTAGAATTTCCATTCAGCCAGCTTTCCTGTGGTTCTGGATGATGTCTGTTTTGTCTTTTAGTTGTAGTTTTGAAATTGTTGTATGAGGCAGCAGTTAGGTGTTTACCTATGCCGCCATCTTGTTTTCTCGAGTTTGCATTTCTTAAAAAAAAAAAAAGTAGTAGCCTCTGCTTTGCATACTCACAATTGTAAATCTACTTTTGTTCACCCCTGTATACAATGGAATATTAGTTGGCCATAAAAAGAACAAAATCTTACCATTTTTAGACAACATTGATAGATCTAGAGGGTATTAATGCTAGGTAAAATCAGCTTGAAAATTACAAATACCATATGGTTTCACTTATCTGTGAAATCCAAAGAAAATAAATGAACAAACAAAACATACTCATAGAACATAAAACAGTTGCTTAATTGGCAGAGAGGAAGGGAGTTGAGGGGGTGGGCCAAAAAAGAATAACTTCTACAAAAATTAAATAACATAATATAATAATGTCCTTATTTTCTTTTTATACACTTCTTGGATTACCTAGTACGAAGGCTGTCTTACATATCAGTACATATAAAAATTATTCCAATTTTGTAGAATTGGAAGCACCATTTTCTTTGGAAAGAAAAATAGTTTATAGATATGCCATTGGTAATAGATATGACTCATTTGGTGATAAACCCTTGAATAAATATATGAATGTGAATATGTGTAAAGATAGTTATAAAGCACTTTTTGAATATAAAGCATTATAATAATATTCCTCTTGATAATGTAGTGGGGAAGTTGGAAATTGCTAATGACCTATTTCTGGCATTGAGCTACAGCAAAAAGAAGGAGCTACCTATAATAAATTGAAACAATAAAGTGAAACCACAAAGTAATATTAGTGTTCAGATATTATATCTCTCTTTCTCAACATTTTAATAAAGTAATTTATGATTTGGAGCACATATGACATGTAATTAAAATATTTTATAAAGTACACTTCAAAATCTGTAAGAAGGCTAAAGACTCCAAAAATGTGACTTAAATAAGCAAAACAGTAAAGAATATAAATCAAAAATTACAAATATATCACATTTGGGGATATTTTAATTGTTTCAATTGAAAAACTGTCCTTAACTATCATCATTTTATCATTTTTTACTACCTATTTTAAAGGTATTTGTTTGAGTGAGTGGCTGATTTATCATTTCCTCTATAGCTTCCCCAAATATGATTTTTTAAAATATATTTTTATTGATTTTTTTGCAGTATAACTTATAATTAATAGTAGTACATGTTTTCCTTTCCCCCTCCCCCTTATCCTCCCCCCAGCATCCCCTACCCCCCAGCAACAAATATGATTTTTTTAAGTGGAAATAATTACCTTCTTTTCAGGATAAAAGAAACTTGCTTACAGTATTAGAAGAGCAGAGTGGCATTGTAGGTCAGATTTCTGGTGTGGCTATTGCTATTTCATGAAGTCTTGGAGCCTGGGGCAAGTTGCCTCACTTTTCCTCACCCTGAAAGGAGGAACAACTCTTCATGCTAACCTCCTAAAAAGCTGTGTGGAGATCAAATGTAGCAGTGTTCATAATGGCTCTTTGAAAATGCCAAGTAGACACACACCAGTATAATGGTATTTAAAAAATCATTATTATTATAATAGTTTTAGCCATAAATTTAAGTGGTAACAGTGTCACAGAGTATAGATAGATTTCTCTTGTGTACAGTTGCAAAAAAAATGTAATATTGTTTCTATCCAAACTCTTCAGCATGTAACCAGCTTTTCTAGTTAGGGTTGCAATCCCTGTAATTTCGCTCTGGTGATAGTGGGATGACTGAAAGAGGTCAGTGCTAATTTAATGCTCTCAAATATAGATACTTACCTTGAATAAATCAGTTCTGATCCTTTCCCTGCACATAATGGGTCTCAGTGCTTACCTGTGTGGTTGCACTTTGACCAGTTTCCACTTGAGGGTGGTGTTTCATTGTGCAATTGAACAGTTCTTTATTTAAATATTGCTTTTGCCAATTTGCTTTTGAACTTTCCCTTGCTTAGTTAAAAAGGCACTTAAAAGACTGTTAGCTTCATGTCTTAAAATACTCTTTTTTTTTTTTCTGGTTGTTTTCTGTCATTTGCATGGAATGAACAATTAATAGGAATTTAGTCTTAAATCTCACTACTGCTTTAAAAAAAATCTCTTAAGGGATAATGTAAGCCTCTTTTTTTATTATTTTGTGTTCGTGGTTTTATTATTTTTTATATGCGGTAAGAATGATAAGTCTGTATTGTTAGAAAAAATATGTCTGAGTCCACATTTTGAAAAACATATTCCCTTAAAAAAAGTTAATTAAAAACAAACTGATTTAACTAATTTGAAGTGTGGATAGGCATTTGATTTTTCTCTGTATTATCTTTACCACCCAACCTTACTTGCCACACTCATTCCAATGTACAAAAACAAAAACAAAAAACAAAATCATTCTTTAGAAGAAAAAATATTTTCTTCCTTTCCAGATGTGGTAATCATCAACTAATATTAAAGTGCTTTAAAATTTAGTATATGCCATCATGCCATTTATTATTTAACCATTTGTATGCCATAAGCATCTATAGATGCAAGCAGCAGACTTTTTAAAATTAAATTCAAAATATTGTGGCAGTTAACTGGTTAATATTTTATATTATATTCCTAAGGAATCTTACAGATCATTGTGCAATGCACGTTAATTTTTTGTCCGAAGTATTTTTCTTAAATTCTGTTTTTTTTAAATATTTGGCATTGATCTGTGTGTTTTTGTTAGTTTTTGCATGTTATTTCATAAATTTTACCTTAAATTATTGTGTAAATTAGCTTTATCTGGCCTTATTATTTAGTTATGTTGGCCTTTATTTACTTAATGCTAAAGTTTATTGTGCATTATGGTATTCATAGGTTATAAACGCATTAAGATGTACCATTCTTATTCATCTCTTGTTCTTCTGTAGATTTCCTTGCAAATAATAAATGCCCAATTAACATTTATATCTATGTAATTGGATATAGACAGATGTTATGTGATAAATGTCACTTAAAGATATAAAGACGGAGTCATGGTAAAAATTAGTGACTGAACATGAATTAGTTCTGTATGTAATTTTGATTTTTTAAATAGTTTTATTTGCTTCATCATAGATTATGGCATAGTATGTATATGAAAACTTATTAAGTTGCCTCTCTAATAGTTTATTATCATTTTTGTTCTTTATCACCATTCCTGTAAACAAAGGCTTTCTTCACATAGAGAAGATATTTCGCAATGTATTTTTAACTTTTTTTAAAACTATCATAAGAACACTTGATGTGAGGTATACCCGCTTAACAAAATTTTAACTGTACATTAGTTCCCCTTTATTCATGGTTTTACTTCCAGTTTCAGTTACATGCTGTCAAACACCGTCTGAAACTATTAAATGGAAAATCTCAGAAATAAACAAATATCATCGTGTGTTTAATCTCAAAGTGACCTTTAGTTTTTTTTTCTATTCTTTCTTTTTTGCTAAAAGTGGGTTAAATCGTGTTCTTTTTCTTTTTTAAAAAAACAAACGCATTGTACAATTAAAATTTTATGACAAACCTGTGTAAATATTTTTATTGTTTTTCATGTCTGTATTTACAAACAAAAAGAGAGTCATGTTTTGAATATATATACCTCATAGTATGTTCAGTAAGATGGGGTGGGAAAGGACATAATTGGGCAGATGACTAAAGAAATATACTGATATTTTATACTGATACTTCAATACTTTGAAGGTCTGGAAATGATTGCATGTTTGTTTATTTTTGCATTGCAGTGAATGATTTAGGAGTGGACACCAAGGGAACTGGTAAAAGCTCCTTAGCTGCTGATAAGGTTGTTGAAGAAATAAGAAGGAAAGGCGGAAAGGCAGTGGCCAACTATGGTATGGTATTTGAGAGAACTAGACTATTTTAAAAATGTTTCCTTCAGCTAATTCCATTGTACACATTGATAGTCATTGAGCAAACATCCCTGCATTCCAGCGTCATTATTATATTAGATTTTATCTAAGTCAGACAAAGTTATTTGGCTCAATATTTTCTATCATATGTGAGAATTTTTAGCCCTTTTGATGTAGATTATTTCATGTCTAACTTTTATTCTATTGCGTAGTTATATTTTTTATTAATGAGCACATGATATAATCAATAAGTTGTGTTAGATGTATATATAAATGTTCTTATTTTTAAAGGATCTGTTTTAGCTAAAAAGTCTCATGTATATCTATAGATATCATTAAATTTTTCTATTGAAATTATTTAAAAATTTAAAAACAGTAATATCATGTAAGAAGTATAATGCCCCCTTTCTGTACTCAACATCTATATTGCATTATTCACAAGTAATCTTGCTATATGTAACTTCTTATCTTTATAAATACTTGTGTCAAAGTTAGGCATTAAAATGAAGCCACAAGAAAGACAGCAAATACAACCTTTAGATTTGATGTATTGAGTCTAATAGTATTTGTAAGGAACCTTCTTGAAAGATTTAACTTTAAAAAGCTACCACTTACTAATTTTTTCTGCAAATTAAATTGCTTTTATGAGCTAAGGATTAATTCGATTACCAGTGACTTCATTTGGAAATTTTAGAGGAAAGGAGATAGGATATGATTTATTTTGAGTGTTTAAAGCAGTGGTTCTCAACCTTTCTAATGCCATGACCCTGTAATATAGTTAGTTCCTCATGTTGTGGTGATCCCCAGCCATAAACTTATTTTCGTTACTACCTCGTAACTATAATTTTGCTACTGTTATGAATCGTAACGTAAATATCTGTGTTTTCTGATGATCTTAGACTCTACAGCAGCGGTTCTCAACCTGTGGGTGGCGACTGTTTTGCTACTGTTATGAATGGTAATGAAATATCTGTGTTTTCTGATGGTCTCCGGCTCTCAACCTTTGGTTTGTGACCCACAGGTTGAGAACCACTGCTGTGGAGCATAAGACCATGGGAAAACACAGATATTTACGTTACGATTCATAACAGTAGCAAAATTACAGTTCTGAAGTAGCAATGAATATAATTTTATGGCTGGGGTTACCACAACATGAGGAACTTTGTTAAAGGGTCGTGGCATTAGAAAGGTTGAGAACCACTGGTTTAAAGGAATAATGGAACAGACATTTTAGTATCGTCTTTCACATTAAGGATCTAGAAACTATCATCACCTTTTTTTTTAAATGTTGGTGTTTTAAAAACCTATCCTAATAAAGAGGGAATATGCTAATTGATCATCACTCCATCACAAAGATGGCTGCACCCACAGCTGAGGCCAATGGGAGCCTTAACTAGCAATCAGCAGGGACCTGAGGCTATGCCATCCCCCACCCCCGTGGGGCTTGACAGGAACCTCAGGCCGTGTCCCCCACTTGGCAGGGCTTGACAGGGGACCTCAGGCCACGCCACCCACTGGGCAGGGCTTGACAAGAGACCTCAGGCCTTGCCCCGCACCCGGTGGGGCTTGATGGAAGACCTCAAGGTGCACTTCCTGTCCTGGTGCTGGGCTAGGGGACCTTACCTCAGCACCAGGCTGGGGGTCCTCAGACTGAACCCTCCATCCAGGCGGGGCTTGACAGAGGACTTCAGGCCATGCCTCCAGTCTTGGCACCGGGCCTGGGGATCTCAGGCCACGCCCCCCCCACCCGGCAGGGCTTGACAGGAACCTTAGGCCTGGCCTCCTGCTAGACCAGGGGTTCTCAGGCTGTACCCTCCAACAGGTGGGGCTTGACAGAGAACTTCAGGCTGTGCTCTCCACCCTGGCACCAGGCCAGGGGATCTCAGGCTGCACCCCCTGCCCCAGCACCAGGCCAGGGGACCTGAGGCTGTGCCCCCCTGCCTGGCGGGGCTTGACAGGGGATCTCAAGGTGCACTCCCAGTGCTGGGTTGGGGGAACTCAGGCCGTGCCCTCCACCCAGCAAGGCTTGACAGGGAACCTGAAGCTGCAATCCCGTGCTGGTGGGGCTTGATGGGATACCTCGGGCCATGCCCCCCACCCAGCAGGGCTTGACAGGGGACCTCAATCATGCCTCCTGTCCTGGTCTGGGCTGGCAGACCTCAGGCCATGCCTCCCATCCTGGCACCATGCCAAGGGACCTTAGGCTACATCTCCTGCCCAATGGGGTTTGACAAGGGTGGGACTGGCCGTGTCTGGATCTAGACCACTGTGGGGTAGGGAGGGCGACCGGGTCTGGGTCTCACAATTTTGAGGTATGTATGGGCAGGGACTTGACTCTCAGTCCCGTGGTGTGCCCCAGGCTCTAATAGGAGGAAGATTTTCATATACATTTTAGTAATTTTCTTTCATCTCTGACACGTCTATTATAGAGAAAGGGCAAATAGCAATATTACATTATTTCCTCTAATCAATACCCTTTTAATGTGCATGAATTTCATGCACTGAGCCACTAGTTTTATAGAGATAAAAATTCCAGACCCTCCCCCACTCCTGCCCTAGTTTTGATATGCGACCTATGTCAGTCAGGGTTCAGTCAGGAAAACAGAAGTCCCTCTAGGCTTTCCAGGTGTGAGGGTTTCAATACAGAGAAATAGAGGCTTCCATAGCCATTGGAAGGGTGGAGGAAGTGCATGTCAGGGAAATTGTCCATGACCATCTCAGCCTGCAGCAGGTGGTAGATGTGCTGTTGGTTTGACAACTCCTCTCATGATTGCCTGCATTTGCAGGCTTCTACTTTTCCATGCTTTAGATGATTATCTTTTTTTGACATATTTAACTCAGGATTATATGTGACCTAGGGAAGGGACTGTATTTCCTGGGCCCTCCCCTGTGATTACAGAGAATATAGAAAGAGGCAGTGGTGACACTAAGCTCACAGCTGATCATTTGACACACAACTTGGGGACATGAGCCCTTCCCCTCAACTGATTAGCAGAAAACAATGAAACTACTATTTCTGCCAAGTTTTATTTCTTGTGTTTAGTATTACAAAAACAGGTTTGTTTTCCATATATAGTTATATAGTGTCAAACATTCTTTTTCAATTTAAATATGCACCTTCTTTTCTTCCTTTCTTCTTCCTCCTCCCTCTCCCCTCTCCCCCTTTCTTTTCGATCTCTACAAGAAATAAAAATTATAAAAAAGAATTTAGAAATAATTTTGAGAGATACTACTGAAGCTTTTTACTAATTTGCCTTTCCTCAGATTCAGTGGAAGCAGGAGAGAAGATTGTGAAGACAGCACTGGATACTTTTGGAAGAATAGGTGAGGTTTCTTTGCTTTTACGGTACTAACAATGCATGGGACTTAACAGTTTTATAGGTTAAGGACAGTCCTGATGCCTGATTGCATTTGAACAAAATAGTAGAGTTAGCTATCCCTTCCTGCCTCAAATTGTGGTGCTCTTTTCCTTACTAATAAATGTCATTTACTTTTTCCAGAATAGAGCACTTTCACTTGCATTAAAAACCGGTTCAGGCAGATATCCTTTCTTTTCAGCAATTTTCTTACTTGTGTCTGGAATCTTGTCTGCTGCCTGTTGGTCAGAAGAAGCTGCTTCCCATATTATCTTGACATTTTAAAGCCAAATTTCTTTCTAAAAATTTCATACCACCCTTTGTCATTAAATTCTTGACCTTTATTGAGGTCCTTCATCATCCTTCTGCTTTAAGTTGTCGTATAATGAGTGCTTTTTCTCAAGTCACATTAGTGTCTGTAGCCATGCCTTTCTCACAGCAATCCTGCACCCCATAAAAGCTACATTTCAATATTAGATAAGAAGATATTTCACAAAAAGTGCAGTTTTCATGACTGCTGGTGCAGCTGCAGTGATGACTTCATGAATATATATTTTTTTGTTTACTATGGTCTTTATGGTGGATTCATTTATCTAGAAATGCAGGCAACCACAGTTAGAGCTCTCAATCTATGATACATGTTAAGTAATTCAACTTTAAAAAAAATTAAGGCAAGAAATACTTTTTTTCAAACTCATCAGAGAAATGGACTGGTTGGACTGCAACAAAGCTTTCTGTTTGAAAGCTTAGGCCAGTTATTGTATACTAGGGACCCAGTGCACGAAATTCGTGCACTGGGGATGGGTGATCCCTCAGCCCAACCTGCCCCCTCACACATACTGGGAGCCCTCTGGCCGAGGCTTTAGGCCTTGGGCACCCAGCCATCGCCCTGCAATGGGACAGATGGCTGGCTCCATCCCAGCCCTGCCTCCCCACCCCTCCAGCCAGGGCCTTACCCCAGCCAGCTCACCCCCCGCTAGCACCAGCCTCGGCTCTGCCCACCCAGGCCCGGGATACCTCGGCCACATCCCCCAGGCCTGTGCTGCCTTGGACATGCCCCCTAAATCTCCCCCGAGGCCTGGCTCGCCTCGGCCATGCCCCCACACTCCTGATTGGCTGGTGGGCGTGGTTGGTGGGTATAGCGAAGGTATGGTCACATTTGCATATTACTCTTTTATTAGATAGGATGAGAGTATGCACTGCTACATCCAACAGCTGAACAGACCATAACTTTTCGAAGTTTAAAATTCTAGAGAGGAACATTATTGCAAACTAGCCCAATATGTTTACAGTCTGGAAAATATTCTTTTTTTCTTTTTTCTTCTTTTTTTTTGGTAATTTGAACGTATTCCTTCGTTTTTACTGTCATGCATGTTTGTTTTTCTAGTCATGTTTGGTTGAGCTCATAAGAGATGTGTTCACTCACATATAGTGACAGAGGGATCGAGACCACAAAGGTGGGAAGTCATAGGTGAAAACTGTTACATGATGATGGTTCACCTTAAAATATATAATTTCTTTTTATAAGAGGAATACAATTATGTGTTAAGATATCAGTTTCTTTTTTAAAAAATTATTTATTGTTTAAAGTATTGGTTTTCTTTCTGGGCTTTTGATTTTTGAGTGACAAGGAAAAAATCTTTTAGGCTTTTAACAAAGTGAATTTTGAGGTTAAATGAGGAATGGCATATGGTCACCCCTGAATCCTAAGATTGTAAGAGTTGTGCAATAGCAAATTATATGCTGTAAATAAGATAATAGCATTTTAGCAGAATGTAGAGGTGGAAAATTTAGATATGTAAGTTTGAGAGCAAAGCCCTGATATAATGTGATTCTTGCTGTGGTTTTGTGAATAGATTTTTTTTTTTTTTTGCTTAGGTATAAAATTTTGTTCAATTAATATGCTTGCTTATATAGTTGTGACCTGTATCTTTTTATATTGCAGATATTGTGATTAACAATGCTGGGTGAGTATTTTTTTCCATTTTTAGTAAAGTAATGTACATACAAAGTTTTTTTATTTTTAACTATATTCTCCCTCTCCCCTCTAACCAATATACTCTCAATTTTTTAGAATTCTGAGGGACCGTTCCTTTAGTAGAATAAGTAATGATGACTGGGGTAAGTTGTTTTTAATATATGTCTCTGGAATATACCTGTCCATTTAGTCTTTTAATTTTGATAAATTTCTATATTTAAGAAAAAACTTGCTTTTGTCTACTTCTGCTAATGTAAGTAATGCATAAGTTTTATAACTGGAAGTGATGAACACTTGGAAATAACTGATTGTTTTAAACATTTGAGAAATTTTAAAAAATTTAAATCAGTTGTAAAGTTATTCAAAGGGATTTTATGCCTTTTGATTTGTTTTTCTCTTGAGAGGTTGTCAGTATTTTCTAGCAGTATTAACTCTAACAGCCTTCAGTATGTTTCTCTGACTGTGTGATTCTTATTTCAAGAGCGAGAGCAGAATATGGAAGGGAGCCTGGAGCACTAAAAATGATGGAAATCTTAGTAATGGGTAGGGAAACCTAGATGTAATTTTGAAGCTTCTAATAAGTAGGAAAATTTTCCATTAGGAATGCCACATTGGAAAGATTGAATTTAGAAAATAAACAGATCGCAGTTATGAAAAAATGTTTTTTTTCTATTCACTCTTCTTTGCCCTTGCTTTCATTGGCTATCAGAACTAAAACAAGCAATGGTGGCTGAGCCAATGGCAGGCATGATAACCGAGGTGAATTCTCTCATCGTTTATAGTGTGTGCTCCTGAGGAATATGGCCACAAGTTCTATTGGAAGAAGCAAAATAGCTTTGTGACTTAGACTTAAGAAGGGCTTTTGACTTCCTTTTCCCTTGTAGGAATTGGAGTAAAAAAGAAGCAAAGATCTGTTGGCAAAAGGAGTTTATGTTGGCAGTTTCTTTTCTGCTTTAGTTGGACTGGGATGTTTACTCCTCTGGTTTCATCTCAGCTCATTACTCCTAACTAGTACCTCTCTACCCCCTTTAAATTTATTTTTTTCACTCTTATGTCATTATTCTATCATATACATGAAAACATTTGATGAGACCCAAGATTGAAATAAAAATAAATAAGAATGGTTAAAAACTTAATAATTAAAATATCAAATTAAATCTAAATTGAGTTAAAAAATTAAATCTACAGGTTTTTGTCTATCTGAATCATTCTCCAGGTTGTCTATTCATTAAATTAGCTTTCTTTTTCACTTCCTCCCCTCTCCCCCCTTCTCTCATTTTCTACCCCCCAAACTTCTAATTCTCTCTAACTCATTTATAAACCCTGGGAAAAATCCTATATAATAATCCTATATAATAAAAGAGTAATATGCAAATTGACTGTCATTACAACACACAAGATTGCTGCCCCCATGTGGACACAAGATAGCTGCCACAAGATGGCCAGCAGGGGAGGGCAGTTGGGAGGGATCAGGCCTGTAGGAGAGGGCAGTTAAGAGTGACCATGCCTGCAGGAGAGGGCAGTTTGGGGGTACCCAGACCTGCAGGGAAGGGCAGTTGGAGGGGGGGACGAGACCAGCAGGGGAGAGCAGTTATGGGCAATGAGGTTGTCAGGGGAGGGCAGTTAGGGGTGACCGGATCAGCAGGGGAAAGCAGTTGGAGGGGACCAGGCCTATATGGGAGAGCTGTTGGGGCGACCAGGCTGGCAGTGGAGGGCAGTTAGGGGTGACCAGGCTGGCAGGAGAGGGCAGTTAGGGGCAATTGGGCTGGCAGGAGAGCAGTAAGGCGTCAATCAGGCTGGCAGGGTAGTGTTTAGGGGGTAATCAGGCTGGCAGGCAGAAGTTGTTAGGGGCAATCAGCAAGGCAGGCAGGAGAGCAATTGGAAGCCTTCAGTCCTGGGTTATGAGAGGGTTGTCCAACTGCTCGTTTAGGCCTGATGCTCAAGGGGTCCCAGATTGGAGAAGGTGAAGGCTGGACTGAGGGACAGTCTCTCCCTCAAACCCCCCCCCCCCCCATGTATGAATTTCATGCACTGGGTCTCTAGTAGGGATATACTGAGAATTTTGTAAATATTTCTTGATGATGAACTGTGTGGTGTGATTATGCTTTAATTAATGTTTGTGTTGAGTCCCAACTCTATATGTAAAATTAATGATTTTTTTAATATAAAGTAGGCATAAATTAAAGATGGCATTGTACCATATTTACCTGTCATGGGAAATACCATGATCTCAAAGGTGTTTTTCCCAGGAGGAGACTTATCCATTGCACTCTGGATATGCTGACCCCTGTGATGTTCCTAAATGTGGGTAATTCGACTTCATAATTTGTGATAGTGGAGGACTATATTGTCAATTACCCCTGGGAAAAAAAGATGTCATTGTATTTAGATATGTACAGGGTTTCAACAATTTTATCATAAATAATAGGCAAAACAGGTATGATTGGTTTTTCCTAATTGGAACAAAGGCAAAAATATTTACTCAGTTGATTTTGAATGGTAGGTTTATAATGAACATCTCTTTATAAGTAAATCATTGCTTATGTTGGTTCTGAGAAATGTCTATTGGAATTTTTGACAAAATATATAATAAAAATAATTTCTTGTTTTAGATTTAATCCATAAAGTTCATTTGTGGGGCTCATTCCAAGTGACCCGGGCAGCATGGGATCACATGAAGAAACAGAAGTTTGGAAGGTAGAGTTGCATATGGCTTTCCTGGGAGATTAGAAATGTGTGTGTGTTCTTGTGTAGAGGGAATGATCATTGCTTTGATATTGAGGAAAACATTATCATATATGTGTGGGCATTTTAGATAGAGTTTTGGCACATACCCTCTCATTAAATTGGTCATTTAGTTATAGATTAGCTGAGCTGGATAGCTTTATGTATTTTTTTCACCTCTTACTTTTAATTATTAATTTTTCTCCTGTGCTGACATTTTAGCCGTGTAAATATTGAAGACTTAGCTGTACTTTATTCTCTAACCAAAATGTCATTTTGTGTATCTAGTGACTAATTCAGGAAAGCTGAGTGGCTGTTTCCTGTTAGTTGGTACTTGTGAGACATGAGATAGTCTTTATAAACTGTTTAGGAACTGTATAGAACTCTCATAGTTGTATCTCTGTGAGTACTCAGAATGTGGTAGAGCTAGTAAATATGTCAGATTTGGTGAGATGATGAGATGGCATTGTTTTATTTTTTATTTTTATTTATTTTTTCTAATCTTTATTGTTCAGTTTATTAATTACATTGTTTCCTCTTTTTATCCCCCTATAGCTTCCCTCCACCCTGTACCTATCCCACCCTCCACCCTCACCTCCCCCTCCCCACTGTCCTCTCCCATAGTTGCATGATTTTTGTCCAGTCTCTTGCTGCACTTCCCACAACCCTTTTCTCCCCAAGAATTGTCAGTCCATTCCCTCTCTATGTCCATGTCTCTGTTATATTCACCAGTGTATCCTGTTCAACAGCCTATCAATTCACTTGATTTTTATGTTCATTTGTTGATAGATGTGTATTTGTTGTTCATAATTTATATTTTTACCTTTTTCTTCTTCCTCTTCTTAAAGAATATCTTTCAGCATTTCATATAATGTTGGTTTGGTGGTGATGAACTCCTTTAGCTTTTTCTTATCTGCGAAGCACTTCATCTGACCTTCAATTCTGAATGATATCTTCGCTGGATAGAGTAATCTTGGTTGTAGATTCTTGCTGTTCATCACTTTGAATATTTCTTGCCACTCCCGTCTGGCCTGCATCGTTTCTGTTGAGAAATCCGCTGACAGTCGTATGGGTGCTCCCTTATAGGTAACCAACTGTTTCTCTCTTGCTGCTTTTAATATTCTCTCTTTGTCTTTTGCTCTTGGCATTTTAATTATGATGTGCCTTGGTGTGGTCCTCTTAGGGTTCCTATATATTGGGGTTCGGTGCACTTCTTGGACTCCTAAGTCTATTTCTTTCACCAGGTGTGGGAAGTTTTCAGTCACTATTTCTTCAAATAGGTTTTCATTGTCTTGGCCTCTCGCTTTTTCTGGCACCCCTATAATTTGGATGTTGGTATGCTTGAGGTTGTCCCAGAGGCCCCTTACACTATCTTCAATTTTTTGGATTCTTTTGGTTTCTTGCTTTTTCAGCTGAGTGGATTTTACCTCTTTGTATTTCAAATCTTTAACTTGGTTCTTGGGGTGCTCCAGGGCACTTTCAGGTCTTTGTATAATATTTTTTGTTTCAGTCAGTGTATGCTTAATTTCTGGTTGGTCCTTTTTCATATCCTTGAGAGTCTGCTTTATATCCTTGAGGGTTTCTTTCATTTCCTTGTAGGACTCATTCATTTCCACATTGATCTTGATCATTTCCACGTTGGTCTTGATCATTTCTTTGCAGCTCTCGTTTATATCCTTGAGGGTGTTGTTCATTTTCTTGTAGGACTCATTCATTTCCTTTGTGGTCTTGCTTATTTCCTTATAGGCCTCGATCTTTTGTTGGAGCCTCTTAAAAAACCCTATAACCGTGGTTCTGAATTCCATGTCCAGTCGTTTTTTTTACTCCATTTCTTTCACATCTGATTTCTTTCCATGTTGCTGCATGGTGGCTGCTTCCCTGAGTTGGTCAGTTAGCTTTGTGTGGTAGACTTCCTACTAGGGATAGTGGCTCAGCCTCCCCGGTTACCTCAGGTGGATATGGGCTGCACAGTCTTGCTGAAGTTAAGCTCAGTTAATCATTGTTAGCACTTGGAAGGTTGACCTCCAGGCCAATTGTCTGTGAAGCTCAGCTGTGCTCAGGTTGGGTGGGTGGAGTCTCCGGGCCAAGCAGACAGTGTTAGCTCCGCCCTATGCAGCCCCAGGGACTCTGTGCCGGGGGCAATGGCAGCCAGCACCTCTGAGAGAGAGCTGCTGCCGAGCTCCACTGGCTGCTGGTTGCCGGGGAATTCAGACTTTCCCAAAATGAGTCTGCATGCGCAATGTCTCACCCAGGGTCGTAAAACAAAGCAGTCTGACGGTTTCCCGAATGAGAGGCAAGTCGCGGTGCGCTCTCTGCGCCGTCACGCAGCCGAGCTGTTCGCGCAAGCCGCCTTCTCCACAAGCCGGGAGACCCGGCAGCACCCGAGCTTCGGCGTGCCCTCCCACTGTCCAGTTTTCACCCTGTGTGATAGTGGGTTCTCTGGACTTCGCCCAGAGCTGGAGAATCAGTCCAGTGGGACGCCTTTGTCTCCCTGTTCGAGAAAACTGGCCGGTTTTCAGCCGCCCGCCCTCTCCGTGGCGTGCACTCCAAACCTCTCTCCGTGCGAATCTTTCAACGCTGTTCGCCACCGCTCCTCCGAGTCACAGTGTCTTATCTTCACTTTTATTTGTGGAATTTTCACTCGGCGAGCTTTCTGGTGATTCTGGAAGGTGTTTGTTCTTTCGTTAAGTTGTAGTATTAAAATTGCTGATTATGACAGCAAGATAGGTGTTTTGCCTTTGCCGCCATCTTAGTTCCCTTAGTTCGAGATGGCATTGTTTTAATATGAGGTATTTAATGTTATTCAGAAAGAGATAGGGTGAAAGTGGTGAGGATTGAAGAATTAGAACTGCTTTATCTAATATTTCTTACTCAAATTTTAATGTACGTATTGCCAGTTTATTTTATTTATAAATATTTATTGTTGTTTTCAATAGATAATGAATGAATATTCTTATACTTGAATTTATTTGGTTCTAAACAGGAATCCTTTTTAAAGTTAAATCTTATATTGCCGAGACCGGTTTGGCTCAGTGGATAGAGCATCGGACTGCGGACTGAAGGGTCCCGGGTTCGATTCCTGCAAGGGCATGTACCTTGGCTGCGGGCACATCCCTGGTAGGGGGCGTGCAAGAGGCAGCTGATCGATGTCTCTCTCTCATCGATGTTTCTGACTTTCTATCCCTCTCCCTTCTGCTCTATAAAAAATCAATAAAATATATTAAAAAAAATAAAGTTAAATCTTATAGTTGAAGTTTGAGAGATTACTTATTTATTATTATTATCATTTATTTTTAATTTTTATTTATTGATTTTAGAGAGTGAGAGGGAAGAAAGGAAGAAGAGAGAGTGACAGAAAGAGAGAGAGAGAAAAACATTGTTTTGCTGTTGACTTATTTATGCTTTCATTGGTTGTTTCTTATATGTGCCCTGACTGGGGTAACCTTATCATATTAGTATGGTGCTCTAACCAACTGAGCTACCTGTTCAGGGCCGAGATTAATTTTATTATTAATATTTTTTAGATGTATGAATCATGACTGTAAGAATATGATGGCAATATACAGAGTTGTTTTTGACAGGTGTAATAGTTCTGAAAAGAACAAAAGATGTACAGTTGCAGCATTATCAAATCCTAGCAAATATGATATTGGGGGATTGATTTTCCTTTTAGGATAATTATGACTGCATCGGCTTCAGGAATATATGGCAACTTTGGACAGGCAAATTATAGTGCTGCAAAGCTGGGTGTTCTGGGCCTTTCAAATACTCTTGCAATTGAAGGCCAGAAAAACAACATTCATTGTAATACTATTGCTCCTGTTGCTGGATCACGGATGACCAAGACTATCTTGCCTGAAGGTAAGTAGCTTTGATTTTTCAGCACTGTTACCCACAAATCTGTGTAAACTGACCTTTGCAAAAGTATTTAATTTTCTGAATAGTTAAAAAAAAATATTTTCCTACAGCTTAAAATAGCAGTATGTATAATTTGTGTTTATTATAAAAATTTTTAAAAAGCACAAGGGATATATTAAAAAATAAGCCATAATTCTACCACTCTGAGATACACTTTTAAAAATATATATATTTTATTGATTTTTTTACAGAGAGGAAGGGAGAGTGATAGAGAATCAGAAATATCGATGAGAGAGAAACATCCATCAGCTGCCTCCTGCACACTCCCTACTGGGGATGTGCCCACAACCAAGGTACATGCCCTTGACCAGAATCGAACCCGGGACCATTCAGTCCGCAGGCCGACACTCTATCTACTGAGCCAAACCGGTTCCGGCCTGAGATACACTTTCATTCTTTTTCTCTGCAGAGGTACATAAATATATTTTTTACAGAATGTGGTAATATCATTCTTACTGTTTTAAAATAATAATTAAAAAAAATTAGTAGACTATTGAACCAATGGTTGTTTAGTAGCATGTTGTTTAGTCTCCATGTGTTTGTATTTTTTCTAGATTTCCCTTGTAATTGAGTTCTAGTTTCATGCTGTTGTCAGAAAAGGCACTTGATATGATTTCAGTATTCTTTAATTTATTAAGACTTGTTTTATGGCTAAATGTGACATATCCTGGAGAATGTTCCATTTGCATTTGAAAAGACAGTATTCTGCAGTATTTGGATAAAAGGTTCTGTAATATCTATTAACACCATCTGATATGTCGTTTAAGGATAGTGCTTCCTTATTGGTGTAGTGGTAATGAACTTCTGTTGTTTTAGCTTCTCTGGGAAACTCTCATCCAATTTTGATTAGTAACCTTGCCCCATAGCATATTCTGGCAGGTAAGTTTTTCCTTGTCATCATTTTAAATATATCCCTTCTGGCCTGCAGAGATTCTACTGAAAAATCATCTGATAGTCTTATAGGGTTTCCCTTGAATGTGAAAATCTTTTTTCTCTTGCTACCTATAAAATTCTCTCTCTTTTAACTTTTAACATCTTTATTATAAACTAGAGGCCTGGTGCATGAAATTCATGCACAGGGGGTGAGGGGTGTTTTTCAGCCCAGCCTGTATCCTCTCTATTCTGGGACCCCTGAGAGGATCAGACCTAAACGGGCAGTCGGACATCCCTCTCACAATCCAGAACTACTGGCTTTCAATTGCTTGCCTGCCTTTTTCCTCATCGCCCCTAACCACTTCTACCTGCCAACCTTATCATCCACAAACCACTTCCCTGCCAGCCTGATTGATGCCAAATTGCTCCCCTACTAGCTTGTTTGTCCCTAAATGCCCTCCCCAGTAGGCCTAGTCTTCTCCAACTGACCTTCCCTGCAGGCCCTGTGGTCCCGAACTTCCTTTCTCTGCTGGCCTGGTCACCCCTAACTGCCCTCCCCTGCAGACTTGATCACCCCCAACTGCCCTCCCTTGCAGGCCTAGTCCCTCTCAACTGCCCTCTCCCGCTGGCCTGATCACCTACAACTGCCCTCCTTTGCAGGCCTGGTCCCTCCCAACAGCCTTCCCTTGCTGGCAATCTTGTGGTGGCCATCTTGTGTCCACATGGGGGCAGGATCTTTGACCACATGGGGGCAGCCATCTTGTGTGTTGGAGTAATGATCAGTTTGCATATTATTCTTTTATTAGATAGAATAGAGGCCTGGTGCATGGGTAGGGGCCAGATGGTTTGCCCTGAAGGGTATCTAGGATCAGGGTGGGGGTTCTTTGGGGGATGGGTCGGCCTGAGCAAGGGCCTTGTGGTGGTTTGTAGGCCAGCCATATCCCCAGTGACCCAAGCAGAGGCCCTGGTTTCTAGGGTTTATTTATCTTCTATAATTGAAACTTTGTAGTCTGGAGCAGAGCCAAGGCTCCTGCTCACTCTGTGGCTGCAGCCATTTCTGTTGGGGTTTATTTACCTTCTATAATTGAAACTTTGTAGCCTTAAACAGAGGCCAAGAAAAGCCAGGGCAGGCAGAAAGCTTGCCCGGGGCAACTCTAGCTTCTTGCTCTCTCCAGCTCTGTGGCTGCCACCATTTTTTTTGGAATTTATTTATCTTCTATAGTTGAAACTTTGTAGCATTGAGTGGAGGCCTGGGCTGTCCAGGGTGTGCAGAAAGCTTGGCTTCCTCCATCATCAGGGAAACCCAATCCTCCCTCCTCTCTCCATGGCCACAGACATCTTGGTTGGGGTTAATTTGCATACTTTTTCCTGATTGGATGTTGGGTGTGGCTGGTGGTCATGGCTTGTGGGTATAGTGGGGGTATGGTCAATTTGCATATTACTCTTTTATAAGATAGGATGTGTTGGAATAGATTTATTTATTTATTTCCCCCCCAGTAGTTCTATAGTTATGTGTTTTTTTTATTTTTAAAATGACAATAAATATGCTTCTAAAACATGTGTGTTTATTATTTTTTAAAATTTAATTAATCTTTATTGTTCAGATTATTGCAATTGCACCTCTTTTTCCCCCCATTGCTCCCCTCCACACAGTTCCCACCCCACCCTCTGCCCTTATCTCTCCCCGCCACTGTCCTCTTTTATAGGTGTACGATTTTTGTCCAGTCTCTTCCCGCACCCTCCACACCCTTTTCCCCCCAAGAGTTGTCAGTCCACTCCCTTTTTATGCCCCTGATTCTATTATATTCACCAGTTTATTCTGTTCATCAGAATATTTATTCACTTGACTTTTAGTTTCACTTGTTGATGTATTTGTTCATAAGTTTAATCTTTACTTTTTTCTTCTTCTTCCTCTTCTTAAAGAATACCTTTCAGCATTTCATATAATACTGGTTTGATGGTGATGAACTCCTTTAGCTTTTTCTTATTTGTGAAGCTCTTTATCTGACCTTCAATTCTGAATGATAGCTTTGCTGGATAGAGTAATCTTAGTTGTAGGTTCTTGCTATTCATCACTTTGAATATTTCTTGCCACTCCCATCTGGCCAGCATAGCTTCTGTTGAGAAATCAACTGACAATCATATGGGTGCTCCCTTGTAGGTAATTAAGTGTTTTTCTCTTGCTGCTTTAATATTCTGTCTTTGTCTTTTGCTCTTGGCATTTTAATTATGATGTGTCTTGGTGTGGTTCTCTTTGGATTCTTTTCGTTTGGGGTTTTGTGTGCTTCCTGGACTTGTAATTCTATTTCTTTCACCAGGTGGGGAACGTTTTTTGTCATTATTTCTTCAAATAGGTTTTGAGTATCTTGCTCTCTCTCTCTCTTCTTCTGGAACCCCCATAATTTGGATGTTGGTATGCTTGAGGTTGTCCCAGAGGCTCCTTACACTATCTTCAACTTTTTGGATTCTTTTTCTTTTTGCTGTTCGGGCTGAGGTTTTGTTTGTTTGTTTGTTTTGTTTTTGTTTGTTGCTTCTTTGTATTTCAAATCTTTGACTTGATTCTTGTGGTTCTGTAGTGTACTGTTAAGTTTCTATAATATTTTTCATTTCAGTCAGTGTATGTTTAATTTCTAGTTGGTGCTTTTTCATATCTTCGAGGGTCTTGCTAACTTTGTCAGCTTTTTCTAGGAAATTCTTGAAAAATCTTATAACTGTGGTTTTGAACTCTATATCCAATTGTTTGTTTTCCTCTATTTCTTTGATCTGTGATCTGTTTCTTAGCATCCTTCGCTGCTTTCCTGAATTGGTCAGCTGTGTCTATGCTGGGAGAACTTCTGTGGTGGAGGCACTCTTATTAGGCAAGATTTGCAAAATTGCAAAAGCCTCTGTGCTCAGCTTGGATGGGTGGAGTTTTAGGGTGGAACAGACAGCCTTGGCTTCCCATCAGCCCTGTTCCTCGAGGCCCCTGGGTCTCAGTGTCCCTTGGTAATTGCTGCAAGCACCTCTGAGAGAAAGCCGCCCTCAAGTTTTACCTGCTGGCAGACAGTCCAGTTTCTCCCCGAATGAGTCATGGTTTCCGGAAACTTGCTCGGAACTGGAGTTCATTGCCATCTGGAGCTTTTTTCTTCATCTTGGTTTAGAAAGCCAGCTGCACACTGAGCTTCTCTGCATGCACGCACGCCTCTGGAACTCTGCCTTCTGCCGCTCCTGAAGCAGCATGCTTTCCCTTTTCCTGATGGTCCAGATTCCCCCTAAATGAGTCTGGTTTCCTAGCATCTCACCCAGGACTGGAGATCATTGGTGTTGGGAGCCTCTGTTTCCTCCTGCTTTAGGAAGCCAGCCATGCACACCGCCGCCCTTCCTCTCCGCATGCGCACGTCTCCATACCTCAGGCTTTTCCAGCTCCTCTGATTCTCAATGTGCTTTCTTTCCTCCTCTAGTTGTAGAGTTTCCACTCAGCCAGCTTTTCTGTGGTTCTGGATGGTGCCCGTTTTGTCTTTTAGTTGTAGTTTTGATATTGTTGTACAAGGCAGCAGTTTAAGTGTTTACCTATGCTGCCATCTTGGTTTCTTCTGGAACAGATATCTTTAGGTTCATGTTTTTTAAGACTCTCTGAGCTTCCTGAACCTGGATGTCTTGTTTTCTTCTACAGATTAGGGAAGTTTTCAAGGACTTTTTCTTCAAATGCCTTTTCTACCCCTTTCTTTCTCTTGCCCACTTCTAGGATCCCTGTAATGTGAGTGTTAGTATGCTTTATGTTGTTCTAGAGGTCCCTTAAACTACATTTATTTATTTTTGCTTCTTTTTGCTGCTCTGATGGAATGATTTCCACTGTTGTGTCTTTCAGATTGCTGATCTGTTCTTCGTATCAACCATTCTGCTATTAATTCCCTCTAATTTATTTTTTATTTCAGTTACATTCGTCATCTCTGATTGCTTTTTTCTTGTGTTTTTTTCCTTTGTTGAAGTTCTCCCTGTGCTCTTTCATTATTCTTCTGAGTATAGTGAATATCTTTATGACTATTATTTTGAACTTTTTATCAGGTAAATTACTTATGTTTGTTTAATTAGTGTTTCAGTTTTATTTTGTTCTTTTGTTTAGAGTGTATTTCTATATCTCCTTATTTTGTTTGATTTTCTGTCTTGTGTCTATGAGTTAGGCAACACAGCTACTTTTCCAGTCTTGAAGGAGCAGTCTTGCATAGGAGTGTATTGATTGTGTGTGCTCAATGGTTTTGGCACACTGGCTAGAACTCGAACGGGTGTAGTTCTGGGGAGTCCCAGGACGCACTATGTCAAGGCCACTTTGGTGGAATGGCTGGAGCTGGAGCAGGTGTGGGTTGGGATCTCCTAGGGCACTGCCATTCTGGGACTGCCTTGGTGGGATGGCTGGATCTGCAGTTGGTGTGGGCCTGGAGGTCCTGGGGGGGGGGGGGGGCGGTACTGTGTTTTGCTTGGCTTGGCAGAATGGCTGAAGCAGGGGTGTGTACTTCTGGTGCTGTCTGGTTGGACAGCTAGGTATGGAGGAGGCATGGGCTAGGGGTGACTTAGGATATGACTTACCAGTTCTATCTGGCAGGACAGTTAGATTGCATGCAGGTTGGGGAGGGGGATCCCGGGATAGTCTTCACTGGAGCCATCTTTGGGGGATAGTTGGTGCTGGTGTGAGCCAGGGACTCAGGGAAATGGAATGGCCATGGCAGGCCAGCTAGAGTGCCTGTACTGTGTTCCAACCCCTGCTATTGAGGTGGAGGGGGTAACATAAAAATGATGCTCTTTGCTACATCTGATCCTGGAGAGAGTTCCAGTAGTTCTCCACCCATGTGGCAGGCACTTTAGGGTTTGTAAATGGATTTCCTCACATATAGGCTAGGTGCCCTTTAGACTGCTGTTTTCTCACTGTGCCCCAGGGCAGGTGGTCTGTATGCGGGCCCCTCAGTGATATTCTTAATCCAGGCCACTGTGTTGGGGATGGGTCCTCTCATTACCATATCTTCATATCACCCACCCTTCTCTGTCTGGTCCCTATGTCATTTGTTGTGCAGAAGCTGCTCAGTTAGCCCCAAGTTTCTCTTCAGGAGAAATTTCTCTGTATGTAGGGTATATTCAGTGTGTTAGTGGGAGGAAGTGTGTTTAGGATGTTTCTATGTCATTATTATCTTGCAACCCTATTTTGGTTTTCATTACCTTTTATAATAGCTTAGAAAAAGCTGAATATTAATTTTGCACTGATATTTCTTCTCTCCCTCTGAAATATCCACTAACAGGCTATTATAAGAATTATTTGTTAAGAAACATGATTTTATGAGTAATGTGTGGAGACATTTGCAGTTTCTTTTTTCTATTTCAAATATATTTGATAAATGGAAAGAAATATATGTAACTTAGATGTTTCTTACATGAAATAAAACATAATCCTAGAATGAATAGCCATGAACCAACTTCCCAAATTATATTAGTTATTTACTGTTCTGTGATAAATTATTCCAAACTTTAGTGGACTAAAACAACAAACATTTGTTATCTCACACAGTTTCTGGGATCAGGAGTTTTCAGTGGCTTGGCTGGGAAGGTTTGGGGTTTAATAAAGATGTTTTCTGTAATGAGGTTTAATGAAGATAGTTTCTGGGACTCTCGTCATTTGATATCTTGACTGGGTCAGAGGATTCACTTCCAAGCTCATACATGCACATGACAGTTAGCAGGAGGCCTCCATTCCCTCCTAGCTGTGTGTGGAGACCCCAGTTTCTCATAATGTGGTTTTATTCATAGGACTACTCTTGGTAGAACAGCTGACTTCTCCCAGAGCTAATAATTTGAAAAAGAGAAACAGGTAGCAGACAGAAGTTGCAGTATCTTTTCATTTCTGAAGTGTCCTATTCTAGTGGTCACAGAGAATAATCCTGGTACATTGTGGGAAGGAACTACAAAAAGGAATGAATAAGAGGAGATGGGGAATTACTGGGGCCATTTTGAAGTCTAGCTGTTATGCAATCTCCAAATCGGGGCATTACCAATAACTTAAATCTATTTTTGTTATTCTTTCATTCCAATCCTCTTGCTTCCCCAAGATGTAATCACTGAAAGAAAATGATTGGCTTTCACTTCTATACCATTTTTCCTTAAAAAATACTAAACCATTTAAATATTAATTAAATTTAAAAATAAGTACATGGCTAAAAACTCTTTATTTGATTTGCTTGTTTTGATATTTATAAAATTGTAATATACCGTGTTTTGGGAGGTTGCTCTGATTTTTTTGCACAATGTTATATTTCTAAGATTAATTTATGTTATTTATAGCTGTAGTTCACTCATTTTTATAATAGTTCTGTAATAGTTTATTATGGGAACTTATCTAATTCTTATTAGAAGACATCTGTTGTTGTTTTTTTCCAGTTTCCATTCTTGTTCATGTATCCAGAGTTATACAGCACGGATATTTCTAGGTTGTGTATTTAGAAGTAAAATGGCTGAATTATGGAATATACTAATACTAAACTTTATGTAATGCTAAGTACTTTTCAAATGGGTTAAGCCAATGTAACATTCATCAGTGGTTACAGAGTTCTCAGCGATCTATGGTTGGGTTGGGGTTTTCCAGTATCACGCGAGGCTCCATAGTTCGCTAGAAGAATTCACTGAACTCAACATAGCTGTTATGCTCATGGTTGTGATTTTTTATAGTGAAATATACAAGTTAAGATCAACTAGGGGGAAAGGCATACAGGGTGAAATTCATGAGAAACGAGGATGGATGCTATAAAATGTTGCCAACCAAGGAAGCTCTTCTGAGCCTTGGTGTCTAGGTTTTTTATTGGAAGTCAGGCATGTAAGCAAGCAGCTCCTGTGTGATTTACCTCAGCCACTCAAACTCCATCCCCTCAGAGCAAAAAGACTTATCCTAAGTCACATCCTTAGCATAAACCATCTGACCAAACTGGTTCAGCATGGCCCAGGGACTCGGGCATACAGAAACACTCCTACTAGGTCGCATATTCCAAAGACTCAGAGCTCAACCTTCCTGAGCTGACCACGCTCCAGTCCTGAAGATAGACCTTTCTTAGGATTGTGCAAAGTTTAAGCAATCCTGGCCTGCCGAGTTAACCCTTTTCTATGCCTGGGCCTTCCCAAAATTTGGCATTATTTGTATGTGTCAATCTAGTGAGTATAAAATTGTATCTCATTGTGATATTCTCAGGAATTTCACTTACCTCTTTCATCCTGTTTTTTGTTCATAAAATTGGGCTTAAGATGCCAGCTAATGTTGGAGTTTGGAATGTATTTTGAATACTGGAAAGCAAGAATATTTACTAACATTATTAGTGACGATATGTGAAATAAAATGCAAGATAGAAGTATTCTCCCGGTGTGACATGTTCTTTTCTCCTTTTTTCTCACCTAAGATAATAGATGGTAAGTTGGATTTCATTGATATATTAATTGTTGCATTCAATACTATAAAGTTAGTCAATTCAAACATCTGTACAGGTTAAGAATTTGTTTTGTCATATCATTAAGATAGTTGGATTCTCCCTTTGGTTTTCTCCTCCTGCTTGTAACCGAGAGTGGAGAACAGTGTACCTTTGGATTTTTTGTATACTTGAGAACTTTTAGAGGCTATGAAATGAAAAGTTTTTGGAGCTACTCTTTAATTTATAGGGATTGTAAATGTCATTTTGGTTATTTAGCATCCTATCTAATAAAAGAGTAATATGCAAATTTGACTGTACCTTTGCTACCCAACCAGCCATGCCCACCAGCTACGCCCATCAGCCAATCAGGAGCGTGGGGCGTGTCTGAGGCAGCTCGGGCCTGGGGGGCCATGTCTTAGGCGGCCCGGGTCTGGAGGGGTCTGGGGTGTGTGTCTGAGGCTGCCCTGGCCTGGGGGGCATGGCTGAGGCATCCTGGGCCGTGATGGGGGTGGCCAATGCAGCCCGTATCTGAGGCAGCCCAAGCTGCAGGGGGCATGGCTGAGGCGGCGCGGGACTGGGGGGCTGTGTCTGAGGCAGCCAGAGCTGCCGGGGGGCTGGCCAAGGCAGCCCGAGCTTGGGGGTGTGTGGCCGAGGTGGCCCAGGGCCTGGGGGGGCATGGCCGAGGTAGGCTGGGCCTGGGGGGGGCATGGCCGAGGCGGCCCAGGTCTCGGGGAGGGTGTGTCCGAGGCAGCCCGTGCTAGCGGGGGGCAAACTTGGGCTAAGCCCCTGGCTGGAGGAGTGAGGGGGCGGGGCTGGGATGGAGCCAGCCATCTGCCCCATGTCAGGGTGATGGCTTGGTACCCAAGGCCTAAAGCCTCGGCCAGAGGGCTCAGTGAGGGGGCAGGTTGGGCTGAGAGATCACCCACCCCCCAGTGCATGAATTTTGTGCACCGGGCCCCTAGCATTAATATAAAATTGTATTTCATAATTTCACAATTAAAATATGCAATTATTTTATTTTAAAAAATTTCTTGTTGATTAAGTTATTACATATGTGTTCTCATCCCCCCATTAGCCCTTCCCATCACCCCTATTCATGCCCTCACCCCCCGGTTGTCTGTATCCATTGGTTAGGCCTATATAGTTGATCTCTCCCCTTTGCCCCCACCCTCTCCTTTTGAGGTTTGAAAGTCTGATTGATATTTCTCTATCTCTGGATTTGTTTTTGTTCATCAGTTTGTGCTGCTTATTCTTTAGAGACTACAAAGTATATTAACAAATTGTATCTCATTTGAGCCTTATTCCAACTCAATGGAATAGTCAGGGAAAGCATTTTACTTACCATCTTATTGAGAAGACATGTCCAGGGAAGTTGAGTGATGTGTTCACAGTCCTAATTGCCTGCTTGGCAGGGCTAGCAGTAAAATCCAGATTTTCGTACTCCTTGTGTGGTACCTTTTGCCTGATTATGTTGCTCACAAAAAGGATGAAATGGGAAAATATTTCTTACACTTTGTTACTCATCAGTAATGGTTGCAAGGTTCATTTCACATCATCATCTTATGCAGTTGCAAGGTTCATCTCACATCACGATCTCCCTGACATTACAATTATCAAGGCAGGCTGTATTTTTTTTTTTTTTTAGTTTTCTACCTTCTGGTTAAATGGCTGGGAGAGCAAAATAGTTTTGGGAACGAATGGTAGCTAAGTTCCTTATGTCATACATAGCTCTGCTCACCACTGTTTGCTTAGGCTGCTCTAACTGACTTCTCCTGAATAATGTGTTATCCATCTTGGAAAAGGTATGTCTAATGGATGTAATATTCAAAGCTTGAGAGAACTTTAAGAATATCTCTATTGCGATGGAAAAAGTTATTTGAAAAGCCTCGAGTGTTAGTCTAATTATGTACATCGAAATTTGTGCTTGTTATTTGTCTCTGAATTGCCTATCATTTTAAAACTAAGAAATTTTCAGAAAGTAAAATGATTGCTTAAATGTGTACATATTCTTGTTTATAAACTTTTTGGGGGATATTTGTTTCAGATATTGTGGAAGCACTGAAGCCAGATTACGTGGCACCCCTGGTCCTTTGGCTGTGCCATGAAAGTTGTGAGGAAAATGGTGGCTTGTTTGAGGTATTCAATACCTTCCTTCTTTCTTTCAAAGCAATATTGTATAATTAGATATAAAAATGATTTAGAAATTAGTATTTTTTAGTTGCTCACATTTTTAAAACTCAGCATCAATTGATTTTTAAAAATCTTATGGTTATTTTATAATTAAGGAACTTTTTGAGAAAGTAACTGCAACTTCATAAATTCTCTTTTTACTTTGTTCTTCATTTCTGATATTCTTTTTTTTTTAAATATATTTTATTGATTTTTTACAGAGCAGAAGGGAGAGGGATAGAAAGTCAGAAACATCGATGAGAGAGAGACATCGATCAGCTGCCTCTTGCACGCCCCCTACTGGGGATGTGCCTGCAGCCAAGGTACATGCCCTTGCCGGAATCGAACCCGGGACCCTTCAGTCTGCAGTCCGACGCTCTATCCACTGAGCCAAACCGGTCTCGGCCATTTCTGATATTCTTACCAAATGAAAATGGGCTGGTTTGGGGTATACAGTCAATTATATAAAGTCTCATTGAGTTTGAGAAATTCAGTGGTAAAGAGGAAGAATGAGCTTAGGGCTTAGAGTCAGCCAGGTCAGATTTTTAGTTCTTATTTTGGTAGTTGCTAACTGGCTGGAATTTTGTACAAATTAACCTCGCTGAAGTTTAGTTTTTTTGTTCAACCAAAAATCATACTTTTAAATTCTTAGTATAGAACCTAGTACATAGTATATAGCAGTCACCCCTCAGTCCTATCTAATAAAAAAGTAATATGCAAATTAACCATTAACCCACTATACCCACAAGCCACACCCACCAGCCAATCAGGAGTGAGTATCCCAAGATGGCTGCAGCACGGACCGAGTAGGAGGCTTGGGCTTTCCCAGCAATGGAGGAAGCCAAACTTTCCACACATCCTGGGCGATCTAGCCTCCACTCAAGGCTACAAAGTTTCCATTATAGAAGATAAATAAATCCCAGATACCAGGGCCTCCACTTGGGTCGCCGAGGGGCATGAGCAGCTTGCAAACCACCACAGGCCCTTCTCCCAGGCCACCCTACACCCCAAGAGGCCCTCTACCCTAATCTGGGACATCCTTCAGGGCAAACCAGCTGGCCCCTACCTGTGCACCAGGCTCTATCCTATCTAATAAAAGAGTAATATGCAAATTGACCATCACTACAACATACAAGATGGCTGCCCCCATATGATCAAAGAATGCTGCTCCCATGTGGATACAAGATGGCCACCACAAGATAGCCAGCAGGGGAGGCCAGTTGGAAAGGACCAGGCCTGCAAGGGAGAGCAGTTGGGGGCAATCAAGCCTGCAGGGGAGGGCAGTTAGGGGTGACAAGACCAGCAGAGGAGGAAAGTTGGGAGTGACCAGGCCTGCAGGGAAGGTCAGTTGGGGAGGATCCAGGCCTGCAGAGGAGAACAGTTGGCTGGGGGAACAAAGCCTGTAGGGGAGGGCAGTTAGGGTTGACCATGCCTATAGGGGAGGGCAGTTAAGGGGTGACCACGCCTGCAGGGGAGGCATTTAGGGGCAAATAGGCTGACAGGAGAGCAATTAGGCATCAATCAGGCTGGCAGGGGAGTGATTAGGGGGTGATCAGGCTGGCAGGCAGAAGCAGTTAGGGGCAATCAGGAAGGCAGGCAGGTGAGCAGTTGGGAGCCGGCAGTCCTGGATTGTGAGAGGGATGTCCAAATGCCCATTTAGGCCCGATCCCGATAGGATTGGGTCTAAACGGATATTTGGACATCCCTCGAGAGGTCCCAGATTGGAGAGGGTACAGGCTGGGCTGAGGGACACCCCTCCTCCAGTGCATGAATTTTATGCCACAGGCCTCTAGTTTAAATATATCAGTATAGCATGAATTTAGTCTGGATTTTATAGATCAGTAAACACAACTTACTATTTATCTTAACTTTAAAAATAAACTCCTGTTTCCTTGTTGCAAAGCTTTAAATGTTTATTTAAAATTAAAAAACACACACATATGATTCCACCATTCATTGAGACCCATTGTCAAACTCCATTTAAATCTCTTTATGCCACTTTTTGCATTTTTTCTCTCATTTGAGTTTGATCACTTTTTACCTTTCTAGCATGAACTATTGATATATTTTATGATGCCCCTCCTTCTCTAGTAATAATGAACCTGTTGTATGAGGCATACAGTGATATTCAAAAATATTTCTTAGTAGCCAAATAACCTCACTCAGTTTGAAGCAAATAGCATTTTAGCCTGATTCATTTGAACAAAAAGCTGATAAGTAAATAAAAGCAGTCTCTACATGTTTAAGTGGAGATATGTGCCTCTGTTTTCTTAATCACAATCATTGGTTGTGAATTGTGGACAGTTAGAGAGGGAAAGAACTTTACCACGCTAAATTTACAAAGGAGGAAAATTTAATGATATCAAGCTCAAAATTTTGTCTGCCTGTGTTTTTGTTTTGTTTTGTTTTGTTGTTGTTTATCTTATCAGGGAACTAAAAAAATATCTTGTTACCTTTAACAATTTCTGGGAACTAAAATAATATGTGCTTTTTGTAGACAACTTCAAATATACAGGAAAGTATTTAGAAGAAAAAAATCAGCCACATTACTCATTACTACTATTTAGGGATAGCTACTATTAATATTTTTATGTATTCTCTTCCAGTCTTTTATTAAATGTGCATTTTATACTAATAGTCTTTTTTAGATATGTATTTTACACACATACATATACACAGTTGGGATCCTGGGTAGATGAAATTTTATGTATTTTTTTATTTTATGATAGTGTGCATATTTTTAGTGAGGAACATTTGGTATGTATGATTGATAAAATAAAGTAAGGTATGGGGGAGGGAGGGTAAAAAAATAAAGTAAGGTATGTTTGTGTGATATCCTGCTTACACCTGAAAGTAAATTGCCACTTTATTTGCAAAGTCCTAATAGATAACTGGGATGGCAGGTACAATTCCTTTGATTCAGTTGAAGCTGTTGTTTCTAGCACCTGAAAGAATATTATAGTTTGTTGCTTCACTCCCAAAATATGATAAAAGATGGTATCTCTTTTGACTATTGTCAAAACCACTGCTGATTTATCTACTTTGACAGCATCAGGACTGATTGGTCTATTATAAAAAGCATGATCATCCACACCAGTGGTTGGCAAACTCATTAGTCAACAGAGCCAAATATCAACAGTACAACAATTGAAATTTCTTTTGAGAGCCAATTTTTTAAAAAAATTTCTAACACCTCTTCTTCAAAATAGACTTGCCCAGGCCGTGGTATTTTGTGGAAGAGCCACACTCAAGGGGCCAAAGAGCCACATGTGGCTTGTGAACCACAGTTTGCCAACCACAGATCTACATTAATAAAAGAGTAACATACAAATTGATCGTACCTTTGTGACGTCCACTAGCCAATCAGAAGTGAGTTTGCAAATTAAGCCAACAAAGATGGTGGGTTAATTTGCATATGCAGCTGCTCTGGGCTTCTGGACAGTGTGGGAAGGTGGAAAGGTTGCTCCAGGCTGGAGTGAAGGTGGTGCCAGCAGCCAGGGAAAGGAAGGCCCATTCTTGCATGAATCTTTGTGTATTGGGCCTCTAGTGTAAATTAAAAGGCAAAGGGTAATTAAAAAGTCAGATCTTTGAAAATGATGGAAAAAAAGTCATACCTTTTACCCTATAGCCACTAAGATGTGTACTGTCTCCTGGTAAGTTTTCTTTCCATACATGTGTGGAATTCTGGTGATGAGTTCTGACCCACTGAGTGATATTTGAAGACATAGCAAACAGGTTTTCTTTACATCCAACATTTTCTTTTGACAATATCTTTGAATATCCTCTAGAAAAAAATTTATGTGTAGCAGTTAATATATTTGGTCATTTGCTTTACTTTTACATAAAGATGTTTTATTAAAATGCCTACACTTAGTTCATTAACTCAGATCCCAGTTTTATTTTTTATTTTTTTGCTTTTAATATTTTTTTAAAAATATATTTTATTGATTTTTTACAGAGCAGAAGGGAGAGGGATAGAAAGTCAGAAACATCGATGAGAGAGAGACATCGATCAGCTGCCTCTTGCACGCCCCCTACTGAGGATGTGCCCACAGCCAAGGTACATGCCCTTGCCGGAATCGAACCCGGGACCCTTCAGTCTGCAGTCCGATGCTCTATCCACTGAGCCAAACCGGTCTTGGCTGCTTTTAATATTTTTATCCTCTAGGTTTTTCTAGAGGGACATGTATTTCAAGTCTGTGATGTGTTAGGCAATTTATATTTTTTAACCTTCATGATAACCTCACAAAGAATGTATTATTATTATCCTTTTTTTTAAAAAAATATATTTTATTGATTTTTTTACAGAGCAGAAGGGAGAGGGATAGAAAGTCAGAAACATTGATGAGAGAGAGACATCGATCAGCTGCCTCTTGAACGCCTCCTACTGGGAATGTGCCCGCAGCCAAGGTACATGCCCTTGACCAGAATCGAACCCGGGACCCTTCAGTCCACAGTCCGACGCTCTATCCACTGAGCCAAACCTGTCTTGGCTGCTTTTAATATTTTTATCCTCTAGGTTTTTCTAGAGGGACATGTATTTCAAGTCTGTGATGTGTTAGGCAATTTATATTTTTTAACCTTCATGATAACCTCACAAAGAATGTATTATTATTATCCTTATTTTACCTAAGTGGAAACTTGGCTTTAGGGAAGTCAAATAATTTGACAGGGTCACATAACTAGTCAGTAAGAAGAACTGATATTAAACCTTGGTTTCTGATATCAGAGTCTTTTTTCTACTAAATTATTTCTACTGCGTTGTACAGCTTTATATTTCTACTGTGATAACATGAACAGTGCAGTCACAAGGGCCAGTGGATATTTGTAGAGCTATATTGTTTTTATCGTTTGCCATTTAGTATTCTAATATTCTTAGTACAATAGTTGCTTATTTTTTACATTTAAAAAATTTTATTAGTGATTTCACTTTAGATGTATAACTTTTTTTCCCTCTTCTTGATAGGTTGGAGCTGGATGGATTGGAAAATGTAAGTCTCTTTTGCTATACATTATTTCCATATCTTTAAACCTGCATATCTAATTAGAACTGGATAAAGACCTTGTCAAATGCCTAACCATTGGTTCTAGTGCACACAACACTAAACCTCAAACATAGTCATACCACCAGGTATTCTAAAATCTGGAAGTTGTCCTGCGGACTTGTAGCATTTTCACGAATCTGTTTTATTTTCTTCCTGTTGGCTGTCCTTATTGAAGATTTGCCTCTTCTTATTCAGAACTGGCTTTTCCTTCAGACAGCATAGTCTCTATATTGATGTCCTACCACTTCTCTCACATGCCAAGTGCTTGTTCTTACTATTTCAGCATGAGAGTGGGAGGAAGGGGGAGCTGGTTATAAAAGATGCGAAGAGCCACATCAGGCAAGCTCTCCAGTTCTCTCATTTAGTTCTTTTTTCCCTTGGAGCATGAAACATCAAGAGAGAGAGTCACACGGACAATTTTGTGGAACAGAAATTGCAACTGATCTGTGGAAATTATTTCCCTTCAGCCCATTAGTAAATTCATTTGGCTTCAATCCTCTCTTAAAACTTGTGAACATCAGCATGGATTATTGCCTTTCTAAGGCAATATTTAAAAATTGTAAAAATTCCTATATCCCAATTTATGTTTTCAGTTGGCTAGTGGTATAAAAATTAATTGAATTATTTACAAGGTTACCATTACTGGAGAGCATTGTAGATTATCAATATTTTCATCTCTTCAGTTATTAAAGTAAATCATATTACTTAAGTGTCTTATGACATCAATTTTAAAAAGGAAGATTGATTATTACAATAAGAACTGTATCTGAGACTTTATTAAGAGGAAAGCTCTGGAAGCAGTCATTTCTGTCATTCCCCAACATAGATCTTCAGTTTAATAATCATCTGAATCTGACCATTATGTTTAAATAAGTTACTAGTGGTTATTTATCCCTGTCTTTTGAAAAGAAAACAATGTTAATTCACATGGAACTTATGCAGTAGTAACGATTTTTGTGAATCTGTGAATGCTAGTTGACTTCCTGTGGAAAAGGAGGAAGAACAAAGAGGAAAAGGGAGAACTATTTTGATATAGTATTTGGTTGTCTGGACTTTCTGATCTGTTACCACTACTAGTCCTCGGTGTACTACCCAACAAAGCTCTGTTCTGTTAGCTTGCAGAAGATTCCCCAAATGATCTGTGGTCATGAAGTGAGTTTTTTGGCATGATAATATTTATTTAACTCTTTCTGATTCAGCATTTCATTCTGCTTTTACTAGTATTTGGTTTAGTAAGAAGAAAAAATTTTCCCTTCAGTTTCAAATATTTTCTTAAAAAATTGACATTTTCTTAATAGATTTGTTTATTTTAGAAAAATCAACTTTAAGACATGTAGGAAAACTCTTTAGAAGTTAGAATCCTTTTTCTGAATTTTCTTTTTTTTAAAGTTAAAAAAATTCAAGAGACTTACTTTTACTTAAACTGTTTGTTCAGAATCTTATTTTTGTTTCTATAATCAGTGCGCTGGGAGCGAAGCCTTGGAGCAATTGTAAGACAGAGGAATCAGCCAATGACTCCTGAGGCAGTGAAGGCTAACTGGAGAAAGATCTGTGACTTTGAAAATGCCAGCAAGCCCCAGAGAATTGAAGGTAAAGAGTCCCACTCAGTCCAGTCTTGGCTGGGGAACCAGAGGCAATTTGTTCTTTTTATGGAATTGCTTTCTATTTTAACTGTGATGACTTAGACACATAAACCATTTAGAGTACATTTTTTACTCTAGTATGTATTAGAACTCTTCAAATTTAAGATATGTATGTCACTCCCACTGTCAGTTTTCTTTAATAGTCCCCCCCCCTCTTTTTTTGGTGGATGAGGTAAGGTTATCCATTTGTATGAGGTAAGTTATCCATTTGTGCTTATTGCATCGACTTCTCATCTGATGGTTAGTTTCAAAGTCTTCATTATCTAATCATTTGCTCTTACCTGATCTGATTTTTCATTATATCAAAAAGGTTTATTTAAGCCTATTTTATTTAGGGTTAGCTCCACTCTGGTGCTTAGATTTGCTGTTCTAGCACTTTGTCTTTGCCACTGTTTCTCTGTCTTTCTAAAATGCCTCTTCTTCCTTTTATTAGGACTTCTTTAGAAAAACTAAAGCCCTAGATGTTCAACAAAACCTCCCCAGATATTCTCTCTTGTAGCTGAACTATTAAGGTATACCGATTAATAATGCAGATTTTGTAATAAAAGAAAACAAAATAATTTTAAGAGAAACATAAAAAGTGCTTTATTCAAAGTAATGTCCATCACTAGCTACACATTTCCCTCATCTTTCAGGTAATTTGTAGATACTGTCCCAATAGAATTTTTCTTGTTTTGAGGCAAACCATTCAGAGATCCCATTTTCCACTTCTTTGTATGTTTTGAAGTGCTGCTCAGAAAGTGAGTATGCTATCAATCAGAACAAGTGGTAATCTGAAGAAGCAAGGTCTGTTGAATAGAGTGGATGGGTTAATACTTCCTAGGCAAGATCTTTTCAAATGTTTTTAACTGGTTTTGAAGTGTGTGATGGTACATTATCATGAAGCAAAATTATTTTGCTATGTCTTCTGGCTCATTCTGATGGTTTCACGATCAAAGCATGATTCCAATTGATTATTTGTTGTTGGTAGCGATCAGTATTAATGATTTCACCTGGTTGTAGAAGCACATAATACACCACATCTTTCTGATACCACCAAATGCAGAGCATTGTCTTCTTTCTGAATCGATTTGGCCTTGCAGTCAATGTTGATGATTGACCTAGATCAACCCACTTTTCATCACCAGTCACAATTTGATGCAAAAAAACCCTTTCTTTTGTGACATTCAATCAGCATTTCGTTGATGACTGCGGTTTTCCATTTGTCTTTTGTTCAGTTGATGTAGCCTCCATTTTGCTTCCTTTAAAATCTTTTCCATTGCTTGTAAATGATTGGAAATTGTTTGCTGAGCAACGTTTAATCATTCTGCAACTTGATTTTGAGTTTGACGCACATCTTCATCCAATAATGTTTGTAATTATTGGTCTTCAAACTTTTTCGGTTGACTGAGACGTTCTTTGTCTTTCACAACGAAATCATCACTTTTAAAGCATTTAAACCAGCATTCACAAATATCTTGAGACAGAGTACGTTCACCATAAAAGCTTCCCCAAGTATACGATAACTTTCTGCAGCACTTTTCTTCAAAATAATGAATTAAAAGATCCCACAAATGCTCTTTTTTTGACACAAAATTCAACATTTTTAAGCGTGAAAATATCTATGATGTTAACACCTTCAGCAAATTTGACATATAAAGTTTTGAAACTTGATGTCAATACAACAAAACAGCATACATATCAAATCACACACATATATATTACACACAACATATGTGGAACTCCATCTATTGAAAAAAATCCGTATTATTAACTAGTTCACCTATGTAACTCGAGCAGTGGTTGGCAAACTGCGGCTCGCAGGCCACATGCCTCTCTTTGGCCCCGTGAGTGTGGCTGTTACACAAAATATGACAAACCTAGGTGAGTATTTTGAAGAAGTGGTATTAAAAAATTTGACTCTCAAAAGAAATTTCAATCATTATACTGTGTTTTTGTTTTAATTTAATAAATCTTTTTTGTTCAGATTATTATAATTGTTCCTCTTTTTTACTCCCATAGTTCCCCTCCACCTGGTTCCCACCCCACCCTCTGCCCTTATACACTGTCCTCATCCATAGATGTATGCTTTTTGTCCAGTTTCTTTCCGCACTCCCGAATCCACCCCCCCCCCCAAAAAAAAAAATTGTCAGTCCACTCCCTTTATATGCTCCTGATTCTATTATATTCACCACTTTATTCTGTTCATCAGATTTTTTATTCAATTGATTTTTAGATTCACTTATTGATAGATATGTATTTGTTGTTCATAAGTTTAATCTTTACTTTTTCTTCTTCTTCCTCTTCTTAAAGAATACCTTTCAGCATTTCATATAATACTGGTGTGATGGTGATGAATCCCTTTAGCTTTTTCTTATCTATGAAGTGCTTTATCTGACCTTTAATTCTGAATGATAGCTTTGTTGGGTAGAGTAATCTTGGTTGTAGGTTCTTGCTATTCATCACTTCGAATATTTCTTGCCACTCCCATCTGGCCTGCATAGTTTCGGTTGAGAAATCAGCTGACAATTGTATGGGTGCTCCCTTGTAGGTAACTGTTTTTCTCTTGCTGCTTTTAATATTCTGTCTTTGTCTTTTGCTCTTGGCATTTTAATTATGAGGTGTCTTGGTGGGCTCCTCTTTGGATTCCTTTTGTTTGGGGTTTTGTGTGCTTCCTGGAGTTGTAATTCTATTTCTTTCACCAGGTCAGGGAAGTTGTTGGTCGTTATTTCTTCAAATAGGTTTTTAGCATCTTGCTCTCTCTCTTCTTCTGGCACCCCCATAATTCGGATGCTGATACGCTTGAAATTGTCCCAGAGGCTCCTTACACTATCTTCAAATTTTTTTATTACTTTTTCTTTTTGTTTTTTCATTTGAGTTTTTTTTTTCTTCTTCTTTGTATTACATATCTTTGACTTGATTCTTGCAATCCTCTAGTCTGCTGTTAGGTCTCTGTATATTATTATTTTTTTCTGTCAGTTTATGTTTAATTTCTAGTTGGTCCTTTTTCATATCCTCGAGAGTCTTGCTAAATTTATTGGCCTTTTCTAGGAAATTCTTGAAAAACGTTATTAATGGTGGTTTTGAACTCTATATCCAGTCGTTTGCTTTCCTCTGTTTCTTTCATTTGTGACCTGTTTCTTTGTCTCCAGATTTTTGTTGCTTCCCTGAGTTGGTAGAGTAGCTTTGTGTGGTAGGTGTCCTATAGGGCCCAGTGGCTCAGCATCTCCAGTTACCTGTGTTGGACATTCTTGGTGCACCCCTTTGTGGACTGTGCAGTCAGCCTTGTTGTAGTTAAGTCTTGATTATTGTTAGTATCAGTGGGAGGAATGACCTCCAGATCAATTGGTTGGAGGATCAACTGTGTCTACTCTGGGAGAACCTCTTTGCTGGAGATACCCTTATGAGACAAGACTTGCAAAATTGCAAAAGCCTCTGTGCTCAGCTTGGATAGTACTGAGTTTCTGGGCGGAGCAGACAGCATTGGATTCCTGTCAGCTCTTCCCTATGAAACCCCTGGGTCTCAGTGTCTCTTGGTAATTGCTGCAAATACCTCTGAGAGAAAGCTGCCCTTGAGTTTGCCCTCTGCCAGACAGTCCACTTTCTCCCAAATGAGTTTGGGTTCCCAGAAACTTGCCCAGAATTGGAGTTCAGTGCAGTTGGGATCTTCCATCTTCCTCCTGCTTTAGAAAGCCAGCAGTGCACTCATCCGCCTGTGCACTCAGCAGTCAGTCCTCTCTGCACACACACATGTGCTTGCCTTTGGACCTCTATCTTCTGCAGCTCCCAAGTCTCAGTGTGCTTTCTCTTTTCCTGACAGTCCAGATTCTCCCTGAATTAGTCTGGTTTCCCGAAATCTTGCCCAGGACTGGAATTCAGCTCAGTTGGAGCTTCTGTCTCCCTCTTGCTTTAGAAAGCCAGATGCACATTCAGCTGCCCGTGCACTCAGCTGCCTCTCCTCTCCATGCACGCGTCTCCGAACCTCAGCCTTTTGCAGCTCCTCTAAGTCTCAATGTGCTTTCCTCTTTCTTTCTCTTTGTAGAATTTCCATGCAGCTAGCTTTCCTGTGGTTCTGGATGGAGTCCATTTTGTCTTTTAGTTGGAGTTTTCATGTTGTGTGAGGCAGCAGTTTAGGTGTTTACTTATGCTGCCATCTTGCTTTCTCTCTCTCATTGTACTGTTGATATTTGGCTCTGTTGACTAATGAATTTGCTGACCACTGAACTAGAGCATCTAATTGTTACTGCTTCTCACTGCTCTTGTTTCATAATTAGTGTGGTTTCTTAATTACATAGTAAGTTTTGTTAAAAGCAGAGACTATACTTGTATGAACTTCTTTAGTAGTTGGTGTTAGCATAGCACAGAAGTCATAGAAAGGGTTTAGTAATGCTTGCTATCTTGAATTATTGCATCATCTATATATGCTACAGAAATAGATAACCAATAAAAGTCACATTATTTTTTCTATTATAACTCACATGTGCATATAATATATAACATTTAAAGAACCATTTTAGGAAAGATCATGAATTAGGTTTATTTTACAAAGAACTCTTTTTTCCCCTCTTAGTAATTTTATATTTAATGTTTGATAGAATAATATATCAGAAAAATGACTATTCTGTTTTTTTTTCCTTATAACACTTTGCTGCCTCCAGGTAAATACACTAAAATTTTATTTCTCTCAATCATATGATAGCATAATTATTATGTCATTAATGGTAGCATTTTCTATATTCTGTATTTTGATATTTGAGTTAAATTTAGTCTATCAATAGCATTGCCTATAAGTGAAAATGAATGAAAGGAAAAAGGAAGAAGTATATTAAAAAGAAAGAAGTATATATTTCTCTATAATGTCAAAGTTCCACTTTATTGACTTAAAAGTATTGGAATAATATAAAGAAAAAGCTAACTAAGTGAATTATCCCATTTAATAAAAGAGTAATATGCAAATTAACCATCACTCTGCTATACCCTCAAGCAATGCCCACTAGCCAATAAGGAGCAAGTATGCAAATTAACCCAACCAATGTGGGTGCATCCACGGAGCAAACAGGAGGCTTGGGGTTCTCCAGCAATGGAGGAATTCAAGCTTTCAGCACACTCTGGCAGACACAGGCCTCCACTCAAGGCTACAAAGTCTCAATTATAGAAGATAAATAAATCCCAACAAAAATGGTGGCAGCCATGGAACTGGAGAGAACACGAGGCTTGAGTTGCCCCTGGTGATGGAGGAAGCCAAGCTTCCCGCACACCTGGCCAGCCGTGGACTCCACTGAAGGCTACAGAGTTTTAATTATAGAAGATAAATAAATCCCAGATACCAGGGCCTTTATTTGATTTGCTGGGGTTTGTGGCAGGCCTGCCAACCACCACAGGCCCCTCCCTAGGCCATCTCATGCCCAAAGGTAACTCCCACCCTGATCCAGGTCACCCTTCAGGGCAAACCAGTTGGGCCCTACCCTTGCACTAGGCCTCCTATCTAATAAAAAAGTAATATGCAAATTAACCATCACTCCAACACACAAGATGGCCATTAGAAGATGGCCAGCAGGGGAGGGCAGTTAGGAGGGACCAGGCCTGCAAGGAAGGGCAGTTGTGGGCAATTAGGCCAGCAGAGGAGGGCAGTTGGGAGGGACCAAGCCTCCAAGGGAGGGCATTTGGGGGCAATCAAGCCTGCAGGGGAGGGCAGTTAGGGATGACCAGGCTGGCAGAGGAAGGAAGTTGGGGGTGAGTGGACTTGCAGGGAAGGGCAGTTGGGGGGGATCCAGGACTGTAGCGGAGTGTAGTTGCAGGGTACCCGGCCTGTAGGGGAGGCCAGTTAGGATTGACATTACCTGCAGGGAAGGGCAGTTAGGGGTGACCTGGCCTGCAGGGGAGGGTGGTTGGGGGCAATCAGGCTGGCAGGGGAACAGTTAAGTATCAATCAGGCTAGCAGGGAGTAGTTAGGGGGTGATCAGGCTGGCAGGCAGAAGCGGTTAGGGGAAATCAGGAAGGCAGGCAGGCAGGCGAGCATTTGGGAGCCAGCAGTCCTGGATTGTGAGAGGGATGTCCAACTGCCCATTTAGACCTGATCCTACAGCAGTTCTCAACCTGTGGGTCACCTAAGATCATCGGAAAAAACAGATATTTGCATTACGCTTTCTAACAGTAGCAAAATTACAGTTATGAAGTAGCAATAAAAAAATTTTATGGTTGGGGTCACCACAAAATGAGTAACTGTATTAAAGGGTCGAGGCATTAGAAAGGTTGAGAACCACTGCTTTGAACCGTAGAACAGCAGTTTCCAAAACCTGTCTAGAGTCATTGGTCAGAATGATGGTTTTCTCTGGAAGAAATTTTAGTAATATCTTCTACTACTTGATACAGGGAATATAGCTACTACTTGAACAGGGAACTACGAGTAATCTTGCCATTGTTCCACCCTGGAGAAAGGGTAATGGTGGTCAGAGAAGGGAAATTAGTTGTCCCTCCACCAAACAGAAATTGCATGTCTGTGGATTCCACTTTACAGAGTTGTAAAATTGCTCCAAGACATTGCAAAGCTCAGAGCCTCCTTGGGGTCATAACCTGTGAAGAGCATGTTGGACAGTGTCTTGTTTTCAGTTGAAAACACCCAGTTATCTGTAGTCTGTTTCAAAGTCTTTCACAACTTTTTCCCATAATAGCCTGACATTACCTATTCAGTTCATGAGTGCCAATCTAGAGCCTGCAGCAGGCTTGCTGAGTGCTGTAGGAAGAATGATCTAGCACAGTGATTTTCAACCAGCCTGCCACAGCAGGCTCACTGGTGTTCCTCAATAATTCTTAAAGCATTGACCTCTTTTTCCTTAGACTTTCAAAAAAAAAAAATGACAACCACCAACACAACAATAGCTGTTCAGTGTGAATGAATAAAATTATAGCAATTTTTGTTAGATTGACAAAAAATATATTTCTGGGTTGCTGCAGAATTTTAGTAATGAGATTTTGCGTGCCATGAGATGAAAAAGTTTGAAAGTGGCTGATGTAGCACATTGTAGCTTTCTTTAGTCACATCTTTAACAAAGGCATTATTATTTCTGTTGTTATTTTTTAGAATCAACTGGCAATGTAATTGAAGTTCTAAGTAAAATAGACTCAGATGGAGGAGTTTCAGCAAATCAAACCAGCCATGCGGCAACCTCAGAAGCCACATCAGGATCTGTAAGTAGGGAGAAAAGCCTAAAGCAGTGCCTTCTTGGGAGACCTTTTCCTGCCCTTTTTCTCTTTTGTTTCATACCACACGTTATTTTCCAAGCTATTAACCTGTTGTTGAATAGGAAAGATAAGTGACCACAAAACTTTTCATAAAATATTTACTAAATATTTATAAAATATGAACACAAGGCTGAAATGTTAAATGTAACCTTTACTTTCTCTTCTTTAGTATAATTAGATGTCTTCCCCCCTCCCCCCAAAGCATTGATAGTCCTATGTTAGTCATTATTTTTCTAACTTATTAGAAAAGGCTAATTTATATAGTGCCTCTTTTGAGTCATTTCTTGTAAGGGAAAGCATTGATAGAATGTATGTCAGAAATTCTAATAGAATTGTGATTATAGCTTGTGAAGTTGGTAGATTTATAATCTCTTGTACTTATCCTTAAAAAAACAACTTGTACATAAATAGTAAGAAGTAAATAGTTTGACACATGTGATTTTTGGTATTTTGTGACTCAGGACAGACATAGTGACAAAATTAATCATCTAATTTTAACCCTGAGAATGTGATCAGTTTATAAATGTGATTTTACTTTAAGATAGGAGTTGGCAAACCTCTTTGGTAAAGGGCAAGATAATAAATATTTTAGACTTTCTGGACCAAATACTATTTCTGACACACCTCTTCTTGATTTTCTTTTTTTTTAAATTATTTAAAAATGTAAAAACCATTTTTAGCTCTTAGCATTGTTTGGCAACTCCTGCTTTAGAATGAGTGATTGAAAATTGGGCATCATTCTTTTATAATTTCATATATGCTTTACATATTAAATAGGCATATCATCACTAAATAGGAAAATGCAACAGCCATTTAGATAAGGTACATCCCTAGGAAGGAACTTCAGGTAAAATCTCATTTTATGTAAAGCTATCATAAGGCATTCTTTCTGCTTTACAAGCATTAAGTGTTTTGCTCATCTGTTTACAGTGAATTTTTATATAATAAATATTATAGGGCAATTCACTATTCCTACTTACAGTAAATATGTGTTTTCTTAATTTAAATTTTTATTTTTGGGTAGCGTATAGTTGCTGAGTTAACAGGGTTTTCCAGCTTCAAAGACAGGAAAGTTAAAAATGAAACATACTACCTGTTAGCAAGCAATAAAAAAAGTAATTCCCTGTAAATGCAGTCCTTTCCACACATTATCTAATTGGTTTCTATTAAAAAATCAAATATAATGAAATAATTATAATACTCCATTAAATTCACTAAAATAATATTTTAATCACATCTTTTCAAAACCAAAAGTAGGTATGTACTATAAGCAATGAATAGTTCTGAAAAATTGAAGTTTTAACAATGAGTACACAAATCATTTCCTACAATTGCCCCCTAGGGTAAAGCTGTTGGCTACAGACTTCCTTCATTTTCTGCTGCTTACAAGGAACTGGAAACTATTATGTATGCTCTGGGAGTGGGAGCATCGGTCAAGGAACCAAAGGATCTGAAGTTTATTTATGAAGGACATTCTGACTTCTCCTGTTTGCCTACCTTTGGAGTTGTTATAGCTCAGAAATCTATAATGGATGGATCATTATTAGAGGTTCCTGGGCTTACAATGGACTTAGCAAAGGTATGCATAATAAAAAACCTTTATTTTGCTTTTTATTCTGTTTCTTTAAATATGATTGGTAAGTATCACATCTTATTAGTAAAACAGTTTATAATGCTTGATTCAGGAATAAAGAGTTAGCATATCCTTTGATATTCCTTTTTAAGAATAACAGAGAACAGGGTTAGTTGAAAAGGCAAACAAAAAGAAAAAGCAATCATATTCAGTCCCATAACCTTGACATAATGTTATTAATTTCCTCTCTGCAATTTACTTGCTGTCTGGCCCAGGGTAAATAACTTCTCTAAGCTTGTTTTCTTATCTTTAAAGTGGATATGATCATCATTATCTCATGATATTGGGGAAGGAGCAAGCCAGGCAATTAATTATCCTGTGGAAGAGTAATTGAGGCAGAAAAAACAAGTTTAAAAGGCCTTGAGGCAGGTGCATACTTGGCTTGTTTTGGGAACAGCAAAGGGGTCAGTATAGCTGTAGAGTGAGAAAGGGACAGTGGTGGGAGAAGAGAGCCTTGTAGTCACTGTAAGGATTTCAGCTTATACTCTGAGTAATGAGTAGGGAATCAGTAGCACTTTGAACTGAGGTGTGATATGAGCTGGCTGTGTTCACTCATAGGCTCATTTTTGCTACTGTGTGAAGAATAAGTTATATGGGAACCAAGCATGGAAACATGAAAACCAGTTAGGAGCCTACTATAATAATTCAAGCAAAAGGCTGGATAAGAGGGGGGGAAAATGAAGTCAAGGATAAAGGTTTATAGTTCGGACAATTGGGATGATATATATATATGGTGAGGCAAAAGTATGTGTACAGTTGTAAGTGAAACAGTTTATTCTTATATTGTTATTTACTAGTTATTGTATTATTTTTCATATGAACAACTGTGTACCTACCTTTGCCCCACCCTATATACATAACAATACATTATTTATAATTAATTATATATAACACTAGAGGCCAGTACATGAAATTCATGCAATCAGGGCCAGTCGAGGCCTTCCAGTCAGCTTTTGGCTGGGACTTCCCTTCCCTGGCTGTCAGCTGCCAGGCAGGGACTCCTTCCTTGGCTACAGGCTGCTGGCCAGGGCTTTCCTTCGTTCCAGGCTGCTCCCCTGGACGTCATAGCGAGCGATAGAACTGGTCTCCCTGTTGAACTTCTGGTCTCCCTGTCAAACTCCTGCAGGGACACTTTGCATATTAGCTTTTTATATATATGGATACTTAATATGTATGTTAATTACACATGACATTACTGTGTCTAATAAAATAGATATATGTAGATACTTTAAAATGGGGATAATTAGCTTTTTTCCCACAGATTTGAGATGCCTATCATACATGCAGATGGAGTTAAAAAGTGAGCAGTTGAACATATGAATCTAGAGTTTGGGGGTAAGGTCTAATGGGGTTTGTAGCATTTAAATGGTATTTAAAGACATGAAATTACCTAATGTGTGAGTATATATAGATAAATTCTTGAGTTTAGGGACCCTGCAGTGTTTAGTGGTTGAAAAGATGAGGAGAAATTAGTGAGAGAGACTGCAAAGGAATGGCTGGTAAGGTATAAGTTATGAGGAATATCAAATGTAAATATTTGGAAAGAAAATGTAATATTTGGAAAGAAAAGTGAATAAATTGTTTTCAGAAGGAAGGAGTGAACAACTGTGAGAAAGCTTTTGAAGTGGGGTTTATTTTATTTCTTGGAGTAAGTTTAGAATGAGCCTAGTGATAATTGTTGAATTATAGATCTCTGAGACCATTTCTGCAACTCCTTGACTGGAGAACCCTTTTACTGGAGATTCCATTATCCCATTGCTTGTTGAACTTAGGAGAATATTCTTATTTTATTAAGAGTATTTCATGAAGTTGGGAGGGAGTTGAGAAATGTGTGCCAAGCAGTTTGTTGTTTTAGTCACTCTCCTGTGGTAATTGCTGCAAACAGTTCTTCTGTTTGCTTAGTGTAAGAGCAACAAAAACAGTTGCTTCAGAATTGTCCCTCAGAGTTGAAAGGAATTGGAAATCAGAAGTGGTGTTCAGAACCTGTGGCCTGAAATGATAGCTGTCTTGGCATTTTTAAAATTTTTATTTTTTTGGTATTCCTTACCCAGAGATACTTTTCCATTGATTTTTAGAGAGCGGAAGAGAAAGAGAAAGACAGAGAGACATAGATGTGAAAGAAGCACATCAGTTGGTTGCCTCCTCCACATGCCCTGACCAGGGCCCACGAGGAGGAGTAGCCTGCAATTGAGCTACGTGCCCTTGACAGGAATTGAACCTGAGACTCTTCAGTCTGCATACCGATGCTCTTTCCACTGAGACAAACCAGCTAGGGCTGTCTTGGCATTTGAATCCCAGTCTTCCCAGCCTTGAGTTTCCAGACCTTATGGTACAGTGAGGCAACCTTCATTTGTCCTCCCAGCACTGCCAACTGTCTACCCCTTTTTCCTCTTCTGGATTCTGAAGAAGACTGGGAACTAAGCTGTCCCATGGCAGTGGAGTGTGGTCTTTTGAATATGTGGGCCATGTTTTGTTTTTCCTGTCCTACTGTTTTTCTACATATATTTGGGTATTCTTGTTTTGATACATGGACGTTAAATGGCTATGAAGTTACATGTGACCTTAGTGTCTACTCTTTGTGGATAATTTATAAGGCATTATATTAAGGAAATATTGGCATTGCTAGTACTTTTATTTGAACACTAGAGGCCCGGTGCACAAAATTCATCCAAGACTAGGTCTTTCTTCTTCCAGCTGCCAGCTCCTAGGACCTGGGTTTCCCTCGTAGCCCGGTTTCATCCAGAAGGTTGTCTGGAAATATGTCCAGTATAATTAGCATATTATGCTTTTATTATTATAGATCGATAATTTTGATGGTTTATGTGTGTGTTTTGGTTAAGTTGTTTGTATTTGTCTGGTATATGTGACCTGAAATTACTAGCAGTTGCCAGTTCATTTTCATTCAATAGATATATGTTGGAGACCCACTATGTTCCAGGCACTGGAAGTACAGCTTAGTTTAGTGTCTCCATTGGCAAATAATCCATAGTCATTAGTCAACAGGGATTTGTGAATGTCAAGAAAGCACAAATATAAGATATCTTCTCTGTTCCAAAAGACAGTTTTTAGATTGGGGGACTGATTATTTCTAAATCATGTGATTAAGAAGTAGAAGCCAAACTGAGACAATTAAGTTGGGGGAAGTAGTGATGTGAGCATGTGGACAATGAAATGTCACTTTTGACTAGTAATATCCACAGACAGAACCCATGGAAAAAAGAAAGTCTGCTAATAAAACCTTACTTATCGTAACATAGATTCTTCATGGGGAGCAGTACTTGGAGTTGTATAAACCACTTCCCAGAACAGGTGAGTTCTTGATATACTGACTCCAGTAATCACACCATAATTTTATTTTTTTTACTAACGTTCCAAAATGTGTTAGTATGTTAAATTGGCATAGAAAGACTAAATAAAGCATATCACAAGTTATTTATGCACTTGTTAGCCATTAAACTAGGTTGCTATTAACTAGTACCTGTTTTGATTACCTTAAACTTTGTCCTTTAATAATTTCCTTTAATAAATTACTTCAAAATGCTAATAATTTATTTCTATTGATGTATGTGTTATTAACAAATGAAAGGAGCATTTTTGTGCATATGTTCTAAACTTATGTACAATCAGTTATGATTCCTGTTAACATGGTTCTTTATTCTTTTCTCAGGTATTTATATTGGTGTTGATTTTCATAAAGTAAACCATATTAAAAGATATAGAATTTTTATATCTTTAATCATCTACCTTTCTCAATAATATCTTACTTGTTCATTTCACATTGTTCATGTAGAGGTGAGCAAGTAGCTAGAAATCTACTTTAACTAATTTCTCAATCTTCTTATTTTACTAAAGAATTTATGAGATTCTTATTGCTTAAGGCTGAGTAGCTTTGTTTCAGTGTTAGTGTTACAGCCTAAGTTTCACACAGTCCTTTTTATTGGTTATAATGCGCAGTGTGTGGTGGTGACTGCGTTCATTAAATATCTGCTGGATACCTGCCACTTGTAAGACACAGTATTTGGTTTTAGATAATTTCATAATCTGGCTGTATGTCAAAATCACCTGTTATTACATTATATTATATTACCTGTAACTACTTGATAAACATTATAGGTAAAACATACATGGTACCATTAGTACTTAAAATAGAAGGATTGGACATTATTGGATTGGTAATGAAAGTGTTCTCTAAGGAACTGATATGAAGAGAGATTTTAAAGCAAGATTTCAGCTAGGTATGAAGTGAGGCAAAGAAGGAAAGAAAGAGCATTCCAGACATCCAAGGGCCTGTGTAAAGGCTCTTGAAATATGAGAAGCATAGATAGGAGGAGCAAAGGAAGGCCAGGGTGGCTGGAGAGCCTGGAAGTGGTGGCAGGGATAGTATCACATAGATCATGTTAGGGAATTTTGTATTCATCGCAATTTTGTATTTATGGAACTGGTGGGGGAGATAGTGGTGATGTCGGGAAAGGCACTTTATTACATCGTCAGATTGACTTTGGGAAAAATCTCCTTGGACAGGTACGGTGCATGTTCTAAAGTTGGTCAGAGTGGATGTGCAGGCACCTAGTTAAAAGTCTGTAGTGGTACTTCAGATGAAATGATGGTAACGCACTAAGGTGGTGGAAGAATGGAAACAAGTGGGTGGGTCAGAGAGATTTAGAAAAGTGAGAAATCTGGAAATCTGGCATCTCTTTTACCATCTTTCATATCCAGACACTTACCAAGTTTGTTGGTTCTCTCCCTTTGGTACATCTGAATCCTATTTCTGTCCACCTCCACTTCTACTTCTTTGTTTAGTCTACCATCTTCTCTTGTTCTCTTAAGTATTCTGTCTCCATTCTTGTTCCCTTGAGGTTTTTCCACTTCATTGCAGCAATGATGTTATTTCTGAAATGCAAATGTGTTTGTCACTTTCCTATTGAAACCCCAAGCATAATGATGAAGTAAAAAGTTTTAGTAGAATCCATCTTCTACCATTTTCCACATACTCAAGTGTAGATACTACTTAGACTATGATGAGTCCGGTGATGCTCAAGTTTCTGGATTGAGCGGTTCAGTGGGTAGTACCATTCATTTACATAGGGAACAAAAGGGAAAAGCAGGTTTGAGAAAAAGATGAGTTTACTCCCAGACAGAGATGATTCATCAAGACATCACCAGTTAAATGATGGAAGGAAGAGTCTGTAAAAGTACAGAGTGATTAGAGAGAAACAGTGTCTCATGGAAGCCAGCAGAGTAGATACTTGAGATGGAATGGTGTAAATGGCACTGGTCATATCCTTAACAAACGTTTGTGGAATGATTGAAAAGTATTATTTCTTAAAATCTAATTTATCAGAATTACTGATTCAAGTTTACTGACTAAGGTGTTCTGACTACCTCTAATGTTGAATTATTTAGCATTATAATGAAAATTATTTAAATCATTCGTTTTGCTGAACTTATAGTGGAAATTATGTTAAAGTCTCTCATGTCTTAACATAATAACTTACTATTTTTAACACAGTCTATTTACTTGTGATCTTTAAAACAGTCTGTCTGTCTGTTTGTTTGTTTGTTTATTTATTTATTTATTTATTTTACTTTTCATTTTAGGAACATTAAGGAATGAAGCAATTGTTGCTGATGTCCTAGATAAAGGATCCGGTTTAGTAATTGTCATCGATGGTAACTAATTTCCAATTCTTATAATGGTATTGTTAGATTGATATGTTTTATATGTAACATAGTACTTCACCATAGAAGTGATTAATAAGTTTGAATTTTTCAGTTTGTGGGAAAGCAAGATAAACACTCTAAATCTTTATAAGCTGTTTTAGAAAATAAGGAAGGAGGGTAAGAAGGAGTAGATTAGGATAAGCATAAGAGAGTGGGCCACTCCAGGGGATTAGAGACGATGATAAACAAAGCACTGAAGAACTATGGCTGGTTTGGAGAACATAAGGAGAATTATACTTGCTGAGTTAGTTTTGGACTGGAAGGAATATATATATAGCCCTCCTTTGGTAATTAGGCAGTATTGTAAAAATTGATTTCTGTATTAGCTCTTTGGAACTTGGTATATATTTGACCCCTGAATCACTCTTCTAAATGGTAGTTAGGTTCCTAAACTTGCACCTTCAGGCCTATTGAATTCATAATGTGGTTTAAACATTATAGCCACATTTTATTTGCAGGGGAAGAAAAGATTATAGTAGTTTAATAAATGTTGATATCCTAGTAATTAAACATAAGCTACAGATAACACTGCTTAAACTTTTGTTAAGTTTAAGAACTAAAGAAATAAATATTATCAAAAAATTTTAGAAATAAAGAACAGTGGAAAGTTTAATATTATCTGATATTTAGAATATAGGTGTTATCATTTTTGTTTTAAACACATAGGAGGTTATACTGTATTTGCTGTTTTGGACTTGCCTTGTTTTTACTTAATATATTGAGAACATTTTGATGCTCTTAAATATTCCACTACATTGTTCTTGACAACAGTATTTCATCATATGTTGGTTTTCTCTTCTTTTCCCCTTTCCTCTTTTTCCTGTCTTCCTCTACTTCTCTTCTTTTTTAGATTTTCATATTTTATTGTTATTCCAGATGTTGGCCAGTATTTGGCTGTAATTCTCCTAGCTACCTTTTAGTCTTCTTGCCATCCTACCAAATATAACATATCACAAAAATTCTGCAGTAACCTTAGCTTCAATTTTTACTATTGTCTCTTGCTCGCCTCCATTTATTTAACTATAGCTTGGTAATTTATATTAATAAAAGCTTAGATGGCCCTCGTATGTGACATCGTCACAAGGTGACTGCCACAAAATGGCCACTACAAGGTGGCTGCCAAGTTTAGACATATTTAAATTATAAAAACCTTTCAGTAATTAGATTGTTGTTCATATATTGGTTAATTAGTTATGTCTTTTGACAACTTAAAACATTTTTTTTCATTTACTTTTCAGTCTATTCTTATTCTGGGAAGGAACTTATATGTTATAATCAGTTCTCCGTATTCCTTGTTGGCTCTGGAGGCATTGGTGGAAAACGGACTTCAGATAAAGTCAAGGTAAGCTATGGCTTTATAAGTAAAGTATATATGTAGTTAAGGATCCTGGTCTATATCTTAAATTTACCATTTACCACATGTGTAATTTCATGTAGTAGAGGCTCAGTAATTCACACTTCTTTGAATCTGAATATATTCCTTGGATTTGAAATGCTGTTTATGTTTGTGCTAGAGGCCTGGTACATGAAATTCGTGCACAGAAACATGGGTTGTCCCTCAGCCAAGCCTGCACCCTCTCCAATCTGGGACCTCTGAGCTGCTGGCTCCCAACTGCTTGCCTGCCTGCCTTCCTGATTGCCCTTAACTGCTTCTGCCTGCAAGTCTGATTACCCCCAAATCAATCCTCTGCCAGCCTGGTTGATGCTTAACTGCTCCCCTGCCAGCTCGATTGCCCCTAACTCCCCTTCCCTGCAGGCCTGGTCCCCCCTTGCAGGGCCAGTCTCCCCCAACTTTCCTCCTCTGCCAGCCTGGTCACCCCTAACTGCCCTCCCCTGCAGGTTTGATCACCCCAACTGCCCTCCCTTGCAGGCCTGGTCCCTTCCAGTTGCCCTCCCCTGCTGGCCTGATCACCCACAACTGCCCTCCCTTGCAGACCTGGTCCTTTTCAACTGCCTTCCCTTGCTGGCCATCTTGTGATGGCCATTTTGTGTCCAAATGGAGGCAAGATCTTTGACCACATGGGGGTAGCCATCTTGTGCATTGGAGTGATGGTAAATCTGCATATTACTCTTTTATTAGATAGGATAGAGGCCTGGTGCATGGGTGGGGGCCAGTTGATTTGCCCTGAAGGATGTCCCACATCAGGGTGGGGGTTCCCTTGGGGCATGGGGTGGCCTGGGCGAGGGGCCTGTGGTGGTTTGCAGGCTGTCCACACCACCCAATGACCCATGCAGAGGCCCTGGTATCTGGAATTTATTTATGTTTTACAATTGAAACTTTATGGTCTGGAGGGGATCCAAGCCTCCTGCTCGCTCTGTGGCTGCAGCCATTTCTGTTGGGGTTTATTTACCTTCTATAATTGAAACTTTGTAGCCTTAAGCAGAGTACAAGGAAAGCCAGGGCAGACAGAAAGCTTGGCCTCCTCCAGCACCTGGGACAACTCTAGCTTCCTGCTCTCTCCAGCTTTGTGGCTGCCACCATTTTTTTGGAATTTATTTATCTTCTATAATTGAAACTTTGTAGCATTGAGTGTAGGCCTCGGTGTTCAGAAAGCTTAGCTTCCTCATCGCTGGGAAAACCTAAGCCTCCTCCTGCTGTCTCTGTGCGCACAGCCATTTTGGTTGGGGTTAATTTGCATACTCGCTCCTGATTTGCTGGTGGGTGTGGCTGGTGGGTGTGGTGGAGGTACATTCAATTTGCATATTACTCTTTTATTAGGTAGGATAGTTTAATACTAGAGGCCCAGTGCACAGAATTTGTGCACAGGGAGTGGGGGTGTGTCCCTCAGCCAAGCCTGCACTTCTCCAATCTGGGATCCTTCAAGAGATGTCTGACTGCCTTCTCACAATCCAGGACTGCTGACTCCCAACTGCTTGCCTGCCTGCCTGCCTGACCACTCCCCTGCCAGCCTAATCGATGCCTAACTGCTCCCCTGCTGGCCTGATTACCCCTAACTCCCTTCCCTATAGGCCTGATAGCCCCCAACTGCCTTCCCCTGCTGGTCCAGGTAACACCTAACTGCCCTTCCTTGCCACCCTGGTCACCTCTAATTGTCCTCCTTTGTAGGCATGGTCCCCCCAAATGCCCTCTCTTCAGGCCTGGGTCCCCCCAAACTGCCCTCCCCTTCAGGCCTGGCTCCCCCCAACTGCCATCCCCAGTGACCCTGGATTCCAAGCCTTCTCACCTATCTCCTGCTCTGTTCTCCCACCATGCTTGGCATCCTGGATTGCTGGGGTGACCCAAAACACCAAACCTTCCTCCAGCTCGCCTTCTTAGCTCTCTCATCAGGCTTGGCATCCTGGATTGCTGGGGCTACCCTGGACACCAAGCCTTCCCACCCAACTCCTCCTCTGCTCTCCTGTCAGGCTTGGCATCCTGGGTTGCTGGGGCTACCCTGGACGCCAAGCCTTCCTGCCTATCTCCTGCTCTGCTCTCCGTTAGGCTTGGCATCCTGTGTTACTGGGGTGACCCAGGATGCCAAGCCTTGCCCCCAACCCCGCTCTCCGCAGGCTTTGTGGCTCCCACCAGCCTTGCAATTTAGGCCCATAAATATTGGCTGTGGGTGTGGCCATCCTTATCGCAAAGTGATGGTTAATTTTCATGTTACTCTTTTATTAGATAGGATACATAACATATAGCAAAGTCTGGCTGAGATAAGTATAATGTACCTGAGATAATTATGGGTGTGCTTTTAATTTCTTATACAAACTTTGTAGCACCCAAAAGTCTTTTTAAAAGCTTAACACATACAAGTGACTCTTGTGGAAATGAAAATCTTCATTTATTAAATGGCTTTAGCACTTCTCTTATGTAAGACAATTCCAGTTATTCTTTAGTTCTCAAATTATATGTAAAAACATATTTATTCTAAAAATATTTTAGAACTTGTATTTCACACTAATTTAACCTGACCTTTACTTCTAATTTATGTGAGGTAAAAAAATTATATTGTAATACATATTCTCCTGGAGTAAATAAAGTATCATTAAAACAACATTGAGAGACTGCTTCCAGAATGATGGTGTGGGAGTTCCTTTGACCCTTTCCTCAGTGAAACAATCATAACTGGTAAAAATTATGAGAAAAAAAGAAAGTTTCTGGGAATTGTTTTAAGGGACTTAGCAAATAAAGAAATATTTATTAAAAATCTATATCTTGGTGAGAACAGTGAGAATCTGGCCTTTGAGCCATGATTCTCTCCTTCCTTTCTCTTCCTGGTTCAGCATAGTAGAAACTTCACTTCAGGCGAGTGCAGCCAAACCCAGATCCCTCTGCCCAAGTGGAAGAGTATTAGAGAGAACCACAGAATGAGACAGCTAAGCGGAGTCCTCATGAGTTCATAACACATCTCTAAGACTGGCCCCAGAGACTAACTACGCCAATTAAAGATGCCTAACTTTAATTGGATCAGGCCTTGGAGTAATTTATGCCCCAAAGCATTGTTGAAAATAATAAAGCAGTCACCTGGCAGCTAGTGGAGCCCATTAGCTGGGTGTGATTCCAAAAGAGGCAGACAGTTTAACATAGAGAGTCCTACTAAAACCACTGTCACCCCAGGGCAAGCTGCACCCTCCGAGGAGCAACATCAGGGCTGCACACTGTGGGAGAAATAGACTTAATTAAAATAGTTTAGTCAAGTCATTAAATAAATTAACATGTTAATAACAATAAGCTGTGAAGGGAAGGGTGATTAGTATCCGGAGTTACTACAATATGTTATCTAAAATGTCCAGTTATCAGCAGAAAAATAGGACATAAAAGAAACAGGATGGTATGACCCATGGATAAGAAAAACAAAACAAAATAAAACTGGCAACAGAAATCACCTATGAGAGGATCTAATAACAAATAGAACTTCAGAGCAGCTATTATATATTTAAAGAACCAGAGTAAACCCTTATAGAAGTTATATATGATGACATGACTCATCAAGTAGAGAAAAGTCAATAAATAGAAAATATATAAAAAAGAACCAAATAGAAGAAATTCAGTAGCTGAGAGTACAGTCATTGCAATGAGGAATTTATTAGAGGGACTCAACATTAGATTTGAAATGGCAAAAGAAAGAATAAAAAAGGTTGAAGGTCTATTTAGTCCACCTATCTATGAGTATGTGTCTGAAGAACAGAAAAAAGGTGAAGGAAAAATAAAAAAGAATGAAAAGCCTCAGAGAAACATGGGATACCGCAAGTTACAGGAGGAGCAGAGTGAGAGGAGAAAAAGAGCAGAAAAAATAATTGAAGGAATAATGCCTTTGATGAAAAACAATGTACACATCCAAGAAGTTCAACCAACTCCTAATAGGCTATAAATGCAAAGAGATCTATACTCTTAGTAAAGTGCATTTAAAGATGAAATCAATTTAGATGTGAATTGTTTAATTTTTATAGCCTCATCTTTTGCATTTGGAAAACAATCTTTACTTTTTTCTTCTTTGTGATCTAGAGAATGGATCTGGTTATATAAACACCTTTAATTAAATAAGGAAATCATAATGCAGAGGAAGCTAGCAGTTATGAAATTTTAAACATTATCTCCTGAACATAAAGTATTAAATAAATCCTGTTATCCAACTTGCAGATTTTATTACCGGTATATTAAAGCATAGTTGGTTATCAAATACTAGTTTGGGTAAAGAGAATAAAAGTTACTTTGTTGGCATTGAACATACAATATATATTTTTTATTTTAGGAAGCTGTACCGGTACCTAATAGACGTCCTGATGCTGTACTCACAGATACCACCTCACTTAATCAGGTAAGATTGTAATTTTTTAAATCTTTATTGTTCAGATTATTATAATTGTCCCTCTTTTTTTCCCCATAGCTCCCCTCGACCCAGTTCCCACACCACCTTCTGCCCTTATCCCTCTCGCCCATCACACTGGCCTCATCCATAGGTGTATGATTTTTGACCAGACTCTTCCCACAGCCCCCACATCCTTTCCCCCGAGGGAATTGTCAGTCCACTCCCTTTTTATGCCCCTGATTCTATTATATTCACCAGTTTATTCTGTTCATCAGATTTTTTATTCACTTGATTTTTAGATTCACTTGTTGATAGATATGTATTTGTTGTTCATAATTTTTATCTTTACCTTTTTCTTCTTCTCTTCTTAAAGAATACCTTTCAGCATTTCATATAATACTGGTTTGGTGTTGATGAGCTCCTTTAGCTTTTTCTTATCTTTAGCTGCCCTTCAATTCTGAATGATAGCTTTGTTGTGTAGAATAATCTTGGCTGTAGGTTCTTGCTATTCATCACTTTGAATATTTCTTGCCACTCGCATCTGGCCTGCATAGTTTCTGTTGAGAAATCAGCTGACAATTGTATGGGTGCTCCCCTGTAGGTAACTAACTGTTTTTTTCTTGCTGCTTTTAATATTATCTGTTTGTCTTTTGCTCTTGGCATTTTAATTATGATGTGTCTTGGTGTGGTCCTCTTTGGATTCCTTTTGTTTAGGGTTCTCTGTGCTTCATGGACTTTCAGGTCTATTTCTTTCACCATTTAGGGGAAGTTTTCTGTTATTATTTCTTCAAATAGGTTTTCAGTATCTTGCTCTCTCTCTTCTTCTGACACACCCATAATTCAGATTATGGTACGCTTGAAGTTGTCACAGAGGCTCCTTACACTATCTTCTTATTTTTGGATTCTTTTTTCTTTTTTCTTTTTTCTTTTCTGGTTGTGTGTTTTTTACTTCTTTTATTTCAAGTCTTTGACTTGATTCTTATGACCTTCTATTCTGCTGTTGGATCTCTGTATATTATTTTTTATTTCAGTCAGTGTGTACTTAATTTCTAGTTGGTCCCTTTTCATATCCTTGAGGGTCTCACTAAATTTATCGTTGTTTCCTAGGAAATTCTTGACAACCCTTATAACCATGGTTTTGAACTCTATATCCAGTTGTTTGCTTTTCTCCATTTCTTTCATTTGTGATTTGTTTCTTTGTCTCTACGTTTTGTTTGCTTCCCTGAGTTGGTAGAGTAGCTTTGTGTGGTAGGTGTCCTATAGGGCCCAGTGGCTCAGCCTTCCCAGTTACTTGAGGTGGAAACTCTTGGTGCACCCCTTTGTGGGCTGTGTGTCCAGTCTTGTTGTAGTTAAGCCTTGATTGTTGTTGCTATTACTGGGAGGAATTGACCTCCAGGCCAATTGGCTGTAAGGATCAGCTGTGTCTATGCTGGGAGAACTTCTGTGCTGGAGACACCCTTATGAGACATGACTTGCAAAAGTCTCTGTGTTCACCTTGGATGGAATTAGTCTCAGGGTAGAGCAGAAAGCAATAGCTTCCCATCAGCCCTGCCCTAAGAGGCCCCTGGGTTTCAGTGTCCTGCAGTAATTGCTTCAAGCACCTCTGAGAGAAAGATGCCCTCGAGTTTTGCCTGCTACCAGACAGTTCAGTTTTCCCCTGAATGAGTCTGGGTACCCAGAGTCTTGCCCCAAACTGGAGTTCTGAGCCATCGGGAGCTCTTGTCTTCCTCCCAGTTGAGAAAGCCAGCTGTGTACTCAGTTGCTAGTCCTCTCCGCATGTGCGCGCATCTCGACACCTCTGCCTTCTGCAGCTCCTCCAAGTCTCAGTGTACTTTTCTCTTTCATTCTCTAGTAGAATTTCTACTCAGCCAGCTTTTCTTGAGGTCCTGGATGATGTTCGTTTTGTCTTTTAGTTATAGTTTTGAAATTGTTGTGCAAGGCAGCAGTTTAGATGTTTACCTATGCCACCTTCTTGGTTTCTCTCTATCTCTGTCAAGATCTTAATTCTTAAAAGTGATAAATTCACCTGACTATGACACTTTTTAATTTATAACTCTTGACACTTTATAATTTTCTAAGTCTAAAAGTAGTGTCTGTGTCCTTCAACATAATAAAAAATATATAAAATATTTGTGTGGTTAGAATACATTCTTTCTAAATTTTTACATTTCAATTTTTTCTTCAGTAGGTATGAAAAGATAATATAAAATAGCTTGTCAGTAGTCTCTTCCAAGAACATCATGGTTTGTGGCAATGGAGCGCTTGCCTTAGTGAAACTGCCATGTTTACTAGTGAAGAATTTCATAAGAGCTTTAGAGGGCAGGATAGAAAGAATAAAAAGGCAAATTTTAGGCAGGAAAATTTTGGGCAGGAAAGCTGATTTTATTGGTTGGAATTTTATCTAATAAAGAGGGAATATGCTAATTGCCCATCACTCCATCACAAAGATGGCTGCACCCACAGATGAGGCCAAGTTCCCATAAGGAGCCTTAATGAGCAATCAGCAGGGACCTGAGGCTATGCCCTCTCCCGCCCCTATGGGGCTTGATAGAGGACCTCAAGGTGCTCTTCTGGTCCTGGTCCTAGGCTAGGGCATCTCAGGCTGCTCCCTCGGCCCAAGTGCCAGGCCAGGGGACCTCAGGCTGTGCCCCACACCAGGAGGGGCTTGACAGGGGGCCTTAGGCCATGCCTCCCCACCTAGCAGGGCTTGACTGGGGACATCAAGCTGCACTTTCCATCCTGGTGCTGTGCTAGGGGACCTCAGGCTGCTATCCCCATCCCAGCACCAGGCCGGGGGAACCTCAGGCCATGCCCTCTGCCCAGCAAGGCTTGACAGGGGACCTCAAGCCGCGCCCCCAGCCCTAGCACCAGACCAGCAGACTTGAGGCTGTGTCCCCCTACCTGGTTGGGCTTGATAGGGGACCTCAGGCTGTGCTCCCCACCCAGTAGGGCTTGATGGGGGTCTTCAAGGTGTATCCCCAGTGCTATGTTGGGGAAACTCAGGCTGCAACCCCACCCAGTGGGGCTTGATGGGGGACCTCAAGCTGCACTCCCTGCCTGGTGAGGCTTGATGGGGACCTGAAACTGTGCCTCCACTCCCAGTGCTGGACCGGGGACCTGAAGCTGTGCCCTAACACCCCCTCCCCCCGCCTGGCGGAGCTTGACAGGTGTTCTCAGGCCATGCCCCCAACCCAGCTGTGCTTGACAGGGCATCTCAGGCTATGTCCCCCACCTGGCATGCTTCCTGCCCAGGTCTGGACTGGTGGACTTCAGGCCACACCCCCTGTTTTGGCGCTGGGCCAGGGCACCTGAGTCTATGTCCCCTGCCTGGCAGGGCTTGACAAGGGTGGGACTGACCTGGTCTGTATCTAGCCCAATTTGGGGGGGCAGGCTGGGTCTGAGTCCCACATGATTTTGAGGTGCATGTGGGTGAGCTGAAACTTGACTCTGGGTCCTGTGGTGAGCCGCAGTCTCTGACAGGAGGAAGGTTTTCATATACATTTTACTAATTTTCTTTCACCTTTGACATTTCTATTATAGAGAAAGGGCAAATAGCAATATTAAATTATTTCCTCTAATTAATCTCCTTATAACATGCACAAATTTTGTGCACTGCATCACTAGTCAGATTATATTATGCTAACTTTAGCAGACAGGCAAAATAAAGCATCTTAGGAGTAGGTGATTAAATCTCTTTTATTTTGACATAATTTGTTCTTCCATGGAGGATATAAAATGCCCTATCAGGTAACAAATTCTATGAGCATGTAAAGATTTATTTAAGAAACAAAGAGTTGCCACAAAGAGGAAAAAAACAACTTTGTTTTTGAAAGACCTGAAGATTTTTCTCTGAAGTGTCCAGGAGACAACCATGCAGAGATAGAATAGAATAGGTAAAGCTCTGAAGTTGTCTGTGAATGTGCATGTAATGACAGCAAATTATTTATAAAGTTCACTACTTTTTGATGCTAATTTTGATATACTGGATTTGAGAACTTATGCAGGATTTATGTTTTCTGGCATATATAAATATACTAGTAATTTCATGAGCCAGAAAGAATTAAGGTTTGTACATATTGTATTTTTTTGTCTCCACTATGCTAGAGGCCCGGTGCAGTACATTTGTCCACTTTGGAGGGGAAGATGGGGGGAGAGGGGTCCACTCCGCCCAGCCTGTGCCCTTTACCAGTTGGACAACCTTAGGGCTGCTGCAGAGGTGGAAGAGGCTCCTGCCACCTCCACTGAGCTCACCAGCCTTCAGCCTGGCTTTTGGCTGAGCAGAGATCCCCCTGTGGGAACACACTGACCGCCAGGGGACAGCTCCTGTGCTGAGCATCTGCCATCTGGTGGTCTGTGCATGTGATAGCAACCAGTCATTCAGTAGTTTGGTCATTTGCATATTACCTTTTTATTATATAGGATAATCAGATGAGGGATAGAACAATATGTTTTTTCTTCAGATTAGTTTTTGCCTTTAAATGTTTTTGCAAAGTCTGTTTCTTATGAATTTCTTAAGAATGCATATATATATATATATATATGTGTGTGTGTGTGTGTGTGTGTGTGTGTATATATATATAATTAGAGGCCCGGTGCATAAAATTCGTGCACGGGGCGGCAGGGGGGGGGCGTCTCTCCGCCCAGCCTGCATCGTCTCCAATCTGAGACTCCTCGAGGGATGTCTGACTATTCATTTAGACCCGATCCTGGTAGAATTGGGCCTAAACGGGCACTCAGACATCCCTCTCACAATCCAGGACTGCTGGCTCCCAACTGCTCACCTGCCCTGCCTTCTTGATTGCCCCTAACTGCTTCTGCCTGCAAGCCTGATCACCCCCTAACCACTCCCCTGCCAGCCTGATTGATGCCTAATTGCTCCCTGCCAGCCTGTTTGCCCCTAACTGCCCTCCCCTGTAGGCCTGGTCCTCCCCAACTACTTTCCCCTTCAGGCCTGGGTTCCCCCCACATGCCTTTCCCTGCAGGCCTGGTTGCCCCCAACTTTCCTCCTTTGCCAGCTTGGTTACCCCTAACTGCCCTCCTCTGCAGGCTTGATTGCCCCCAACTGCCCTCCTTTGCAGGCCTGGTCCCTCACAACTATCCTCCCCTGCTGGCCATCTTGCAGTGGCCATCTCGTGTCCACATGGGGGCAGAATCTTTGACCACGTGGGGGCAGCCATCTTGTGTGTTGGAGTGATGGTCAATCTGCGTATTACTCTCTTTTTAGATAGGATAGAGGCCTGGAGCACGGGTGGGGCCCAGCTGGTTTGCCCTGAAGAGTGTCCCAGATCAGGGTGGGGTCTCCCATGGGGCATGGGGCAGCCTAGGCGAGGGTCCTGTGGTGGTTTTCAGGCTTGCCACACTCCCCAGTGACCCAAGCAGAGGCCCTGGTATCTGGAATTTATTTATGTTTTATAATTGAAACTTTATAGTCTGGAGGGGAGCCAAGCCTCCTGCTCACTCCATGGCCTCAGCCATTTCTCTTGGGATATTTACCATCTATAACTGAAACTTTGTAGCCTTAAGCAGAGGCCAAGGCAGGCCAAGGCTGTGGAAAACTTGCCTTCCTCCATCGCCAAGGGCAACCTTAGCTTCCTCCTCTCTCCAGCTCCATGGCTACCACCATTTCTTTTGGGATTCTATAATTGAAACTTTGTAGCGTTGATTGGAGGCCTAAGCCCGCCAGAGTGTTTGGAAAGCTTGACTTCCTCCATTGCCTGGGATACCCAAGTCTCCTTCCTGCTCTCTGTGGCCACAGTCAGCTTGGTTGGGGGTTAATTTGCATACCGCTCCTGATTGGCTGGTGGGTGTAGCGAAGGCACAGTCAATTTGCATATTACTCCTTTATTAGATAGTATGTATATATATCCCATGTAATATAGAGCTAATATTCAAATTGACCGTCACTCCAACACACAAGATGGCCACCCCCATGTGGACCCAAGATGGCTGTCACAGAAGGAGGAAAGTTGGGAGGGACCAGGCCTGCAAGGGAGGGCAATTGGCTGCAATCAGGCCTGCAGGGGAGGGCAGTTAGTGGTGACCAGGCCAGCAAAGGTGAGCAGTTGGGAAGAACCCAGGCCTACAGGGGAGGCCAGTTAGAGGCAACCAGGCCTGCAGGGGAGGGAAGTTGGGGGCGACCAGGCTGGCAGGGGCAAACAGTTGGGGGCAATCAGGCTGGCAGGGGAATAGTTAGGCCTCAGTCAGGCTGGCAGGGGAGTGAGTAGTGGGTGATCAGACAGGCAGGCAGGAGAGCATTTGGGAGCCAGCAGTCCTGGATTGTGAGATGGCAGTCAGACATCCCTTTAGGGGTCCTGTGGAGGGGTCCAAGAATGGAGAGAGTGCAGGCTGGGCTGAGGGACACCACCCTTCCCTCCTCCCCCCGTCCCGTGCACAAATTTTGTACACCAGTCCTCTAGCATGAGTGTGTGTGTGTGTGTGTGTGTGTGTGTGTGTGTGTGTGTGTATTCAATTAGAGCTTCATAGTGAAACCAATTTTTTTAGGGCACTAAAATATAAAAAAGGCTTCAAGGTTTCACAGTGCAAAAAAACCACCAGTGGTCTTTTATTATTCTTGGGTTACTGAAATAATAACATGTATATGCTATAGATAAGAAAAACTAAATAGTTTCCAAGGCTTGAATTTCTAAAACAGTAGAGAAATTTTTCTTTTACTTTTTCAGACGAATAGAACTTTTTGTTAGCTTTTAGCAATGTTGTCTATTTTGCTGCATGACGAATATTAAATTAACAAATAGTTTTTGTATAAATAATAAGCTCTTATCATTTGACAGAGATATCGGATCATTTTGCATTTTGTATTTGATTTAAAATATTATATTTAGAAAGTTGGCATGCATTTTACTTGGTTAGAAAAGGCTATGAATATTTATTTACCTTATCTTTATTGTGTTTTAATGAGAGTAGGTTGATGGATTTCTTTTTGTGACTTTCTTCTTAAGTAGTGGTAATCAGTGTTACAGATATAGTTCTTGGCACCCCTTCTTATTATTTGATAATCCTCAATTGATTTCAATGTCAGATGTTACAAAAATTTGCTTTACAGTTAACTTTTTTGTTAGAAACAGTTTTTTCATTTCTTAAAATATATTTTTATTGGTTTCAGAGAGGGAAAGGGAGAGATTGATAGAAACATCAATGATGAGAGAGAATCATTGATTAGCTGCCTCCTGGACACCCCTTGCTGGGGCTCGAGCCCACAACCTGGGTATGTGCCCTTAAATGGAATAGAACCTGGGACCCTTTTACAGGCAAATGCTGTATCCACTGAGTCAAACTAGCTTGGGCTAGAAATAGTTATTTTTAAAAATATATATTTTATTGATTTTTTTACAGAGTGGAAGGGAGATAGTTAGAAACATCAATGTTGAGAGAAAAACATTGATCAGCTGCCTCCTGCACACCCCCTACTGGGGATTTGCCCACAATCAAGGTACGTGCCCTTGACCTGAATTGAACCTGAGACCTTTCAGTCTGCAGATTGATGCTGTATCCACTGATCCAAACCGGTTTCGACAGAAATAGTTATTTTTTAATCAAAGTTTCAATTAGGTACAGTATAATGCATTTCATATACAATAACCAGACCTATTTTCTGTTTTTCTTTTAATGTATTTTAAGAAAGCACTGGATATTAGTTTCATTTATAATTCTTCTCTGCACAGGCTGCTCTGTACCGCCTTAGTGGTGACTGGAATATATTACATATTGATCCTGAATTTGCTCGTTTAGCAGGTGAGTTGCTAAAATATACGCCAATGAAAAAATATTAGCTCAGTTATCTAAATAAGACTTAAAGACATTGCTACTTATGACTTGTAGTTTAAGTAACATTTTAAAAATAGCCCTCTCATAATATATTTATGCAAAGGATATTGAAAGGTAGGAGGTAGTGTTCCGAAAATGGTGTTCTTGAAATTGAGATTATGGTGGAAGGAAGCTCTTACTAGTGCAGGTTCTAGGATAGGTCCATGTAGGTCAGTGTCTGAGTTATCATGAAGGTCAAGGTCATTGGAGGAGAGAGCAAGGAACTAAAAAGTTAGGGAGAGATTATCTACATACCTGGGTATTGAAATCATCCTGGATGATTTTGTGGTTATAACCAAGCTAAACAAAGCAATAGTATGTGTTCCCATATCTCTAACATTCCTTTCTTGTTTTTTTTTCCTTTATTTCATAATTTTCATCCAGGAAGTATTATTTATAGAATATTTTCCATCTTGCTTAAAATAGAAGGTATAATTCATTCTAATGTAGTTTGAAGATTATATTTTTGAAATCCTAAATTATTCTTGGTTTTTAAACATGAAATGTGTCCATATCTAGCTAAACTCTCTTTTTAGGTTTCAACAAGCCCATATTACATGGATTATGTACATTTGGATTTTCTGCCAGGCATGTTTTGCAGCAGTTTGCAGACAGCGATGTGACAAGATTTAAGGCAATTAAGGTACACACATATGTTTGCATAATTTGAACATTAGTTATGCTTTTTCATTTTTAGAGGAAAAAACAAGTTTTAGGGACTTTTAAAAAATAAGTACTGTACTGAAGTAATAAACATTTTTATTACATTGACTTGGCAATTAACACGCTTTCTTTTTATAGCTAAAATTACCTCTATCACACAATTTTCATGTAAGGTTATCATATACAGTTATAATTTTAACATATTAATTGGATTGCTTTATAAAATATATGCTTTAACAAAAACTTGAGATTCACCTTAAAATTTTTTTTCATGTTTGGTGATCTGACATTAATTTAATTAAAAATGTTAAATGGCTGCATTTGAACTCTAATAAACATACACCTACATCAATATGATGGTATCATTTAGTTTTTATACTTTTAAGTGGTTTCAAGTTTTCATCCATTATAAGTTACAAAGAAAACTATCTCTGAACAATATCTTTGCATAAGTGTAAGTCAAAAGATACACTCTAAAAAAAGTGTAGTACAGTATCAAATAGCTCCCAAAGCTTTTATCAGTTGTGTTCCATGTGGCAGTAAAAATGCATTTTTTTGATGTCTTGCCTTTGATAGCACTGGATGTTCTCATGTTTTTTATTTTAACTGTTTTGGTGGTAGCACTACTTAATATAATTATGTTTCTGTTTCTTGGTTTGCCAGGATTAAACACTATTTATTAACTCTGTACTTTGAAACACAAAGAATTGGCTTATATTAACTATATTCTTTCTCTACTTATTTTATCACATTATTTTTATTGCTTTATAAATTTAACTATATTTAAACCTGTCTTTTCTTCCTTGTATGCTCTTTGACTTCCCTCACAATTTTTTTTTTCACAAGTAGAAAAGTTGCATTTTGAAACATTTTCAACCCCAAAACTCACTTTTTTGAAGGCTCGTTTTGCAAAACCAGTATATCCTGGACAAACTCTAAAAACAGAGATGTGGAAGGAAGGAAATAGAATCCATTTCCAAACCAAGGTATGAATATTGTTTCCTTACTCACTTCACTATGTCCTATAATTTTGTTCCATATTAACTTTTTTTTTTGGGGGGGGGGTTATTACCAAAACAAAAAAAAAGAGACAAAAACCTATAAAGCTTTTAAATCAGTGGTAACTTATATTTAGAAATAAGATGCCTGTGTATCTTGTTTATTTTATTTTATTTTCAACTAGAGGTGTGGTGCATGAATTCGCACCTGGGTGGGGTCTGGCCAGCCAGCCCCAGTGGGATCCCTTTGGGCTGGGCTGGTGGTGGAGAGGGGCTATGGGCAGTTGGCTGGCCAGCCGTACCCCTATTTGGGATGTTGGAGGCCAATCAGGGCCCGGAACAGGCTGGTTGGCTGCTACAGTGCGCATCATAGCCACTTGTTATTCCAGTCATCTGGTTGTTCCACCGTTGTGGTCCCTGGGCTTATAGATAACTGGTTCCTGTATGTGTAGCAGTGACAGAGCTGTTCTGAAAACACAACCAATCTTTTTTTTTGGCTTAAGCAGTTAGATTGTTGTCAAAATATAATCTTCAAAAAATTAAAGACATGGCTCTCAGTGAGATTTAAATGAAAACATCACATAAATGTATTTAATTACTTAAGGAGGGAACTAACAAGCAAGATGATAAAATTGCTTCAAAACAGAATTAGAACAACAGTATTTTGTCCAAAAGGGAAATAATTTTACCAATTTAGAGACAAAACTAGTTAATGTACTTAAGAATAATCCTCTATAATAATAAAAGCATAATATGCTAATTAGACTGGACATCCTTCTGGATGTCCTTCCGGGCAAAGCCAGGGCTGTGAGGGAAGCCCAGGTCCCGGGTACTGGCCAGCGGCTAGTGGGAAGCCTGGGTCCTGGATCAGAGGGAAGCCCGGGTCCCAGGTGCCAGAGGGAAGCTGGTGCCAGCAGCCAGGAGAAGGAAGGCCTACTCTTGCACAAATTTTGTGCATCGGGCCTCTAGTTTATACAAATTAAAGGGTAATATGCTAATTAGACCTGGAAACCTTCCAGGAGACCTTCTAGATATCCTTCTGGACAAGGCCATGGTGGCGGGGCCGAGGCAGAAGCTGTTAGGGGTGATCAGGCCAGGAGGGGAGGGAAGTTGGGAGTGATCAGGCCAGTAAGGGGGGAAGTTGGGGGCAAGCAGGCTGGCAGGCAGAGTGGTTAGGGTTGATCAGGCAGGCAGGAAGGTGAGTGGTTAGGAGTGAGCATTCCCGGATTGTAAGAGGGATGTTCGATTGGCAGTCAGACATCCCCTGAGGGATTCCAGATTGGAGAGGGTGCAGGCTGGGCTGAGGGACAACCCCTCACCCCCGTTCATGAATTTTGTGCACCAGGTCACTAGTCCTATCTAATAAAGAGGGAATATACAAATCGGTTATCATGCCATAACACAAGATGGCTGCACCCGCAGCCGAGGCCAAGTTCCCATATGAGCCTTAACAGCAGTCAGCAAGGACCTGAGGCTACTTGGCACTGGGCTGGGGCAAGGGACGTGATGTTGTGCTCCCCCCGCCACCTAGTGGGGCTTGAAAGGGGACCTCAGGTCATGCCCCTGCCCCGGTCCCAGGCTGGGGGACCTCAGGCCACACCCCCTGCCCTGGCACTGGGCTAGGGGACCTGAGGCCATATCCCCTACCCCAGCACCAAGCCAGGGGACCTGAGGTCGTGCCTCCTGCCGTATGGGGCTTGACAGGGGACCCCAGGCCATGCCCCCACCAGTGGAACTTGATGGCGAACCTCAAGGCACGCACCCCACCCTGGCACCAGGGGACCTCAGGTGGCACCCCCTGCCCTGGCACCGGGCTGGGGGACCTGAGGGTGGGCCTCTGCCTAGTGGGGCTTGATAGGTGACCTCAGGCCATGCCCCCTAGCCCATGCCAGAGTACCTCAAGCATTTTTCCCCATCCCGGGCTGGGGGAACTCAGGCCATGGTCCCCATCCTGGCACCAGGCCAGGTGACCTGAGGCTGCATTTCCCTACACATTGGGGCTTGATGGGGTGGGGCTGGCCGAGTTCAGGTCTCGTGCGATTTCAGGGCGCATGTGGGTGGGCGGGGACTTGACTCTTGTTCCCATGGCGTGCCCCAGACTCTGATAGGAGGAAGATTTTTATATACATTTTACTAATTTTCTTTCATCTGAAACACTTCTATTATAGAAAAAGGGCAAATAACAATATTAAAATATTCCCTCTAGTTCCCTTTTAATGTGCATGAATTTCATGCACTGGGTCACTAGTCCTATCTAATAAAAGAGCAATATGCAAATTGACTATACCTCTGCTACACCCACAAGCCACGCCCACAAGCCACACCCACCAACCAATCAGAGTGGGTATGCAAATTATCTCAACCAAGATCCCAGTTAATTTGCATATCTAAGCACAGAAGATGGCATAGAAGGAAGCCAAGCACTGCAAAAGGTAGCAAAGCTGCAGAGAAGTAAGCAAGTGGGACGGGGGAGAAGTGAGGGGATCAGGCAGGTGGTAGAGAAGGAAAGGAAGCAGGTTGGCAGGGAGACGGAAGGGAGGTAGGCAGCAGAGAAGGGAGCGGAGTAGCAGAACGCGAGGGAGTAAGGCAGAGGAGTAGGGAGGGATCAAGGCAGAGGAGATGGGAGGGAGCAAGGCAGCAGAGACAGGAGGGAGTGAGGCAGTGGAGATGGGAGAGAGCGAGGTAGTGGAGAAGGGAGGGAGCGAGGCAGCAGAGATGGGAGTGAGGAAGCAGAGACAGGAGGGAACAAGGCAGCAGAGAAGGAAGGAAGCTTTGCTCAGGCCACAGGAAGCCCTATTCTTGCAGGAATTTTCCAGCAATGAGTCTCTTGTCCTATCTAATAAAAGAGTAACATGCAAATGTGACTGTACCTTGGCTCCTGATTGGCTATGCTACCAGCCAGTCAGGAGCAGGGGGTGGGGCTGAGGGGCGCAAGGGCTGGGCCCTGGGGGTGGAGAGGAAGCAGTAGCAGTGGCGAGTGCCACGGTGCCCAGGCTGCCGAAGCTTGGAGGCAGCTGGGACGTGGCAAGTGTGAGAGCGCCCGGGCCGCCTGAGCTTGGAGGTGGCTGGGGCGTGGGGCGGGGGGGGGGGGGGGCAAGCACAGGAGCACCACCGCCCAAGCTTGGAGGTGGCCGGGGAGGCGGGAAGTGGCGAGCGCAGGAAGCTGCCAGGGGGCGGGCAAGCGGCCGGGGCGTGGGAGCAGAGGTGAGTGCACAGCTGGAGCTGAGCTGAGCTGAGCAGGAAGATGGCTGAGTGCCCAAAGCCTAAAGCCTCTGGTGCAGGCTGGAGGTGAGCCATCAGTTGGACATCCCCTAAGGGCTCCCAGTATGTGAGAGGGGGCAGGTTGGGCTGAGCGACCACCCCCTCCATCCCGTGCATGAATTTTGTGCACCGGGCCACTAGTATATAATAAAAGGGTAATATGCAAATTGACAGAGCAGTGGAATGACTGGTTACTATGATGTGCACTGACCACTAGGGGGAGATGCTCAATGCTGGAGCTGCTCCCTGGTGGTCAGTGTGCTCCCACAGGAGGAGCACTGCTCAGTTACAAGCCATGCTGCAGCGCTAACAATGTCCAACTGATGGCTCCCGGACTGTTAAAGGATGCAGGCTGTGCTGCATCAGAATCCCCCCTCCCCAAATGCACGAATGTCATGCACCAGGCCTCTAGTAAAACCATATCCTTTATGGTTATGGTTTCTCCTGGACAGAAATCATGTGTATCTTAATAATGCAAAATACCACAAATTAACATCTCATGTCATGAGTTTGAGACTAATTATAAGTAACAAGACAAATAAAATGTATTTCCCTATAGAGTTAAGTAATTTTAGGGTGAGGCTGTTAAGCAGTGCCCCAGTAAAATACTAGAAGTACATGCAATCATCCTTTTACTTGTAAGTTTTTTAAAGGTCATTTTTGTTAACACAGTTGACCAGCTGATACTTTGTGGCCTGATCATGTACCAGTACTGCATAGATGGTCTGTGTTGGATAATTTAAACACCACCACTAATAGTAACTACAACTTCCAGTTATTGAGTTCTTATAAGCAGGCTATATGGTTATCTTTAATATTCAGTGATTAGCTTTTTCTAGCAGTTATATATAAGAATCATCGCTTCCCCCACCTCCCTTTGTCTCTCCCTCCCTTTTCCCCCCTTTCCTATTGTATTTTAAGAAACATCTTAAACTAATGTTCCAAATGATATGGTTGGCTTGGTTACAAGAATGTAATTTACTAAAGTGTATTTTGTTTATAAATTGTCTTTTTCCATACCTTTCACTGATATAATTTGAAATAAAATGAACAAATTTGAAATTTCTTTTTTTCTGAACTATGATGTGAAGTAGTCAAAGGATAATGATCTTGATAGTTAAAAATCAGTTTTGAAAAATGCTATCTTAATTTTTAGATACTTTCCTATACATTTGTAGCAATACCATAATTTTATGGAAGAATAGCCATTGAAATAATTTTAGATAAAGTATTAAGAATTAGAATTTGAGTTCCTTAATGAATATTTTGATAAAAGGCTATTTAAGCATTTAGTTTATGCTATGTGCACTTCCTATTTGAAATACGAACTAGAATTAATACTTTAAAAAGACAAGTATTAGCAGAAATAAACTTTGATTACCACTACCTCATGTGGATATTATGCCATGCCTTCTACCTTTCAACAATTCAGTAATTCTCATTTTGGTTTCCATTAGACACACAGTGGTGTGTTTTTAAAAGTCTCCCAAATACCAGTGCCCAGGCTGTACCCCAGATTATTTAAATTGGAATTATTGGAGATGGGACCTACTCAAACATAGTTTTAAAAGGGTTCCAATTGATTTTACAGTTAGGTTAACTAGTATTAAATCAGTAAGGCTTCATATTTCTTCATCTATATATTTAATTTATGAACTTTTTACTTAATTTGGATTATTTTCCTTTTTATGAGGAGGAAAAAGTAAATTTTCTTTTAATAAGTTTATACTATTTCACATGAAGTGTTTGCATTGGAATTATCAGAGTGAATTGGCTTATTTTTCCTTTTTGTACCCTTTATAAGATCCAAGAAACTGGAAACATCGTCATTTCAAATGCATATGTGGATCTTGTGCCAACATCTGATGTTTTAGCCAAGACACCTTCTGAGGTAGGTTATAAAAACTGATATCCAAGCCATCTCCTAATTTCTGAGTGAATTTCTGTTAGAATTACTTTAAGAATGTTCAGCCTGCTTTTGAAAATTAAGAGCTGTGAAAGATTCTTAATTCTTGAATTAAAAGACATCAATTTAAAACTGCTTAGAATAAAAAGAATATTTTGACAACATATACATTTAAAAATTCTTTGGAGAGTATACTGGGGTCTTTCAATATAAAAGAATTAATTTTCTAGTTTTAGAGTACCTAAATTAATGAAAAATGTCAAGAAAACAATATTTTGGAGAAGAATAAGTGAAAAAGTTAAATATTCTAAAACTTTTCTTAATTTAAAGGTTTCTATAAAGCTTTGTGTACAAATATAAAAACAATAGCATTATTTATTAAAATAATACTAACACTGAGACAAACCCGTTTCGGCCGCATGCTGAGACTTAATAAAAAATGTTTATGTTCTCTGTCTCCAAAATACTGATTTTGTAATGTCGAGGTTTTCATATCTTTATCTTTTGGTCTTAATTTACTGAAGATTAATATCTATCAAGAAGACTCTAAGATGAAAAATTTATGATGTTTTTGAGCTAGAAATTTAGTTTTCATATAATTTAATCCCATTTTACAAATGAAGAAGTTAAGACCACAGAAGTTGATTGAATTGTCCTTATCTTCCTATTGATGTTAGTTAGGATATAGGTTGTCTACTTCCTAATTTATTTTTAAACTGTTATTTCTGAATTCTGATAAAAGTAAAAACCGTTTATTAACAGGGCTGAATTTCTGGATGAAATGAATGAATATAAGGAAAGTGTGAAAGAAGTCTGGAGTAAAAAGGAAAAGCATACTAGTTTGCCTTATTTAGGTGTAGATTTTGGAAAATCACCTTAATGCACTTATATTTTGTAATGCTTTTTCTCCTTGACTCATTTTTATATAACTTTTAAAATTAAATTTTCTTTTTCCTAGGGTGGGGAGCTTCAGAGTACTTTGGTACTTGAGGAAATAGGTCGCCGTCTTAAGGATGTTGGGCACAAGGTGGTGAAGAAAGTAAATGCTGTATTTGAGTGGCATATCACTAAAGATGGAAGTGTTGCAGCTAAGTGGAGTAAGTTATAACCCTGACTTTAAAATATTTTAATGTAACGCTTAGTACATGGAGATAAAATATCCTTATTATAGTTAAATCTGTCTCTTTGAAAGTAGGTAAAGCCTACCTTCTTAGGTCAGTTATTTTTAATGGGAACAATAGGCTTCATGTTATCCAAAGACATGTGTTATTTGGAGATGTAGAGAATCAATTAAAATGAAAATATCTGTTTTAAATATTCTATTGTAACACCTGAATTATTACTTTTAAACAGTCATCTTAGCAGTATGCTTCTCTAACTAATCTTCAAATTTTTCTTAAACACATAAAGCAAGTTTGTCAGGTCAAATGAGATATTTTTGTCATTCTGTTTTGACAATTTTAAAATTGTTTTATTCATCCCAGAACATTAGTAATTTGGATTATTACCTAATTATCAGACTTTCATTTAAGGGTGCCTATTTAAGTGCCTTTAAAATCAGATTATTTCTCATTACAACTGAAGATCACTATAAATGCTCATTTAAACCAAAAAATTAAAGCACATCTCTAAACCAACTGAAACTTTTGAAATAATCTGTTACATATTCCTAAAAAACATTTTGAGCTTTCATTCAATTAATTTTAGTTCAAAATAAACACGTTTATTTTTAATGTAACAGTTGCTGTTTCTTTTAGGCAGTGTATATTTATTGTAGAATATTTGATATAGAAAGGTTTAAGGAAGAAAATGATACGTATTTTTACTACCCACAGTTAACATTTTGATGTTTGTTCTTCTAGAAGACATTTGTATTTATAGGCCATTAATCCAGAAGGGGTATAAAGGAAGTAAAAAATGTAATATGTTCTTGGTCCCCAAATTTCAAAGTATCTAATATTTTTCTAAATAACACCATAGATTAACACTGTAAATGTAGGTGTCATCACTTTCCTTTCTTTCATCTTTCTCTTTTTCTTTCTATTTATTCATGATGGAATTCAATTTTATCCCAATGGATGACAGTATAATGGATGTTGTGTAATAAATATAAAGCACAGGACTTTTGAAGGTATTGGTGAAGAAGAGAAATGAAGTCTATGAGTGAGAAAAGGTGCTGGAACTGTCTGTCTCACTGTTGGCAGGACTCTGAAGGGATTTATAAAATATACAAGTGAATCACTCTTGGCAGACAGTTTCAGTTACCAACTAAGATTTTCCCCCTTATCTTGGTGACAATTTTCTTGTAGGCAATATTAGAAAATGTGCTTATATAGAAAAATTACCTTGAATTAACCTAAGGGATTTTTCCTTATATTTTCACTAGGGAAAAAAATGGGAATATTGGAATCTTGTTAATAAATACTTATTACTGATGCCTTGTGGCTTATGCTGGTCTTATCTCTTCTTTAACTTAACAGTGAAATTTGACCTTGAAACTTTCTGTGAAAGGATTCACTATTTTCTTTGGTTATCTGCTTCCTGTTGTTTGGATTTTCAGCTGTGCAAATATTTTTAGTTCTTTTTATTGTTTTCTCAAAGTCTTTGTGTCACCAAATTAAGTAGCAATAGCTGGCAGTAGAAGAAACTATCTTGGTCTTTTGGCTAATGGTATCTTAGAAGGTGATTCCATTTGGCATCTCTGTTTTACATCTTGACAACTATGACATGAAATAAATGATTGAATGATTTGATATAGGGAACACCTAAGGTACTTACCTCCCCCCTAAAAAGCAGTTTTTAAAATGTTTTGCTAAATACTTTATTACCAAATATTTTTATATGTTAAATTACTGCTAGTTGTCCCAGCCTTCACACGTTGGCAGACTGTAACCTAGTTATAGAGAACAGGGCTCAGTTACTCTGTGTACCTTGGCTCGCCTCAAGTGTCACTGGAGCTGCATGAGTGACTGACCTTGAGCAAGTCGAGGAACAAGGGTTTGGGCTCAGTGGCCTGGAAGGTGCATTCCAACCCAAAGATCCTGGATCATGCCCATTTTCCCTGTTAATTCCATCACCCAGCATCCAAACAACTCCCAACAACAAATCTCCAGGCTGAATGCATGTATGTGTGTGTGTGTGTAGGGGGTGGAGAGCAAGGGGTACAAATCTTTGCAAGCCCAATTAGTCCGACTATGGAGTTAGTAAGGTTATGTGTCAGTACTGGGTTAGGGGTGGTTTTGGCTGTGGAGGAGGAAAAGTTATAAGCTCTGTCTTTGGAGTTAAGCCTTCTTGAGGCCCATTCTGGTCATCTAGGAGCCGGGTGAATTCAATGGCCTCTGTGTCACTGAGATGACCTGAGAGAGGTTGGAGAGCCCTTCCTTCTTTTCCTGGGGCCAAGAGTATGTGTCATGGAGAAATGCAGGCCCTGATCTACATGAGAAACCAGAGGGCCTCAGTGAGGTATTTTGGGGAAGGAAGCTGTATCTTGGAATACTCACTCACAGCCTCTTATTTCTAACTCTGGAGACAATGTTTTGATTATGAAGTATTATCTTAGAAGTCTTAAAAACATTATGGTTCATAGTGTTTCCTTAAGTAGATAAGGTCAAGATAGAAGCCTGTTTTACTTATTTCACTGTTAATAATTATTATAATATCAGGAATACAGTGATTTTTGTCTGTTTTATTTATTTATTTATTTTTTACAAAATGTAATTCATTGCCTGTACATGTCTGAACATCTTTTTTAGATAGATACCTTCAGGTGTTTTATACTTTTGAATAAAGGCTGTCCTTTGGCTTTTTATTTTTCTAGAGATTCTTGGATTCGGTTGGAAAGGTAAAAATAGACATCAGCTCGGCCGGTGTGGCTCAGGGGTTGAGCATCAACCTATGAACCAGGAGATCAGGGTCCAATTCCCAGTCGGGGCACATGTCTGGGTTGCAGGCTCGATCCCCAGTGTGCGGTGTGCAGGAGGCAACCAATAAGTGATTCTCTCTCGTCATTGATATTTTTAATCTCTCCCTCTCCCTTTCTCTCTGAAATCAATAATATATGTCTATTTTAACAAAATAGACATCAGATGCAGAAACAATCTCTGAATTCTCTTTGAACAGAGCCTATTGTTCACCACAGTTATCTTACTGTGTTATGGTCATTTCTGATTATGTATCTCCTCCCACTGGACCTTGGGTTGAACACTGAGAAAGACCTCTGGATCAGTTGATTTCTAACTTCAAGTACGATCTATAACCCATAATAGCCTGATTCTGTAAGTGTTGAATAAGTGCTAGGAGCCATGTAAAATGCACACTTTGGGTGGAATCAGATGCCTGCTTTTTTAAAAAAGTGCTGAAATTGGTATCTTTTTTTCTTTTAAAACAATAAGTTTATTGTATGGAGAGTAATATGTATTTTCTGTTTAGTATGAGGGAAATATTCAGAAATAATATGATATAATTGAAACATTTTATAAGTAAGTGGTATATTTTATTACTATTAATTGAAGCCAGCCTAAAATTGTCCTTGTAAACACTTTGGGTCCCTAAGCAACAGTAAAAATTCAGAAGAAAGGAAAGATGACAGGAAGGCATAAAGAAGATTCTTTCATCAGAGGCTTTATATGGCCTAAAGCAGTGGTCGGCAAAGTCATTAGTCAACAGAGTCAAATATCCACAGTACAATGATTGAAATTTCTTTTGAGAGCCACGTTTTTTAAACTTAAACTTCTTCTAATGCCACTTCTTCAAGTAGACTCACCCAGGCTGTGGTATTTTGTGGAAGAGCCTCAGGGGCTAAAGAGCTGCATGTGGCTTGCAAGCTGCAGTTTGCTGACCATGGCCCATAGAATAGTCTGCTCCTGAAAATTAGGACACAGTTACTTTTTTATCTGCAATTCAAGAAACTGAAAGCTCTAAAAATGAAGTTTTTTTTCTCTCTCATGATTCATTGGTGGCAACACCTGACTAGAACTTAACGATGCAACTGATTGTCCTTATCTCATCTGGTTAGTCAAATATAGAAACCACGTATTTGTTTATGGTGTTGGAGGTCTTACATAATATGTAGTACATTTTTTAAGAACCATATTTTCTTCCTAAAATCTGAATTCTTAAACACATCTGCCCAAAGCAGTTTAAATAGGGAATTGGGCCCTATTCATATATACAAATTATTCTGGTAGAACAGAAGTGATCAGAGACATGGAAAGGTGCTGTTGGCTTTCACAGATGGGAGGATTGGTTCATTCAACAAATATTTGAGTATTTCCTATGTGCCAAGTTCTCTGCTAGATTGTGGATTACAAATGTGAAAAGAAACATATGTTGTTTGGTCTCAGAAATCAGGAAATTTTAAAATACTGGAGTTAAGGATGGTTGCACTGCAGATAAAAAGGAAGGAAGACCTTTATTAAGGTGATGGCAATAATGGAGAGAAAAGGGCCTGTGTGGATGTATTGCTGAGATAGAATTGACTGACTGGACTACTGATAATGCCTGAAAAACAAGGGGAGTGGGAAAGAAACAGCTGATGCAGAAGTGATGAGCTGCATGACTGAGGATTTTGATTGTGTTACTAGAAGGTGAAACATGAGAGAGCGATCTAGGAGAGAAGATGGAAAGCTGTAGTACCCAAACTGGAGCAGCCTGAGATCTGGCCTAGGTTGTGGGAACTGTTCACAACTGGAGACAGAACTGGAAACTTGTTCATGGAACTATTAGTTGGAACTCAAGCATTAGCTTTGCTACTCTGCTTTGTGGCACACAGGAAGGAATAGAAGGAAGTCTTTGTTGATCTTGCAAGGTTATTTGCTGTTCATGGTTTATAGAATAATGGCTCAAGTATTCCCATTTTTCTCTAAATAAAGTGAGCATCTTAGAATTTGGCCAACAATTTTTAAATAAACAGTTTGTTACAACTCTAGATATGAATGTTGCCCTGTGTTCCCAAATAAGATTTATTGTTTGATTATATCAAACAGCTGTAAAGTAGTTACAAAATTGAAACTTTTGATAAAGACAGATTTATTTTCATGTAATGATGATACCCTGTTACTGAGTAAAAAATACATTTGTGTTCCTTAGGATGATAGGTTTAAACTGATTGGCAATGAGCAATTTGATTCTTTTTTTCCTAAAGAAAATTTGGTTTCCTTTTACATATTTGTAATCTTTCCATTATAGGAACATAATTGGATTTTACATTTATATAGCAAGATTATAGAAATACTATGCGTTATTGCTTAAATAATGTTAGCTGAGTAATAAAGTGAGTTGGCTTTTTAAAATGTGTACTATAACTAATGGTATAGTGTTAAGTCTAGCTATTTGGCCTAAATCCAGGCATCCATTATGCACTGTGTAACAATGAATGGATGTTAGAGGTGTTTTATTTTGCATGTTAGAAGTCATCTGTTTTGGATCTTGTAAATTTGCCAGAATGTTGTAGAATATAGACAGTTTGGGTAACTGCCGTTCTTTTAGGGTCAGAACACATTCATGCTTGAGGACGCCAGTAGCTCCCGGGCTGCTGCTCATGTTGTAGTGGCCGAAGCAGAAACCCCTGTAGGGTTTCTAAGCATGGACATAAATGAAATCTTAAGGGTGTTGGTCCCACATTTAGGGGTGGGATCAAAATGAGCATCTCATGTATTTATAGACAAGATTTGAAAGATGATCTTTGGAAAGAAGATGCTGTCAAGTCTGGGATGGGGACCTACTTGTTTGAGAGGCATCTGCCTCAGGTTATTCTTTCCCTTAGCAACTGTGGCTGCTTCCCCTCTTACCATCACTGCCCCTGACTGTTTGCCCACGTGCATTTACATACAAATTACTTAAAACTATTATGGCTTTTCATTTTCCTCTGTGTGTTACTCATTTTAATAATACCTTTTTATAGTTTTTTTATTTTGAAATAATTTCAGGCTTACAGAAAAGTTGCAGGAATAGTACAGAGAATGTATACTTGTCCTTCACCCAGTTTCTTCAAATTAACATTTTATTCTGTTTTCTTATTAACATACATGTTATTGTTTTTTTTGAAGCATTTGAAAGTAACTTGCAGACACAATGTCTCTTTATCCCTGAATAATGTGGTAGCATCTCTTAAGAATGCTTTCTTATATGTATGCGTAGAATAATTATCAACATCAGTAAATTAACATTGATACAGTATTATTTAATCTACAGATCTTATTAATATTGCACAAATTTCCTCAGTACTGTCCTTTATAGCAAAGGAATACCAGTTATAATAATAATAACAAAACAGAAATGAAGAAAGGGAAAGGAAGACTGCTCGGTCCAGTGTCGGTTCGTATGTTGCATTTAGTTGTCAGGCCTCTCTAGTCTCCTTTAACCTGGGCGAGTTCCTCAGTCTGTTTTTATTTTCTAGGACATTGACATGTTTAAAGAGTAGAATGTTCTTCAATTTATATTTATTTTATGTTTCTTCATGATTATTAGAATTTATTAACTTTTGGCAGGAATAGCACAAAAGTGTTGTGTCGTCCTTAGTGTGGTTTAAGAAAATCTTTACTTTTATTAGTTTTTGTTTGTTGTCATTATTTTTATAGAGATGCTTCTTTCAGGTGCTTTTTAATCAGCCATTTAACAAATAGTTACTAAGGACTTTCTATACAAGGAAGCATAGGGGCGGGGGCGTGGAAGACAAGATGCACAGCAAAGGATTTATAATCCTAAGGGGAGAAAGTATCCACAAAACAACTTCTTTCTCTCAGGGTATCCCTTTGTGATTTGTAAGGTCCATATCCTAAGATCTTCAAAGATATCCAAGTTTACAAATACTATGTGCTCATTTAACACCTCTCCCTTCCCTGTTAAATGCTGTAATGTATAACTGAACTTTTTATGGACTCTCTTTAGAGCCATAATGGCTATATAAATACAAAGCTAAAGTCATTTTATAAAGCTTTTAAAATAAATTGTACAACTAAAGTAAAACATATACAATCTGTTTCTTCATGTTAATATAAGATTACCTGGGACCTTACAGGTGTCTGTAAACTCAAAGTGATGGTGGTAGATGATGATTCTCCCCAAGAGGCAAGCTGTAGACTGTGACCTGAGCAACTGCAGAACTGAAGGTTCCACTCGTTTACCTCAACTTTGTTCATCTTGCTAAGAACTTTCCCCATCTTAGTGCTCTTCTATTTTATCGATATTAGTTTCTAGATTTCCACTGAAGACAGTTTTATTGCTTTACAAGGGTCATGGCTGTGAAGTAGCACATAAAACCAGGTGAGTGAGAGGGCAGGCAGACAGCTAAGAACCTTCATTATTAGCTAAGAGGCTTGCTACCACTCTTTAGTAGTGAGATGAGTGTGGTGCAGTTTTATTCCTGAGCAAGACTAATATGTACAGTGGGCCTTAGAAGTACTAGTGAAGAATTAAACCATGAATGCTGTCCTTGAATGCCTAACAAATTAGAGTCTTTTTAGAGTCTTTTCTTTCACCCTTCTTCAATCCCCCTCCTCCTTTCTGTCTTCTTCCCTCTTTTCCTCCCTTTTTTTCCTTTTCACTATAGTAAAAATAATACATGAAAGCATACTCATAATATGTAAGCTTCAGTAAGAACAGTCTATGCTTTTCATGCCTCACTTGTAATATCTTGCCTATTGTCTGACACCCACAGTAGAAGCAATGAAGTGATTGAATGAAGTATACAAAGCAGAGAGGTTCCCTTTCCTTAGCCCTTTCCCCTCCTCAGGGTTCCCTTCCAACCATTATTGTCAAATTAGTTTAGATGGTAGCATTCTCTTTTGTTGAAAGTTTGAGTGATTAATTTTCTTTTTGGAGCAAGGCTTGGCTAAGCAGAATGTAGTTAAGCACTGTGGCTTTTTCTTGCGTATGTGTAGCTTTTCTTTGATCCTAAATTGGGAGTGCTCTATACACCTTAGGTAGAGTGATGTGACTGTAGCTCCTTCGCTGCAGCAAGAGAAATCACCTTCAGGAGGCTGAAGCTGGAGTACAGTCAGGTTGGTGGCTGACTGATATCACTCATATATATGATAATTAAAACTTTCTCAAGTGGAACTAGGGCATAAAGCTCTATACTGTAATACAGGGGCAATGAAGGTAAAGGTTTAATAGTTTCTCTAGTTACCCAGCCTGGGGCACTTAATTCTTCTGTCAAAAATAGTTAATGTAAAAGAAGTAAATTTTAATGTTTACTCACAATAATTAAGGCAATAAATATTTTATAAAATCGAATCAAGGAGCAGCAGAGGGCAGAGTTGTGGATACACACAGAGTCAGAGGTTCGGAGCAATGCACACAAGTGGAAAGGGTGGGCGGCTGCAGACCCAGCTGGTTTTCTCGAACCAGGAGGGAGACAAGGGCATTCCACTGCACTGATTCCCCAGTTCTGGGTGAGGTCCTGGGAACCCACACTCATACAGGGTGATACTGGACAGTAATGAGGAAACACGCTGAAACTCGGGCACTGCAGAGGTGTGTGAGCTTGTGGAGAGGGCGTGTAAACTTGGGAACTGCAGAAGTGCATGAGCGCACAGAGGACTTGTGACTTGCTCTCTCATTTGGGAGAAAAAAAAGAAAGAAGGGAAACTACCAGACTGCCTGTTTTACAACCCTGGGTGAGACTTTGGGTGTGCAGACTGATTTGGGGAGAGGTTGAATTGTCCAGCAGTAGGTAGAGCTCAGCAGCAGCTTTTTCTCAGAAGTGCCTGCAGCCATTACCACCAGGTGCTGCATAGGGCGGAACTGATAGAGAAATCAAGGTTGCCTGCTCAGCCCAGAGACTCCGCCCATCCAACCTGAGCACAGCTGATCCTCACAGCCAGTTGGCCTGGAGGTCAAACCCTCTGAGTGCTAACAACAATAATTTAGGGGGGGAAGATTTTTTTGGGGGGGAAGGAAAACATATGTACTACTATTAATTATAAGTTATATTGTAAATAAAAAAAACAAAACAAAAAAAAAACAATAATTTAGGCTTAACTTCACCAAGACTGTGAAACTCATAAAGGGCTGCACCAAGAGTATCCACCTCAGGTAACTTGGGAGGCTGAGCCACTGTCCCCTAGAGGACATCTACCACACAAAGCTAATCGACCAACTCAGGGAAGCAGCCAAAATGCAGAGACATGGAAAGAAATCACATGTGAAAGAAATGGAGGGAAAAAAATGACTGGACATAGAGTTCAAAACCACAGTTATAAGGTTTTTCAAGAAGCTCCTAGAAAAGGCCGATGAACTTAATGAGACCTTCGAGGATATGAATGAGACCCTCGAGGATATGAAAAAGGATCAACTAGAAATTAAGAATACACTGACTGAAATAAAAAATATTATACAAAGATCTAAAAGCAGTCTAGAGGACCGCAAAAATCAAGTCAAAGATTTGAAATACAAAGAAGCAAAATCCACTCGGCTGGAAAAGCAAGAAGCAAAAAGAATCCAAAAAATTGAAGATAGTGTAAGGAGCCTCTGAGACAACCTCAAACATACCACCATCCGAATTATAGGGGTACCAGAAAAAAAGAGAGAGCAAGATAATGAAAACCTACTTGAAGAAAAAGTGACCAAAAACTTCCCTCACCTGGTGAAAATAATTGACTTAAAAGTCCAAGAAGCACACAGAACCCCAAACTATAGGAATCCAAAGAGGACCACACCAAGACACATAACAATTAAAATGCCAAGAGCAAAAGACAAAGAGAGAATATTAAAAGCAGCAAGAGAAAAACAGTTAGTTACCTATAAGGGAGTATTCATACGATTGTCTGCGGATTTCTCAACAGAAACTATGCAGGCCAGACAGGAGTGGCAAGAAATATTCAAAGTGATGAATAGCAAGAAACTACAACCAAGATTACTGTACCCAGCAAAACTATCTTTCAGAATTGAAGGTCAGATAAAGTGCTTCGCAGATAAAAAAAAAAAAAAAAGCTAAAGGAGTTCATCACCGCCAAACCAGTATTATATGAAATGCTGTAAGGTATTCTTTAAGAATAACAAATACACATCTATCAACAAATAAATCTAAAAGTCAAGTGAATTAAAAATCTGATGAACAGGATAAACTGGTGAATATAATAGAATCATGGGCATAGAGAGGGAATGGACTGACCATTTTTAGGGAGAAAAGGGGGGTGTGAGGTGCAGCAAGAGACTGGACAAAACTCATACACCTATGGAAGAGGACAGAGGTGGGGAGGTAAGGACAGAGGGTGGGATGGCTACCGGGTGGAGGGGTACTATGGGGGTGGTGGAAAGGGGAACATTGTAATTAATAAACTGAACAATAAAGATTAAAATATAAAATAAATAAATAGATAAATAAATATTTTATAAAATCAAAACAAAACTAATTAGAATATTATCTTAATGAATCCAGGTATTTGAAAGGAGATTATAGTAGGTATTCTCTTCCCCCAACATGCAACTCTTTAAAATTCAACTTCTTCCTTTGTTGAGTATTTGAACCTAAAGGCTGTAACCATATAAACTTCACCAACTTAATTTCCTTATATTATTCCACATTAAAATGTTTCTGTTGTGTAAACTTTTTCACTGAGGAAAACTACTCTTTTGACTTTTTGGAGAACTTCTTTATAAAAAGGCTACCTCAAAAACTAAGGGTTAAAAGTACTTTGTGTTTTTTTTTTTTTTCCCAAATGGAAGGTGATATCAAGTTTAGAATAAATAGGCAGCACATTAACTTGGAAACTGTAGAAATGTCTGTATTTTAGTTGTTTTATTTTATTCTATACTGTGAAGAAAATATGACCTACATTGTTTTTATACTATTTTCCCAGCTATTGACCTAAAAAATGGCACTGGAAAAGTATATCAAGGCCCTGCAAAAGACTCTGCTGATGTAACAATCACCCTTTCAGATGATGATTTCATTGATATAATCCTGGGCAAGCTTGACCCTCAAAAGGTAATATTCGTAAAATGTTCATTTTTCTCTTTATCATTGCTTTCTGTTTGACAAATTGCAGTTTTTAGCTGACTTCCAAATTCTGATTTATAAGGCAGAGTTCATGGAACTCTGAAGAAGACACAGTTGATACCAATATCTGAATATCAGATCATGAGTTTTTATGGTAGAGTTTCAACTGACACATTTTGAAACTGAACTTTTGGTGGAATTCTTTCGCATATTAACAATATAAAACCCACATCTACACTTTGTATTATATTATGTCATTAATTCAAAGGTGAAAAACCCTATGATATTAGATATTTCATAAAATTAGACATTCATTCCTGATATATGATTAAGAATTTGTCTTAATTATCATTGAAAATTAGAAATAGAAGGATAGAGTATAACAGCTAGTGTCTTATTTTTTTAATATATATTTTTATTGATTTTTAAAGAAAGGATGGGAAAAGGATAAAGAGATAGAAACATCTATAAGATAGAATAATTGATTGGCTGCCTCCTGCACACCCTCTACTGGGAACCAAAGCTGCAACCCAGGCATGTGCCCTGACTGGGAATTGAACTATGACCTCCTGGTTCATGGGCTAATGCTCAACCATTGAGCCATACTGGCTGGGCACTAGTGTCTTATTGAAGGTGAGACATTTAGAGACAACCATGGTTAAGACAATATTATATTGGAAAACCATGATTGGAAAACCATGATTAAGACAATAATGCCATTTCTGATTATGATGAGTTAATATTGTTTTGAAACTTTTGGCCCAATCTACAAACACAGAAAATTAAAGTACCTGATGTAGCAGTTAGAATGGAGTAGAGTAGAAAAATTTGTTCTTTTCAAATCATGATTATGTAGCGAGAAGTCTCAAGAGAGTCAATTAGTTGGTTCTTAGAATAGAGGAGTTCAAAGAAGTGGCTAAATGCACACTAACTATTAAAATAGTTTTCCTATAGCAGCAAAACCAACTAGAAGATATAATTTTAAAAAATTAGTTTATAATTACAACCTAAACTAAAAAACATAAATGACCACCCTGATAAGAAAAGTGCGTGCTTATTTGAAGAAAACTATAGAACCTTACAAGGAACAGAGCAATTTGAATAAATGGAAAATGTTTTTTTTTTTTTTTCTGGATAGAAAGACTAATTTAAAAAGAATTGTAAAATAATTTGAAAAGAATTTTCAGGTAGTACAGTAAAATATATATTCTTTGTCATCAGATATATCTGAGTTTAAATCTTAGCCTTGCTACTTACTCTCTAAACTTCAATTTTCTAATTGGTAAAATGAATGATTATAATCACAAAGTATTGTGATGATAACTAAATCCAATAGTGTATGTGAAGCACTTAGTAAGTACTTGGTACTGAGTGAGTTCTCAGATTATTCCTTCACAGGAATTTATTTAGTACCTACTCATATTTGGGTTCTAGGGGTGGCTAGATAAGATAGCTCCCCAACTGTGCAGAGCTTAGTTCTAGAATGAGTGGAAAAGAAATATAATTTCAGGTATGAAGAAAATTAAGTCAGGGTAATGGATTAGGGGTGATGGTTGGCAAACTTTCTGTATAGGGTCCCATTGTAAATATTTTAGGCTTTGCAGGCCAGATGGTCTTTGTTTTACCACTCAGTTCTGCCATTGTAGCATTAACATAGCAATAGGTCACTTGTGAACAAATGGATGTACTGTGTTCCAGTGTAACTTTATTTACAAAACAGGCAGCAGAGTAGAATTGGCCCAAGACTCCAGTTTGCCAACCCTGGATTAGAGTGTGACAGGATAGAGGAACTATTTTAGATAAGGTTGTCCAAAACAGCCTGAACAAAGTGAGGGCTGAGCTAGAAGGTTAAGGAAACGACCAGTGCAGAGGCTTGAGGCAGGAGTGGGATTACGTATTAAGTGTATGTAACTGTGAGGAGGCCAGTGATAGTAAATGAGCGGTGGGGAGACTGGGAGGATATGAGATGGGAGAATAGGCAAGGGCTGGATCACACAGGACTCTATAAAGCTTGGTAAGGAGTTCAGGTCTTATGTGTGAATGGAAGCCACTGAGCTGTGGGATGACAGCATCTGCTGAGTGGAAATTGCCTTTGGGGAAGAGAATAGGTAATTAAGAGTTCTTTTTTAGATATATTATACTTGAGATGTCTGTATATAAAGATTAAATATAGGATTAAGGAAACATTTATATAATTGCTAGGAATAACAGACCTTTGGGGAAAAATGGATTATTCAGTGAATGATACTGGGCAGCTGCTTAGGAAATGGTAATGCTTTATGTTATTCCATATATCTAAGTCAATATCATACTGAATGGAATTGTGTGAAAAATAAAAGCAGAAGCAAAAACTTGATGAAAATATAGGTATTTTTTATTCTTAATGATAATCCTTAGAGAAATGCTATTAATATTAGGGGTTTTCTAAACTCATTTGGTTTTATTACCTTCTCTCCAATCACAGTGCTATTTATCACCATTATAAATATACAATTGGCCCTTCATCCCCAGGTTTCACATCTATGATAGCAGAGGCCTGACTATAAATTTATTGGAAAAACTTGCATATAAATCCACCTGCACAGTTAAAACCCATGCTGTTCAAGGACTATTTTATTTAACTCAGTATGTTCAAGTATTTCAACATGGGATCAATATTAAAAGTAATGATGGAATATTTTATATTCTTTTAAAAAATATTAACTCTTTGAGCCAGGACTAATGATACGTCAGATACTCAGTAGCCACGTGTGCTAGTGGCTACTTTATTGTACAGCACAGGTTTAAACATTCTGACTTGACTTTCTGCCCTTTCTTATCTGACTTCTGCATCTGCTACTGTTGTTGTGAAGGTCACTGATGACCACTGTTTTACTAATTCCAATGAATATTTCTCTATGCCTTACTCAACTTTCCAGGAACATTCAACTCATTTGATCATCAATTTCTTGAAATAATTTTATTTCATCCCTGACTTTCATGACACCATATTCTCTTGTTTTGCTTTCTTCACCTTTGGCTATTCCTGACCTTCTTTGATGCCTTCTACCCCATCCATTAAATTTTGGCATTTCTCAGGGCTCATTTCACAGCTGTTTTCTAAAGAACACTCTCCTTAAATAGTCCATTCATCCTATAGTATTTAAAGCCATCTATAAGTTGACAACTCACGGATTTAATTTGTTTTTATTGATTTCAGAGAGAAAGGGAGAGGGAAAGATAGAAACATCAATGATGAGAGAGAATCATTGATTGGCTGCTTACTGGGGATTGAGCCCACACACAGGCATGTGCCCTTCACCAGAATTGAACCTGGGACCCTTCAGTCCACAGGCCAAGGCTCTATCCATTGAGCCAAACCAGCTAGGGTGACAACTCACAGATTTAAATGTCTCACTCAGTTGTCTTCTCTGAGTTCCATAGTGATAGAATCAGCTCCCTACTTGACCTCTTAAATAGGAAATCTTACTGGCATCTCAAACTTATTATATCTGTGTCCAGTGTAGAACTCAATGATTTAATTTTCTCCATAGTCTTTTCCTTTTTGGAAAATGGCGGCATCATCTCTACCCAAATTTATATGCTCAGTAATAAGAGAATTGTCTTGGCTTCCTTCTATACCTCTGTATTCTTTCTGTACTTAATCCTGCCTGATCTTTCTCAAAAATATACCTTAAATTCATCTTCTCTTCACCACCAGGGATATCACCAGGATCCAAGTATCCGTCATCTCACCTGGCTTACTAAAGAGCTTCCTGACTTGTCTTACTGTTCACAGTCTTAAAGTCTGTGCTTACATTTTATTTTTTTGATTCCCCTACTATAATATGTGCTCCATAAGAATAGGGAGATATGTCTATGTTGAAGCCTAGAATATTGCCTACTATACGTTGTCATTCAGTTAATACTTGAGTAGGTTAAAGCAAGGATAGAAATAAGGATCAAAGTTTAATAGCAGTAGTTTAGACTGTGTAGAAATTAAAAGTGTCTGCATGTCAGACTCCATAAGGTATTCCCTTTAACCTAAGAAAAAATAAAGATGATGACACACAGTACATTGGTATCTATAACCTATAAAAAATTCTGGAAAGCTGTAAGACCTCAATAGAAAAAAATCAGCAAAGATGTGACCAGTAATTAATGAAAGAAATAGAAATGACTAATATACATAAGAGAAACTATTGATTTTTCCCAGCATCTAAAAATGCAAATTAAAGCATGTCATTTTGCGTTGGATTTTCAAAAATTAAGGAAATAGTATTGTTAAGGTTGGGGTAAGAGAATTCCCATGTGGCTGGAAAGAGTTTTTATTTGGTGTTGTCTTTCTGGAAAGCACTGTGGCAGAGGTTCACCATTTTCTTCCTTTATGGCGACTCATTGTCTCAGTGCTTCTTGCATGGCACTCCTAGGCCAAAAGAAATGCCTAATGATTCAGTTTTTTAAGTAGTTAGGTCCAAACAAGAGTAGTTTTTCATGTTGTAGTTTTTTTTATATATTTGACCAATTTTTAAATACACCTCAGTCTCCCTGTGTGTTTGCTGAGATGCTCTGGGGTCCTTCAGTGTATAGTTTGGAAACTGTGGCAATATGGAGGTGTGGTTAAGAACCTTATGTAAGAAATGTCATGATTTAGTAATTCTTTTAGGAATCTATTATAAGAAAATAAATAAGAACAAAGATTTATGTACACATTTTTTCCACTCAGTAAAAACCACCAAATATTGGTGTATTTATTTCAAGAAACTAGGTGTTCTTATTTTAGGCTGTAAGTCCTCTCAGATGTTAGTACCTGTAAACAGGCCTCAGTACTGACTCCTCCTCTGCAGGCACGACTGTCGTTCTTGTAACTGCACAGGGAAGCAGTCTTAGTTTAGAAGTTCCAGTCTCCAGTTTGAATATCCAGCACTTGATCCTGATTGAACGAGTTCTCCCGGATTTTTTCTGGGATTAAAAAGTTTAAGTAATTTTTGTTTTTCTTCCAGCTGATGAGGGTTTGCTTCTGACATTAAGTTGCTACTAGTTAATAAGCAGGAGACATTGTTGAGCAAAGAACACCTGAGTTCAAGAGTCGGCCTTTCTTCTTGCTGGCTCATGGCCTTGAGCAGGTTATCTAAGCTGTCTGAGCCTCAGTTTCTCATCTGTTACCTGGGGCTGAGAATTGCTATTATGCCCACCTTAAGCTGATGGATGTGCTTCTCAAGTAAGATTATATTTATAGGGCTGCTCTATAATATTAAGTGTACATAATGTTAAGTGTATTTTATAATGTAGTTAAAAATCTAAGTACTTCTTTTTATTTCCCATTCTGTGTTATTTTCTCAATAAGCCATAAAAACTGATTTATTATTTTTATTTTACTCATAGTGAACTTGACATTGAGGAGAAACTTAAGCACTTGTACACTTCTTCTGTCAGGTCAGATACAGAGGTGACAGGAGCTCTTAGTGTTTGAACATGACAGCCTTTCGCTCGGTAGTAATGAGCTTGCTGTGTTCTTACCACACGTCACACTCAGCTAGGCACTTTGCACACTATTTCATTTAACTCACACAACAAGGCTGCATGATTTAGGTACTGCTGTCCTGCCCGTATAGATGAGGAGGCTCGAGCTCAGAGAGGTTACGGAATCTGCCCAAGTTCAGCTTTCTAGTAAGTGGCAGAGCCTAGATTTTAACCCAGGCATTCTAATGCTAGAGCCCAGGATCTACTCACTACTTTGTTATCTACCTTCTTTTATCATTATGTGGCTTTCTAGTTCATGAAGACGTCATACATATTTTTAATCTGTTTTTAAAAGTTCTGAATTTAATATTTTAATCGTTAGGAACACAGTAAAGCCTTTTTTCATTTACATATTCTCAAATTCATATTTAAGAACATAGATTAAAGCTAGAAGCATAGTTTGAAGCAGAACTCCCAGATCTGTCAGTTCAAATAAATTAGTATGTGGTTTCCTAAAATACACAGGAGTCTATTGTTTTCTTAGCTGTCTAAAACTGTAATTGCTAGATAAAACTATTATTGCTAGATAAAAGTTGCCTTTGTTGCCAAGAGTTAACTCAATTGTATTTGGCCTCAACAATGACCCTTTTTTTTTTTAAAAAAAACAGTAATCTTTTTAAAATACAAATAAAATGTAATGTGGTAAAGTTTTGTACTCTTTCCCCTCTTCTTTCCAGGCATTCTTCAGTGGCAGACTGAAGGCCAGAGGGAACATCATGCTGAGTCAGAAGCTTCAGATGATTTTTAAAGACTATGCCAACCTCTGAAGGACATGCTGCACTGTTAACAAAAGTAGAAGAAAACTCTTTTCACCCTAATACACAAAACTGATTCAGCAAAAGTGATCAAAACTAAGATGCAGAAGAAATTGCTTAACATTTTCAGATTTCAGATAACTTTCCAGATTTTCATTTTCTACTAATTTTTCATGTTATTCTTTTTACAAGGGACTGTAAAATAGCACATAATTATCCTTCCTAGATCTTATCTTCATAATAAAAAATTTCACTAAAATCTAGTATCCTTAGAATTGTTAATAGCTTTATACGTTGAAAGGAAAATTAAATGAGTAAAGGCCACACTGATGCCTTTTGCACTTTTTGTTACTTTCTGTTCTGTAATTTATTGAAACCCTGGCTTTAACATGAATTTTCATACGTGTACTCATTTTTCATACTTTGCTATAGTAGATAGTATTCTGTTTTAAGGCAAGAGAACGGTCTTTTGTGTTCTCAAATAGTTTTCTTTCCTCCTCTTCCTCTTTAGCTGGAAAGTCTTTACTTTCATCTAATGCTTATAAGTCTACCAAATATAGCTTTCTTGCTTAATTGTTAAACTTAAATTGTAAGATGTTCACTAGCAAGTACTGTCATATCATTATTTCCCCAACCTTTAGCTCAGATGATGGATGCTGAGAAAATGCTCTCTGATGGTATGGCTGCAGAGGTAATGAGAAAGTACGTGGGTCCTCAGGCCAGGGAGAGGATATGTTTCAGTCATGGAGTACAGCTGGGCAGGATATATGTGGGTGGGTGAGTTCTCCAGGGATTGGCCTGAGATGAAAGTTTAGGGGCAGGAAGTTTATTTAGAAGTGTGCTTTGGATCAACATAAAGAGAAGGTGGTGGGGGTAAACAGAGGAAGCAGGGCTAGACAGAGGGAGAAGGTCCTGGAGTGTGCTTATTGTCAGTAGATTATCTTCCCTGCAGCTGAGAGGCTATGTCTTCAGTCTTAAATAGGGTTTCTGGCAGTCCACAGCACAGTACTTTGCTTCAGGGAATAAGATTGAGGGAATCAGAGTTCAGGGATCAAGAAGGAAGGTATCAAAAATTTAGAATTCTAGTGTTTAGCACAGTGCTGGAATCTTGATGTATTATTGTTTATTTAATGAATGAGCACAATATATAGAAGGCATAGGAGAAAAGTTACATATTTGGCAATTATGCCTTAGTCTTTTGAACTTGTATAGTGTCTTAAAATTAAATTTAATTCACAGTGATCCATTGTTATGCCAACTAAATTTTAAAAAAAAAGCAATGACAGTATTTTAATGGTGATCTTTTATAATAGTTACTAGGGGCCCAGTGCATGAAATTTGTGCACTGAGGGGGAGGCGTCCCCTAAGCCTAACCTGTCCCCTCTCACATACTGGGAGCCCTCAGGGGATGTCCTACTGATGGCTTAGACTCCTTCCCCACAGGGAGTGGGCCTAAGCCACAGTCTGGCCTCCCTTTGTGAGAGGCGACTGACTGATCAGGGAAAGGCACCAGCCCCATCACCCCACTGCTGCAGCCACTGCCAGTCACTGCAGTCACCAAGGTGTTTTTATCAACCTAGACTCCGGTCCCTTCACCATGAAAAAAATGACAATTTTCTTTAGGCATTTTCAAGATGTGTCTTTCATAGGATATAACATTTCTTTATTTTTCTTTTTTTATCCTCACCTGAGGATATGTGTCCATTGATTTTTAGAGAGTGTGGAAGAGAAAGGGAAAGACAGAGAAACATCGAAGTGAGAGGAACACTTTGATTGGTTACCTCCGGCATGAGCCTTGACCTGGACCCTAGCCAGGGAGGAGCTAGCAACCTAGGTACATGCCTTTGATCAGAATATAATCCAGACCCTGTGGTTGGCAAACGTAGACATTATCCACTAAGCCAAACTACCTAGGGAAAGGATATGATATTTCTTAGCCCTCCAGCAGCAGACCTTTGTTTTTTTCTCCAGGAGTGTGGTGGAAGAACCCTAGATTACTTTTTTGGATTCTTATACCCAAGTTACTAAGAATATTACCAGTGGCGTACAGGGAGCTTAGCCAATGAGCAGTCAGTAAAGGTGTTTCCTCTACAGTTCACATCTATCTCCTCTGATCTCCGGCTCCACCCCTGCCAAGGCCTAAAGCCTCTGGTCCTGGGTGGGGGATCCCCAGTGAGCTGCAATTGCCCTTCTCCATCCCGGCCAAGGCCGCAAGCCTCTGGCCAAGGATCCGAGGCTCAGGTCTAAGGCAAGGAACCGCCAGCACACATGTTCACTCTGCTCCGCCCCCGGCCAAAGCCACAAGCCTTTGTTTGAGGCTCAGGCCCTGGGCGGTTGACTTCCAGCAAGGGCGTATGCCCCACCGCCCCCTGCACTGCCCTGCCCTCCAGCCCTCCCACACACCTTGCCGGCCCCCTCCCCCCAGCCTCTGATTGGCTGGTAGTGTAGCGAAGGTATGGTAATTTGCATGTTTCTGTTTTATTAGCTAGGATTATCCCTGATGAGCTTGGAAAAGCTTAATGTCCTAAACAGAAAAAGCATATTAAAATTAGGTGCCACCACACATTAATGAATGTATTGAATCTGTACCTTAGATGCTTAAGACATGTTAAGAAAGTAATTTGTTTTGTTGTTGCTAATCCTCAGATAAGGATATTTTTCCCTTGATTTTTAGAGAGTGGAAGGGAGGGAGGAAGGTGGGGGCGAGGAGAGAGAGAGAGATCAATGTGAGAGAGACATACTGATTGGTTGCCTCCTGCATGCACCCCAATCAAGGGCTAAGGATCAAACCTACAACCCAGGTACATGCCCTTAACTGGGAATCAAATCTGCAACCTTTCAGTGAGTGGGCCAGCACTCTAACCACTGAGCACATCGGCAGGGCAAGAAAGTGATGTTTTATTATTGTATTAACCTCTCTTAATCTTTAAAGGTCAGAGAGATACTGGTATCTAGAGTTAGCAGCAGCTTTGTTATTGATCCTCCTGCTCCTTAACCTTTCTATAATAGTTAATATTATTGAATGCACCATCCTCCTTAATTTGTTACTTCCCTTCTATCTTCTAATGAGAAATATATTAACTTCTTAACGAGCTTGTAAGTTAATCTCTCTTGTCTCTTGTAATTTTCTCTGTCTACCTATTTTTTCATGATTTTTGATCAAGATTTCAGCCTCCTCTTTTCAGGAAACATTTTCTTCCTGGATCATTCAACTTACTCATATCTTCAGCCATTACCTAAGTGCTCATAACTCCCAATCTGTATCTTTAACTTTGATCTTTCCATAATTCCACAGTTCCATCCACAGTTTCAAATCATTACCAGACTGTTGTCATAGTTACTGCAGACAAATGTCCAAAGTAAATGTGATCTTTCTCTTTACCCCTAAATATGTGTCTTTTCTGTTTTTGTCTTAGTTAAAAGCATCACCTTTTGCCTAAATGAAGAAACCAGTCACTTTTTACTTCTCTTTTCCTCATACCCCATATTTAATCCATCACCAGCTTTTGTCTTTTCGACTTCCTGAATATTTGTGGATTTTATTCTCTGATACCACTACCCAAGTGTGCCCTTCTATGTGACAGCTCATTTTAATAGCTTTCCAGTCTTTTACTGCCCACCCTCACTACCCTTCAGAGGGACCTTCTGAATATGTGGGCTCTTCACTGAGACATCTGTGGTCATCTTACTGTCAGCCTCTTAACATGGTTGACGGTTGCATCAGTTGGTATTCTTTCAGTTGGAAGTAATAAAACCAGTTTAAATAGGTGTAACAGAATTCATGCATATAACTGGAGGATAGGGCTGGCTTTGAAGGGGCTGGACCAAGCAATTCAGTGTTATCTAGGCAAAATTCTTTGCCATCTCTGCCTACTCTATCCACCCAGCTCCACGTGGTACTCCTGGAAGCTCCAGGTTATACCTGTTGTCGGTTACTAGGAGGCAGCCACCAGGTACAGTGTTCACAGTCCCATCCCAAGTCAACCTGCAGAAGGAGAAGCCCAGTGAAGTTCTCACCTAGTTTCACTGGCTGTGATGGGTTAAAAGCCAATTCCTGAGTCCATCACTGTAGCCAGAGATGTTGGGTGTACTGATTGACCATTGTCTGTAGCTAAGGATGAAGTGTTGGGGAGCCCCAAGACTTCCCCCAGTTTGGGTGGTGTGCTGGGAGGACTCCGAGGACTCAGCATGTAGTCATACTCAAGACTATAATTTATTAAGTTAAATAACATAAACTAAAATCAGAAAAGGGAAAAGGCATCACAGGATGAAAGTCCAGAGGAGATCAGTTAGAGGCTTTGAGAGTTCTCTCCCCATGGGGTTTCAGAGGACCTGCTTACTTCCCCAGCATTAAAATGGCAGTAGGTATGACGTGTCTACCAAGACTCAGCGACCAAGGCTTTAACTGGGAGCTTGATCACATAGGCTACTCCAGAGCATCTACTAAAATTCTAGACTTTTAGAAGGAAAGCAGGTATTTAATCTAAGCCACATTGTTTGTACAGTTTGGGCACATGTTCCTCCTATTCTCAGTGAGGGCATGATGGGAACCTTCCTGAAATCTAAGTTCCCAGGTGCCAGCCAAGGGCCAATCTTGCATGGTAACCTTTCTAAGAACAGCGGTCTCAGACCTGCCACCTTAACTCTTTCCCGCCCTGATAGGATCAGCCATACCCAAACTACAAGGGCAAAGAGAGAATCAGGTGTGATATCAGGGAATTTAGGGTACGGGATCAAAGGCAGAAATATCTGACCCAAAGGCTTATTCACTCTCCTAAACTGCTTTTTACCTCATTGCCTGCTAAACAGCCCTATCTCCTTAAGCCTCCCAGTGTGCCACTGTGCACAGCTGTTTTTACCAACACAGGTAGGAAAACCTCTGACTTATCACAGAACTTTTGATCTGTATTTTAAGGCAAATAGCCTGAGAAAGCTGATTTTTATATTGGAGAGAAATAGATATGAGAGACCATCCATTTAACAGTACTATTACCCTAACATTAATTTTGTTCGTTAGCAAATATTGCAGCAAAACTAAATGATAATCCAATCCACTATAATTTTGAAGTTGAGAAGCCTCAAAAGCTGAGAGTGATTTTTATGAAGAGCAGAATATTTTATTAGGTCAGTATGGACTAAGCTATTAAGAGGGGAGAAGGAAAAATAAAAGAACATATTTAAAACTTATAGGTAGGCAAAGGAGAAAAATTGCAAGCCTAAGTTAAAAATGAATCTAGGTTTATGTGTATGAACTGTATCTGCTAAAGTTACCCAGTAGATAACATCTAGATGTCAGGGTTAACTTAGCTTAAAAAATAAAGATAAACCTGAGGTGGGAAAATGTTGAGGCACAGAGCATTTATAGTCTCACCCAGAGCCCAATTTTAAGAAGCATGCTTGAATAACTTTTGAGTTCGCAGCTGCCAAGTATGAAAAAATAGAAAGAGCTGCATGTTGGAGCAGTGGCTGGGGAAGTTTTTGAAGGCAGTGTGGAAGAAGACAGAAAATTTAGCCAGAAAACCCAGACTGAAATGTATTTCTTCTCTTCCAGTGAGAATCCTGTGAAGGGAAGTCGAATAGCTCTCTATTCCTTAGTATCCTGAAGTACAGGATAATTTATGACAGATTAAATCAGGGCTCAACAAACATGTTCTGTAAAGGGCCAGATAGCAGATATTTTAGGCTTTGCAGTCTACATATACTCTGTTGCATATTTATTTTTTAAATAGATTTTTACAAGTATAAAAAACCTGTACAAAAACAGGCCAGGGGCTGGATTTGGCCTGCAAGGTAGGACCAGGATATAGGTGTTGAGAGCTCTGGTTTAGAAAACAAAACTTTAAAGTGTCATTTTTGTTTGCTTTGAATAATTATGAAAGTATGAACTCACCTGAATTATGGGAATATGAGAGGCTCTCTTCCACTGCACAGCACATCTCTGGCCCGGCTCCTGCCAGCCCACACATGCATTCTGTGGAGGTGACATGTACTAGACCATGGTCCCAACATCCACTCCTTTGCAAACCAGCAACTAAGGTATCACCTTTTCATCCCCATCAACGTTCATGAACCACCACCCTCTACAATACTGTTCCAGACATTTCATGTCTTCTGAGTGGTTTCCTCACATTAAAACTGTTAGGAAGAGGAATTACTGGGTGAAAATGTAAGAGGAACTTCATGACATCCTTTACAGCCTCCAAGACCCCCTGTGCTTATCATCCCACTTGGGGAGGTGAAAAGAGAGCAAGTGTGGGTATCTTTAGAAACGGTGAGCTCTGACACGGGAAACAAAAGAGACAGCCTCTGAAAGTCAATGCATGCTGACTCAGAGTGCTTCGATTCCTAGTGTTATTGAATTTGTATCACCAAGCAAGAAAAGCAATGGAAGCAATAAGACTTAGGCTGTGATTCAAATGAGGTGGTTGTAGAAGTAAATTAGCAGTGTGCACGCTACCATGTGTGTAATGATGGACCAGAGGAGTGGGCCCTGCTTCTGGTTGGGAATGGGCACACCACAGGACATATCATAAGGCGGGTAACTCCGTGCATTAAAATGATTTGAATCTTTGGTCTTTTTGAATAATCAACAAAGCCTCAGTCCAAAGTGAGCCCCTACCTTTGCCCATTTCCCAAAGGAGGGCGCCTGGACAGTGAGAGTATTTTATCTTAGATTTCAGATTGGGAAATTAGAGTGGCGTTTGGTACCATTACCTTCTGCCAACTATCCTCTATAAAAATAGGCCTCTCTTATTTTTCCTCTGGCCGATTAAGATTACTCATTTTTTTTTTTTGACCTGTGGAGATGAGTTAGGACAGATTGGAACAAATGTCATTTCCCCTTAATGACCTTCAGCTTAATATGGGAGCTGTTCCAGAAATATGGCTTTTGTTACATATAACCACACTGATTCCCAAATAACTTTTAAGACCACCAATGGATAGTCAGTTAAGTATTAACTGAACTACTGTATATGGGGCATTGAAGATTTAGATGTAAATAAAGAAAATAAAATAGCTAACTTTAAGCAGCACACATTGGATGAGTGATCTAATTTTATTGTTACTTCTTAAAAGTGCTGTTATTTGCTGAAACCGGTTTGGCTCAGTGGATAGAGCATCAGCCTGAGGACTGAAAGGTCCCAGGTTTGACAAGGGCATATACCTTGGTTGTGGGCACATACCTTGGTTGTGGGCACATTCCCAGTAGGGGATGTGCAAGAGGTAGCTGATCGATGTTCCTCTCTTATAGATGTTTCTGACTTTCTATTCCTCTCCCTTCCTCTCTGTAAAAAATCAATAAAAATATTTAAAAAGTGCTATTATTTAAAGAAATTCATTAGCAGATATTCATGTTCTTTGAAGTTTGACTTAAATTGCATTAAAAAATTTTTATTCAGACTTTTAACCTAAAATAAAAAGGTTTTCCTTTTCTCGCACCCTCCACTCTCCACCGCCACCTCTGGCAGTCATCAATCTGTCCTTTGTATCTATAAGCTTGGTTTTTAAATTGCTACAGTATTTTTCATTAATTAGAGAATTAATGTTTTCCAATGGGTTGTTTAAGAAATATGTATTTCCCCAGATGTGAGTCATCAGTTCTATTCTTTAGAGTTGACAAAAAAGAAACCCACTTGGCAGATGGCAGTGAAACTCCCAGTGAGTTGTCCCAGGACACGTGGGAGAGGTTTGAGTCAGACCAAGAAACTAGGTCTCAACTCCTTGTTCGTGTTTCATCCACTATGCTTCTAAGCAGAACTTCTAAACATCTCTATCCATCCTTATCTTATAAGCATAATACAATCTGCCTTAAAGTAGACTTCTTAATTAAAATAAATGGAGCTCTGAAAAGTGCTGCTTCTTTAAAGCTAACAGTGTTTCTACTCTATAACTTTGGATTTATAGAAAATTCTTAAAGGTGAAATAGGAGAAGGCTGGGTATTGTGTAACTACTTGGACCAGAGAAGCTCTTTTATCTTTGACATTTTTTTGAATTCTGATGTCCTTGGGGAGTTGAAAATGTACCCCTATTTGATACTTCCATATAGCTCCTTTATGTATTAATGTTCCATTCCCCAAGTGCCTTGTGATACCACCTCAGGAACTCATCTCCAGATCTCCACTCATCCAACATCCAAAGATATAATAGTGTTTGTATTTCTTTTCTGATAAAATCTTATAGTTGATATAGTCAAATTCTCTCTTGAATCTAATTAGGCTTACAATATAACTATTATAGAAGAACAGTACTTACACTCCTAAGACATGGTCTATTAACTCCCATTTCTATAGGGTAGCTCATCTTTATCTTTTTGTATATCTTAAAAGTGAAATTATTACTTATAAACACATTGAATTGTTATAGAACTATGGCTATTATTCAGACATTTAAAAGAAATCATAGGTTTCAGTTCTTCATATTAAGTTAATTAAAATGTTTAGTTGATTTTATTTAATGAATTCAGTGAGAATGAGTTTAATCATTATTCAATAATTAGACAACAATAAAACATTATTTAAAATCTCATCTTTTGTAACATTATTGGATTTTCTAAAATCAGCTCAAGTATAGGAGAACAAAGGAAAACTTTAGAAGTTCTGATAATCAAATGGGCATGTTTTCATAATTTCACTTTCATATGTTAAAATGAGTTTTAACATGATATTTTATTCTAATGATATATTAAAGATTATGTGATATAATATATTGATATTGTTGATTGGCATAGTTGAAATAAAGAGATTATCCATTACTGAAATAGATGAACTAATGTCTCAACTCAACATGTACAGACAACTATTAATAGTTCCCTACTTTTGTGAGCCATCTTTTCTACTTAGGCTTATTTTTATTCCTTTTCTGATTTGAAATAGCTACCTTATGAAGAGGAAGGGAATGATTGCCCTTGGCTAAAAACTCAAGTCCATGTGCTGCTGGGAACCTGCTATAAGAATGGACAAGTCATTTTCCTGGCTGGTTTTCCTGCTGTTAATAGCTTCAACTAGGTCATCCCCAGAAGGTCTTTTAGTTTTGAGATTTTAAGAGTCTATGAACATCAAAGTTCTAACTTTGCTGTGACATCAAGTATTTTACTTTATCCAGTAAGAATCATGTGGTATATGTATGTCCAATGAAAAGCCAGTGATGAAAAGTGAGAAAATGGTATAATTAAGATGTCATAAGACTTGATGGTGTAAAGGTGGTAGGAGCCCAAGTTTTCAATGAAGCCCTATTAGTCACCTCTCATTTAATATTTAAACCAAGAGTCCCCAACTATTTACAGTAAAACATCCAATGTCCCTACCCACGTGTCCTTGTATCATTGGGAGCTTTTGATGGCTTTCAATGACCTTTTGATATGATGTTCCGATTGCATTGAATGATCAGCTCCTCATCTCACCTTATTCAGCTATTCCCTTATTATGCATTGAATCTAAATGTAGAATAGCATTCATTTTTGTTGCTCTACCCCCATCCTTAAAACCACCCACTCAAGGTAACTATGTGTCTTAGATTGCTACTGCACTGTTATGGTTAACATAGAGGGCTTATATCATACATAGCCTGAGCCCAGCAGTCTGCTTGTGGGATATACTAGTCATTCTGATTCTTAGGGCTGCCTTGGCCACCATTAAAAAGTTCCAAACAGGCTGACTCCTGAAATCTGCCCACCTCACCTCTGTGCCTCCAGAAGCCCCACACTCCTTTTATTTCATTATACACAACCATTTAACTCTGTTTCTCAACCAGGCCATTGGAGGGCCCCTATTCATTGCTAACGAGAGTTTCAGTGTATATGCCTAAAGTAAAGGGTTTCTCTTCTTAAGAGAAATTCTGCTTCTAGTTTATATGTATTTTTTTCTTCTGTTCAAAGTAGGATGGCAAAGCAGGAAGAAGTGAGTAGGAAGGCTCAGACATAGTGTGGGAAAGGATGCCAAGTAAGGGAGCTAGTGTCCAAGTGCCCACCACCCCCAGCACCCTGGGCCAGGGGATTTATCATCCCAGCTAATCACCACAACAATCTTGTGAAGTAGATAATACCATGAGCCCCCATATAAAGATGAGGAGAGAAGTGTGGGGACGTTAAATAATTTCCTCATGATAAGATTGCTGTTAAGAGGCAGATGGAGGATTTGGGCACAAGCTATCTTTGTGCTTAATTACTGTAAAATGCTGCTGCCTTATGCATTATCCTGGAGCTGCACCTATGTTATTGTATTTTATTCCTGTGAGTTATATGTATTTTTCATCATTTTTTCCAAAGAGAAAACTTTCCCAGAGTCACAGAGTTGGGACGTACTGGTGCCTAAAGTCTAACCCAGCTCATTAAACTCCTCCGTCTATGTGACATGTTGCCTTGATGGGCTTTCTATTTAAAATAGTAATGTACTTTTACTTGAGTTTATCAGCAGAATTTTAAAATAATGATTCCATTAAAATGTGCAAGGTTTTATAATAAACATCACAAAGTTGATGCCTAAGGATATTTATTTTATTAGTTAAAAAAAACTTACAGAAAGACATTTATGTTAAGTTTATAGTGTGAACAATAGAAAAAAAAAGAAGAGAGAGTTCTAATCAGAGAAGATTAAAGAAAACCCTTTCAGATAGTCAATGTACCATTGAGCAAGAATACATACTCTGGGATTCTGAGGTACCAGTATTGTTTTATTTTTGGAATTCCAAACAGCTGGATTTTGGTAAGGAACATCTTATTGTGTACTTCAACTTGTCAAAAGTAAACTGTCAACTGTGGAAACGTTAACTGTTGTAATAAAAATACTGAATTTTCATTGTCTTTTGAAATTACAGGGCCCATAGAAACATTTAACACAAAAATTATAGAAAGAGTGACAGAGATGCTTTCTGTTTTTAAAGAGTAGCCTAATAGAGAAATTAAGAAAATTTAGACTCAATAGTATCAATAGCATCAGCCAATATCAGTCCCACCGGATACTTGAATCCTTTTTTACCATACCTGGTGAGTGATTGTGCAGCCCTTGCTTGGCCACCTCTAATGGCAGATAACTCTACTTTTCCAAAGGCAGGGAGAGACTTCTTTAGGAAAATGGGCTGTGCCATGTGTTAGATAACTCAGTAGAATGATGAAATGTGCTTCCTTGCATGGTCTCTTGACTTGGTTTTTTGTTTAATGAAGCAGGAGAGATTTAATTTCTTCTGTAGAGTTGGTTCAAATTCTTTTTTAAAGGGAGGGAATGTGATTTGATGGGAACAATATTATACTTGGCATCAGGACACTGGTCTCGACCTTCCTGAATGGCAGGTCTAAGGGCCAGTTGTGTGATGCCTGAGAATCCTTTCTCTAGGATGTTTGTTGGCTCATTTCAATGTGCTGTTTTAAGAGTTAAGTGAAAATGAATATGAAAGTGTTTTAATAACACTGCCTTAGAGTTATGTGTTCTATGACTCATTAAATTGGTGCAGACAATGCTCTAAATGTAGGCAGATGAGTCCAGTGATTCAGATATTTGTTTAATTATACAGGAATTGTCAAGACCTGGAGCACCTATGGGCAGGAGTGTGTCTCTGTGGGGGTGGGGAGCGGTTCTGGTTGTCAGAGATTTGATGCCATTAGAGGGAATATGTGCTTCAGTCTACGAGTTAGATCATCTCGTGGGTGGGAGATGCTCCAAGTCCTCTGTCCTGAAGCCGCCTGTCCCAGATTCACTCCTCAGCCCCCGGGGACCTCCCACAGCATATTGGCTGCTTCCCTTAAGGACGGAGGCCCCAGTCTGATTCCAGCAGGTGGATTGTGGCTTCAGGATCCCACCCAGCTCTGATCACCTTTCCCAGGGTGAGACTTTATTTCTCAGCTGATGGTGATGGGCTTGCTCTTACTGGGCAGATTTCTGGGATTCAACCATTAGCTATCTTTCTGTTATTATTGATGGCTTAGTTTTCTTATGTTGTTTTTTTTGGGGGGAGGGTTGGACTTACTGAATACCAAACCCTTTCTTAAATAATGCTTCAGATTCTAAACTTATGAGATACTGTATCTTAAACTAGTGGTTCTCAAAATGTGGTCTCTGGATCAGAAGTATCATCATCTTCTAGAAATTTGTTAGAGAGGAAAGCTCTTGGGCCCCACTTATGAATCTCTGGGGGCCCAGCAATCTGTATCTTAACAAGTGTAATAGGGGATTCTGATGTACACTAATATTTGTTTTTTGTTAATCCTCACCAAAGGATATTTTTCCATTGATTTTTAGAGAGAGTGGAAAGGAGGGGAAGAGATAGAAACATTGATGTGAGAGAGATACATTGATTGGTCACTTCCCACATGCCAGGGATTGAGTCTGCAACGGAGGTATGTGAACCTGACCAGAATTGAACCCTGGACCCTTTAGTCTATGGGCCAACCAGCTAGGGCCACACTAATGTTTGAAGCCCTGTCCTAGACTATTTGGTTGCCCTCTGTGGAGGCAGATGAGGTAACTTCATCTCCTCCTTCATGGCTTACTTCTAGAGGACAGTGCCTGCCTGGTGTCAGCTTTCAGGGTAAATCTGTTGGTGTGTTGCTAAAGGATCACCCTTGTTTCCACATATAATAGTCTGAGGTAGGTAAGATTACCATGGAGCATAACAAATCACATAGTCTAGAGCTGTAATTTAGATATCCATCTGATCTGAATTAGCCAGGCACTTATTCTGTAATGCCAAACATACAGTTTGTTTTAAACCAACCAACAAACAAAAATATCACTGGGAGTGATGGTGTGGGAGAGGAGGGGCTCACAGGATGGAAAGCTAATTAGGATAAAATATCTTGTCTTATTTCATGCTCAGGATAACTTTGTTGTACTTTGTTCTTTTCTCCTTTTCTTTTTCCTTCCAGTTCTGTTTTTCTTTCTTCCTACAGGAGCAGGTGAGTAGTTTGACAGTGTTATTAGCTAATAAAAAGAAGAGAGCATTACCTTATTTATTGACTCTGGGTGTTAATATCCAGAGGTTTAAATGTGAAAGCTGAGGTAGGTCTTCATGATTGCTACTTAATTTCCTCAGGAATAACTAAGTGGGAGCTACAATAAGTCTTTGTTTAGCAGCTATGGTTTTCATTAAATTTAATTAAGACTCCCAGAAGCTTTAAATTTAGGGCAACTTCAAAATGCAGGTGGCTTCTGTTAAGTGTAATTATATTCCCTTTATAGCTGCAATGGTTTGGGAAAGCTGGGCTGTCAGACTAAAAATCTTTAACAAGCTCACTAGTGCTTTGGCTTCCAGAGAGTTCATTTCCAAGCATAGCTTGCCCTCTCTCTTATTACCCTCTCTCATCTCTCCCTTCTTCTTTTCACCTCCCTTCCTCCCTCTTTCCCTCTCTCTTTCTTTTTCTCCTTTCCTCCCTTCCTTCTTTCCTTTCTTCCAAAGGCCAAGGCTAATGTGAACTTAAGAAAAACTTCCCTTTTATGCTTATGACCTTACTAATGAGTTGAGGTGAACACTGCAGAGGGTAGTTTTCTCAGAACTCTAAGTCAGTCTGGTTGACTGCGGGGCAGAGTGAGGTCCTTGAGTTCATAGATTCTGTGTCCAAAGGACCAAATGGCCAACCACAAGGCCTGCAGAGAATGAGAACAAGCATCAGTTGCCACAGTGGAAGGAGACAAGTGGGTGGAGCTTCCCCTGGCCTCCTGTTTATTTCTATTTCCTTTGAATCAAGTACATCTTTTTATTTTCAGATTTAGAAAGAAATTTGTGCACATTTTTTTCTGAAGGTAGTACAATAACTTTGCAAAAAGCCTTCTGATGTAACCATTGGTGTTTCACAAAAGACATACTGAATTTTAATAGGAAATTTGCTCAAGATCAGTTTTCTGAACCCTCACCTGCAAACTGAAGTGGGTTCAGGGAGTAGGAAGAGAGAAAGAGGAGTTATTAAACAGCTACAGTGTGCAAGCGAGTCCATCAGGTTCTAAAATTTTCACATAAAAAGAGTTTCTCCTCAGAGATCCCAGAGCAATTGCATTTTCTGTAATTGGGCCAAGGTTTCATATCAGCATTTTCCTCACCTAGCTAAGAGCATAATATATCACTGCAAAGGTAATGAGAGAAGGTTGTCAGGAGTTTGATAAAGTCCAAGGATGTGTTTTTTTTTGTACTTCTGGTATCAACCACACTCCCTGGGTCTGAACACAGACCATCTAGGTCAATTCATTTTCTTTAGAAGTAAACAATTTTCTTATGAAGTTATAAGCAGATTCATGCACTACTCACATATATTTTATTAGATTCCACTGTAACCCAGGACACATTTAATGATGTGCATAATTGTTATGATCTGAGGTTATTGGGGATAAATGTCAAATGACTGAATAAGTAATTAATGTTATTTTAATACAGTTAAACAAACCCAGTGTAAGTTTTGTTTCTTTTTGATAGTTGTTAAGTATCTATAATCAGCATTACTATAATCCATTTTTCAATATTATCAGTTTTCCTGCTAGCCATATAAAATAAAAACATTTCTCACCAATTCATGATTGAGTATGGACTGAACATTAGATGATATCAAGAAATTTTATTAAGGGTAATTTCTGAAAATGTCCTTACGTTATATAATGCACACTGAATTAGATAGGGTTGAAGTGATCTGGTAGTGGATTATACTATTCTTTCTACTTTTGTGCATTTTTAACACTTTCATGATAAAAAGCTAGCCCCCTCAGACACGTGCATGCTTAAATGCAAAGCTACTGCACTGCTCCACCTGGTATCAGGTCTCAATTGTGGTCTCTAGTTAAGATGCAGGCACCACTAGGCTGCCCTGCTCAGGAATCTGCTCTGACTCCATATCCTGAATTCAGGTGATAGGCTTTTCTACAACACCTCGCCTCCTGGGACACCTCAGGGTGAAGCAAAAGGCCTTTGGCCTAAGATGTGTTTCCAAGTTTAGCTTACCAGAGGCCCCTCATTTAGGGGAATCACTGGACATTGCGTGACCCAACGAAGGCCACTGATGGAGTGACCTACCACCCTCTGCCAGGTTTGAAAAGATGAGCATGGAAGCTTGGCAAATGCTGGGGCTATTCCTGGTTCTTGTAGCAATCAAAGCCATGCCCACCTGTCAAACAGGCCCAGGAGCCTAGCATCTGGGTAGGCTGGGAGGGAAGGAGAGGGACCACAGTTTCCATTCCGGCCAACGTTCATGCTGGAGAAGGAAGATTCAGTCCCAAGGCTGCGTTTATGGGGTACTGCTTTCTTCTGGCTCATGTCTCCCACTCACCATGTCTCCTCCATTTCCCAAAAGTGGTTTTGAAGTGTCCCCTACAAATTTTCCCTCCATCTACTTGCTGATGGCTAAAATACTTGTAAGGGGAGAAGTCATTTTAATCTGTAATCAGTGATCAAATCCAAAAAAGTAAACACCTAGTTGAGATGAAGCATTTAATTAATATACTCTTAAGTCTAATCAGCCAACTGGTGTTAAGTGGTATTGTGAGAGCTTTGGTAATGAGAAGGGACAAAGGTGTGGAGAGCAGAGTGGCTGCTGGGAGCTCAGGCCTGCATGTGGGCTAACGAGGCTCTGCCCACTGCTGTGGCCTCTCAGGGCTGGGCAGGGTTACCTGGTGAAGAACCCTGAGGAATGCTTTTGAAGCAATAAGGTTCCCTGTATATTTGGTTGAGGGAAATCATTTCACTGCTCTGCAGTCTGAAGTTTCCTTCTCTCCAAATGTGGCAGGAGAAGAGGCCCCAGAGCTTCAGAGAAGGCAGCTGTAAGTTAGGGACCAAACTCAGAGCACAGTAAGCATGTCCGATACATGTCCTCCACATACTTAGAGGCGAGGACAGCCACATCATTTTGGATGTTGTAAACATTGAGTTTTTTTCTCTGACTTTGTTAAATAGATACTGGGGATGCACAAATGAAACAGCTGATTCATAATACAAGATATTTTCATGTATGCCTTTCAGTCCTTGCTCTTTGCCACAAATTAGTTATAATTATTAATATGCTTTGATATTGTCTTACATCACTGTGTTGGTTGTGAGAAGATAATTCAGAAAGTTTTTAAAAATTAATTTAAATTCTTTATTGTTGAAAGTATTACATATGTCTCCTTTTCCCCCCATTGACTTCTCCCTGGCCACTCCCATCCCCCAGCACATCCCCTCCCCCCCTACTGTCTGTGTCCATTAGTTAGGCTTATCTGCATGCATACAAGTCCTTTAGTTAATCTCTTACCATCCCACCTCCTCCACCCTGCCTAACTCCCACTCTCCCCTGCCTTCTCTCAGAGGTTTGAGAGACTGCTCGATATTTCTATATCTCTGGATCTGTTTTTGTTCATCAGTTTACGTTATTCATTATGTTCTACAAATGAGTGAGATCATGTGATATTTATCCTTCTCTGAAAGTGTTTTTTGTTTTTAATAAAGATTATTCATGACTGCTTCCTGTACTTTTTCTTTTTTTAAATTTCCTTATTGATTAAGGTATTACATATGTGTCCTCATCACCCGTTACCCCGTATAATCCCCTCCTCCCCCGTCACTACTTATGCCCTCACCCCCTTGGTGTCTGTGTCCATTGATTAGGTTTATATGCATGCATAAAAGTCCTTTGGTTGATCTCTTCCCCTTACTCTCACCATCCCCTACCATCCCTCTGAGGTTTGACAGTCAAATGCTTTTCAGTCTCTGGATCTGTTTTTGTCCATCAGTTTATGTTGTTCATTGTATTCCATAAATGAGTGAATTCATGTGATACTTATCTTTCTTTGACTGGCTTATTTCACTTAGCACAATGTTTTCCAGTTCCATCCATGCTCTAGTTTGAAGCAGACAACTTTTTCTTCTTCTTAAAGAATACCTATCAGCATTTCATATAATACTGGTTTGGTGTTGATGAACCCCTTTAGCTTCTTATCTGTGAAGCTCTTTATCTGACCTTCTGAATCATTCTGAATGGTAGCTTTGCTGGGTAGTGTAATCTTGGTTGTAGGTTCTTGCTATTCATCACTTTGAAAATTTCTTGCCACTCCTGTCTGGCCTGCATAGTTTCTATTGAGAAGTCAGCTAGAAAGCGTACAGGTGCTCCCTTGTAGGTAATTAAGTGTTTTTCTCTTGCTGCTTTTAATATTCTCTCTTTGTCCTTTGCTCTTGGCATTTATGATGTGTCTTAGTGTGGTCTTCTTTGGATTCCTTTTGTTTGGGGTTCGGTGTGCTTCCTGGACTTGTAAGTCTATTTCTTTCACCAAGTGGGGTAAGTTTTCAGTCATTATTTCTTCAAATACGTTTTCCGTATCTTGCTCTCTCTCTTCTTCTGGCACCCCCATAATTTTGATGTTGGTACGTTTGAAGTTGTCCCAGAGGCTTCTTATACTATCCTCAAATTTTTGGATTCTTTTTTCTTTTTTCTTTTTCGGTTGAGTGTTTTTGGCCTCTTGGTATTTCAAATCTTTGACTTCATTCTTGCGTTCTTCTAGTCTGCTGTTGGGTTTCTGTAAAATATTTTTTATATCAGTCAGTGTATGTTTAGTTTCTTTTTTCATATCCTTGAGGTTCTCGCTGAGCTTATTGGCTTTTTCTAGGAGCCTCTTGAAATACCTTATCACTGTGGTTTTGAACTCTGTATCTAGTCATTTGTTTTCCTCCATTTCTTTTGTTTGCGATCTTTTTTTCTCTCCCCATTTTCACTGCTTCCCTGATTTGGTTGGGTAGCTTTGTGTGCTACGTGTCTCGGCCTCCCCTGTTACCTGAGGTATACACTCTTGGTGCACCCCTTTGAGGACTATGTATACAGCCTTGTTGCAGATGAGTCTTATTTGTTGTTGGTATCACTGGGAGGAATTGACCTCCAGGCCAACTGACTGTGAGGATCAGCTGTGTCTACTCTAGGAGCCAGCCTTCTGTGCCTGGACTTGCAAACTTGCCAAAGTCTCTGTGCTCATTTTGGATGGGGCGGAGTTTCTGGGTAGGGGGTAGTTTCAGGGTGGAGCCGACAGCCTTGGCTTCTAGTCAGCCCCAGCCCACGAGATCGCTGGGTCCTAGCATCTGCAGGCAATTGCTGCAGGCACCTCTGTGAGAAAGGTGCCCTCACATTTTGCCCACCACCAGAACGTCCAGTCCCCAATGGATCTGGAATCTCAGATTTTCGCCTGGCACCTGGGCTCAGTGCAATCGGAACTCCCCTTCCCTTCCACCAGATGCCAGCCACACAGTCAACAGAATGCCCTCACTGTGAGCACTCGTGTGTGTCCCGGGAGTTCAGAGCTCCTTTCTCCTAACAGACACAGCCAGCGACCTGTTTGTCTCCTCTGTGCACACTTGCACACACATCTCCAGAGGTCTGCCTCTGGTGGGATTCTGCCCACAATCCAGGTTCTCCCCATAAGGGTCTGGTTCCCCCGGGTTTTGAGTGCAAACTGAACTGGGTTCAGCACAGTCTGGAGTTTTTGTCTCCTTTCAGCCAGAGCAGCCCTGCCAGGTTCAGACACCCTGTTCTCTCACGTGCGCTCGAGTCTCCACCTTACTTGGGCTTTGCAGAGGTTCTGATTATCCATGTGCACTTCTCTGACCCTCCAATTTCAGAGCTTTCAGTCAGCCAGCCTTCCCGCAGTTCTGGACAGTGTCCATTCTGTCCTTCAGTTCTATTCTCGTAATTATTGTACAGGGCAAAAGCCTAGGTGTTTACCTATATCGCCATCTTGTTTTTTTCCTGCTTCCTATACTTTTTCACATACAGTATTAGATATAAGGTAATCAGTACCTAAGTTTGCTCCACAACTAAAATAGCAGTGCCTTAGGCAGCCTCCTTTGTGCCAGGGACTCTAGGAGAACCTACACTATATATTTCAGTGCATTTGTAAATGGTGTGGAACCAGGAGTAATAAATTAAAATGATTGTAAGGGGATGTGAGTACCAGCACATTCTCCCCTCTTCTGACCTTATGCCATCACTATCAAAGTTACTAGCTCATTGAGGGCATGCTTTTGTCTTTCTCAATTGTTCACAAGCTATTAAAGTATTTGCAATAGTGGAAGCTAATATGAGATACTTCCCCTCCCTATGAGCTTGGAAATGTTTTAAAATGTACTGGGATTTACTGGGTTGCTCATTAATATTGGACCCTTAAAAGGGCTTATTCTTTAGCAGAATCATGACCTGGTGAGCAGTTTTTATCTGCCTTCAGAAGGTGGAATTTTTTTTTTCTTCATCTGGCTTTTCCAAGCATTATAAGGTATATAACAATAACATCAATGGGACAAGGGTCACAAGAGTCACGTGGTGGAGCAGAGAGAGACTGGAAAATTCTGAACCTCTAGGCAAGGGAGCAGGACCCAGCATCCAGGCCAGAGATTCCGCAGGAGTGACTTCAGCAAGTGATTACGTAATTCATGACCTCTGTAGCTGGTGCAGGCTGCAAACGAACTCTGGAAGGTTTTAGCAGTTTTTCTAATCTTTTTAATCTCTGAAGTCTATATGTGTTGAGAAAAGTTCATGTCTTTCCAGAGGTTAATGCATAGGGTCTTTGGCCATGGTTTTCGAATTCTGGTCATAGAATCAGCAGCACTAGCCGCAGCCAGGTCCCGTTAGGAATGCAAATTCTTGGGCCTGGGCTGGATCTACTGAATCAGCAGTTTGTTTTAACAAGTTTCCAGGTGATTCTGATGGGTGCTTAAGTTGGAAAGCTTCTGGTATACATGCCCTCAGGGGATCCCAGCTCTAGGAGCCTGGGTTTCCAGAAGGACCCTTGGTGAAGTGGTCAGGATTGGAGTTGGTTTTGTAACCTCTCAGTCTGTGAATGGTGAGTAGGAGGTTGAGTTTTGTTGGCTAATGTTGACCACAAATCCAACAAGATTTATTTTTCCTATAAATCTGGGAGATACCTTGCCTCTTTAGTATAAAATACCCCTGAATCTAAGAAGATAAGTACTGACTTAAAAAGAAAACGGGTGATTTTGGGAAGCCATAAGACACATACTTGACTAATGGTTAAGTTGATAATATGAAAATTACTATGCACAAAAGGAAACGTATTTGATGATATTACATGAAATTTCATTCAAATGAAAGCATGTAAAAATTAAATAGTGATGGATGATTACCATGAAATTGTTAAATTTCAGAAAAGGTGATTTTCATTTGCAGAAATGATATTTTAAATTGGCTGAGAGGCAGCATCAGTAGGGAGAAGATTCAGGGGAATTTTAGTCATTTAGCTTTGGATCAGTTGTGTAAAAGGTCCACGATGAGAATTAAATGGTATAAAATATGATTAAATGTGAAGCCTCTCTTGCAAATCATTGTACATGTAAAGTTGTTCTTCAGAGTAAGCTTAATACATTTGATAATGTAAAGAATTCCAATTGGAATATGGAATTTTATGAATTTTTTCTTCACCACAGTCATCAGAATTTATTCAGTGGCTACTATGTGGAATGAAGAGTGACAGTGTTCTCTTTCTCCAAATAACATTGGGAAGAATCAGCCACATTCATGAGAAGAGAGAGTAAACTTTTGACCCCAGTTACACCAAAATGACAAGAATACAAAATTAAAACCAAACAGACTTTATTTCAAGTCAAATAAAGACTTTTGAAATTGAGAACTTTTATAGGCATAAAGGAGAAACAATATACAAAAAAATTATATTGGGAATTCCTTAACTTTTGGATGTGGGACTCTTTATTTTTGAAAATCACCCCTTCCCTTGTTTGTATTTTTTTTTAATCTTTATTGTTCAGTTTATTAATTATATTGTTTCCCCTTTTTATCCCCCTATAGCTTCCCTCCACCCTGTACCTATCCCACCCTCCACCCTCACCTCCCCCTCCCCACTGTCCTCTCCCATTGTTGCTAGATTTTTGTCCAGTCTCTTGCTGCACTTCCCACAACCCTTTTCTCCCCAAGAATTGTCAGTCCATTCCCTCTCTATGTCCATGTCTCTGTTATATTCACCAGTCTATCCTGTTCAACAGCCTATCAATTCACTTGACTTTTATGTTCATTTGTTGATAGATGTGTATTTGTTGTTGCTAGTTTGCACTTTTACCTTTTTCTTCTTCCTCTTCTTAAAGAATATCTTTCAGCATTTCATATAATGTTGGTTTGGTGGTGATGAACTCCTTTAGCTTTTTCTTATCTGCGAAGCACTTCATCTGACCTTCAATTCTGAATGATAGCTTTGCTGGATAGAGTAATCTTGGTTGTAGATTCTTGCTGTTCATCACTTTGAATATTTCTTGCCACTCCCGTCTGGCCTGCATCGTTTCTGTTGAGAAATCCGCTGACAGTCGTATGGGTGCTCCCTTATAGGTAACCAACTGTTTCTCTCTTGCTGCTTTTAATATTCTCTCTTTGTCTTTTGCTCTTGGCATTTTAATTATGATGTGCCTCGGTGTGGTCCTCTTAGGGTTCCTATATATTGGGGTTCGGTGCACTTCTTGGACTCCTAAGTCAATTTCTTTCACCAGGTGTGGGAAGTTTTCAGTCACTATTTCTTCAAATAGGTTTTCATTGTCTTGGCCTCTCGCTTTTTCTGGCACCCCTATAATTCGGATGTTGGTATGCTTGAGGTTGTCCCAGAGGCCCCTTACACTATCTTCAATTTTTTGGATTCTTTTGGTTTCTTGCTTTTTCAGCTGAGTGGATTTTACCTCTTTGTATTTCAAATCTTTAACTTGGTTCTTGGGGTGCTCCAGGGCACTTTCAGGTCTTTGTATAATATTTTTTGTTTCAGCCAGTGTATGCTTAATTTCTGGTTGGTCCTTTTTCATATCCTTGAGAGCCTGCTTTATATCCTTGAGGGTTTCTTTCATTTCCTTGTAGGACTCATTCATTTCCACGTTGGTCTTAATAATTTCTTTGCAGCTCTCGTTTATATCCTGGAGGGTGTTGTTCATTTTCTTGTAGGACTCACTCATTTCCTTTGTGGTCTTGCTTATTTCCTTATAGGCCTCGATCTTTTGTTGGAACCTCTTAAAAAACCCTATAACCGTGGTTCTGAATTCCATGTCCAGTCGTTTTTTTTCCTCCATTTCTTTCACATCTGATTTCTTTCCATGTTGCTGCATGGTGGCTGCTTCCCTGAGTTGGTCAATTAGCTTTGTGTGGTAGACGTGCTACAAGGGACAGTGGCTCAGCCTCCCCAGTTACCTGAGGTGGATGTGGGTTGCACAGTCTTGCTGAAGTTAAGCTCAGGTTAATCGTTGTTAGGACTTGGAGGGTTGACCTCCAGGCCAATTGTCTGTGAAGCTCAGCTGTGCTCAGGTTGGGTGGGCGGAGTCTCCGGGCCAAGCCGACAGTGTTAGCTCCGCCCTATGCGGCCCCAGGGACTCTGTGCCGGGGGCAATGGCCGCCAGCACCTCTGAGAGAGAGCCGCTGCGGAGCTCCACTGGCTGCCGGTTGCCGGGGAATTCAGACTTTCCCAAAATGAGTCTGCATGCGCAATGTCTCACCCAGGGTCGTAAAACAAAGCAGTCTGACGGTTTTCCGAATGAGAGGCAAGTCGCAGTGCGCTCTCTGCGCCGAGCTGTTGGCGCGAGCTGCCTTTCCACAAGCTGGGAGACCCGGCAGCCCCCGAGCTTCGGCGTGCCCTCCCACTGTCCAGTTTTCACCCCGTGTGATAGTGGGTTCTCTGGACTTCGCCCAGAGCTGGAGAATCAGCCCAGTAGGACGCCTTTGTCTCCCCGTTCGAGAAAACTGGCCGGTTTTCAGCCGCCCGCCCTCTCCGCGGCGTGCGCTCCAAACCTCTCTCCGGGCGAATCTTTCAACGCCGTCCGCCGCCGCTCCTCCGGGTCACAGTGTCTTATCTTCACTTTTATTTGTGGAATTTTCACTCAGCGAGCTTTCTGGTGATTCTGGAAGGTGTTTGTTCTTTCGTTAAGTTGTAGTATTAAAATTGCTGATTATGACGGCAAGATAGGTGTTTTGCCTTTGCCGCCATCTTAGTTCTCTCCCTTGTTTGTATTATACACTGAGCTATTTATTCCTTATTGATCATAATTTTTGTTTATCAGGCTATTCTAAAATAATAAAGACAAATTGTTTTTTTATGCAAACTGGGTATAATATTAGACAATGACTAAAAAAGGATTCCTGAATTCCTCAGATGTCCATTATATGACTTACTCCAGCCATTACATGTTGCAGTAGTAAATTGTGAATCAGATTTCCTTGTGTCATTTTGCAAACAGTAGTATTTTAAATATTTTAAATAAAGCATGTACTTTCTGCTACTAGATGTCTAGAAAGTAAAGGAATAATATATCTTTCTTGGTGCTCTAGTGAGGATTCTTTTATGTCAATATTCTTTTTAACAAATGAGGCTTCAGGGGAAACATCCATTTAGCAATGCCTATTGGGAATCAAATGATAAGCACCAACCCCAATCATAAATGTAATTAAAAAACAAGGTTACTTTTTAACTTAGAGCTGTTTTGTAACATTGTAGAACATAAACTCATCCTAGAAGGCCACATGTATACATATATACATATGTACACACACACACACACACACACATATGTACTTAACTCAGTAAAAGTAGCTCTTTCCATAGCAAGCCAGCCAAAGCGTTTGTAATTTACATCATGGGAAGAAAACATTTATTACATTAAAGCAGAGACAACATAAGAGATTAAGATGTTAGAAGGCAGAATATAGAAAGTAAACATTAAAACAAGGGAAGGAGCAGCTAATATTTCAACTATAAGACAGTGTTTCTATAAATTATATATAATCCTCAAGATAATGTTTCAAGGATAATATCTCTACTTTACAGATAAAGTACAGAGAAATAAAGAATATCCTCAAAATCCTGGACTAAAAATATGGATTTGTTATTGAAATTTTAGCAAACCACCCCCCCATATTTTTGATGTTGGGAATGGTAAGATCCAGGCAAAGCCAGAGCCCTGATAGGATAAATAGTTTGTGAAAACTTATGCAAGCTGATTTGTACCTTTCCTAATACTCCCTGATCTCTGCCCTCCACACTGCCAGGACTATTGGGTTAAAATTTCAGGAGACTGCCTCCTCTCAATGGTGCTTCACCCTGACTTTACAGGTAAAATCTTGGCCAAAGGAATTGATCAGAGGTGGTGGGAAAAGTCAGTATCTAGTCTATATAAGTAACTCTTACAAATAATAAAGAGGTAATAATCCAATTAAAATTGGCAAATAATTTAAAAGCACATTTCTCCAAAGAAGATATGCAAATGCCAATAAGCGCATAAAAAATGCTCAACATAATTAATTATTATGGAAATGCAAGTCAAAACCACAATAAGATACCTCTTCACACCCACTGGAATGTGGAGAAAATGATACCCATTCCTTTTGCTGATGGGAATATGAAATGGTGGGTAGCCACTGTGGAAAACTTGGCAGTTCCTCCAAAAGTTAAACATGGATTCATCACATGTACTCAGAAGAACAGAAAACATGTCCATACAAAAACGTGTTCATGAATGTTCATAGCCCAAAAGTGGAAACTCAAATGTTCATCAACTAATGAGGCTGAACAAAATATGGCATGCAATGAAATATTATTTTACCATAGAAAGGGGAAGGCACTAATATATGCTACAGTGTGGATGAGGCTTGAAAACATTATGCTAAAATTCAGTGAAAGAAGCTAGACATAAAAAAGCAGATATTGCTTGAATCCACTTCTATGGACTATCCAGGATAGGAAATCAATGGAGACAGAAAGCAGATCAGTGGTTTCTGGAAGCAGGGGAAAAGGAGGTACTGGGAAGGGATGACAACGGTGATGAAAATGTTACGAATTAGACAGTGACACTAATTACATATTCTTGTGATTATACTAAAGCCATCAAATTGTATACTTTAAAAAGGTGAGTTTGATGATAAATTAACTATATGCCATTATAAAATATGCATCTTACTAAAAACAGAAAGATTAACAAAATTAAAATCTTTTTTTTTGGACCAGATAGATGGGATTGACAAGCTCTAAACAAAAATGATAAGGAAAATGATGCTACTCTGCTGTGACAAGGAAGAAAAATTTACCCTTTGCGACAGCATGGACTAACCTGGAGAATATTATGCTAAGTGAAATAAGCCACTTAGAGAAATATAAGTACCATATGATTTCACTCATATGTAGAATTTAATGAACAAGCTGAACTACTAAACAAAATAGACACAGACTCATAGATAGAGAGCAAGCAGATGCTCTTGGGGTTTGAGGGAGGGGAGAAGGGTTAAGAAAAAAAGAAAAAAGGAATGTTAAAAAAAAGTAATGAAAGAGTACCATAATATCCTATAATAACCTTAAGTTGATTTCTTGGGATAGACAATATAGTCTATCCCTACTTTCAAATGGCAAGGGAGTCAACTTTTTATCTTTTCTGGGAGAGCCATGGTAGGGGTGTGGGCTGGGGTCGGGGGAACAGCAGGCAACCTTTGAAGGAGCCCCTTTAGCCTGAATCTGCAGCAGTGGGCAACCAACTAACTAGGAAATTCCTGGAATTGCTGCCACTGACCTGGAAGTTTCAGTCAGTCCTGGGCCCTAGAATTATCTATATTTAAGCCATACTGGACAGTTACCACTAGGTGGCAGCACATTGCAGCTGTCTAGGATAAATTTGAACTCCCTAACTTTCCAATTCTTGGCTGCAGATTAAGGAGGCTCCTCATGGACATTTCATTAACCTTACAATTAACATCTCTTCATGTACATGACTGATTTTTTTGTTTGCATTCTGCTTATCCAATTATTGGTTCTACTTTGTTATGAATAACTATATGCAAATGAACCTAAAACTTAGGTGAAATGGATATAATCCTTGAAAAATACAAAATAGCAAAACTAGCACAAATATAGAAAAGTTGAAGAGAGCCATAAATATTAAATAAATTGAACTGGAACCCCAGGCTCAGAGGAAAGGAGTGCCCCTCTAAGGTGAGGCTGGGAAGTGAAAAGAGGCATCAGAAGCCTAGAGACAACCAAAAGTCAGACCTGGAAGTGACCACAGAGCCTTGGATTCTGGGACATTGGGGTATCTCCCTGACCAGGGTGAGGGAATGCCCTCTTTCCCGAGGTGAGGTGGTAGCTACCTGGTAACCACTACCAACTGCGACAACTGGTCAGAAAGTCTCTCCTTGGGCTTAGTTGAAATCTGCTTCCCTGAGGCCAGGATATGTTCAGAGCTGCTAAACTGGGAAGATGAATAGCAATGTGCTGGGAAGAAACTGGAACCTGAGATCTATGGTGCTTATGTTACAGAGGGGTTATTGGTTGTAACAGAGGCAAGACAGACCAAGTTAGTGAAGGGTCCTGACTGGAGGAGCCAATGGCAGCTAGGTTAGCTATTTTGAACACACCTGCAGGATAGCACAGGAAATGTGAATGTGTTTGGAAAATCCCATATTAACCAGAGGCTTCTGTTATCCTGATATCATTTCTCTATCAGAGCACATATAGAGATTTCTGCCAGAAAGACTGTATCTAGGCATTAATTTATTTCATGAGTGTATACACAGTCTGTGATGACAAGTTGGAAAATGTAAATAAAGAAGATAATATGAATAAATGGAGAGATTTTCCATGCTTTTGAATGAGATGACTTAATATAAAGAAAATGGCAATTTTTCCTAAATGAGATACAATTTCAACTCACTCCCCATAAAAATCCCATGGTTTTTTAATGCACTTCATAGCCTTTACTCTAAAATGTATGCAGAATAATTAAAATCTATAATAGAAGGTGAATCTCTTTTTAAAAACAACCATGATAAACACCATGAAATTACTCTTTTAAACAAAATTTATTTTCATTGTTTAGTATGGAATTGTTAACTACAAGCACAATGTAGTACTGCAGACCTCCAGAACTTTTTCACAGTAAGCCAGTCTTGAAAAAAAGAGGAAACAGGGTAACAGTCTCTGGCAGATATTAAGACATACTACAAAGCCATAGAAGTAAAAAGTGTCATGTGGGTGCAAGAATAGACAAATAGATCAATGAAACAGAATAGAGAGCTCAAGAACAGAATCATATATTGATTGGAAATGAATATAATATAAAGGTGAGAGACAGGTCTATTGAAAAAAAGGATTCTACAGTAGATGCCATTGGAAAAACAGGTTCATTATATGGAGAAAAATAAGATCGATCTTGTCATCCATAGGTGGATTTCAGAAATCAAAGATCTATATGTGAAAGTTAAAACTATATAGTTGTTAGAAGAAAATGTAGGGAAATTTCTTTGTGACCTTAAGGTTGGGAAGGATTTGTTATATAAAACTTGAAATGTAAAATCCATAAGAAAGATAAAGCTGATTGATTATATCTGGGCAATGTTATTGCAAATATTAGAATGTTAGTAGACTATAAATAATGTGGCTGCTGCCAACAAGGGACTAATATTTAGAAGATACAGAGAACTACTGCAAACTAAATAAAAAGGTACAAATCCTAATGGAAAATGACAAAGTATAGGGAAAGAAAACTTACAGAACACATACAGAATTTTACAAGAACATATGCAAATCAAAGAATTAAGTTTTCAAATAAAGAACTGTTGGGGGAAAAGCAGATGAAAAAGAAGCATTATATGCACCCCTATGTTCATTGCAGTATTATTCACGGTGGCCATGACATGGAAACAGCCAGAGTGCCTGGTGAGGACTGGATAAAGAAGATGTGGTACATATACACAATGAAATACTACTCAGCCATAAGAAAGAATGAAATAGAGTCATTTACAACAACATGGATGGACCTTGTCAGACAGAAAAAGCTAAGAACCATAAGATTTTACTCATATGTGGGATATAAAACTAAAATTCATGAACACAAACAGCTGTGTGGTGGTTGCCAGGAGTCGGGGGAGAAAGGGGTCTTAATATGAAGTGACAGGAGAAGACAATTTTGGGTGGTGGACACATGGTGCTATATATAGATATTGTAACTTAGAAATCCACACATGAAACCTATATGTTCATGTTGACCAATGTCATCCCAATAAAATTTAATTTAAAATAGAAAAAGAAACATTAAAATGGGGAAGAAGAAACTGCATTGTTGCCTATGAGGTGGAAGAGTGCTTGTGGGCTATGGGGATTTGAAAACCATGCGTATAGAGGTACAAATCCTAATGGAAAATGACAAAGTATAGGGAAAAAAAGCTTACATAATTTTACAAGGAGTTAATGAATAAATAAACAAGAGGAGTCTGTGTGAACCAATGAACTGAGTTCCACCAACTGAGCATAATTATCTTTTCCAAAGGAGACCCTCCCCTGCCCAAAAGTTGATTTGTCTTTAAACTTTAAGACCACTCCCCATCCTAGTTTTATCATTGAGACCATGTAAACATCTTCCCTTCAGATAACTAGGTCACTTCAGAGACTGTCCTTTCCCCCTTCTTTTTATTGAATTTTATTGGGATAACACTGGTTAACGAAAGTATACAGGTTTCAGGGATACAATTCCACAACTCATCATCTGTACACTGTACTATGTGTTCACCTCCTGATGATTACCTGAGAAGATCCCCTGATGTAAATAGGACGCCTGACACAGACTATAGACTCAAATGCTACTTCCCCATTCCCTATTTTAATACTTTCTTTTTTACTTACTTTCCCCCTAACAGTTTATTTGAAACATTTAAGAATTCCTCACTATTGGGCTCATTCTCTCTATTTTTCTCTGTCTCTTCTGAAGTGTGTGCCACGTGGTGTGCCATTAGGTCTTTACCACAGCTGGGCTTCCAGAGTTGGCCTTTTCCAGGAATCACTTGTCTGCTTGCAGCTGAGGGAGAGAAGGTGCAGTTTGGGCAGCCACTTCATTCTGATTATTCCTGTTGAGTTCCGGCCTTCACCCTCCATCCCTACCCAGGAATCTGTCCTGTTTCTAAGCCCTTTCTCTCCCATCCTCGCCTTGTGCCGTTTCTTAGCCCTATGTAAAAGAACACAAGTACCTGTTAGATTTCATTTAGTTAAATATGGCCTCAGCTTTGCCCTCAGCCTGTCAGCTGTGCTAGCAAAGTCCCTCCAGGTTTGTATCATTGTGTAGATTTGCCTTGGCCTTTGTGGGTGGAACTAGGCCAATTTGGTGGATGTTACAGAAAGGCAGGTTGAGCCTCAGCATAAGGAAAACCTGTACAAACCAGACCGGTCTTAACATGGACTAAATTTCCATGGAAGGCGGTGAATTTCTGGTCACCAGAGGTGCTCCCAATGTGGCTGCTAGGTCCAGGTGGGGACAGTGGAGTCAAGTATGTCTCACCCTCCTGTCATCTTAGGGTCATCAGGGGAATTGTTCAAACCTCCGGTGATGGCCCTTTTCCCTCAGACATCCTTGTGCAATTGGTTTGTGTGGGGCCTGACATCAGATTGTTTTCTTAAAGCTCCCCAAGTGATTCCAGAGGGCCCCCAAGACTGAGGAAGGCTTTTGTAGAAACAAATTAAAGCCCAGGATAGGAGAGTTGGGTCTGGTATCATAAAGTTCTTACTTCTATCCTTGAAGTGGTACTATTTTATTTTTCTATTTGGTACAAAGCTGGTGCTCAGGTGCTTTTTGATGCTGACCCCCTTTTCCTCCCCATGTTTCCTTTCAGCAAGGTCCTCTCCCTGCCTGGAGCATCTTCATGGAAGGAAGGGGCTGCCACTCCTGCTGCTGCTCTTACTCTTGGGGGCCAGCCTGTTCTCCCCCCCACCTCCCTTGAGGTCCATTGCCTGAAAGTGCTATCCACCCCCACACGCTGAAGTCCCAGCACTTTCACCAAAGGGACAATGTTCTGTAGAACTATTTAAATAGCACAAGATTGAAGAACTTATATTTAACTGCAAAGGCCATCAACAGTATCCGTAAGTGTAAATTTCCTTTTTTGGGGGTCCATATGTTGAACTAGTTTAGAAAACCCTAGATTCTTATTAGCTTAGCCAGTGGCCGGCAAACCGTGACTCGCGAGCCACATCTGGTTTTTTGGCCCTTGAGTGTGAATCTTCCACAAAATACCATGGCCTGGGCGAGTCTATTTTGAAGAAGTGGGGTTAGAAGAAGTTTAAGTTCAAAAAATTTGGCTCTCAAAATAAATTTCAACCATTGTACTGTTGATATTTGGCTCTGTTGACTAATGAGTTTGCTGACCACTGGCTTAGACAATTGAGGAATACATTAAGGAATGATTTCAAGGGCCCCCTTCCAGGGCACTTGTGAACTATCTACATCCTGCAGGGTAAAATACGAGGTTGGGAAGAGGAGGGGAATAAAGGCAGAGAGAGAAATCAGTAGTAGAACCCCAGACTGTAAGGGAAGTAACTACCTAAAGTCCCTTCATCAGAGAGTCTACTTCCTGTTTATCTGCAAAGTGAACTTATCATGAGATTTGAGTCTTCAGATGTCCCTTTACCTCTGTCCTTTACAGACTAGCTGTCTACCTCGCCATTCTCTGTAGATTCCCTGAGGGCAATGGGCAGGCTGGCTCCTCTGTGACTCACTGCCACTTTATAGAGGTCAGCCTTACATCTCTTGCCTTCTTTCAGGGAAAAGATCAGGACTTGACATTATAAAGACCTTCTTAAATACCTGTGAGAGAGTCAAGTTCACTAAAAAACCATCAGTTGCTTCTAGGTGAATAGCAGCAATTCTTGCTCAAAAACCTTAACTTTCCATCCAACCATTAAAATGTTAAATGTAAAAACAAGATAGACATCTTTTGTTGTCTTAAATAAATGCATTCCTTTAAAAAAATTCCTTTTTAGATAAAGTTTCCCAGCTAGTTTCTTGTATTTCTCTTTATAAGCTGACAGTGGGCCATATTTACTCCTTCTAAAATTCTGATGTTGGGGGTGGTGGAGCATGAGGGAGTACACACTTTGTAGACAAGAACAAAATTCTGTTTGTCACCTGGCTGATGAACACTCCTGTTTCTGCTGGGCAGGCTTTTTGTAGCTATTGCTGAAACATAACCCTCTTCACCCAGCCCTCGCACTGCCTCCTGGTGCCAGTCACTGTTACCAGAGGCTAGAACTCAGGATGAGGAGGAGAGTGGGGACAGGGCTTCTTATTTGTGGAATTATAGCATTTCCTTGGGCTAATAGAGAAAAGCATGAGTTTGTGCTTATGTGGATCATTTTAAAGTCACATTTGGGAGGAGGTCATAATGATTATCCTCCCACAAACCAGAAGAGCCAGTTTCACCTGTGTTCAGCTCAGTTGGGTGAGGTCCAGTGCCCAGCAGGCTTCTAGAGAACAAACACAATCACTTGGGTGAGGAACTCCAAGTTTTGGTCTAGTTCTAATTAACACAAAGATTTTACTTTTAAAATCTGGTCCCCCATAAAGGGCTAGGGATGGATAAGTGCTAGGGCTCCAGGAAGTTCTTAGCAGTCTTGGGTCCCTTAGGAATCATTTGCATGACTAAGAACTAGGCTAAGAATCAGTGACCATGGCCTGGTGGAGGCTGACAATGTTGGCAGGACCACTGTGGTAGTTACACCACCTCCCTGGAAGTTTCAAGAATCTTTTCCCAGTGCATCAGCCAACAAAGCTGGGGAAAGATTCCTAAAACTTCCAGGGAGGTGGTGCAGGCACCACTCTGAAGAAATGAAGGAATTGTGGTATCTTGGCCCAGCCAGTAAGAGTACTTAGACCAGCACAGCTACCTAACCTCTGGGTCCTGGCTGCCTGGAACTTTTGGTTAAATTTTAAAAATGACCAAACAAAAGCACACATATACATTAGCTCCTATTGAATACAGCTGTCAGAAATCATGTTAGCAAATGTGATGGAAATGTACCAGACTCATCTGATTGATAAAAAGATTGTGAATGTGAATAATGCCTTGATATAGGTTTGCCTTTTATTTAAGCAAAGTCCCATGTTTATATGTCAGTCATTGATCTTAATCAGCTATTATTACCTTTTTAAAAACTTAGAATAATAAAAGCGTAATATGCTAATTACACTGGACAGCAGGATGACCTTCCAGAGAAGGACATCTTTCCAGATGACCTTCCTGACAAAGCTGGGGCTGTAAGGACCAAGGAAGCTACCACGGCTACGAGGACTGAGCCCCTTGCATAAATTTTGTGCATTGGGCCTCCAGTATATCTCTATATCTCTATATTTATATTTATATTTATTTTTATATACTTTTTATATATATGTATTTTATTGATTTCAGAAAGAAAGGGAGAGGGAGAGAGAGAGAGGTAGAAACATTAATGATGAGAGAGAATCATTAATTAGCTGCCTCCTGCATGTCCTACACTGGGGATTGAGCCTGTGTCCCAGGCATGTGCCCTGACTGGGAATCGAACTGTGACCTCTTGATTCATAGTTTAATGCTCAACCACTGACCTGCACCTTCTGTGCTCCAGCTACCTTTATCATCAGTTCAAACAGTCCTCTGACTTAATGTCTTTGTTTTCATGTTACTGCTCTTGAAAAAAATGTGGATACCTTTGGTCCAGACTGTGTTGGTCTTAGACCTGCTCAGCCTCAATCCCTTTCTTATACCCTTGTTCTCTGTCATGGAGAGACTGACCCATGAAGGCTGTCGTTTCCCAAACTCTTTTGTTCCTGGGTTTCTCCTGAGTTAAGCCTGGGAAGGCTTTGGTGAGAGAATGGAAGGAGGGAAAGGGAAGGGAAAAGGAAAAGCCACAGTATTTTCCCTCCTCCTTCTCTGCCTTGGACTGATTCTCTAACAGGAGCTGAATTTATCTGGTGGTTCCATCTCCCACTTTACAGGCCCACCATAGTCCCAGCCTTTGTTGGCTGATGGGCTTTTTTGTTATTATGATAGCTTTGTAATATAGTTTGAAATCAGGGAGTCGGATGCCTCCAGCTTTGTTCTTTGTCAGGTCTTTTGTAACTTCACAAAAAATTTAAGATTGTTCTATTCCTGTGAAAAATACATTGAAATTTTGACAGAGATTGCACTGAATCTGTATTTATTTTGGGTAATATGGACACTTTAACAATATTGATTCTTCCTTTTTATGAGCACTCAGTATCTTTTTAATTATTTATGTTTTCTTCAATTACTTTTATCGTTGTCCTATAATTTATTTACAATATACAGGTACTTTACTTCCTTAGTTAAATTTATTTCTAGCTATTTTACTATTACTGACTAGAGGCCTTTCTCCTGGCCTGTGGGATTGGGCCGAAACCAGCTCTCTGACATTTCCCTAGGGGTCCCAGACTATGAGATGGTGTAGGCCAGGCCAAGGGACTCCACCAGTGCACGGTTGGGGCCCGGGAGGGATGTAGGAGATTGGCCAGCTGGGGAGGGACTGTGGGAGGTCTCGAGGGCATGTCCAGCCCTTCTCACTCAGTCCTGATCAGCCGGATCCCAGCAGCAAGCTAACCTACCAGTTGGAGTGTCTTCCTCCTCATGGTCAGTGCATGTCATAGTGAGTGGTTGAGCAGCCTTAGCATATTGTTAGCATATTACACTTTGATTGGTTGAATGGACTACTAGATGACCAGACACTTAGCCTATTAGGATTTTATTATATAGGACGCAGTTGTTAATGGAATGTCTTCTTAATTTCTCTATTGGATAGCTTGTTGTTAGTGTATAAAACCACAGCAGATTTTTATGTGCTCATTTATACCTGCAATTTTATTGAATTCAGTTATTAGTTCTAATAATCTTCTGGTAGAGTCTTTAGGGTTTTCTATGTATAAGATCATGCTGTCTGCAAATAGAGTTTTACTTATTTCTTTCTGATTTGGATGCTTTTTATTTATTTTTCATGCCTAATTTCTGTGGCTGGACCTTCCAAATCTATATTGAATAACAGTGACAAGAGTGAGTGTATCTGTCTTGTTCCTGATTTTAGAGGAAAAGCTTTCAGGGTTTCAACATTGAGTATGATGTTAGCTGTCAGCTTGTCATACATAGCCTTTATTATGTTGAAATATGTTTTGTCTATACCCACTTTTTTGAGAGTTTTATCATAAATGGGTGTTGGATTTTTACAAATGCTTTTTCTATATCTACTGGAATGAGCATGCAATTTTTATCCTTCATTTTGTTACTGTAGTGTATCACATTGACAGATTTGTGGATGTTGAACCATCCTTGCATCCCTGAAATAAATCTCATTTCTGCCATTGGAAAGAGGAAGAAATAAAAAAAGATGAGGTTCTATTAGTAAATACATCCCATGATTAGAAGTGTAAGCAAGTGTTCTTATTTAACAGATAAGGAAACTGAGACCTAAAGAAATTAAGTCTTCTTATTTCAAGTATTTATGGAGCACATGGGAGTGCATATTGTAACTACTTTGGATTTATTATTGAACAAAACAGTTTTCTGCCCTTAGTAAATTAAGGCCCAATGACAGAATGGAAACTGGAATCAAAGTGCCCATTGTTATATTGCTCAGGGCCAAAAGGACTGTAGCTTTAAGGTTACTTGAAATTCAAGTAAGGTAAATGTTATGATTGAAAACCATCAGAGGTTCATCTGGTTGCCTTGGGAGATTCTGAAATGATCTGCTTGATCTCCATGTCAAATGTCTGCCTATTACCTCCTACTTCCCAAACCTAAACCTTATCTATTTTGTTCTTATCTCCTCCTAGTTTTTTTTTCTCCTACATTATAATTGAGAGGAGCCAGAGCAGAATAAGTCTCATCTCTCCTTCCAAATAATACCTGAAAGGAAAATATCCCATTGGAATGAAAAGAGGAATCTAGTTACCTAAGGATTTTTTTTTGAACAAAACATGAAAAGAGGTATGAGAGCTATTTTGAACAACCATATCTAAAAGTTCCTAAGAAAAAGTCTTATCCTTCACATTCATTTCAGAAAAATGTATCTTTTCTAATGATGTTGCCAGGAATCAAAACATTTTGGAATGTCTCTTATCCTATTGATTTCAGAACCACTTCATAAGTCACACAAGAAATTTGGTGAGATTATTTTATAAAGAGGCCCCCAGTTGATCAAATACAACTTCTTGGAAGGACTACTTACCTTATTTTCCAGATCTGGCTCTGAATATCTTTGTCTGTTCTCACCACTGAAGAGATTTAAAGTCTAAAACTAAAGGCATTTTTCAAAAAGGTGTTAAAAACATTTTGAGTAATTAAAGTATAATTGGAGTAATGTCACACATTCCTATACTTCCAATGTGTCTATTTAGAAAAAGTTTAAGTATTTTGGCAGGTATCAAACCACATACTTCATAAATAGTTCAAATACATAACTAGGCACCCTTCTTTACCCAAAGTGTATTTCAAATTTTGAGTAATCTCTCTAAGGATATTATATAAATGCAATATTGATCCATTACTTTAAAATAATAACTTATTGCTGCAGTAAAAAGCGAGAGATATTTGCAGTAATAATATTAGTGTTGTTTTATATTGAATGCAGCTAATCTGGAACTGGTTATTACCAGAGTCAAGTTGGAATAGAATACCAGGAACAGATGGAATGTAATGGAAATGAAGACTAGGGACAGCCATGGGAGCTGGTTTTCCCTTCTGGACTTTCTGTAATGTCATGCCTTCTTAGAATCTCCCCTTCCCCCAGCCCTATCATGCTGATCTCCCTATCTATGTGGATTGAAATTTTGTCCAAAGTTTAACTTTTATAACAGGTATCATCTCCTCCATTTCCTTTTCTGATCTTCTTTTTCCTGTTACTTCTTTCTGTCTCTAGACCCACAGCACTGGGGCGTTATTTATTGCCTTAGGACATTTACGTTCTGCCTTGATTATGGAATTTGTGTTCTTGTCAAGACCCTCTGGTGCAACCCATGCCCCACCTTGAAATTCTTGTTTGCAGCTCTTGTACTTAGCCAACATGTAGCTGGTATTTAATACTTATGAATTGAATAGTGTGAAAAACACAAATAAAATCCAAATGCCCAATTACTTCTGATAAGTACTCTCATACCAAAAGCAATTGGTGAAAACTGGGCATCTGAGGACAGGGCCCCGAGTGTTTAGTATTGGTGTTAGTATAATGGTCTCAACCAGGACACCAGATTGTACCCAAAGAAGAACTTAAAGTATATTATTTTATCATTGCATCTCCAAGAGAATATTTTATTTTTTTAATGAAAAATTGTATTTATTTAGAAGCATTTAGAATGTCAACAAAACAGCTGCAACTTTTTTTTTTTTCAATTACAGAGTGGTATTCAGTCAACAGAACAATTCTTTTGTATAAGCTGGGTCAAAGACAACTGAAGATGAAAAAACTACCATCCCCATATATAACTAATTTGTGCTGTGCACCAACAAGAACCTGCTTTAAATTTCCATGCCAATTTACAACCCCCATACTGTACCAGGCAAGGTTAGTGGCTATTGAAAATTCCACCAGGGCTATCTAAAGACACATTTGGTAGTTTGTTAATTATACAAACAAATCTTACACAGCCTTACACTTCAATTTTTTTTATTTAAAAGGACTGAGTTTTGTACAGAGGGGTTAAATGTTTTATAGACAAGAAAACAAACTGTGCTAGAACCAACTTATTCATCATCATCATCTTCATCATCTTCTTCATCTTCCCCCTCCTCATCTTTCTAGTTTTCTTCTCTTCCTTCTTTTTCTTGCTTTGCCTTTTTGGCAGCACCGGCCTTTCCTTTAGCTCAGTAGGCAGCAATATCCTTTTCATATTTCTTCTTTAGCTTAGCAGCCTTCTTTTCATAAGGCTGCTTTTCCACATCTCTCCCAGCTTCTTTGCAACGTCACCGATGGATAGGCCGGGATGCCCTCCTTTGATTTTTGGGTGATACTCAGAACAAAACAAGAAAAAAGCCAAAAAAGGCCTCTTGGTTGCATTGGGATCCTTGAATTTCTTTTTTGTTTCCCCTTTAGGAGGAATGTAAGTTTTCATTTCTCTCTCATAACGACTTTGTCCACCTTTGCCATGTCTTCAAATTTTCCTTTTTCTTTAGCAGTCATGGTCTTCCACCTCTTTGAGCACGTCTTAGAAAACTCTGAGAAGTTGACTGAAGCATCTGGGTGCTTCTTCTTGTGTTCTTCCCAGCAAGTTTGCACAAAGAAAGCATACGATGACATTTTGCCACTTGGCTTCTTAGGATCTCCTTTGCCCATGTTTAAATACTTTCCCTCAGTGAGCACACAGTCACCCAGTGCCTGGCTGGCTCACTCTTACACCGGTGCTGTCTCTATGGAGCTCAATGTACTGCAATGGTTGTGAGAGTGGGAGCCAATCCAAGAGAATATTTTAACCAGCAAAATATTTTTCAATATTTCTGTTGCATGGAGTGTTTTTTATTTTTAGCATATGATTATTGTAGGGTATTTCAATTCTTGGCAGCGGTCTGGATTAAACAAATAAACAAAATCTAAGGATGCCATTGTTATGCTCAGATTTCAAGATCCCCAGAGACCACCAGGGAGCCGATACCGATGTAAGAGCAAAAGAACCTTTATTCAAGCCTGGGCTTGGCTCTCCCGGCCCCACCATCACCACGGCAGGAAGCAAGAGAGAGAGCGAGCCCCAGGAGAAGAAAAGGTTATATAGGCTAGTCACTTGGGTGGGCTTAGGTAAGTGACGTGGGTTACAGAGATTGGTCACTTTGGTCAGGGTTTTATTTCAGGGTTTTTCGGCACAATGGTCAGGAAGTGACCAACACATTCTGAGGTTTGAGCCATCTTCTACTATTTCCTGATTGGTCAACAGCGACGCATAGGGAGTATCCTGTGGTGTAGCCTTATTAGGACCTTAGCTGCATTCCTGGAGCTTCATTGGTCCACTAAGGTGGTAGTTGGGGGAGTTAGGACATCTCTGGCATTCCTGTGGTCACTCCCAGTCGGGTGGGGGTCAGGCTGAAGAACCACCTCTACAAGATGGAGGATAGTCAGTTCTGCTTTGTTCTTTCACCATGAAAGGAGAACATTTATAAGGTCTGTTAACTCTTGACTTTGAGGAATTGACTAATTAAGTTCAAAATTAATTCATGGAATTCCATATAATAGTAACTTACATTTGTCTAGCAATTAGAGGTTTACAAGGCACTTTCATCTGTAGCATTCATTCAATCAATCAACTAGTCAATTAACAAATTAATTTTTCATCAGATATTACTTTGAGCTCATTATATAACAAACATTAGTGAGCATGATTTGGGAATTCCTAAAATAAGGCAACGGTCCTGCCGTCTAAATGATTTTAGGCTAGTGAAGGGAGAGAGAAATATAAACAAGGAAATAAACTAAAATGTTGTGACTCAAGTCTGTTCACATTCCAGTGGGGATACAAGGTGGTGAGTGGACAGGTCTCACTGAGGGAGGAGAGAGTGGATGGAGAACATTCATAGAGGAGGGGGTTATTGAGTGCAGTTTTATTTGATTCTTATTAGTGTCACTATTGTCCATAGTTTATAGCTGGGAATCCAACTCAGAGACTTGAAGCATCTTCTCTGAGGTGACTCTGTTCTTAAGATTTCAAAAACACATTGTCCCATCCATTGCATCTTCTCTGCGTGCCATGAAGAGAATCTCATATTCTAGCAGAGACAGAAGAGAAGGGAAGGCCAGAGAGCTGAAATGGAGGATTATGTTTATTCAAAACAGGCTTGGTTCCTGGAGTAACAAGAAAAACAACTTGATTGAAAATGTTATTCATCCATAAAAAAGAGAAAGCTAAACCCAAAGGCAAGGTTTAGAGCTGAAAACAATGGCTTTGCAAAGATTTACACGTCTGGGAGATTCTTAGTTGCAGGGGATATTAAAGAAAGTCATTTGAAAATTATTTAAATTACTTTGACATCATTTCCCCTAGGCAATAGGGAAACTCACTTTTTGGATGCTGGGCTTTTATTAACATGAAACTTTGGAGGAAATGACATTTAAAAGGATGACCTACTACTTCTGCTGTCACTACCCACAACTCTAATTTAATTTCTTTCTTATTCTGTTCACTGAAAGCCACTAGGTTTTCTCCTGAGAAGGATGCTTCCTTTTAGTTACATTTTGGTGTGTGTGGCCACTTTTCACTACGTTGGTGGCATATTGATTTGCAAACTTCCTTAAGAAGATACCCATGTGCATTTAAGATAACAGGGACAAAATCACCTTAGTATTGGCACATATATTTTCTTTGTTCTCTGAAAGAAAGCTTAATATCCAATAGTATAAAACAGCATCACTAAAACATTTATCAGCTAAAACTGCCCAGAAACTGTAATGGGAGGGGATTTGGTCCTTTTCTTTATCTCTGTACTTCATATACTCACATGAAAATTATGAGCTGGAGTGGTATATTTTATAAAATTTTAATTTGTAAAATCACAACATTAAAAAGAAAACCACAGGCACCAAATGCTATCTGTTGTGCTAAAGCCCATGATACTTAACCTAGACTTAATGCCTGACCTTATTGCATTACTGAAATCCAACAGCCAATGGGCTTGAACTGCCTGTCATTACTTGAGCCAATTAAGCAGAGACAGGGTTGAATCATATACGGGTCTTTATTCCAAAACTAACATGTAGTTTTAGATCTGCTCTGCACCCTGTAAGCCAGCTGCTTAAATGGGGTACAAATACAAAGATTACACGGGGAAGTAGGCAAAAGAATAAGAACGGATATAATGGTTACAGGTCACAGGCAATGCGGGCTGGAGGTTTGTAATGGGCTGAGGGCGTGGGACTCCATTGTTTCCTTTCCTCAATGAGATTGTTAATCTTTCTGCGATAATGAGCAGTTCTCAGATACTCCCATGTCCTGGAGCTGCATTTCATGTTAGCTCTCAGGCCCTGTGTACAACTCCCAGCCAGGTTAGAATGTGCTTTCTTTAATCAGAACCAAATGATCAATTAATAGAGCATGACTATTATTTCTTATAACTAATAGCTAGTCCCCAATATTCTATCTCTGCCCCTACCATTTCAACCTTCACCAGGAATGTAATCTTAACCTACCAGCCTGCAATTTTCTGGTCAATACCAATGAGGTAATCTGTCCCACAGGCCCTCTACAACATCCATAAGAAAAAAAAACACACCAAAAAAAAAAACATATAAGAACCTTGGTAAAAATTTTGCTGGCCCCTTCTCCCCCCAAAATGATATCCTGGTCTAAAATTAATCCTTTTTTTTTGTTTGTTTGCTAATAGCTCCCCCGCCTCATCCTTCTTCCTATAAAAAACTTTCATTTGTACAACCCTTAGGAGTGTGGCCCTCTCGTTACTAGATGGGATGCTGACCATTCATGAATCACTGAATACAGTTGATTAGATCTTTAAATTTACTTGGTTGAATTTTGTTAATTAACAACAGTTCAGGTAGCAGGCATGTTAACTTTACCTGAAAACAAAGTTCTATTACCCTAATGAACTATATAGCCTTTATTTTTTTTATGATCCTTTATAGGTTAAAAATGTTTCAATGGTCCTCATAAGAACTCCGAGGAGAGGCATAGGAGATCTTACCTGCATGTTTCCTGTTTTGTTTTGTTTTTAACTCATGAAGAAACTGAGGTCCAGACAGGTTAAGGCTAGGCTCCAGCTAATATTAATGAACATTTTTTTGTTGTTGTTCTCTTTTGGACTAGTGTTGCTTAGTTCGGTTAAACAATAAACTGAGGCATGTTAAAAATTTTGATTTTATTTGAATAAAAACCCATTTGAATTGGACAGTGCCAAATGAGAAGTGGCTCGGAGCTCTACTAATAGGAATCAATTTTACAAAGAAGATGTGGAATCAAAGCAAGGAGATTATCTGATTGGCTGGAGCTTATAAACAGTTATATTATTTGTGAAAGCTGAATTGGCTGTTTGTGATTGCTTGTCTTTAGGTTCTGATGTTTTAACCACGGGCATTTACAGGCTTAGGTTTTGGGATGCTTGCATAGAATGCTGAGGTATTAGAACCACCCCCATCTAATGGTCTCCTAGTTTAATTGATTTAACAGTTCTTTATTGCTTCTTTACAGAGAAATTCTTTCATGAGTACACACTGTGCTCCTAACCCTGACCTGCTATTTCTCAGAAGTGTGTGATTGGTTGCAAGGGACCCTGATTGAGAAATCAGATGATTCAGTACCAGCCCATCCCATTTATAAGAAAAGTTAACACAAATTGCATGTCCCATTGGTACAATAGTTTGAATTATTTTAATATATGAAGAGCAGCACATAATTAAATTCTAAGAATCAAAAATCATGTGTCTTTTTCTGGGAGCACTGGCATCAGAAGAGAATTAGTCTGGATGAGCACAGCCCACTAGGGATCCTCATTATAACATTGTGTGCAGATTAAATTGTACAAAAGGAACAGAAGGCAGTGATATTACCCATGTCAGCTCATTTTCTCAGGCCACACTAGCCTGGAGTTTTAAAAGGGGTCACATAAATGGTAATAACCTGTAGTTTTAGATTTTTATCCTTTTGGCTGTTACAAACACTAATGTTCTCCCATCCACCCCCCACAGAGTCCCGAGGGCTTGTCTGCTGTGTGTTGTCCAGTTTTGTATGCCTCTTGTGGGTTTCATGATGTGTTTCCTGCTCCAGCTCCCATGTGAGCAGGCTGGGTGCCTTCCAGGGAACACAGATTTTGCTCTCACTGGGCACCCTCTCCTGGTACTGTTCTTGCCTCTGCCAGACTCTGATTCCTTTCTTAAGTTCTTGATGTTGGCCAGGTAGAGGTAGGATAATGCTGCTCTTCCCCCGTTTGGGATATGTGTGGATCTCAGAGCAGGCCAGGAAGGTTAGTACATCTTCTCTTTATTATTTTAGGTATATAGCCCTCTCTTTTTAGCACTGAGATGTGAGCCCACAAGGGTAGTTAGGCCATGGACAAAGCCGCAAAATATTATATACTACATTAAGACCATTACCTTGCCTTTCCCTGGTTCCTCATTGAAATACTTACAAGTATTTTCTGCCAGACTAAAACCTGTTAGCTACCAGAGGGGCCCAGAATTCCAGCACAAAATAGAACCTAGACCTCTTGGTTCATGGGTTGATGCTCAACTACTGAGCCACACTGGCTGGGCCTTTACTCTCTCTTTATTGAAACCTCAAAGCGGGTCAGATGCCAACTGGCAGGTGGAACTGTGTAGGAAGGTGTTTCTCAACCAGTTAGCACTTAAAATACAGCATGATGTGGAGGAACAAACAAATCATAGTAATTTGGGTGGGTCAGAAAACTTGCAATTTTTCTTTTTCATGGACTGTGCCTCTTTATCTCTTCTCCATCTCCCTTACTGACTGTCTTCTTCCACTTCCTTTGGTCTGTTTCTTTGTAAACCAGCTTGATCTACATTAACCCTCTTTCTCCAAAGTTCCAAATAGGATTGTGGAAAACGTCCTCCCACCCAAGGAGTTTCTTCAGAGCCCAGTGAAAAGCTTCTCCTGTGGGCCTCTTGCTGTGGGAGAGGTGTCTCCCCTGACATTTATGGAGCATCTCCCAGATACCAGGCGAGTCACTGTGCGAGGCCCCCCTTCATGTATCCTTTAACCCTTGATACTGATGATGTTAACAAACACTTACATGGCACTCACTCTGTGCCAGACACTGTTCTAATCAGTTTACATAACTCACGCTTTTAAATCCTCACCAAAAACTCTGGGAAGCAAGTACTATTATGGTCTTCATTTTGAAGATGACCATCTGAGCCATAAAGTATAAACATACAAACAAACACATGCCCAGGGCTGTGTTTGTTCTAGGGCTGATCTCAACTATTTCCAAACCACAACAGAGCAGTGATCCTCTCTTTACAGATGAGAAGGTTGAGACTCCAAGAGGCTAAGGAAAGCTGCCCACAGTCACAGAGTAAGTCAGCACCACACATGAAAATCAAGCCCAGGTCTAACTCACTCCAGAGCTCCAGACCTTTCCACTTGGCTGCTTTGCCTTCTCAGAGGCAGTTTTGCTTTGTCACAAACTGCAGAGCATGGGATTTTTAATGAAAGGAGAGTCTGCCAAATGAAAAGCGGATTAATGAGATATTTGGGATGCTTTCCAGTAAACAGTCTCTTTCAGAATTCTCATCTTCTCCCACTCACATTGCTAAAGCCATAACAGTAACAATTACCTCAGCCTGACAGCGGAAGTGTGGGCGTGAACTCTCTTAATTTTATTGCTCAGGGTACACACCAGAGACCAGCAAAACTTTCCTTTAGGTCAGAAATTGATTGTATCAAAATGCTGCCATTCCCCATCAGCTTCCTCTGGCCCCTCCTGCTTTAGCTATGTCTCAGAACATCATTACTCTAGGAGAGAAATAGAGCTTAAAATTGGGTCAACATAAAAAAAATTAGAAATGTCAATGTTCACCTGCTTCCCAAATAGATGAGGCTTAGAGCATCATTTGAACATGACTGCTTGAGACCTGAGGAGAGGCTATTGTTCTCTAATAGATAATCTAGATGCTCCCTGGGAATTTTCAAATATCCCTTGTAAAGCTGAGAGGCCAGAAGAGAAATGTGGTTCTACATGAGTTTTGACTGAATTTGAAGCCAGATGCTCACATTTATATTCAATAAGAAGTGTGTCTACTCATTATAGCTCTCGATATGAGAGACATGGAGACAAGCAGGTCTCAGTCCCTTTCTCTAAGGGCTAGTGGTCTACTAAGGGAAATGAGACATAAGCTGCAGTAATTTGTGCTGTGAAGGAAAACACACCATTTACTGCCCGGCTATCATTAACCAGGTTTGTGGCAAGCATCTTAGTTAAGGACATGGCAAGATAGAGTATGACCCCTATTTCTAGAGAAGAGGTTCAGAATAAGATGTGCTGGCCAACAGCTCTTTATTAATGTGACTGAGCTTCAAACTCAGTTGGTTCTAATTATAGTCCTATACCCTTTCCCCTACATTTTAATAGCCTATCTAATAAAGAGGGAATATGCAAATTGACCATCACTCCATCACTAAATGGCAGTGCTCATAGCCACAAGATGATGACGCCCAGTCCCCTCAGCCCCACCGGAGGAGTGGCAGGCAGCTGGCACAGCTGGACCCACCTCCAGGAGTCCCCCAGTCTTTCACTTCTTCTGGTAGTGAGCAGGCAAGCTGGCCCTGCAGAAAGCAGACAGCAGGGCCTGCTTGCCTGTCACTGTGGTGTCAAGCAGGCAGGCCCCGTAGAGAGCAGAGAACCATGGGAAGAGGGTCTAAGCCATCAGTAGGACAACCCCTGAGGGCTCCTGGGTTGGAGAGGGTGCAGGTTGGCCTGAGAGAATCCCTCCCTCCCGCACAAAGTTTGTGCACGGGGCCTCTAGTGTGTGTGTGTGTGTGTGTGTGTGTGTGTGTGTGTGTGTGTGTGTGTATGTGTGTGTGTGTATGAATGTGTGTGTGTGTGTGTGTGTGTGTGTGTTTATGTATTGATTTTAGAGGAAGAGAGGGATAGAAACATCTACACTAGCCCTGACTGGTTTGGCTTAGTGGATAGACCATTGGCCTGTGGACTAAAGGGTCCCAGGTTTGATTCTAATCAAGGGCATGTACCTTGGTTGCAGCTACATCCCCAGTAGGAGGTGTGGAGGAGGCAGCTGATCGATGTTTCTCTCTCATTGTTGTTTCTGAATCTCTATACCTCTCCTTCCTCTGTAAAAAATCAATAAAAATATTAAAAAAGAAACATCTACACTAATAAAAGAGAAAGATGCAAATTGACCATACCTTCCCAATGCCCACCAGCCAATCTAAATGAGTATACAAATTAACCCAATGAATATGGAGGGTTAATTTGCATACACAGTCGTTCTGTTCTGCCCTGGTGACAAACCCACAACCCAGGCATGTATTGGGAACTGAGCCTCCACCTGCTCATGTGCCCTGACCAAGAATCCTGGTTCATGGGTCAAGGCTCAACCGCTTAGCCACACTGATCAGGCTTCCCTACATTTTATTATTAATTCAGCAGGATAGTAGTTGACATTTAATGGCTTAACTTATTAGGTATCCCTTCATGGGATTTAAAGGTTTATATAATTAGCTCATTATGCTGTATAATGTTTTAAGATGATTTTGACCTGGAGTATTTTGAGAAATCCTAGGAAAATCAAACAATTTTCAGCTTTTTAAAAGGAATGTGCAAAACAGAAAACTTCACCCATTTCTTAAGCTTTTATGTTTGTGGAATGAGGCTTATGGATGGTCTTTCGGTGAGCGGTAGAAGAGAGCAGGATATCATTACTCGGTAATAAATAATGGGTTTCAATTTTGACTTTGCCACTTCAAAGTGGCTGCATTTACTGGGTGGGAGTTTATAGTTTGATGTGATTAACAAAAAGCCAGTCTTAGCAGAAGTACTTTTGAGTAAGGAAGAACCCCATTCTACTTCTCCTTGGCTAGATCTTAGTTGGAATACTGTGTTCAGTTTTGGAGAATGGACATTAAGACAAATATAAAGCAACTAGGACACATTCAGGAGAGAATGGATGGCAATGGGGAAGTGAAACCTTGATGTTTGGAGGAATAAGGATGGGTAGCTGAAGAAAAGCCTTGAAGGGTTGAGAAAACAGTCTTCCAATATTAGAAGGAGTGTGTTATGGAAGAGGAATGTAAATTTATTCTCTGTTGTCCTAAGGTTCTGAGGAAGTAGATTTGTCCTCACATGGTAGAATTCCCTGTTATACTCACCCAAATATGGAGAATTTGGTTGTGTGTGTATGTGTTTTAAAAAGTGGTGGTTACCCAGCCCCTGAAAGTGTTGGAACCTGGGTCTAGTAACTACTTGGGAGAGCCACTGGAGAGGAAATTCAAGGTTACCATGGGGTTTGTATTTCACAAGCATCAAAGTCTTTCTCAACCATGAGCATCTCAGCAGCTGCTGGACTGTACATTCAGGCTCTACTTCTACTTTGGTCACCAGGAGTGGGATATGCTTTTGGGGGATGGATGGGTGACAGGGGATGGAAGAATTCACAAAGACAGAGCAGTAAGTTGGACCATTTTAATTTTGTCTGCCATTTTTATTTTGCATTTCCTCTATACCCACATGCTTGGCTTATATTGTAGGCACCCAGAGGCCTGCAGCTGTAACTGCGTAATTCATTATCCTCAACTTAGCACACCATCTCATTGCAACCGTGTTCTTACAAATGCTATTTGACAATGATTTTATCAAGTCTCAAATCAGGTCTCTGGTATTGTCCGGCTGCAACAATAAGATAGTCTAACTTGGCTGCATGTACAAAGTCTAACTTTAGGTTTGTGAAACTATGGCTGCCTCTTCTCTCTGAGGGAAGATAGAACCTAAATTCCTGTCCACATTTTAATGAGATGTAAATTTCAGGATGAGAGAGAGAGAGAGAGAGAGAGAGAGAGAGAGAGAGGGAGAGAGAGAACCATTCAAAGAGTTTCACACACAGTTAAAAGTAGCCTTAAAAATTACCCATCTTCTAGATGCACTGTTTCAGCTCCATGTCAGGTAGGAATTGTCAATTGTTTTGAGCCTCTTACCTCTTTTTAAGGACTAGAAGCAATTGATGGAAGGTTTTTGCTCCTGTCCTATAACTGAACTCTTGTAGAGTCATCCAGTAAATATTCCAGCAAAAGGAGTGGGGGTTTGACCATTTCATTACTTTCACTGGGGAAGACACCATGGGCTCATATCTTCAGTGACCTCAGTTGTCACCCCTGGGAGCAGGTTTCTTTATGACTTTTAAACAGCAGGGGAGTATGATTCATAGAAAAAGAGGCATTTTTAGCCTGAAATTTCAGACAGTTCTCTTCCTCATTGGGAATATACTGCCTATCTTTTGGAAGAGAATTTAAGAACTTGGTCAGAGTCTGTTAATCCCTTTTACTTCTATGAACTGATGTCAAAGGTTTGTGGAGATTTTTGAGACCCTACCAAATGGGTTTAGAGGAAAATGTAGCTCATTTCTGATTATTCCTAGATACCAGGAAATCAGCTGAACCTATTTATAAGCTTGCTTCCCTTGACTACAATTTATATTCAGTAGGTCCTTGGATTATGTCGGAGATGTGTTCCTATAGCGCGACGTAACACAATTTTCTCCATAAGTCAGAACCCACCTACATAAGCACCTAAGTCACTCACATGGAGCAGTAATGAAGTGAAACAGTAAAAACAAATTTAAAGATAATAATTCCTGACCTTTACTTGTGGTCAATAAATAATAAAAAACATAAAGCACATATGCACATACGTTGAAATGATGGAACTTTTTTTTAATATAAATAAATGGGAGATGGTGACGTAACCACGAAATGAAATACATTGAGTCCGACGTAACCCAAGGACTGTCTGTGTAGCAGCAAAGACCCTGATAAGAAGGTATCCTGACAATTGGGGTTTTACTCCAATCCCTGGGTTCTTTTATAATTAAAGTTTGATTACTATGTAGTTATTTGAACTCCATGAGTTTCAACTCAGCTTGTCAGCATTATTACTTTGCAATGGACATGCATGCCTTATGATCTCAATACATTGCTTCACCTGGGGACTCCGTCTCAGGAAGATCTAGTCTGTTCCAAATATATAAGGAAGTTGAAAATTGATTTTTGGTACTTTCTCACCACTGCCCCCAACATCTTCCTCTCTACCAAATAGACTATTCCTTCTTTGCCCTATCTTCACATCTCCTACCCTATTAAAAATGGTGCAATTCTCAGCTTGTTTTCCATCAATCCTTGCTAACACAGGGGCTGATAATGATTTAAGGTATCAGTTCTCACAAAGATATTTGTATGTTAATAAAAATCCTTGAAGGTTAAATATTTGAGGTACTGAATCTCTCAGGTTAAGTTTTAGGCAGTGGGGAAAATATTTCAGATGAAGATGAAAGGGGTTGGGTGATTACACAGGACTCAGGATGAGCAGGGCTCTCCCTGTGGTTCAGGTAATGGGTGTGGTCAAGTCTGAGTTAATGTGGAGCTGGCATTTTTGTACTGGCATGGGGAAAATGAGAGGCACATGGTCAGGATATTGTTTGGCTTAGGGAAAAGAAGATCCACTACTTTGGCAACTTATTTATTTCAGGTTTTGGGGGGAGAGTTAGAGGGGCAAGTTAGGTAGCTCATGTTAAGTGCAAGGAGCTATGGAAAATCAGAGATAAGGAAGCATGGCCTCTATTTTCAAGGTTTGTACCTTGTGTTGTGGGGGAATCAGACACATTTGTTAATAGACTGGCCAAACACAGAATATGAAGCATTATCAGAGGCACAACTAGCATGCTATGAAAATGTGGAGTCCATTTCTCACTGGGATATCCAGAAAGGCTTCTCAGAAAGTGGGATGTTTATTTTTTGGAGAGAGAGAGACTGAGAGGAACATCGATGTGAGAAACATCAATCAGCTGGCTCCTACATGTGCCCTGTTCAAGGATCAAACCCACCACTGAGGTATGTGCCCTGACCAGGAATTGGACCCACAACCTTTTGGTGCATGGGACAATGACCCAATCAAATGAGTGACTCAGTCAGGGTGAAAGTGGGATTTTAGTTGAACTTGAAAACAAATTGCAGTTTAAAAATTTGTGCTTTTGAAAGAAATGACTCGAGGAAGGGCTTGTGTTTTGTTTGAAGGAAGGCGATTTGTCCTGCTTGAGCAGAGTCTAGAAGGTGAGTGTTGTGCTGTAGCCTGGAAAACTCAGCAGGGGCTTTCAACACTGTAGGGGTTATTATGTTTGGTTGAATATTTTACATTTTACTCTTTTCCTTTAAGATTTAAGTGGGGAGTAATATTCTTTAAGAAAATAACTGACCAAGATGTACTAAAGGTGGGGAAAGACATACTCATTTATCAACAATTAGGGGGAGAGTGGAAGATTGCCTCTAATTTATTAGATATGCATTGTATCTGCAGAAGCAAAATAAGCAAGCATATCTTAATGCATAAATCCTCTTCCCATACATGAGTTCTTTTTCATCATGGAGCAAATATTTCTCAGCCAAGTTATCTTTAAAGTAACAAGAGCAAAAGCGATTTGGAATAAATGTTTCAGAACCATTTATCACTTTGCACAGACCCATGAGCAAATAGGATTGAGCTAACGCATTGACTGCAGTGCAGCATGTGGCTCTGCAGGGGCTGCCACACTATTATATATGCTTTTATCTTGGTTCAGCGTTGGCTGTTGCCACTACTATTACTCAAAGACCTGGAGTGTCAACAAGATAATTGAAACAACAAAGTGGGAGTCAAAAGTTTTTCTGCCTGTTTCTTGAAGATTGTTTCCTTTGTATTCCCTATATTCAGAATATAAAAGCCTCCCAGACATATAATCTTTAATAGGTCAAACATTTCCAAAGGCAGCAAAATTATTTTGTGGTTGCTTTTTTGGTTTAAGGCAAGTATTTTATGGGCTTCCAAACCTTTTCTCCTGACCCTATTTATGAAAAAATAAATAAAACAAAGTAAATGTCCTATAACTACATCGTCCTGGTGTAAAAATCCCAGCACAGCATTGTGGAAAGGTTCTGAAATATGATCCAAGAGATCTGCGTTCTAGCCCTAGTTTCATGAATGCATAGCTTGGTGGTTTTGTCACATCTTATATCTAAACAGAGCATTAGGATTTTTCTATATGGTCTCTGTGCTATTCCTTAGTACTGTCCATGTTATTTTTGCTTATGGAATCTAGAAAATGAGGAGACACATGATGAAACTGTGCTCAACAATTTTGGGTAGAAGTGATGTCTGTTATTTTGAACCAGAACATTTGATGCCAGTGTGAGACTCCCCAGAATTCTTTCTACAGTGATGACTAACAAATGTTCAGGTAGTGGCAGCTTTGTCAACCTGGACCCAAAATAAGCACAATGAGAAACAGAACTCTTAGGCATGGGGGACATCATGGTGGAGAGATCAAGCTGACAGCACCTGAAACCACTGATCAATCTTAATATCATTAAAAATGGGACTTTATGTGTTTCTTGTTATGGTGTAATAGGAAGGTACTAGCACCCCTTATAAACTAATATTGAAATAAAAAGAAATGGAATCTAAATATAATAATTTTTTCTAGATTTAATTACATGTTTATAAGAAAGTACAGGTAAAAGGGGAATATCTTAAATGACATCACAGAAATCTATCAACTCCAAACTGAAATATTCTACAGGATAAAACAGTTTTATTTCTCCAACAAATAAATGGCAGAAAAAAAGGGGGGGCTGTTCCAGACTAAAAGATACATCAACCAATTGCAACATGTGGACCTTGCTTGAATTTTGAAATCAATGAAGAAGGTATAAAAAAGACATGTTAACACAGTTGGGGAAATTGAGTATGGCTTGGTTATTAAGTGCTATGGAGGAATTATGGCAAAATTTGTTGGGTAAGATAATAATATTTCTATATGTTAAAAAAAAACAATCTTTTAGTCTGTTGAAAATAAATATTGCTACATTTAAAGAGAAATGATGATGTCTGAGACTTGCTTCTACCTCCCACACCCCTGACCCCCATGAAAACAACAACAAACACACACCTAAAATGAAAGTAGTGAACAAAAAGCTAAAAGCATGCCTGTATGTGTGCATGTGTTTGTGTGTGTACAGAACAAGAATGAAAGACTATTGACAATGTTGAAAACGGGTGATGGGTTTATGAAGCCGTGTTCCCACTATATAATTCTCTTCACTTTGTGTGTGAAAATTTTTGTTACAAAAGATTTTTAAAAATCTGTCTTGCCCCCTTTTTTTCCTAGGGATTCTGTAAAAAACTGGAAGGCTAAACTCACCCAAGAATCCTCTGGAGGCTACATTTGCCCTGTCTTCACCTCCCTCTGCTGAGACTTTAAGACATTCTGCGATGCCCTTTTGGATTTGGACCCACCTTAGGCCACGGGGCATTTCTAATGTTAGCAGTGACTTCTGGGAGTTCACCTCCTCCCTGTATACCAGTCCTCCCTTTGGATGCCTGGCCACTGCTTCACAATGAGGTGTCTCTAATTTTAGATTGGAATCAGGAGGATCCAGATGGGTTGCCACTTATAACTGGTATAAACTTCAGCCCACAAGCTGAGGTGTGCAAGAAACAATGTGAAATTTTTTCTTATACTCCACTTAGTTGGTATTTTAAGCCTTGATCCTCTAGATGTCCTGTTTGGATTTCTACCCATTCCTGTTTGGAAAGCATATAAAGCCCTGGTCTTGAGGGTTGGGGGCGAGAGTGTGGTCACTATTTATTAGAGCCCACAGTTGTAGTTTCGATGCTCATCAGTTTGGTTGCCATGTCTCCTTTAGATTTGGTGACCTGTGCCATGGGTGGGACAGGTTGCCAAGATTCTGATTATGTGCACAATACATCTGCCATATCCTCTTGGAGTTTTTGGCTCTGTCCCCCCCACCCACTCCAGCCACACTTGAGAAGCCTCTCCTTCATGATCCCTACACATTTCTCTCTGACTTAATTAGCACTTCTTAACACTAGCAGGGTAAGAAGGGAACAGCTAGTTTCAAAAGTTCTGCTTCTGTTCTGTTTTTGCCCAAGCAGCCTCTCTTTCTATCGAGTCTGGGACTTTAAGGACAAAGCAAAGATGGCTGTTCCTGCTTCCCACCTTGCTGTGCCCACCTCTGCTACCCACTTGAATGCAGAAGGGGAAGGGTGAAATAAGGGGAAAAAAAGAAACAGGAACAGATTAGCATCTCAGTATATCCTGCCACAATCAGAGAGACAAGAGTTAACTTCACCGGAGAGGTTCCATTGGGAAAAAGAATTGTTCTTGACAATGGGGTATGTGCAGTGACAGGGACTGTTGTGTCTCGGTCCATTGAATGCTCCGATGTCATCATTGAGGTAGGAGAATTCTGCTGTGGGCTTGACAACCTTTGAACCTGCGCTGTAGAGAGCACTGGGCAGTGCTGCGGGTTCTCTGAGGGGTCTGAGTTCTTCAGCCATTTAAGAGACCCATCTCTTTTCATTTGTACTAAATCATTTCAATGGACTTCCTGAGGGCCAATGAGGGCCAACCTGTAGGGAGAAGGAGGAGCTGGCTGTTAGGCATCTTCTAGGGGGCTCTTCTTGCTAGTGGTATGAAACAGCGACAAAAGAGGAAACATCTGGAAAATGATGAGACCCAAGAAAGTGACGAGAAGGGAGGAGGTATGTGCTGAGCAACTTGTCATAGGCACAAGGGGTGGCAGCCAGCCTGAGGCCTCTCTGAGAAGCTGGGTCTGAGGACAATGTGCACCTATGAAGTAGGGAGGGGGAGATCTGGTATCACCTGGTGCTGCCATGTCCATTTGTAGGATCCTCATGGTGTGAGATGGCATGGAGAGGCTAGATGCCCTGGCAGATGGAAAGTCCACCCTGCTGGTCTGAGGGCCTGAGCACTCTCCTGGGGCTGTCCGGCCTGGAACTATGCTGGACTCGGAGGCCACTGGGGTTCTGCTTGTACAGGCTCAGAGGTGCAACTTTTCTCAGTCACCCCATTCTCTCTGTTCTCTTTGTTATGTCCCTGGGGTCACTGGGCAGGGGGGTGTGGTGTGTAAAGGCTGATGCTAGAGATCCATAGGTTGCCCTGTACATTTTGCCAAAGAGCAAAGTGAAACTCAACGAGTTAAAGGCCTTGTTGAAAATATCTGGAGAAGTGAAATGCCTGTTTGAAAGGAGATTGTTATCTAGGGATGGCATCTATTGAAAGCAGGAGATTTTATTTCTCAGCAGGAAGAATTTACCAGTTGATGCATGGGAATGAATCCATAGGGGTGAACTTTCCAGAGATCAAGGGGAGTGAAAGGCCTTCCAGACACTAAGACCAAATGGATGAGGGTGAGGAATGTCAGGGCCCTGCAGAGAGCACTGAAAGCCATAAATGTACTTCCCAAGCCATGTGGCACATTAAATGTAAACTAGTAGCATGTCCTGAGAAAGTGTGTGTGTGTGTGTGTGTGTGTGTGTGTGTGTGTTTGTGTGTGTGTGTATGTGTGTGTTGGGGGAGGGTTTACATGTAGAAGTTGGGGCAGAATGGAGCCCACTCCAGAGATCCAGCTCCAGGTTTCTGTCCCAAATTGGAGCCCCGCAGTTTCCATGGGGCTCAGGGTCTTGAAGACCATTGAATGAGCCCTGGGAATGGAGGCCTCACCAGTACGCAGATGTTTATATAGCAGGTGAGACAGGAGGGGGAAGGCAATGATTATCCCTGTCCTGCACACTTGAAGATATTTTTGTCTTTATGCACATGTGGTACACATGCTCAAATACATAGTAATTGCTCATGGATAAAATGGGATGGGGAGCTCATCGAATATATTGTCTGTATTGTAAGGTTCCTATAATCATGCCTGGTGACACTCAATATGTGTGAAAGTATATTCAGAATCAGAATTCTTGTGAAGAGTATTCCATGGAAAGTCATTCATACACATACATGTACACTTGGATGGAGAAAAAAATTACACATCTCCACATACAGCTTTTTATTAAAGAACACACAGAGTATATAGGTGTATACACACATCACTCCTATGTTCATATACAACTCCTGTGTATATCATCCTCTCTTACCATACCAAACTCTAGGTGTTGTATATACAGATTTAGATCCAGCTATCATGCAAACTCAGGTAGCTTCAACTATCTCTAAATACCTCTGTAAAATCAGTCACATGTCATACATACCACCCGCACAACACATTATACAGTAATACCAGACTCACTTTGCACAAACCATCAAAAAGCAGATTCACCAACCCTTACCAGGTTTGCCAGATAAAATTCAGAATGTCCAGTTAAATTTAAATTTCAAATAATCCACAAATAATTATTTAACATGAGTATGTTCCAAATATTAGAACCCAAATATTGCCTGGGAATATTCACACTAAAGAATTATTCATGGTTTATCTGAAATTCAAATTTAATTGGTGTCCTGTATTTTCGTTTTCTAAACCCTTATATGCTTACTACCAGCTGACACATTTTAGTGTCTGTGTTTCCTTGCTCTAATGTTCAGCATTATTAAAGCCTAGAATAGTGGAATAGTGCCTGATACATAGTAATTGTTCATTGAACATTGCAAATGAATGAGTGAATATATACCATAAATACACACCATACCATATAATCAGGTTACATGTCACACACTCCTGAGTTGTAAACACAAACCATACATACAAAATCACCATAAACATAGATACAGATATTTCTACCTCATTTACCACACCAATCCCACACTTATCAAAGGCTGAACTGAGTTCTTTTCCATGGTGCACAGTGGTTAGAACATTGGCCCTTGTGTTTGATTCCAGTCAAGGGCATATACCTGAGTTGCAGGTTCATCTCCAGCTCAGTTGAGGCAGGTGTGGGAGGCAACCAATCAATATCTATCTCTACCTCCCTTCTTCCCTTCCAGTCTTGGCAAAAAAAAAAGAAAGAAAGAAAGAAAGAAAGAAAGAAAGAAAGAAAGAAAGAAAGAAAGAAAGAGAAAGAAAGAAAGAAAGAAAGGAAAAAAAAACAATGGAAAAAATATCCTTGGATGAGGATTAACAACAACAAAAAAGGCTTATGTTTTACAATCACTCTCACACTTCTGACATATTCATAGTCACCACTCAGGCTTACATCCTAACAAGATACTAACAAAGTAATTGTTGATTATAACTAAACTAGAGGCCAGGTGCATGAAATTCCTGCAAGGGCAGTGGCGGGGGTGGGGGAGAGGGGGACTGTCTCTCAGCCCAGCCTGCACCCTGTCCAATCTGGGACATCCCTCTCATAATCCAGGACTGCTGGCTCCCAATTGCTCACCTGCCTACCTTCCTGATTGCCCCTAACTTCTGCCTGCCAGCATGATCACCCCCTAATCACTCCTCTGCCAGCCTGACTGATGCCTAATTGCTCCCCTGCCAGCCTTTTGCCCCTAACTTCTATCCCCTGCAGGCCTGATCCCTCCCAACTGCCCTTCCCTGCAGGCCTGGTTGCCCCCAACTTCCCTCCTCTGCAGGCCTGGTCTCTCCCAATGGCCCTCCTTTGCTGGCCTGATTATCCACAACTGCCCTCCCTTGCAGACCTGGTCCCTCCCAGTTGCCTTCCCCTGCTGGCCATCTTATGGTGGCCATCTTGTGTCCACATGGGGCAGGATCTTTGACCATCTGGGGGCAGCCCTCTTGTGTGTTGGAGTGATGGTTAATCTGCATATTACTCTTTTATTAGATAGGATAGAGGCCTGGTATTCAGATGGGAGGTGGCTGGTTTGCCCTGAAGGGTGTCCCAGATTAAGGTGGGAGTTCCCTTGGGGCATGGGGCAGCCTGAGTGAGGGACCTGTGGTAGTTTGCAGGCCAGCCACACCCCCTAATGACCCAAGTGGAGGCCCTGGTATCTGGGATTTATACTTCTTCTACAATTGAAGCTTTGTAGCCTGGAGTGGAGCCATGCCTCTTGCTTGCTCTGTGGCAGCAGCCATTTCTATTGGGATTTATTTATCTTCTATAATTGAAACTTTGTAGCCTTAAACAGAGGCCCTAGCCAGCCAGAGCAGGTGGAAAGCTTGGCTTCCTCCACCTCTGGGTGCAACTTAAGCCTCCTGCTTTTTCTAGCTCTGTGGCTGCTGTCATTTTTGTTGGGATTTATTTATCTTTTATCATTGAAACTCTGTAGCATTCAGTGGAGGCCCAAGCCAGCAAGGGCAGGCAGAAAGCTTGGCTTCCTCCATTGCTGGGGAAACCCAAGCCTCCCTCCTGATTTCTGTGTCTATAGCCATCTTGGTTGGGTTTATTTGCATATTTGCTCCTGATTGGCTGGAGGGCCTGCCTAGTGGGTGTAGTGGAGGTATGGTTAATTTGCATATTACTCTTTTATTAGATAGGATACTGAAATAACCACTGAGAATCAGAGTCTAAGCCCTGTTTATTCATTGTACCTGACAAAAGTCAGCTGCTCAGTAAATATTTGTTGGACAGATTAATGATTTACAAACATAACTCTGAGACTTTTGTACCTTCCTCAGGAATCTCAAAGTTACAAAAGGATGCCCTTCAGCTTGGATCGACCGAGGTGGCCAAAGACTATGACCCAGGGGTAGGGGAGATCTCCCCTACCTCTGAATACTTCACCTGTGTTTCTTCTCCACTCAGGCTCATCCATAGTGGTAAGAGTGTGGGCCTCCTTGGATGTATGGCAGGAGGCACATAGAACCAAGCATGAACCTCAGAGGAGACCCAGGGAGATTGGAAATGATCAGGACTTTGTGAAGGAGCCTGGGGAGGATGAGAGAATGATTAGGAGAGCTTGGATATGAGCTCACTCTAGGAGAGTGTGAGCCCTGATGCAACTACAGTGGAGAAGTTTTGGAGTAGGGGCCAGAAAGGCCTGGGCTTGAGGTATAGGCAGAAGGACCAGATTAAGCACCTTCAGAGGAACATGAAAGCTTTGCTTTTGCTTCCAGAAAAGGGCAGATTTCCTCAGTCCAGGCCCTCACACCTTATACATACAACCACACTCCATGATATCCATTCTTAGCACACACAAAAACCAATCACATGACTCAAAATGCCATTCTCCCACATCACAGCCCACATTCCACAAATATCACAGCATTGATAACACAAACTCACATTGGTGTCATAGCACACATCCCACCAACATCTCCCATACCACAGCCTTCACCACCATACTTCACACCTCTATATATAGGCACCCCTCCAATATCCCTACACACACAAATCAGAAGCCCACAGATGACATCAGATATACTACCCCATAATATGCACAACAAACAGCAAGCTCATCACACAACTACATCACATCATAGTCCCTCTCTCCTATATTCTGCATATTCATACTTGGTTCCTCAGTTTCTACATCCCCCATACATGTTCTTATGTTTCTAATTTCCTTTCCTAGAAATCCAGAGATTACATCAAGACAGTGCCCAGTTTAGATCAACCCTAGCCCAGATTAAAGAACATGAGGAGACTGTTCCCCTCATACCACATGTCTCCTTATCGTCCCCTTCATCCTATAAGACCTGTGTGATCTCGCAGTATATAAACAAAGAGGAAAGGGGCATGAAAATATACTACATGCAAGTACAAGTGAAAAAGGGTGTGGCTATCTCCTGGGATACAGAGGAAACCTCAGAGTCACTAAAAAAGAAGCCGAGGATGGAAGAAGTGAAACTTCCTAAGGATGTGCGGGTAGGTACCCCCCCATCTGACGTGTCCACCAGAAAACTCCTATCTGAGCTCAGCAGGGAGATGAAAGAGCATGAAGAACGAGCAGAATTAGACGGCCCACGAACAGAGTCAGACAGTCCACCAGGGTTGCCCACAATTGAGGAGAGACCCAGGGCCAAGACACCTGACTGGTTGGTTACTATGGAGACTGGCTTCAGGTGCATGGCCTGCTGCCGGGTCTTCCCCACCTTGGAGAACCTTAAGGAGCATGTGCAGTTCGGGATCAGGGAGGGCTTCAGCTGTCACGTCTTTCATCTCACCATGGCTCAGCTGAGAAGCAATGTGAAATCGGAGAGCATCTGGGAGAAGGAGGAGGAGGAGGTGAAGAAGGATGGAAAGGAAGAGAAGCAAAAAGAAAAACAGAACGAGGAGGAGCAGCCCACAGGTTAAGACCTTGGCCTGAGGAGGTCCTGGAACCCATGTCCAGGTTGTATGTTTCATTCTCCAAAGGATAGGAAGTGAGCAGGGGCTGGGTCTGCTGAAGGAGCTGTGCCTTCTCTCTCTCCAATCCAGGCCTCTGCCTCAATGAGAGAGAGTTGGGGGATATATCACAACAGGGAACAACTGAAGGGTAGTATTGGGGTGGTAATGGTGGGAAACTGGGCCCCTTGTGTCTTGCCCAGGCATTTAATTAAGTCCTGACTGTAAGTAAGAATTTATCCCGAGTGTTTCAGCTGCTGCAGGAAGTTCTGAGGATTTCCAAGGGCTAACAGAGCACCTTTCTTCTTTAACTAACAAGTGTCTTCCTCTGTGTTGGTTTCCTCACAGCAACTGAGATTCCTGGGCCAGAAGATCCTGGAAGACAGTGTGGCCTCCTTTTGGGAGAGGTAAGGCCTGAGACTAGCCTACATCATGAAGGCCCAGAGGAACCTAAGGGAAGGGCCTGCAAGGCGGCACTGGGTTACCTGGTGTCTCTGGAACTGCACAAACTTGTGACATACCCAATGCCTCTAGGGAAGTGATCTCCATTTTCCTACTGAGAAAGTAGAGAATTTTGACAGGACAGGAGTTCTCCAAGAGTCTCAATGATTGACCTCACGCTAAGAGGAAATGCCACCAGCAATCCCTTCAGGGCCAGGAGTTGTCTGAAGAAAGGACAGGGGGCTCAGCAGGACCAGAGGTTTCAGGGCTGAGAATCTTTGGCCTGAGCTGGGATTTCACTATGACCTATGGACAGAGTCCCTTGGAAGAAAGTGGAATGTGTAAATAGAAATACATGAAAATGAGGTCAGTAATAAGTGATCTGGAAACGTTTTAGAACCTTTATTTTGCTGTAGTTGATCTGGAAGCAAACTCTGAGCTTTAAGACAAAGTGAAGGGTAACTGATTAATAGAGTCTATATTGCTTCTTGTCTTTTCCTCTTCTGCCTTTTTTGTTTTCTCACTTCCAGGGAGAAGATAGGACCCTGAAGATAGTAGCAGACAGAATGCCAGTGGTATGAAGGAAGATGAAGGGACCAGTACTCAATCTAATACATAAACATCATATGTAATAAAGGCTGTTTTGCAAAACTTTCTGGATAAATTTTTTAAATTAAAAAAGTTTTGTTTTAATATTTAAAATGTTTATTTTTAATTAAAGTTTAAATTCAATATTATTTTGTATTAGTTTTAGCTGTACAGCATAGTGAGTAGACAATCATATACTTTACAAAATGTTCTCCTGATATTTCTAGTACCCACATGGCACTATACTTAGTGGATATATTCTTTATTTAGCTATTTTTACCTACCCATCATCTATCTACTTTATCATCTATCATCCATCATCTACATCTGTCTTTCTAGTGGTTTGTGAATGAGGTTTTCCATAAACACCAAAGATATCCACCATCCTTTTCCAAAAGGAACAGTATCCAGTCTCCTGGGATTGATCAGGCTTCTGTGTGACTGTTTTCCAAGGCTGGAAACCACATTTCACATGGACCATGACAGCTATACTGAGTTCAGATGATGTGTTTGGAAAGTGGCAGGAGCTATGGAAGCCAGGTCTAATGGGTCTTGATTTAAAACACTGGGAAGGGGGCCATCAGAGGACTGGAAGGTGGTTTGCATGCCTCCCTCGGCCTGGCCTGGACAAAGGACTAACTGTTAGTTGTGGCTTAACAAGGAAACCCCAAGACAAAGGAGGAATTTCTCAGCCTTGAAGCTGTCCATGGAACAGGGTCCTCCTGAGATGGTGACACTTTGTTACAAAGTTTAAAAGCCATCTGACCACAATCTGGAATTTGGAAAGGAGATTGTTGGAGTTTGAGTCAATAAAACCTAATATTTCCAATTCTAACATTAATATTATAACTTCTAAATAAATTCTCATTCTAGCTTCCAAGCTTTTGATCCTGTCACCTCTGAACTTCATCTTCACACCACTTCTACCACCCACTGAAGCTCAAGGCATCTGGGAGGCACTGAAGACATTTTGATGCATGAGGCTGTCCACAGTCAAAAGGTGAGGGGGCAATAATGTGTATTCCTAATCTGAATAGGGAGCCACAGCCAGGCCTAGGAAGGATTGATAGAATTAGAAGGAATTAGTAAGTTCAGAGAGTTTTGTCAGTTTAAACAGAATAAAGTCTAATTCCAAAGTCCCATGGATTTTTTTAAGGATGTATAGGGAATATTCCATGGGACTTTATTTTTTTAATTTATTTTTAATATATTTTATTAATTTTTTTACAGAGAGGAAGGGAGAGGGATAGAAAGTCAAAAACATCGATGAGAGAGAAACATCGATCAGCTGCCTCCTGCACACCCCCGCCTGGGGATGCTCCTGCAACCAAGGTACATGCCCCTGACCAGAACCGGACCCCACCCCCCCTCCCCCCAGTCCACAGGCCTATGCTCTATCCACTGAGCAAAACCGGTTTCGGCTAAATTTTTTTAAAAAAATTCTTTATTGTTGAAAGTATTACATAAGTCTCCTTTTCCCCTCATTGATCTCTCCTAGCCTGTCCCCACCCCCAGAACAGGCCCTCATCCCCCTATTGTCTGTGACCATTGGTTATGCTAATATGCATGCATACAAGTCCTTTGGTTTATCTCTTATTCCACCACTCCCCTCCACTATTCGCCCCCACTCCCTTGACTCCCCCTGGCACTGCCTTACCTCTGAGGTTTAATGATCTGTTCGATGCTTCTATGTCTCTGGATCTATTTTTGTTCATCAGTTTATGTTGTTCATTATATTCCATAAATGAGTGAGTTCATGTGATACTTATCTTTCTCTGACTGGCTTATTTTGCTTAGCATAATGCTCTCCAGGTCCATCAATGTTTTTGCAAATGGTAGGAGTTCTTTCTTTTTTTTTCTTTTTTAAAAAATTTTTTTTATTGTTCAGTTTATTAATTACATTGTTTCCCCTTTTTATCCCCCTATATCTTCCCTCCACCCTGTACCCCTCCCCCCCTCCGCCCTCACCTCCCCCTCCCCAATGTCCTCTCCCATCGTTGCAAGACCCCTGTCCAATCTCTTGCTGCACTTCCAACAACCCTTTTCTCCCCAAGAATTGTCAGTCCATTCCCTCTCCATGTCCATGTTTCTGTTATAGTCACCAGTTTATCTTGTTCATCAGCCTATCAGTTCACTTGATTTTTATGTTCATTTGTTGATAGATGTGTATTTGTTGTTCATAATTTATATTTTTACCTTTTTCTTCTTCCTCTTCTTAAAGAATATCTTTCAGCATTTCATATAATACTGGTTTGGTGGTGGTGAACTCCTTTAGCTTTTTCTTATCTGCGAAGCACTTTATCTGATCCTCAATTCTGAATGATAGCTTTGCTGGATAGAGTAATCTTGGTTGTAGATTCTTGCTCTTCATTATTTTGAATATTTCTTGCCACTCACGTCTGGCCTGCATCGTTTCTGTTGAGAAATCCGCTGACAATCGTATGGGTGCTCCCCTGTAGGTAACCAACTGTTTTTCTCTTGCTGCTTTTAATATTCTCTCTTTATCTTTTGCTCTTGGCATTTTAATTATGATATGTCTTGGTGTGGTCCTCTTTAGATTCCTATATTTTGGGGTTCTGTGTACTTCTTGGGCTTTTAAGTCAGTTTCTTTCACCAGGTGGGGAAAGTTTTCAGTCACTATTTCTTCAAGTAGGTTTTCATTAACTTGCTCTCTCTCTTTTTCTGGCACCCCAATAATTCGGATGTTGGCTTGCTTGAGGTTGTCCCAGAGGCCCCTTACGCTATCTTCAATTATCTTAATTCTTTTTGTTTCTTGCTTTTCCAGCTGAGTGGATTTTGGTTCTTTGTATTTCAAATCTTTGACTTGGTTCTTGTGGCCCTCTGGACTGCTTTTAGGACTTTGTGTAATATATTTTATTTCAGTCTGTGTATGCTTGATTTCTAGTTGGTCGTTTTTTTTTTTTTATCTGTGAGTGTCTGGTTCGTATCTTCAGAGGTCTTGCTCATTTCCCTGAGGGTCTCATTCATTTCCTTGTAAGTATCATTCATCTCCTTGTAATTCTCATTCATTTGCTGGTTGGTCTTGTTTATTTCCTGGTAATTCTCATTAAGTTGATCAGCCTTTTGTAGGAGCCTCTTGAAAAGCCTTATAACCGTGGTTTTGAACTCTATGTCTTGTCGTCTTTTCTCCTCCATTTCTTTCACACCTGATTTCTTTCCATGTCTCTGCATGGTGGCTGCTTTATGTGGTGGATATCCTCAAAGGGACAGTGGCTCAGTCTCCCCAGTTACCTGAGGTGGGTACTCTTACTGCAATCCTTTATGGGTTGTATTCAGTGTTTTTGAATTTAAGCCCAGCTTTTTGTTGTTAGCCCTAGGAGGGTTTGACCTCCAGGCCAATTGGCTGTGAAGGGAGACTGTGTTCAGGTTGGATGGGCGGAGTCTCTGGGCTTCCCGGCGTCGGCAGAGGCGGCTGGGTCCTATGTGGCGCTTGCGGGCGCGGGTCTGTGTTGGGTGGGGATGGCTGCAGACTTCTCCAAGAGAAAGCCGCTAGTCTCTTCCCCTTGCCAGACAACTCTGCCTTTCCCCAAATGTGCCTGCACACCAAAAGTCCAGCCCAGGGCTGTAAAATAGATGGTTTCCGGAACCAGGAGACAAGTTTCCAGGGGGCAAGTTGCGGGTTTGCGCGACCCTTGGGACTAGGAGCTTCTGCTGCGCCCTGCTTCCAGGGTGCGTCCCCCGGACCTCGGACTTCGTCGGTTCTGGGGAATCTGTGCAGGGAGACTTCTCGTACCCCGGATCTCGGACCTCGCCCGGCTGGGGAAATCTGGGCCCCGTCAGAGAAATCCGGCCGGTCCCTGCTCCAGCCCCAGCCCGCGCGAGCGACCAGGGCGGCTCCTAACCTGTTACCGTCTGCGCTCCCGCCAGTCCTGAGTCTGTGTCCCACCTCTGCTCCTATTAGTGGAGTTTACATTCAGCCAGCTTTCTGGCGATTCTGGGTGCTTGTCTGTTCTGCTGTTATGTTGTAGTTCTTAAATCATTGCGCGGGGCAGAACAATAGGTGTACGCTTATGCCGCCATCTTGGTGTTCCTCTCAGGAGTTCTTTCTTTTTTATAGCAGCACTAGAGGCCTGATGCATAAAATTTGTGCAAGGAGGTGTGTGTACCTCAGCACAGCCTGTACCCTCTCCAATCTGGGACCCCTCTAGGGATGTCCGACTGCCTGTTTAGGCCCAATGCTACTGGGATCAGGCCTAAATGGGCAGTCGGACATCCTTGTCACAATCCAGGACTGCAGGCTCCCAATTGCTCACCTCCCTGCCTTCCTGATTGTCCCTAACTGCTTCTGCCTGCTAGCATGATTACCCCTTAACCACTCTCCTGCCAGTCTGATTGATGCCTAATTGCTCCCCTGCCAGCCTATTTGACCCTAACTGCCCTCCCCTGCAGGCCTGGTCCCCCAAACTGTCCTTCCCTGCAGGCCCGGTTGCCTCCAACTTCTCTTCTCTCCCAGCCTAGTCACCCCTAACTGCCCTCCTCTGTAGGCTTGATGGCCCCTGACTACCCTCCCTTGTAGGCCTGGTCTCCCAACTGACTTATCCTTTTGGCTTGATCGCCCACAACTGCTCTCCCTTGCAGGCCGGATACCTCCCAAATGCCCCCCTCTGCTGGCCTGGTCACCCCTAATTGCCCTCCCCTGCTGGCCATCTTGTGTCCACATGGGGGCAGCCATCTTGTGCATTGGAGTAATGTTCAATTTGCATATTACTATTTTATTAGATAGGATAGAGGCCTGGTGAATGGCTTGAGGCTGGCTGGTTTGCCCTGAAGGGTGTCCTGGATAAGGGTAGGGGTTCCCTTGGGGCATGGGGTGGCCTGGGTGAGGGACCTGTGGTGGTTTGCAGGCTGTCCACATCCCCCAGAGACCCAAGAAGAGGCTCTGGTATCTGGGTTTTACTTATCTTCTATAATTCAAACTTTGTAGCCTTGAGCAGAGGCCAAGGCGTGACAGGGTGTGTGAAAAGCTTGGCTTCCTCCATTGCCAGGGAAACCCAAGCCTCCTGCTCACTCTGTGGCCGCAGCCATCTTGGTTAGTTTAATTTGCATACTCTGATCGGCTGGTGGGTGTGGCTTGTGGGTGAAGCAGAGTGATAGTTAATTTGCATATTACTTTTTTATTAGATAGGATAGTATTTCATTGTGTAGATGTACCACAGTATTTATTTATTTATTTATTTATTTATTTTTATTGTTTAAAGTATTACAAATAGTAGTGAACATGTTTCTTTTTGTCCCTTCCTTTGAGCTCCCCCAGCACATGCCCCCATCTGCCCGCTCCAGTGTCTTGTGTCCTATGGTTATGCTTTTATGCATGCATACATGTTTTTTGGTTGATCTCTTGCAGGACCCTCCCCCGCAACCTCCCCTGCCTTCCCGCTGTAGTCTGACTGTCTGTTCCATGCTTCTTTGCCTCTGTATCTATTTTTATATCTCCTGTTTTTTTTTTTCAAATCTTGCCTCCACAGCCTAGATATAAACATATGAGCACAATGTTTGAGACCCAATTTCAATGACCAACAGTTCTGAGTCCCAGTTTCAATATCAAACTGTTCCTTATGTGTACATGTCAGCAATGGTGTCTGGATGGTGGACGAATGTTGGCAATGCAGGTCTGACCCTATGTTGTTTGGTCCTGGTTAGCGATGCACAGCTGCTGACTGGTAGCATGGCAAGGCGTCATCAGCATCTTCCATCTCTGTACTGTTTCTTCTCTTGTATTTGTGGTTGGAACAGACCTGTCAACTTCCCTCTGTTGCAGGAATCCACATGGTCTTGGAGTAGTTTTCTGAAAATATACAAACATATTGTAGACCAAAAGTTAATAAAGGAATCTTTTCTATAAATTTGACTTGAAATCTCTTTTATTTTTGCCCAGAAGATTTTCCTTTTGCTTATTTTGACATCATGTGTGTTTTACATGGGTGTCTTGCTGTTAGTATTACAAATAAAAATTAATTTTCTGAAGTAAAAAATTTCTTGGTGTAATTTACTTACAGGATTTTTTCCTTACATGATATTATCCCACCATCCTCTTTTTTTTTATTAATGGAGGCTTTTGGAAATTTTATAGTGCAGTCTTGATAACTTTAAGTTATAATTTTTTGCCCAAAAATATGACTGCTTTAGGTTCATTGCATGTTAGGCCATTTTACCATTAGACGAACTATCAATAGAAATTTTAGTTGATACTTTAGGAACAGCTTTTTGTCTAGTACAATTAAATTTTCTTAAATATTCACTTATTTCAAATAGCAAATTTAAATTAATCTGAAAACTTTATTACTATTTTACTGTCAAATTTGATACTCTAACCACCATCTTAGTTTATCCTGTACATATTAATGGAAAGGATTGTTTGCATTTTTGAGTATGCCCTGAGCATTCCCAGTGCTAGGCTGTCTTTAGATATAGGGCAACTGCTGTGGGCCAAGTCTCTGTCTATTATCTGGGTCCCAATCTGAGTTGGGCTAAGTGTCTGTCTGTTACCTGGGTGCCTGCCTGTGTTGGGTGTGGGAAGCAAAGCAGCCATGGGGGTAGTAGACCTCTTTCGTAAGGGGGGAGGGAGCAGACCCCTGCAAGATTGGGGGGGAGAGATTATGTGTCCCTCATCTGTGGACCCCCAAGTACCACAGTTTTTAATCCACTCATCTGCTGAAGGGTACTTAGGCTGTTTCCAAATCTTAGCTATGTTAACTTGTGCTACTATGAATATAGGGGTACATTTGTCTTTTCTGATTGGTGTTACTGATTTCTTGGGATATATTGCTAGAAGTGGGATTATTGAGTCAAATGGGAATTCCATTTTTAATTTTTTGAGAAAACTCCATACTGTTTTCAGGGCTTTATTGAATGATAGTTTAGACATCCAGTGATCCAGTGTTGCCATTATTATTTTGGCAATAATAATAAACCAGCTTCCTAACTAGTTTCATGCTTCCCAGCCTCTCTTTCAGGGATATCATCTATATACATAAATCTCTTGCCTCAAGATTCTTAGTCCCACCTTTAACTGTCATTCCAGGAGTTCAGAATTTGAGGTCTGTGCTAGTTACCCTTTCATACTCATTCTTTGATCACCTCTGTATACTCTGCAATCTTTACCTTTGTTCCTTTTCACCTGCTGTTGAGTCTACAAAGAATATCTCTTCCCCTTCTTTTCCTAAGTCTTCATTATTTCCTCTTCTTTCCTTGGAATGTTATTTGACTTTCTTCCACTGACTGCTTCAAACACCTAGGGTTTATTCCCCATAAATTGGTAGGATATTGGTTATACAATGAGTATTCTCACTGTGGATCCTGCTGGGATAGAGACTTCCTTGTAAAGTATGGAGGGTGTTACCTGAAGGCCTGTAGGTAGGATTCATAGTGTTGCAGGAAGAACTGCATTGACTATGAAATGGGAATCAAGGCCTTTGGTTCCAATGCTTTTCTAAGATGACTTACACGTCTGTCACACAAGATCATCTCAGTTGGGCCGCTGACAAGACAAATTTTCAATAAGACTTTGAATCTCTGCTTAAAATAAGGCATTTCAGAGCAGTTTGAAGCCATACTTATGCTATTCTTTAAATTGTTGGTTAGGATTCTAATAAAGTAGATGTAACTTTTCTCCCTACTCTGAAATCAGCCTAAATGAACTAGAACAGAAAATGAAGATAGATGGGGACTTCTCACAAATGGGAACTGGCCACAACCCTTGCAGCCTCCTGACTTACACTCACTCACTCTTGGAGTCTGCAAGTGTCTGAGTTTCGGAGTGGAAACTGGAGTCAATGGTCAAATGCAGGCTGGATAGTCTCTAGATACTGACTCTGATCCTGGGCATCATGTTGCTAAAGCACACCGGCCACACTGATATAACTTATCCCTGGCCACACTGATCTATCTTCCTTAATACATGTCTCCCCCAATCCAACTCTTTCTTACCTCCCAGTTTAAGGAATACTTTTTATAATCAAGGTGAGATTTAATATTTGTTCATATAAATCTCTTATTCTGCTGTGGGCTTCTGCTTTTAACATTTCAAAGCCATTTTTTTTTCTTTTTTCTCCCTTACTTAAGCTGGGTCTTTACCCTCCTAATACAATGAAATCAGAGTACCAAGCTAGCAAGATGGGGGAAAAATCTAGGAGCAAAGAGAAGTAATAAAAAATATGCTAGTTCATTTTTCATAGTATTATCCAGTTACACATTTTTGAAATTTAGGAGAAATACAGAAATGTTCTCTTCATTAAATCTTGATATTGAAGTAAAATAAAAGTCTCTTTTCATAATACTCCAACTCCACTTCCAAGCCTGTTTCCTTCTGCAGAGAGATTTATTATTAGCTGTTTGATTTCAAGACCTTTGGTCCATGCATTTCCATTCATAGTGTTTCATTTATGATACACATTTTTGGTTCATAAATTATACCATATCATATCTATTCTAAAATTAACATTTTTATTGGAGCTCTTTTAATGTCTTTACTATAGATATTCAATACAAATCTTTCATGTAGATCTATCTCGTTTTTTTAGGTAAGTATAATTTATCTATTCCTTTATTGATGGATACTTTGAGAAAGACTCCCAGTTTCTTCTACAATTGTCTTGTCACTTTTCCTGTTAACCAGTTTGCATTTCTTTTATATACTCAGTAGGTATCATTAATGTTCAAGAAAAGATTTTAAATGGTTTCCAGTTTCCCTCTGGGTTATGGACATCTTAAACTCTGCACTTCATTTTCTCTCAATATCCAGAGTTTGTCATGGCTATTTCTCTACTTAAGGTTGAGTAACTACATGATTGATTTCTCTGTAGGGATTTCTTTTAACTTTTATGTTAAGGTTCTGAATTTGATTATGGCTTATGAATTAGTGCAAAAGGCTAGTCTTCAAGTAAGAACAGGCCCTTGACTAGTCACTTAATCTGTGTTTCAGCTTCCTTCTGTGTAACCCAGAGGCTTGGACTAGCTGAGCTTTAAAAGGCTGTTTCTTAAGAGTCAGTATCCTTTATTGATGTTGAGTATAAGGTCTTTTCTCATAAAGTAAGAGCTCCATAAAGTTAACACGTTGAGTGGTGTATTTTTTTAGCCTTGAGTTGAGCACAATTTAATTAGTCATACTGTTAGGTATATTTACTTTTACATATGCTTACCTCTAAAAGTTTATATAGCTCTTGTTACTCTTTTAAGTAATATAAATTTTTTCTTATTTTATCTTACATTTTTAAATTTATTATTGTTAATGTAGAGGAACTTGATTGATTTAAAACATTTGTTGATCTTGTAGTCATTGGCCTTGCTAACTATGTTATTAGTTCCTACTAGTTTATATATGGATTCCTTAGAGTTTAGTAGATGAGTGATGATACTAAATGTAAATAATATATTTTGTGGATAAATTTAGTTCATTATAATTCATTTTATGGATACATTTAAAACACATAATAACCTTTTCTGCACCTTTTTTTAAAAAGATTTCTCCTCTCTCCAATGATAACCAGCATCAAAGATTTGCAAGTATTCAGGCCATATTTTAATTATTTTCTTGCATATATACCCATAAGCAATATGTAGAATCATTTTTTAAAATTTACATAACTTATCATAATCTAACATCTTGAATCTTCTTTTCTTTTTTATAGTTCCTTTGATGTGCAAAATGTTTTAGTTCCATTTGTTTATTTTTTCTCCTTGCCTGAAGCAATATATCAGAAAAAATATCACTATGAGAAACATTGCATCTTATTTTCTTTCAATCAGAATTGTGTTTTCAAGATTTATCCATGCCAGAGAACTAAGATGGCGGCATAGGTGAGCACCTATCTAGCTGTCCACGCAACAATTCTGAAACTACAACTTAACGACAGAACAAACAACGTCCAGAATCATCAGAGAGCTGGCTGAGGGAAAATTCCGCACATAAAAGTAGAGGCAGGACACAGCGGTACCTCGGGAGCAGTGGTGCGCAGCTTTGAGGTTTGGAGCACGAGCGAGCGGTGAGGGATGGGCGGCAGACAGCAAGCCTGGCTGGTTTTCTCCAGTGGGGAGGGCGAAGGTCTCCCATAGCACCGACCCCCCAGTTCCAGGCGAGCTCCCAGGTCGGGGAAAGGAGAATCCCGGGCGTGGCTGAGGTCTGTGTGTTTGGGGAGAGTGCACGAGTAAATTGGAATGCGCAACCAGACAGAGAACACGGGCAGAGAACGCGTGACTCACTTGCTCAGAGACCACCATACTGCTTTGTTTTACACCCCTGAGTGAGACTTTGGCTGTGCAGACTCATTTGGGGAGAGGCAGAGTTGGCTGGCAATGGGGAGACCAGTGGTGGATTTACATTGCCACCCAACACCGAGACCCGTGAGCCACACAGATAAGCTGACGCTGCAAGCCCCATAGACCTGAAGCGTTGTCCCAGGAAGGGCGGACCTAGGGCTGACACCGGGTGCTGCATAAGGAAGCTGAACCACTGTTCCTTAGAGGATACCTGTCACACACTGCTAAGGGACCAACTCAGGAAAGCAACCACAATGCAGAGAAAAGGAAAGAACTCAGCTGTGAAAGAAATGGAGGAAAAAAGACGACTAGACATAGAGTTCAAAACCACAGTAATTAGGTTTATGAAGAGGCTACTAGAAAAGGCCGAGAAAATTAATGAGAACTATGCCGAAATAAATAACACCTACAAAGAAATGAACAACGCCTACAAGGATATGAAAAAAGACCAACTAGAAATTAAGCATACACTGACTGAAACAAAAAATATTATACAAAGACCTAAAAGCAGTCCAGACGACCACAAAAACCAAGTCATAGATTTGAAATACAAAAAAGCAAAATCCACTCAGCTGGAAAAGCAGGAAGCCAAAGAGTCCAAAAAATTGAAGATAGTATAAGGGGCCTCTGGGACAACCTCAAGCAAACCAACATCAGAATTATTGGGGTGCCAGAAAAAGAGAGAGAGCAAGATAATGAAAACCTACTAGAAGAAATAGTGACTGAAAACTTCCCTCACCTGGCGAAAGAAATTGACTTGAAAACCAAAGAAGTGCACAGAACCCCAAAATATAGAAATCTAAAGAGGACCACACCAAGGCACATCATAATTAAAATGCCAAGAGCAAAAGATAAAGAGAGAATATTAAAAGCAGCAAGAGAAAAACAGTTAGTTACCTATAAGGGAGCACCCATACAATTGTCAGCAGATTTCTCAACAGAAACGATGCAGGCCAGACGGGAGTGGCAAGGAATATTCAAAGTAATGAATAGCAAGAATCTACAACCAAGACTGCTCTATCCAGCAAAGCTGTCATTCAGAATTGAAGGTCAGATAAAGTGCTTCACAGATAAGAAAAAGCTAAAGGAGTTCATCACCGCCAAACCAACACTATATGAAATGCTGAAAGGTATTGTTTAAGAAGAGGAAGAAGAAAAAGGTAAAAATGTACATCATGAACAACAAATACACATCTATCAACAAATGAATCTAAAAATCAAGTGAATTAACAACCTGATGATCAGGATAAAATGAGGAATAGAACAAAAACATGGACATAGAGAGGGAATGGACTGATAATGCTTGGTGAGAAAAAGGGTTCGGGAAGTACAGCAAGAGACTGGACAAACATCATGCAACTATGGGAGAGGACAGAGAGGGGGGAGTTAAGGGTGTAGAGTGGGATGGGTACTGGGTGGAGGGGAGCTATTGGGGGAAAATGTAATTAATAAACTGAACAATAAATGTAAAAAAAAGATTTATCCATGCCAATTCATGTAGATCTAGGTCTTTTATTTTTAACTCTTTGCTATAATGCCATCATATGCATATGGCACCAGTCATTTTTCATTCAAGCTTTATTGGACATTTGGGTTGTTTTTATGTTTTTTCTAGAATAAAGCATTCACTAGAACACCCCTGAGGACTTCTCCTGATAGTCGAGAAGGGCCAGGCTGTCTGAAAGTATTGCTGCTTAACTTTAGCTACCTGTCAGCAGGCCACCTCCAGCCAGCAATTTGAAGCACACATGAAAAGAAAAGCCCCCCAAATGGAAAGACCTAAGAAGCTTCCCAAAAGGTAGGAGGTTAATGCTGGGTATCCTGTTGGGAGCCCAGTGGAGAGTGGGCTGGCCCTAGCTGCCCTGCTGCTGCCTTGGCCGCCTCAAGAGAAATATGGAGGAAAGGAGAATCTAAAGCTTATGAGTAGACACAGAAAGATGTTGGGGACCGAAGCTGTTATTGAGGTCACTGAGAGGGACTGTGAGGGTGCAGAGAATTTAGATAGCCATGCTCTGCCTTCAGAGAACTTCTCCCTAAAATACGTTTAAAATTAAGGTGATGCCAGGAACACACAGCTAATTGGGCCACACTATCACAGATGCTGCTGCTTTTTCAGTATCTCCTCTTGTTCATACACTTTTGTTTTCCATTGTTTGGCCACTGCCTTCAGTAATCCAATGATGTGAAGCCACGTTAGCTAGGGGACCAGGGATACTAATGACTGATCTTGCTGTGTGATATTGGTCCACAGCTTGAGGGTCACGAAGGCAACCAAACTAAGCTCTGGAAGGAGAGGTGAGTTTGAAGAGATGATTTGAGTTGTGGGTGATGTTTCAAGTCTTGATGAAGGAAATCTAGCTCTAGTGCCTCAAGCATTTCCTGAAGTCCTTGTTTGTTTATAGGCTGGCCAATGGGACTGAGTTCACTCAATGAAGGAACCGTGGACCCCCTATTATCTCATTGTTGCTCACACTGGTCCATCTCTGACATACACTCTGCAAGACTGATCTTCCCCTGTAACAACTTTTCACCTGCTACTATCATCTCACCAACATTTATTGCCACACCCCAATGTCTCCCTAAAATGCCATTGCAGTGAATTTCTAATTTGATAAACATGCTTCTCACCACATTCTCAGCAACTCCTTATAAAGTCTATCAATTTTATGCCAGTATTCACACATCAATAACCCTTCTAGTTTTGTAGCTTCAGAATAACCTATTAGAAAACTTTTCTTTTTCTATTTTTTTTGGCAAATCCTTACTATCTTTTAAGGTCCTTTTCTTGTTTCTCTACCAACCTGACCCCTTCCTTTTATTTTCCTATATCAGTAATTTTTCAACCTCCCTCTCTAATTTTCTCACAAAGATTTAGAGTTTATTTCTCACAATTTAGAAAATATTTATTGAAAAAGAATAACCTCACAGGTATTCTTGCAATTCTGGGAGCTTCCCTGTCTGGCAACCCACAGAAACAGGCCCATGAGACCTGTTTGGAAGAGACCTGCTGTTAAGTTTCAAAGCCTTCTAAGAATAAAGCTCATAACAAGAATACCTTCCAGCAAATTAGAGTCCCTGGACAACTGCCTAAGCTGAGTTTTGGATTCCCACCCAAGAAAGAGGATTTAGGTAAAAGTCGTGGGGTAAAGGTGTCTTAAAATCCACAAAAATAGAAAACCAACCAACCAACCAACCAAACAAACAAACAAAAAACCAAAACCAAACACACCAAAAATTAAAATAAAACTCCACATAAAACACTTTACGCAATGGTTCCATTTATCAGTTTTTAATCTGTACCAAGGGGGGTGTGTTGTGTGTGTTTAAGGTTGTGGTACGTTGGAAGCGGAGATAAAGTTGAAAGGGCACTATGAGCTCTAGTTACAAATCCAGACAAGTTCAGCAGAGTTGCCCATTGCTGTCTGAATAATTGCATTAGGCATGACAGATTTTAGCTGTTTCTGCCATGCTTTTTGGAGCAACCTATAAGTATAGAAGCTTGGGTTTCTTTTGTAGGTTTCTCAGTTGTCATTCCACTGTCTAATGGTAGGCAAACTCATTAGTCAACAGAACCAAATATCAAATTTGAGAACCAAATTTTTTAAACTTAAACTTCTTCTAACACCACTTCTTCAAAATAGACTTTCCCAGGCCGTGGTATTTCTGTGGAAGAGCCACTCAAGGGGCCAGAGAGCCGCATGTGGCTCGCGAGCTGCAGTTTGCCGACCACTGCACTATGCTTTTTCCTGAACCTTATCAGGGTGCTGCCAAAATCTGACCCAAAAACTTTGCTGTACTTTCTCTTACCATTACTGCGAATATTCTTCTGAATCTCTTGGCCAAGTTCTTCCATCTTTGAGGTACTCTACTTTTCCTTCTGATTTTAAAATTCCCTGTTTTTTCACAGTAGATTTTGATGACTGCTTACACCTGGAGTCAGAATCATTATCAATAGAGAAACTATTTAACCTGTTTTAAGGGGTCATGAGAATTTAACCTTTAATTGTCTCTAAATAATGAGGAGAAATATGCTAATAAAATTAGCTGTAAGTTACTGAGAAAGCATCATGAGCCAAGCACTCTTCCAACAACTTTGTTGTTCTGCAACTTGGGGTCAGCTGGGACCAGATCACACTAGGCCGAAGTATATGAAAGTAGATGAGGAATTTATTTATGCTTGAAGTTACTGTAGACTGTACTCATATCAAGTACTAAGATATTCCAAGTTCAATGAGGTGTATCTGGCCCATACAAATCTCCAAATTGTTCTACCATTATGTGCAGAAAACCTCTGGCCCTGGAGAGTTCTGAACTGGTTCTGTTTGTTCCCAGCAAGAACAGATTCAGGGGCTCTCTGTGATACCTCATCATCACCCTCTGAATATCTGAACCATCTTACAATGCAGAGGTGTATGAATGTCCTGCCATAGTGGAGATAGAGTAAGTCAGATGGGCCCCCTGGTACTCTCTTGCTCTGCTGGCCACTGGAGACACATGCTTGCACAGAGGCAAGCAGAAAGATCTCAGGGAGCTTGCTCTGCATTTGTGTGTGTGTGTTCCCTGCTAGTAGATTCTCTTGTCCAGCCACTTCCAATCTCTGCTGAAAGAATCCTTTTCATCACAAGGGTAGGATGTTTGCCTCATCATATTTCCCCCCAATATACGGTCATTGTGAGTTGTTCCAATTTTCTCTCACTTCATCTCTGCTCTAGTCTCCTCTCTCCAGAGTGGTCTGCTGATTCAATGTGTGTAGATGCAAAGTTAACAAGAAATAATGACAATTTCAAAATAACAACACAGATATAGCAGGAAAACTTCAAAAACATTTATCATGCCATATTTTAAAAATTACACAAACATTATATGAGATGTCTCAGTGTCAAAACTCAAATGATTTAGAAATGGAATAAAACAAGTTTTCTTTATTCCTTCCCCAGTTTATTCCAATCCTCTGTTAATGTGATTAACCATCTGGTATATAAGCTTTTAGATATTTTTCTATGTACATATACACACCCCCCTTCCCCCCGACATTGAGTTGGTGACTCAATGAGGAGGGTGCATCACAGAATAACAGGATATTGGAGGTGACCTATGTGGGGAAAAAAAGATGTGTATGTGCCATCCTCCTCGTGGAGAAATATTTCCAGTAGCTGGTAGTGAATTATCTGCTGAGTGCTTACTCTGTGTCAGGTACTCTTGTAATGGTTGTATATATAATTATCATTTATAACTTTCACAACATACTAATGGGTCAGGTACAATTATATATCCCATGTGATAGGTAAATGCAGATAAAGTACAGATAAATACCCAGAGGCCCAAGTGACTTGCCCGAGACCCTAGAGCAAGTCAAAATCCATACGTTTAATCACTTTACTTGTTACCTCCATCTGGGAGACTTGATGATTTTGCCACTAAAACCTTTAAATATCATGATACATTTTTACATCTCTCAAACTATCATGGGGTGGCTGTATGGGATAACTACACTGCTGTTTTTAAAACCCTTATGCAGCTGGATGAAGGTAAGCCAGGGACTACAAGATTCAAGACTTGCTACCAACTTTTAAAAATAGCTTCTTGAATTCAATTTATGTAACAGCAAGTCTAGGATATAGTCCAAATAGTAACAGAAAAAAAAAAGAAAATATGTAGAAAGTACTTAAAGTTGACTACTACTGGGAGTGTAGCAAATCTTATTGGGGCCAATGTGAATACCCATAGAAAACTTGTTCTTACTAGCCTAGCATTTGGAAGAGCTCCAACAACTGCCAAGGTTCCCAGAGCAGTCACTCAGCTGGCTTATGAGCACCGGAGCATTCCCAATTTAACAGAATCATAAAGAAGCCTTAAATTTGGTTTGCAATTCTACATTCTTGATGCAATAATACTTTCAGAGTGTGGGAGGATATCAAGCTATGAAAATATCCTTGGAGAGATTTGCTTATTAAGTTTGGCTTTTTCAAGCTTTGTAATATGTTTTCACTAAACACCAGGCAGTTCTCTTTATTTTTCAGATACATGTTGTTCTTCCTTTGTCTAACAAACTTTCAAATTCTTTTTGATGACCAATCAAGATTGGAACAAATAAATATATATTTAAAATAAAGAAGATAGTGACAATGATAAGTTAAAAAAGACCGAAACTTGAGGATACATTTCATTATAGCTAATTAATTAGAAAGGAAAGTCCTTGCTCATTATTCAGGGTGTGTGAATAGAAGTCAAGGATTCTTAGGCATCTCTGGGATCCTTATGAGTCTTCATCATTCTGATAAGTTGGGTTGTCCAATATTGAAGGTTTAAATTTGAATATCTGAAAAATCACAAATACATATTTAATATAAGTATACCCCAAATATTGCATAGGAGTCACTTATACTAAAAATAGGTATTTAAAAAAATTTACATGATCTGCAAATTTAATTTGGCATCTTGCTTTTATTTTATTGACTAAATCTGACAACCCTGCTGTTGAGCCATGATGGAGGCAGTTAAGGGGTGGAACACACTGGCTCTGGATAGAGTGTGAAATCCTTTATGGTTGTAGATCAGAAGCCAGGGCCAATTCTCAACTGCAATTATTTCCTTGGACTTTGTTGAGATCCTTTTAGTAGGTCTGGAAGCCCTGATTCAAGAGAGAGTCCCAAAGTCAGTGTCATCCTGACAACCATGTTTCCAATGCCAAATGAAGCCTTCCTAGATTTAACTGCAGGTGACTGACAGGAGATGAGGAGGATTGTGAAAGTTGGGGCCAATGCAACTTTTACCCTTTACGGGTAAAGTTTTGTTGTCCTGGGAGATTTAACAGGAGCAATGTGAAAGATCCAGGTCCTCATTGACACAGAAATAGTTTTGTTGTTATTCTGGATACGTGATCAGGCTCTAGTGGTCCACAGAATTGTGATCTGGTCTTAAAAAGACAGACTCAACTTAGATGTTTCTGGGGACTAGGTAAGGGCCTCAGTTTAGAGTTTATCTTTTATGGCTTGTGAAGACAACAGTGAACTGGGCATAGTTCCCAGAAGGGGAAATTATGGAGGAAACCTTGGTTTCATTTACTTTTCAGGCTTTTATATTTGGTTTTATCCAGATTGTGTTTCAAGGGTGGAACTTGTTTACAACTATGGAGTTCCAGAGAATTCTCTGATGTGCTCTTTGGATCTTCACTCCAAAAAAGAGAATAGGGCTGAGGCTATAGAGATGCTGTGAACTTCTGACAATGGGTTTCCCAGACCCCAAAGACTTGATGCTGCTCCCTGACTTGCGCAAAGGAACTTTCATCCATTCTGTGGCCTGTGAGAGCAGTGTGAAAGGAAGCTGCAGTACCTGACTCAGAGATTTTATATGCGGTAGGAGAAGACTGTCACATTAAGCTAACACTGGTACTACTAGAGTCAAAGAGAACAAAAGGTCTGAAGTGGTGGTATCTGGGATGGGAAGACTGTTGCTGAATTTCACAGATGCTATAGGACCAGGAAGTACCACCAGAAGAACTGGGTTGTAATTTGAGTTGCAGATAAAAGAGTGAGGGATGGAATAGGGATTGACCTATTACAACTGGCCAGTTTCCCATCCATCCATCCATCCATCCATCCATCCATCCATCCATCCATCCAGTAGGTATTTATTGAGTTACTGTCATGTGTCAGGTACCATATTAGCTTTTGAGATACCATAGTGAAGAAAAAAATTCTGTCTTTAAAATTTTTTTAAATGTTATTTATTTATTTATTTATTTGTTTATTTATTTATTTATTTAAGAGAGGAAGAGAGAGGGATAGAGATACAGAAACATATGTTGGACTAGTGCTCTTGGTTTATGGGTCAATACTCAAACACTGAGCCACACCAGGCAGGCAAATTCTCAGACTTTAAGGATTTTATAGTTCAGTCAGAGAGCCTGATAAGTAAATAGGCAATTATAAGATAGCAAATAAGTCATTTGATAGAGTAAGTAGGGTCTCTGTGGGTGAAAACAGGAGGGTCAATTAATTAAACCCAGCTAGAGATGGGTGACCCAATGTTTTACTCAACTACAGATCTCTAGTATTAAAAAAGTAATACTAGAGATCTGTAGTTGAGTAAAACATTTCCAGGACCTTCTCAGGCAAAGATAGAGGGAAGGAGAAAGTTTCAGGCAGAGGAACCAGTCTGTACAACATGTTCTCTCTATAAGGTGGAGAGAACAGTGCATGTTCTTTGACATGGCTGGGGCATGGAATCCGAGGGAGGGGAGTGACAGGAGCTGTGGCAGGAAAGGCAGGCAGGGCTCTCTAGGCCACGACAATAAGTTTAAACTTTGTTCTTTTCAGTAGGGATTCATTAGAGGTATTCATTGGAGGACTTCATCAGATGTGTATCTAGAAAAGTCATGTATGTACATATGTGTATGGAGTGAATTTAATTGGGCATCAATATGTACAGTAAGCTCAACATCTGTGTTTTTACCAGTTACATGAACTATATAGGTCACTGAATTAAGTGGGGCAGTGAGTGGTTGTTTGTTTGTTTTGTGTGTGTGTGTGTGTGTGTTTTAGTGGACAGTAGAGCAGAGGATGCTATGCCATAGTTCCGATAGGAGCAACATGAAACCAGTGAACTCTCCAAAGTTTCTGCAAGACAGAGCTTTCTTTGCATTATTTTAAATTGCTTCAGGACCTAAAAGGGCCATCACAATAGAAAAGAGTCTGGCACCTGTAACACCTGCATGGAAATAACAGCTGATAGAGAGGGAAAAAAGAGGAATTTGATGAATCCTGGACAGGTGTTAGAAGCATAGACCATCTAAAGGCCTTTCCAAAGCACAGTTGCATAACTCCTGGTCCTACTTACCTTCTCCTCTTCTTAAGCCCCAAACTTGTGAGGATGAAAAGGTATTCTAGAGAACTGTGGTCAAATTCCTTTTTATGGTAAATTCCCATACAATTAATAGCTTCTTTCTTTCTCAGGAGAAGATTAAATGAACAGCCATGATGATTAAATGAGTTGTACCACCTGAGGAGATAAGTGCCTCAGATTGTGAGAGGTGGGGAACATGCCCTGCTTGTAAATTTCTTCAGCAAAATCCCTCTGGTCCAAACCTGCACCAGCTCAGCAATCAGTGCTGTTCCTGAGGACAGGGAGGGCCAAGCCATTCATGCTTGCTCCAAATGAGGCAACACAGTAACAGTTGGTGCCACAGGTCACCATTTGTGCTTCTGAAGCAGTTATTAAAAAAAGAGAACATCTAACTCTCCTTAAAACTTATGGCTGACAACTTTATTTCTCCAAGACCTTTTATCCCCTGAAGAGTATGGGTATGTGTGTGTGGGGGGCGATCCTTATATGCTCAGACATTTGAAAAGTAATGTGAAAATCAGAAAGATGAATTCAGTGTGTCTATATGAATTAAGTTCAATACATGTTGATGTATAGACTGGTCTAAGTTGCTTAGTATCCTAAAATAGCTACTTTCTTGTTTATTTTACAAGAAAACAATTTAGACCTGGTTCGGGGAAGGGAGCTACTCTTGAAGCCTCTTTAGCTTTACTTTAAAAATTTTTCAATTACAGTCTACATTTAATATTATTCTGTATTAGTTTCACGTGGTTAAACAGCATAGTGGTTAAACAATCATATACTTTACAAAGTGCTCTTCCCGATGTCATAAGTATACACCATATGTAGTTGTCACAATACTACTTGAGGATCTGCTGTGGATCTAGTTACAGGATGTGAAGGAATATTGATGAAAGATTTTTGGTTCTTTCAAACATAGATGCTGTGGAAGGTTTCTTTTTCTTCAATGTGTGTGTGTGTGCCTGTGTCAACCTTTCAATGAACTGTCATGTGTCACAAAATGCAAGGAGAAAGCCTAATCATGGCAGACACTTCCCCTCCCCAATACCTTGTGGTTTGAAAGCAACATAACTCCCCCATCAGTGATAATGCTGCTTATCTTTGTTAGTCACTTGGTACCACTTATAAGTTCACACAGCTACTGTTTAAGGCTCCCTGTTGCTTTCCATTTCTGGATGTGTGTCATTATTATTTTGATCCTGAAAATGTCATTTTTAACAAACTACCAATTACTAGGAAATGTCACTACAACAAAACATCAGTATTCTCGGTGCAGGTGCTGTGGGAGATCAACTGAAGGACTTGTATGCATGCTTATGAGCATAACCAATGGAAGCAAGACACTGGGGTTGGGGGGTTGGTGGGGACATGTGCTGGGTGTAGGGGATGCTGGGGGGAGGACAATGGAGGGAAAAAGGAAGATATATGTACTACTATTAAATCTAAGTTATATTGCAAAAAAAGAAATAATAATTATATTTTGAAAGCATTTTATGTATGAAAAATCTTCATAGTTATATAAGCATATAAAATTGTCATAAATTGCTTTTGAAATATGAAAAAAATAAAAATAAAGTTGATTATAAGAAAAAAAAAGAAAAATCAATCAAATAATGATTCCTGCAGGAATGACGGCCTATCTCCAGACTCTTGATATTGCAATAAACAAGCCATTCAAGGACAATTTGTGCATGGAAATAAATGACTACATTGAAAATAGAATGGAGAGAAATCAGCGTGGAAACTTTGTGAAACCTAAACTGCAAGAGGTTGTGACTTGGGTGAAGAATTCATGGGAGAAAATCAATGACAGTTGCATTGCAAATGCACTATGAGCAGACTACCTTGACAAGAAGTACTCATTTAAGGACAGTGCTATTGCTAAACATGAATGATTTGGTCCACTGATTCTGAAAGAAATGGAGTCACAAGAAATTCACCAGGAAATTCAGGGTTTGGATTGTTATGATGATGTTCCAGAAGATGATGACATGACTGTCATCGAATAAATCTTACTTTGTGTTCATACCAGTAAATATCAGTATCAATAAATGCACCATAGATTGTTGTACATGGGAATAATGGTAGTAACAAGAAATTCTTGATACCATAGAATTTACAGTTTGTCTGGTTATGCTGGTTTGTGATGACAACTACTGTACCATATACAGGTAATAAATTTCCTTTTTTTGTTGTTCAAAATAAAAAACAAACAAACAAACAAAAACCCACATCAGTATTCTCCACAGAATTTGTTTTACTGGGATTTGACCTTCATTGCTAATTCTTGGACTGTCTTACTAGATTGTGGCTTATTTGGAGTTATATTTCTTCTTCCTGTCGATCACTCTGAAGCTTTTGTCTAGAAATTAAGCTGGAGAAATAACATAGTAGGCTTTCTCACCTATGAGAGTACCTTCCTCTGATGCAAATAATTGAAAATGGGTGGTGATAGCATTAAAGGACTTAAAGTTTGAAGGTTTTAAGAATGATTTGGAGAATCAGAATTAAAAAGGAACTACTACAAGTCAGTGTGAATATTATTTTGCCCAAAATAGATTAAAATAAATTTAAATTTTGGTTCATTATAGAAAATGGTTATACTTTAGCTTTCTGAAGTTGTAATACTCAGATGTGCATTGAAAATCTTTGTTAACATGCTACCAGGAGATATGAGAATAAAATTGCCACTTGGTGGAATATAGAATGGGAGGAGGGGAAATGATAGTCAGACTGGAAGGAGGCTTCGAAAAAGGAACTTCCCTGTCCAGGACTAGACATTAGAAATGGGAGTAGGACAGGAAAGGAGACAGAGCAGAGCTAGTTTTGAACTCATGGAGCAAGCCGCTCTTTGGAAGTGCTGACCACACGGGGCAGGTGCAAAGTGTTACATAAGAGCATTTCCTAAAGTCCCTGGTGTGGGGTCGGCAGGGCTCCAGAATGGGAACCGTCTCCATATTTGGCACACAGGCTGGAATTTCAAAGGTATGATGAAAAGGTCTTTCTCTGAAAGTGGTAGACTGCTCTTTAGATAGAATTTCCAGAGCTGATTTTATACTCATGCTAAGGAAAATATATCTGTTAATCTAAGCTCCTTTGAAGGCAATGGGAGGCAGAAAGACCATATACTTTGGCATCTGAGTGATCTGGGTTGGTGTCTTACTTCCACTGAGCTCAAATTTCTTATCTGTAAATTGGTGGTGATAATAATAGGATTGTTGTGAACGTTAAATAAGCTCGTGAGTGTTGGGCATTCAGTGCAGTACATGGCAAACAGAACTTCTAGATAACGGCAAACAGTAATCAATCTTTTTTCAAATGATAGAGAATAGTGCATCTCAGGCTTAGAAATTTCTTATTCTTCATACTCTGGCTAAGATCACTTGTGAAACACTTTGAATTTGTTTAAGCCACTTGTCTTCTACCAGCAACTCGTTCAGTTCCCCTCACATATGTCTAAGACTTTATTTTTTGTGTGCACTTAGCAGGCTTCCAGCTGCAGGTACCTGCCATTTTCCAGCCCAAGATCTTCTGAAGCTGTAGATGTCTTCTCCCTATGTGCAGACAGCAGGGAGGAAGTAGGGGAATGAACAGCTTCTCAGCAAATGAATTATGACAGTGGGTACAAAATGCCCCATCCCTCTTACTCTTCAGAGAGGATAATTGTATTGCCTAGTTTCTTTGTGGATTAGCTACAGTTGCCCACACTATTCCCTAGGTAATAGCATACTCTTTATTTCTGCCTTCTCTTTCCTCTCCAATTTTCTTACTTTCCTACTGGGATTTCTTCCATTTCTCAAATTAACTATTTGAACTGGAATGTTTATCACTGGGTTTGATTCTGGGAGAACCTATATGAAACCATTTTCCTGAAGAAAAAGATTTTCAAGTTGTCTTTTATCTAAAGATATTAAATGGTAGAAAAACTTAATATTTCCTTTATAGTTAATATATTTCTCCCAGACATTATTTGGCTATAGTACTGTTTAAATAATTATGCAATGTGCTAGTAGAAATGATACCAAAAAGCATAAGGGCACTCTGTTTTATAATTAAACTAGTAGCCCAGTGCACAAAATTCATGCACATTAAAAGGGTATTAATTAGAGGAAATAATTTAATATTGCTATTTGCTCTTTCCCTATAATAGAAGTATCAGAGACTAAAGAAAATTAGCAAAATGTATATGAAAAGCTTCCTCCTGTTAGAGTCTGGGGCACACCATGGGACCCAGAGTCAAGTCCTCACTCACAAGTGCCTCAAAATCATGTGAGATTCAGACCCAGCGGCTTCCCCCCTGCATTGGGGTAGATCCAGACCCAGCCAGTCTCACCCTTGTCAAGCCCCGCAGGGCAGGGGGTGTCCTCAGGTCCCCTGGCTCAGCACCAGGATGGGAGGCGTGGCCTGAGGCCCCCCATCAAGTCCCACCAGGTGGGAGACATGACCTGAGATCCCCTGTCAAGCCCCACTGGGTAGGTGACATGGCCTGAGGTCCCCCATCAAGCTCCATTGGCATGGAGGCGTAGGCTCAGGTCCCCTGTGAAGCCCCACAGGGTAGAGGGCACAGCCTGAGGTCCCCTGTCAAGCCCAGCCAGGCAGGAGGGGCACAGTCTCAGGTCCCCTTGCCTGGTGCTGGGGTGGAGGGTATGGTCTAGGGTCCCCCAGTCTGAAGTCCCCTGTCAAGCCCAGCCAGGTGCAGAGAACAGTCTGAGGTTCACTAACCCAGCACCAGGGTGGGAAGTGCATCTTGAGGTCCCCTGTCAAGCCTGGCCAGGTTGGGAGTGTGACCTGCAGTCATCTGTCAAGCCGCACCACATGGGAGGCACAGCCTGAGGTCCCCCAGCCTGGAGCTGTGGTGGGGGAAGGAGCCTGAGGTACCCTAGTCCAGCACCAGGGCGGGAAGCACACCTTGAGGTTCCCTGTCAAGCCCTGATGGGTGGGGGGAGTGGTCTGTGGTCCCCTGTCCTGCGTGGTGTGCCAGCTGGCCCCTCCCATCCCATGAGGCTCCTGTCCTGCGCAGGCCGGCCCCCTCTGCCACCCAGGCCGCCTTGGCCTAGCCCCCCGGCCCTGACCTTAGCCTCAGCAGCAACTGCCCAGCCCCAGGGGCACCCCGCAACTGGCAGCCTCTGGCACACTGCCTCGCCCCGCTCCCCCGCCTTGTGTCGTGGCCCCGCCCCTTGCTCCTGATTGGCTGGTAGTGTAGCGAAGGTAAGGTAATTTGCATGTTTCTCTTTTATTAGCTAGGATGTGTTCACTTTAAGCATCTAATAGTAGGCATCATTTATATGAAATGCTAATGAAAAAATAACCTAGGAGAAACAGTTAATTGTTTAAGAATAATTATAACTTCATTTGCAATAATTAAGTCCTGTTGAATTCAGTTGTCTGCACACAATAGTGATTGGTGTCATAGGAAAACTAGATTAAGTCGATAGATAGTAATCAAGTTTAAATGAACTTGATGGGGGACCAGTGGTCATTTCTTCTCCTTTATTTCTTAGTTACTAAAAATGAGAACTAAAAAGTGCTTCTCTCCTCTCTTCTCACTTTGTTCTCTTACTTGAAATATCTAAGAAGAAAAAATTCAACAAAGTGTAAGCTGTTTCTTAAGGAAAAGTACTTTATAGATATTCTTAAAGACAACTTTAACTGGGAAATCATAATTGCACAATGGATAGGAGTAGGTTGATTTTAAATTTGGAGCCCATTTCTAGGGGTCAAATGGATGGAGGCAAAAAAGAGATTGTAGGAGACAGGAGGGTTAAGAGCATAGATGAACCCATATGTAATACAGCTACTCATTTAAAAACTGCTTTAATTCTTTGTTTAGATATAAAAGCTAGGCCAGAAGCACCTAAAATTTGTAAAAAAATATTGATAATCCATATATAAAAGCCTAAGTGATTAAATGACTAAACAACTGTTGAACAGGTTGCTGTGTCATGCACTGACCACCAGGGAGCAGATGCTCAATGCAGAAGCTGCTCCCTGTTGGTCAGTGCACTCCCACAGCAAACCTCCCACAGTCCCACCCCCCCAGCTGACTGTCCCCACCCCATTGGCCCTGATTGCTGGCCAGGCTGAGGGACCCCATCCGTGCATGTATTTGTGCACTGAACCTCTAGTATAACATGATCATCGTGAGACCTATTCACATTATTTCTGGTGCAGATGAAGCTCAAATTCTCAGCTTTATTTTATCTCCCAGCCTTTTTATCTATTTTCATGCGTTTATCACAGATTTGATTTGGGAGAACTATTCCATCTGTGTGTTGGATTGGCACAAGGTAAGACGTTTCCCTCTCTTGCTAGTGACGCCTACTCACAGCTTGGACAAAATATAGCTTGGGCTACACATTCGATGTTTTGGCTCTATCTACCAAGATGGTTTGCAAATAGTATCAGTGGTTGTATCTTCAAAATAGTAGTTTTAAATTTTTCTCCAGCAATTGATTCATTTTTTTCAAATAGAATATTTAGTAGAACTCCAAAGTAAAAAATATATTATGAAAATACCAATTCAACAGAAATATTTGAAAAATGGTAACAGGCTATTGTATGCTGTAAGGACACTGCAGTTATTTGCTCAGAAACCAAAGGAAGTACAGTAGAAAACTCCATTTCTAAATGGAATAACCAACAATATCCACTGATTGTATTTTTATTCCAAACATCAAAGTCAGACAAGAAGCACATAGCACTTCTAAGTACTAAAATATTTACAATTCAATAATATTAAGACATTACCTGTTGGAAATTTACTTGTTATTGAACATTTGACTGTTAGGTGATAAGACTGTACTCCAGGTAGATAAGTCTGCATCTCACATAGCATATAAATGGGGGGAGCACACTATCGTAAAACTGGATTATTGGTAAGGGAAAAATGAGATCTTTTACTTAAATCTTATCAAAGGTACAGTTTATTGTGATGAACTTAAAGGATATGTACTTAGCAAATTATACCAAGGGACATCAGCCTGGGAGATGTTCAATGAACATGGATTCTTCTTTCTCCTCAGTTCTGCCTGTCTGAGATCCTAACTAGTTGCAGGAAATTCAGAGTGGGGTCTCATTTAAACCTTTATAATCCAAATTTGTCACCCTGAAAATACAGCATGATTCCCTAATATGATTGCAAAATCTGCCATTAACTAACCACCCTTGTAACCTGGCCTTAACAGTTTCTCCTGTCCCACTAGCACCTTGTCCACAGGTTCCACAGTGAGACTAGGTATTGTACATGCCCAATATGGACTGGCTTAGAGTGTAGGCCTTGGGAAATCTTTCACATACATGGGGGACTTGATTACATATCTTTAGAAATGAGAGGAACCCAGAAACTGGCATTTAGTTAATAAGATTTTTAAAGGAAGGTCATTTCTATGCTTAGATTTGGTAGAAGCTTTATACTAAGGTTTGCAGGATGAGTTAACCATACAATATTTTAAGAAGAGGATGCACCAAATGTATTAAAGATCTGATATGAAATACATCAGTGAGTTAGTGCTTTCTAGTGTATTCCCATAGAGTTAAAATATACATTAGAATTTTAAAAAATGTGGACTAATTGGACATCTGAAACAACCCTGCAGGATTTTAGAGCTTCTAGGAACATAACTCAAAAATAAATCCTGAAATGAGGTTCCTGATTTGGAAAACTTGTGTTATTGCCATTTTACAAATGGAGAAAAGCAAACAAACTCAAAAAAAGAAAAGATAAAGTAAGGAGATTTTGGCTCACGTAGGCATAATTGCATAGTAGCTCAGGGCAGGACAGAGAAGTGGAGCTTGGGGTTGTGCTGACATACAGGAATCTAATGAACTCAACTTCCAGCAAGTACATGCAGTACTGAAGATTCAGACTAGAGCTATCTTATTGGATTTTGTGTAAAATAAAATTCATTTTATTCAAGTGGGAACTATTAGTTGCTCAAAAATAATAGTGGGATATAATTTCCTATTACTATCTCCAATGTCTGATGGCTTAGTAATGATAAAACATTAAAATGCAGGAATAATGATTAGAACCAGTAATAGGTAGGAACTGTAGGCTATTGTTTTAGGTTATAAAGTCATCCACAGTAATCTTCTAATAGTCTTGTAGTAATCATGTTGTGCTGATATCAAACCTTCCTGACTCAGTTTGTAGGTTGTAAAGTATTTGTAGGAAACAAAATGCTTTTTGTTTCCCCCTAAACTGATGCTAAATTACACTCCTAAGCATTTTAAATGTGACTATCATTTGAAGAACCCTTTTTTCCTCAAAGCAAATTCAAAACAGTCTACTCTAGTCTGCCAGTTTAGGTAGCTTTGTTGCATCCAATTTCATTCTCATGGGATTTAAAACACAACTTTTCCTTCCCTTTAGCATAAGGAATTAGGGAGGGTCCATATAAGATGCTGGACTTGGAAATGTAAGGTTTGTGCTGTGGAGAAAGACACAGAGATGAGTTAAACCCTTTCATTTGCTCACTGAGAAGATAAATTCAGGTTTTCCCAAAGGATGAGAAAGGATCTAGAAATGGAAGATAAGGCCGCAAGTAGAAGTACATCAATGTGAGATCAGGTAGTCATGTAGCATGGAGGGGCCCCTTTTTATCTTTATTGATTTTCAACTATGTGGTTTGTTAGTTTTGGAGAGTACGTGTGAACATATGCTCTGTCTAGGTGGAATCTTATTTCCTTTTACTGTGAATCCCTGGATGGGTTGGATAAGGGTCAGGGATTGTTAGTGGGTATGAATAAAAAAAGAAGAAATAATTCAATTAAAGAACTTTAATACAAAAAATTGCACAAGAAGTTAGAGCATGTTTCAGGCAATACATTCAAAGAAAACATTTAATCTGAAAAATATGCTACCTCAATAATATATGCTTATATCCACTGGAATAATTCTGAGAGTACGTTATTATAACCCAGACTTTTTATTTATTTATTTATTTATTTATTTATTTATTTATTTATTTATTTATTTATTTTTTAATCTTTATTGTTCAGCTTATTAATTATATTGTTCCCCCTTTTTTTATTCCCCTATAGCTCCCCTCCACCCTGTACCCATCACACCCTCTGCCCTCACCTCCCCCTCCCCACTGTCCTCTCCCATTGTTACAAGATTTTTGTCCAGTTTCTTGCTGTACTTCCCACACCCCTTTTCTCCCCAAGAATTGTCAGTCCATTCCCTCTCTATGTCCATGATTCTGTTATAGTCACCAGTTTATCCTGTTCATCAGACTATCAATTCACTTGATTTTTATATTCATTTGTTAATAGATGTGTATTTGTTGTTCATAATTTATATTTTTACCTTTTTCTCCTTCCTCTTCTTAAAGAATATCTTTCAGCATTTCATATAATATTGGTTTGGTTGTCATGAACTCCTTTAGCTTTTTCTTATCTGCAAAGCACTTTATCTGATCCTCAATTCTGAATGATAGCTTTGCTTCATAGAGTAATCTTGGTTGTAGATTCTTGCTATTCATTATTTTGAATATTTCTTGCTACTCCCGTCTGGCCTGCATCGTTTCTGTTGAGAAATCCGCTGACAATCATATGGTGCTCCCCTGTAGGTAACCAACTGTTTTACTCTTGCTGCTTTCAATATTCTCTCTTTATCTTTTGCTCTTGGCATTTTAATTATGATGTGTCTTGGTGTGGTCCTCTTTAGATTCCTATATTTTGGGGTTCTGTGTACTTTTTGGGCTTTTAAGTCAGTTTCTTTCATCAGGTGGGGGAAGTTTTCAGTCACTATCTTCAAGTAGGTTTTCATTAACTTGCTCTCTGTCTTTTTCTGGCACCCCAATAATTCGGATGTTGGTATGCTTGAGGTTGTCCCAGAGGCCCCTTACACTATCTTCAATTATCTGGATTATTTTTGTTTCTTGCTTTTCCAGCTGAGTGGATTTTGCTTCTTTGTATTTCAAATCTTTGACTTGGTTCTTGTGGCCCTCTGGACTGCTTTTAGGACTTTGTGTAATATTTTTTATTTCATTCAGTGTATGCTTGATTTCTAGTTGGTCCTTTTTCATATCTGTAAGGGTCTCGTTCATATCCTCAGAGGTCTTGTTCATTTCCTTGTAGGTCTCATTCATTTCCTTGTAAGACTCATTCATTTCCTTGTAGGTCTTATTCATTTCCTGGTTGGTCTTGTTTATTTCCTCATTGGTCTGGTTTATTTCCTCGTAGTTCTCATTAAGTTCATCGGTCTTTTCTAGGAGCCTTTTGAAAAGCCTTGTAACCGTGGTTTTGAACTCTATGTCTAGTCGTCTTTTTTCCTCCATTTCTTTCACACCTGATTTCTTTCCATATCTCTGTATGGTGGCTGCTTTATGTAGTAGATGTCCTCTAAGGGTCAGTGGCTCAGCCTCCCCAGTTATCTGAGGTGGGTACTCTTACTGCAATCCTTTATGGGTTGTACAATATTTTTGAATTTAAGCCCAGCTTGTTGTTGTTAGCCCTAGGAGTGTTTGACCTCCAGGCCAATTGGCTATGAAGGGAGACTGTGTTCAGTTTGGATGGGCGGAGTCTCTGAGCTGAGCAGGCAGCCTCAGCGTCAGCTATGTCCTACGCGGCTCTCGTGCGCGTGGGTCTCTGTTGGGTGGCAATTGTTGCAGACATCTCCAAGAGAAAGCCGCTAGTCTCTACCCCTTGCCAGACAACTCTACCTCTCCCCAAATGAGTCTGCACACCCAAAGTTTCTCTCAGGGTTGTAAAACAAAGCTGTTCGGTCGTCTCCAGGAAAAGGGAGCAAGTCGCCAGGGAGCAAGTCGCATGTCTGTGCTGTTGCACAGTTTACGCGCACAAACTGCTTTTCCCAGCAACCCGGTTTCTCCTCAGACTAGGAGACCTCTGCCATGCCCGGCTTCCAGGGTGCGTCCCCCGCATCTCGGACCTCGCCTGGCACTGGGGAATCTGTGCAGTGGGACATCTCCACATACCCCAGATCTTGGACCTTGCCTGGCACTGGGGAATCCATGCAGTGGGACGTCTCTGCCTTCCCAGTTGGTGAAATCAGGCCGGGGTTGTTGCTGCCAGCCACAGCCTGCGAGCGACCAGGACGGATCCTAACCTGTTTCCACACGTATCTTCAAGGCTGCGCTCCTGCTGCTCTTCTGAGTCTCAGTGTCCTACCTTTACTTTTATTTGTGGAGTTTTCACTCAGCCAGCTGTCCGGTGATTCTGGGTGATGTTTGTTTTGTTGTTATGTTGTAGTTTTTGAAATGTTGCACAGGGCAGAACAATAGGTGTTTACCTATGCCGCCATATTGGTTCCTCCTCATAACCCAGACTTTTTAGAGTAGATACAATGATATAGCACAGTGGTCGGCAAACTGTGGCTCACGAGCCACATGTGGCACACGAACCGCATTTGCTGACCACTGACCTAGACTCTCAATTCCAATAATTACAGGCTATTGTTGTCCCTTGTGATTAAGCCCCTATCCCAGTGGTCAGCAAACTCATTAGTCAACAGAGCCACAGTTTGCTGACCACTGACCTAGCATATCTATTCTCAGTAGATAACATAAATGAGTCGCTGAAGCACTTCTCAGTGAAACAGGACTGAACATCATTATTAACCCAGTGTTCCTTTCTGTAAGGAGGATGTTGGGTAAATGACTTTGGTTCTAGGTCAGACGATGTTTTAACAACCAGAGCGAGTAGCAATAGAGACTTACTGTGTCATTCAGAAAGGATGTATTGAGGAACATTGTCACTCTTTCTGATGGCATTCTTATCAGTTTCCACAGCCTAGAGAACAGGAACATCCCATAAATTTGTTCAGATGACAGATGGGTCTTGCATGGAAGTTCGGAGTTAACTACCTTTTCAGAGATTCCTTTCCAGCTCAAGCTGGGATTTTAGAAGCCATTCAGCTAATGAACACTGACTGGCCAGCTGTTTCATCTCTAACACAATGAGGCCTTCAACTTGTCTGTAGTTTGGTACAATTTGTTAGCACAGGTGCTGCTGGTTGGCAAGCTGTTAAATTTTCACTTATGCTGGCATTTCACTAGAGGCATTCAAGCCTTGCAGAGCTGGAAAGGGTTGTATTCTTAAATGATAGAAAGGAAGTTCAAACTTGTGGAGAGAAGAATGAACTTGTAGGCAATGACCTGGTTTGTCCATGATGTCTCTTTGGTTTCTGAACTCAGTGCCTTGTCCTCCCTCACCCTCCAGATGCTGCTCTGCCAGATTCATGAACTGATTAGCCCTCCTTTCATTTTCACATCAAACATTCCTAATATCCAAGATACAAACACAGGTTTCATTGGCATATTGCTGACCTTGGACTGGCTTTGGATTTGCTAGTTGGCTATAGTTTACTCCTCAAGGCTTGCCTGAAGCTTTCATTCTCTTATGTGATGGAAGGATGAGAAATGGACCTAAAGACTGGATCAATGCATGAATAGATACCTTCATCCCCCATCCAAACATACATAGAAAGGAGGTATATAGGATAAATACTCCTTAGTGAGACATGCCAGGCTAAAGTGAAGGGGAGACACATACAGAAATCCTTTAGCCCTCATATTAGAGTCTAAGGGTAGGAGACATCTTTAAATTCCTTTTAATTTGTTTAATGATTTCATTCTCTAATCTGAATGTGTCTAAATAAAAGTCAAAGTTAAATCCAATAAAACCCTTTGGACTCCTGATGTCAGGTTGAGACCCACATCTACTTTGTGAAATGGGTATTTTAGTTTATATTTTTATTTTTAGATTTTCATTGTTTTAACTTTTTCAATTACTGTTTACATTAAATATTATTTTGTATTTTCAGGTATATAGTACAGTGGTTAGACAACTGTATACTTTACAAAGTGTTCCCCTCAACATTTCCAGTGCCCACCTGATACTGGAAATGTATTACAATATGATTGACTATATTTCCTATATTGTATGTTGCATGCCTGTGACTATTTTTTAACTGCTAGTCTGTACTTCTCAATCCCTTCCCCTTTTTCACTAGTCCCCTAAACCTCCTCCCTTCTGGCAACCACCAGCTTGTTCTCTGTATGAGATGAATCTTTTAATCTATTCTGTGTTTCTATTAAAAGACAGATTAAGATAGCTACATATCTTAGAAGATCTATGATATGTCAGTGCCTTGTGCTGTAATATTTCTTCTCTTAATTTCTCTTTCCACCCTCCTCTTCTTCCTGATAATATGTATAATAAGGCAGAAATTGCCTCGCTCCCTTTTACCTTTAATATTGAAAACACCATGAGCCTGTCTCTGTATGAAGGGTGTAGCCATTATTACCTCACATAGTGCCCTCAACAAGCATCAGAAGTAAGCATTATCAGCACCATTTTACAGACAGGAAAAATGAGGCTCAGGGAGATAAACTCATGTTAGGTCACATAGCTGGTAATACAGCTGACACTCAGGTTCAGATTTCATTACAAAAGCAGCTCCACTCCATATGACTGATATGCATCAATACTATCTGTGTTTTCTTTTAAAAAGTTTGGAGAAAAAGAGAGCAAGTCCTTCATTTGGGTGAAAAAGGAATTTCATAGACCTGCATCTCAATATACTTTCAAACTAGTGAAATAATGAAAAGTCCAGGCATTCTCAGGGATTGGAATAGTTGCTGTTCACATAATCTTGTCTCTGTTTCATCAAATTTAAGTTGATTATGTCTCAAAAAAAAAAGACACTAAAGCATAAAGATGGACAATTTAACATCCTCTTTTGAGACTTGATGGCCAGTGAATGGTTTATTCTCCTCTATTGCTATGTCATAAGGACAAATATAGCTTTGATTACAAAAATGTGGTTTTATTCCTCTTTATATTCTACACAGGAAATGTATTAAGCTGTACTTAATGTGCATTTCTCTATTCAAGAGAAACGTGATCAGCAAGACACAAACAGTGTGAGCACTTGCTCACCCAAGGAGCGCTGCTCCTGTGGACTGATAGACATGTCTAGGAGAAAATGTAGCAGTTGTCTAGGCGGGATTAGAAAGGCCAGATGCTGAGAAACAATGGTCCTGTGGGTCTTGTGGATAGCTATTGGGAAGTAGATCATCAATATGCAGGTAAGGATTTTTCTAAATCACAAACACGGAAATGGCTATCTCTAGGAAATGGAATGATGTGAACATTCAGCAACTCAAGGCCAAGAGGAACTTCAGTAAAAAGAGCAAAAGCACATAAGTTGATTATATTTTGCCCACTTGGACAGACCTTTGCTTCTGAGGCTTGGCATATCTTTGGACACAGTATATCCTTTTGGTGTGTGCTTCAGGCTCAGTGGGCAGGTGTTCAGTTATCACCGTGCTGCCAGTGGATTGGGGGCTGCTTGCTGAAGGAGTCCATTGGTAGCTTCTGTGTGTCTTTCTGTCATTCTTACTAGCACGCCTCACCTTCTTCCCTCACTGCTCACCTCAGGCAGGGCTGGGCTGTGCCTCTAGCACCACCATGAACTTGGGAGGTTTGCATCTATTTTTGAAATTGTTTGTTTCAATAGTTGAAAATTTATATGCTTAAACCTTGCCAGAAGGTTATATTGGCATAATGTTTTCTTGAAAATTCTTCTTCATAATTATAACTAAAATTTATTTTCAGCTTTCCCCGGCTTATTTTGTTGGAATGCTCCCTTATTTGTTGTGAACTTGCTATTAATTCTCAATTCATGGGAGCATCAAAGTTGGTATGTCCTTTATTCATTGTTAGTTTTACAGTATTTACTATCCAGTGTGTTTCAATTCTTTTAAGCATCTTGAATGGTGGCATTGGCCATGCCAAGCAAGTGTGAGGTTCCCATAGCCCTCTAAAGCAGGAATGATGGAAAAAATTATGAATCTTCACTTTTTTCAGAGGAAGTGGGTCAGAACTATCAGTATTCCAAAATATGTAAAATCATTGCTATCCTAAACCATAATATTGTTTTAGCACCCATGATGCAGTGTGTTTCAGAAGGAGATCCTTAATTTTTCTCTATATTACATTCAGTGTCCAATAAACAATCCCTAGTACCTATACATTTGTGCTGTTAGTCATCTAAAGACTTCATTCTCACACACTGTACCAGTTGACTTTGATCTGCCTTGTTATGATAAGTAGTTTGGTGTCTGTTATAAGTTGCATTGCTAATACTGTATGAGGATCATCAGGTTCACTAAAATCCTTTTGACCTGAAATATTTCACTTATCCTATTCATCTCATTTTACTCAGCCAGTCTTTCTAAGCTTGCTTTCTTGTTTCCATTGATTTCCTCCTCTAAGTCAAAGTCCTTATAATCAGTCCTGCCAAGAAGGCGCACTCAGAGTTCACCATGTGCTGATTATAGATTGCGATATCCACCAAACAAAGTGGAATATGTTGTGAAGAGGAAATTTGTTAAGTCCTTAGGGGTGGTGTCTCATGAGACTCACTAAGCATGTGAGCCAACATGCTTTCATGATTCTCATAGTCTTTGCCTTTAAAATATTTTAAATTGTGGTAAAATATACATAACATATAATTTACCATTTTAACAATTTCATAATGGTTACAGTTCAATGGCATTGTATAACCATCACCACTATTAATCTCCAGAAAATTTTTCATCTTGAAAAATGGAAACTCTTTACCTGTTAAATAATAAGTTCTCTTTCCTCTCTCCTGACACCACTGTTCTATTTTCTGTCTCTGAATATGAATGTTCTAGGTATTTGATATAAGTGGAATCATACAATGTTTGTTCTTTTGTGACTGGTTTGTTTAACCATATCTTCAAGAGTCATCCATATTGTAGCATGTATCAGACTTCCCTTACCTTTTAAGAATGCATAGTACTCCATTGTTTGTTGATACTACATATTTTTATTGTCTGTAGTATTTCATTGTTTATTTATCAACAACGAAACTATTCCTTAGCTCAAATATTCATGTTTCATAGTTCAGGAACACAGGTCAGTAACAAACCTCCATGGAATTCAACCCAAAGAAATTCTTTACATTCCAAGACTACTTTGTACTCTGAAAGATACCAGCCTTCCTCATCTCAAAAATCTTTCGTGGAACCATGATATTTGTAGAAATCTGCATATGCCTTCTTTCTTGGCTCAGCTGCACCAAACTCAGAAAACTGTAACCTCCAGGGATACAATGATGACTCCAACAAAATGAAATGTCAGATACTTGGCCAGAAGGCCACACATCTGAGGTTTTGGCAAACCACGGGAAGACATGGTAGTTATACTCTCCCACCACCAATTTCCTTCCTGAGGGAGAAGTGGATGACCTATACTACATTTTTATCCATTCACCATTGATGACACTTATTTGGGTTGCTTCCACCTTTTGGCTATTGTGAATAATGCTGCTATGAAGATGTGTGGACAAATATATTTTCCAGTCCTTGCTTTCAAGTCTTTTGGATCTATATCCAGAAGTGAAATTGTTGGATCATATGGTGATTCTATTTTTAATTTTTCGAGAAATTGCTATGTTTTCTATAGGAGCTCCACTATTTCACATTCCCCCCAACATTTAAAATTATTTTTTCTGTATTGATTAAGGTATTGCATATGTGTCTTTATTCCCCGATTGCCCCCCCCCCCTCACATGCCCATCCCACTCATGCCCTCAATCCCCTGGTGTCTGTGTCCATTGGTTAGGCTTATATGCATTTATACAAGTCCTTTGGTTGATCTCTCCCCCTTATCCCTCCCATCACCTACCTTCCCTCTGAGATTTGACGGTCTGATCAATGCTTCTCTGTCTCTGGATCTGTTTTTGTTCATCAGTTTATGTTGTTTATTATATTCCACAAATGAGTGAGATCGTGTAATATTTATCTTTCTCTGACTGGCTTATTTCGCTTAGCATAATGCTCTCCAGTTCCATCCATGTTGTTGCAAATGGTAAGAATTCCTTCTTTTTTACTGCAGTGTGGTATTCCATTATGTAGATGTACCACAGTTTTTAATCCACTCATTTGCTAATGGGCACTTAGGCTGTTTTCAAATCTTTGCTATGGTAAATTGTGCTGCTATGAACATAAGGGTACATATATCCTTTCTGATTGGTGTTTCTAGTTTCTTGGGATATATTCCTAGAACTGAGATCACTGGGTCAAATGGAAGTTCCATTTTTAGTTTTTTGAGGAAACTCTATACTGTTCTCCATAGTGGCTGCACCAGTCTGCATTTCCATCAGCTGTGTGATGGTTCCTTTTTCTCCATATCCTCACCAACACTTGTCATTTGCTGATTTGTTGATGATAGCCATTCTCACAGGTGTGAGATGGTACCTCATTGTCATTTTGATTTTCCCACCAGCATTGCACAACAGTTCCAATTTCTCCATATCTTTACCAACACACATATTCTCTCTCTCTTTCTCTAATAGCCATCCTAGTGAATGTGAAGTGTCATCTCAATATGGTTTTGATTCATATTTCCCTAATTATTAGTGTTGTAAAGCATCTTTTCATGTACTTATTGGCTATTTGTATATTTTCTTTGGAAGAATTCTTATTTAAGTCCTTTGCCCAATTTTTAAATGAGTTGTTTGATTTTTTGGTGTTGAGTTGTAGAAGTTCTTTATAATTTATACTAGAGGCACAGTGCATGAAATTCGTGCACAGGAGGCAGGGAATGTCCCTCAGCCCAGCCTGCACCCTCTCAATCTGGAACATCCTTCTCACAATCCAGGACTGCTGACTCCAAATTGCTCACCTGCCTGCCTCCCTGATTGCCCCTAACTGCTTCTGCCTGCCAGCCTGATCACCCCCAAACCACTAATTGATGTCTAACTGCTCCCCTGCCAGCCTATTTTCCCCCAACTTCCCTCCTCTGCCAGCCTGGTCACCCCTAACTGCCCTCCCCTGCAGACTTGATTGCCCCTAACTCCCCTCCCTTGCAGATCTGGTTCCTCCCAACTGCTCTCCCCTGCTGGCCTGATCACCCACAACTACCCTCCCTTGCAGGCCTGGAACCTTTCAATGGCCCTCCCCTGCTGGCCATCTTGTGGTGGCCATCTTGTGTCCACATGGAGGCAGGATCTTTGACCACATGGGGGGAGCCTTCTTGTGTGTTGAAGTGATGGTCCATCTATAAATTACTCTTTTATTAGATAGGATAGAGGCCTGGTACATGGGTGGGGGCTAGGTGGTTTGCCCTGAGGAGTGTCCCAGATCAGGGTGGGGGTTCCCTTGGAGTTTAGGACAGCCTGGCGAGGGGCCTGTGGTGGTTTGCAGGCTGGCCATGCCCCCCAGTAACCCAAGCGAAGGCCCTGGGATCTGGGATTAATTTATGTTCTATAATTGAAACTTTATAGCCTGGAGTAGAGCCAAGCTTTCTGTTTGCTCTGTGGCGGCAGCCATTTCTGTTGGGACATTTATCTTCAATAATTGAAAAATTTTAGCCTAGAGTGGAGGCTTAGGCTGGCCAGGGCTGCAGAAGCTTGGCTCCCTCCATCGCCTGAGCAACCCTAGCCTCTGCTCTCTTCAGCTCTGTGGCTGCTGCCATTTCTGTTGGGATATATCTTCTATAATTGAAACCTTGTAGCATTGAATGGAGGCCTAGGCTAGCAAAGGCACGTGGAAAGTTTGGCTTCCTCCGTTGCCGGGGAAACTTAAGCTTCCCTCCTGCTCTCAGTGGCCATAGTCATCTTGGGTTTATTTGCATAATTTGCTCCTGATTGGCTGATGGGTGTGGTAGTAGGCATGGCTTGATAGGAGGTATGGTCAGTTTGCATATTACTCTTTTATTAGATAGGATAATTTGCAAATATGTTCTTCCATTCTATTGGTAGCCTCTTCTTGTTGCCAGTAACTTTTGATGCATAAGAGTTTTGCACTTTGATCTAATTTATTTATTTTTCTCCTTTTTCTGCCTCTGCAGCCTTTGCCTTTCAATATGAAATCTCTTCATGGTGCTTTTATTCTGGCAGAATAATCTTGGTTACTTTACTCTTATGTTAAACTTCATGTTATAGATCTTTAATTAACCTCACTACTAAACAAGCTCTCACTTTTACAGACAGTGAAGCCCAGTCTGAGTGCTGCTCCATAGGGAGGGTCAGCAAGCAAGCTGTGGGGCTAGGAGTCTCACACCCCTACGCTGACTTCTACTTATGCTTTCCTGAACTGGAGTTCTGTTTTAACAATAACATTTGATTGAGTTTGCTTGCCAGCCTCAGAGTCCCACCTTTCTCCTCATCTATTTTTTCACTATTCATTGATACTTATATTTTCTATTTGTTCAGTTAGTTTTATCTCTGTTGGTATCATCTGAAAATCAAATGAGCATACTAAATATCTTAATCTACGTCAGGATTTTTAAATTTCCTTTTCTTAAAGCAGTTGAACCCCTTTTGTGAACACAAGCTTAAGTGGGCGCTCAGTGTAGCTGATAAGAGCCTCGAGAGCAGTTACTGGTCTGTTTGGGTGCCTGGGAGGCAGAAGCTCAGCTTGCTGTGGTCCCCAGCTGAGGATTTCCCTCTGAACCTCCATAGAGGCTTTATGGACAAAAAAAACACACACAAAAAAACCCCAAACCTCCTGATGGGATGGGAACCAAGTGAATGGTTCTCAGCCATTCACTTCCCCTTCCCCAATCCTGCTTACATCAAAGCAATTCAGCCTTTGTGTGGTAAATGTATTTAGGAGTCTGGGTAACCTTCAACTTACACAACAGGGTTCTCTGCCTGAACTAGCTGTTCAAAGATCTCCAATCTATTTTACTGACCAAAATAATAACCCACATGGGGCTGAGGATTCATAGCCTTGCTAGACCTCTTCTGTTATCTCTATGTGGAGAGTGACCCAGTTTATTGATGAGCACTCCATGGAGGGAAGTTTCAAAGTCAGAGCAGACTCATCTGGTGAGGAACCAGCTTCTGAAACACACAAAACTTAATTTTGATCCATAGACATTTTAAATTAGAAGGGAACTTAGACATCACTAGCCTAGAGCTGGCAAATGCTGTTTGGTTTGCACAACATTTTAAGAATTAGTTGATAGCATTGGAAAATCAGAAATGTTTAATAAAAATCATGATTCTAGCTTTTCTTGAAAATACCAGAAGATCTGAGAACACCAGGCCCATGGTCCTGTAGAGCAGCATGAATCACTGTGGCAAGGGGCCGGGGCTTTAAAAAAATCGCAATGTCCAGTTTGCATGCCAGATAAATTAAATGATATTCTCTGTAGTTAGGACTCAGGACCTACTATATATATATTTTAAATTGTGATAAAGCTCATGATATTAAATTTACCATCTTAATAATTTTTAAGTGTACTGTTCAGTAGTGTTAAGTATATTCAATTCTGAGCAACAGATTTCTGGAACTTATTAATCTTGCAAAACTGAAATTCTATACCACCCATGTGATAGAATTTACTTTTCTTTCTGAAGCTGCATAATATTTCTTTGTATGTATATACTGCATTTTGTTTATGCTTTCAACTGTCAATGGGTATTCATAGGTTGCTTCTAATCCTAGTCATTGTGAATAATCCTGCTATGAATATGGGTATACAAATATCTTTTTAACATCCTGCTTTCAATTCTTTTGGATATATACTCAGAAGTGGGATTGCTGGGTCTTATGATATTTCTATTTTAAATTTTTTGAGGAACCTCCACACTGTTTCCATAACCATTTTACATTTCCACCCAGAGCATACAAGGGTTCTAATTTCTCTGCATCCTTGTCATTTCTCTGTCTTTTTGTTTGTTTTTTTGTTTCAATATTGGCCATTGTTGGATATGAGATTACATTTATTGTAGTTGTGATTTGCAAATTCTCTCATTTAGTGATGTCAGGCTTCTTTTTATATGTTTTATTTGCCATTTGCATATTTTCTTTGGAGAATTGTCTGTTTAAGTCCATTGCCTATTTTGAAATTATTGTTGTTTCTTTGTTGTTGAGCTACAGACGTTCCTCAGATATTCTAAATAATAAACCCCACATCAAATATATGATTTTCATATACATTCTCTTACTCATAGATTGTCTTTCACTCTGTTGATTGATTGCTTCACAGATGTTTTAAACTTGGATGTAGTTCAATTTATCTATTTTTGTAGGTTGTCTGTGCTTTTGGTGTCATATTCAAGAAATCATTGCCAAATTCTATGTCCTGGAGCTTTTCCCTTATGTTTCTTCTATCAGTTTTAGAGTTTCATATGGTTTTTTTTATAAACAGGTAAAATATAAAATTAACTGGGATATGAGATGTAATTATGATTAAGAAGAATAAGTATCATTTCCAAAATTTATAAAATAATTTTACTTAAGTGTAATTCTTTCTTTCTTTCTTTTTTTTCTTTTAGTGTGATTATTTCTTACACAAAAATAATATAACCTTGGATTTAGTGTCAACTATTCAAATTATGACATTCATAGTGACTTAAAACTTATTAAAAATTCAGCAAAGAATCTAAATTGCATCAGCTATTAGGATGATTCTTTTGTCATTTTTGTAAATATTGAAGTTAGGTCTTATAACTGAAAGTAGAAATCATTTTTATGTATCAATCTTTATGAATCCTGGTATGATGCTCTAGTTGCAGGAATTCTGACAAAAGGGTTATATTTTGTACACTTTTTAGTGACTTTTATAGCATAATCTTTACTTGTATAATTTAAAATCAAATTCACTTTTGGGCATGTGGATGTATATCTGTGAAAACCAGTTTTTCATCTTAAGATTTCATAACTATATTTGTAAATATACTTTATTTTAATGCTGAAGGCTTTATATTTTGCATATATATTTGTCTTCATATGCCTACTTCACAGTTAAGAATCAAGTCTCCTATGTTTTAAGTGTACAGTTCAGTAGTGTTAAGTATATTCAATTCTGAGCAACAGATTTCTGAAACTTTTTCATCTTGCAAAACTGCAATTCTATACCACCCATGTGATAGGATTTTCTTCTCTTTCTGAGGCTTTTAATAGTTTATGTAATAATTATATAGTATTTTATATAATATAAATATTAGGTTTTAATATTTTATGTAATATATGGATTGATTTAAACTAGTTGTAGTACTAAAATTCGTATTTTGAATGTTCATTCAGTGCCTTCACATCTTTGCCAGTACCTTTATATACTTAAAAAAAATTCTTCTCTATTTCTTCTGAAAGTGGGCTTCTTTTGCCCACTAAACAGTAAGGTAGGAGACTGATAAAGTATGATTTTTAAAGTATTGTTTTTCTCACATCTGCTTTGACTGACACTGATCTCTCAACTCTGTTGTTGTTCATAAATGTGATCATGACTGTGCTTTGACTTTTCTTCAGTCATCTCTGGCTGTTCTCTTTGGTATGTGACACGAGCCTTTGTAAATGCTTATGTTCTTCAGAAACAATGAGATTGTGTCTTCTGTCTACCTGTTCACAGCTGGCTGCTTCCAAGCAGTCAGGACATGTTCGCTGTGGTGCTATCACCCTTCCTCTGTGCATAGCTCTGTGACATGCTGCCTCAGAATTCTAAGGCCTGTTGGATAAGGGCATGCTGATCAGGCAGGTGATGCAGTTTAAAAATTGAGTACGTCACCTCTGTGAGGTCATTGGTGGCCTGACAGAGTTTTCCCACTGCATTGTTTTATGCTCTTGGAGCACAGGAGTTCCAGGCAGAACTTTATTCCAATGGATAAACATCCACACAATTATGGTGATAGCAACACTAATTATAAAGTAGCAAGGCATTAATCTATTGTCTGCTCTTCCTATGTCTGTCCCCTCAACCCACTGGGGTTTGACTTACTGCAGTGCTAGGCCAACATGTGCCTTTTCCTTAGACCCATATTCTGGACACCAGGGCAGCTCTGAGCTCTGGGCTCCATAGTCAGTCTTAATCAATGGTTCTTAAACTTCTTGAGGTTATGAATTCCACTGTGAATCCAGTGATAAACATGGACTCTCTCTAGGCGAAATAAACTTAAGCACATAGAATATTTTAGAAATCATTTCAGTATTCTCATAGATTGCCCTGAAGTTTCATTCTAGGGCCTTCTAAGGACAGCTAACCTTTGCTGTTTGATTACCATGCTTAGTACTATGGGAGCCATGTTACCTGAATCATCTCAATCCCTACAATGACATGATAAGCCAGATTCTATTTTATATAATTCTGTAAGATGAGAAAATGGAGGCATAGAGAAAGTCAGTAGCTAGGTTACACAGGAAGGAAGCAGAGGAGCTGGGATTAACACCGAGGCAGTCTGATGCTGGAGCTGGAGACCCAAGACCTCAGTTTGAGAACTCTTGTTTGGAGAATTTAATTTGGTTCTAGGCTGAATTCTAATCCGGAGAAGCATCAGGACTATTGGACAATTATAAGAGCTCTTAGTTACCAAAGAACTCAATGATGTGGCCCATAGATCCGCAGCTTTGACATCACCCAAGAATGTATCAGAAATGCAAAATCTCAGATCTCACTCAAGAACTACAGTTTTAATAAGACCTTCCAAGATATTTGTATGCATATCATAGTTTGAGAAATATTCGTTTAGATCACTCAGCATCAGAAACTTTGACAGCCTTTGAAAACATTTTGAGCTTCAAATTAAATTTTTGGTAACTTTTGACAATATTGATGATGGTTCCTAATAATGTGACTGGTAATGATGGTGTTGGGGGGAAGGTGGTACAGAGAGAGGCAGAGTCAGCACTATGAATATATGTGAGAACAACATATTGGCATCTTGTAGGTCCCCCTGCTCTGAATTGCTAGTAACTGTAAGGCCTATTTAGAATGTTCCTTTAAAATTACAACATTCTACAATTGAGAAATAAATTTATGAAATGCCATTCTCAGTTAACTTCATGCCTTCCAGCAGCGCAGGGCAATTCTGGGTAGTACAAGGCTATGGATAGCCATCAAAGCTTCAGAAAAAAAGACTTTAATCTCTTTTGCCTATTTCCCACCAGGCACTATTTCCATGGTAGCTCTTTAAGAACCAGTGGGGATGTTCATACCTTGGAGCAGGTGTCCTCTGAGCTGATTGCTTACTGTGCCCATCCCTGACACCCTTGCTAAATGACTTTTTTTTTTTACCTCAAATGTTGGCTATTCACTTAGTTCCCCCCTTAACTTTGGTACCAGTGCCTCCTCTGACTGAATTTCCTCTTGAATTGTTACCGTCTTCAACTAGGTTTGTAAGTAGCCCCTTTCTTGTTTTTGAAATTTAGTAAATTGAATTTCCCATGGCCAAAGGATGGTATATCCCTAACTGGGGCTTTTTCTTTTTAAACTACCAAGTAATAGTCCCCACACTCTCCTCCTGTAGGACTATCTTTTATCCCTGAAAGTTGTCATTATGACTAATTAATTCACAGGCTCACAGAAAAGAACCTTTTAAAAATCTTTATAGGTAAATTCTGGAATATAAGACCATTCTGTGGAATAGTGGGGTCAAATTAGTTAAATGCTCTCACAGTCTTGCATTCTCTGTGAGCACTTGAAACCAGCAAAGGTTCTGTAGCTCATTTTAGTAGGTTCTGGGATTAATAGTGGACTTTGGTGATGACGAGTGGAGGGAGTGTTATTTGAATAGTAAGAAAGCTAAGTATACTCTTCTAGCTGAGCAGAAAGTGTGAAATCTATTTAGAGGTGTAACTATCAGCTGAAAATGAAGTCTCTTAAAACAAGCAAAAGAGGCACTGCTAATAATTTTGGTTCCTGTACCAAGAGTGCTTTATGAAAATGGTGCTAAAAGTTCCCCCTCTTGAATTTCATTCCATTATAGTTTAAACTATGGTACAGTTTCTTCAAGTAATATGCTACAGAGGACACAAAGTTTCAGCATGTTTAATATGGGAGTTTACTAAAAAACAGTTGAGTTAACTAAACTAAAAAACCCACACAAGATCAAAATCAGACATTAATATGATTACCACTGAGGTTGGCATTTACTAGTAGCCTGAGAATAGTATTGCCTAAGATACAAGGCATGCACATCGTGGACTTTAGACAAACACATATACATTTAATATGTGGGTCCCACAAACCATGAGAATTTTGCTTTTCCTTCAATTACTTAATGAAACAAGTAATGACTGGAAGAGTAAGCAATGTGTAAACTCTTTAGATGGGGACTATTTCAGGGTGAGGTATGGATACAGTAAGGTGTCTTGATGTATAGATGAATATTCCAATAATTAACCACTGCCCAAAAAATCAGAGCTAACAGCTACTTGCCACAGAAATTAGAGGAACTACTGAAAACCTTGGAGATGTTAATGTGCCAAACATTTTGAAAAGTTTACTCAATGGAAGACAGTAAATTATGTTTACTAACAGTACCTGGGAATGTTTCCTCATTGGGAAATAGCTTACATAATTAAACTAAATTCAATTAATTCAACTCTGTTTAGCCCCCAAGAAGAGTTAAGTCACTATAAATATCACTTTCCTAAAACTTAGGATAATTCAAGGTTGCCTTCAGAAACAAAGTGGGGCCATCTATTTGTTACCTGCTGATGTTTTACTAGTGATCATGTCATTCAGATTTCTATAGGCAATATTCTTACACCAGGGGAAAATAGTCCAGACTGTAGTTCAACATTTCTTGGCATCTTTGAAAAATGTAGTAATCAGTGAAGTTGTCAAATGCGGTAATTAAAGCTCCCTGTGTGACTCCTTTGCAAATGCAAATTACCATCACTAGTATCATTTATGAGGAAAGGTTAAAGTGAGTTAGCATTTAGACTATTAATTTACAAGAAAGAGAAGATCTTGCCAATGAATCAAATAAAGTGTTTATTTAATTTATTTGCTGTTTTGGCTTGTGATTCAGACTGTAGGCAGTACTCACATTGCCAGGGAGATCCTTGTATTGTTTTCTCTAGATCACTGAAGCTCTCATTTACATTGTGAAGGGTCTGAAAAATAATGATGGCAATTTTGTGCTTTGTCGCAAATGCCACATAAATTTATACTGGTGACATTCTGAAGGGGATGTCATGAAAATAAACTGTCTCTGATTTTTCTTATACTGATCTGTCAGTGGCCTTGAAATTGAGAAAAATTTGGTTTGAATGAGGAGAAGCTGGAGAAGGTGACTGGGGACCAGGAACAAGGAAACATAAAACACCAGCAAGTCAGAGAGATGGAAGGGCAGTAACATTTTAATGGAAGAAAGTCTGAGAAAAGGAGTTAGAGAAACAAAGATAAATGGACAGAAAAATAATATTTGTTGTCAATTTTTTCATGAGGATTCAAACTTTAAAAAAAGTATTTTTCTTTTTTCAAGCTAATATTTGTAAGTACTTCTTTTGCGCTAGGCACTGTACTAAATGCTTATTTTTTATTTTATTACATTTTATTATTATGAACCCATTAGAAAATAGTAAAGCTAATAAATAGTGATTAAGTGTGTGAGCCCTAGGGCTTGATTGTCTGGGGCTTGATTATCTGAAGTGCCACTTGCTCTGTGATTTTGTGCACAGGAACCTTTCTGTACCCAGGTTACTTCCTCTGTAAAATGGTGATAATACTAGCATATAACTCATACGTTATTGTGAGGGTTAGTAGGTGAATTTATATGTATATATATATATATATGTGTGTATACATATGAATATGTATGTATGTATATGATATGGTATATATAAAGTATTAAAACAGAATCTACATATGGAAGATCTCAATAAAGGTTGGCTATTGTGATTATTTTTATTAACATTCCCATTTAATATTTGAGGCTCAGAAAAGTCACGACAGAGTCTTAAGATGTCTCCACTAGTTTCAAACCCAGGTGAATCCAATGCTTTTAATCCATATGCCATAAGGTGACAAAAGACCTACTCTATAACTCCAACAGTAACTGACTCTTTTTATGAGTTACTTAAACTCTCTGATTTCCCTTAAAAATACCCATAAAGCAGATCATATGACAAGAGTTTGATGAATGGTTTCCCTGGTATGTGACTTTTCTGATGTATATAATAACTATTTATTAATTATCTATTGTAACCAAATCTAATAAAGCAAAGAAGGCATGCAATTGGTTAGGAGCAAAACAGGGAAGGAAGGAAGCCACTGCAAGGGTACATTTTAAGGAGATGGCTGGGGCAACGGGGGCTCAGTGCTGCCAAGGCCCCAATGGAGCAGTACAGGATGTGCCTCAGCATTACCTTCAGGGATGAGAAAGGGGAGTGCTTACTTACCAATTCCTATCTGTGTTGATCAAGGATTGTTGCGGGTTTGCACATGACCAGCTTAGCTCAGAATCTCAGTGGGTAGAGGAGCCTGGGGCAGAAAGCAAGGGAAAGATAGCCGAGGTGTGTCAGAGGTTATATTTCATGCCACAGCTGATCACTACAGCCACCCGAGCAAAGGAATGGGCCACAGTATTGCACTGTGTTTGATGCATTACCCTTACTTCAGTATACACATGGATGACATAAAGTATTAGTTCCACGTTTATGTATATAAAATTTCTGTAAATAGCACTGTTATTGAGTAGATTAAATGAAAGGTGTGTGAAAGTGCTCAGAAATATATAAATCATGTAGAGTAGAGCACTATACATATTATATTGAGATATCCAGAGGTGAAGATCAACAGTGGTTGAACAATTTTTTTAAACCAATCTAAGGCTACTCTTAAAGTCAATGCCATTATCATTTTACTATATAACTTTATCTGAAAATTGCCTTAGGAACCCAACAGGGCATACATGACTGATTTCTAAATTGTTTTTTGACTTGACCTTTTAGGTTGGTAATGTCTAAACCATTCATCTGTCCAATATCTCATCATTTGGCTACTTGCTATCTTGGATGCTATATCCCTACTATTCTGAGATCAAAATTAAATAGAACAGAATAAAAATTCATCCCAACTAGGTTAAAAGCTGAGCCTGTTTGGCACTTCTGATACTTAGTGGAAATCAATCTGTGTTCTACATTCAGAACTAAAATACAGTTTTGAAATATTTAATTTTCAATGTTCTCTTTCTATTTCATGTTTGAATTCTCACTCTTTATATACCTGCAGTGGGATGTTGGTCAAATTATACCTATAACTTGTATGGCCTCCAATTTTCTCATTGCAAAATTGGGGAAATATTAATATTTAATCCACTGAACTATTATGAGGATGACTGTGATGTGCTTGGAAGAGTTCCTCCAAGATAAAAGCATTCAATCTGTGCTAGCTGCTCTTTTATTATTATCATTAATACTTGTTTTGGCAAAGATCTGTAGCTTTATTTTTTGTGTGTTTAAATATAGTGGTTATTTCTATTAACCTAACATTCCATATGCAATATATGGCTCTGAGAATCATCTTGATGTTCTGCTGAGATGTAAGTTTAAGAACTTTGTCCCTCTCAGGAACCCTGTGACATCATGAAAGCACATAATCTTTGTAAGGTTGATTTTCTAAACAGAAAATTGATAGCCCTGTCCATAACTGATTTATAAGCAATTTGAAAATGACAAGTAACTTGGAAAGGAGTAATTATTTTGATGATAATACTGCATATTTATAGAGTAGTTCTCCCTAAAAGAGCTGAGCCTTCCTGGTATGACTCAGTAGTTGAGCATTGACCCATGAACCAAGAGGTTGCTGGTCCCTTGTCGGGGCACATGCTGGGGTTATGGACTTGATCCCCAGTAGGGGGTGTACAGGGAGGCCACTGATACATGATTCTCTCTTATTGATGTTTCTCTATTTTTCTCTCCCTTCCTCTCTAAAAATAAATACAAACATATTAAAATATATTTTTTTAAAGAGCATCAAGTGACTTGTGTTCTTATTCCATGCACTTCATAAGTACCCTGTGAAGGAGATGTGGGCACACATAGAAAGTGTCTCTGCAACAGATGTCTATCTCATAGACTTAAAGAATGTAAGTATAGTGCAGTATAACAAAGACTATGACTCCATTTTTTGATGATTGACTGCTAACATCTCGAGTCTCACTCTCCCTCCTTCCCCTTCAGTCCCACTTGTAGACAAACTGATGAGAAAGTTTGTCTGCTTCCTCATCTGGTGCTGATAAGAAAGTCAAACCACACATGCACCTGCCTGTGTACAGGAGCCCTCATGCCAACCTCACCCTTGCATCAACATAAACCCATGCCAGTCTTGCAAGCCACTTTCAGACCAGCTTGAGAAGACTGCCTTGCTCTCAGAAAGCCTGCTTATGTAAGTATGTAGTACTTATGCCACAATATTTAACCTTAATCTAATAGCAGATAAAAATTCAATATAGAGTGTGGGGAATAGTATAAGATAACTGTTCTGAATTTCTCAATGTCAGGAAAACAAAAATTATACCTATAACTTCTATGGCTACTCGAACTATTAGTTATATGGCTATAACTGCTATTGGAACTAATATAAAAATTTAGCAAAGTTGTTAGACACATCAACCAATAAAAATACTTGCTCTACAGTCTATATAATAAAAACCTAGTGCTAGTCTGGAAGATATTAAAGATATTAAAAGGGATATAACCCAATGAAAAGTGTGAGCCTTGATTTGATTCTATATTGAAAGAGTAAAACAATTTTAAAGGACAAATTGGTCAATTGGGGAAATTTGAATGTGAATATATGAAAATGATATTGTAGTTATATAGGACAACACTCTTATTTTTACCAGAATTGTGGTGTTTAGAGATTTACTGTCATGGTATCTATAACTTATTTTTTAATGTTTCAGTAAATAAGTATATATATAGACATATACATATTAAAAGATTTTTTAAATATATATGCATACACACACATATTCTAGAGGCATGGTGCACAAAATTCATGCACAGGGGGTGTCCCTCAGCCTGACCTGCACCCACTCCAATTTGGGACCCCTTGAGGGATGTCCGACTGCCCATTTAGGCCTAAACGGGCAGTCGGACATCCCTCTCACAATCCAAGACTGCTGGCTCCCAACTGCTTGCCTGCCTGCCTTCCAGATTCACTCTAACTGCTTCTGCCTGCCAGCCTGATTGATGCTTGACTGCTCTTCTGCTAGCCTTTTTGCCCATAACTGCCTTCCCCTGCAGGCCTGGTCACCCCTAACTGTCCTGCCCTGCAGGCCTGTTCCCCCCCCAAAAAATGTTCTCCCTTGCAGGCGTGGGTCCCCCGCCCCAACTGCCCTTCCCTGAAGGCCCGGTCACCCCCAACTTCCCTTTTCTGCTGGTCTGGTCGCACCTAACTGCCCTCCCCTGCAGGCTTAATTGCCCCCAACTGCCCTCCCTTGCAAGCCTGATCCCTCCCAACTGCTCTCACCTGCTGGCCATCTTGTGTCCACATGGGGGCAGGATCTTTGACCACATGGGGACAGCCATCTTGTATATTAGAGTGATGGTCAATCTGTGTGTCATTCTTTTATCAGACAGAATAGAGGCCTGGTGAATGGGTGGGGGCCAGCAAGTTTGCCCTGAAAGGTGTCGCAGAATAGACTGGGTGTTCCCTTGGAGCATGGGGTGGCCTAGGTGAGGGTCCTGTGGTGGTTTGCAGGCCGCCGTGTCCCCTGGCGACCCAAACAGAGGCCCTGGGATCTGGGATTAATTTTTGTTCTACAATTGAAACTTTGTAGCCTGGAGCAGAGCCAAGCCTTCTGTTCACTCATTGGTGGCAGTCATTTCTGGTGGGATTTATTTATCTTCTGTACTTGAAACTTTGTAGCCTGGAGTGGAGGCCTATGCCAACCAGGGCTACAGAAGCTTGGCTTCTTCCAGTGCCGCAGGCAACCGTAGCCTGCTGATCTCTCCAGCTCTGTGGCTGCTGCCATTTCTGTTGGGATTATGTATCTTCTATCATTGAAACTTTGTAGCATTGAGTGGAGGCCTAGGCCAGCAAGGGTGGCAGGGAAGCTTGGCTTCCTCCATTGCCAGGGAAACCCAAGCCTCCTTCCTGCTTTCTGTGGCCACAGCCATCTTGGTTGGGTTTATTTGCATATCCACTGCTGATTGGCTTGTGGGTGTGGCTTTTGGGCATGGCTTGTGGGCATGGCTTGTGGGTGTAGTGAAGGTATGGTTAATTTGCATATTACTTTCATTAGATAGGATGGTATTCTTATATAAAAAATGATTAGCCCAGATATAGAAAGAAGAGAAAAAAATAAAAATGTTAATATCTTGATGATTTTAGGTAAATAGTATTTATTGTTCTCTTCTTTCAACTGTTTTGTAGATTAAAATATTTTTAAATAAAAAAATCAGATGAAAAGCCCCTAAACAAGCAGCAATAAAACAATAATAAAAACAACAAAGGAACTTCAGAGGAATGCTGATACCACCCAAATCTGAAAGCTTAATAGATTTAAACAGGATGTAATATTTGTACCTGATAATTATTCTTAATGAATAAAAGAAATAGCAACTACTATGATGTCAAAAGACCTATAGCACAGCACCCATGTTCATGAATCAATTTTCTTTTTCTCCATCTCTAGCATCTATTTACCCTGAAAGCAGAATATGTGCTCTCAGTCAACAAGGACAAATAGACAACTGATGTGGAAATCAAAAGATTTATGGCTGCTGCAAGTCCCCATATGTGGTACCTCATTAATACCAGATTTAATTTGAGAGCGTCATGCTTGAACTGCCAATGAACCCTGACTTGTGTGATTGGAGAGCCACTGGCAAGACTCACCTGTGATTAACATCTCTTTGCTCAAGTAAGAACAACTGCTTGAGGATGACATATCTGACTTGTTCAACTTATTGCTATTACATCTAAAAACAATGGTAATTCCTCATCCTGCTCCTATGCCCTGAGAAAATAATTGGCATACTCATTATCTTTTAAGAGTCTGAAGCAATTTATCTATTAATACTGTAGTCAAATTAATACTTGCCCAGCTCTCTCTGACTTTGTAATGTCTTTCTACAATTCATTATTGTGTTGCCCTTTGCCAAATATTTTTCTCTTTCTGAGGTACTTTTTTAAAGATGAAAACTAATTTTTCTTTTCTCCTGCTGAAAAACTCTCTGTATGAAGAGGGATTGCCAGTCAGTGTTATATTATGAACTCAGGGTAAAACACAATTGTAAAAGAATTTTCCAGAATTGCATATTCATCCTCAGCCTATGTGAGATGCAACTATCACAATTATATTTCCAGTTTGTTCACATTATAATGTAGCAGATTTTTTAAAATTTCTTTATTGATTAAGGTATTACATATGTGTCCTCATCCTCCATTACCCCTTCCAACACCCCCCCACCACCACCACTCATGCCCTCACCTCCCTGGTGTCCAGGTCCATTTATTAGGCATATATGCATGCATACAAGTTCTTTGGTTGATCTCTTCTTCTTACCCCCTGCCCCCACCTTCCCTCTGAGGTTTGACAGTCAATGCTTCTCTGTCTCTGGATCTGTTTTTGTTAATCAGTTTATGTTGTTCATTATATTCCATAAATGAGTGAGATCATGTGATACTTATCTTTCTTTGATTGACTTATTTCACTTAGCATAATGCTTTCCACTTCCATCCATGCTCTAGTTTGAAGCCACCATTTCCTTCTTCTTCCTCTTCTTAAAGAATACCTTTCAGCATTTCATATAATACTGGTTTGGTGTTGAGGAACTCCTTTAGCTTCTTCCTATCTGTGATGCTCTTTATCTGACTTTCAATTCTGAATGATAGCTTTGCTGGGTAGAGTAATCTTGGTTGTAGGTTCTTGCTATTCATCACTTTGAAAATTTCTTGCCACTCCCATCTGGCCTGCATAATTTCTGTTGAGAAATCAGCTGGAAATCGTATGGGTGGCTCCCTTGTAGGAAATTAAGTATTTTTCTCTTGCTACTTTTATATTTTTTTATATTTTAATCCTTATTGTTCAGTTTATTAATTACATTGTCCCCCCTTTTTTTTCACCTATAGCTCCCCTCTATCTGGTACCCATCCCACCTTCTTCCCTTTCCTGCCCCCACTGTCCTCTTCCATAGGTGTATGATTTTTGTCCAGTCTCTTGCTATACCTCCTACACCCATTTTCTCCCCAAGAATTGTCAGTCCATTCCCTCTCTATGCCCATAATTCTGTTATATTCACCAGTTTATCCTGTTCATCAGACTTTTAATTCACTTGATTTTTAGGTTCATTTGTTGATAGATGTGTATTTGTTGTTCATAATTTATATTTTTACCTTTTTCTTCTTCCTCTTCTTAAAGAATGTCTTTCAGCATTTCATATAATATTGATTTGGTGGTGATGAACTCCTTTAGCTTTTTCTTATCTGTGAAGCACTTTATCTGACCTTCAATTCTGAATGATAGTTTTGCTGGATAGAGTAATCTTGGTTGTAGATTCTTGCTATTCATCACTTTGAATATTTCTTGCCACTCCCGTCTGGCCTGCATAGTTTCTGTTGAGAAATCCGCTGACAATTGTATGGGTTCTCCCTTATAGGCAACTAAGTGTTTTTCTCTTGCAGCTTTTAATATTCTCTCCTTGTCTTTTGCTCTTGGCATTTTAATTATGATGTGTCTTGGTGTGGTCCTCTTTAGATTCCCATAGTTTGGGGTTCTGTGTGCTTCTTGGAGTTTTAATTCAATTTGTTTCACCAAGTGGGGGAAGTTTTCGGTCACTATTTCTTCAAATAGGTTTTCATTACCTTGCTCCCTCTCTTTTTCTAGCACCCCTATAATTCGGATGTTGGTATGCTTGAGGTTGTCCCAGAGGCTCCTTACACTATCTTCAATTTTTTTGGATCTTTTTGCATCTGGATTTTCTGGCTGAGTGGATTTTGCTTCTTTGTATTTCAAATTTTTGACTTCATTCTTATGGTCCTCTAGACTGCTTTTAGGTCTTTGTATAATATTTTTTATTTCATACAGTGTATGCTTACTTTCTCGTTGGTCCTTTTTCATATGCTCAAGGGTCTCCTTCATACCCTCGAGGGTCTTGTTCATATCCTCAAAGGTCTCATTCATATCCTCGAATGTCTCGTTCGTATCCTCAAAGGTCTCATTAAATTCATTGGCCTTTTCTAGTCGCCTCTTGAAAAACCTTATAACCGTGGTTTTGAACTCTATGTCCAGTCGTTTTTTCCCCCTCCATTTCTTTCACATGTGATTTCTGTCCATGTCTCTGCATTATGGCTGCTTCCCTGAGTTGGTCAATTAGGTTTGTGTGGTAGATGTCCTCTAAGGGACAGTGGCTCAGCCTCCCCTGAGGTGGATACTCTTGGTGCAGCCCTTTATGGGTTTCACAGTCTTGTTGAAGTTAAGCCTAAATTATTGTTGTTAGCACTAGGAGGGTTTGCCATGCTGGTCAATTGGCTGTGGTAAGGTTGGATGGGTGGAGTCTCCAGGCTGAGCAGGCAGCCTTGATTTCCCATCAGCTCTGCCCTAGGTGGACCCTGGGTCTCTGTGCCTGGTGGTAATGGCTGCAGGCACCTCTGAGAGAAAGCTGCTACTGAGCTCTACCTGCTGCTGGACAATTCAGCCTCTCCCCAAATGAGTCTGCACATCCAAATTCTCACCCAGGGTTGTAAAACAATGCAGTCCGGTGGTTTCCCTTTTTTCTTTTTTTTTTTCTCCCGAACGAGAGAGCAAGTCACGAGTCCTGTCTGCGTGCTCTCACACTTCTGCACCTCCCAAGTTTATATGCCCTCTCTGCAATGTGTTTCCTCCAGTTTCACCCTGTATGAGTGTGGGTTCCCTGGTTCTCTCCCGGAACTGGGGAATCAGTACAATGGGATGCCTTTGTCTCCCTCCCCATTTGAGAAAATCAGCCAGGTATCCAGCTGCCCGCCCTTTTCACTTGTGCGCAGTTCTGAACCTCTGACTCTGCACATATCCTCAACTCTGCCCTCCGCCGCTCCCCTGAGTCACAGTGTCCTATCTTTACTTTTATTGGTGGAATTTCCACTCAGCTAGCTTTCCGGTGATTCTGGATGATGTTCGTTCTGTCGTTAAGTTATAGTTTTGAAATTGTTGTGTGGGGCAGCAAGATAAGTGTTTACCTATGCTGCCATCTTGGTTCCTCCCTATTCTCTCTTGCTGTTTTTAATATTCTATCTTTATCTTTAGTTCTTGGCATTTTAATTATGATGTGTCTTGATGTGGTCTTCTTAGGATTTATTTTGTTTGGGGTTCTGTGCACTTCCTGGACTTGTAAGTCTATTTCTTTCATCAGATGGGGGAAGTTTTCAGTCATTATTTCTTCAAATATGTTTTCAGTATCTGCTCTCTCTTATTCTGGCACCCCCATAATTGTGATGTATGTACACTTGAAGTTGTCCTGGAGGCTTTTACACTATCCTCAAATTTTTTATTCTTTTTTTTCTTTTTGCTTTTCTGGTTGAGTGTTTTTTGCCTCTTGGTATTTCAAATCTTTGACTTGATTCTTGCATTCCTATAGTCTGATGTTGGGTCTCTGTAAAACATTTTTTATTTCAGTCAGTGTATATTTAATTTCTAGTTGGTCCTTTTCCATATCCTTGAGGGTCTCGCTGAATTTATTAGCCTTTTCTAGGAACCTCTTGAAAAACCTTATACCATGGTTTTGAACTCTATATCCAGTCATTTGTTTCCCTCCATTTCTTTCATTTGTGATCTGTTTCTTTGTCTCTGCATTTTTGCTGCTTCCCTGAATTGGTAGGGTAGCTTTGTGTGCTAGATGTCTCAACCTTTCCTGTTACCTGAGGTGGACACTCTTGGTGCACCCTTTTTTTGACTGTGTACATCCTTGTTGCAATTAAGTATTGATTGCTGTTGTTATCACTGGGAGGAATTGACATCCAGGCCAATTGGTTGTGAGGCTCAGCTGTGCTTACTCTGGGAGACAGCCTTATGTAACAAGACTTGGAAAATTGCACAAGCCTCTGTGCTCAGCTTGGATAGTGTAGATTTTCAGGTTGGAGCCGACAACCTTGGCTTCCAGTCAGCCCTGTCCCATGAGATTCATGGGTCTCAGTGTCTGCATTAATCACTGCAAACACCTCTGAGAGAACGGCACCCTCGACTTTTGCCTGTGGCCAAACAGTCCAGTCTTCCTCTCATTGAATTCAGACTCCCAGATTTTTGCCCTGCACTGGGGTTCCGTGCAGTCAGAACTGCGTTTCAGCGCCTTCTGGAGCTCCTGTCTCCCTCCCACCAGATCAAGCCAGAGGCACAGTCAACAGTCTGTCCTCTTTACGCCCACTCGTGCACGTGCCTCCAGACCTCTGCCTTTGGCTGTTCCCCAGAAATTCTGCCTTACAGTCCAGATTCCCCCCGTATGAGCCTGGGTCCTCCAGGTCTTGCCCAGAATTGGGGTTCATGCAGTCAGAACGGGAGTTTAACACAATCTGGAGCTTTTGTCTCCTTCCTGCTAGAGCATGCCAGCCAGGCACTCAGACGCCCTGTCCTCTTCGCACGCATGTGTGTCTATGTACCTCAGGCTTTGTAGCTGCTCTGATTCTCCTTGTGCATTTCTGTTTCCTTCTAGTTGTAGAATTTACAGTCAGCTAGCTTTCATGTGGTTCTGAATGATGTTTTTTTTGTCTTTTAGATGTATTTTTGAAATTGTTGTGCAAGGCAGCAGTTTAGGTGTTTACCTATGCTATGCTGCCATCTTGGTTTCTCCTCTGTACCAGATTTGTTTTTTAACTTTCTTGCTTGCTTTTTAGTGTTTCTTGGATGTTAGTCTCTATTTTACCACAAATCATTTCTCCATGGTAGAGAACATAGCTTGCTCTACATAAAGATGGAAATCCATATTAATGGACTCAGTGAATTTAAACGATGTGAGTTTTGGTACATACCTTTTAATTATAAGTACACCCCAAATATTGTCTGAGACATGCTTATCTTATATAATAAAAGCCTAATATGCTAACTGTCTGGTTGACCATTCGGTGGTTCAACCAATCAAAGCATAATATACTAATGATATGCTAAGACCACTCAACAGCTCTCTATGATGTGCACTGACCACCAGGGGCAGACAACTGACCAGTCAACCAGTCACCATGATGTGCACTGACCACCACGGGGCAGATGCTCCAACTGGTAGGCTAGCTTGCTGCTGGGGTCTGGCTGATTGGGACTGAGCAAGACAGGCCAGACACACCCTGGAGCCCTCCTGTGGTCTCTCCCAGGCTGGCCAACCTCCCATGTCCCTTCCTGGCCCCAGTTGTATACCCGGTGGGGTCTTTCAGTCTGGTCTGCACCCTCTGGCAATCTGGGACCCCTCAGGGGATATTGAAGAGCCATTTTGGCCTAATCCCACAGGCCAGGCAGAGAGACCCCACTGGTGCACAAATTCGTCCACTGGGCTTTTAGTACAAAAATAATATCCATTGTTTATCTAAAATTCAAATTTACTGGGCATCCTTTGTATTTTCTAAATTTGGCAACCCAACCAAAGCAGATCTTCATAGCCACCACGTCAGTTTGCAGGAATCTGGCCATATCTCCCAGAGCTTAAAGGGAAAATAGAACTCCTGAGGAACAGTAATCATCTTGTTTTCCCAGTGCACTTCCTTTTGTATCCCAGGGTGAAAAAAATAACCCTTGTGTGAATACAGTTACCCTATTAGCTGATGACCGATTCTTTGCTATGATAGCTTTATTTTTGTGAATTTGCTAGGTAGTACACTGACCTGGAAGACAGAAGTTTCTGTTGCATAGATTTCAAGACACAGAAGCTGGGTTTTTGACAAGGATCCACCATAGCTAGTATTGTATCTCCTCATAATGGCCTTACCATATGTATATAATTTTAATATGTAATGAGCATAACATTAGCCTCATAGGATTTTAGTTGACATGAAATGAGGTCATTTACGTGAAACCACACCATAGGTATGAATTTTTATTGAGTCAGAAGCTAAAACTAAGATCACACTAAGAAGTATTTGTAAAATTTGGGCTAATTTTGGCATTCAATCATTTTCTAGAAATTTATTCTTTTAATCTAGTTTTAAAAATGCATTAGTATAATGATATCTCACTGTTCCTTAATGGATGATATTATGATTGTTTACCTAAAATAACTAATAGAATCTAGAGTGAAGCTATTAGAACCAATATAAGAGGTTAGATAAGTTGTTGGACACATCAATCAACAAAAGTCAAATTTCCCTATACCAGCAATAATCACTCAAAAGCCTCCAGAAAAATAATATTCCACTTATAATTACAGTACAACTATAAAATATTTAGTAGTTGAAGTAACATCAACTATGTAAGATCCTCATGGAGAAACCTGACAAATTATACTTTTCAAAAATATAAAATCATGCTTTTCCCGCAAATATAAAATGAACATGTGTCAAGGATTTTAAAATCATTAATTAAGGAGGGAATAAAGTGTTATGGTTAGTTCAAAGAGCACTTAAGAAGCCAGGGATTTATAGGCAATTTAACAGAGAAGTATTAGAATAAGATTGCTGAATTAGTTATAAAAAGAATTTTCCACAAACCATAAATCTTTAGTGTTATCCGTTTCACCAAACACAAAATTATTTGCATCTACTGGACAAAATTCTAGAAGTTAACATATAACCTCACTATGTACGAGACCTTTTATTAATAGTCAGCAATGAGAGAAACTGAGCACATTCATAGCAATTCTTGTGTGCTCTGTGCCCACCTTATGATGTTGAAGGATGTGCTACTGCCTCTGGGAACTTATTTCCAAGTTTCAAATAATTTTCCTGACACACTTTAAAATTCTAGTAAAGGACATAAAAGATGATCTGAACAAATAGAGTGGTATTTCATGCTCTTGGATAGGATGAATTCATATTACAAAGATGTAGATATTCTGCAGTATATAAGGGAAATGCAATTTCAATCAAAATTCCAGTTATTTTAGAGAAACCACTAAACTTGCTGTAAAATTTATAGAGAGGAATGAAGTCCATGGATGTCTGTTGCTTAAATAGAAGTCATAAAGATGGAGAGCTTGCCCTGTCAGACATAAGACATATTATAAGGCTGGAGTTATAAAAGCAACAAGCTTTTGGTGAAAATCAGATAAAAAGAGTAAATGGAAGAAAATAACACACTCAGAAAAAAAACTAATGTTCTCATGGGAATTTCATAAACTCTAAAGAAATTACCACAAATCAATGGAAATTGTTTAGTTGAAGTATTTGGGGGAAATCGGCTCACTATATGTAGAAAATTAAATTGGATCTCTACCTAAGCCCCCATAAAGGTGGTCTCTAGATAAATCTAAGTTGGAAAGGAAAGAAATTTACAGCTGATAGAAAAAATGTCTAAGGTATTTTTTTATAATTTAGGAATGGGAAAACACTTCAAAATATTCAGAAGAAACAACAAAGCAGAAGATTAAAAAATATAATTACATAAAAATTAAAACTTTCATTCATGAAGAATTCTATGGGCCAAATGAATAGATGACTAAATGGGAGAAGGTATTTTCAATGTTTAAAACTAACAAGGGATTAATAATTACAAAGGAATTTCTGCACATTGACAAGTTAGTTACTGTAGCAGGAAAATAGGTAAAGAATATGAACAAGTGATTTGTAGACAAGAAATGTATCAAAACCAACAAGCATATGAAGGCATAGTAAATAAAGGTAATAAAGACATACAGGTTAAATTAACAATATTAAATTGGCAAAAAGTAGAAATCTGGATAATGCTGAGTGTTGTCAGGGAAGCAGGTATGCAGGAAGTTTCATGGAGAAGCAGGTGGGTACAGCAATGGCATGAGGCAGGCAAATTAAGAATGCACATATACTAGGACCTGGAAATTCTGTTCCTGAGAATTTATCCCAAAGAAAATTTCAAACATGCTTATAGAATTAAATATATAAAGATATTTATTGCAAGGCTGTTTACAATGGTGGGAGTTAGTGGCAGTTTGGGTAAATAGGCAAGATTTGAAGGAAACGTACTTTGGATTACTAAGCAGCTTTCCAAGGAACACAGCTCATGTATACATAAAAATAAGACTGGATCTTAAAAAAATAGTGCTTAGTCTAAAAAAGGTAGAAACAGAATGAGATCTATAAGGACTTTCATAGTTTAAAATAAATGCCAATAAAATCACACATCACATTTTTTAGTACTTCAAAATAAAAATGAATAAACACAATAGAATGGTTACTTTGGAGATGAGTATAAAATGGAATAAATGAACATTAAAACTAGAGAGTCTCACTTGGATCAATGATGATAATGTGCCTTGAACTGAGAAGCATTATTAATTCAGTCCTGTATATCTGATGAAAAATAAAATAAAATAAACCCATAACCATGCACTGGAGGAACCAAAGTATGCATTGCTATTGAATAAGTATGCCTTGCTTACTTCTTTCCTCTGTTTAAATTTACCACCATGATTGCCTTGTGGGGGTATGGCCCATATGGGATGCTATTGTGGGCTGGCTTAGGGTTTTCACATACTCTGAGGTCAGAGACCAGCGAGGAAAATTCAGAAAGAAGGGACTCAGGCACAATCAAAACAGTTTTTATCTCTATTTTTGTGCATATTGTTAAAATTCTGCAAACACTTTGGATATTATATTTTCTAGCAAGTATCCTTCTCTTCCCCAAATGAGGAGGGTATTTAATAAGTCATTTTCATATTTAGTAACCACTTATGCTTCTCTAGTTTTCTAGTATGCAATCACTTTGATAAAATATACTCTTAAAATTTAACCTTTGCTATAATCTAACTGGAGATCCTATCATGCATCTTTTGTCAAAGCTAGGAAAACAAAGGCTGGGAGGGACCAAATAACTCCCAAAATGTCATATCTGGGCCATGATAGAAACAGAATTTATCAGGTCTTCTGGCTCCAAAGTCCACTTTTTTAAATCTAATGCTTTAGGCTGCTTTAATCTAAAGAAATATTCAGTCCTAACTGAATTTCAAATATTTGAAAAGAAATAATGAAATTTTATGAAGATTTCTATTGCTATTTATGCAAAAATTAACTGAGTTTATTGACGAAGAGTCAGTAGATGGGACAAGCAGGAAAAAGCAATTTTCAGGCAGAAGTCTGAAAAGCAGTGATAAATAATATAATTTCCTGGTCATCCACTACTGCTTGGAAACCATAATGCATTTTATAATAATTTACAAATTTCAAGGAATTGCAAATTGTCCAAATGCATTAGGCTATAAATTGAAAATATTCTGTAGTGTCAGCTTGGATGCAGTTTCCAAAAACAGGAATATTTATAGTGTTAAAATCAGAAAATTTTTAGACATGTATGTAATTCAATTTTGCAAAATAATGGGAAATTGATTAAAATAGAACTTAAACACTGAAGAGAATGCAAAAGACTGTATGGTAAGTGGCTTGGAGGCTTTTCCCATGTGTATTGTACAAGCTGAGCCTCCTATCACCTCTGTCCTGAACCACACAATGCCCACAACCTCCAAATGCTCCTGTGCCACCCAACAATCAGAGCAATGTGAACATTTTAGAGTTCTCCTGCTCACCCATCCACATTTGCTTTCAGAATGAAGACATAAATATTGTCTGATCTAGCCCATTTTCCTTTCAAATCTTATTTTCAAGACTCCTTTCCAACTCCAACCTTATTGTAGAGTAGCTACACATTCCTTCCACGACCTCAACCTTTCTCTGTTCCCTCTTATCACAGACCCACTGCTTATGTTTTCCCTCTGACTGGAATGTTTTGGAATGCTCTTCAACTTCTTTCATGGATCTCTTATTCTTTCCTCAGATTTCTGGTCAGAGATCATTTTTTTCAAGAAGTCTTCTGGATCCCCAATTCAGGGTGGGTCCTGTTGACATTGGCTCTCAGAGAAACAGATTTCATTTGGATCATTTACACAATTTGTAATTATCTATAATAATAATAATGTAATATGCTAATTAGACTGAACATCTGAATGACCTTCTGTATGTCATTCTGTATGTCCTTCTGATGAAGTTGCGGTTGGGATGGCGGTAAGGAAGAGGCGGTTATGGTCAATCAGGCAGGCAGGTGAACAGTTAGGTGTGATCAGGCAGGCAGGCATAATGGTTAGGGGCAGTCACGCAGGCAGGCAAGCTATTGGGGCGATGAGACAGGCAGGTGAGTGCTTAGGTGCAATGAGGCAGGCAGGCCAAGGGCTTAAGGGTAATCAGGCAGGCATGTGAGTGGTTAGGGGCCATCAGGCAGGCAGAGGGGTTAGAGGTGATGAGGCAGGAAGGCAGGCTAGCAGTTAGGAGCCAGTGGTCCCGGATCCTGTGGGATTGGGCCTAAACTGGCAGTCAGATATTCACAAAGGGGTGCTTCAAAATAAAAAGGAATAAACACAACAGAATGGTTACCTCCCTCTCCCTGCCCCTCTCCCCCTGGCCCTGTGCACAAATTTCGTGCATTGGACTCTAGTACATCTATAAATGTGATTATTTGCTTAATTTTTGTCTTGTTTTTCCCAACAAACTACAAAGTTCACAAGAAGTTGTTCCTTAATACATTATTTTCCTCCTCCCCCTGCATCTGTGCCCTGTTGCTTATTGGGTACATTGGTCATTTATTTGGATTCTTCAGCCCTTTTATACTCCTTTCCTAAGTTTGGGGAATTCTTCACCTTATGACCTCACTCCTTCACAGTGCCAGAGCCCAGAAATTTGCTTTTCTGGCCCTCATACTCTGCAGCCAGGTGCAAACATATGACCCACACAGTGATATCCGGCCTTTCAGAGGCATAGGCTGAAAGGGTCCAGCAGTAGTCTCCAGGGCCTGGAATCACTAGCACAAGCCCTGGTGTTGTGCCTGGTGGTAGCCCTGGTGCTGGCAAAGTATTGTGTTTTATTTTGGAGGGTATTCCTAGAGGAATGGTAATCAAGCCTGCTTTGGTGGCTTTCCCAGGGCTTCTGGGACTTATATCCTCTAATAAAGTACATGTTTTGCTTTAATGAGCTAGAATAATTCTTTGGTTTGCAACTAAGATCCTTGAAATGAATAATGGAATCTCGTTGCTACCAGCACAAATGGGATGTTTTGATGTCTGTGCTTCCTATGCAGTTATTGCAAACAGGACTTAAATTATAGAAATAATCTGAGTATTGTCTAGAGGCTTGTTATATAGCCCAGTATATTTTAATCATAGGAGGCTATGAAAATGTTCTTGGACTCATGTAAATATATGCATTTCCTCCCTAATGTCTATTGCTTAAAATACCATGACAAGTCGTTTGAGCACTATGTGACCAATTTCAGGATAGTTATTTCTGTTTGTTGTCTTATTGTACATTGTTAAGCTAAAATGAAAATGTTTGATGCTTTTGTGTCAGGAGTTACAGTACTTCATCTGTGGTTCTATGCCATAAGAAGATATTTCAAATTAAGCAGATACATTGAAAAAAAGATGCATGTGTGGTGTCATTTTTTGAAAGTAACTATCTTATAAGAAGAGAATAATCATGACCAACTATTTTTTTTTTGGTAATGAACTTTGGAGTCTTAGGTGAAAGGCCTAGAAGAGCATGAAATACAATATAGCTTGCTTTTTACTGAAAGTTTAATAGCAGTCATAACAGTTTACTTGGCCTTTCTTTAAATTACCTACCAGTGGACCCAGCCAGCACTCACATAGCAGAGGCTTAAACGGAAAACACAATAAATAGCTAAAACGTAGTAGGTACTGTGAAGGACTGAAGCATGCATGCTCTTAAAAGATACACTAAGATATATTAAAGTTCTTAAGAGTGTTTTTGAGCAAAAATGGATTTGAATCAGGCAGTGCCAAGCCAGAAGTGGTCAGGAATGTACAAACAAGATATTGGGAAAAGTCTTTTATAGATAAAAGGCAGAATCAAAGTAAGGAAATTATTGATTGGCTATAAATCCACATTTCTGTTCTTGCAAACTAAGTCTTTACAGGAACTGAAATGTCATTTTTAATTCCTAAAAAAACTGGGATGCAACCTGAATGATACTGACGCTGATTTACCCATCCAACTAATATCTTTAATTTGCTTCTTTATAGCAGGAAGACCATCATCTAAGGTGGAAATAAAAAAAAATCCTATGTTGTATATTTAAAGGCTTGTTTTTGGAAATCTCTCTCCTCCCCTCTGGATACATGGTTTCAATTAGTTTAAGGGAGAGGGTCTGAAAGAAAAAGTTCATAGCAGGCTCTAACTATCTACTCTAATATGACCAACTTCTGACCACAGAGCTACTTAAAAAATTTTTTCAAAAATGTTGTCAATTTTTAGGTGGGACAAATAATAAATATTCCTCACAGTACTGAACAGTCCCAAGGATGCAAGAGGCATCTCCAAAGAAGGTGCAAACGAAACTACTCTCCCAAGCTTCAGAGCCACTTCCAACTACTGAAAGAAAAAAGACATGGACCATTCCTCCAAGAGTTGGCAATAGTCAGCGGGACCCTAGTCACAAATAAAGTGCAACCTACATTTCTGTCTGGCCATATTTTGGGGGCCGCCAAACTGATGTGCCAAGTTAAGCTCTCAGGGCACAAAGTTAGAGAAACAAGAAGGTAATCACTTTGGGAGAAAAAGGATCAACAACCAGTGGGTATCTGAAGGCAAATTCACAAGTCACAATTCAAAGATATAATTCATAAAATTGTTTTACCCGCCAATATGAATTTGGAAAGGAAGATTTAACATGAAATGTTACCTTCCTGTCTTGACCAGGCTCCACAGGTAGCGATCTGGGACAGCTGACTTTGGTAAGATTCTCTCACATTTGCTTGCTTCTGCCAGTGCTCCCAGGATTCCATCTGCAGGCTCTGGGGCAAGTGGGGTGTCCCCGAGGGTCTCATCTCGGTCACCAGAAACTGTAGTGGAGGGGAAAAAATTTCCCTTTGTCCTTTATGTTGAGTGCTTGGCTGAGACTCCTTTTTCTCTAGGGCATCTTGTAAATGGGCACGTCTGTCTAAGTTAAAAGTTACCCACTTGTGGCCGCTGTAACCCAAGATTATCTTTGCGAAGGTTAACCAGCGCACACGGGACTCAGTTCAGCTCCTGTGCGGTTGCTAAGTCAGATCCCTTTGGCCCGAGACCCAGTCCGGTTTTTAAGTCAGACCCAGTTCAACTCCGGGGATTTCCGGACCCAGTACGGACAAAGATGTGCTCAAATAAAGTCCGAAAACTCACAATGCAAAACGATAGCCCTAGGATCTGCGAGCAATTTACCCACCACCGCCAGCCTCTGTGAGAAAGCAGCGAGCTCAAGAAGCTCAAAGGTACTTACACCTGGCCCTTAGCCATATCCTTTCCAGTTTTTCCCGGAGAACCCACTGCAAAGATTGCAATCTTTTACATAAGATCAGTGCCAGGGGTTGTGCCTCTGCTTCTGTGTGCTGGAGCCTCACTCCTATCCTCTCTCCAGGACATTGCATAAACGCGTCCGCTATTGGCTGCACGGGCCTGCTGGGCCACCAGCCTGCTGTCCCGGGTGAGTTATCTAGAGATCTTGACTCAGCTCTTTGTGGCCCATTTTCTCTACAAAGCCAGGACCAGGAGTTCTTCACCCTCTTCCCTATGAACTTCATACGCTGACTCCTTTATCTGGCCAGTGGGAAGTACGTACTTATTTCTTGTTGTGACTGTTCTGGATTTTGAGGGCGGTCGTAGGGGAATAGACTGCAAAAGTAATTCCCTTGCTTTTACTCGACCTCCCCCATCAGAGGGCTGAAGTTCAGCCCTGAGCTCTAGGAGAGTCTGTCTTGCCTTCTGATCCACAGGCCCTGAAGTGGACCTTTTAGTGAGTGAACCAATCGATGACCCAATATTGTGCTCATCTCAGCAGGATCTTCCTATGCCCAGTTTGTTCAGAGTGCCTATAATACTTGGTATTACTGAATACGCTGTATACAGGGGCATCCCAATCTGGCAGCATATTACTAACACTTCAAGGGTTTTATTAAGCAACGTCAATGGGGAAGAAAATTGCTAGAAGCAAACTTGAGTTTTCTCTCTACATGATAAATTTTTAAGTAATTTATTTAACTTCCCAATGAGAACATTCATTCAGTTCCTAAACATTATCTGAAAGGACTGCTGATGCATGCTCTTGCTCCTTTTGTTCTGATAATAGGACTCACACAAGCTGCTATGCAGCTTTATTTTCCAATGTGAAGTGTTAAAAACAAATGAAGATGAACTGTGGTTTGTAAAGAATGGTCACTGTAGTGAAGGCTACCTGGGAGCCACTGGAGGAACAGAGTTGTGGTCCTGGTAAAGCAGGGTCTTCAACTCCGTCAGTGGACAGTCGTGTGCCACCATGCAACTAGGATCTGTCTCTCACAGCATGGTACATTCTCTGGTCCTGGGGAAGGGGAACTTTGTGGGGCCTCTCTTTCTAAAGCTGGAAAGGTACTTACTTTGGCCATAAGTCAAACGCTAATGTTTTTCTAGTCTCTTTCCCCTTCAAAGTGTAGCGCTGAGAGCAGTTTTGTTTTGGATCATGATAAAATATGTCAATTTCTAGTTTCTCAGTCACTGTGTCATTTAATGATACTCAACAGTTTCCAAGTTCTGATTATTTATCTTGGTGAACCTGACATATGAGCTAAAGTATCCCTTCTGAAAGTACCAACAATATACTGTAAATAGCTATGTTTGACTATTTTTTGATAACTTTTACTTTTGTCTAAAAAATGACATTATCATACTTGTTTGTCTTGTGTCTGTTGCAACATCTTTATTCTTTTGCAAGAAAAAATCTGATCTTTGACTGGCTTTTATCATACTTTTATTGTTAAGATAGCAGTAGTATTGAATGGATGAATGCTTTTTAAATTTAAAAATTTTAACCTCATTATATATGTGGTTTTTCATAATGTGATGGTTTCTTCCTTTCTTTTTGACATGTCTGCATTCTGTTTCTTTGAGTTCAGTTCTGACTTATTTCATTTAGCACTGAATAATATTCCCTTGTGTGTATAAGGTCAAGAGATAACAATTGCTGGCAAAGATGTAGAAAAAAGAAGAATGCTTATGCATTTTTGGTGGGAATTCAAATATATACATGAATATATGTATACTAGAGGCCCAGTGCACGGAATTTGTACACAGGGTGCAGGGGTGTTCCTCAGCCCAGCCTGCACCCTCTCCAATCTGGGACCCCTTAGGGGATATCTGACTGCCTCTCACAATCTGGGACCACTGGCTCCTAACTGCTTACCTGCTTGCCTGCCTGATTACTCTGAACCCTTCTGCTTACCTACCTGATTGCCAACCACCTCTGCCTGCCTGCCTGATCACCCCTAACCATCTCTGCCTCGCCCCGCACACTGGACCAGGATTCCCTCCCCCAGCTGGTTTTTGTAGGCACCCAGGACCCGGGCTTCCTTCCCTCTGGCTGGCTGCAGCCTTAGGGGACCGTGGGTGGGCAGCTTTGCCCAGGTCACAGCCACAGGCGCCCGGGAACACGTGGTGGGCAGCTTGTCCTTCTCCCAGGCCACAGGTGCTGGCATCCAGGACTGCGGGGCTAGAGGCTTGTCCCTCTCCTGGGCTGCAGGCACAGGTGCTGCTGGCATCCAGGACTGCAGGGTGAACAGCTTGTCCTTTTCCTGGAACCACTGGGCAGGCAGCTTTTCCCTCTCCTGGGTCACAGCCTGATGGTCCCCATTCCTTCTCGTGAGCTCATTTGTGCCTGGCTGGTCCCCATTCCGCTCTTCCCAATGTTGAGTGTCTGAGCATTTCTGTTGCAAGGCATGAGGGCGTGACAACCGTTTGCATATTAGCTCTTATATAGGCTATGAAATAAGTTACATTTTCTTTAGCCAATTATGTCTATGAACACTAGGTTGTTTCCATGTTTTGGCTATAGTGAATAATGCTGCAGTGAACATGGGAGTATGGATATATCATTGAGAGAATAACTTCATTTTCTTCAGATATATAACCAAAAGTGAGATTGTTGGATCATATGGTAGTTCTATTTTTAATTTTTTGAGAAATTCCATACTGTTTTTCATAGTGGCTATACCAATTTACATTCTTACTAGCAATGCATAAGGTTTCACTTTTCTCCACATCCTTGACTATAATTTTTATCTTATTTACTTGATAACTAGAGGCCTGGTGCACAAAATTTGTGCATGGAGGGGGGTGTCCTCAACTCAGCCTGCCCTCTCTCTAATCCAGGACCCCTGGGGGGATGTCTGACTGCCAGTTTGTCAGACATCCCTCTCACAACCCCGGGACCACTGGCTCCTAAATGCTCACCTGCCTGCCTTCCTGCCTGATCACCCCTAACTGCCCTCCCCCCTGCCAGCCTGATTGCCCTGAACTGCCTCTGCCTGCTGACCTGATAGCCCCTAACTGCCCACTGACTCCTGCCCACCTGGTCGATCCCAAGTGTCCCCTCTCCCCCCCGTCAGCCAGGTCACCCAATTTAGCCTGCTGTTCAGTTATTTGGTCATCCCTCACTAACCCTCCTTCTGGCCTTGTCGCCTCATGCAGCCTGCCATTTGGTCATTACTGTGATGGTGTACCAGACAATTTGCATATTTCTCTATTATTAGTAAAGATAGGCACCTAACAGGTGTGAGGTGGTATCTTTTGCCATTTTGACTTGCATTTCCTTATTGATTAATGGTGTTGAGCATATTTTCATGTGCCTATTGTACATTTGTATATCTTCTCTGGAAAACATGTCTATTTAAATCCTCTGCCCATTTTTAAATATGATGATGATGATGATGATGATGATGCTTTTGCCATTCAGTTGTATGAGTTCCTTATATATTTTGGATCTTGACTTCTTATCAGATATGTAATTTGAAAATATTTTTCCTATTCCTTAGGTTATCTTTAATTTTATTCATTGTTTATTATGATGTGCAGAAACTTTTTTAGTTTGATGTAGTCCTTTGTCTCTACTTTTGCTTTTGTTACTTGTGTTTTTGGTATTATAGCCAAAAATTATTTCTAAGACTACTGTCAAGGAGCTTACCCTCTATGTTTTTTTTTCTAGGAGTTTTACAATTTTACATATTACATTTAAGACTTTTATCCATTTCAAGTTAATTTTTGTGAGTGGTGTAAGATAGTGGTCCATTTTCAATCTTTTGTATGTGAATATTATTTTCTAAGCATCATTTATTGAAGAGATCATCTTTTTCCCAATGAGTATTCTTGGCTCCCTTGTCAAATATTAGTTTACCATATATGAAAATTTATTTCTGGGCTGTAAATTCTGTTCCATTGGTCCATGTGTCAGAGTGTAAGCCAGTACCATACTGTTTTGACTGCAGCTTTGTAATATAGTTTGAAATGAGGAAGTGTGATGTGAGACCACCTTTGTTATTTCTCAACATTGCTTTTGCTATTTTGGTGTTTTTATGGTTCTATATGAATTTCAGAATTGTTTTTTCTATTTCTATGAAAATGTCATTGGAATCTTGATATGGATTACATTGAATCTATACATGCCTTTGGGTAGTAGTATGGACTTCTTTAACAATACTAATTCTTCTGATCTATAAACATGAAATATTTTTCTATTTATTTGTTTCTCCCTCATTTTCTTTCATCAGGGTCTTATTGTTATCAGTGCCCACAAATATTCCATGTCCTTGGATGAATTTGGGCAAGACCACTGTCCATGCTCTGAGGTCAGGGGAATTACTTTTTGGCAGCTGGTTGTGCTCCACTGACTATGGTCCTGCTAGCTGGGCTCCAAGTTCAAGTGGGGTTGTGAGGTGCATGCTATAGTCTGGCAGAGCTGTTGGCTATGTTCTTTTGTCAGGTAGGGCTACTAGTTGGGCTTTGGAATCACCTCTGGTTGGGCAGGATTACAGGCTGTGTTGCCTAGCACATTGGTATTACTGGCTGGACTCTGCATTCAGGTGGAGCCATAGGTAGAGCATTGAATTGATACAGGGTCTCGGGCTATGTTGTTTGACCAGGTGAGACCACAGGCTGTGCCCTGGAAGTTGGGCAGGGCCATAGCCTAGGCTTACAATTGGGTATTGTCTGTGTTCCCTTGTTGGGGTGATAGTTATGATAATTTGTGGGGTGGAACTATAAAAATACTCTATTTCTCACTTACTCCCCACCCCCTCACTCTGAATACCCTAGACCAGTGGTTGTCAAATTGCTGCTTGCAGGCCACATAAGGCTTGTTGGCCCTTTGAATGTGGCTCTTCCACAAAAATAACATGGCCTGGGCGAGTCTATTTTGAAGAAATGGTATTAGAAGAAGATTAAGTTTAAAAAATTTGGCTCTCAAAAGAAATTTCAGTCATTGTACTGTTGATATTTGGTTCTATTAACTAATGAGTTTGCCAACCACTGGTATACAGTAATGCTTGTTTTAGGAAAAGATAACTGTCCAAAGTGAATTCTTTGGGTCCTCAGTTGAGATTTCTAAAGAGATGCTCTTTATTTTCTGCTAGACTTGAACCTGAGAAAAAGGCATCACGTTATTGGGACAGGCAGAGAAGGAGAGAGAGCCTGGTTATGCTGATAAGACTTTTAGCCTTGGGCTTAAGTCAGATATGAATTTTTAACCTATGTGATACAATAAGTACCTTTATTTATCAAAGTAGCATGAGTAAGATGTCTATTATTCAACAAAAGGTGAGTTAGCTATCATGGCAACTGAATAAAAAGCAGGCTCCTGTCCTCATGCTCCATTGAACACAATGAAGTATCTACTAGAATATAGAAAAACTAAAAGAAAAATGATCAGGTTACTATGCCTCTGAAACTGAAAAGTTCACATAAGCATATGATTGTATTAAATGTCGGTTCCAACAAAAATGAAACTAAAGGACCTGAAGAGTTATTGACACAAGAATTTGTGGGATATTACTCTTGCAAACCAAGTTTAATAAAAGATAATGTTAATTTTTTTTAATTTGAACATGAGGAAAATATTATTTCTCACCTCTTTTCATTTATATTTCTTATGCCAAAATCATTTGTAAAACAATTGGTCATGGTTTAATTTCCCTAAACCGTGGAAAGTTAAATAATTGTCTGTAGGCAACAAGCTCTCATGGTATAGTTTTTGGGCTCACAGATTTACTCAGAGTGTATCCTATATACGTTCCTAAGAAAGCAAAGAATGTGAAAAGTATTTTTTTGAGGATAATCTAAGAATATTTTGAGTATATTCTCACACCTGAATCAAATTAACCAGATATAGAATTCTAGATTGAAAATAAGTTCCTCTCAGAATTTTGGAGACATTCATTATCTTCCAGGTTTTACTAGTAGTCGTGTGGTTGAGAAATGTAATGCCATTCTTATACCCAATCCTTGATGTTTGACCAGTACACCAACACCCATCCCTCACCATTCATGGTGACAAAGACCAAGCTTTCGTCACATTCCTTAGTCTTCTTTTTGACTAGGCCTCATCCTTTGGGCTCTGCCATTATCTCTTTTGGTCCAGTTCTAGTAAAACTCCTGTTGGGTGAGCAGTGTAGTGAAAATTGCCCAACCTTAATATCTGATCAAGTTCCTTATCTTTCAACTTTGGTATCTGACCACCCTTGATATCCAATTAAATTCCTTATTCCACACCCTTGATACCTTATGACCTTGGCCTGCTTTCAGCAATAATCTTATAAAGTAGTTTTAGTCAAAATCCTTCTTTACTCCTGCTGTTTCCTCTTAGTAATTTTCCATCCACTGACTCTCCACCCTGTTCCTGGGCTCTAAATTCCTACTTTTTCTTGTATTCAGATTTGAGCTCAATTCTCTATCCCCTTCTACAAAATTTCATTGTAATAGTCTTCCTGAATACAGTCTGCCTTATCATCTTCAACAGGTGTCAGAATACTTTTTCCTTTAACAATAGGCATTCTCTTAATTCCTCATTTTCAAGACAACAGCTTACTTTCCCTGCTGAGTTCAGTGTCTCAGTCCCAAGTCTTCCTGGACTCAATTTCTCTAGAGAGTACATTTTTCTTCTTTTGAAGGGATGGGGAGGAGAACTCCTGTGGCCCAGGGTAGAGGCAGCATGTAGTGTCTACTGAATCCTTATACAGTCTCATCCTTGCCTCTCTCTCCCAAAATCCCAGGTGCCTCAAATTCCTGAGAGCTTTCCAGGGTTCTAAAGACTCTCAGTCTACTTCTCAATAGTTTCATTCATTGCAGGTTTTAACTTTTTTTATGCAAATCATTCACGAGTTCCCAGTCCATTGTCCATCTTAAGTGTTTGTTTGTTCTGTAATTCTTTCCTGAGGATATTTTTCCATTGATTTTTAGGGAGAGTGGGAGAGAGAGTAAAAGAGAGAAACATCCACATGAGAGAAACGCATTGATTGGTTGCCTCTGGCAGGAGCCCTGACCAGGGCTGGGGCTGGGGAGGAGCCTGCAAGGGAGGTACATGCCCTTTATCAGAATTGAACCTAGGACCTTTTGGTTCCACTCTATCCACGGAGCCAAACTGGGTAGGGCTTAAGTTTTAATGAAAAGAGATGGCTTGCCATTGTCTCTTTTTCCATTTTCTTTGTCCTTTGGGTTTATAATGTTTTTTATTCCTTGATGTTATGCTAAAACTATTTCAGGAAATAATTTCTTGCAATCAAACCAAAGTTTTATGTGGAAACTTTTATTTGCTATTAAAAAATAACTTTATGCATATATCTGCCTTTACCCAGTCCACTGTGCATATTGTGGTTGACATCTATTAGACCTCTAGTATTCCAAACTCTGACCTTTGCATTGTCAGCCCAACAGTATTTATTATTGATAGATTAATTTTACATATCTGAGCCTCATGCTCTCACCCATCATATTCCTATAAAATACCTAATAGGAGGAAAGGCCAGAGGAGGTATGTGTGTACAAGCATATCTGTATGTGTGTTTATATGTGTCTGAACCAGAAGTACAACATACTCCCTGCTTATAAGTGGCTCATTATCTTCTTGGAGAAACAAAACTTACATTCTTAAATGTTAAAAAAACAACATGATAATTTGATAGCAATAGGATAACAATAAAGAAAAAGTACAAGGTAGAGTTATTTGCCAAGTGAGAGATTAGTGTTTGTGCTCAGAAGCTGGGCAAATCTTCCTCTCACTGTGATGAAATTGAAAACTTTCATAAGAGGGTTGGAATTAAATTCTAGGTTGATGTGTCAGAGACTGTCATATGTTCATGAAATCCAATTTCCTAATCCTCTTATTTCCTAACCTGGGCACATGGCTAGACTGTATTTCTGGGTTAGGTGGGGCCATCAGAGATTGGTAGAAGTGATGTACCCCATACCTTCCAGTCCCTTAAAACTGCCCTCATGTTCCCTATCTTTGCCTAGGCTGTGGTCAATCTTCACACTCCCATTCCTGTCCAATTTGACAAATGGAGCTTAATCTCACAATTTACCCTCTTCTTCCATAAGAAGACTTGTGATTTCCTGCCATCTCCCAGCTTCCTCACCTCTTTGCCCTGAAGACACTGACACAAATTGAATTGGAAGTGGTAGCAATTATTCAGTAAATCCAGTAGAAATTTAGCATGTGGACACTCCAGAAAGAAACTGGAGATGACAATTGATTTTAACTTTTTGAGTTCCTGAACTCCTCAACATGGTTCTAGAAAGTGTGGTTTACACTGGCTTTGAAGTGCTTCATTTGAATGAATAAAAGGTTTGTTTGCTGAACTAATATTGAGCTGATCTCTGGAAGGAAATTTTATTCCTACAAATCCTGTTTTTGAGCATTCACCAAGTGCATGGATTAATGCAGATTTGAAACTGTAGAAACACCTTGTGTTCAGAGGGTTGTTCCCTGGTAAGACTGACCATAGGCTGTGAACATGTGAGTGGCAGCTGTAAAGTAAATCTGACCTGTGTGATGGGCATGAACTACTTGATGAAAGAAATGTTAAAGCACAAGCAATGGTAGGCCATGCCCAACACTCAGGCTCTACCTGCTCACTGTGTTTGGTAATGAGGACATGAGGAGGATAAATTGGTTTGGTCATTCTATATAGCCTACTCTATCCTAGGAAGTCAGCTAACTTTTAATTCAATTAGTTACTTTCATATTAATTAGCTCCTGCATATTAAGTTTTATTTCTCTCTAATCATGATAAAAATTTAATCTGTCTTCCCAATTTATACAGCTGAGAAGAATAACATCATGGGTATCGTTTTTGATCCACTGTGCAGACTGCCTTCAATGACAAGGAAACCCAAGGGCTGCAGAGTTGCAGGAAAAATAGCCAAGGATCTTTTTAATATTGCATGAGCACATATGGGATTTTCTGCTTTAGCATCTGAGAATGAGAGTGATCATATTGATTAGAAGGAAACATCATATAGGAATGATTTTGCCAGAATCCATTGAACTCATCTTCTGTTACACAGGGACTGTTTTTTATTCCAGATTCTTGTAAGTAATTCCACATTCAAACCTGTTTTCTAGAGAAAGAAAGATAGGTTTCTTTTTAAATTTTTAAAGGTTGAAGGTGGGGAAGTTTCTTAATTTGTTTTCTCAGAGAAAACAAAATGTAAGGCAGCATTATAATCTCTTTTAAGGATTTATTGAAATGTCAAACTCTGGGGAACTGAAGCTATATGAGAAAAATGAATACACAGCAGATTAGCATTTAGACAAGGTTCTTTTATTGTTGGACTATAGAAAATAATGATGAATAGAATTAATTTGGAATTTGGCAGCGATTTAAAAAGTGGAGGTAAAGCATGCAAATAATTAGGTAAATTTGAATCTTGTAGGAACATTTATTGGAATAAATTAAGGAGCAGGATGATGAGAAAGATTCTTTGGAAATTCTAAGTACAAAAAACAAGAATGTAAGAATTTTAGCTCTGGTTGGTGTGTTTCAGTTGGTTGGGCATTGTTCTGTGCACTGAAGGGTTGCTTGTTCCATTGCTGGCCAGGGCGCTGTGGGCTCGATCCTGGTGAGAGGCCTGTAGGGGACAGCCAATTGGTGTTATGCTCTCACATCAATCTCTCTCTCTTCTCTCCCCTCTCAAAAAATCAATTATCCTATCTAATAAAAGTAATATACAGATTGACCATCACTTCAACACATAAGAGGGCTTCCTTCATGTGGTCAAAGATCCTGCCCCCATGTGGACACAAGATAGCCACTACAAGATGGCCAGCAGGGGACGACAGTTGGGAGGTTTCAGGCCTGCAAGGAAGGGTAGTTAGAGGCGATCAAGCCTGAAGAGTAGTGCAGTTAAGGGTGACCAGACCGGCAGAGGAGGGAAGTTGGGGGCAAACAGGCTGGCAGGGGAGCAGTTAGACATCAATTAGGCTGGCAGGGGAGTGGTTAGGGGGTGATCAGGCTGTCAGGCAGAAGTGATTAGAGGCAATCAGGGAGGCAGGCAGGCGAGCAGTTTGGAGTCAGCAGTCCTAGATTGTGAGAAGGATGTCCAACTGCCCGTTTAGGCCCGATCCTACTGGGCAGTCAGACATCCCTCGAGGGGTCCCAGATTGAAGAGAGTGCAGGCTGGGTTGAGGGACAAACCCCCCTCCCCCCGCTCCCCATGCACAAAATTCTAGTATGTGTGTGTGTATATATTTATATGTAATTTTATACTTATATAATGATTTTCTGGAATTAAAAAAAAGGTAGGTTTCTTTTTCTTTTAAAATCGGGACTTTTTAATGTACCAGCTCAATTGAATACTAAAATTTATCATTGTAATACATTGAAAACCACAATTGGTTGGAGAGTTGTCCAGACCAGAAATAAAATTATTTTAAACCCTCTCTGACCAATTTCAGTCAAAAATAGAAAAGGAATGACACTGCAATTAAGTGTTTGGCATCTTTGGATTGCTTTCGGTAAAGGAAGGACACATTATTTTTAATAGAAAGTTTTCTTCTAGATAAGGTCCTATTCAGATAATTTAATTACTATAGTTTATTGAGCATACATTGTGGACACTTCAGCTATTTTCTCTATTCTCATTTAGATCTAATTAAAACTAGATGACCTACTTAAATGTATATATGCAAAAGTACTTATATTTAATGGAGGAAGTTTAAAATAGCCCAAGTTAGGAAGCTCTTTATATTACTGTTGAAGACTCCAAATTGTGCCATGACTCAATCAGAACACACAACTGAATGTAATTAATTTCATTCATTTTCCTTCCCTTTTGGGGCATTTGATCAAGTTCTTTTTTTATTATATGTCTTGAGATTCCTGAGTCTATTATTACTATCAGTATAGTAAATAGTGGTTCATTTTTCTTTCCCGGTCATTCTATCTAGTAGAAAGAAAGTGGGGCTTTGCCGAGTATTGTCAAGTGTGAAAATTAAGCAAAAAAAACTTATGTGTGGAGAGTGTATCTCCAAGAGAATAGGAATAGTCCTGGCCAGGGGGCTAGGTTCGTGGTTCCATTCCTAGTCAGGGCACAGCCCCAGGTTGAAGGTTTATCAGGGTGCATGCAGGGGGCAACCGATCCATGTTTCTCTCTCACATCAGTGTTTCTCTCTCACATCAGTGTTTCTCTCTTTGTATTTTTCTTCCTCCTTCTAAAAATCAATAAAAGTTAAAAAAGAAAGAAAGAGAAGTTAGAGCAGTCATAGAAAAAAAAACTGTAGCTGCCCAGAATGTTGTTTAGAGGAGAAATCAGGATCTTAAGAATACTGCCCTATTTTTGCATTCCTTACTCTCCTATCTTTTTTTGTATATTTGAGTGGTTACCTGTGATGAGAATATTCTTGCTCTATGTTCAGCAAAAAAGAGTAGTCTGGGATCACAGGAGCCTGGACTACAGATGTGGGTGTAGTTATTGAGAGCCATCATGTTTCATCTGACGCACTGGCCCCAACTCCTTAACTGAACACACTTGACCTGCATGCAGATCCTGGATGATCTTCCAACCCTAAACAAGGCATGAATGACTCAGAAAACTCCTGTGTGCCTAAAGCCCCGAGAGGCGATGGCAGGTGCTCCTTTCTCCTTTCCTTTTCCTCTCCCCCTGCCTCCTGGTTTCCCTGATTCTCCATCCTTCCCTCCCTTCCCTTTTCTAATTTTCCTTTCTGCCCCTTTTGCACTTCTCTTCACCAACCAAATGGATGTTTTGTGATATAGATTTGATTTACTATAAATATTTAATGAAACCAGCCATCTATTAAGCCAGCTCCTTTCAGTGTATTTGTCATTGTGGTAATACCCAAAAGTGAATTAGAGAGAAAAAAATGAAATCCTCCAAATCCATTCATCTCATCACCTAATCTGACACTGCAGTCTATGTCTCTTGAGTGGAATTACATTATTTGAGCATAATAATAGTTATTTGAATTTATAGATCCCCTAAAGCCATGAGTAGAAATGAACACCTATCACATCAGAGTGTATCTGTCAGCATAAAAAAGCCCTGTGAGTTAGGACATTTCAAGGATCAATGATTTTTTCTAGGCATGTTTGAGCACAAGGTAAGTATTGTTTGCATATGTATTCAATTATTTAAGTGTTGAGTATAAAATTGGGAATATATTTAATTTCCTTGAGTATATTTAGCAGCACAAAATAATTAAAAAGGCTTGCCAGGCTAACAGATTTCTTCCTCTCCTGATTAAAAAAAAATTTGTTTGAATTATTGTTGAAATGCTTGCTAAACCCTAGATGGTTTATCATGAATGATCTAATGACTCACTCTTCTGTTGTTGAGCATGAAGTACTTCCCTTTTTAATGGATGTTTTGATTTTATAACAGGATGTCTTTTACCCATTCATACAATCCCTATTATATTAGTGCAGCTACTTAACGTTGTGTATTTTTCTTTCTGGTATCTATATCTCCTCATATTGTGAGAGAATTTCTATGAGTAGTCTTAGTGGAAGCAGTGTCCACCTCTCGATATGGAAATGTAAAGAGTTAGGTCCTTTATTCCCTGACCCTGATAATACTGCATGGGAATGACCTACACTGGGCTACTTGGAGTTTCTACAAGTGTTTTCCATTATAAATGAGTAAAGAAAAGACATCTGGGAAGTTCCTTCACAGAAGTGGCAGCGGCAGTGTGTCCGGAAGTGGTGGCCTCCTGGCAAATTATTACTACTAAACATGATCATAGTGTTCTCAGCTTCTTGTTTTTTTTTTTTTTTTTATTTTGTTTTGTTTTTTCCCCCCGGAAATATTGATTTTTTTAAAAGCCTGACTATTAAGTTTCCATTAATTGTGTGAGTCATCAATACTTTTCTAATAATTTTATTTTTGGTAAACAAAGTCAGATTAAGTATCTGTGGTAGATAGAAATACTGGCTTCAGTTCTTAACCTCTCCTTATATTCAAACTTCTTACCATGTGGCTTTGCACTTCCTTATGTCTTGGTTTGTCCTTGGCCATGAACTTGCTTTATCCAATGGGATAATGTGTCTGCCAGTTCTGCATCTAGACCTTAGGAGGCATACATTTCTACCTGCCTTCTTGTACTTCTGTTATAGCCATGAGAAAGCTTCCCTGGGTACCTTCTTTTCCGCCATGCCTTGGAATGAATACATATGGAATAGATAGACCTCAGCCCAACCTGCAGTGAGGAGCAAAGTCTAGCTTGACCCACAACTTCCAACAGCATCACCTAGACCAGTGGTCAGCAAACTCATTAGTCAACAAGAGCCAAATATCAACAGTACAACAATTGAAATTTCACTTGAAAGCCAAATTTTTAAAACTTAAACTTCTTCTAATGCCACTTCTTCAAATTAGACCTGCCCAGGCCATGATGTTTTGTGGAAGAGCCACACTCAAGGGACCAAAGAGCCACATGTGGCTCACGAACCACAGTTTGCCGACCACTGATTTAGACAAACCCAGCCTAGATTAGCTGACCATCAAAAGAACCACAGATATATGAATAGGTCCAGCTGAGATGAACAGAACCAAATGTGTAATGCTCACCTGCCAATTTCTAAGAAATACACGATTTTTGTTTTATGCCACTGATATTTCATATGTGTGTTTTGCATCTCACAATAGCTCACTGTTGTGATACATATCTGTTATATGCAATTGAAAGCATTCCAATCGATGGAATATATATCAGTGTCCATAATGTGAAGGAAGCATGTGTGTGTGAGAGAGAGACTCTGATTGATCCTGACTTTAGTTCTGTGGGGTAAATCATGTCCAGCCTTAGTAATCATATTTTTCTATTCTCCTTCCTGATTGCTTGAAATGAACACACCATTGTGATCTCTGGGAAGTCGTGTGTGTGTGTGTGTGTGTGTGTGTGTGTGTGTGTGTGTGTCTTTTTTTCCCCTTTACGGATAAAAAGGGCTATATTGGAAGAGATGTTCTCTTCTCTTTTCCTATTCATGCCTGGAGTTGAGGCTGTTGTCTGTGTCCACCGGGGAACCCCTGAGTACAGACAGAGGGAGTGAAACTGTCTGCATGATGTCAATGAGTCACTTCACTAACCAACTTTCGGCTGACCTACCTCTGTGCTTTGTGTCATTAGAGAGGATGCGTTTTATTTTATTGCTGTATAAATACCATGTGCTAACCTATTGAGCCTCTGGAGCTCTGTACATTTTATTTTAAGCTGATTGGGTTGGTTTTCTTGTACTTTCCACTTAAAGCATCTTGACTTATATGGGTGGGATGCATGTGGGTAGGAGCACGAGGAGGATGTAATGCAGGAGAAATTTGGATGAAAAGAGAAAACAGTTCAGGTTATCCCTAATGAAACTGTAGGCACATAGCAGCATGTGTTAAGTGGTATGTAAAATGAGGTCAGGTGGAAAATAGCCCATAGCTACCTGGATTTCCCTCTGTACATCCAGCCACAGATATATTTGCTCTGTATGGATCACTAGCAACTGATGACAGATATACCTTCATTGATGATGCTTTTGTCAGCATCCATAACTAGAACATTCTGACCCATACAACAACACTGCCTTTTACTTTTAGAAAGAAGTTAATATTTGGCTCCATATCTCATCTGTAATCAGAATATGTTTGAACATAACATTGACTCAATTCTGATGTCCCCACTGTATCCCAGACCAATGAACTCAGAACCCAAATAAATTCCATTATGCAGCCAATGTTGAGAATTATAATTTTAACCTCTGTTCTCCTGTGAGTGAATCAAACCCCAAGTAAAATGTGTAGACAAGGGGAAATAAGGTATAGGAAAGTAAAGACTACAGAGGTTTTCATTATCTACTAGAGGCCTGGTGCCTGAATTTGTGCACCAGTGGGGTCCCTCTGCCTGGCCTACATGATCAGCCGAAACTGGCTCTCTGACATCCCCAGTAATGAGCTAACCTACCAGTCAGAGCATTCACCCACTGGTGGTCAGTGTACATCATAGGGAGCAATTGAGCGGCCTTAGCATATCATTAGCATATTGTCCAGAACTGATGACTGGACACTTAGCATATTAGGTTTTTATGATATAGGATTGCTATTTAAAAATATCCCCATAGTTTAGCAGCTTAGAACAACAATAACCCTTGTTATTTCAGTTTCTATGGATCAAGAATCTGGGATAAGCTTAGTTGAGTGGTAATGGCTAAGGGCTTTCATGCTGTTGCAGTCAAGTTGTTGGCCAAGACTGTAGTCATCTGAAGGCTCTGGAGAATATGTTTGCAAGAAGGCTCACTCACATGGCTATTGACAGGGGGTTTCAGTTCCTTGCTAGCTGTTGGTAGGAGGCATCAGTCCCTTTTCAAATGGTTTTCTCTTTATAGCTACATGAGTGTCCTCAAAACATGTCAGCTGGTTTTCTCCAAAGAGACTAATTCAGGTAAGAGCAAGTGGAAGCTCTGATGTCTTTCATGGCCTACCCTCTGAAGTCATACACCATCATTTCCAAAGTATTCTATTGGTTATGCAGGCCAGCCCTATCAATGTGAGAGGGGACTACAAAGGTCTTAATACCAGGAGTTTGGAATCACTGGGGCTATCTTGATTACTACATTGGGATAAAAATGAATACATAATCTGTCCTCATTTCAAAGGTGAATGCCTGGTAGGCTGATGATAGAAAACCAGTATTGAGGAGCATTCATCAGAATAAAATACTCTGTAGAGCATCTTGTTCACCAGACGGCTTCATAGAGTCTTTGGGTTTTCTTAAAATACATTATTCACAGGCACATTTCCCTTTAGGGAAGTCCAATTCTCATGATGCTTGAACTAATTTTGTTCAGGTCCACATCAGCTGGTACTAGCAGCTGATGCTTAGCAAGCAAATAAGTAAGATTTTAACTTCATTAATACTGATTACTTTGAAAATGGGAGAACTTACGATAACTGCCAATTGTATATAACCATAAAAGAGCCCTCTAACATTAAGAAATAAGATGGTCTGAATTAGTTGAAATTGGGTATTCTCCCTCACATTTTGCATTTTTTTTTTTGGCAAAAGCAAGGTTCTTCAATGCAATCTTTTGCTCTCTGTCTTTTCTATATTCCATCACCTCCAAAGTAATTTACTCTGTCACAACCAGTTACCATGTATACGCTGATGTTAACAAATTTCTATTTCTAGTCCAGACTTCTCTTACCAAGTTCCATACTTGCATAGACACCTCCCTATTTGACATCTACTCTTGAATGACTAATGAGAATTCCAATTTTATTTGTGCAAAATCAAATTTTTAAATAATATTTTATTGGCCCATATATGGATCGAATCCACAACCTTGGTGCTTTTAGCACCATGCTCTAACCAAAGAGCTAACTGGCCAGTTGTCAATTAAAAAAAAATTAAAATATTAATTGAGTTTTCAGGTGTATTGAAATAATTGACATATAGCATTATGTAAATTTAATGTGTACAATGTGATGATTTGATACACATATCCATGGTGTCCCGAAAAATGTACATATACTTAATAGCTGATAGTTCAATTGATGTTTATGTCTTTTCAGATTTAACCTATTAGAATTAATAATTATTCTAAGTGTATATACATTTTTGGGACATCTTGTATATTACATGTTTACAACAATAAGGTTAGTTAATATATCCATTACCTGACATAGTTATTTTTGTTGTTGGTTTTTTTTGTTTGTTTGTTTTGGTTGTATTGTGAACATTAGAGTTCTATTCTCATAGCAACTTTCAAGTACATAATACAGTATTTTAAATTATAGTTACTAGATTATTAGATTCACATTAGATCCCTGGAACTTACTCATCTTATAATAGGAAGTTTGTGCCAACATGTTTGGCCAACATCTCCCCATTTTCACCACCTCTCAACCCCTGGCAACTAACTAACAGTACTCTCTGTTTTTTAGTTTAATGTTTTTAGATTCCACTATAAGTAATATTATACAGCATTTGTCTTTCACTGACTTATTTCACTTAGCATAATGTCCTCAAGGTCTATCCATATTGTTGCAAATGGCAGCATTTTTAAATGGTTTTATAATATTCAATTTATAATAACAACAATACTTAGGTTGTTTCCATGTCTTGCCTATTGTGAATAACTCTGCAATGAATTTGAGAGAGCAGATATTTTTTCATGATAGTGATTTCATCTCCTTTGGATATATACCAAACAGTATGATTGCTGGGCCATATGGTAGTTCTATTTTTAATTTTTTAAAAATAGGAATTTACATACTGTACAATCAAATTAATATTTTTTCCCTGTGCTTGTCCTCTGCTTTCTTCTTTTTATTTTTTTATATCTGGAAATTCCATTCTTCCAGTTGATCAGGTAAAAATGTGGAGTCATCCTTGATTCTCCCTCTTATACCTCCATTTCAGCAATCTATCTATACCCATCTTTTTAAAAAATATTTTAATCTTTATTGCTCAGTTTATTAATTACACTGTTCCTCTTCCCCCCCGCCCCCGCATAGCTCCCCTCCACCCAATACCCATCCCACCCTCTGTCCTTACCTCCCCCATAGGTATATGATTTTCGTCCAGTCTCTTGCTGAACCTCCCACACCTCTTTTCTCCCCAAGAATTGTCAGTCCATTCCCTCTCTATGTCCATGATTCTGTTATATTCACCAGTTTATCCTGTTCATCAGATTTTTAATTCATTTGACTTTTCTATTTATTTGTTGATAGATGTATATTTGTTGTTCATAATTTTTATCTTTACCTTTTTCTTCTTCCTCTTCTTAAAGAATACCTTTCAGCATTTCATATAATATTGGTTTAGCTTTTCCTTATCTGTGAAGCACTTTATCTGACCTTCAGTTCTCAATGATAGCTTTGCTGGATAGAGTATCTTGGTTGTAGATTCTTGCTATTCATCACTTTGAATATTTCTTGCCTCTCCTGTCTGGCCTGTATAGTTTCTGTTGAGAAATCTGCTGACAATCTTATGGTTGCTCCCTTATTGGTAACTGTTTTTCTCTTGCTGCTTTTAATATTCTCTTTTTCTATTTTGTTCTTGGCATTTTAATTATGATGTCTCTTGGTTTGGTCTTTGGATTCCTATAGTTTGGGGTTCTGTGCGCTTCTTGGACTTTTAACTCAATTTCTTTCACCAGGTGGGGGAAGTTTTCGGTCACTATTTCTTCAAATAGGTTTTCATTATCTTGCTCTCTCTCTCTTTTTCTGGCACCCCAATAATTCTGATGTTGTTATGCTTGAGGTTGTCCCAGAGGCTCTTTACACCATCTTTAATTTTTTGGATTCTTTTTGCATCTTGCTTTTCTGGCTGAGTGGATTTTGCTTCTTTGTATTTCAAATTTTTGACTTAATTCTTGTGTTCCTCCAGACTGCTTTTAGGTCTTTGTATAATATTTTTTTTATTTCATACAGTGTATGCTTAATTTCTAGTTGGTCCTTTTTTATATCCTCAAAAGTCTCGTTCATATCCTCGAAGGTCTCATTAAGTTCATCGGCCTTTTCTAGTTGCTTCTTGAAAATCCTTATCACCTTGGTTTTGAACTCTATGTCCAGTCGTTTTTTCCCCCTCCATTTCTTTCACATGTGATTTCTTTCCATGCATCTGCATTTTGGCTGCTTCCCTGAGGTGGTTGATTAGCTTGGTGTGGTAGGTGTCCTCTAAGAGACAGTGGCTTAGCCTCCCCAGTTACCTGAGGTGGATACTGTTGCTGCAGCCCTTTATAGGTTGCACAGTTGAAGTTAAGCCTCGATTATTGTTGTTAGCACTAGCATGGTGCTAACAACAGGCCAATTGGCTGTGAGGATCAGCTGTGCTCAGGTTGGATGGGTGAAGTCTCCAGGCTGAGCAGGCAGCCTCGATTTCCTGTCAGCTCTGCCCTATGTGGCACCTGGGTCTCTATGCCTGGACGCACCTCTGAGAGAAAGCTGCTGCAGAGCTCTACCTACTTCTAGACAATTCAGCCTCTCTCCAAATGAGTCTTCATACCCAAAGTTTCACCTAGGGTTGTAAAACAATGCAGTCCGGTGGTTTCTTTTTTTTTTTTCCTCCCAAATGAGAGAGCAATGAGTTCTCTTTGCATGCTTGGGCATTTTTGCAGTCCCCTAGTTTTCGCGCCCTTTCTGAAAGTTCGCGGACCTCTGCAGTGCCAGAGTTTCAGCGTGCTTCCTCTTTACTGTCCATTTTCACCCTGTATGAGTGTGGGTTTACTGGACCTCACCCGGAACTGGGGAATCAGTGCAGTGGGATGTCTTTGTCTTCCTCCCTGTTCAAGAAAACCAGCCAGGTTTGCAGCCACCTGCCCTATCCACTCGTGCATGCACACGGCTCCAAACCTTTGATTCTGTGCATATCATCAACTCTGCACTCCACTGATCCTCTGAGTCACCGTGTCCTATCTTTTATTTGTGGAATTTCCACTCAGCCAGCTTTCCAGTGATTCTGGATGATGTTCGTTCTGTTGTTAAGTTGTAGTTTTGAAATTGTTGTGTGGGGCAGCAAGATAGGTGTTTACCTATGCCGCCATCTTTGTTCCTCTCCTATCTATACCCATCTTGGTTCTTTCTTCAAAGTGTCTCTAGAATCAAACTATTTCTCACTACCTCCACCAGTACTATGATGATCTGAGGTTCCTCACATATTTTCTAGAACTTCAGTAACATCTGAACTCATTTCTTTGCTATAACCCTACCCTTTTAGCCAATTTTCCATAGAGCATTAAAAAATGGGAGACAGATATTAGTTCTCTTTCAAAATATTATGATGGCTGTACATTTCTAAAACTCGTACTCTGGCCTATAATGCTCAACATGATCTGCTCCCCATTCCTCTTTCACTCCTGCAACCTTCTTCCCTCATCTGTACCATCTCCCCTTACATGATTCCACTTCACTTCACCACAATGGCTTCTTTGATATTCTTTGCACACAAAGCATAGTCATTCACCTTTAAGGGCTTTTACTCTGCTTTTCCCCACATCTGTAATTTTCTTTCCTATTTATCTCTTTAGTTTATTCTCTTCCCTCTTTTATTTTTATTTTTTAAATATGCATTTTATTTATTTTTTAAAGAGAGGAAGGGAGATGGATGGAGAGCTAGAAACATCGATGAGAGTGAAACATGGATGAGAGAGAAACATTGATCAGCTGCCTCCTGCACACCCCCTACTGGGGACGTGCTTACAGCCAAGATACATGCCCTTGATCAGAATCAAACCCGGGACCCTTCGGTCCGCAGGCTGATACTCTATCCACTGAGCCAAACCAGTTTAGGCCCTACTGTGGTTCTTAAAACACTTTTAATGACTTAACATATATTTACTCATTGAAAGCCCTACTGGGATATAAAGCTTCATCAGGGCAGGACCATTATCAATTGTATTTTCTGCCATATCCACACATAGTAGGTGCATAATAAACATGTTTTAAATTGAATTAGGTGACATTTATCCATGATGTCTCCTAAAATTTTACATTAGTATTTTAAGACTGTCTTTTGGATAGCAGAAACTAAAGTAAAATCCCACTTATGCCAAATATTAAAGAAGCTATTTTACAGAAAATAAGGAGATCTTTAATGTTTTTATCATTTTAAAAATTATCAGATTAAATCCAATTCACCTAGGGTTGATGAATAAAATTATGAATTTAAATGACAAAATATAAGAGTATGTTTAATTTGAAGAACATTTTACAGATAAATTAACTTTTAACAATCTAATTAAAAATAGATTGTCCTAAGAAACAGACACAAAATTAGAAGCTTAGTATAAATCTGAAAGGTTTATTTAACAACAATTTGTGTAAGGAAATACTATTAATTTTGTGCTTTAAAAAGAGATAGAAATGAGTTAACCTATAAGAATATAAAGAAGTTTGAATATTTAAGTGGGAAAATATATGAAAGTTCAACTTTAATTGTATTTGAACCTAATATTGCTAAAATATACTAATCTATTCTTAAGCCTGAAAGATTAGCAAAATGACAGAATTTTAATTAATGATTTTAATTTTAGAATTATTATTTTAGCATTAGATTTCTGTCTTTAAAAAAATCAAGGATGAAGATAAGCAAAATAAAGAAAAATTGTGAGTGGTACTGGCTTCAGATAAAATATGCTTATATTCAGACTAAAAGTGATATGAAATGCAAATTTCATGGCAATTAAGATTAGCATATTTCAAAAACAACATATTCTGAGATTATGTCTTTCATAATTTAGACATATAATGCCTTTCAAATATATAATGATGACTTTGTCAAGTTTTTATACATTCAAAGGAAGCATTCATCTATTATTTAAAATGACGACTGTGCAATAGTCATTTCTCTCTTCCCCTAGGAAAAGCAATATCTATTTCTTTGACTTGGTGATCATCATTTGATGATTTACTATTTCTTTGGGCTTTTTGAAGCTCACAGCAAACTGCAAATACCATACTTTCAGGAGAAACAGCTGGAATAAATAATAAGGAGCAGGCTGACATGCCAAGCAGCAAATAAGAAAATTAGATTAGGATTTTAAGGGCCTATCTTCAATTAGGAGTGGATTTTACTCCAGTCCCCATGGGAGCCCCATTCTAATCTTCAAGGTGGAATTGTTTGGCATGTTCTATCTTTGTATTGGCATGGGAAAGTAGAACAAGCCAGACTTTAAATTAAATAGCAGCGTTCTTCTGGGATGGGTCTAATGCTCTGTGTGGGGAGTTGTTTTTATTCTCTGCTTTGGCCCTTTTTGGATGAGTTAGGATCGTGTGTGTCTCTTAGTTTTCATTCTATAAACAGAATGTAATCTCTCATTTACAGAGTGCTGTTAATGCTATAAACATTTTCAGGAATTTATTGAAATAATTACATGAAACTTTGAAGTATTATCCTTTACTTTCAGATCTGTATTGACTCCCTGAATGGTTTGGCTCATTACCAGTACCCATGTAGTTTGAAAAGAACAATGTTTTCAAGAATAGTACCATGGAAAAAATTGGCTCCAAAAATCAAGTTTCAGTTTGCTTGCTCCAAAAATTTTGGGAATTCTTGGCAAATTTGGTAATGAATGAAAGCTGATGCTAGGAAAGGCAGTTTGAAACTGGCCGGAATGACATTTATATGGCCCATCTAATAGGTTGGAAATAGGAGTGCCTACACTCAAAAGTCACTTATGACAATTCATATATCCACTCCCATCCCCCTCTCCAACTATGCCATGGGGCTGCAGTTGAGCCCTTGGATGATGGTGGGTTGTAATTAAATCAAATTGCTTTTGAGACACTTTTGGAATCAGTAAATCTGTTTGAAACATAATTCAGTCACTAGTTAGGTTACATCAGGCAAAATGACATAGTCATTAGGAACTTTATTTCTTCATCTCTAAAATTGAGATATTCTCTCTCATAGAATTGTTGTAAGATTGAGTTTAATATGTAAAGCAACTTAGTAAGAAAGAAAAACTGGTAGATGTTATTGTTGTCATTGTGGTTAATATAAATCATCCTAAATATTACTGGAGTGAATTAATATTGGCTATACTTGTAAATTTCAGAAACTTTTATTTCTAAAATTATTTTCTTGTTTTGTCCCCATTGTTTTCTTTCACTAATCTCCTTAAGTGTTGTGCCTACTTTGCTTGATTTTTTTTCTGGTTTTCTACTAATTGCTTAATGAATATGCCACATATTGATAGTAAGACAAAAGAGTACATAAGGTTAAAGGTTTGTATATGCTGTGCTGTGAATGATTTGAGGCATTCACAAGCTGATGGTCAACAAGCTGATGGCTGAGCCCTCCCTAACCTGGTAAGACCATTGATGATTGTCTGAGGGGAGAGACATCAGTAGTTCTCAATCCTGCTGCCTGTAAAAATCACCTGCCTGATCTCCACCCACAAAGATTCTGATTTAGCTGATCAGGTGGGGATCCTGTCTTCGGAGGGTTTTCAAAGCACTCCAGCTGCCTTTAATAGGTAAGGAAGATTCCCCTGGGCTCTTGAAGGGGAATTTTGGTTTCTTCAGAGTAACTCTTAGCAAGAGATAAATCTCTATGAATCTCTGCATGCTTTTTATAGAGGTTAAAGGGCAGCCCCTAACTTTTGGGAGTAAACCTCATTAATTTTTTCAATTTGCTTTAGTTTAGTTTGACCCACACCCTGGATATTTAAATCTACGGATGAAGAGAATGTGTGAACTTCTTAACAGGGAGGCTCCTAGTTGCAGCCCAAGTCTTGTATTGGTCCATCTTTGCCTCTACATCTTATTCATGTTTCCCAGCCTCTCTCCTGCATCCTGGCTATGGGAGAAGAGCCCTTCTTCAAGGACAAACTTGAACTCCACCTCCTCCATAAACCCGTCCCTTCTCTGACCAGCCCAGCCTGGATGAGGCCTTCTTCTCCTGGTTCCTGTGTTCACCTACATGATTCACAGTTCTTGTGAGTTGCTGATTATACCTTTTTGTGCCTGCATCTTTTCTTCACAACTAGCTTTAAACTTTCAGGTTTAGGAGCAGCCTGTTAGGAGTAAGGTCCTACACTTTAAGTACTCCCGTGTGTGATGGTGAAGTAGAAATCTTGTTTGAGAAAGAAGGGAGGAAGTGGGCTGGATTTCCTAGGGAAGACCATGGAGAAGGTAGGACTTAAACAGGGATTCAGGACTGGATAGAATTTGGATTGTTGGAGGAGAGAGCCTTCTACAAAGTGCTATTTTTGATTCAGGTTTGATTATTCTTTATATGTATGTGTAAAAATATATATGCACACACATACATATTTGTGAAGCCATCTAAGTTCTTAGACCTTAATACCTTCAGAATCTGACTTTATATATATTGTTATAAATAAAAATTATATCTTATACCTGCCACTTTTTCAATTTCTAATCTCCAGGATGAGGGCTAAACATATACCTCTGAGCCTTACTAAAGGTTACATTTGCTATTTTAAAATTTGAAGCTCAACCCTCTCCTTCATGTGCATTTGAGCTAGCTGTCAGGAATTTTGTATTGGAATTGAGAATGCCACTGATCTTACTCACAAAGTCTGTTCAGTATTGCACATGAAATTAAAAGCTTTTCAAATTAATTGCATATCCGAGATGCTGACCCCTGTCAGCACTCCCTGGCTCTGACTGTTACCTTGGACAAAGGGCTGGAATCTGATGCTACAAGGGGAGCTCAAGTAAAATTAGCCATAACCAGTATGATTGTTATGACATTGATGTTAGACAGTGACAAGGTTGCAAAACCATCTCCTTGTACCTGCAGGATTTGGCAGCACTAGATTTTCCTGTCCAGCAAGACATTATTTATTCAAAATTTAAAGCTTAATTTCATGTTGAATGGTTTTTAAGTAGACCTAACATTTTTTTTCCCTGTGAGGACCACTCAGCTTTCTTTACAACATATATAACCTTGCATTAGGCCTTCGTCCTAAACCTCCCTGTGCTTTTGTATTCAGCATTAGCTGACTCCTACAGTAAATTCTATGTGGTCGATTACTTTTCATAAGAAGTTCATGTAAATTGGAGTACAGCAGAGGTTTTATTGATGAGACCGATTTATTATTGAAATTGCTTCGGTATTCTTTTCTGAATAGTGAGATAAAAGTCAGAGATAATAATGTCCCCTGGCAATAGCCTTGATGGAAAAAAATGAAGCTTGGAAAATTTACACATCTCAATTTTTTGGGGGAAGTATGGCATGGCATAATAATTTATTTCAAGTCCTATTCCAGTTTTTAAATGTTTTACTAGAAAATTCAGGATCTTCTGAAAGTATACCAATCATCCTATCTAATAAAATAGTAATATGCAAATTTGACCATACCTCTGCCACACCCACAAGCCATGCCCACCAGCCAATCAAGAGCAGATTATGCAAATAAACCACAACCAAGATGGCTGCCACCACTGAGAGCAGGAGGAAGGCTTGGGTTTCCCTGGCAACAGAGGAAGCCAAGCTTTCTGCCTGCCTAGGCCTCCACTCAATGTTACAACGTTTCAATTATAAAAGATACAGAAATGGCAGCAGCCACTGAGCTGGAGAGAACAGAAGCTTGGGTTTCCCTGGCAACAGAAGAAGTGAAGCTTTCAGCCTGCCGTTGCTGGCCTAGGCTTCCACTCTAGGTTACAATGTTTCAAACAGAAATGGCTTCCACCCTGGAGTGAGCAGAAGGCTTGGCTCTGCTCTAGGCTACAAAGTTTCAGTTGTAGACATAGATTAATCCCAGATCTCAGGGCCTCCGTTTGGGTCACTTGCGGGGGGGGGGGGGGGGGGGGGGCGTGGCTGGCCTGCAAACTTCCACAGGCCCCTCACCCAGGCTGCCCTCACCCCAAGGGAACCCCCACCCTGATCTGGGACACTCTTCAGTGCAAACCAGCTGCCCCCACCCATGCACCAGGTCTCTATCCTATCTAATAAAAGTGTAATTTGCAGATTGACCATCACTCCAACACACAAGAGTGCTGCCTGCATGTGGTCAAAGATCCTGCCCGCATGTGGACACAAGATGGCCACCACAAGATGGCCAGCAGGGGAGGGCTATTGGAGTTTCCAGGCCCTACAAGGGAGGGCAGTTGTGGGCGATCAGGCCAGCAGGGGAGGGCAGTTGGGAGGGACCAGGCCTACAAGGGAGGGCAGTTGAGAGTGATCAAGCCTGTGGGGGAGGGCATTTAGGGGAGACCAGGCTGGCAGAGAAGGAATATTGGGGGCAAATAGGCTGGCAGGGGAGCAGTTAAAAATCAATTAGGCTGGCAGGGTAGTGGTTAGCGGGTGATCAGGTTGGCAGGCAGAAGCAGTTAGGGGCAATCAGGGAGGCAGGCAGGTGAGCAGTTTGGAGCCAGCAGTCCTGGATTTTGAGAAGGATGTCTGATTGCCCGCTTAGTCCCGATCCTATCAGGATTGGGCCTAGACAGGCAGTCAGACATACCTTGAGGGGTCCCAAATTGGAGGGGGTGTAGGCTGGGCTAAGGGACATCTCCTGCCCCCCCCCCCCGTGCACAAATTTTGTGCACCAGGCCTCTAGTACATAATGAAACTTTTATTCATGTGCAATATGGAGCTGAATGGTGTGTTTTTCAAAGTCTATGTTGCAGTGGGTTTTCTAGGATACTAATACTCTTCTGTTTTCTGTTTTTGACATGTATATATTCATGGATATCATTCCAAGTATCTGCATTTTTAATATGCCAAACATGGTTAGTGTGTTTACTACCCAGGTCACTTTTTAAAACTTAAATGGTAAAATTATTTATGGTGGTTTCATTGGAAGTAGGATTGGCAATAAGAGTCAACAGTTTGGGTGTGAGGTGGGGTTCTTAGAAATGGTCCTCAACCAGTATTAACTACTTGCTCTGCCTACTTCTAGAATTACCAGTATTTCAGATATGTACCTCAAAACCCTCTTTGGTGACTTTATTAATTTGTATGTTTTTAAAAATTATTTCTCTGTTTTATTGTTTTTCTGGTGATTTTAAATGATTTGAAAATTTAAAGCACATTTTGGGAAATATAAAAGAAGCAGAAGGAATTAAAACATCTTTAGGGATTCTTCAGTAAATGGACACTTAAAAAATGACATTGTGCTCTGGTTGGAGTATTTCCTGTGCACTAAAGGGTCAGGGGTTCTATTCTCAGCCAGGGCATATATTCACGTTGCAGTTCAATCCCTAATTGGGGCATGATCAGGAGGCAACTGATGGATGACTTCACAGGCTGATGTTGTGTGTCCATTTTTACTGCTTAGGATAGAGTCAGTCCTACCAGTTCAGACCACAGAGACTGAGGGTGTGGGGAAGGAAGTTTCTTCAAAATACAAATGAGAGGTAATAATAGAAGAAAGGGCTATGAATTAAATAGGACAGGCAAACAAAACTAAAATGCAAACAAACAGAAGGTCTATTGCATATAGTTACAGATAATATGATGGAGAATGGTTCTAAGTGGGTGAGGGCTTTAGGAGAAATATAAAACAGATATTGATGTCATTACAGAAGAATCTAATACATGTTTTTCAGGAAATTATAATGATAATACTCAGTTATGGTTTTTAAGAGAATGAATAGCTAAATCAAAGAACATGTTTTCATACAGATGTTCCAAATAATTACAAAAATATGTAGAAATATTGATAAACTAAAGGATTTTTCAAAGTTTTCTAGGAGAAATTTTTAGGTCCAAATTTTTTCATTCTTAGCAAGAGTGGGTGTTTTTGTGGAAATAAAAAACATCCGGCAAAACATTTGTTTTTCAGTTTCCACTTCATATATGTACCAATCAGTAAAATTGCAGTGCAAACACAAGTGGCTTCACTTTCTTAACAAAACACTGAATGCTTATCGAGAATAACTTAATTGGTCTAGGAGAGAAAAATGTGTTACCAAATCTTAATTGTGAACTATAAGCACAAACTTACCACTTTTAAAAGACTGGCTTAGTTAGTACTTCAAAAATAAATATTATTCATAAATTTACTCTAGTTTATTTTCTAAATTCTAAAAATGAAGTTTTTTTTTATCAATATACCAGTAAAGGATATATAATGTACAGATTTTTGATTTTTGACAGTCTTTGTTTAACTTTATAGATATCTTAGCCTGAAATTTTGATATGCATATCAGAAAATTCAGTGAAATTGAATGCAATTCAGATATTATTTGTTGCAAAACTGCTGCAGAGAATCAAATAGATAGGACTCTTTGTACATTCTAGTGATTTGAAATTTACCATAGGAAAAAGATTTGTATTTTATAATAATGATTTTAATATGTAACTCATGATTATAGTAAATAATAGTGTTATACACAATAGTATCCTATATAATAAAGAGGTAATATGTAAATTGACCATCACTCCAACATACAAGATGGCCACCCCCATGTGAACACAAGATGGCTGCCACAAGATGGCCAGCAGGGAAATACCCAGCAGGGGAGGGAAGTTGGGAGGGCCCAGGCCTGCAGGGAAGGGGAGTTGGGAGGGACCAGGCCAGCAGGGGAGGGCAGTTAGGGGTGACCAGGCTGGTAGAAGAGGGCAGTTGGTGGGGACCCAGGTCTACATGGGAGGACAGTTGGGGGGAACCAGGCCTGCAGGGGAGGGCAGTTGGGGGGGGGACCCAGGCCTGCAGGGGAAGGCAGTTGGAACTAGGCCTATGGAGGGAGGGAGGGGATTTGGGAGTGACCAGGCCTGCAGGGGGGGCAGTTAGGGGCAATTAGGTTGGCAGGGAAGGACAGTTGGGGGTGACCAGGCTGGCAAGGGAGGGAAGTTAGGGGTGACCAAGCCAGCAGGGGAGGGCAGTTAGGGGCAATTGGACTGGCAAGGGAGCAGTTAGATGTCAATCTGGCTGGCAGGGGAGTGGTTAGGGGGTGATCAGGCTGGCAGGAAGAAGCAGTTAGGGGCAATGAGGCAGGCAGGCAGGTGAGTGGTTGGGAGCTAGCAGTCCTGGATTGTGAGAGGGATGTCCCAGAGAGGGTGCAGGCTGGGCTGAGGGACACCCCCTCCCCCCCCATGCACAAAATTCATGCACCAGGCTTCTAGTATTACATAATAGTAATACATAATTATAATATGTAACATATGATTATAATACATAATAAAAACAAATTATAAGAGTGATATAGATGGACTATTCAGAAGGAGAAGGGAATATTTTGTTGGGGGAAAGGAAAGAGGAAATGCTTTGTGAGGGAAGTGGTACTTGATACACACACACACACACACACACACACACACACACACACACACACCAAAATTTGAAATTTTTCCCCATAGGTGGGATTGTTTGGCAAAAGCTTTTTCTATTTGAGTGAATAATACAGAAGCAAGATATGCATTATATTCTAAGATAGCGTGGAGACCACAAAGAGAAGAGATGAGAGATGAGACAGGAAAGAAAGATTAAAGCCCACAGGAGAAGCTACACAGTGATTTACAATATAGAGTTGCTATTGGGCAACAGATTTAGCTATGGTGGTTGTGGGAAAAGCTAGTAAAAAATGCCTGAGGTATTGAGTGGAATGAAATGAGGGGCAGCTGATGCCATGAGTGAAAATAGGCAAGTCAAAAGGAGTTGCCAAGTTATTGTGAAAGGATGAAGATGTGATAAGTTTGGGACGGAATACATTTTGAGTGGCTGGGGAATATCCACACAGTTAGGTCTGTAACTTAAGAGTAATGTTTTTCTACATGAGATTTACTGATGAAGGCTCAAGGAGAATGGGTGAAATTATACAATGGAGGGAAATTTGAGGATGGAGACTTGGAGACTTGGAAGAGAGAAGAGTGAGCGGTAGTGTATAGATCAATGGAGTTCAATTTTCCTGTACTGCATCTCTGACGTTGTGACCAATCCCTTCTTACATTTGTTATCTCTCAGAATTTACTACCTTTATCTCCATCCCTTTGTGGTTTCAACTTGTCTTAGAAGTGTCCAAAAGGTTCCTCATTTGATCATATCCCATATCAGAATTAGGCTCTTATTTTGACACCCAGATTGCTATAACTTGATTCATGTTTTTTTGCTTTGAATTTCAGGATTCTCGCCCTCTCTGACTTAGATACATATTTCTTCTTAATTACTAACTTGAACTATGAGCCAGAGTCAGGGAAGCACACAGATAGCAAATTCAAAGGGGTAAGTTAAAAACAAGTTTAATAATTAAGGAGCAATTTACAATGGTGTCAGTAAGTTTAAGGAAACCAACAAAAATGGTGAAGCATTCTTGAGTGAAATATGCTCATTCTGCACCTGAAGGGGGTGGTAGTTATGAGAAGATGGGGACAGTTGCAGCAGTGGGAGAGGGATCATGTGATGGAGGTGTCACCTTGGGGTGAAGAACATAGCCACTGCCACGCTTCTGCTCACTAGGAAGAGGTGTGGAGGGGATGGGCCAGGTAAATTCCCTGACCTCTCCCTTCTCCCACCTTTATCTCCTGCCAGCATTAGCCATTGGCAAACCAGTGTAGAAGGCAAAGGTCAAGGGAGTACCACCAGCAGGGCTCAGGTTTCTAAGGAAAAAAGCAAGTTAGAGAAGAGTGAGAGTATGTCTGGAGGGGAAGAAGGGAATACCCACCATGCTTGACTTCCTGTTCTCTCTTCTACTCCTGTCTTAGGAGAAGAATGTGTTACTTTACTCTTGCATGTGCTGCTCAGACCCTGGCTTCTTGCTTTTTATGATCTCTAATAGGTAAGAATGAGTGTTTCAAGGGCATTGCTTTTCCTCCCCATCTTACAGCTGTGAAGTGTTAAAAGAATTTGAAGGGGGGAAATGCAAAACACGGCAAAAAAGATAAGAAGAGATGCATAGAATAGGAGGCTTCTTTTTATGTCTGTGCACAAAAAGCTGATGCTATCTATATATGACTCAAATTTGGCTGTTTAAATGTGATTAAGAATTTCATTCCTAAAAATTACTCAAGAGAAACAAGATTATGTGTCCACAAAAAGACTTATACAAAAATATTCTTAGAAGCTTTATTCATATTAACCACAAACTGGCAGCAAAGCAAATGTTCATCAACAGGAAAACGGATAAATAATTTGTGATAATGTATCTATAAAATAGAATGTTATTCAGCAGTAAAAGGAAGTTAACTACTGACAAAAGCAACAAACTGGATGGATCTCAAAAATATTAAGTTAAACAAAAGAAGTCAGACACAAAGAAGACAAAGTATGATTTCATATATGGGAAGTTCAGGGATTTGCCAAACAAATTTAGTGATAAAAATCATGTGTGGGCAAGGCAATAGACTGGAAAAGGGCATAAAGAAACTTATAGGAATGATGGGATTGTTTTCTTGATCGAAGTGGATATTAAATTGGCTTATAAAATTGTTCTTGTTGCAGAGAGAGGGTGCTGATCACTAGAGATTACAAGGCTGGTTTCTAGCTACATACACATCGGTATTCTGGCTTAATACCTTAGTCAGCATCAATGACCTTAGGAAGATCACCTTTAGGTGTCCTATCATCTGGATCCTGAAGGGTCTCTGGTACAGGTGGCCACTTATGGAGGCCCTACCTAGAGGTGCACAGCCTTTTTTAAAATGTCAGTTCTCTCCCTGCTCAACAGCTTTTTGAAACAGAAGGTTGTTTGTGGTGTATATCTTTAATCCCTCTGAGAGGCCTTGGCTAGTTAGATTTCAGAATCCATCCCATCCATTTGTGATTCTGGTTTTAAATTCAAGCAGGATCCAAAGCAGATAAGGGGCTGTAGGGCTGGAAAAGAATGCCTTTCAATTAGGAATTTATCACATTTTGACATTAACTGTCTGGTTCAATGGTAGTAGGTTAATGGCATTGTGTTTCTGCTGTTTGCTGACATTTCATTGGTGTCCACTGCATTCACAGAAAGAAAGGAGATGCTGTGAAAGTGATGATGGTTAATGAGAAGATGGGGACAATGTTTTGATTGGGGGAATGAGAATGGAGAAAGTAATTACATAAAAACTATGTCAGAGGGGCAGAGGGACACTCTTCTCCATTTATTTTCCAAATTGTAATTTAAAGAATTCCCTTAGAAGATCTAAAGAGAAGTTAGTTTATTATTGCTTTTAGATAACCTGGTAATTTACTGTTAAATGAACAGAAAATAAGAACAATGTGAGCATCAGTGGAAGCTAGGTTTAGGGAAAATTGCTTTGTGCAGAAAGAAAATTCTATAATTTATCACCGACTCAACTCACCAGGTTCATAGCATGCTGTAATCCTTATCCATTACATACCATTCTGTGCAACTGAATTTATGAGATCTCCTTCTTTGTCTTTTAGGATGAATCATGCAACTCAGACAATATTTTTTTCTTACAGCTAACAAATTATGTATAAAAAGCATAACACATTTACAAATATACAATATGCAATTCTATCTTTAGTAAGGGGGAAAAGAGCATTTAATATTATTTTAAAGATTAGAGGCCCGATGCACAAAATTCGTGCAAGGGCCTTGGCCCCAATCCCTGCCTGCCACCACTGCAGCGGGGGGCCTGTGCTGTGTCACCTGCCTGCTGTGGCTTTGTCTGGAAGGAAGGGTGTCCAGTCTAATTAGCATATTATGTTTTTATTATTATAGATGTTCTTTTGAGTACAAGAGATACAGACAGAAGCTGTTCTGAGTTGAAAGGCTATTTTATGATTATACACATTATATGTATATGTATTATATAATCTATATAGGTATATAGAATATATATATATGAATTTTAAAGATGTTCTTTTCAATTTTCTTGGAAAATTTGGAAAATATTGAATAACTATGAGATGAAACACACACCCTGAAGCTAACATCCAGACATAAGTGCAGTTATATACAATAACAACCAGCCCTCAAATCTTGCCAGCCAGTGACTCGGCCCACTTGGATCCCCAGTTGTGGGTTGTGCAGGCAGTGGAACTGTTATACCACCCTATCCAGGCAAGGAACTATGAACTAGGCAGCATGATCTCTCCTAGTTGGGTAGATTCTCAGGCTGTGTTTCCTGAGATGGTGCTGTGGCTGGACTTCAGAGTCAGCCAGGGCCACAGGCAAGGTACTATAGCTGAACAGGCTGTGCTAGGCAATCAGCTGGGGCTACAAGTTGTGCCATTAAGTTGGACAGGGCCATAGACTGGGCTTCAATGTCCTATAGGACACTAGCTATTCTCCACATTGGGCAAGTCTGGCTGTGCTTACAGCTAGGAAAGAGCCTTCAGTTGTATCCTGCGGTTGGATCGAGGTGGAGACTGCTATATAGTCTATTAGGGTCACTGCCCAGGCTTCCCTGTTGGATATGGCACTGGCTAAGCTCCATGACAGTATAAGGTTACTGGCTGGACTTCCTGCCTGGGTGAGCCACAGGCTGTCTTCAGCGATCTTGCAGGGCCATAGGCTGGGCTCCCCAGCTTATGGAACATAGGCTGGCTCCTTAGTTTGGGGGCGAGGGGAGTGGGGGATGGAAGGCAGCAGACAGATGATATGATAAGGCAGGACTGCTGGCTTGGCTCCCAACCCAAGCGGGGCTGTAGGATGGCCTCATGGATGCCCAGGTTCTCTGAACAGGCTCCAGGATGCATGGGACTCTAGCCCACACTCAGCAGATGGGTGTGGCTGAAAATTTGCTTCTTAGTCAGGAGCTTACTTTTATAAAATAATCATAACTACATACAGAGATTTATGTGCAAAACTATTTATTACAGAGTTGTTTGCAATAGTGAGAGTCTGAAAAAAATGTAAAGAGGAAGAAAGTAAAATAAAATATAAATAGTTATTTTTTCCCCAGCTTTATTGAGATATAATTGACATATAACATTATGTGAATTTTAGGTGTAAACATGATGACTTGTAACACATCTATATTGTGAAGTAATCACTACAATAAGGTTAGTTAAAACATCCATGACTTCACATGGTTATAATTTGTGTATGTGTGTGCTGAGAACTTTTAAGATTTCTCTCCTAGCAATTTTATTCCCTACAAGTCTTATCTTTTCTTTCATTATTCTATTCCTTTTTCTTTTTGAAAAAATATTAAAAAATTTTTGAACTTGTCTCCTATCTAATTTGTTGTTTTTATGGTTTCCAATTATATATACATATATTTTTATTTAATGCAGTTTTAAATTACCTATTAAAATTTTCCACTTATGTGCAGTTTTACATATCAGATATCTATAATAATAAAAGCATAATATCCTAATTAAGTAGGATAACCAAATGACCTTCCAGATGTCATTTCAGATGTCCTTCCTGAAGAAGGGGCCAAGGCAGAGATGGTTAGGGGTGATCAGGCAGGCAGGCATAGTGGTTAGGAGAGATTAGGCAGATAGGGGAGTGGTTAGGGGTGATCAGGCAGGCAGCACTTGAGCAGTTAGGAGTCAGTGGTCCTGGATTGTAAGAGTGATGTCCAAAGGGAGATTGCAAGAGGGTGCAGGCTGGGCTGAGGGACTCCCCCCAACCCCCGCATGGGCCTCTAGTATATGTATATTTTTGTAATGACTATCTGGTCTAGATTAATGAACACAATATCCTCTTGAAACTTGTTGAAAACTCAAGTGAAAATATTTTGACAATACATTATCTATACTAAGTTAGTAGTTCCTTGAATTTATTAACCAGGACATTAATAGATCTGATTCTGCAGATAGATCTCTCACTTGAACTGAATCATATACTTAAGATTTAAAAAAAATTATTTATCCTTACAGAAGGAAGTCTGCATTTGTCTAAAATAGCAGGTGAAGTGAGTTTGGCAAGAAATTCATGTCCATTTTTAAGCACTTCATGCCTAGATGAAAATGAAGGTGAATTCACACATTGTCTATTCCTTTACTAGATGAGAAATCCAGAAGATGCGGTCTGTGGGTAGTGGTAGATGTGAGGAGATAAGACTTTGAGTAGTCAGGTATAGTTTCAATAAAGACTTTTCTCTGTTTAGAAGAGTTTCTCTATGTGTTTTGTTTGGCAGCAGCAGTTAGGAACATGGAGTTAGCTATATGCTTGGAGATCATGTGGCTTAGGTTTTCTTTAGGGTTCCAGATTTAGAGACAAAAATTTGACTATCTCATCTCTAAGGGGGTCTGTGTAGAAAAGAGTTACCAGAACTGCTAACAGAAAGGCTTGTTTGTAAAGCTGGTTGTTGGTTTGTGTTTGGGAACTGGACTTCTGAAGTGCTCCCACCATTCCCTAACTCATAAAAGAGTGGCTCATTTTGCCTAATCTGTTTGTGCAAATATATAGTTTAGGTGGAACACCTGTTTTACTTCTGGGAGTCTGAAGTTTTGGCAGAAGCAGAGGGTGTCCATTTGACCAGCCCCCAATAAAATTCTTGGCCACTGAGTCTCTCATGAGCTTACCTGGTAGACAACCAGCACATGTGTAGTCACAATTTGATGCTGGGGAATTAAGCTCTGTATGACTTCACTGAAAAATAACTCTTAAAGCTTGTACCTGGTTTCCTTTGGACTTGACCACATGTGCTTTTTCCCTTTGCTGATTTTGTTTGTATCCTTTTGCTTTAATAAATATTAGGTATGAATACAATAGCATGCTTAGTCCTGTGAAACTCCCAAGTGAATCAGTGAAGCTGGCTGTGTTCTTGGGAACCACCTATGCAAAAGGAGGCATAGGATAAATAACCTTATAATATTTAATAGAATTTATAAACCTGCAAAATTAGTAAAACCAAGACAAAAATTAGTATCTTAATGAATTTTCTAAATATAAATCAAATAATAAGGATCAATAAAGGAAGGCTTTCCAAAGGAAGTGACTTTGGTAGCTCCCCAAGCCCACATGGTTGGTGGTTATGGTGTGGTTAGGAAAGGTTTCAAAGACAAGGAAACCTTTGAGTACAAGTTTACATCTTTTCAGAGATGACATCTTTTTTTGTGCAATAATAGAACCCTAAGCCCATGTCCATGGGATTCCAGTTGAATCCAAAGGCCTGCTTTTTCTGTAGAGCCTATCCAGATGGAAAGAAGATGCATGAATGATTAAAAAAAACTTGTTTTTTCTCTTTAATATTAGCACACTTATTTGATGTTTTAACTATTAGGCTGAGAAGTCTGTGCATGTGAGTGTGTGTGCATCTCAAAGCATCAGGAATGGGCAGTTATAGAAATCCAATGAATAAATAAATAACAATCAAAAGTCATAAACACTGTCTGGGACATTGTTGAATCTGTGTTGGGCTTTGCTAACAAGCATATCAGCCTTTTGAAAAATACTTCTAAACAGAACCAAAAGCAGGTGATTGAGTCTATGGGAAAATCAAATTACATTTTATCTCTTAGTCTCAGTGGATGAATTGTTGTTGCATTTTGATTTTCACCTGCACATGTTGATATAAAACATTCAGCTTCAAGCTGGTAGAATATGGACAAAATAAATGAATCTGCCCTTAGGGCACAGACCAGTTTTGTGTTATCATTTTTAGGAAGCATTGGTTTGTTTTCAAATGACTGTTTCTTGAAAAAACCTGTATTTGTATTTCAAAACAACCACTAACAACCAAAACAAATCAAACAAATAAACATACAGACCTTTGCACAAAACATTATTGCCTAGATATCAGTCACAGATAGAGCTTTTCCAAGATAGCAAAAGGCTTAATATTCACAGCCACTGACAGAAATGACTTACTGTGCAGGAAAAATTAGTCTGAGTTAAAATTTTTCTTTAAAAGGAGTAAAGGTTTGACATAATTTTGTTTTCAAAATGTATAATATAGCCATATTTACAAACAAGTAACCTCATAATTGTCCTACAAAAATCATGTTAGTTATTGATGTCCCTTGGTTTATTGTACTAATTTTTGAAGCTGAATCCTTAGTGCTAACGGACCCTCAAGCTTCACTTTCATTTAGAGTCATGTGCAAAGTGCCTCTCTCATGCCTCATGTCATTCTTACAGATTTAATGTTATTACAGCAAGCACATGCTCTCATGTTCTCTCTTCCTTACCTTTTCATTCTGTAGAAATGTCTTAACTCAGGTTCTGTTTTAATGTGCAAAGAAAAAGGAAGCTGCTAATGATAACACTTCTCAAAGAATTTGCAAAAGGAAGTATCATTTATTGACGTGTTCTATAATTTTTTTTTTTAGGGATTTTTGTTGTTGTTTGCTTATTTGTTTGTGTGGGTGGGAGTGGCACCAGCTAACTTCTCTGTCTTACCTAGCCTTTCGTGCTTTATTAATAATGAGAGGGTCTCATTTTCAGTGGCTAAAGCTAATTTTAGGGCAACAAGATTGCTAGCCATAGAATGAATCTGAATCTGTCTCCAACTGATGTTTTATTTTTAAATTTAATTTTATTTACTTGTTCTTAAGCATGCTGAGGGCAGTCAGAAGCCACCAGAGGTAAATAGCTGTGGGCCACCACACAGGTTGCTGTTGTCCTTCAGTGGGACCTTGGGGACTCCCTGTGGCACTCTCAGCGTCTCCTCCGTCCCTGCAGAGGATCAGGAACTGGGACAACTGAGCCCTTTCTCACAGAAGCTTCTGTGTCCTCCTTGTGAGAGGTCTTAACTTTTGTGAGAACTGTTCCCAGCAAAGAGCTGTCCTTCCTCCCAGTGCTAACCCTCTACCTCCATCTTTGACTCTAATGACTTGTAAAAGGGGTTACTGCCCACACCTCTTCTTGTCATCAATTTTACTCCATTCTTTCAAAAACACTTCTTGTCCTTTCTAAGCCACCTTCTTGGGACCTGTTGCTTTCCCCACAGCCACCATCATCTTATTCATGGCTCTTGTTTGAATGCTTTCTATAATTTATTTCATTTTGTTAGAGAGTGGGGATTTTTGAGCACTACTAAGGCCGTGGACTATGCTCCAGATAGAGTTCTCAGTGCTGACACCAGGCCAGGCCTTGAAATATAGTCTCGTGGCTCCTTCCCAGCACATAGGCCTTACAAGATAGAACACTGTCAGCTTTCTGAAGACAGGATGACCCTGTGAATAACATGGTCGTCAATGGCATGACTCTGATGTTGCTTGGGAAAAACTGTTTTATCTTGGGTTACTTGTTCTGAAAAAAACAGGATGTGGCTAATGTGCTTAAAAGTGGTCTTGCACAAAGGGTGGGAGCTGCTCTCCAGTGTCCCTGCGTGGAGGATGGCAGAGCAGTCACTGAAACGGCTAATAAAGGCTCCCTAAATTTTAATTTAGTCTGGGCTTCAGTGGTCATTCACTCATATCCGCTCCTCAACAATTTCCTTACCATCCCTTTATTTTTCTTGTTTGTAAATGTCTTCATTTCTGTTTTTTAATGAGTAATTTCCAATGATTCTCCCATCACCTGGCCTTCCATTGTTTTAACATTTTATTTTGGGATTTCTTGAGACTCTTAATAACCTATGCTCATTTTTCTCTATGAAATATGACTCCTCTTTGGTTATATTTTTCCTACTGCCTCTGAACTTTAGTCACTCGCTTATGCCTTGGACTCTGTTTTTCTCTGTATATACTCACCCATCTGAGAACTTCCTGATAGATCTGACTTTGAATGTTATTTTCATGCAGAGTTTAACTCTTAATAACTACCCTCAGTCATTCCCTGTAACCTGAGCAGCAAGACACTGCATCTAGCACAGAGACAATGCAGCAAACATACACTAATATTTACTGGTCATTGTGAGGATAAACAGCAGGAACTATTATAAAGGTGTTTTGCAGTTTTTTGGTTCCTAAACTAAGAAGACTGTAGCAGAAGAATTATTAAATATATTTCTGTGCCAGCTTCCTCAGAGAAAATGACAAAGGGGATGTTTTTATTATGACATTTATGACTTTCCCTTTCATATTGTATTGACCTAAGTGCCATCTGAGAGTGAATACCCTCCTTTGATTGAAATCAGACATTTCTAAATAATAAAAAAACCCTTCAAGTTCAACTTGAATTAGTTCTAGGATGGGTATGGGTAATACATGAGGGTGGTGGCAGGAAGAACTCCATTTTTTTTTCAATAAAGCATTTTTTAAAACTTCCACCAAAGAAGTCAAATTACAGAAATTTTTTTATAGTAATAATTGTCTGAAGATTTTGTCTATTCTGAGGATTCATGAGTCTGAGGGAATTGTTTCCTCATGAGCTTTATAGTTTAAAAATGTGAGATTATTTTTATTATGGCTTGTGTTTTTTCCCGAAAAATTCTTTGTGACCTGAATTTTGGGAGCTTCTCTCCAGAACCGGCGTATGTTTGTTTCTTCTGAACACCCCAAGGATGGAGCAGGTTTATCTGAATTTTCAGCTTGGAATTTTCTGCACCTCTAAGGGACTTTATGTGTATGTACTAAATCCATATGAGGTACAGGCCTGGACTTTCAGTTTACCACAGGGATATTGCTTTTTCTTTCTCAGAGAAAAGCTCCTATCTCCTTGGTCCGCTTTGTTTGAGTTTTTCTAGTCCCCCTTGCATGGCAGTGATAGTTCTTGGTGAATCCTGGCTCACAGCCATAGTATTAGTTGCAACATTCCTTTCATGTCTTCATCTCTTCATCCCTCCCTTCATAGATGTTAACTCTCAGCCTCTAATGACTATTGTGTTTCATCTGTCTCTCTTACCTGGAAGTGAAGGATCTCCCTGACCCATGAAATCATAACATGTGTTGTAGAATTATTATTTTATTCTTGGAAAGGTTATCAATAAAATATCTGATGTCTTTAATCAGACTGGACAGGTGATCATTCTGTTGATCTAAACCCGTGATGGTGAAACTATGACACATGTGTCAGCACTGACACACGTAGCCATTTTCGATAACACACAGCCACATGAGGTCGCATACAGAGAAGTATGGGGCCTCATGCCGAGGATGAAACATTTGCTGTAGTGTAGTGTAGACACTCTGTGGGGGAGCTCTGTAGGCCAAAACAACAGAACTTCAGCACAGAGTATCTAGTTCTGGGACTTCTGGTTAGGCTGTTAGGGGATCTTTGACCTCACTTCTGGCTGGTGAATCAGGGAGTAGCGGAATGCCTTGAGGACGCAACTCTGGTGGCCCTGTGATCGCCATTACCAGCAACCACATAACCACAGCAACCATCATCCAATCTACTGTTTTGGGGTGTCGTGGATTTCTAATTGACCATCATTACTGAGATAAGTGAGGAGGAGACTGGGAGAGGCGAGGGCCTGTGCTATGAGTGCCATTTCCCCACCATTAGAAATAGCGGCAGCCATCTTAATTTATCTAAGAAATGCCATTTTGCAGCATAGTGCAGACTTCATTTCACCACTATTACTGTTGTGCATCCTGATTAACCCCTATTTCTCCTTATTAACCCTGCCTTTTCCTAAAAGACAGTTACATGTGCCATCTTGTGGTTAGTTAGGCTAGTTAATCTCTAATTGCCTGCAGAGCTAACAGGCTATCTATAATTCTATCTTCTGTCACTGCCCCCCTGATGGAGAACCCCAACCCCCCCCCCAAAAAAAAAACCCACACCAAAACAAGGTTAAGTAAAGGAAGTGGTAGTAGCAGTAGCTAACTCTTTCAAGAGATATGGGCCGAGATGTATGTCATTATAGAAAAAAAATGGCAGATCATTTTGTGTTCTATGTACTGAAATGGTAGTAAGCAGAATGTGGAATATAAATAGACATTTTGAAACTAATCATTCCCAGCTCTGGAAAAAAAGTGAGGATGAAAGGAAGGAATACATTTCCAGGAATTATAGGAGCCAATCTAATTCCATCCTTAAATTTATAAAAGGCTCTACAAATTTATCATCTGTAAGTTTGAGCATTGCTCACTCTATAGCTGAGCATGGAAAAGCACTCAGTGAGGGAGAATTTATTAAAGCAACTCTCCTAAGATGTGCACCAGTTCTATTTTACCTTATGCAGAATAAAGATGCAATTATTAAGAGAATAGAAATATCATAAAAGGCTGAATAATGAGACTGAACACAAATGTACAACATCAATTAAAGAGAGACATAAGTAATTATAAATATTTTTTTTATCTCTCTTGATGAAACTGCTGATGTCACATCACATGCTCAGTTGGCCATTATTGGTTGATATTCTGATGGTCTTACAATGAGAGAAGAGTTGACAAAGTTAGTGTTAGTGCCATCAAGTACATCAGGAAGCAAACTATGTAAAGTTGTTATACTGACATTCTGTGACATAAGCATTGATAGCTCTAAAGTTGTGTCAGTGATGACAGATGGGGCACCAAACATGGTGAGGGAAAAAGTCGGATTTGTCAAATTGTTTACAATAGCTTCTAATTAGAAGCTATCGGACATCCAATTGTACCTTTTCATTCTATCATGCATCAGGAGATTTTATGTGCCAAGGCAGAATTCACCAACTTAAACGACTTAATGTCAGTTGTTACAAAAATAGTTAATTTAATAGCTGCTTGTTTCCTTCACAAGAAAGAATTTTCTGCACTTTTACTGGAGGTTGTTTCCACCTACAGTGGACTGCTGATATACAATAATGTAAGATGGATGAACTGAGGCAAAGTTCTTGAGCACTTTGTGGAGTGCTTTGAAGAAATTAAGGTAATTCTTGAGGATAAGGATCTAGGAAACTTTTCTCAGCTCAGTGGTGATAAGTGGGTCAACACCGTGATATATTTTTTACAGATCTCTCTGTTCATATTAATGAACTGAACTTAAAGTTACAAGGTTTTGGCAAAAGTATTGACATTATGTTTGGTACATAAAAGTTTTTGAAAGTAAACTTAAAATTTTCAAGCAAGATGTAGAAACTAAAACTTATAAGTATTTTCCTTGAGTAACAAAGTATTTTGAGAAGACCAGTGTAGCTGTACAAAATGAAATGGAACCCTTGCATATAAATTACCAGCATGTTTTAGACTTGTTACTTGACAAGTTCAGTGATAGATTTAATCAATTTAGGAGCCTAGAACAGACCATAAAATAATTAAGTATCCTGATGTAGTAGTCTACAGTAGTTTTGAATTAAATGGTTTCCAATGAATGCAAATTGATGATTTGGAGATGCAACTTGCAGCATTTCAAGATAGCATCTGGGCTCAGGTGTTTGTGGACTTGAAGTCAAAGCTTGAGAATCTGGAAAGGTGCCGCTTGGAGAATAAAGAGGAGTGCCACTACGAACAGGACATTTGGAGTGCCTGGAACCAATTACCAGACAGCTTTAGTACCCTGAAAAATATAGCAATGACTTTACTCATAATTTTTCTCTCCATGTACTTTTGTGAGACTTTATTCTGAGTTGTAAATAATATCAAAACCAACAAGAGAAACAGATTTTCAGATGAAGTTTGTAGGGCTTGCTTGGGCTTGAAGTGTACAAAATACCAAACTTCAATTGAAGGTTTAGCCAATGAAATTCAGCAACAAAAAAGTCACTACTAGGTAGGTTAGTTAAAGAATTCCCCCTCTCCCTCACCTATCTTAGTTCATGGCACCCCATACAAGTTAAATAATAACAAGACCACCACCACCAACAACAAAAACCAATTGACAGATGAACAAAGAAGTCACTAAGCAGGTAAGTTAAATAATTATTTTTTGGTTTATTAAATACAGTTATATAATGCAATTATACATTTTTGTTATTTAAACTATAAATATTGTGAAATTATGGTGTGTTTTTTTCAAAGTGACACACCACTGGAGTCATGCTCGGTCTTTTGGTGAATTTTGATATACCAAGCTCAAAATGTAACCCATCACTGATCTAAATTAATGGTTGCATAAGAATTTTGTATCTGGGGGTTGAGATATTCAAGCAAGGGACAGTTATTCACAGGTTTCTCTGCCTTTGTACTTACTTCCTTACTTCTGAGACTGTGACTAATAGGATTCAAAATCTTAACCTATGTTAGTAATTAGTAGTTAGTAGCCATAAACTTACTCAAGAAGAATCCTGTGCCAGTTTACAGGGTCAGAACAGAATCAGACGTAGATAAACCAAAAACAATTAGGGAAAGTGTACATCCCTTAAGTAGGGTGACTAACAGGGTTATTGTCATGAGCAATGTAGTGTTGAAGTTATTGACTAAAAAGCCAGATGACTGGATTTGAATTTTGGCTGCATATTGTACAAATAGTATGGCCTTAGGTAATTAGCTTCTCTGTGCCTTAACAGCTCATCTATCTGTAAAATGGGTAGTATAATATGACCAACCCAAGATAGGTGTAGAAATTAATTCAGAGAAGAAAGGACCAAGCGATTCAGTTCTAAGCTTTGGGATTCTTTTATTTTTTAGAGGAAAATGTTAAATCTGTAGAAAAATTACCTATATGAAAATAAATGCAGTGATATTCTTACTCAAAAAAGAAAAAAAAGAAATTAATGCGTAGAAATACTAAGAGTGCCTGATACAAAGTGTCCATATGTGGTATTAACTAATACCTTGATGACAACAGGATGATGTTCTAAAGAAGAGTTCATAAACCTAAAAGGGTTCAAGTTCAAATGTTTTTAAAATACAACGGTGATAAATCAAACACTTATGTGAACTTATATTAGTCAGTGGTTATGACCTAACTACTTTATGACCCCTATTAAGAATCAACATACAAAATTAATGGAGAGCTGTTATAGGGGATGATTTTTCAATTAAAAGCAAATAAAATGAAAGCCAACAAATTAATGAATAGTGGCACCCTTAAAATAACATATTTATCAATCAATAGATATTTATTGAGTGCTAAATATATACCTAATATTTAGTTGGATTAATAGAGAAAGGAAACATTTTTACTATTGAACAAGTGTTAAACAAGAATGTGAAGCATATCACAGGTAACCCACTAACAGCTTAGTAAGATACTCTGGCTGGAAAACTCAGTTGGTTAGAGCATCAACCCAGTATGTCAAGGTTGTGGGTTTGATCCCTAATTAGGACACATACCAGAGTTGACCAATGAATGCCTAAGTGGGTGAAACAGCAAATTGATCTCTCTCTCTCTCTCTCTCTCTCTCTCTCTCTCTCTCTCTCTCTCTCTCTCTCTCTCTCAATATATAAAAATAAACAGCTTACAAAAGACAGAAATAAATTTTACTTGTTTGGCCTCTTGTGTTTATAGTTGTCCTTACACATGCACCATTTGAATAAGATCAATTTCTATTTCACAGAGTTGATGAGGTAAAGATAAGTTAATTGCCTAATCACCAGTTGATGGTTGAAATTTAAGGTTTTATATATTTTTTAAATTGGCAGTGGCAGGGAAGATCAGATTTAATTTTTTTTCATGCATTGTTAAAATATGGTACTTTTTAATTGGTATGTCCTGGAAAAGAAATGAGACAACTCAAAAATTCTTCATGTTAGTTAATATTCTATTATAAAAACCTTGGGGATAAACTCTTGCCTACTTTAATTAAAGAGAATTGCTCATTAATTCTTTCAATACGCAGACCATTTACTGTGCTAAATCAGCCTGATGTTAGACATGTTTAATTGTTAACCAGGATTAGGTTGGTAGTATTTTACTCTATTAGGAGGTTTTCAAATGTTCTTACCCACTGTGAATTTTAGATCAACTAAATGATCTGAAAGAAAGAGAAAGCAGAGGGGATATAAATCTTATGAAGAATTCCCTTTATGTGCTTATAGGAGCCTAAGGCTGAAGATAGAGAATAGAGGGTCCCAGTGTGATGGTGGGGGTGGTAGGAGAGTGGGGTGATGGGGAGGATGTTAGGGGCCTTAAGACTTGACATTCTTTTTGCCCTCATTTCTCATTTTTGGTTTTAGGAGACTATCTGCTTTCAGTTTTTGATAAGGTACAAAGAGGTTGTTGAGCCCAGTGACTGATTTATGGAATCAAAGTTCAAATGAAGCTCCCTGATGACTCTCTTTTTTTAGTCTGACATTTTATTACATGGGCCATAGCCTTCATCTCTGTGCTCTTTTAATTCAGCCTCTTATCTCACAGAAACCTTCACTGGGAGCAAAGTGAAAGGATTTGTTTGGAATAAACAGTTTTCTGCTTCAGTTTTCTTTATATAAATTTGTTATGATATTTTAAAGGCATTATTCTTTACAGACATCAGGCAATTGAACTTGAAGGTGGCTTTAGTGGCCCACAGATTTGTTTTGCATTGTTGCTGAGGATAAGGTAGGCAGTCTCCTAGTATAGCGGATATTCTTGCATCTTGAATAAGTTTGGTCAGAGAATTGAGAACCAATTTTTATAGCTCAAAACATTGGATAAGCTTTTGAAGAGTGTGTTTCCAAAAGAAATATGATTCGTGGATCTAAAGTGTAAACGGAAGCTAAAATGAGTTGGAAAAAATATTTATTCAACTCTTGGCCAAGGGAGAGTGAAAGAACAGCAATAGCACTTAGTGTTCACCTTGGAATGGGACATACATCTTGGATCTGAAGACAAAATGTGACTCCTTTGCCCCTCCCTTCTGAGTCTAGGTGTTGTGACCTCCTGTGTGGACATCTGGGTCTATTCCATGTGGAGAAATAAATAAGAGGTTGGAGTAAAAACAATTTACTCTGACTCTGTTTCTTCTTAGGGTAGAGGGTAAAGGTGTAAGGCTCAGCCACTTAGTAGAAGCTCCAGAAATGGTAAGTGAAGTGTCTCCCTCAATACAAAGATTATTGCAGGCAGATCACTAGTAGGGATACTGAACTCATGATCCTAAACATTATGTATTTGCAAGTTTTGTATATTACCTTTCTTCTTGAAAAATATCCCATCAAGTTTAGGTTGAAGAAGAATCGGGTTAGAATTTGAGTTAATAAGTTCAGCTATTCCCTCTTCTTTTCTGATTTCTGTCCTCCTTAACAATTGTCCTTCAATAGCCAGGAGTCAAAACCACATCTCTGTTTATTTGTTGACCTCTGTGCCAAGGATAGAAAGTTTACATGTCTCACTCCTTTACACACAGAATCTCTTTCAAGAGTGACATACTTCAGGAAGAAAGTGGCACTAAATATGTGTCCTCATTTTCATGACTGTCTAACATGAAAAACCAAGTCTTTATAATCCTTTGTTTAGGACATAGTGGAGATCAAGCTGTAAAGCAAGGAAGTGTATATTTATATTTCAGCTCTGTTAGAAACACGATGACCAGTGCTTCTAATTACTCTTTTATTCCTGTGTTAAAAAGGGTCCAATGCCCAATTCTGGATGATATTGATGACTTCAAGATTGAGTCTTTGGGACAGAAGGAAAAGTAGCCAGACTAAGAAAGATAGGAGACTATCCAATTCAGTTAGTTATGCACAAATTTGTTTTCTTTTTGAAGAAAATAGTTCATTCTTCTAGTTGTGTTTTTATTTTCAAAGTCTTAGACTACACATAGAACATTATAGAAATAATGGACATGTCGGCTAGCCACCTAACTGGTCTAAACTCAAGGATTTGTGCCTAGAATAGTTAAACAACTTGAGGCTAAGATCTAATAATTTTTTCTAAGGTTTTCTTCTCATAACAATGAAAATACACTTTGGGGAGATAATTTACTGGGATTATCACAGGTTTACACTTGGTTTAAATGAGTTTATCAGATAAAATTCTCAGAACTTATTTAGATATAATGGAGGTAGACAGAATTTGAGGTCACTGGGTATCCAGAAAGGAGGTGATGATGGTGGCTTAGTTTATAGGACAGGAAGGATTAAAAACATGCTTGACTCTTCACTGCTTAGAAAGGACTATTTTTGCCCTCACAGCTTTAACATATGCCAAGCGTTTATCCATGTCAACGTGAGTTTTGATGCTGATATATATTTCTTTGATACATCAAAGCAATGGAGTAGTATTATGTAGATAGGAAAGGAAAAGTTAATTTTAGTTTAACTTTTAATAAAGTATGGCAAAGGAAAGATCAGCAAGAGGGAACTTTTGCATACCATCAGTTCTAAGAGTTACTATATTGGAAAAATATTTATATTTTCTTTTACAAAATAATAGATTTAAGATTCTAGGTATGGAATGGGATATATACCTTATGTTCTATTAGGTACTTAAATAGTATTTTTGATATGCTATCTGAACAAAATAATGGGAAAAATATCTTGAGCTATTCATAACACCATAAACAATTTAATGAATGAGTTAACTTATTTATAATGAGTATTTTAATCCAGTGATTCTCAGCCTTTTTGCTTCATGGTTCACATAGAAAATGATGATATCTAGGGTGATTGAAGTAAAGGGATCGTTGTTTGGTGACTAAGTATCTTAGCTCCTAAAACCCATTTCTAGTCTAGCTTGTTTCAGAATTTGAGGATAATGTTGCTATATTTAAAACATATAAGATACATTGGTATCAAACACTCATGCTTAAGAATTGAATAATAAACCTATTCCATAAACTCAGAATTATAAAACTAGAACAGTTTTTTAGTTTTACAAACTTTATCTTTAAAATGTTGTGATATAATTAATTTTGCTTACTAAAACTCATATTTTGATCATGAAATTTAAACAAGCTATCAGAATGAATGCCTTGCTTCTTTTTATGCAATTATATTCTCTAGGCCCTTCTTTCATATGGCCAGTAGGAAGAATGGCTTTCAGACTATTCCATTACTACCTGGATGAAGGTGCCTCAAACTAATTTTGTCTAAAATTGAACTTCATCCTCTTCACCAACACTGATACTCCTGTGTTTTCAGTCTTTAGAAATAACTCTGCAATCTTTCTACTCATCCTTGTCATCCACCTGGCTGGGCTTGCTCCTTTATTATACCCCAATATTGAATTCACAATTTAGACAAGTCCTATTGATTCTCTATGCTTTATACATTTTTACAAATTTCTAAAATGAATACTAAAAAGAATTTAAACTACACAATGTGTAAAGCAGAAAGTGCTTTGCCCTTTTGCTTCCTGAGATTCTAAGGAGCCATCTGAAATGTGTCTCCAGACTCTGTGCCCCTGAGCAAGAAGTGTAGAAATACCCAGTGGGGCCGAGTGAGTGAGGCCTCGTAATCTGGCACACGTGCCAGGCTCGTTGAGCCAAAGGGAAGACACTTAGGTTTTAGGAATCAGGAGGAAATGTAGTGGTATAATCTGTAACATTTTTGTATGTCCCCATAGTGCAAAGTACTACTGATATCAGTATAAATGACGTTGAGTCAAAAGTCACCAAAAGTTACCAGCACATCAATGCAACGTTTATAAGTATAGCACAGAAAATGTTCCCCCAAACCCAAATTATCTTTCTTATTGGCCTCATAAATTGAGCCAAACTTCTAGCCCGATGTCTAAAAATAGACAGAGGCTAAGTGCAGTTACCTGAATTATTGAACTTTCTCCTTTCCTATGCCATCCAGGAGTCTAGAGGCAATGGGTAAGAGACAGCAAGTGTAGTTGAAAAAAATTCTGTAAACTCTGGTTCATTTTTCTTTCTTTGGTATAGTTTAATTCTTTTGTCCTTAAACTTTGTTTGTACAAAGTAACATCATCTCCCATTTCAACTACCCCTTTTGTTCTTGTTTACTTTTTCTTTTATGACTCATCCCCCTTGGGGTGCCTAGATTCTCCTGGTGGAAGCAAGATGCCCAGTGAGCACAGGCCTCCTTGGTTGTCAGCAACTCGTGAACAAGTCCCTGGAAGTCACTGATAAAGAGATGCCATGCGGTTCAGGAACATTTGATTTATCTATTTTGATTGCAGTCATGTCAGTGAATCAGCATCACGTCTTCAATATTCAAGACTCCCTTAATCCATTTGGTTCTCTAATCCAGACTCTTCCCTAGACTCCCCTCTCCCTTCCATTTAGCTAGTTAGACCTCATATTTTCCCACTTATTTCTGCTAACTTAATTTGCCTTTCAAATAATTAAGTTACTCAAAGCTGATTACTTAATTTGCAATTCAAATAATACCATTAATGGGAGAGAGTAGTCTGCAGGCAGAGCAATAGGGAATGGTGCCTGTTTATATAGCCTTACTACTACTGTTCATGGATGTCCGCTTCCTTGTCCTCTTAGACACCTTAGGAAGTGCCCTTCTCAGGTTCCTTTACATTGGGCAGGACCATATAATTAATGATGGCAAAGGAGTTGTGAGTGGAAGTGATTTGAGTCACTGTGGAGCCAAGAAATTGACTTGTCTAAGCAGGAGTCCCCAGTTCTTTTTCCCTGTCCTGTGGATCAGAGAGACATAGGATGGAAGCAGCCTGATTGCTGAGCTATCACAGGGAAGACAGAGCCCTAGATCTTTACCTGGACTCACAGTGGACTCTGTGTAAGAAATAAACCTTTATTATGTTTACCACTGATACTGTGGGACGTATTAATTCATACAGCATCACCTTGTCTATTCTTACTATTCACTGAAACATCTGCCCTTATTAGTTAAACTTTAAATTGTCTTCTTGATTCACCTATTGTTTAAAGTCACAAGAGTATAAATCTGTTCTTTGCATCTATTCTTTGTCTTGTTTGTGTTCTCAGTGTCCTGTTGAATGGTGCATATTTTTTTTTGAAATAATGGAAAACACCCTTTATTTCTGCTCAATAAATATATGCCCAAAAGTTATAGTTATAACTTTTTCTACACAAAATCTATTATAAATAACATATTAAAAACTAATTTCACATTCTCATTATTTCTTCCTTTTATAGAATAGTTTTAAATTTTGATCAAAATTACCTACTCATCCCTAAAATTATAAATTCTTCAAGGACACATGAGAAAGTGTTTTGTAAACTAAGTTTAGGTGCTATAGTGATGGGTTAATCATAGCATTTATGTTTCTTTGTACTTCTCATACAATTCTGCAGATATGAACAGCAAATTATAGGCGTCCAGGGGGTTAGAAGCACTATAATCAACTAAGGTTCAGGGACAGGAACCTGCTTCTTAATAACAATTATTAGGGTTCTAGAGAAACATACCAGTAGAATACAAGGGCATGGTTATAAGGAATTTGCTCACATGATGATGGAGGTGGAGACATCCTGAGATCTGCCATATGCAAACTGGTGTATTTCAGTCAAAAGGCCCAAGAACCAGGAGAGCTGATGATGTCAATCCTAGTCTGAGGGCCAGAGAAGGTAAAATGAGATGTCCCAGCCTAATCTAGGAGGCAGGAGAAAGGGGCACATTTCTCCTTCCTCAGCCTTTTGTTCTCTGTAGGCCTTCAAAGGATTGTATAATGGTCACTCTCAGAGGAGTGGACAATCTACTTGAATCCATCAAGGCAAAATCCTTCTCATCTGGAAACACCACTAAAGACACACCCAGAAATAATGTTTAATCTGGCCAGTCAAGTTGATATATATGGAAAATTATTTATCATACTATATTATTTTTAAGATAAACCTAGCAGAAAGGTTGGGATAGTTGGTTTTGTTGTTGTTGTTACTGCTGCTTCTATTACTGTTATGATGTATATTATCTCTAACAGAGCTAGAAATAGAGATACATACAGAAAAGGCAATGAAGACATTTCAGAAAAGTTACATAAATTGGTCAATGCCCCATACTTTGTAAATTGCAAACAGTGCCCTAAAGCTGGGTCCTTAAACTGTAAATTCCTTTTTTTTATTTCTTACTAGAGGCCCAGTGCACAAAATTCATGCATGGGGTTAGGGGAGTTGTCCCTCAGGCCAGCCTGTACCCTCTCCAATCTGGGACCCCTTGAGGGATGTCCGATTGCCCATTGGACATCCTTCTCACAATCCAGGACTGCTGTCTCTCAACTGCTCACCTACCTGCCTTCCTGATTGCCCCTGCTGCTTCTGCCTGCCAGTCTGATCGCCCCCTAACAACTCCCTTGCCATCCTGATTGAAGTCTAACTGCTCCCCTGCCAGCCTGTTTGCCCCCAACTTTCTTCGTCTGCCAGCCTGGTCACCCCTAACTGCCCTCCCCTGCAGGCTTGATCGCCCCCAACTGCCCTCCCTTGCAGGCCTGGTCCCTCCTATTGGCCCTCCCCTGCTAGCCATCTTGTGGTGGCCATCTTGTGTCCACATAGGGGCAAGATCTTTGACCACATAGGGGCAGCCATCTTGTGTAATGGAGTGATAGTCAATCTGCATATTACTCTTTTATTAGATAGGATAGAGGCATGGTGGATAGGTGGGGGTCATCTGGTTTGCCATGGAGGATGTCCCAGATCAGGGTTGGAGTTCCCTTCGGGCATGGGACAGCCTGCGCAAGAGGCCTGTGGTGGTTTGCAGGCTGGCCACAGACTCCCCCCCGCCACCCCCACCCCCCGCCCCATGGACCCAAGTGGAGGCCCTGGGATCTGGGATTGATTTATGTTCTATAATTGAAACTTTGTAGCCTGGAGCAGAGCCAAGCCTCTGGTTGCTCCGTGACAGCAGCCATTGCTTTTGGGACATTTATATTCTATAATTGAAACATTATAGCCTAGAGTGGAGGCCTAGGCGCTAGGGCTGCAGAACCTTAGCTTCCTCTATCACCCGGGCAATCCTAGCCTCTGTTTGCTCCAGCTCCGAGGCTTCCACCATTTATTCTGGGATATATTTTCCATAATTGAAACTTTGTAGCATTGAGTGGAGGCCTAGGCCAGCAACGCAGGTGGAAAGCTGGGCTTCCTCCATTGCCAGGGAAATCCAAACCTCCTTCCTGCTCTCTGTGGTGGCAGCCATCTTGGTTGGGGTTTATTTGCTCCTGATTGGCTGTGGGCATGGCCTGTGGGCGTGGCTTGATTGGAGGTATGGTCAATTTGCATATTACTATTTTATAAGATAGGAGGATTGGCAAAACTGAATGTCCACTAATTACTTGACATTAGAACTAGTCTCTTTACCACATCCCAGTGATAATTATAAATTTGTAACATTCTTCAAGTTGTAAGGAGTTAAGGCATGGTGATGATGTTTCCATTTTGATGCCCAAATAGCTAAGTAAGTTGTAGCACAATCCACAATATAGTCTTGTACTGCATGTCTCCAGGCTTCTATCTTCCTTCTTAGTTTTTCTTCATCCTGATGGGAAAAACCAGTATTAATCTTTCCCTCTTGGTGTCCTTTGTGGAGAAGTGTTTTCTCTATGGGACATCTTCTCTCACTACTTTACAGGCAGGTTCTTTTTTCCCCTCAGTAGTGAACACACTTTGCTGAGGGACGTGTCAAGTTTGTTTTATCTTCTTTGGGTATTTGAAGTTCTAGTAAAAAGACCAACTACCTAGAGGGATCACCTTCTCTGGGGGGATTGTGTGCTGCTTGCCTAGATGAATGAGGCCCATTTAAAAGCACTTTTACTGGGCTTCTCATGAAAAGACTCTTACAATATTAAAGGTTTGAAATGTTCTTTTAAAAGTCATTAAAGTTTATTTTTATCAGAGAAATATATGTCTGTCTTAAAAAAAAAGACAGGATAATTTACAATAAATAATTTTTTTTTTGCCTTCATTCTATCCTATTTCCAGTCCTATTCACTGAAGGCAACTAATTTATTTAAATTATTTTTTATAGTTTTTTTCCCTTTTGTTTTTGGATAATAGTCTTAATTTTATTAAGGTAGTAAAAGAGACTGAAATGCAAAATCAATAGCATAAGGGACAGTGCAGAGCTCATATGAACCTCCCCAGAGGGCTTGTGGACAGACCTGAGGACAGTGTATTTGCCAGCGAAAAGACACTTCCACATCAGCTGCTGTCTCCACCAACTCCTCCACCCATACCTGCTCCTGCTCACTCTCATGTTGCCTCCTGCATCATTGAGAAAATAGAAGCAATCAGGAACTCCCACACCTTCACATCTTTCTTCTGTCAAATCTAAGGCCTGCTCTCTTACTTTCCCTCTGGCCACAAGAGAAGAGAGACCCCTGCTTCTCCTTTCCACTGGTGCTCTGTCCCATCCCTTCCCAAGCACATTGCTCCTGCCACTAGTGTCCTTTCCAGCAGTGTCCTTTCTCCTCTGTACTGGGTCACTCCAAGAGCAAGTGAATGTACCCTAGTGTAGCCCTTCTCATGTATAAACATGCGAGTTCTTCTAGTCATGACCTCTATCATCCAATCTAATAAAAGAGTAATATGCAAATTGACCATCACTATAACACACAAGATGGCCACCCCCCGGTGGTCAAAGATGGCTGCCCCCATGTGGACACAAGATGGCTGCCACAAGATAGCCTGCAGGGGAGGGCAGTTGTGGATGATGAGGCCGTCAGGGGAGGGTAGTTAGGGGTGACCAGGCCTGCAAGGGATGGCAGTTGGGGGCAATCAAGCGTGTAGGGGAGAGCAGTTAGCAGTGACTGGGCATGTAGGGGAGGGCAGTTGAGGGGAACCAGGCCTGCTGGGGAGGGCAGTTGGGGAGAACCAGGCGTGTAGGGGAGGGCAGTTAGGAGTGACCAGGCCTTCAGGAGAGGACAGTTTGGGGGGACCAGGCCTGCAGGGGAAGGTAGTTGGGGGCAACCAGGCCTGCAGGGGAGGACAGTTAGGGGCAATTGAGCCAGCTGGGGAGAAGTTAGGTGTCAATCAGGCTGGCACGGGAGTGGTTGGGGGTGATCAGGTTGGCAGCCAGAAGAAGTTGGGGGGCAATCAGGCAGGCAGGCAGGCGAGCAGTTGGGAGCCAGCAGTCCTGGATTGAGAGAGGGATGTCCCAGTGGGATCAGACCTAAACAGGCAGTCGGACATCCCTTGAGGGGTCCCATATTGGAGAGGGTGCAGGCTGGGCTGACAGACACACACCTCACCCCCTGTGCATGATTTCATTCACCGGACCCCTAGTTCTAAATAATATTCTTCTTTCTCTAGTTTTTATTTATGTTCGTTAGAGAATAGGTGCTAACATTACCTGCATTCCTAAGGATGATAATTTATCTCCTTTGTACAACCCCTGCCTCTTTGCTTCTTTTGTTTCATGACTTCTAAGTTTTGACTTAAAAAAATTATATTGGTTTTTCTAACATCCCCTGACCTCCTCATATGTAACCACTGTTACTAGTTTAGTAAGCTGCCTAATGGACTTTTAGAAGAACTCATTTTGAATTGAATGTAATTATAAAGGTTTGTTTTATTTTATAAAAGGGGATTATCCATTATGTATTATTTATGTAGCTTGCTTTTGGAAAGACTAATAAATATTGTTTTAAATCTCTAGTCATAATTAAACAAGTTTCTTACCAAAAACTAATTGAAATAAATGTAGACTGTATTCTTTTTCTCAAGATAGCTATGTTGGATGTCATGTGTCCGATATCATTTTATAATTATCTGATAATCATTTTGTAATTTAGAATCTACTTACTTTTAATTAGATATCCCTCTTAAGCATTTTTCTCTGCCATAGTAAATTAATTGCACAAATATTAGAAATTAACACATTAAAATTTTATTAGCTTTATTTTATAACAGGAGAAATTGCAGCTCAGAAATACTGTGGTTTTTCAAGGTCACCTGGATAATAAGCAGATCCCAGGCAGTGGGGTTTTCTGACACATGTGCAAGGTGCTTTCAGCCAGGTAAAGCTTCCTTGCTCATTGAGAACCCCACAGCCCCAGGAGAGCAAGTAAACTACTAATAAATGTGAACTATTATTTCAACTTGAAGAAAGTAAACCTCATATAAGTAAAAGTAGAATAAAATGTCTGAGAAATATATTCAGTAACTCTAGGTATAAACAAGCACAGTTAAAAATTCTTACTACATAATAAGCAAAAAATAGTCTAGAGTATATGTGTAATTGCTTCTAGGAAGACTTTCCTGATATCCCACTCACCTCCTTCCTTCCACACATCCATTTCCTTTTCTACATTTTATTGTTGTGCTTTTTACTCTGAATTGTAATTTGTTTACATGTGCATCTCTCTTCTTGGTATTAAATTCTTAGATTGTGGGAACTTTGTCTTACCTGGTATTCATGCCTGAACCCCAGCACTATGGGTAAACATGTGAATGAACTGACACTTTCTATTGTAATGTTCAGTTCTTTATAAGGATAACTAACTGCCCCCCCCTTCTAATACTTAGAAGACAAGTATTAATCATATGCATAACATATGGTTAATATGCAATCTCCTCCCTAAAGGGAGAAGATTGAAGTAGTTCTCATGACAAGTATGAGATTAGACATTAGAACCAAGCTAGGAATGATCACATTTGTTTTTCCATGTCTTTGAATTTGTGGACTGAAAACACCACAGTTTCAGAACTTGTGCAGGGAATAAGCACATCACTTAATGAAATCATTCAACTGTGTTTTGGGGTGAATCTCTCTTGCTAACTGGCTCTCCTTACCTTTTGTTTATTCTAAAGCGTATGTCAGGTTCAGAGTCATATGCTTTAGTAGCTATCTAGAATTTAACATTTAAAAATCTCTCACTATTTGATTTATTTACAGTAACCATTTTCCAACAAATGACAGTTTTATGGTATTAGCATAAATTTTCCTTAAGTGATAAATTAGTCTTTGTTGTAAAGTGGGCAGATTTAAATAAATATAATAAGCAAATGATAGCACAGGAGGTACATGTACATGAGACTAATTATGACAGTGGTATAAGTATCATATGATATTACTTATATGTGCAATTCAATGAACAAAATAAATTGACAAACAAAATAGATCCAGAGACATGGAAACATGCAATAGACTGAGGAGCCTCAAAGGGAAGGGGGGCAGAGAGGGAAGAGGCCAATCAAAGAACGTATATGCGTAACCCACTGATACAGAAAATAGTGGGGTGCAGGCTTGGGGAAGATATGGGAGTGGGGAGGAGGGGGGGTCAATGGGGAAAAAAGAAGGATATCTGTAATACTTTAAACAACAAAGATAAACAAATTAAAAAAACAAGCAAACAAATACCTGAAATTTGAAGCAAGCCGAATTACAGCATAAGATTAGAGCTGGCTTCTGATTCTAGCAACATATCAACCAAGGTCAAGTTAATGCATTTGGAGAGTCTGAATCAGTAGGTTTGGTGTGACTCCTAAGTATGCTGCTGTAGAGAAACACTAACCTAAGGTGAAGGTATAGTCTTGTCCAAACCTCCTGTAGCTTTAGGAAGCCTAGGCCTGGGAGGGGCAAGCCCTTGTTTGAGTCTTGAGGGTCATTCCCATCAGACTTGCCAAGAGTCTTACTTTGTTCACTCTCCCAAGTACTCTAGTTTGATTTCTAATAATCTTATAAATATAGCTCTTATATATCCAATAATGATATTCCCCATGAGACATTCATCAATGCTCACCTTGTTTGGCCTTTCAATTGCTTTCAGTGTGTATTGTCTCTTAACCATTTCTTACATACTCTTTCCTTGGCTTCCAGGACACCCTACTCTCCTGGTTGGCCTTTTGAGTCACGTGGCTTCAGGAAGGCTGCCAAAGAGATAGAAGTCACAGATTCTCATCTGTCAAGCCACCAAATCTTGAGTGTTCTCAAAATCAGCTCCTAGGCCTGTGATGGTGAACCTATGACATGCGTGTCACCACTGACACGCTTAGCCATTTTCGATGACATGCTGCTGAATGCAGTCGAATACAGAGAAGTATGGGGCCTCATGCTGATAAGGAAGTTTCATCCGCAGTTACTGCATGGCCAGGTGCAGTAGCCGAGGAAAAACATTTGCTGTAGTGTAGTGTAGACACTCTGTGCCGGACGTCTGTAGGCCAAAACAACAGAAGTCTGGCATAGAGCGTCTAGATCTGGGACTTCCAGTTAGCCCCTTAGGGGATCTTTGACCTCACTTCCAGCTGGCAGAGCAGGGAGCAGTGGAATGCATCTCTGGGGGCTTGGTGATTGCCATTACCAGCAACCGCATGACCACAGCAACCATCATCCAATCTACTGGGATGTCCTGGATTTCTAATTGACCATTATTACTGAGATAAGTGATGGGGAGGCTGGGAGAGGCGAGGGCCTGTGCTATGAGTGCCATTTCCCTGCCATTAGAAATAGTGGCAGCCATCTTAATTTATATAAGGAACACCATTTTGCAGCATAGTGCAGACTCCATTTCACCACTATTACTGTTGTGCATCCTGATTAACCCCTATTTCTGCTTACTAACCCTACCTTTTCCTAAAAGATAGTTACATGTGCCATCTTATGGTCAGTTAGGCTAGTTAACCCCTAATTGCCTTCAGGGCTTACAGGCTATCTATAATTCTATCTTCTGTCACTGCCCCTCTGATTGAGAACCCCTCCCCCCCAAAAAAAACCCACAAAAAAAAACAAGGTTAAGTAAAGGAAGTGGTAGCAGCAGTAGCTGACACTTTCAAAAGACATGGACCGAGATGTATGTCATTATAGAAAAAAAATGGCAGATCATTTTGCATTCTATGCACTGAAATGGTAGTAAGGAGAACATGGAATAGAAATAGACATTTTGAAACTAATCATTCCCAGCTCTTGAAAAAAAGTGAGGATGAAAGGAAGCAATACATTTCCAGGCAGCTATACCTTTATAAGAGCCAATCTAATTCCATCCTTAAATTTATAAAAGTCTCCACAAATTTAACATCTGTAAGTTTTAGCATTGCTCACTCCATAGCTCAGCATGGAAAAGCACTCAGTGTGGAAGAATTTGTTAAAGAACCTCTCCTAAGATGTGCACCAGTTCTAGTTCATGATATGCAGAATAAAGATGCAATTATTAAGAGAATATCTGAGTTACCACTCAGTAGAAATATCATAAAAGACCAAATAATGAGACTGAACACAAAAGTACAAGATCAATTAAAGACAGACATAAGTAATTATGAATATTTTTTGATCTCTCCTGCTGAAGCTACTGATTTCACATCACATGCTCAGTTGGCCATTATTGGTTGATATTCTTATGGTCTCACAATGAGAGAAGAGTTGATAAAGTTAGTATCAGTGCCCACAAGTACATGAGGAAGCAAAATATGTAAGGTTGTTATACAAACATTCTGTGACCTAAGCATTGATACCTCTAAAGTGCCAGCGACAACAGATGGGGCATCAAACATGGTGGGGAAAAAAGTCGGATTTGTCAAATTGTTTATGGAAGCTATTGGACATCCGATTGTACCTTTTCATTGTATTATCCATCAGGAGGTGCTAAGACAGGATTCAATGACTTAAACAACTCAATGTCAATTGTTACAAAAATAGTTAATTTAATAGCTGCTCGTCCCCTTCACAAGAAAGAATTTTCTGCACTTTTACTGAAGATTGATTCCACCTACAGTGGACTGCTGATGTACAATAATATAAGATGGCTGAACTGAGGCAAAGTTCTTGAGCACTTTGTGGAGTGCTTTGAAGAAATTAAGTTATTTCTTGAGGATAAGGGTCTGAGAAACTTTTCTCAGCTCAATGATGATAAGTGGGTCAACACCCTGATATATTTTTTACAGATCTCTCTGTTCAGATTAATGAACTGAACTTAAAGTTACGAAGTTTTGGCAAAAGTATTGACATTATGTTTGGTACATAAAAGCTTTTGAAAGTAAACTTAAAATTTTCAAGCAAGATGTAAAAACTAAAACTTATAAGTATTTTCCTTGAGTAACAAAGTATTTTGAGAAGGCCAGTGCAGCTGTACAAAATGAAATGGAACCCTTGCATATAAATTACCAGCATGTTTTAGACTGATTACTTAACCAGTTCAGTGATAGATTTAATCAATTTAGAAGCCTAGAACAGACCATAAAAATAATTAAGTATCCTGATGTAGTAGTCTACAGTAGTTTTGAATTAAATGGTTTCCAATGAATGCAAATTGATGATTTGGAGATGCAACTTGCAGCATTTCAAGACAGCATCTGTGCTCAGGTGTTTGTGGACTTGAAGTCAAAGCTTGAGCATCTGGAAAGGTGCCGCTTGGAGAATAAAGAGGAGTGCCACTACGAACAGGACATTTGGAGTGCCTGAAACCAATTACCAGACAGTTTTAGTACCCTGAAAAATATAGCAATGGCTTTACTCACAATTTTTCCCTCTACGTACTTTTGTGAGACCTTATTCTGAGTGGTAGATAATATCAAAACCAACAAGAGAAACAGATTGTCAGATGAAGTTAGTAGAGCTTGCTTGGGCTTGAAGTGTACAAAATATCAACCTTCAATTGAAGGTTTAGCCAATGAAATTCAGCAACAAAAAGTCACTAATAGGTAGGTTAGTTAAAGAATTCTCCCATCCCCTCACTTATCTTAGTTCATGGCACCCCACACAAGTTAAATAATATCAAGACCAACAAAAGAAACTGACTGACAGATGAACAAAAAAGTCACTAAGCAGGTAAGTTAACTAATTATTTTTTTGGCTTATTAAGTACAGTTATATATTACAATTATACATTTTTGTTATTTTAACTGTAAATATGACGAAATTATGGTGTTTTTTCCCTCAGAGTGACACACTACCTGAGTTATGCTCGTTTTTTTGTCAAATTTTGACACACCCAGCTCAAACGGTTGCCCATCACTGTCCTGGGCTTTAGGGTTTCCCTCTGGCCTCTTTCCCTGTGCAGCCCAATTCCCATTCAAGGCTCAGTTCTCACCCCTCTGCAGAACACTTGCAAAGAAGTTCAGCCAGACCTCTTCCCCAGATGCCATACTCATCTCTGCAATTGTTTTCTTGACAACTTCAGCTCATCTGGAAGTTTTGTTGAAATCAACTCTTACGTTGTCCCTCACACTCCATGAGCTCCTCATCAAATTTAATCTTTCCCTACTATCTTTCTTAGTAAATGTTGCCATATTCTACACATTACCAAAGCCAGAAACCCAGAGTTAACTGTGTACCCCTGTATCCTGTGTCCAATCTATCCCTATTTTTTTTTTTTTGGTAAATTTTACCACTTACATATTCCCCATACCTATTTCTGGATCATTATTCTAATATCCAATCTTTATTATAATATTCTGTTCAAATTACCATCTTTGTTCCTGAACCATTTCAGTGGCTTCTATGTGACCCTCTCCCTATTCTGTTTCTGTCTTTAATCTTATTATTCCATTCTGTTGTTTATTGTGTAGTGAGCGTGTTCAGTTCAAATGTTACTACCTCATCCTCTTGCTTGAAAAGTCATTTGATGACTTCTCATTGCACTTAGAATAAAGATCTAAATCCTTAATGTAAACTCTAGGATCATGCATGACCACACTGCATCTCTTCCCAATAAGACCACATCCCTTTTCCCACATCTACCCACTTGCTCACAGAACTTATCCTGATTTTTCTCCATCAGCACATGCTGTTCCTTCTGTCTGAGACCCATTGTCTGTTCTTTCCCCTGATCCTTCCACATTTTCCTACTCCTCACAAGTTCAAATGTCCACACAAGCATCACTGCCTCAGGGAAACCTTACTTTTCCTCTCTAACTACAGCAAGCCCTCCTGTGATGAGCTAACATGACACCATATGCCTTCCCTTCCTGGCACTTAATTATGGTAATCATTTCCCCTCTTTTGTGTGATTATTAGTTTCAGTCTGTCTTCTCTGCTTGATTGGTAATTGTACAAGGGGTACCCAGATCATGCTTGCTTTTGTTCACTGGTGTCTTCACTTTTTAGGAAAATCCCTGGCACATACTTGGTGCTTAATAAATAGGTCTGGAATAAAGAACAAATAAAGGCAACGCCATTGGGTATTGGAAGACAGGGAAGATAGTGATATATGAGCGAGCAAATGGCAAATGATCTCTCTCTTATTCACTATGTAGCTATGGCTCTTACTGGTAGGGATGACATCCTTCTCTGTGTAATGAACTGAAACTGAAGATATTGAGGAGAGTGAGCTGAGATGAAGAGTACCTGCTAATATTGCTTTTTGAGCACTCCTGTTCTTTACTTTGCCTTTTGCTTTATGGGCCAGGTTTTGATGTGAGAGTATACTTATAGGAAATGGTTAATTATGAGAACTAAAATATAGAAGCTTTGCTTGATTAAAAAAACTGATTGGTTAGCAATATTTTCCTAAGGTGGAAGACATAAAGGCAATTTCTATATTCAACTGAATCATTTTTCATGATATAAACTGGATCTTTTGTAAAGTACTTGCCAAAAAGTGAAACTCTGTTCATTTAAAACTCTATCCAATTGTGTGCAAGTAAAATTGCCTGTCATGGTTTGAAAGGATTATTTATAGTTTGTAAACATTCATCTCTCCCAACTTAGCTCATGTGTTGCCTGTACAAAATGGAAATTTAATTTTATTAGAATGTGTTCTATTGTTCATTTGTACACTTTGTTTTAACATGATTACATTCAATTGTTTCACTTGCTATATTGAAAAAATGACAAAGTGTATCGAACAGTTTTTAACTTTTTACTAAAATATTAGAGTGTGACAAATACTATTGATGTTTATCTTAAAAGAAAATCACTAGAAACAGTGACCAAAGGAAATATAGTTTATGGTAATATAGAAAAGAAGAGTAACAGAAAATGATTACAAAATATACTCTCCAATGATAAAGCCATTCAAGATGGAAAACAGAAGGGTAGAATTTAAATAACTTTTCTTTGTATTTTAATCTTAGAAATATTTTCTTTGATTTGTATAAAATTTTATTAAATTTGGCATTAAACATATTTAAGTGGAACATTGGAAAATATGATTTTCTGGTAATTAAAATTTTGGATTCCTTAATTCTTGAAGTATGCTTCTGTGTTTATGAGATGATGCTGATTAGAGGTGAGGGACAGACTGAGATTTGACAGAATAGTCTCAGGGATGCCATACACCCAAGAAATTATGATCCAGAGATTCAATCAGATGGAAAGGTACCTGTCAAACTGCAGAAATTGGCTCTGTTGTGCTGTTTGGCCAAATGCTTGTTTATAAGAGGAAGTGCCATCTGCTTTAGGCATTACTCACACTGAGGCGTGCGTGAACAGTAATTGAGAACTTCTGATTAGGAAGGACACTAGTATTCAAAAGTTTGAAGGGAAATGCACATATTAGGTATTCAAAATGGAGTTCATTTTTAAAGACCAATATGTGTTTTTCAGGCAAGAGCAGTCTGTTGGATTTTAAACATCTATGTTTCCGTTCTGTTTGTCTTCCTCCACAACTGAAATGATTCTAACAATGTTGCTGTTTATTTTTATTTTTATTTTTAATTTTAATTTTTTTAGCATGATCTTCCAATTAGAATATATGTCTCCTGTAGCTACTTCGCAGGAGCAACTGACTCTGGCTGATTCTGTTCTCTCAGTCTCTATACAAACAGAGGGCTTGTAGAAGTTATTGCCTTTACCAGCACTGAAGTCACAGATTGAAACCAAGTTTTGATCTTATCTCTCCATTGTATTCTGAGGGCCACACCATAAACTAAGGCACTGTCATCTTTCCCTCAGTTTCTGCAGTAACTTCAAGTAAAGTAATCTTTTCTGTCAGGAAAGAAAGCTTTATTTCCAGGTAAAAGGCACAGCCATGGCAAAGTTTCAGGTTTGTCATAAAACTTGTCAAATGATAGCATGCTTTATTAAGGTGTCATGATAACTCATCTTAACTTTTAGAAAATTTGGGCAATTATTCTTCAGTTTTAATGACAGTGGAGACATATCATGATCAAAAGATAATAAAAAAAGTTATTACATAGGCTTCAGAACTCAATAGGGTCTAGGTATATATACTTAGCAGATTTATTTTTGCAATGAAATGGCAGTTTTGTAATGTTTGATTATTGGCTTTTCTCCCAAAGCATAAAAGCAATTGGTCTTCATGACTGAGTAGTTTTGTTCTTTTTGAAAAGAGTATACGTCATGTGGGGAAATAATTTATAATTTTAGCTGTTTTATGGAGTGAATTAATTCAAGGAAATCTATCATATGTTTATCTTGGGTCACATTTCTTCCAAACATCAATCTGCAAACTCTGAGGGTAGGCTCAACTATGACTCAGTACCTGGGACATATTCTGTGCTCACTATATACTTGTCTGTGTGGTGGAGTGAATAATACATAACAACAGCTTCTGACTAGTATTATTTAGTAGGTGCCATATGTAAAGAAGATAACTATGAAATGTACTTGTTGAATGTAACATGCTATGCATTATGTAACATGCTATGCAAATATAAAATTATGTAACATGCTATGCAAATATAAAATTTAGGGCCCTTACAACCATATTAGACAGAGGAGGGGAAAAACAAGATGCAGAAATAGGATATAATTTATTTACAATGGCTGAACTAAAGAAAAATTCATTCCTTCTAATGTCAAAGTACAGATAGATGAAAAGTTTCTCAAGATGCTTTGTGTACAAGTACTTTGATTTGTGAAGTAGATTATATTTATGAGTAATAGATGTTAGTGAATAATATATTTTATTTAACATGGGGAAATTACGGTGTAAAACAATTCGTACTGAAGAATTACTTGCAAAACTGATTACAATGATTTATTTTTTATGTAGCTTGAGATTCAATCCTTCAGAAAAGCATAAAATGTAGATTAGTGGCACAAAGACATAAGCATGACTTAGCTGAAGCTAAAGATTCCCTTATGTTGCCATACAGTGCCTTACATCGTGGAATTCTTATAGAGTGCTATCAGAATCACATTTGCTTTACAAATTAAATTCGAGCCCTGACTGGGTGGCGTGGTTGGTTGGAACACTGTCTAGTACATCAAAAAGGTTGCAGCTTCGGTTGCTGATCAGGGCACATACTTGGTACGGTTTCAGTCCTGTTGGTTTGTGTATGGGAGGCAACCTATCGATGTACATCAGTGTTTTAATTTTTCTCCCCCCTTCCTCTCTTTTTAAAAATCAATAAAAACATATATTTGGATAAAGATGAAAAGCAAACAAATGAAATGCAAAATTTAAAACATGAGGCAAAATAGACCAAAATAAACCTAATTTCATTAGCCTTCTGTAAGGTGGTTTTTCACTTTGTTTTTCCCATGAGCATCTTGAACTAAGGTCAGTTTGGGTCTACCCATCCTATCTAATAAAAGAGTAAATTTAGAGCTCTCTTTTCTCTGGTGCAGTGATTGTTCTTCCTGTACATTGATAAGGAAGGGTGTTTGGCAGATAGCAGATACTTAGTACATGGGGGAAACCACCAATTATCCACTTTCCAAATAGCCAGGGTCCTTTTGTGTATCTTACTCCAACTTAATCCCAGGATATAATCTGTGATGCCTACATCTTACTTTAGGCCCCTTATTTAAGTGAATGCATATTTATAAATTTGCAAAAAGAGTATTTGGTACATTATAAACATTTAATAAGTGCTGTTTACTGAAATAGTAAATAAAAGTACTACTTAAAGAAAGAGTTCTTAGGATACAATAGGGGTTGGGGGCAGATGGAAAAATTCATTGAGATTTCAGTTGAAGGACACTAGGAAGGAAGATATTATTGGCAAGTATGAATCAAGATTGTAGAATATAAACTCAATAAAGAGGTGACTGTCAAGAACTCTATGAGATTGGGGTTTTACCTTGCCCTCAAGCTGCCAAGTTAGTCCCGGTTTCATAGATGCCAATGATGGTCTTAGAATTCAGACTTGCTGTTGAGAACAATTATCTTTTTATCTTGAATAATTGTTTTGACTGCATCCCAAAACAAGTTCTCTAGTTGCTGATAGAAAAGCCATCTAAAGAGTTGGTTTCGGCCACACTAAGCCTGGAGCACCCATGAACTAGCGTTCCTGGCAACATTAGGTAGCATTTTTTTATAGCCCTTTCTCACAATCCAGTGGAAGTTTGGGATAGAGATCCAGAACCCTACTTTTTTGTGGAGAATTTTAAAAACTCCTCTTTCAGCATCAAAATTTGGGGCACAATAAATTTGCATTGTGTCAATTTCAAATTGATAGAGAGGTATAGAATGTATTTAAATTCATGTTCTTTCTCTTTTTATATTTTACCCACATCTCTCTGGATTGGAAAGGGTTCATGAAGTGTCACATCACTGCATCATCTTGACTAGTTTACACTTTGAAGAGATTTTAGAGCTGTGATTTTAGGCCCGTGTCATCTTATCTCTTTTTATAATGCAAACAGTAGGTCCATTTCCTAATTTGGGGTGATGGTCTTTGTACATTGTAATTATTGCATCAGCTGATCAGTTATAGCTGTAGGAAAGTATGCTGAAATGTAATCATTTGGATGCCAACATCCAGCTGTAGTGAATTAAATAAGCCATGCATGTGCTTTTAAAAAATTATCTAAAGAAAAATATATATTCTTACTACGTTTCCTCCCACAATTGGAACGTTCAGCTGTTTTTTTTTCTTCTATTTTTATGGCTCCAAAATGGAATATCAACGACATACGTTAAATTAAATATTAGACTATAGCATTAGAGCAATTCTTCTTGGGAAGTTATCTAGAAAACAGATGGTTGTTAGTTCCCACCCTTGTGGCAGGAGAAGGACTAAGTAATCTTCTGCAGTGTCTTCCTGTCTTAATATGTTAAGTGTGAGATGCAGGCAGAATGTTGATTCTCTCTCTTTGGCACTCAGAGAAGATGCTTCTTTCTCTAGTTATTACTTTCCAAGGAATCTTTACCAGTTAAAGTCAGCACCTAATATAGTTCACAGCTCATTATTGAATGCTAAGTTTGGCTTACGAAAATGATGTCAATTTAAATGTATCAGTTACATTTAAAGTGCTTGTGGTGCCTGGCTGGTGTGGCTTAGTGGTGGAGCATCGACCCAGGAACTAGGAGGTCACTGGTTCAACTCGTGGGCAGGGCACATGTCAGAGTTGAGTTGCAAGCTCCATTCCTAGTGGGGGTGCATGCAGGAGGCAGCCAATTGATGATGTACATCTCTTTTCAATGTTTCTATCTATCCTCCCTTCCTCTCTCTCTAAAAATCAATACAAACATATTTTCTGAAAAGTACCAGTGGCATTAATACATCTCTTTACTCTGGAATTTACTCTATTATTTTTTCTAATTTTCAAAATTTTATGTTTGTTGAATTTTTTTGTTTTAAATATTTAACATAGGTTTAAATAGTATGTTGGCAACTTATACTTGGTTGTATGACTATAGTGACATGTTTAATTACACATGGCATGTTCACATTCTATTTTTAAAGTAGACATCAATCATTTACCAGATTCTTCATTGCCTCAAGAAACATTCTTAGCAATGATGTTGTCAAGGAAACATACTGAAACTGTAACATAAAGGGATGTCTTTTTAAGGAAAATCTTTCAAAATTATATTTCTATCCCCCCCAAGATAGTGTTGAATTATCATTTATAACCAATTCAATTTTAGTAAATATTTTATAAGCAATCCATGTAATGTTATAGCTCTGGAAATATCTGTCGAATACAGACAATTTTGAATTTTAAGTTTAAATAATTAGCTGTCACTAATACAGTGTAAAAACCCATTCAGGAGATTTAAAAAATGATATGATGACTGATTCTCATGTTAAATATATTAGATTTCAGTGAAATCTTCAAGATGCAAATAATAGTTTTTAGAATTAATAGATAAAATGTTTTATTATTTTCACATTGACAGATAATTTGAGGGAGAGAAAAGAGGCAATGATTTTAAAAGTGTAAATTTCAAAGGTCTTAGGAATGTAACAGGAAGTACCATTGAGCAACAAGTATATATTTATTATGTATGTATTCAGGCAATCACATAGAAAATAATAGTTAGAAACTGTGTTGGTCATAGACTTCCATCTTTCCCACCTGCTTGATATCAATTTCAAATTTATATTTTAGAATTGAAGGAAATAACCTTAAGTGAAAAGTTTGGAAGGCCCTGGCTGGCATGGATCAGTGGGTAGAGCATTGGCTCACATGTGCACTGGAGGGTAATGGGTTCAATTCCTAGTCCAGGCATATACCTGGGTTGCAGGTTTGATCCGTGGCCCTAGATCAAGGTGTGAATGGGGACACAGCAAATCCACGTGTCTTTTTCACATGGGTGCTTCTCTCCCTCTGTCTCTTTCTCTTTTCTCTCTCCATCTACCTCATCTCTTTCCCCTCCCTACCACTCAAGCTAAAAAGTAGAAATAAAAAAAAAGATAACCTCAGTGAGAATTAAAAAAGAAGTTTGGAGGAGGATATTCTATTATACATCACTTATGTCTTGCTAAAGAGTATGTATTGATTTATATTACATCATAGAATAATTTTGAATTTGAGGGGACTGAAGAGATCCTTTAACATATGAGGAAATGTGCCAAGAAAGGCTAAGATCTTGCCTAAAGTTACACAGGAACACAGCCAGACATAGAACTTGGTTTCCTGATTCAGATTCCGTGCTATTTCCATATTGTTGGCTTAAAGAACTTGGGTTACCACTTATCTATTATGATTATTTCCCAACCATTAACATCACTGATCTTCAACTAAAATATCAACTCCCATAGCATGTTACCCAGAGAGGAGTCTGGAGATAGGTGGAGGGTTCTAATCTTATAATCAGTTGAGTACTAATAAGGGAATACACATGACAAAGTTAATCAAGATTAGGAAAGAAATAAGCCCTGAAAGGATTAGAGGGAACAGTGTCTGTAGGTCACACAGGGCTGTGAAAAATGCCTGCACCTAATAGCCAGAGGGGGAAACTAATAAATCAGTGGGCATTGATTAGACTAGGAGAATTGTCTTTCCTAAAGAGAGGGAAGGGCATAATTTAACCCTGGAACTTTAGAAGAAATGTAGCTTTGATCCCACCAACAAAGTTTAAAGACTAGTTTCAATGGATAACATGTTTCCAGGTAACCTGGTTATTTCATCATAGAAAAATACCTGACATTACAGGACAAACTTTTTAAAAATTAAAAAAAGGATGAAATAAAATTTCAAAGAACTATTTTTGAACATGTGAAGTTGCTATCATCATAGCTTAAAAAAAAAGAATCAATTGCCTGCACACCTAAATCTTACATACTCCAATTAGAAGATATAATAATAAAAAAAGCCCATTAACAGTACTAGCTAAAACTAAGACTGACAAGCAACATATAAAGCATCAGGATATAACTTTAATTCAGTCTCAAAAGTAGATTTAATAAATTGAAAAATACTATATGCTAGTAAATACAGTTTCATAAAAATAATTGTTCTCACATTCATGATACAGATATAAGACAAACTGTTTTTGAGTACCAAACACATCTTTTTTATTTAGGTTTCTTTTCCTGGAACTAGACAAGTTAATTCTAAAGTACATATGGAAAAAGTAACAAGCAAGAATAGCCAACAGACTCCTGGGAGAAAAGATAAACAGTAGAGGATTCTTAATCTTTGAGAAATTAAAACAGACTACACAACCTTTAGATTCAAGATAGCATTATAGCATTTAAAAAGACAAATCAAGAAAGAAAGATATAGTGAAGTAAGAAAAGTCTAGAATTAGAACTAAATGCATATAAAATTTAGTCTATAATAAAAATGGTAAACCAATGGTGGGAAGTTGACAAATCGCTAAGGAAACGATGGACATTTAAATAAATGTACTTAGGCAACTGAAGAACTATTTGGAGAATAAAATATAAAATTGGATTAATATCTCAGACCATCACTTGTTTGCAAAGGAAAACATTTTTTTTAATGATAGCCCTGAAAGAATACAGGTGTATTACTTTGTAAACAAGGAAGACAGAAATCTAATTATGAAAACAAATCTGAAAGCAATAGATGAAAGTTATAAGGTCCACTTTGTGAAATCAAAACACTTCTGTTTAAAATCATAATCAAAGTCAATAGGCAAACAACAAATTGTAAGGAAATTTCTCTCTCTCTCTCTCTCTCTCTCTCTCTCTCTCTCTCTCTCTCTCACACACACACACACACACACACACATACACACACACGTATATATGTAAACTTTCAAAAATTGAAACCAAAGTTTTCCCTGCTGCTAGTGCTCTCGCAAATATGGTGAACATGCCTAAAATCTGCCAGACTTTCTGTAAGGATTATGACAAGCATCAAGCCCACAAAGTAGCACAGTACAAGAAGGGCAAGGATTCTCTATATGTGCAGGGAAAGTGGCATTATGACAGGAAACAGAGTGGCTATGGTAGGCGGACTAAGCCAATTTTCTGCAAAAAAGCTAAAACTACAAAGAAAATTGTGCTGAGGCTTGAATGTGTTGAGCTCAACTACGGATCTAAGAGAATGCTGGCTATTAAGAGATGCAAGCATTTTGAACTGGGAGGAGATAAAAAGAAAAAAGGTTCAAGTGATCCAGTTCTAAGCTTCATATTTTGTTTTATTGAGACAATAAAACCTTGAGGATATATTCACTAGAAAAAAACACAACAACCAGAAAGAACAACAACAACAAAAACCCCCCACAAAAATTTAAATCAAAACTGAGAGAAAATTGCCAAAGATCATGGACAGTTTACAAAAGAGGAAATGTAAATGACTCTTAGGAAGATGAAAAAACATTCAATCTCACTAAGAATAAATGAAAGCGAAAGATGCATTATTTCTCACCTATATGATTGGCAAAACTCCAAAGCTTGACAATGTACCCTGTTAATGAGACTGGAAAACACAAAACATGTCAAATGATCACTTCTGGGGATGTAAAATAGCATGACTTCTGAAGAGGGTAATTTGGCCATTTCAAACAACATTAAAGATACACTTATTAGTTGATCTTCCTGGACTGTAATCTGAAAACATCCCATCTGATAAAGAGGGGATATGTTAATTGACCCTCATGCCATCAGAAAGATGGTGATGTCCACAGCCAATAAGGAGGGGATATGCTAATTGGTGCCCCACCCTCAAAGATGGTGGTGCCCATAGCCAATGAGGAGGGAATATGCTAATTGACTGCCATTCCCTCAAAGATTGCAGCTCCCACAGCCACAAGATGGTGGTGCCCAGTCCCCTCAGCCCACCATCTGCCCAGTACTGGCCCGAGGCACAGGCAAGCCTCAGATGGCAGCTGCCCAGTTGCCCAGGGCTGCCTGAGTTTCAGGTAACCAGGGCCAGCTGAGGTGCTGCTGGCAGTGGCAGGAGCAGAGGTGTAATGCGGCATCACCTCCTGATTGCCGGGTTGCCTCCTGCCCCTGAGGGCTCCTGGACTATGTGAAGCGGGCAGGCCAGGCTGAGGGACCCTCCCTCCAGTGCATGAATTTCCATGCACTGGGCCTCTAATATATTTATAATTATGAGATAACATATGCATTCATTTATTTACAAAAAACATTACTTATTACATCAATGGGTAAGAGAATCAATTATGACAATTGACCTAAAAGCCAGGCTACTAAAATCATGAAAAAATCACTCACCTGTCCTGTTTAGTGAAGCACAGAACAAATGGAGAATTAGACAGGCTTGCAGTCCCTGATTCTAAGTCCCAAATCCCAGGCCTATCTACCTTGATATAAAAGGAGTAGCAATTATATTAGTGGATTCTTCCATACAGTTACAGATGATTCAGTTACAGTTACATTCTTAAAGATGCAGACAAATTGGTACCTGAGTTTTTCCTTCCTTCCTGATCCTCCTCTTTTCATTCCTACATTTCACTATGTAGAAGGCTGACTGTTTCTGCCTCTTCTAAGTGTGTCTGGACAATCCTTCATATTACATTGCATTTCCTAAAATGGTATTAAGTGTCCCCTGTTCTAGGTGGAATGGCCTCAACTTCTAGAAAGGAGTTAGGTGATGTAGAATGTTCCATATTAATTCAATATTTCCAAAATGTTAGTTTCATCTGACTCACTTTGAGAAATACTGTAGCAAGTAGTACAACTTTCCCAGAGAGAAGCAGAGGACTGCCTGTATCCAGTGGAAGAATAGCAAGGCCAAAGTGACAAGTAGGGCCTATTGTTTGCTTTTTCTGTTTCCAGAAGGAGTAATCAGTCCGTGATTGCTAAGGAAATGATCTATTTCTTGTAAATACTACAAGAGTTACCATGGTTACTTTTACCACAGATAACTGAGCTGTTATCTGAAAAACTTTGTTTCCTGTAAAGGTGGAAAAGACCAAGATTTGCAATTTCATCTAAATGTTCTTTAATATTTGAAATTAAGAGGATATCAGAAATTCTATTTTATTCAATAACTAGAGGCTTAGTGCATGAAATTCATGCACAGATGAGGGGGATTCCCTCAGCCCAGCCTGCACCCTCTTCAATCAAGGACACCTTGGCGAATGTCTGAAACCAGCAGTTGGACATCCCTCTCGTAATCCAGGACCACTCACCTGACTGCATGCCTGATCATCCCTAAATGCCACCCCTGCCAAACTGATCACCCCTAATTGCCTCTGCATGCCAGCCTGATCCCCCTTAACTGCCCCCCTGCTGGCCTGGTCACCCCAACTATCCCCCCTGCAGATCTGTTTGCCCTAACTGCCGCCCCCCATCAGGCTGGTTGCCCCTTAGTGCCTCCTCGGCCAGCCTGGTTGCTCCTAACTGCCCCCCTCTGCTGGCCTGGTCACCCTCAACTGCCCCTCCTGCCAGCCTGGTTGCTCCTCACTGCACCCCTCTGCTGGCCTGTTTGGCCTTCACTACCCCGCCCCCTCTGTCTTCCTAGTCTCTCCATGCAGCTTGCAGGTCAGTTATTTAGTCATCCCTCACTAACCCCCTTGCTGGCCTGGTTGCTCCATGCAGCCTGCTGGTCAGTCATTTGGTCGTCCATCACTAACTTCACTGCCGGCCTGGTTGCCCCATGCCACCTACTGTTTGGTTGTTACTGTGAGGGCTTTGTGACCAATTTGCATATTACCCTTTTATTAGTATAGACTAGGGGCCAGGTGCACGAAATTCATGCACTGAGGATGGGTGATCCCTCAGCCCAACCTGCCCCCTCACACATACTAGGAGCCCTCAGGGGATTCCTACTGACCACTCACCCCCAGTTTGCCCAAGACTTGAAGCCTCTGGCCGAGGCTTTAGGCCTTGGGCACCCAGCCATCACGCTGCAATGGGGCCAATGGCTGGCTCTGCCCCAGCCCACCCCCCGCTCTACTTGGGCCCTCATCCCAGCCAGCTCACACCCAGCAAGCGTGGGCCTCAGCCTCACCCCCCCCCCATGGCCTGGGCCATCATAGCCCTGTCCGCCATGACCCTGGCCACCTCAGCCCTGCTCCCCCAGGCCTGGGCTGCCTCAGCCCCAACACCGAGGCCCTGGCTGCCTCTGCCTTGCCCCCATGGCCCTGGCTGCCTCTGCCCTGTCCCCATGGCCCGGGTCACCTTGGCCCCACCCCCTGCTGCCCTATCCGTCTTGGCCCCATGCCCCTGGCTTGGGCCCCATGCTCCCTGGCTGGCCCTGCCCCAGCTTCTGATTGGCTGGTGGGCATGGCTGGTGGGCGTGGCTGGTAGGTATAGCGAAGGTACGGTCAATTTGCATATTACTCTTTTATTAGATAGGATATTAGCAGATAAACTTTCATGATCATAATCCTCATCATATGAGAAAAACATAGTTCAATAAACCAAAGTTGATGCATTGTACTGCTAGCAGAATAGGGAGCTCAGAAATAAACCTCTATGATAAATTAGTATTTGACTAAAGAACAAGTGTATACAATGGGGTAAAGACAGCCCCTTTTATAAATGGTTGGAAAAATTGAACAGATACACTATACACAGGATGAAACTCAAAGTGGATTATTGACTTACATCAAAGTTGTGAAGTCATAAATATCCCAGATGAAAATATAAGCAGTAAAATCACAGACATTTCTTGTAGCAAAATTTTGCAGATATATCACCTAGAGCTAGGCTGAGGAGGTAGCCTATTGATTCTCATTATTGATGTTTCTATCTCTCTCTCCCACCCTTCTTCTCTGAAGTAAATAAAAATATATTTAAAAAAATTCAAAAGTGCTTCAACCTCTCTTCATTAATTATATATACTAGAGACCTGTTGCAGGAAGATTCCTGCAAGAATAGGGATTTCTGCAGCCTGAGCAAAACTCCTTCCCATCTCCACTGCTTCGCTCACTCCTGTCTCGGCTGCCTCGCTCCCTTCTCTGGTGCCTCGCTCCCTTTTCTGCTGCCTTGCTCTCTCACTTCTTCACTACCTCTCTTGCTCCTGTCTCCGCTGCCTTCCTCCCATCTCTGCCTCACTCCCTCCCATCTCCTCTGCTTCACTCTCTCCCTTCACCTTTGCCTGCCTGCTTCCCTCCCTTCTCCCTGACCCCACTTGCTTGCTTCTCTGTAGCTTTGGTCCCTTTTGTAGTGCTTGGCTGCCTTCAGTCTTTTGTGCCAGAATATGCAAATTAACTGCCATCTTGGGTGGGTTAATTTGCATACTGATCTGATTGGTTGCTGGGTGTGGCTGGTGGGCATGGCTGGTGGGTGTAGCAAAGGTGCGGTCAATTTGAATATTACTCTTTTATTAGGTAGGATATGTATGTGTGTGTGTGTGTGTGTGTGTGTGTGTGTATAAATTAGCAAATAAGATAAACTTTTAGTTCTATTTTTTTAAAAGCCTATCAAATATAAAGCAATATAATAGTCCAAATGGATTTTGACAGTAAAAATTATGAAAAGGGATAAGCTATGGCTGGAAACAAAATGAAAATAAGATATAAGGAGGAAGCCAAAGATTATGCTTTCTCTTGTGTATTTATATTATAAAATGTTGCACAGACAAACCTGGCTAAGATGGTATTTATACTTGGATTGTCTCTGGGAATGCCAGCATCTTGACTGGTGTTGTCAAATGGACTCAATAGTGAATATCTACAACTGATAGCAAGGTAAATATAAAGTATGGACTTTTTCAAGGATGCACAAAAAATTGAGCGACTGCTACTGATCAATGGTCAGTTTTGGTTAATAATCTTATCCACTGAAAGGACTACTTTTTTCCTCTGGCAATTTTTAAGGTATTCTTTCCACTTTAAGTTTTTATCTGTGTTTGTGTGTGTGTGTGTGTGTGTGTGTGTGTGTGTGTGTGTATGTATGTATGTGTGTGTGTGTGTGTGTGTGTTTACTAGAGCAAATTTCATGTACAGTGGGGTGTTGTCTCTCAGGTTGGCATGCATCCTCTCCAATCTGGGACATCCTTCTCACAAGCCAGGACTGCTGGCTCCCAAATGCTCACCTGCCTGCCTTCCTGATTGTCCCTAACCGTTTCTGCCTGCCAACCTGATAACCCTCTAACCACTCCACTGCCAGCCTGATTGATGCCTAACTGCTCCTCTGCCAGCCTGTTTGCCTGTAACTGCCCCCCCCCGCAGGCCTGGTCACCCCTAGCTGCCCCCCCCTGCAGGCTTGGTCACCCCTAACTGCCCTCCTCTCCAGGCCTGATCCCCCCCATCTGCTCCCCCCTTCAGGCCTGGGTCTCCCCCAACTGCCCTTTCCTGCAGGCCTGGTCACCCCAGCTTCCCTCTGCTGGCCTGGTCACCTCTAACTGCCCTCCCCTGCAGGCTTGATCGCCCACAACTGCCCTCTCTTGCAAGCCTGGTCCCTCCCACCTGCCCTCCCCAGCTGGCCATCTTGTGGTGGCCATCTGTGTCCACATGGGGGCAGGATCTTTGACTACATGGGGGCAGCCATCTTGTGTGTTGGAGTGAAGGTCAATCTGCATATTACTATTTTATTACTCTTTTAATTGCAATTACCCTGCTTAGTGTTGATAGTGCCTCATCTATGACTAATATGTTTTTATCAGTTTTAGATACACCTCTTTAAATCTTTAAAACATTGTTTTTACTTCATTTTCTCTTTCTCCTTCTGGGCCTCGAAATACATCTATGTAATAACTTTCTATCTTATGCTATTTGTTACTTACACATTTCTTTCTTTCTGTATCTTCCATCTTTTTCTTTATTTCGAGACTGTAGCTAGTGGGATATTTTGTTCTGACCTTACTTCCAGATGACTAGTTCTCTCTCTAGCCATATTTAGTCTTGTTGAAACCTGTATACTGATCTATAATTTCCATTTGGTTTATTTTTGTTATGGCTTTAGTTATTTGCTCTACCTAAACCACTTCTTTCTATTAGGCATATTTATCTTAATGCTTGTATCTCAGCGACCTTGGGTGACTAGTTATATATTATTTTTCTTGGATCTTAGAAATACTGTATTGCCTAAAGTTAACTGAGACATACACTATCTCCTATGTTGGCTGTAACGTATCAAAAATTGCAGTTCCACTTTAAAGATTATGATAATGCCATCTTCTGTGAGAGAATTCATATTTGTTTCTAGAAGGTAGTAATTCTAAGTCATTTTATTACAATCAGGAGTTAAAACAATTAAAAACTGGGCTTCAGCGAGGCCAGTATGGCTCAATGTTTGAGCATCAGCCCATGAACCAGGGGGGTCATGGTTCGATTCCCAGGCTATCCTCAGTAGGAGGTGTACAGAAGGCAGCTGATTGAGATGATTTTCTTATTATTGATGTTTCTATCTCTTTCCCTTCTGAAATCCATAAAAAATAAACAAAAAGAAAAAAAACTGGGCTTCAGTCAGTATGAAAATTGTCTTTTTTCCAATTCCTAATTATTCTCAGTATGTTTACTTTGCAGTTCCAGTTCAATGTCTAGATGGTTTAACAGATCACTCTGCCTCTCTTTGCCCTTAGTTGATTCCTGACTTCCAGTTTTTGTCCTCTTAGCCTCATGAATGTACTGCACAGTCTGCTCACAGGCTCAGGCTTTTCTATTAAAAATGGACAAAAACCCTGAGGACACAAGCAGCCCTCCAGCTCTAAGTCATTAATCTGGATCTTGTCCCCATAAGTCTTTACTGCTGTGGAGTTCTTGGATGCCATTACACAAATTTTGTTTTATTTTGTCCAAATTTTTTGTTTCTTTTAGCAAGAAAACTGGTCCAAATTATCTGGTCTTCCATTATTGGAAGTGAACCTTCTAAATTTTATCTTTGAAATTTCTCTTATTTTTATGTACTTGGAAGTTTTTGTTTTTTTAACATCAAGACATTTGGAGAGCAAAGCTACTGTGCATATATTTTCCTTTTTAATAGTGATAAAGAGCTACAACATAGCAAAAACAAATTAACAGTATTTTTATATGCTCCTTTTAAGGTTTGTAGGTAGAAATTCAATAAAATATTTTAGCAATAAAGTAAGTAATGTATACTAAATCTTTTCAATAAGTCATTCAATTCAGTACCAGGATTGGTTCAACTGATATCACATGCATTTCTTCTGGCAGTTCAAGTGATATCATTTTTATTTCCTGATTAAATATATGTAGTGTGGAACCTGATTATAAATTATATATTTTTTTCTGTTATTAACAGTGTTAAACATTGTATAATGCTAACTTTTCAGGAAATTACAAATGAAAGCAAAAGTGATTGGCTATTATAAGTAATTTATTATTGTGTGTGAACATTACACATGTATAGATATAATGTATTTTATTTTATTTTATTTTATTTTATTTTTTAATCTTTATTGTTCAGTTTATTAATTACATTGTTTCCCCTTTTTATCCCCCTATAGCTTCCCTCCACCCTGTACCTATCCCACCCTCCACCCTCACCTCCCTCTCCCCACTGTCCTCTCCCATTGTTGCTAGATTTTTGTCCAGTCTCTTGCTGCACTTCCCACAACCCTTTTCTCCCCAAGAATTGTCAGTCCATTCCCTCTCTATGTCCATGTCTCTGTTATATTCACCAGTCTATCCTGTTCAACAGCCTATCAATTCACTTGATTTTTATGTTCATTTGTTGATAGATGTGCATTTGTTGTTGCTAGTTTGCACTTTTACCTTTTTCTTCTTCCTCTTCTTAAAGAATATCTTTCAGCATTTCATATAATGTTGGTTTGGTGGTGATGAACTCCTTTAGCTTTTTCTTATCTGCGAAGCACTTCATCTGACCTTCAATTCTGAATGATAGCTTTGCTGGATAGAGTAATCTTGGTTGTAGATTCTTGCTGTTCATCACTTTGAATATTTCTTGCCACTCCCGTCTGGCCTGCATCGTTTCTGTTGAGAAATCCGCTGACAGTCGTATGGGTGCTCCCTTATAGGTAACCAACTGTTTTTCTCTTGCTGCTTTTAATATTCTCTCTTTATCTTTTGCTCTTGGCATTTTAATTATGATGTGCCTTGGTGTGGTCCTCTTAGGGTTCCTATATATTGGGGTTCGGTGCACTTCTTGGAATCCTAAGTCAATTTCTTTCACCAGGTGTGGGAAGTTTTCAGTCACTATTTCTTCAAATAGGTTTTCATTGTCTTGGCCTCTCGCTTTTTCTGGCACCCCTATAATTCGGATGTTGGTATGCTTGAGGTTGTCCCAGAGGCCCCTTACACTATCTTCAATTTTTTGGATTCTTTTGGTTTCTTGCTTTTTCAGCTGAGTGGATTTTCCCTCTTTGTATTTCAAATCTTTAACTTGGTTCTTGGGGTGCTCCAGGGCACTTTCAGGTCTTTGTATAATATTTTTTGTTTCAGTCAGTGTATGCTTAATTTCTGGTTGGTCCTTTTTCATATCCTTGAGGGTCTGATTTATATCCTTGAGGGTTTCTTTCATTTCCTTGTAGGACTCATTCATTTCCACACTGGTCTTGATCATTTCCACGTTGGTCTTGATCATTTCTTTGCAGCTCTCATTTATATCCTGGAGGGTGTTGTTCATTTTCTTGTAGGACTCACTCATTTCCTTTGTGGTCTTGCTTATTTCCTTATAGGCCTCGATCTTTTGTTGGAACCTCTTAAAAAACCCTATAACCGTGGTTCTGAATTCCATGTCCAGTCGTTTTTTTTCCTCCATTTCTTTCACATCTGATTTCTTTCCATGTTGCTGCATGGTGGCTGCTTCCCTGAGTTGGTCAATTAGCTTTGTGTGGTAGACGTGCTACAAGGGACAGTGGCTCAGCCTCCCCAGTTACCTGAGGTGAATATGGGCTGCACAGTCTTGCTGAAGTTTAGCTCAGTTAATCGTTGCTAGCACTTGGAGGGTTGACCTCCAGGCCAATTGTCTGTGAAGCTCAGCTGTGCTCAGGTTGGGTGGGCGGAGTCTCCGGGCCAAGCAGACAGCGTTAGCTCCGCCCTATGCAGCCCCAGGGACTCTGTGCCGGGGGCAATGGCCGCCAGCACCTCTGAGAGAGAGCCGCTACGGAGCTCCACCGGCTGCCGGTTGCCGGGGAATTCAGACTCCCAAAATGAGTCTGCATGCGCAATGTCTCACCCAGGATCGTAAAACAAAGCAGTCTGACGGTTTTCCGAATGAGAGGCAAGTCGCGGTGCGCTCTCTGCGCCGTCACGCAGCCGAGCTGTTTGTGCGAGCTGCCTTTCCACAAGCTGGGAGACCCTGCAGCACCCGAGCTTCGGCGTGCCCTCCCACTGTCCAGTTTTCACCCCGTGTGATAGTGGGTTCTCTGGACTTCGCCCAGAGCTGGAGGATCAGCCCAGTAGGATGCCTTTGTCTCCCTGTTCGAGAAAACTGGCCGGTTTTCAGCCGTCCGCCCTCTCCGCGGCGTGCGCTCCAAACCTCTCTCCGGGCGAATCTTTCAATGCCGTCCGCCGCCGCTCCTCCGGGTCACAGTGTCTTATCTTCACTTTTATTTGTGGAATTTTCACTCGGCGAGCTTTCTGGTGATTCTGGAAGGTGTTTGTTCTTTCGTTAAGTTGTAGTATTAAAATTGCTGATTATGACGGCAAGATAGGTGTTTTGCCTTTGCCGCCATCTTAGTTCTCCGATATAATGTATTTTAGACACACAAAATTGAATTAGAATCCTTGATATGGTTGAATTATTTAGAGTCCTTGATCCATGGCATGCTTTTATTATCATTATCCTTTTTTACTGGTTTTATAATTAATATAGTTACTTATAGTAAGTTAGCATCCATAAAACAACCATCTGATCTAAAAATTAAAACATTAACTACATCTTCTGTCTCTTTGTTACTCTCCTAACCTGTTTTCCTCTTCTCTTGATAAAAGCACTTTCTCAAACTTGTGTTTAATGTATATTCCTAAATTATATATTACTTAATTTTAGTTTTTTAAACATTTTTTTCCATAGCACTGACCACTTGAAAGTATTCTGTCCAAAGTCATATGGAGTTTATTTTACTGAATATTATTCTACTAATATTTTAATTTTTGCATGAGCTAGAGTTCACTTCTTTTCACTATTGTATATCCCATTGCAAATTTACCACAATTCATATACTCACCTGTTGTATTTTACATTTTTTGTGTTTAATATAGTGAACAGTTCCACTATGAAAAATCTTGACATCCTACTCAGTATATATTTATAAGATACAAAATTTGTTCCTGGGGGGAAGGGGGAGTGTCCCTCAGCCCAGCCTGCACCCTCTCTAATTTGGTACATCCCTCTCACAATCCAGGACTGCTGGCTTCAAACTGCTCACCTGCATGCCTCCCTAATTACCCCTGACCGCTTCTGCCTGCCAGCCTAATCACCCCCTAACCACTACCCTGCCAGCCTAATTGATGTCTAACTGCTCCCCTGCCATCCTGATTGCCCCCAAATTCCCTCCTCTGTCAGCCTGGTCACTCGTAACTGCCTTCTTCTGTTGGCTTGATGGCCTCCAACTCCCCTCCCTTGCAGGCCTGGAAACTCCACTGTCCTCTTCTGCTGGACATCTTGTGTCTACATGGGAGAAGGATCTTGACCACATGGGAGCAGCCCTATTCTGGTGTTGGAGTGATGGTCAATCTGCATATCATTACTCTTTTATTACATAGGATAGAGGCCTGGTGCATGGGTGGGGACTGGCTGGTTTGCCCTGAAGAGTGTCCCAGATCAGGGTGGGGGTTCTCTTGGGCATGGGGCAGCCTGGGTGAGGGGCCTGTGGTGGTTTGCTAGCTGGCCACACTCCCCAGCAACTCAAGTGGAGGCCCTGGGATCTGGGATTAATTGATGTTCTACAATTGAAGTTTTGTAGCCTGGAGAGGAGCCAAGACTTCTGCTCACTCTGTGGCAACAGCCATTTCTGTTTGAAACTGTAACCTAGAGTGGAGGCCTAGGCTAGGGATGTAGAAGTTTGGCTTCCTCCATCACCCTGGCAACCCTAGCCTCTTCTCTCTCCAGCTCTGGGGCTGCCGCCATTTCTGTTGGGATTATGTATCTTCTATAATTGAAACTTTGTAGCATTGAGTGGAGGCCTACACTGACAACTGCAGGTGCAAAGCCTGGCTTCCTTTGTTGCTGGGGAAACCCAAGCCTCTCTCCTGCTCTCAGTGGTGGCAGCCATCTTGGTTGGGGTTTATTTGCATAATTTTCTCCTGATTGGCTGGTGGGCATGGTTGTGGGCATGGCTTGATAGGAGGTATGGTCAATTTGCATATTACTCTTTTTTATTTGTTTATTTTTTTATCTTTATTGTTCAGTTTATTAATTACATTTTTCCCCCTATAGCTCCCCTCCACCTGGTCCTCATCCCACCTTCCGCCCTCACCTCCCCCCACTGTTCTCTCCTGTTGTTGCAAGATTTCTGTCCAGTCTCTTGCTGCATTTCTCACACGTCTTTTCTCCTCAAGAATTGTCAGTCCATTCCCTCTGTATATCCATGATTCTGTTCTATTCCCCAGTTTATCCTGTTCATCAGATTATTAATTCACTTGAATTTTAGATTCATTTGTTGATAGATGTGTATTTGTTGATCATAATATATATTTTTACTTTTTTCTTCTTCCTCTTCTTAAAGAATATCTTTCAGCATTTCATATAATATTGGTTTGGCGGTGATGAATTCCTTTAGCTTTTTCTTATTAGGTAGGATTTATTGGTTAAATCCATAAAGTAGAATTTCTGAATTTATAGTATGTATATGTCACATTAAAATATATGACTCTGGCCCTAGCTGGTTTGCTGTGGTTAGAGATAGAAACATCAGAAGGGCCCCAAGTTTGATTGTGGTTAAGGGTACATACCTAGGTTGCATGTTCCATTGCCAGCTTGGTTGGTGCATTTGCTCTAGGCCACCAGTTGATGTGTCTCTATCACATTGATGTTTTTCTCTCTCTCTCTCCCACGTTTCCACTCTCTAAGTCAAAGGAAAAAATATCCTCAGGTCAGGATTAACAGCAACAACAAAAATGACTCTGGGACCTTGAGAGTATTATGCTAAGCGAAATAAGTCAGTCAGAGAAAGACAAGTATCACATGACCTCACCCATATGTGGTATCTAATGAACAAAATAAACTGATGAACAAAATAGATCCAGAGACATAGAAGCATGGAACAGACTTTGAATCTCAGAGGGAAGGCAGGAGGTGGATGGGTGGGTGAGAAAAGATTAACCATAGAACTTGTATGCATATATGCATAACCCATGGACATAGATATTATTGTGGAGAAGCCTGGGGCTTGGGGAGGAGAGACAGCTGCAGGCCAGAAGGAGTCAATGGAGGAACAAAGGGGACATCTGTAATACTTTCAACAATAAAAATTTTTTAAAAAAATGACTCTGTTTGGCAGCCCTGTTTCCATGGGCCAGGTAGGTGTGACTTCCATTGGGTCACTGAGCACACACTTACTGGGTCACTGGGCTGGTTCCTGGGCAGGCGTGATTATGTTGGACCATGGCAAAGCTGGGCTGGACCTGGGTCACAGAGCTGCTTGTCGATGACAGTCAGGCCCAGCCTGTTCCTGGTGGTACTACCAGGTGTGACTCCTCCCAGGTGCCTTGGAAGAAGAGGCAAGTCTGTGGACAAGGGAGGCCACAGATCATTCCACAGGGAAATGGGACTGTTTCTAGTCTGCAGCAGGGCCTCGGTCAATGCATCTGCCACCAGAGTTTGGCCTGCCTTCCAAAAGCAACCTTCTTCAGTCTTGGGCTGCATCAGGCTTTCAAAACCTCTTATGTGGGTCCCAAAGATCACATAAAAGCACTTTGTCCATGGCCTGGGAGCTTCTATTCTTCCATGTTGCTGACACCACTTCATAAAAAATCTTATTGATGCCCATACTCTCTTATACTTGTTTGGTTAGATTTCTTTATTTTTGCTCATTGAATGGATATAAAGTGATAACTTACTGTGGCTTAGCTTTGCAACCTGTGATTATTAATGACATCATGCAACTCTCCAATTTAATGACCATATATGATTGCTCTTCACAGGGATCCCTATTCATGTCCTTTTTCTGATTTTCGCACAGGGTTATTTATTCTTTTGCTATTGTTCTGTTGGAGTTCTAATATATATAAATTCCCCTCCCCCCTTTCTTAAGGTGTCATTTGATGACAAAAAAAATTCTTATTTTAAGATGATCCTTGTAGGATATGGAATTTATTTTCATGAAGGAATAATTTGTCTAGCTCACTGGCAAAAATTACATCACTTAGATATTAGAGGGTTATGAAGAACCAGTGTATATTTCTCTGCAATATTCATTTTTAGTCTGATCTCTCCAGAAATGGATACAACTAACCCACAAATCTCAAGTGTTTGTTTCTTGCTAAGCTAGTTGAATAGAAGGGTAAAACTCTAGGCATCTCAGGTCTATTGCTTATTCCTATCCCAAAAAAACGAGAACTTTTACTCTTCATTAAGGCTCACATCCAAACAGGCAGAGCTTCAGCATACATGCTTAGTAAGCATTGGTAGGTGGATTAATTGTGCTGCTTCTATTGTATTTCTCAGCCAAGTCTATTGTTTGCAAAGACAACTAAGTCCATGTGGGCTACAAATAACTAGCATAAATTTTATGCCTGGCATACAAATGCAGTACTTGATTAGCTGCCCCAAATTCCATTCCTATTTATGTGAGCGGCATTCAGCACCAAGGGAAGGGACTGTGGGGGAGCTAACTGCTTAGATTAGAATCATGTGGATTGTGCACTGAGAGTTTTCTACTCCCATCCCGCTTCATGGATTCATATGGTTTCTGAAAATGCTAATTATATCAACTCTGACAATGGTTTTTTATTTTAGAGACCTAGATTCTGGTTTTACCCTTAGAAGTTGGAAAATTTACTAAAGAACAAAAAGATACTCTGAGTATATAATGAATAGTCCAAAAAGTCTAAAAAGGAAATTAACATACACTGTCTTGGCAATGCCTTTATTTGTGACTCAAGAATATCTTGGTTTTAAAAATATGCTTTGGTTTTTTATTAGAACATAAATTTTGGGAAAAATGGAGAAATAAAGTATAACTGTCAAATTAAATTGGAGGGAGAGAGATATGATCTCAAGAAAATGATTGATGTCTTAGGGATCTGACAAATTAAAGAAAATAAGCCCCAACCTAATTTAAGTGGAACTCTAAAAGAGGGATGTTTCTTATTGTATCTCTAGGATTAGAGAGGGTGATTGGGGCCTAACGAACTATAGCTGTAGTGTAGTAGCAGGACCACAGAGAGTATAATGAAATTGTACTGACGGATCCCAGACCTGACAAAATCATGATAAGGTGTCTTCTTGAAGTTGTAAATAGGGAGTCTTCAATGAGAACTAACCATATGGGTTCAGAATACTTAGATAGATTTGAGTGGGGATGATTAAAAAATCAGTCTAAAAAGAGTACTGGCTTTCTGGTGACACAATTATTATACATGGGGATAAAGATATCACCTCTCTCACAAGGGAATACAACTTATGAAATAAAGGCTTAAAGAGAAGTGCATTGGAGATAATATACATTGAAAGAGAAAGGCAATACTAGATCTAATCCAGCCTAGGCTGTATTGTGGAACACTTTTATTATGGCACAGTGATTGGGATGATTTAACTCAGGAGGCAAAGGTCAAAGTTTGTTTTAACAATGGATGTTTTGGGCAGTTCCACCACTGACTATATTTCGTATAATAGGACAAGACAAAGCCTGAAGATAATTGTGCCAGTAAAGCAAGCACTTGGGCTTAAAAAATGAAGAGAACAAAGCAGATACTCAAATCTTGTGAATAGCCATACAAGTGTGGTAGAGAATGGATGGAGTCAATTTAAGATGCAAGTTAAACTATTTGGAGCCTTTTTGGAGTAGCAGCAGCCTAGAGAAATAAAAGGGAAAAATATGTAGCAGAAAGAGGTATTTCTCAAAGTCTAGAACACTCCAAAGCTGAGGCAAGGCAGGGCCTGTGAGGGTGACATTCCAGCAGAAACGGAGTCGGTGTGATATTGGAAAGCTTCCCATAGACATGTCTCCCAGGCCTAGGGCATTTCAGGGCAAGTGGCAGTAATCCCTGTGGAAGGGATCTGTTGTCTGAACAGATCTCATCCTTAAATGCAGCACTAGGGGTGAGCATGGGAACACTAACTAAAATTAAGAAGTTTTTAATGTGCTGAAAGAGATTGAAAGAACTTCAACAAGGCCTGGTGATAGTCTGAGACCACTGCAATTTTCAAAATGTTGCCAGGAGTTTCTCCCACTTTCTGATTGAGAATAGAGAATGCAAAAGTGGACCCCCCTCCTTTTCACACTTGTTAAAAATAATCTCCTTATGGCAGACTTTTCAATTCACTGGTGTGGACCGTGTACACATGATGCTGATGAGCTACCAGTTCCCAGCTGCGTGTCTGCTGCGCTGTGGCCCTGTTTGGCTTCCTTCCCCTTCCCTTCTCCCTGCTTATTTCTAGGAGCCCACCTTAGTTGTTCAGTATGCAGGTCTCTCAGGTGTGCATTCGTGTTGAGCAGGGGCTTCTTTGTTGAATTATAGGTGGTTATTTTGTTGAAATATTAGGGTGCGAGGACAGATGTGCCCTTAGCCACCATCTCTCTGATGTCACTCCTCCATCTCTAACATCACTGCCCTGATGCATTTGAGTTGATCAGGAATCTACTCTATTTCAATTGGCTAAGGCAGTTCAGTATCGTGTCTGTTTTCTGTATTTAAACTTCTGCTCTACCTCTTTATTACCAGTGATTTAAGAATTTATCATATACTATCCTAGACCAAATGTTGAGTTTATGACTCCAGTGTTCATGGGACTTGATTAGATCCAAAGAAGCACATATGGTGAAATGTGCCATCTCAACATTTTGTCAATTATGCAGTGTACTTGTGCCAAGGAAAGTGATTTCTCCCTCCTAAAGACACATGAGCCAGAAAGAAGTTCTTTGATTTCTTGTTTTATGTGACATTCTGTCTGCAATTAGCAGGCTTCCAGATGTTCATGAATTTTATATTCAACTTATATAGTCATTTATGTTTCCCACCAGAAAGCAGAGTGGTTTATGTTCCAGAAACTCAATTGAAAAACATTTCCTCCAACTTGAACTTGAAATGACTAAATATTTCCTGATGTAACTTCTAATTATAAATGTTCTATGAGATTAGAGAACTTTTATTTTTATATGGGTAAATTTGAATTATACCTACATTCATTGAACAAATATTTTAAAATATTGCTTTCAGTTTGGGGCTGCTTGGATCTTTTTTTCATTGATAGGATTCTTCTGCTAAATTTCTCATCTTATTTGTAACTTTTAATCTTTAAAAATCACATTTGTCCTGTGTTATAATTGCATATTTTATTTTTCACTAGGCGCAAGATTCTTGAGAGGCCTTGCAACACTTAATACAGGACTTTCTTGTACTAGGTACTTGAGAAATTTACTTCATTAGTACTGATTCATCCTCCCTTGAAATTCAGAGAAAAGATATCTATAGATCAATTATTTATCTGAGTTTTCTGTTTAAATCCATGCACTACCATAATCATCAATGATTTAATAATTGAAGAGTTTCTTACATTACCTGTAAAACTGAAATCTGAATTGCCAAATCTTGATCTAAATAGGGATCCAATTAGCCTGGAGTCAGATTGGATTAAGGCAAGGAAGCAGCCAGATTTACGTCCATTGAAGCATAGGAATTTCCTCTAAAATCACTTTTCACTTTAATAATAGCCATCTGAGGATACCAAAATCAGAAACTGTGTATACATAAGTTTTTTAAGGTTCAGATGCATACAATCAAGACTTTGGGAAGTGTCACACTGACATTTCACTTCAATTTTCTTCCTAATATGATTTTATAATATTCTTTGCAGAGTACAAACCTTCCAGAGATGAAATAAAATCTTCTAATGCAGGCTGCTTCTTTTGAAGAGGGTGATGCACAGTTTTTCTCATATCAAATAAAATGTACTTTCTCCCACTTTTGTTCAGTACTTCTAGTTCTTACTGGGACAGAACAAAATAAATTTAATTCTTTCTCCACACAGATTTTCAATGTGTCTCCCTGTTGGTCTTTCCTCTCTTTCTCCTCCTTTTCCTCTTCTCTCTTTTTCTTCTTCTAAAATGGCTTTCTTGAAATATAGTTTGCATACCATAAAATTCATGCATTGTAAGTATGTAGTATAATAATTTTTGGTATTTCCAGTAGTTGTATAATCAATATTACAATCAGGTTTTAGAATATTTTCACCACTTCAGAATTTCCTGTGCTTGTTTGTAGTCAGTCCCTAGGCAATTACTGATATGCTTTGTCTATATACAAATTTGCCTTTCAAGAAATTTTATATAACTGGTACCATACAATATGAACTCTGCAGGAGGCAATGAATTTATGTGTCTCTCTCACATCAACATGTCTCTCACTGTGTTTCTACCCCCCATTCCATTCTCTTAAAAGAATCAATGGAAAAAATGCCCTTGTATGAGGATTAACAAAAAATAAAAATAAAAATAATATAAAAATAAAATGTATCTTATATCAATAGATATATAGTTATCTAAATGGATGTAAAGTATTTGAAGAAATTCAGCATCCAATTACACTTACAACAAAACAACAAACACTTCCTAATGCACTAGGACCTTCTTCAAACCAACAAAGAGACTCTACAAAAATCCTCACTTTCAATATAATACTTAATGGTAAAAGTGTAACCATACCTATTCACTTTATAATACAGGTCTTAGTGCACTAAAGTAGGAAAAAAATAATAAAAGGCATACATATAGGAAAGAAAAAATAAAAGCACCTTTATTTGGAGATGACATGATTAACTCCTTAGAAAATACCAAAGAATGTACAAAAAGGCTATTAAGACTAATAAATGAGTTATCAAGGTCACATCAGATAAAGTTAATATAAAAAATCAATTCTGTCTTTTTGCCACAATGACTGTGGGATGAAGACCATTCCCAGCAACCAGACTGCCGACATTCCAGAAAATGTCAATATCACTCTCATTCGACAGGACACACAGTACTGTGAAGGGGCCCAGAAGCACCTTGTGGAGAGACTTCTATCACATCAATGTAGAAATAAGTCTCCCTGGAAGGAAAAAGAGGCTCCGGATAGACAAATGCTGGGGAAATAGAAAGGAGCTGGCTGTCATTGGCACCTTCTGCAGTCATGTACAGAACATGATCAAGGGCGTTACACTACAAGGCTTTCATTACAAGATAAGGTCTGTGTATGCTCACTTTCCCATCAATGTCATTTTCAGGAGAATGGTACTCTTGAAATCAGAGATTTCTTGTGGGAAAAATACATCTGCAGGGTTCAGATAAGGTCAGGTGTTGCTTTTTCAGTATCTCAAGCCTAAAAGGATGAGTTACTTCTTGAAGGAAATGACATTGAACTTGTATCACATTCAGCTACTTTGATTCAGCAAGTTAAACAGTAAAAAACAAGAATGTCAGAACGTTTTTGAATGGTATTTGTGTCTCTGAACAAAGAGCAATTCAGCAGTCTGATGAGGAAGATCTAAGTTGTCCAGTTACAGAAACAGTAAGATGCTGATGGTTCCTCAGACTTACTTGTGACATTTTAAAGATACAGTAAAAGCCATATATTGTAAATTCTAGTTCTATATACTAGGAATGAACATTTGGAAATTAAACTTAAATATGTTATAATTTTCACTAGCATTAAAAACATGAAAAATAGGTACAATTTTAACAAAATACATAAAATATTTGTAGTCTGAAAATTAAGTTATTGATTACAACTATGTAAGTCAAAAGAGACATATAAATGGAAAGATAAACCATGTTCATTGATTGGAAGATGATGTTGTTAAAATGTCAATATTCCCCCCAAATTGTCTTGTGATTCAATTAAATCTTAATTAGAATTCCAGCATGCTTTCTTTGGATAGAGATCGATCAGCCCACTACAGTATTTATATGGAAAATAAATAACTTATAATAACCAACAAAGCTGGAGGACTCCTGTAACTTGAGTTTCATTCTTATTATAAAGTGACAATAATGAAGTTAAAGAGGTATTGTTTTAAAGATAGACACATAGACAAATGAACAGAATAGAGACTATAGACATAGATCTGCACAGTTATGGGTGCTTTTTTTTTTTATAAAGATGCTAAGGCAATGCCCTACATGGTTTGGCTCAGTGGATAGAGCTTCAGCCTGTAGACTCAAGGGTCCCAGGTTCGATTCTGGTCAAGGGCATGTACCTTGCTTGCGGGCACATACCCAGTAGGGAGTGTGCAGGAGGAAGCTGATCGATGTTTCTCTTTCATCAGTGTTTCTAACTCTCTATCCCTCTCCCTTCCTCTGTAAAAATCAATATATTAAAAAAAAAGATGCAAAGGCAAATAAATGGAGTCATGATAGTCTTTTAACATATAATGCTCATCTCATTGGATGTCCATAGGCAAAGCAATGAAAATGACTAGTGATTCGTTTCAAATACAAAAATTATTTCACAATGGATAATAGATCTGTTTCTAAGGGCTAAAGTTATAAAATTTCCAGAAAAAAAAAAACTAGAATAAAGTTTACATGGCATTGGGTAAGAAAAAGTTTTTAGAGCAGGACTCAAAAACTATAAACTACAAAAGAAAATATTGATAAATTTGTTAACAAAATAAAAAACTTACTTTTTCTCTATGATATGTTACAAAAATGAAAAGAAATAGATGTGGAGGAAATATTTGCAAAATATATTTCATAAAAGACTTAATAAGTATAAAGAATTCTTACAACTTAAAATAAAAAAGCAAAAAAGAATTAAAATGAGTAGAAGGTTCGTTATAGTCAGGTGGTGCAGTTGGCTGAAGCATTGCCCCTATAACAAAAGGTTGCCTGTTCAATTCCTGGTCAGGGCATATACCTAGGTTGTGGGTTTGATCCCTGGTAGGGGATGCAGAAGGAAGCCAACTGATTGATGTTTCTTTCTTACATTGATGTTTCTCTCTCTCCCTACCCTTCTCATAATAAAATAAAATAAAATAATAAAGTAAAATAAAATAAATAAAATAAAACAAAAAAATAAAATAATAAAATGAAAAATGAAATAATAGCATAATTAAAAATAAAAAGAAATGTGTAAAAGGTTTAAATAAATACTTAACCAAAGAAGAGATTTAGATGGCAAATGAGTGAAAAGATTTTAACATCAACATCATTTCAACATATGCAAAATCATTTCGCCTTAGGGAAATGCAAATTAGAGCCACAATGAGAAACCACTACACATCTATTAGAATAACTAAAACAAAAGATTTTGATTAGTATGCAGAACAACTAGAACTATGATGCATTAATGTTATGAGCTTAAAATAGTCAACTACTTTGGGAGACAATTTGACAATTTCTTATAAAGTTAATCATACACATCAATTCCATTCCTAGTACTCAAAAGAAATGAAGGCCTACATAGAGGTCTGTACAAAAATCTCTGTATGAATGTATATAGCAGCTACTTTCACAATTGCACAAACTAGAAATGACCCAAATGTCCTTGAGCTGATGAATATATATTCAAAATTTAGATATATCTATAATTGAATATAACTCCGCAATAAAAGGAATGAACACTGATGCATGTGACAATATTGATGAATCTTGAATGTGTTATGCTAAGTAAATAAAATGAGACTCAATGGCTATGTAGTATATGACATTTTGGAAAAGACAAAACTATAGGTAGTACATAGATTTGCAGTTGCCAGGGCTGACATTCCATTGTTTGTATGTTTAATCCCAGACATTGCAGGTTTTATTTCTTTCAGTTTGATTTGGGCTTTTTGTTGTTAATCCTAACCCATTGATTTTGACAGATAGTAGAAGGGAGAAAAGGATGGAGGAAAAGGGAGGGAGGGAGAGATAGAAGAGAGAGGCCCAAAGAGTGTTGCAGTTTTACTGCTGTTCACAATTCAAAAGTTCTCTTCCTCGCTGTGGTCAAAAGCAGACTACTTCTTTTAACTGTAGCACTATATATATATATATATATATATATCTATATCTATCTATCTATCTATCTATCTATCTATCTATCTATCTATCTATATATATATATATTTGACTGTTCTACTTTACTGAACCAGAAGAGTCAAAGATAATTTTAGTTGCTTAGCACACTTAAGCAAGTTCTTGCACTCTCTGTCAAGGGGTACACTTTTTGAACATCATTCTGAACCTCACACTTTTACAAATGTATTTTGATAGCACTTTTAGGTATGTTCTTCATTAGAGAATTTTCACTCTGAATTTTTATTCCAAGGTTCTTCCCCATCTTCTTCCTTAACTTCAACTGCTTTTGACAACCATTGCATGTATATTAGAAACAGGATTATCTTGTATTCATCAGAAATAGTGTTTACATTAAAATTTTAAAAATGTGCCTGTTGCTTTGGGATGGTTTCTGTAAGGAGAAGGTAGGATGCTGATTTATGAAGCTTGCTCACCTTTGAAGTTATCTTTTTTTTTTTAAGTTGCAAACAAAATTTCTTAATATGAAGGAAAGGCATATCTATATATATAAAAGCTAAGCGACTGGAATGACAGAATGACTGGATCAATGGGAACAATCAGTCAGTATGGTGCTCACTGTGGTGGTTGCCCAATCAGGGCCGTTATCAGACCCCACAACCTCCTGCAGTCCCTCTCCCATTGGGGTGGGCTGGCCGGACCCCACCTATGCATGAATTTATGCACCGGGCCTCTAGTGTTAAAATAATGATCATATAGGAATGCCTTTATTGAATTAAAAATATTTATATGATATTATTAAGGAAAATTAAAGATTATAAATGGTATTTATAGCAGACACTATTTTGGGAAATATAGTGGCTTTATGCAAATAAAAATGAGGAGGACCATGTATCAAACTATTAACTATGGACATATTTTAATGTTGGACTTATGGGTAGTTTTGGTTTTCTTCTTTGTGATAACCTCTAGTAATCTTTAAAAAAATGTTTCTAATGTGATATTGTCATCACCACAAATTATAATATGTACATAATTTATATAAAAACATGAGTACTTAGATTGAAATATAAATCAAGCATTTTATTATTACTTCATATATCCTTCTAAGAATATATTATTCCAAATATACATGCAAGCTAATATTAAAATATTGATGTTATGACATAGTAAATTTTAAAAATAGCAGTAATTTTCACTTCTGTCTAAAACAGGAGTTACTTCTTTTTAAAATAGTATCATAAATAAGATAATCTTGTAGAGTCAGATTTGGTAGGAATTAAGATTTAATGCATATCACATTTTATTCTCTACTAAAGACTTGAAGGAAAAAGTTACCATGGGGCTTGAAAGATTAGTGTGGTGGTAGAATAATGAACTCTGTAACTCCTTACAATGCTTCATTGTAAATGTGAATATGAGACTTTCTTCCAACTGTTGTAATATATATATATATTCTATAATTTATTTATATAATATCTATCTAATATCTGTCTATTAAATTATCCCATCTAATAAAATAGTAATATGCAAATTGACCATCACTTCAACACAGAAAATGGCTGCCACCATTTGGTCAAAGATGGCTGTCCCCATGGGGACACAAGATGGCTGCCACAAGATGGCCAGCAGGGGCGGGCAGTTGGAAGGGACCAGGCCTGCAAGGGAGGGCAGTTGTGAGTGATCAGGCCAGCAAGGGAGGTAGGTGGGAGGGACCAAGCCTACAAGAGAGGGCAGTGGGGGCGATCAAGCCTACAGGGGGGGACATTAGGGGTGACCAGGCCAGCAGCAGAGGGAAGTTGGGGCGATTGGGCCTGCTGGGAAGGGCAGTTGCGGGGGGACCCAGGCCTGCAGGGGAAGGCAGTTAGGGGCAAACGGGCTGGCAGGGGAGTGGTTAAGAATCAATCAGGCTGGCAGGGGAGTGGTTAGGGGGTGATCAGGTTGGCAGACAGAAGTGGTTATGGACAATCATGAAGGCAGGCAGGTGAGTAGTTGGGAGCCAGTAGTCCTGGACTGTGAGAGGGATGTCTGACTGCCCTTTTAGGCCCTAAATGGGCAGTTGGACACCCCTTAAGGATTCCCAGATTGGAGAGGATGCAGACTGGGCTGAGGGACACACACACTCCACCCCCACCACCATGCATGAATTTCATGCACCAGGCCTCTAGTTTTTTATAAGCTGAAATGGCTGCCTGTTCGAGTTACTACTGAGCAAATAACATGAAGTTCCCAGTCATTGTGTTAATTTTTTCTCTTTTAGGTACAGTTGTAGACTGAAAACATGGAATTGTACCAAGGTGGCAACAGACCAGACATGATTTTTAAGAATACTGTGACAGCCTGGGAATACCCATTTAGATAGTTCTCTTGATACAAGATACAATGCACACAACAGAATGATGGTTCTTTGATTTGTAACAGCATCTGTTTTTGTAGAATCTATACTATTCACAAGTTTGTCATTTTAGAGTTTTATACAACTCTTTGACTTATGATTCTTTGTTATTGCTATTGATGGCTGGATGCCCAGAACTATGATTTAAATGTGTATCTCAATTTTGCCTAACATGATTGTTCTATACTCAGTAGGTAGCTGTGTGTTCTCAATTGTTGTACAGACTCTTAAATGCGAAAAGCACCAATGTCAGCCATTACACACAGTCAGGGTTTGAAACCAATTCAAAATCTCATATGAAATGCCTACTACATTTTAGGCACTGAGAGTACAAGGATGAATAATCTCTGTGACAAAGCCTGCTATCCAAAGATATCAGAAATATATCTGTAGTCAAATGAAGTTTCATTTATCAGTTTATTGCAATGAGAGAGACGATATATAATGGATAAACATGGGGCTTAACACATGTAAAGAGGATACTAAAAATAATTTATAAGATTTGCACATGTGTCAAGTGATTTTTGAGGAAATTCAGGGAAGTGAGATTTGCTCTGGATTGGGTACTTTCAATGAGCAGAATAATTATAAAATTGGATATTTGGATATATTAAATCTTATCTCGAAGGCAGGAAGAATAATATGAGGCTAAGCCTTTAACTGACAAAGAAGCAGTGATACTCCTGTTAGCTGAGAGAGAAGGATGTTTGGTAATTGTTGCACTGTAATCTTTTGTTTTTGTTCTGACAGGGACATGGAGTGGTTTTTTCATCTCACTTTATTAAAGTCACAGATGTCTGAATTTGATGTTCTGTGAGGTTAATTTCTGGAAAAGAATGTGCCACAGCTTAGCTGTGGCACATTAGCAGTAGTAACAATAACAACTGCAGTAGTAACAATAACAACTGGTGTTCCAGGCTCTAGTCTGAGCACTTTTCATAGATTATTTCATTTAACTTTCATGACAACCCTATGAGGTAGATATTGAAATTACTACCCTGCGTATACTAGCAGACATGAGAACTGAGGTATAGAGAAGTGATTTGCCCCAAAATGCTTAGCTATGTGTAAAATCCAAATCCATAGGCAATTTGACTCAAGATCTCATGTTCTTACATACTATTTTACATTTAAATATATACTACAGTGTGGTAAGTGCTAAGTGGTTTAGTGGATGCTATTGGTACTGGGCCCAGATTCCTTTTTCTGGCCCAGCACACTCTCCCCCAGTTGCTATGAGAATGGCTGCTGCAGGCTCACAACTGCCTCTTTCTTTTAAGGATTGCCACCAGGGAGATTATGCTGCCTACTCAGGACAGCTCAGGGGTAACGATTTTGAATTATGGGTGGGATCAACCCTGTTGAAACAGATTTACAAGTTGTAATTGCTATTTCCTGACTTCAGGGCTGGACATGATAGTCAGCACTGGCTATATCCATGGCATTATACCAAATATAATATTTAAATTAATTTTAATTTCCACATTTTTTTTTGTCTATGTTCATTCCAACCTGCCAGTGAAAGAGGAAAGTCATATGATTGAGTCATCACATCACTCTCATGAAAATTGGAACTTCCAAGGAAAATCTCAGGGAGGAGGAAATTCTTAAGCAGAGAATGGATCTCTACTAATGAACTTCAGGTATCAGGCTGAGCAATATTTTTAGAGGAGAGGCTTCCCATCCAATCTCGGTGCCATTATTTGTTCACTGCCTCATTTTCTTTTCCTCATTCAATCCATGGCCAACTCTGAAGTGTCTTTCCTAAATTTCATATTTGATTTAGTCCCGTGTCTTTGTGTTAGTGTTACTGACCCAAAGTTTGGGTGCCTGATGCTTTAAAAGGCCCAAAGTCAAAACATCAGAGTTTATAATGTTGGTCATTTATGGTAAAGGGTCATTAATGGCATATCTTCCTGATTGACAGACGGTTGGTTCTGAAAGGGTTCCAGTATTTAAGCTGGTTATATCTAGTCCTTTGATGTTTTTCCTGTGTGTGGGAGTGGGACTGTCATTTTGTAGCTGGAAGCAAAAGTTCTCTCCTCTGCACATGCTGCAGCTGGATGACTTACAGTTTTATCTGTCATCTCTGAAAAACAATTCAGTATCTTGTAAGGTATTAATGCAGTTATTTCAGCACAAAAAGGTCTAGAATACATGGGGATAAAAAACAAAACAATGCAAAATTCCTCTGAGTACTTCTTAGCCCTTGCTAAAGCATTTGCAAGTTCTGCATAGATAGAAATCATTTTTTTTCCAACTAAGGCAGGGACACAGCAAAATGAAATCTTTCATTGAAAAACAACATTTTTACTTTTATTCACATTTATAGCTTAGCAGGTAACATGGCCTATAAAGGAGAAGTGTCTGTCCTGGTAAAAAGCATCAACATTCAAATGATCACTCAAGTTGAAATATTGCAGTTATTTCAGAATTTTACCCTATCCTGTTCTTAATTGGTCACTAAGTGCTATTTGAAAATTCTCTTAAATTTACTTTATATCACTCTTCCTATCTTTTTTCCTCAGTCCTGACCTGCATTGTCTCTTATCTAAATTAAAACAACAGCTTTCTGTTTCACTTGGAAAATAGACCATTTATCCCCCATCTCCCAAATAATATCTATAAAGCCTCTGAATTGTAAGAATTAAAGGTCATACATGTATTTAAGGGCAAATCTCTGACTAAGTAAAAAGAGAGTTCTATACAAGTTGTTTTTATTTTTTTAAAACTAGGTCTTCACTAGAAAGTAAGGAATCACTAACTCAATTCAATAAAAAATTATTAAGTGTCTTTCTCTCTGTTGGGCATTGTGTTGGAATACACAAATAATAGGAAAAGGTAACTGGTTACTAGAGGTGACCAAAGACTAAACTCACAGTTCTCTGACTGTGATCCTCAAACCAGCACTATCAGTCTCACTTGGGAACTTGTTGGAAATGTAAAATCTCCAGTACCACTCCAGATTTACTGAGCCAGAAATTCTGCGGTTAGGGCCCAGCTACCAGTGTTTTAACAAACCCTTAATGGGATTTGGGCCAACTTAACGTTTGAGAGCCACTGATCTCAGAGGATTTGTTTGACCTTTAGATGGGAAGGGTCTAAATGCCTGCTAGCATGTCTTCTAATGATGAAATCCCGTGATCACTTGAAAATTCCAAAATAACTTTATTCTTTTTTTTTAATTTAATTTTGAATCAAATTTAAGAAGGAAAAGCTCCTCTTAAACTTGGTTGTGATTAGTTCTCGGTTTTGTTTTCTTGGTTTTGATTAGTTCAGTGGTTTGATAGAATTACTAAGAAGCAGACACTGGGGCACTTCACTGTAAATATAGGGGTTGGACGTTAAATGAGTGTTTCAGAGAGAGATTCAGGGGTCTCTCGTGGCCTGTATCTCACCTAGAGCTCATGCCTGTCCTACGCAGCTCTAATGCCAAAGAGCAGCAGCACAGTTTCCAGGCAAGAGATTTAGGCTGAGACAGCCACTTTCTAATTCCTCCACATAAACTCAACAGTGTACTAGATTTTCGATATTTTATTTTATGCTGATTCCTTGAAAAAGCACTCTCTTGTGAATATTAATGTGGCAGCTTGTCTGCCTTATGATTGTTTTCCTGCATGTGGGGGGGAAATCCAATTTTGTGTCAAGCATTAATCTTATCTTAGGCTATTTGTACCTGAATTTGAAAGGTGTACATCTTAAGAAAATCCATCATGATTACAGTGAAATACAGACAAAAAGCAATGATGTTAATATGATTAACAACTTTTTAGCCATAAATTTTGAGATTAAAGGTTTTGTATATGATCCTTCAGGAAGCTACATGGTCTCTAAGCTCTCTTGCTAATGAACAGTTCTACTGTCTCCAATAGCATCTAACCTCTTGTTACTTTGGCATGTTATCCAGGGCACCTAGAAGCATGCCAACAATGAGATTTCAATTTATCATTCTGTCCTTTTTCTCTTTACCATGAAAAGGAATGAAGAAATATACATCTAGCCTTTAAAGTGAAGAGAACCAACTCATTGTTTAAATTTCTTTTATTGTAATTTACAATATCAAATTGTATGTTTACAGCTTCTATGGCCTATACTTGATGCCAAGAGGAATTTAGATAATAAACTTTATCAATATAAGCACTTTAGCATATATTACTGCATGTATTATTTCTGGGATCATATATTAATACTAGAGGCCCAGTGCACAAAAGTCTAGCCTCCCTCTGTGGGAGGCAACCAGCCAATCAGGGGAAGGCATCACCCTATGACCTCCTCGCTGCTGCTTCTGACCTCCCTCTGCAGGAGGCGACCGGACAATCAGGGGAAGACGATGCCTCCATTGTCTTGTTGTTGGAGCCTTGGGCCCTCGCAGTGGTAGACAACGTTGGTGGCTTGCTTGTGCCTCAGGCTGGCCCTGGGCAGTCTTGCCTGAGCCTCAGGCTAGCCTGCCATCAGCACCTTGCCTAAGCCTCGGGCCGGCCCTGGGCAGTGGCAGCTGGCATCCATGGCTTGCCTGATCTTTGGGCTAGCCCTGGGCAGTGGCAGCCGCCATCCTCTACCCTGATGCACCTCCTGGTCAAGTCCCTGCCAGGGACACAGTGCCAAGTCCTCACCCACCCGCACACATCCGCTGTGCCCACAGCCTTCAGTTGATGGGTTTTTATGGTGTGAAGGCGTCATGACCACATAGGCTTTTATTAGTATAGATACAGATACTTTTACATTCCAAGGAGTATATATCTTTTAGTTTAACTTAACTAACATTTGCAAAACACTTTCTGCACAGTCACTATGAAGACACCAAAAATACTGATATTAATACCTAGCTCTCAAGGAGCTTTGTCACAATGTAACCGAGATGAAAATAAAAACAACAGAAAAATAGCATGTAATCCCCAAGTTGCATTCTCATATTTAATTTGCATACATTTAACCTAAAATATGTTTTTGATCAATGAGTAGAGTATCCAGCTAATATACCCTTGTTATGGCATCTCTGCTTTTATAAATTCTCTCACCATGCTCATGGTGGAAGGGGAGATGGATCTTTGAATCACTGCAGGAAATCTTATTACTCATTGTAATAGTCTGATAGAGTTGCCTGAACAAAATACCAGCTTAAACAACAGAAAGTTATTTTCTTACAGTCTGGAAGTCTGAGATCAAGATGTTGGCAGGCTAACTTTTTCTGAGTCCTTTCTCCTTGGCTTGTAAACGATGGTCTTCTCCCTGTGTCTGCCCATGGTCTTTCTCAGTGCATATCTGTGTCCTAGTCTCGTTTTCTTACAGTGATGGCAGTCATATTACTGTAACACAGCCCCACCTCATTTTAACTTAATTATCTCTTTGAAGACATTATTTTAAAATATAGTCACATTTTGCCGAGACTGGTTTGTCTCAATGGATAGAGCGTTGGACTGCGGACTGAAGGGTCCCTGGTTCGATTCCGGTCAAGGGTATGTACCTTGGCTGCAGGCACATCCCCAGTAGGGGGCGTGCAAGAGGCAGCTGATCCATGTTTCTCTCATCAATGTTTCTGACTTTCTATCCCTCTCCCTTTCGCTCTGTAAAAAAATCAATAAAATATATTAAAAAAATAAAAAATAAATAAAATATAGTCACATTTTGAGGTACTTAGTGTTATGACTAACATATGAACACAACTCAGCCTATAACACTTGTGGTCTATTACCTCTTGGGTCTTATATTCCAACACACCAAACTTTCACCATAAACTTCTAGCTCTTCAGTTCTAGCACTACATCTGACCCATATCTTCAGGGCTAGCTAGACTGTTCTCCAGAGCTGTCATTTCTTCACGACTCATTTTTCACCCACTCATGTCTCTATGGTGGCTCCAACCATTATATTATCAAGAACTTTAATATTAAGGCCCCTTTTTTCCCCAAAGAATTTACCATCTGCTAAGCTAAAAATTAACTTAAATAAATCACCCAAATATGAAAGTTAGAGTCCTTGTGAATTAATTATTTACATCCTCGATTCACTTGGGTCCCTAGTAATAGTCAGTAGTCTTTTATCCTCCAGACCTCTCGTACATTTCCTGCCATAACACTCTTTAAACATCCAAATGTCCATTTTTAAAATGAAAATGTGCTGTTGAGTTCCTTAACTTTCTTTCTTTATGTGCAAAAGTTCATTAATTTACAGTTACTTCTATTTGCCCCCTCCAAATGCAAAAATAAAACCATTTCTTTGCTTTTAAATCAAGTTATTTAATCCCTTCTAGTCTTCTCCTTGGAAAATTTATTAATTAACAACTCTTAAACCTTTGTTTCTCAATTGGTTCCTTCAGCTCAGCATAAAAAATATTTATCTTCAAAAAACAAACACAACACTCACTCTTTTGCCTTCATTATCTTTTTATAGCCAAGTTTCTTATAGAAGTAGTCTTTATTTGTTTTCCCCTTTCCCTAACTTTCTAAACACATTTCACACCTATATTTCTGATTTATGTGTCCAATATCCCACTGAATTTGATTTTTCCACATTACCATTGAAAACGTTGAGTAAAGCAACAGACACTGTTATAGTACCTTTCTTTAAATGTCTTTCCCAAACTTTTTGATCCAGCTTTTATTTAAATTTTAAGTCCTAGTTTAAGGGCCATGGACACTGCTCTTAATCCTTTGCCTAAATAAATTTTTAATTTGTTTTCCCAAATATTCTGTAGGTATTTTTGTTGTTATACTGTGTCTTTTTCAATTCTGTAATCCCTGTGCTTGGAGTTTGGAACAACGCTTTGCAAATTGTAAGAATTAGGCAAATACTGGTTAAATGAATAAAAGTTCACCTATCTTTTTACTTCAAGTAATCTTGATTTAAGCATCTAAATGCATATGTATAAATAAATAAATTCATAAAGATATATGTGCATGCATACAACAGTATGCATTACATGTAATATTATATGATATATGCACTGAGTGGCCAGATTAATATAACCTCTGAATACATAATAATCTGACCACTCAGTGTATATCCTAAATAATACAAGGCTAATATGTAAATTGACCAGCAGGCAGGCCAGCCAACTGCCCATGTCCCCACCCCTGGCCAGGCTGGCTGCACCCCACCCATGCATGAATTCATGCACCAGGCCTCTAAAATACACAAACACACACACACACACTGAGTGGCCAGATTATTATGTGTTCAAAGATCATAATAATCTGGCCACTCAGTATATATATATATATATATATATATATATATATATATATATATAATACACACTTTTTTGGCCTTTTCTGAATTGAAGAACTATACAAGAAGCATCATATGTCTAAAATACTCTTAAAATATGCTCAATTAGTCATTTTAAATTTCTTTTAAAATTAATCCTATGATGTAAATAAGAAAACAATAGTATTTTTCAATAGTTACATTGAGCAACCTCATTATAGTTTTAAGTGAGATTTCACTTGGGAAATAGCAATAATTGTGGCAAAAGAAATAGGAGATTGGCAATCTGTATAAGTAGCAGTTTTCCTCTTCTCCAACACATAACTTTATGAAAATGAGCATGACTAAGCAAGCATAAAGGAAGGACTGTGAATATTAGGTTATTTATCATAAAAGCCAATTTTACAGTTGATTTTCTTAATAAAATGTTCTATAACATAATGAAATATGCATAAATGCCAAATGAGTACTCTACTTCAAAGAATGTCTATAGGACTTGTGGGAATAATTTAACTGATAGACATAATTAATGTGTCAGCTGTTGGATAACCTAACTTGGATATTGCAGGTCATTGTTGGGGAAATGTACTGGCCCAATAGTGGTTTATGTTTCAAGTGGGGCTTGGAAAAATGAGCACTAATCAGAGGATAGTGAAAGAGAGACTCTGACCATGATTAAAGAGATATAAAAGTTAATAAATTCAACTGGCTATCTTCCCCATAAAAGTATTTCTTGATATTATAAATAGCCAAGGTGTTTTAGGTTCAATCCTTTTTTATTATGTACTTCCTTAAGTGAACTGTGTCCAGCACAGCCAGTGGTGAACCTGAGGAGGGGTGGTGAAAAATTAAGGAGGACAGACAAGAGAATACAGTTGAGGCCAGGTAAATGACTATGGCTGGATGAGGAAACAGTGTCACAGCCTATAAGCCAAAGCTTTATTTTATAGTCAGATCATACAAAACAAAACAAGGGGAAGGTGTTTATAGTGTTCTTTTTAATAAAAAATAAATCTTTATTGTTCAGATTATTACAGGTGTTCCTCCTCCCCCCCCCCATAGCTCCCCTCGACCTGATCCCCGACCCCACCTCATGCCCTTACCTCCTGCCACTGTCTTCATCTATAGGTGTAAGGTTTTTGTTCAATCTCTTCTCACACTCCTCACATCCTCTTTCCCCTGAGAATTGTCAGTCCACTCCCTTTCTATGTGCCTGATTCTATTATATTCCTCAGTCCATTCTAGTCATCTGATTTTTCATTCTCTTGCTTTTTAGCTTCACTTGTTGGTAGGTATGTATTTGTTGTCATTTTGTTGTTCATAGTTTTAATCTTTACCTTTTTCTTCTTTTTCCTCTTCTTAAAGAATACCCTTCAGCATTTCATATAATCCTGGTTTGGTGGTGATGAACTCCTTTAGCTTTTTCTTGTTGTGAAGCTCTTTATCTGACCTTCAATTCTGAATGGCAGCCTTGCTGGGTAGAGTAATCTTGGTTGTAGGTTCTTGCTGTTCATCACTTTGAATATTTCTTGCCACTCCCATCTGGCCTGCATAGTTTCTGTTGAGAAACCAGTTTACAGTCACATGGGTACTCCCTTGTAGGTAACCAACTGTTTTTCTCTTGCTGTTTTCAAGATTTTCTTTATCTTTTGCCCTTGGCATCTTAATTATGATGTGCCTTGGTGTGGTCCTCTTTGGATTCCTCTCGTTTGGGGTTCTCTGTGTCTCCTGGACTTGTACATCTATTTTTTCATCAGGTAGGGAAAGTTTTCTGTCATTTCTTCTAATAGGTTTTTAATATTTTGCTCTCTCTCTTCTGGCACCCCAATAATTCAGATGTTGGTATGCTTAAAGTCGTCTTAGAGGCTCCTTACACTATCTTCATATTTTTGGATTATTTTTTTGTTTTTGTTTTTCTGGTTGGGTGTTTTTTTTTTCTCCTTATATTTCAGGTCTTTGGTTTGATTCTTGGGGTCCTTTGATATACTGTTGAATTTCTGTATATTCTTTATTTCAGACAGTGTATGCTTAATTTGTGAGTGGTCCTTTTCCAGTTTCTTGGCATTCTCATTAAGGTCCTTGAAGGTCTCATCAAGTTTCTCAGCAGTTTTTAGAAGATTCTTGAGTAATCTTTTAAATGTGGTCCTGAACTCTATATCCAGTAGTCTGCTTTCCTCCATTTCTTTCATTCGTGACATATTTCTTTGTCTCCACCTTTTGCTGCTTCCCTGTGTTGATGGAGTGGAAGAAGTGCTGTACTGGAGACACATCTATGGGGCAAGTCTTGCTTCAGTGGGGCTTTGGTATTCTTGAATGTGTCATTTATGGATGTGAGTAGTTGAATTCTGGTGTTGTCTCACACTGACCTCTAGATACATTAGCTTTTGGATTTCCAGTGGGGTGCAGGTCTGAGGCAACCCAGCAGGAGCTATAGTGAGAATTACAGTTTTCTCCTCTTTGCGTGGGGTTTGGAGATTTTGGAACTGTCTGACCAGAACTGCAGTTTGTTAGATTAAGCTGCAATAGGGCAGCCATTTATATGCAAATGTCACTGTTAACAGCTTGGGCGGGTTTGCAGATTGTGTGGGACGGGGTCTCAGGGAGTCATTAGGCTAGGGTGTGGCATACAGTGATGGCTACCAGTCAGCCATCTCTGTGGCTCCCAGTTTCCAAATCCCAGCATCCCGCATCCCCACGCAGTGAACAATGACTGCTGCGTGCACCTCCGCAAGGGAGCCGCCCTCACTTTCCGACCTGATGGCAGACAATCCAGCTTCTCCCCATAGGAGTCTGGGTTGCTAGCATCTCCCCAGAAACTGGAGTTCAGAGAAATCAGGAGCTTGTTTCCCTTTGGGTTGAAAAAGCAGCACCCTGTCGCCCGCTGCCAGGTTCGAGCTCCTCTGTACCTCAGCTTTTCAGCGCTTGTGCATGTCTCAGTGCTCTTTTCTCTTTCCTTCTAGTTGTAGAATTTCCACCAGCCAGCTTTCCCATGCTTCTGGGTGATAGACATTCTGTATTTTAGTTGCAGTTTTGAACTTGTTGTGGGAGGCAGCAGTTTAGGTGTTTACCTATGCTGCCATCTTGGTTTCTCTACAATATTCTTGTGAGTTTCAAATCTGCTTCTTCCCTGTTGTTGCCATTCTTTGAACTCTATCTAGCCTTGCTTTGGCAGCACTTGCTGCACCCCCTGCAGCTCACATCCCTTAGCTACCTAGGACTGCAGATTCAGACTATAAGGTTAAGCTTATAACCATAGCCTTTTGGCTACAATTGTGCTAGGTGGGCTTTGCTCTCCAAGCTGGGACTTGTATGTGGCTTTGCCATAAGTCAGTCCAAGGCTTGATCCTGTCTGAACACTTACACATGGCATTGTTCTCCCTGTTTCTTGCAAATACTTTTTTAAATTTATCGTGATGCCTGTCATTTTTTGTTTTTGTTAAAATTAATTTGGGTCTCAACTAATATAACAAAAAAACACAAACATTTTAAATCATTCTAAAGTAATTAAACAAAGATGTCATTAGACTGAGTTTGCACCAATATCATGGCTCTTAAGTAAACAAAAACCTGTAAATACCTTAAGGTCACAAAATTGAAACCTGAGGACAACTAATCATGAACTGGTCTATAGTAAATGCAATTCTGAAAGTGTGAACCTCTGGATTGGTGAGGGATCATCCCAATTCTTATAAGGAAAGGACTAAACTCTACCTTACATTAAAGCTTAAGAAAAACACTATAAAATCTGTTCACATAATTTATTCCCTGCTCTATTTCATAGGGATGCACACGACTTATTTTTTTACCCTGATCTCACCAATCTTTTTAATCCCAAAATAAGTTTTTACATTCAGTTTAAGAAATGAGAAGGAGGTGATAGGGCAGGAATTAGTTAGAAAGAAGGCCTGTCTTGCATAACTATATAGACTATATTCCTTTAAAATCCCTCATATTTAAATAATGTATCACTCTTTAGGACAGCAAGCCTTTGGAGTTTTACAAAAAAGAAACAGTATAACTTCACAAGAACTTGACATTATATTACTTATGTTGTGCCAATAATCTCACCAGAATTTGATACCCTGAACTAAATCTCTGAGAAGTCAGTACCACTATTGTACTCATCGTGCAGTCAGAGCATTTGAAGCTGAGTGGGATTTGTCTGAGGTTTGTTGGCTTATAGCATTAAAATTAGGACTCAAACCTAGGTTGTTTGCTTTCAGAGTCACATATGCTTTTAATTTCTCTGCCATACTGCATTTCAGCCTTCACTAAGGTGATTTGCATTTTAACTCATTTAATAAGCAACTCAGATTCACCACTGGGATAAGCGAAGCAAGTAACTCTCTGAGTTTCAATTATCTACCCAGGAAAATGTGTATAATAGTATCTAACACATTGGGTTATTTTTAGCGTTAACGTTGTTAATAGACATAAAATGGTTAGCTCCCATATATTCTGACATGAAGTTCATGCTCAAGAAATATTAGTTTTCTATTTTTCCTATGCCACTTACCCGTCTGATCTGCAACTCACCTTGGCTCAAGGTTTGTGGAACTCAAAGCAGATAAATTGGTGACTATGTTATGACCAGTCTTTATTCCCACCATTCAAAAAGAGCAAAAAAAGGTTTTATTGAAGGTGCATAGAAATCCTTGATGTGCCTGCAGACCATCATGAGCAGAGTACTGTGGATTCACAGAGAGAGGAATGAATGAGCTTTTATTCTCAGGGCAGGATGCACAGAAGGAAATTTCAGAAGTCTTATGGAGGATATGGCACTTGGGACTGAGCCTTAAAGAACAAGCACAGTAAGAAAAAGTGGAGAAAGAAGCAACTGCATTTTATGTCATGGAAACAACACAACAAAGGCAAACAGTACACAGTGGTTCAGTGGATCAGAGAAATAGGTGCTGGCATTTGGGGGCAATTCCAGGGCAAGAGGCCAGGAGGGAAACCCTAGGTTCTTGCAGCAGGAGAGCACCTGATGTCTCAGCAAATGTACTGCTTTGAAAATTAGTATTTCTTGCTTTACTTAAATTATCCTGAATAACTAATAGACATTTTTATTTTGGCTTCTTTTGAATAGCAAAATTTTATAAAATATTTGGCCTTGATCTTGTCAATTACTCAGAAATCATTGATTTAGTTAAATTTAACAATACTTAAATTTATTATATAACTACAGACCTGTTGCAGGAAGATTCCTGCAAGAATAGAGCTTCCTGTGGCCTGTGCAAAGCTTCTTCCCTTCTCTGCTGCCTTGCTTGCTCTTGTCTTCACTGCCTTGCTCCCATCTCCACTGCCTCACTTTCTTCTCCACTGCCTCCCTTCCTCTTGTCTCCTCTGCCTTGCTCCCTCCCTTCTCACTGCCCCACTTGCTTACTTCTCTGTAGCTTTGCTCCCTTCTACGGTGCTTGGCTTCCTTCTATGTGGTCTTCTCTGCCCGTATATGCAAATTAACTGCCATCTTGGTTGGGCTAATTTGCATACTCACTCTGATTGGCTTGTGGACATGGCTTGTGGGTGTGGCTTGTGGGTGTAGCAATGGTACAATCAATTTGCATATTACTCTTTTATTAGATAGGATAACAACAGGCTAAAAAACAATGCATGTTGAAGCATAATCAATTTACTTTTTTAAAAACCTTGACTACATAAGGCCTTGTGGGGATAACTTGCTTTTTCAGAACTAAAACATTTAATACTCGTTGTGTTCATTTTACTGACTTTCAAAGTTCAGGCATGTCAGTCTTAAAAGCAGCATAAAGAGAACTCCTAGAAGGGATTTGGTAAAATTCCCCATTTGACTAAGATGATTGAACTAAAACTGCTTAGTTCAACTATCTTATAAAAAAAAACCACACAACTCTAGGAAAGACGTGCTGACATTGAGAAATGCTTTTTAATCATTGTTTTAACTGTCGTAATTCATAGAATTATTGTGAATCCAATTTTTAAAGGCAAATTTAAAAATTCTCAAGATTTCCTGAGTTAAATTAGAACCATTCGGACCTGGGGTTTATAAAGACACATGTTTGAGCAAAACTTTAAAGCAAGAGAATGCAAAGTAGATACTCAAAGTGATTTATTTCATTGTTTTAGAATAAATACTATGTTGTATAACTAATTAAAGTAATTCATGGATATTATGTGTCACTAGAGCAAACATGTATATAGTTAATGCATTTTTGAGGGTATTTATTTTAAATGAGAACTACTTTGAGGTTCAATTGTGATCCCCGCTGCCCTGCCCCCTTTGCTAAAATAAGGACAAACTCTGAAGCTACTCTCTGTTCTGTAAGCACTTGTAGCATGGGATATTTAAAGAGTGTTCTCAGAATCCTGTCTCTTTTGCTAAAGAAATTTAAAGTCAGTCAAGTAACTGTCACTTCAAGTTCACAATTTCCAGCTTGCTTTCTTATAATGAATTTTCCAGACCACACAATAATCTATTTTATGCAGCTGTGTGCTGCAATATTTAAATTTAAATCTTCAAGTTTATGCTGGCAATTTCATTTTGTGGGAATGGGTACTCTTTGATGCTCTGTTTTCATCCTGTTCATTGCCATGGTACTAACACAGAACTTGTGTGTTTATTAAATGTCTGATGAAGTATGTTGGAGTGATAATGAGCTTATGTTCCTTTCACAGGCATATCATCTATTTACAAAATATCTGGTTTTTATTTTATACATATACAGAAGCCCAGTGCGTGGGGAGAGGGCCCCTCAGCCTAATCTGCACCTTCTCACAATCCACAACCCCTTGGGGGATGTCTAATTGTTGGTTCCTATAGTTGGACATGTGGCAGTGAGATCCAGGACCACTTGCTCCTAGCTGCTCACTTGCCTGCCTGCTTGCCCCTAACTGCTCGCCTGCCTGCCTGCTCACTCCTTACTGCTCAGCCTACCACTCCTTAGCACTGCTGCAGAGGTGAGAGAGGCTCCTACCACACTGCTGCATTTGCCAGCTGTGAACCCCGCTTCTGGTTGAGCAGCACTTATGCTGTGAGAGCACACTGACCACTGGGGGCAGCTCCTGTATTGAGTGTCTACTCCCTGGTGGTCAGTTCACATCATTGAAACTGTTCATTCTGGTTGTTCCATCATAATGGTCACTTAGGCTTTTGTATAAATAGACTTAAGGCCCAGTGCACAAAATTCATGCAAGGAGAGGGGGGTGTCCCCCATCCCAGCCTGCACCCTCTCCAATCTGGAACCTCTTGAATGATGTCCTACTGCCGGTTTCCAAGGAATGGACAGTCATATATCCCTCTTGCAATCTGGGACTACTGGCTCCTAACCATTCACCTGCTTGCCTGCCTAATATTCCCTAACTACTCTGCCTACCAGCCTGCTTGCTCCCAACTGCCCCCCACCGCTGGCCTGCTCACCCCTAAATGCTGCCCCCACCAGCCTGATCACTCCCAATTGCCCCCCGTGACAGTATGCTCATCCCCAACTGCCCTCCCCACTGGCCCGCTCGCCTCCAAATGCCCCCTGCTAGACTGCCCACTCCAAACTGCCCCCCCTACTGTCCTGATCACCTCCAATTGACCCCCACTGACAGGGTGAGGGGCTGATGGCTGTTTTTAGGTCCCCACTGTGGTGCCTGGCCAGCCTGGGTGAAAGGCTGATGGCTGAAGGCTGATTGGCCCTCCAATCCTAAACAGGTTTTAAATGCCCATCAACAGTTTATATTTGGTAATCTGCTACAATGAAAAGACATGCATTTTTGCCTTAGAAGCACTTGGGAAAAGTGCCAAGGCCTTCAGTGGGGACCCTCACCCAATGGGAGTGTGGTCAGCCTGAGTGAGGAGCTGAGGGCTGTTTGCAGGCTGGCCATGTCCTCTGGTGGTCCAGGCTCTCAGCCCAACCTTTTTTCTTTTTTTTTTCTTTTCTTTTTTTCAGCATCACCCTGAGCAGAGGCCAGGGTCAGCTGCAAGCAGATATCTAGGATTTCTTTATCTTCTATAATTGAAACTTTGTAGCCATCAGTGGAGGCCAGGGCCAGCCAGAGCAGGCGGGAAGCTTGGCTTCCTCCATCGTCCAGGGCAACTCACACCTCCTGCTCACTTTAACTCTGTGGCCATCACCATCTTTGTTGGGCTAATTTGCATACTCACTCCTGAGTGGCTGTGGGTGTAGTGGAGTGATGGTCAACTTGATGTTTCTCTTTTATTAGTGTAGATTATAAAAAGCAATGTGATCTTACTTTTTCCTGGCCTTTCCCCATATACCCATCCTGGCCAAACTCTTCTCATAATCAGATTATTTTATGTATGTTACTGTGAAGGGATTTAAAAAATGATTAAAGGAGAAGTCAAGTAATGGCCATGGCTGAGTAGCTCAGTTGGTTAGAGCCTTGTCCTGATGTGCCAGGGTTGCATCTTTCATCCCTGGTCAGGGCATATGCAAGAGTCAACCAATGAAGGTATACATAGGTGGAACAACAAATATATTTATCTCTTTTCCTTCTCCCTTTATAAAAATCAATAAATTAAAAAATAAATTTTAAAAATCTTTATAAAAGAAAAAGACAAGCCATGATAATATAAACTATGTATAACATATGTAATTTAACATTCCTCTTAGTTCCATCTGATTTGTAGAGCAAACCATGACCTAGAAAAGGTATTTAAAGATAATGAAGGAGCACCAAAAAATATTTGGAGGGCTGCACCCAAAATTCTTATTGTTTTGTTTACATCTGAGAAATAGAGGTGAAGACAGAGGATGGGAAAATTCTTGACTTCTTTTTATTTCTGACATTCACCCTTTTGAAATGTAAAAAGGCATAATGTATTATGAGTTAATATTTCTAGAACCATGAATTCTGATAATTGCGCATAGACCAGCAATGTACCCAAGTAGTCAGAATACATCAGAATGAATTGTTTTACGTAAAAGAAAATTATATTATAATTGTTATAAATATCTAGCATTTATTTTGAAATTTTATTATGTACTAGGAACTATTTTAGGAGTTAGCTGTACATTTATTATCCCATTTAATCATTACACTAATCCCATGAAATAAAGATAATTATTATCCTCTTTCACAGATGAAATTGCTGCAGGGAAATTGCTTCAGGGAAATTTATTATCTTACTAAGCTTCAACAACTGGCAAGTGGTGGTTCACACTTTGAACTCAGGTATTCAGACTTCCAGCCCACACACTTGTATTTACTACTCTTCTCCCTGGTTGTGATTGGTTAGCCAGAGAGATACTCCTTGTCTTCAGTCCTGATGGTTGAAAGTTTCTGTAAGATGATTTCACATTTGTGCCTTAATTCTTTGAGTATAACTTAATTTTGCCTACATTGAAGACTTTTCTATATGTAAAATTTATGCCTAGGCATCTGTTATTCTAGAAGATCACACATATTGGTATAAAATTAGGTTGAATTTGCATTATATCAGCAGCTATCTTGAAAATTGGGTATTAAAATCATTGTCTAATATTTTTCACAATAGCAGAGTTCTTCGAAAACATTAATATTTGAGTATACTCCTATTTAGATAGGTTCTGGTTAATGCATCTTTCATTCAATATTATGTGCCCTCCAATCCTAAACAGGTTTTAAATGCCCATCAACAGTTTATATTTGGTAATCTGCTACAATGAAAAGACATGCATTTTTGCCTTAGAAGCACTTGGGAAAATTAGTCAACTCTGTGCAACTCAATAATCACTAATTTTTAATTTAATATCAGAGACTTGATATAATCTGGAAATCTCTATAAAAAGAACTGAGAAATGAGAGGGAATTTGATTTTTGAAAAACTGAGATAAACTAGTAACATTTTGAGGCTACATTTGATTCCCACTAAAATATACTCTTTGGCATAGTTCTGAGCTAGATTGTAATGATTCCTTATTGATTTTAAATTTATTGCACAATTCAAAACTATGCCTGGAAGTGAAATACTGATTGGATAAATTGACCTTTAAAAATGAACAGATATAGCCCTGGCCAGTGTGGCTAGAGCATTGTCCCATGCACTAAAGGGTTGCGGGCTGGATCCCCAGTTGTGCCCTCACATTGATGTTTCTCTCTCTCCCTCTCCCTTCCTCTCTTTCTAAAATCAATTAAAAACAGATTAATATAAAAAATGGACACACATATACATTTAAGTGTTTGTAAATTAAATTTAAATTAAAGCTCCTAAAAATGAGTGGAGAAAATGGGAATCCAGAAATTAGATAAATGCATGGACTTCAGTGTGGATTAATTCCTTACTCAGATTAGTGAGCATTGGAATGTTCCAGCCTATGTAGTAAAATTTTTAAAAAGAATCTACTGAATCTATGAGCCCTTGAAAACAAAAAGAAAGAAAATATAATTACCACGACTTATGCATTAAATGGTCCAGAGAAGGTTTAAACTCATGTTTTCCTTTAGAGTACTTCACATTTTGGGGAAGACTGTGAGTTACAATTGCTACAGTGGCCGTTATTGTAGTATGTTTTCAGTGCTCTATTTATCCAGCTGTGTAAAAGCGATGTAGGAATAATAAAGACTCTTGTTAAAAGGAAATCTTAAGTAACACTTTACTTAAATAATTAATGTGACAGACAGGAGTAATGATTAAATGGACATCAGAATCAAGAATATTTATTGTTAATTTTTAAATTAGCCATTTTCTCTGTCCTGACCATTCATGATTTAAAGGTCAGTTTATGGTTCTCCAGAGCAGTGGCTGAGGCAGTGAATCTAATCTGGGTCTTCTTGTTTTCACTGGGCATGTGCTTTTCAGTATCATAGCATTACAGTAGAGAGTACTTGCTGGTGTAATATATGGAGAAAGTAATAGATAATTGCGGGATTAATGGCTAGAAATAATTAAAATGACACTACTAAGCTCTGTCTTTTCAGGAAGAGAACTCCAATTAAGCTACATCTCCTTTCCATTATCATTCCACTGCCAGTTAAAGCCTGATATATTTTGTCAGTTTTATACAGAAGCAGCTTTTAGTCTTTCATATATTCAAATTTATATTTTGGCAGTATTATAAAGAACTCTGTCATTAAAATTTTATATGCCTGTAAAAGACTCCACTCAAACCATCCCTTAACCACTTCGCAACTTCTCTCATTGTCACCTATCAAAAAATGCCTGTTATTGTCACAGTTGTGTGATGCTTGTTAGCTTTTAACACTTATAATTTCTCAGAATGCAATTATGTAAGAAATAAAAACTCAGAATAGTTAAACAAAAGACATGTGACATAGTAATAAGAATTCTAGTTTATATTCCCTTTACAGGCATCACAGTTTTGTTTTGCTCAAGTGTGAGAGTTGTTTTTATTTTATACTCCTCAAGGCAATGGAGACTTAGAAGGACAGAAACTTTTGTGTGTGTGTGTGTGTGTGTGTGTGTGTGTGTGTGTGTATAAATTATTTATTAACAGACGAGGCCTATACACTTATTTCCTCTTGGACACACCCACAGTGCGACCCCAGTGGCCTGTAGTCTTCGTGTGCTGGCCTCAAACACGAAGACCCCAGAAGTGGTGCAACCCTCTATGGGCCCAAGTTTTCTTCAGCTGCTCCACGTCTTCACGAAGCTTGTTGTCCAGACCATTGGCCAGAACACGGCTGTATTTTCCATCCTTCACATCCTTTTGTGTGTTCAAGAACCAGTCTGGAATCTTGTACTGGCGTGGGTTCTGCATAATGGTGATCACACGTTCCACCTCCTCTTCTGTGAGCTCTCCTGCCCTCTTGGTGAGGTCAATGTCTGCTTTCCTTAACACCACATGAGCATATCTTCGCCCTACACCCTTAATTGCAGTGATGGCAAGGGCTATTTTCTGATGCTCATTGATATTGGTGTTGAGTACTCTCAGAATGTCCTGGGACTTCTCAGGAATCACTAGAGACATGGCAGCAGCGGTGTGCAGGCCTCCTATCCAGAAACTTATTATTAGGGGCTAGTATGTTATTTGTTTATGCTTTTAATATTCACCCATATTAATGCTTATTGATTTTAGAGAAAGGGGAAGAGAGAGAGAGAAAGAGAAAGATCTGTGTAAGAGAGAACATTAATTGGATGCCTTCCTTACATGTGCTGTCAAGGAAGGGAACCCTCAGCCTTTTGGTATACTGGACAACACTCCAACCAACTGGCAAGGGCTAGTATCTTTGTTTTCTATCTGAAATAATGGTAGAATCATTTTTAGGGGAACATAGGTAGTAGAAAAAATATGAAGATTTCTCTTTTAAAGTTACACATAGGTTTAACCTACTTAATGGTAGAAAATTGGTAGTAGAGAAGCAGCATGGCTTGTTGGAGAATGGTAGTTTCTGGAATCGAGCAGTCCTGAGTTTGAATCTCAAGCTCTATATCTTACTAATTTGGAAGCATTAGTAAAGTTATATATTTTCCTCAAATATCAGTTTCCTCCTCATTGATATGAGGGTAATAATATGTAGTCAGAAGTTTTTATGAAAAGCAGAGACAATACTGGGAAAGCACCAAGATAGCACATACTTGGTATCTGGTGATTATTATTGTTGGGGCTTTGGCTTCCATTCTATTGTTATATGAGCTCTGTTATTACTAGTTCCAGATGTCCCTTATTGCTTCTCTCCATTATTCTTAGAAGACACAGCATGTGGATTATCAGAAACACATTTCCTCTGATCTTATCAAAATTTTAAGCTAATCACTAAGAAATCTCTTGAAAGAATAAAGCATTATAAATCCAAAGATAAATGACTATTCATATCTTTTTCTCCTTATCCATTGATTTCTTTATCTCTCTGTCTTTGATATAGACAATAAAAATTTCACTATGGAAGGTGAAAGCAAGTACACAGATTTTATTCTTCATTCAATTTGAAAGAGAATTGTAATAGAGGTGGAATCTATGAATAGGTTGCCTTAATATTTGAAAATGGCCCATTTGATCCTTGTGTTAATAAAACAAATACAATTTTTAAAATTAATATGTCTGTAATCTATCTTTGTTGTTTTATATAAGATCTTAGAATCTTATATAAAGAGGTAATATGCAAATTGATCATCACACCATCACAATATGGTGTTGCCCACAGTTGGGGTGGGAGTTGGGGGGTGGCTGCTCCATGGGCCTGCCGCTGGAGTCCCCTCAGCCCTGCCAGGGGCTTTGGGTCTTCCTGTACCCATCACTGACTGAGGCTCAGGCAAGAAGGGCCAGCCCAAAGTGCAGGCAAGCCTCAGATGGTGGCTGCTTAGCTGCCCAGGGCTGGCCCTAGGGTCAGGAAACCAGGGCCAGACAAGGCTTGCACTGCCAGCAGTGGCAGCAACAGAGGTTTGATGGGGGCATCACCTTCCCCTGATCACCTGGGTTGCCTCCTGCCCCTGAGGGCTCCTGGATTGTGAGAGGGGGCAGTCCAGGATGAGGGACCCCCTTCCTTCCAGTGCATGAATTTTTATGCATTGAGCCTCTAGTATTCTTGTAGTTTTGGCATACCACAAATGTTTAATATTAGTAATACCTTTGGTAAATAATGATGTAAATGATTCTAATTCTACAAACATGTTTTAATTTCCTTATTTAAAAAACACACACACCTTTGTTGGACCCACATTTTCTTCCAGCCATGCTTCTAATCACTATACGTCTTTATAGCAAATTCCTTAGAAAAGTTGACTAATACTCAATGACTCCACTTCTCTTTATTTTCTTTTCTGAACCCACATCTTTATCAAATTACCTCTTATGAAGTATTGCCAATGATCTCCGTGTTGCTAGATTAAATGCTTATTTCTTGGTCTTATCATACCTGACTTGTCAGCTTCATTTGACAAAGTGATCATTTTCTCCTATCTAAATCCTATCTTCATTTAGCTTTCAAGATATTACTCTCTCTTTATAGTTATTTCATCAGTTATGTCTTTTCAGCCCCTTTTGCTAGTTTTCCCACATTGTCCCAAATGAGTGCTCAACTTCTGTGCTTCATCTCTTTCCTATCTCCACTCATTCTGTAGATGGTCTCATCTAGGATTACCAGTGACCCACTAACAAATACCTAGATCCTGAATTTTCCACCAGATTTCAGATATGTTGGTACAATTGCTTAATTCCATCACTTGAATGACTATTAGGTACCCCAATTTATCTTCTTTGCCTTTCCCATGCTTCCTCTTTTGTTGGAAGCATTTCTCATTTCAGTAATGGGATTTCTATATGTCTAGTTACTTAGATCTAAAAACTTGGAGACACCTTTGGTTTTCATCTCTCAGATCCCATCTATTAGTAAATTCTGTTTGTCCTACCTTCAAAATATATCCTGAAATCTGACTACTCCTATCTCCTTGGGAGTCAAGTCTAAACCATCATCAGCTCTCACCCTCACCATATGTAACACAGCCTTGCAAGTCTTGCTTCTACAGCTGCCTCTGTACTTCATTCTTTCCATATAAGCCCGGTTAGGTGCCCCTCTTCTGTGCTTCTCATCTCATGAAGTGAAGTATCTAAAGGCCTTATAATGCATCCAAGGCCTGAGTTGCCCTGCTTTCACTCCACTGTCTCTCTCATCCCATTTATTCTCCCTTCTTTACTCTACTCCGGCCTCACTAGATTCTGAAGACAAGCAGCCAAGCACTCGCTTACCAGAGGGCCATAACTATGGTCTTTTCATTACTTGCAACTCCCTTTACTCAAAATGCACCTTGCTCACTCCCTCATTTCTTTCAAGTCTCTGTTCAAATGCATCTTCTCTCTGAAGCTTTCCTGCACATCCTTTCAGAAAACATCACAACTCCCCTTGACAAATCCTTTTCCCCTAATCCAATTTCTTTGATCTCCAAGGCAGTTAGCACTATATGCTATTTGTTAAATGTTTATTATTATTTTCTGCCTACTCTTTTATGCTAAAAGTTCTTGGAGAGCTTGGGCTTTATCTAGATTACTAAATCTTAGTGCCTAGAACAGAGCCTATAACTAGTAGGCACTCAAAAAAAAACATTTATTGAGTGAATAAATGATTGAATAAATGAAATACAGATAGCTATAATTGCTTATAATATAGGATCTAATACACATTTAGGAGATCTGGAGATCAATATTAATATTGGTTTCAGAGAAGAAGGTAGAAGGATAGATAGATAGAAACTAAGTGATGAGAAGAGAGAATCATTGATCAGCTGCCTCCTGCATGCCCCCTACTGGGGATTGAGCCCACAACCCAGGCATGTGCTCTTGATTGGAATTGAACCCAGGACCCTTCAGTCCACAGGCTGATACTCTTATCTACTGAGCCAAAGCAGCTAGGGCTGGAGATATATATTTTTTTAAAGAAGTGACTTCTAAGTCTAGACTTAGAGAATGAGTAGGAGTAACTAGCTGGAGATGAAGAAAAAGAGCTTCTGATAAAGGAAAATGAATCTGCTCTGTGAATGAAAGTAGTTTTGCTAAGTGGAGTGTAATTTGTATGTGGAACACAGAGTGGGGTAGGGCAGTGGCAATGGATATGGTTGAAGATATATGTACAGAGAAGCTCACCACGAAGGCTTTACTACCACTGATGGGTTGGTGCATGAATTTATGCACAATGAAAGGAAATTAATTAGAAAAAATATTTTAATATCGCTATTTGCCCTTTCTTTATAATAGAAGTGTCAACCAAATTCACAATTGGCAATGACAGGTGGAAACACACTCGTGCAATTGGTGCCAGCGAGAACTTTAAATGTATTGCACATGCATGAGTTAACTTAGCCTTTTATAGATATAGAATAAACTTGCTTAACTAGACTTGCTTTCTGACGTAAGTAGACTTTTTCCATCCCAGTGAAGCTACTCAACTTCTCTTTCAGGTAATTGTCAGCTACACAGCAGTAAATATCAACACGTAGCAGATTATTATTGTAGATCACACAAGGAGAACAAAGGGTAACATATTTAACTGCAGCAGTGCTTAACTATATTCTAGACAGTGAGAAAACCTGAAGACATTTTCAAGGTCCACCATTTCTTACTTCCTTTCAGTCGGGTCAGGTTTCTAAGCTTTCTAAATCTCCGTTTTCCAGCTAATGAAAAAAATAGGATTCCACTGATTCTGCTATCTACCTACTCAAGGATTTCTGTGAGGATCAAATGAGATGAAGCTTGGGAAAATGCTTCACAGATGTTTGGTTGCAGTGTAAAATATTTCCACCTGGCTATAAAGCAAGTCATGTTCCTAAGAAACTCCAAGGAGGATAGTTGCTAGGGACAGGAAGCTAGGCATTGCTTCGTGACATCATTACCCAGACAGACACGTAGCATATTAGCCTTTTGTATATATAGATGTTAATTATCTTTGGAGTGGTACCTGAGAGAAAATGACTGTCCTTTAGTGCTCTGAAAAGAAAAGTGACATGTATTTTAGAAAGTTCACACCAGCTCCCACATTGAAATTGATTGAGATAGAAGTGGGGAGGGAAGATCAGCTTGGAGTCTACTGAAGAGATCTGGATGAAAAACCAGGCTCCTGACAGGAAAATGGCAGTGCAGTTGGAGAGCAGCAGAGTCTGAGATATTTCTAAGCCTGAACTGAAGGACTCTAAAGATGAAGAAAAGGGAGAACTCAAGAATATTTTTATACTATCTAAACTGTGTCCTTATATTTAATGAAATATAATTATAGTGTCCCCAACCTATATTTTTATGTCTGAATTGCCAGTGAATTCATAAGATAATTGTAAATATGTTATTGTAATACTCTATGCATATTTTCCTCATAAAATTTATAAAATTATGGAGTAATATTTATAGAGAATTGATGAATTATGATTTGTGTGGAATTTAATCTACCAAAATTGGTAAGCACTTAATTTGTGCAAAGTGTCCTGCTTTTGAACTACAAAAAAGTGTAAGAAATTATATTTTTCCTTACTGGTTTAAATGATAAAAAGTTACTTGTCTATTTGATTACTTGTATCTTAAATATTTCAGTATTGAAGAATATACTATGGATCTAGAAAGTTCAGTCATCTTCCTGATTTGGCTCAACAATGTGTTTCTGCAGTTTGGAAAAAACAACAACAAAAATCTTCCTAATGGCAGGTACTATTTCTGAACTCTATGTGTTATACTCTATGAACTCTATGTAGTAGCTCACAAGGATATTATTTCATATAATTTTTATTACAATCATATGGGGAAAGGTATAATTCCTGTTTTGTATCGATGGAAAAACTAAGGCTCTGAGAAGCTAGCTTACTTGCCTAATGTCACACAATGAGTAGACGGTAGGACCAAATGAGAATGAATTATCCATTCTCTGTGCCTCCAAATTCTGTGCTCTTCCAGTGAGTCTACTGCCTATCTGTGTAATTTCCAGCCTTATTATAAGCTTGGGAATGATATGGATTTGCCAATAGCCCTTAAGAAAAATCTAGAACTTTATACTCATCCATCAGTTTTTATAATAAGTACCCTCTTAATGTTTCTATTATAACTCATCTCACAATAATACTCAATGATACTTTTTATTGAGTTTTGTGCCCTTCATGGATTTATGTGTTCACATCAAGTTCTCAGTTTCTGCATATTTAATGCAATTCTTATTTTATTGCTTCAGTCTGACAAATGCATAATGTGGAAATCAGCAATAGTGTGGGGACCCTTAACTTGCAATGTTCCCTGTGTTAACTTTTTTTTTTAAGTTTCTAACTCTCACTTTCATTGGATTTAATATGCATCATAAAAGTTTCTCTTTGGTAAGCTTATTACATATGCTTTTTGATTGCGGTTAGAGATTTTGAAATTGCTATTAGGCATGGTGGAAATAATTAACAACTTAGGTCTCTGCAGATTTTAGGACAAATAGCTGCACTCAGTTAGTTTCTCAAATAATTTAATTACTGTTAATGAATAGTAATATGATACTCTATAGCAGTGTAGTTGGTGAGTAGTAACTGCTCACTCAGCGTGTATTTCCCCCTTTCCGGGAAAGAATGCATTAATGTTTTTTTTTGCAGCTTAAAGCTGATAATGATACGTTTTTGATGTGTCTATAATTTTAAAAATTAGTATATCATAATATCAGACTGATAGTTACCAGAAGGAAGGGTTGTGGAGGGGCTAGGAGAAAATATTGAAGCAATTAAAAAGTACAAATGGCTAGTCACAGAATAGTCTTAGGGATCTAAAGTACAGCATAGAGAATGTAGTCAATTATATTTTATTAACTAATTATGATGCCAGGTGAAATATTGGAAGTGCCACTTAGTCAAATATAGGATTGTCAAACCATACTGAACACCTGAGACAAATATAAGATAATATTGAATGTAAAATGTAATTTTAAAAAATAAATTAACTACTTTTAAATACCATACACAAAAAAGTATATCATAATTTTACTAAAAAACATGAAAGGAAATTGTTGGAATTTATTTGTGACCATTCAGGATTGCTGGATAACACAGGGGAGCTCAAGTGACCAAAAGTAACTTGAGTTCTTTTACATTCACTTGAATAAAGTATTTCTTTTGAAAAAATGAAGCAGTTAATAAATTTAAACAAGAACCTGATAAGCACACGATCAAATTAATAAGAAAAAGTACAAAAATGAGTCATGTTATTGAGTTTGGAATACAGAAAGTAAATGATTGTTTGTATAGAAATACTTGGTTATTGATGGTGTGGACAGTTTCCATAATGAAACATGAGAGGCATATGGAGACATGCAGCTGAGCACTGGTTTATGGATTCATCTCCTACCTTCATTACCAGAAGCGTGATTTCACATTTTGGGATACAGGTATATAAACAAATCTTTCTTTTTAACTGATAAAAATGATGTTTGCTAAAAGTAATACAGCTAAACTGCATACATGTTTTGCATAGTATTTTTTATATTTTTAAATCTCCCCCAGAAGTTAGATATCTGTCAGTAACATTAGTAGCAAATGTGAAATATACATACATAATGAAACAATATTATTACTGTCTTGGAAAACTTCCTCAACATTTACTATTTTTATACATTTAACTTTCCTGAATATTTGACTTGACACAGGAATCTAGCCTGAAACCCATTCTCCTTAAATTTTTGTTTTTATTTTTACCTTTCTACTTTTTTACTTTTTTTACAACTTTATCAAGGTATAATTGATATTTAATAACTGCACACTTGAAATTATATAATTTGACAAGTTTTGATATATGTAAACACCCATGAAACCACCATGACAATCAAGATAACAAACACCTTACCTCAAAATCTCTCTTGTGTCTATTTCTTGTGTCAATCTTTACTCCATACCTTTCTGTATGTAACCACATATTTCCTTCATGTCATTTTTAAATTAGTTTTCATTTTATAAAATTTTATGTACATGAAATCATGCAGTACTTTTTGTTTGGTTCTTTAGACTAAGTGTAATTATTTTGAGATTTATACATCTTGCACCAATAGTTAATGTTTTCTTCAAATGTTCCTGCTGTTGATCATTTGATTTGTTACCAATTTTTGGCTGTTTCAATAACACTGGTATAAACAGTCACATACAGGATCGGGCAAAATGGGTTTACAGGTGTTTGTATGCAAAAAATACAGTAATTTATATATATATATATATACATATATATGTATATAAATTACTGGAACAATAGTCATATATATATAAATGAACAAAGAATGGAACAACAGGAGCGACTGGTCACTATGATGCACACTGTGACTGGCCAACTGACCCGATGCGGGGTGGGGGAGGGGAAAGGAGAGGGGGCTTGGCTGTCCAACCTCCTGCAGCCTCTCCCCCCAACTGGCCCCATCCCTGATTGGCTTTCCCACCCCAGTAGGGGGTTGGGCCAGCCAACCTTCCATAGGGCCCCCTCCCCTCAGCATACTCAAAGTTAAAATACTCAAAATAAAACACTACTGCAGCCAGACTCCAGCCATGCATGAATTTGTGCACCAGGCATCTAGTAAATAATAATACAAGAATAACTCTTTTTTTGTACTCACAACTGTAAACCTGCTTTTGCCCCATGCTGTGTGCAGTAAGTCTTTAGTAGACTTCTGCTCTCTTCAGTGAACACTGAGATGTGGAATATGTAACTTTTTAGGAAATTTAAAAATGCTTTCAAAGAAGTTGTTTTATAAGTTGTGACTTATAAACTCCAGACATTTATTTCTCAAAGTTCTGGAAGCCTGAAAGTCCACAATCACGGTGTCAGCATGATTGGGTTCTGGTGAAAGCCTGCTTCTGGATTGCAGACTGCCTCTTTCTCCCTGTGTCCTTACATGGTGGAAGGGATGGGAGAGATCTCTGGGGTTCTTTTACAGGGGCGCTATTCCCACTAATGAGGGCTCCACTTTTAAGACCTAATCATCTCCCAAAGTCCCCACCTTCAAATGCCATCAAATTGGGGGTAGGATTTCACCTTATGAATTTGTGAGGAAAATAGACATCCAGGCCATAACAACAGTCATACAATTTGAATTCTCACAGGTAGCATACAAAGGTTCTGGTTGTTTCATATCCTCACCAACACTTGTTATAGCTAGTGTTCTAATTTTAGTGTTTCTAGTGTCTATAATGGTAATTAATTAGATATCTGGTTGAGCCATAGTACTGTTGACAAATTTTTCTTTCCCCCCTGAGTGGCATTGACACATCTTTTTTAAACATCACTTGATCACTTGAACATATATTTGTGGTACTGCTTCTGCAGTCCTCTGTTCTGCTCCATTAATGTATATGTCTATTATTTGCTAACAGTAAAATGATTTGATTACTGTAATTTTATAGGTACTCATAGAATCAGGGAGGGAAGTCCTCAAATTTTGTATCTTTTTTATTTTTAAATATCTTTAGTTTTTCTAGATCCCTTGCATTTCCATAAAGATTTTAGGACTAGTTCATTTTTCTAAAAAAAATAAAATACTATTGCTGCTAAAATTTTATTGATTGTATTCAATCTATAGATCAACTTGGTGACACTTTCTCTTTTAACAGTGTTGACTCTTACAGCAGGTTACATGAAGAATCACTCTATTTTTAAGGTCATTTTTGTTTTTGCTCAACAATATTTCTGTTTTCCTTGGTGCCTTTAGTGGGTTTGCCATTTTTATGGGCTTGTAATTTGTTGTTGTTGTTGTTTATCTTACCCATTAGTTCTCCAGTAACTGGTGAAATTGGGTCACACTTTGTTATTCTTTTCACATATTGGTAAGATTTTACCACTTCACATCTGTACCTGCTGCTTAACCTACAGCTGTCTCTTCCCCCTCATCTTTTTCTTATATAAATTCTTCCTTGCTTTACATGTACTCAACTGCAAGGCTTTCCCTCACCCTGAGGCATTTCCTGATCAAATCTCATCTTTAAGCCACCACCCAGTTTTGACTTTCTGAAGTACTCAGAGTTTATTTCACAGAGTTGCATAAGACATTTGGTTGTGAAAAGAATAGAGTCTGTTTATAATGCTGCTGCGGAAAACACACACAACTTCAAGCCTTGGTGAAGGGCCCCCATGCAGACCTATGGATGGGCTATTCACTGGCCTCAGAAACATAGCTTATGACTTATGCAAGTGTTCACCTAGAATGTTACTCATGCCCCCTAATTTAGTGCCAGAAAGAAGGAAATGATGATATTCTGATTCTGATTACAAGCACTTTTATCCTAGATCCTAAGATGGCCCTGTTATCATATTTACTCTTGAACAAGACTGTGTCCTTAGGGGCATGTCCTGACGACTACACTGTTAAGACCCAAAGTCTTAACATTTCCCTGTTTATTTGAAAATCTTAGATATGGAACTGCATATAGAGTTAACTTCCTTCCCTGAAACCTAAGGATATTAAATATAAAGCGCAACCCCCCCCCAAAAAAAAATTCCCCAAAACAGGGAAGGATAGCTATTCTAATAAAACTAGATAACAACCAAAACTTATAGTTGTGACAACATTTTCCCTGATAGAGAAGTATCGCTTAACTTGAGAAAGAAGGCTACAATCTGATTATAATTTTTCAATTACACATACATTTCTCTAAATAAAACTTATAGTGTTCTGAAGGAAGGATCGGAAAAGCAACTTTAAAAAACAGTATGTTAGACAGTTTTGGAGTTATAACCAAAGACAAATCAATATGTTAGACAGTATTAGAGATATAAGCAAAGACAAATGAGTAGAAAATAAATAATCCTATGTGTCTAAAGTTGTTGACTATGGAGATTTCCTGTGAGTTATGGGATCAATACTGACCTAGTCTTTTCCAGAGAGAATGGAGACCTGACTGTGTGCAAATGGAACTGCTTGTTTCAAAACTGGCCCTAGCATGAGGAAGACCCTCAATAAAGTCCATAAATGCCAGCATATTTGATGGATATTTGATGACATCACCAAAGACTCTTTATCTCCTGATTTATTTCTTAGGTGTGATGATTACATGTTTTTATTATCTATTATTACTTGTAGCCCACCATATATATATATAAGCATCATTCTATTACTTGCTATCAAATGCATTTCTAATATTCAGACCCTAGATAGACTGATGGCTAATGCCCATGTTATTTTTCTTACAGTCTTTCTTCACCAATATTTTCCTGCTTCTCCCTCAATGAAAATGGGGTATAGTATAACAGTATCTTATTTGAAGATCATTATATATAATATAAATATATATTTGACATATATATTACATATACTATTATATTACTAACATATAAAATCTATGTTAGCCAATTTATTTAAATTACCTTACCGTTAATTCGGCCTCTTGCACTTTATTTTTCTCTTTAATTCTCTTCCTGGCCCTTTCCCAGTCTTCTCTTTCCACTCTTAATATAGAACTATGCAAGCAGGCACAAGAATCACTGGAATAGATATTTTAATATAGTGCTACTTCTCTGTTGGTTAGTTTGGAGAAGAGTATAATAATTATTGTTTTGTGACAGTATGGTATTTACATATAACACCTTTTAATAAGATCCAAGCAGATGTATGAAGTGAAGGTTTAACTATGTATTTATTTTCAAGATAGTACATAAAGTCTGTAATTTCCAAGCTCTTTCTCATTACACTCAGTTCAGACTTTCAAAGAAATAGTTCCACTTATTCTTCAAACAACTTAAAGCTTTCAGAAGTAAGTAAAGCACAACAGATTTTTACTCAGAATTGCAGATGCCTTGTGTACATTTTTAGATGTACATTTTATTTCAATTTTTTATTGATGAGAGAGAGAGAGTTTGAGAGAGAGAGATTTCATTGACTTGTTCCAATTATTTATGCATTAATGGGTGATTCTTGTATGTACCCTGACCAGGAATCAAACTCACAGCATTGTAATATTAATTGGAAGGAACCTCTAACCATCTGAGCTACCCAGTCAGGGCCTATTTCAAATTTTTAAAAAGCTTAACAGTAACTTAGAATAGTTTCTCTTGAAAATGTCTATTATATGATGATTGAAAGAATATAAATTTTGTCATGTTTTAATTCTCTTATTAATTCATTCCGTGACACATTTTAAGCACCACAATCATCTAGATTAAGCAATAGATGCTAGAAATAGAATGATGAACATGACAGGTATATTGCCTTGGGGGAATTGAGCTAATAAATAAAAAATTCTGAATGCAATGAGGATGTGAAAGGTCTAAAGGGAATATAGACCAGAAGATTCCATCCTGATCTGGATTGTCAGGAAGAGCTCCTCTGAGGAATGTTTTGTTTTGTTTTTTTAATAGTTGCTTTGGTTTCCCATTGCTGCTGCAACAAATTATGACAAACTCTCTGTGTCTTAAAATAAATGTATATCTTATATTTCTGGAGGTCAGAAGTCCAAAATAGGTCTTAATGGGCTGAAATGAAAGTGTCAGCAGGACTGTGATCCTTTCTGGAAGTTCTAGGGAAGAATGTATTTTCTTGCCTTTTCACACTTTTTAGAGACCTCCTGCTCAGGATTTCCTTCCATCTTTGAAGCCAGAAATGGCTGTTGGCATCCATTTCACGTTGCATTGCTGACTCTGGCTTTTCTGCCTCTTTTTTTTCCTTCACATGGCAAAGGCCCCTTGTGATGACATTGGACCCACCTGTGTAGTGCAGGATGCAATCTTAAAGTCAGCTTAAATCTTAATTCCATCAGTAGCCTTAATTCTCCTTTCCATGTAATAGAAACCATTCACAGGTTCTGGGGATTAGAACATAAACAGCTTTGGTGGGTAGGGGGTGATCATTATTCTTTTTATTGCAATACTTGCATAATGAATAGTAATTATCTAGATGACAGGAAATATCTAGAAGAGGATGAAGAGAATTTTAGGTCTTAATGCATGAAGGACTTGAATGGTATTCATGAATAATGACGGTGGTAATCTATATTATAAAGAGGTAATATGCAAATTGACCATCACTCCAACACACAAGACAGCCGCCCCCATGTGGTCAAAGATGGCTGCCCCCATGTGGACACAAGATGGCTGCCACAAGATGAACCACAGGGCAGGGCAGTTTGGGGGCCATGCCTGCAGGGGAGGGCAATTGGGGGGGAACCACGGCAGCAGGGGAGGGAAGTTAGGGGTGACCAGGCCAGTAAAAGAGGGCAATTGGGGACAACCAGGCCTGTAGGGGAGGACAGTTAGGGGCTACCAGGCTGGCAGGGGAGGGAAGTTAGGAGTGACCGTGCCAACTGTGGAGGGCTGCTATGGGCAATCTGGCTGGCAGTGGAGCAATTAGGCATAGATCAGGCTGACAGGGGAGTGCTTAGAGGGTGATCAGGCTTGAAGGCAGAAGCAGTAAGGGGCAATCAGGGAAGCAGGCAGGTGAATAGTTGGGAGCCAACAGTCCTGGATTGTGAGAGGGATCCCAGATTGGAGAGGGCGCAGGCTGGGCTGAGGGACCCACACCTCTCCCATGCATGAATTTTGTGCACGGGGCCTCTACTATATAATAAGCCTCATATGGAAAGTCTGATAGAGGAAGGAGGTGAGTTTTCAGTGAATTCTGTTCACATTTTGCAACCTCTGTAATCTGTATTCAGCTCACAGTTCCCTCAGTAGATATTCTTGGCCTTCCTTTGCAATTTTTTTTTCTCTAAACACAAGCTGCTTACTATTTGGTCAACAACTCAAGGAGAAAACTACATAGTTTTTTATTTTTATTTTTTTCAGAATAATCTCCTAGAGAAATCCATGGGAAACCAATATCCTAATATCTGGAAAATGTGACTATGTGAAGTTACATTTTGCAGCTGTAAAGGAAGGTAGCAGATTTAAAATAGGGAGAGTACTTTGGATTATAAAAGTATGTGCAATCTAATCAGACGAACCCTTAAAAACAGCATTTTCTTTAATTAGAGTCAGGTATATGTGACAGAAGAAAAGTCAGAGATCTGTGTGAAAAGCACATGACACACCCTTGCAGGCTTTTAAGATGGAAGGGGACAATGTGACCAGAATGTAGATGACTTTAAGGAGCTTAAAGAAGCCCCTGGTTGACAGCCAGCAAAGAAACAGGGCCTGAGATCTCTAACCTTAAAGAACTGCTATTTTCCAACAACCTGGGTGAGCTTGGAAGTGCATTTTTCTCAGAGCTGACAGAAAGAAACCCTGCTCTGCCAACACCTTGATTTTGGCCTGTGAGATCTTAAAGAGAGAATAAGTTGATGCACACTGTATCCAGATAAAGAACCCTAGAATTTTACTTCTATGTGAGATATAAAACAAACTCACAGACATAGACAACAGTATGGTGGTGAACAGAGGGAATCGGGAAGGGGATAGGAAAATGGGCTAAATATATGGTGATGGAAGATGATTTGATTTAGAGTGGTCAGAGTCAAATGCATATACACAATGCAATGTACAGATAAGGTATCATAGAAATCTACATGTGAAACCTATTTGATCCTATTAACCAATGTCACTCCAATAAATTTAATAAAAAATACTGACCTGTAACCTTGCAAAGAATTCTAGGGGTTAAGGGGAAACTGTAATTTAAATAATGAAAATGAAGAAAGACATACCATTTAAATGGACTATTTCACCCCAAAGTTTGTTGTTAGTAAAAGGTTCCCCTCTTATTATTAAAGTTAACAATGGTATCCTATTTGTTGCTCTTGAATTAGTGAATAAGTAGGAAACTATAACTATTTCAAAATTAAAAAGTTATCCACCATGAAAGGTTTATATCTTCACTTTGAGAAGCAGTACACAGACTGTCTTAAGTACAAATTTGATAGATTTTATGTTTAATGGAAGTAATAAATGTGATCGAGGATCAGTTTCTTATAATATTTCTTATAGCTCTTGAGCTCATTGGTATTGCTCTTTATGTGTTAATGCTAACATTCTTTTACTTTTCATACCCACAATTCCTTATTTGTGACACATGATGCACACAGAGATATTAAAGTCTGTGTTATAAAATGAGGTTAGTTGTCTATTTACCCAAATGGTAAAAAGTTGACAGTTTCATTATAAAACTCTGTGCAACATAAAAGGTACAATGCATGAGCTTTTGAACATCCAGTTTCCTAAAAAAACATGGAGTTTTTATGTTGAAAACTAGGAATATGGTATCATAAAGCATTTTACAAGTAATTTATTTGATTAACATGCAAATTGATAAACATAACTAAATTAATTCTATAATAAAAGTATCTGGTTGTTTTACCATTTATTTATACCACTAAATAAATGTTTCATGCAGTAGGTTTACATGAGGTGCTTCATTTGTTTAGCGCTGGTTTATTGAGCAACCACTATAGGGAAGTTGCAGCTTTGAAAGGAAAAGACATGCTTTTTGTTCTTTTGGAACAAAGTAAAATCATGGTTTCCTAAACACAAAAAAAGGCCATAAACACTTTCAAATCACATGAATGTATGCTGTGAAGTTTACTTTTTCTTACTTTTTCCCAATATTTGCATATCTTTAAACTTAATCTCAAGATTCTTACCAGCTACTAAGGGCATATACAAACCGATTTCTGTTTAAGTATCTACTGATTTTCCCTTCTTTGTCCCTTATTCAGAAACTATCCTTTTTCTTTTTCCTTTAAATTTCTATGGCATGTACCCATTGTTTCATGGGCCATAGTTCTTATTTTGCTTTGGATTTTATTTATTAGTGTAGCCCTTTAATTTTCTTAGTAGTATTTGAAGATCTTAAAGTCAGATACTATTCTTGTCCTTCGCATTTCTCAATAATGGGTATTCCAACATGGAGAATATATAAAAGCACAAGAAGCATATTTTTAAATTAAATTTATTGAGGTAACATTGGTTAATAATATCATATAGGTTTCAAGTATACATTTCTATGGTACATGATCTGTATATTGCATTATGTGCCCACCACTAAAAGACAGTCATCTTTTGTCACCATATATTTGGCCCTCTTTATTCTTTACTGCTCCCCAGCCTTCTTTCCTCTGGTAATCACCATACTGTTGTCTATATCTATGAATTTTAGTTATTTATCCCATGTATGAGAGAAAGCATTCACAGTGAAAGGTTTATTTATTTATTTAGTTTTGTCTGACTGACTCATATCACTTAGCATTTTATTCTCAAGGTTCATCCATGTTGTTGCAAATAGCAGTATTTCATCTCTTCTTATGACTAAGTAGTATTTGTCTATGTATATCACATCTTCTTTATCCAATCATCTATCCAAGGACATTTCAGTTGTTTCTGTTCACTGCTAGTGGGAATGTAAACTGGTATAGCTACTGTGGAAAACAGTATGGAGCTTCCTCAAAAAATTAAGAATAGGGTTGCTGCCCTGACTGGGTGGCATAGTTGGATGGAGAATCATCCCATGCACCAAAAGGTGGCAGGTTCAATTCCAGGTTAGGACACATACCTAGGTTATAGAGCCCTGGAAGAAGCAACCAATCAATGATTTTTCTCTCCTTTCCTTTCATATCTCTCTCTCTCTCTCTCTCTCTCTCTCTTTTTCTCTCTCTCTCTCTAAAACAAATAAAAAACAAACAAACCATATGACCCAGAAATATCTTTCTAAGTATCTAACCACAGAATTTGAAAACATTTATCCACAAAGCTATATGCACCTCTATGTTCACTGCAGCATTATTCACAAGACACATTTTTTTTCGTATTTTCCCTTACATGTAGACTATTTAACTTGAATAGTAAAAGTTAGCTTATCTATCATTTTTATTAGCAGAAAAATGATAGAAATTATTGATTGTGGTATCATGCAGTATCAACTTTTAATCCAGTGAAAAGTAGGATTGTGGAATCTAGAAGTAAATATGTAAGAAATTTTCAACAGATAACTATTATTTATAATTTGTGTAGTTCTTCAGTAACATGGTTAGGACAATCCTCCATATAAATTTTTAAATAATTATTTATATATATATATATATATATATATATATATTTATCACTGTCCTTTAATTCACTGAATGATTTCTAAGATGCAAGAAAAAGAATTTCTTAGAAAATGAAAGCCATTTAAGACAACACAAATTAAATGTTGTTAACAAGCTAATAGTAATATTAGCTTCAGTGATGTATATTTTAAGAAATCTAACTTTTTAGTTATAATTGATGCTTAATTAAAAATTCTACTTTTGTTAGGATTTTAGAAGACTAAAAATCAATACTTATATAAAAATTTGTAAGATCTGTGGATAGATTACAAATAAAATACATTTAAAATATTTTTGGAATCTAAAGGATCCTCAAAATAAACAGTTATGAATTAATTTAATATATATAACATATTTATATGCCACATCCATTTATGGCTAGAGTTCAGGATCTAAAAAAGGGGCCATGCACAAATGAAAACACTAGACAAGAAATATGGATTTAGAAGGCATGGGGAGGCAGGCGGAAACCTCTCTCTAGTGGAGAAGGTCCCCAAAACCCTGTATCTGTCAGCTTTTATTCAATTTTAGATACACATATTTGCCCTCAATTAAACACAGCAAACCAGTAGCAGACAGACTATCTCAAAGATCAGTAAAAGATCAGTAAATATTTACTTTGAGGCTATTAGGTCAGGAAATTGCTTGAGCCATCACTATCTCAACAGAACAATTAGTGCATGGAATTAGCCCTGCGAATAGTCCAAGGTCCATCTGCCTTCTGAGTTCCTTTTTGTATTTTCATGATAGTGTTGACAATGGATGGCTTCTTGCATCTCCCCCTTTTTGTTTTATTAATAAATCTTGAAAAGTGCATGCCGTCTGTAGGGCTTGAGTCCTTCTAAGATTTTAACTAGAAATAAACATATAAGAACAAGAATGAAACAGACAATAGTGGTGATGCTAAGAGGCAAATGTAAGGAGATCCAGTGAAAAGGATTAAATTTTTTAATGTTCTTTTTAAATTGCTGCTAGGCATTTAAGGAATTAGTTTGTAAGTTTGCCTGGGATAATTGTACAACATGCTGTTTTAATTCTAAAATATCAAGGCTTGTGTTACTTTTACCCCAAGCACCAAGAAGGTAATTTTTATTGATTCCCAAGGGTCCAAGGTTCTATCATAGGGAATGGGGGTAACGCAAGTCTGGAAAAAATTATAACACCACTGTAAGGATATTCTTTGCTCTAAGCTGTGGATTTTATCACCCATCCACAAAACTGTAGATTTTAGTGCCAATAATTCAATCTCAAACTGGCTATCAATTCTTTTTTGTATAGACAAAGTCTAAGTTACGTTTTCCTTAACTTGTTGAAGAAACAGAGAAGTTGAATAGTTTGTACCATGGATGAAGCAACAATTCCCACAGAAGTAAGTAACAATATGAGAGCAAAGAGTTCTGCTATTAACATTCCAATAAATCTTTTTTGTCATTTTAAGATTTTTATCAGGTCATGTAACAGTTGGTAGGTTTGATGAGTTTCCAAAGTCTTGATTAGGTTAGTAGGAACCCAAGCAAAAGCAGGTTGTTTTATTTTATTTATTTATTTTTTAAATATATTTTATTGATTTTTATAGAGAGAAAGGGTGAGGGATAGAGAGTTAGAAACATCAATGAGAGAGAAATATTGATCAGCTGCTTCCTACACACTCCTTACTGGGTCTGTGCCCACAACCAAGGTACATGCCCTTGACCAAATTGAACCTGGGAACCATGAGTCCACAGACTGATGCTCCATCCACTGAGTTAAACTGGTTAGGGCAAAAGCAAGTTGTTTTTAAAATCATGAGGGAATCTTTTTGGAGTATAGAATTAATAAAGTGGGATAGTGTGTAGCCTGTGTATGACACCTCATACAAATGGCTTGTTGCATTAAGGTACATCTGGTTGGGGCCTGAGAGGAGTACGAAAAGATCAAATACACAAGCAGTGGCAAATACTGTCTTATCGGGAGTTCCCCATAAGGTACGAATGGAATTATCTAAGCTATAGTTAAAACTATACATTTTTATAGGTCCAAGTGCAGCAGCTAATTTTCATTGCATGATTTGTAAGGGCTAATTATCACATTGTAATTGAGATCCAACAAATCCTTCTCCATGCCGTGAGATGGAGTGATTAGCTTCAGCATAGGTAGGATGTGGTCCCCTTCCATTTTAGGGTGCGATTGTTGCTATACACAGACCTGTAGGGGCTCCAGTCTACAAAGGAAAAACTGTTATTAAGTTTGCTGCTGGTGGGCTGGTCACTATAACAATCCTGCCAATTAACCTCTTCATCGGTGGGATGCCATCCATGAAAATTTTTACATAATGGGTTAATGGGGCCATGTCTTAGTAATGTTACATTTTCTGAACCTCTCCCAGGAGCAAGTGGTGATAGTAGATGTCTTTGGGCTTTTGTTCCCCACTCCTTTGGTGTCCATGCTAGCCAGAAACTTCACTTTAATTCTGCACACAAAAAAGCAGTAGTTGGAGTCTGTGTCATTCAAAAGGGAAACTGGTTGGCAACATCTGTGTAATTATACTCCTCCCAAATACTTCCTTGTCCCACCTGTGGTCCCCCTGTTTGACCAAGATGCTTGGAATTACTGGTGACTATGCTAGGTGGGAGATCAGCCCAAGTAAGGGGTCTTACCCACAGAGGGTCAGGGACTTAAGCTCAATATGCTTCCGCATTAATATTTTCAAAACTGGAATTTATAAAAAACTTAAACTTAGACCCTGGCTAAATTGTATTTTTTATCACATTAGTAGTCTCATTCTTACAGTGCCATTATTTCATCTAAAACTTACCCCCTCTGGCCATAAAATACAATTTACAATAAGATGTACTTTGTATTGGCATATTTAAATTGCCTAATATTTGTCAGGTTTAAGAAATATAGTACAAACAGTTTAGTTTTGCTTTAAGCAATTTGTCATTGTAAGAACATTTTCCTCTGGTTATTGGAAGGTATTTTCTATTAGTGTAATGACTAAACTTTTCAAAATACTCACTGGGAGGAGGAGGAAAACGTACATGTTGCTGATAATAGACCTATTATTCAAAATGCCAAAGGAGGTTGTGCTATCTGATGAACATTTTATTAAAAAGTGGAGTGGAATAGTAATATAAGTGAGTTTTTCTCTCCATTCTGGATTCAGTCTTTTGGTTTTCCCACTTAAAATATATAGAGGGAAGTACTTCTCTTGGATAACCTCATGCTTCCACAAATACGAATTGTTTAACTTTGCATAGTGAGGCAAATATGTTTTGCCCAAGAGCGTTTCAGTGTTTGGGTAACACAACTTTGTATTACTAGTATATCAAAGAGCTTAGGCTGAATTTAGACATTTTGGAATATATTAACACAGTTCTGGGAAAGGCTCATCAATATATGTCATTGACTGCTACTTTTCAGTAACATAAAACATAAAAAAAGGAGTTTTATAATGTACTGCTCTTTGTAGCATTTTAAGCAATTATTACATAAGAACTTAATGCAATACTTATTCATTAGTTGTTATTTTAAAATTAGAGGCCCGGTGCACGAAATTCATGCACAGGGGATGCGAGGTGTCCCTCAGCCCAGCCTGCACCCTCTCCAATCTGGGACCACTCCAGGGATGTCCAACTGCCCAATTAAACAGACAGTTAGACATCCATCTTAAAATCCAGGACTGCTGACTCCCAACTGCTTACCTGCTGCCTGCCTTCCTGATTGCCCCTAACTGCTTCTGCCTGCCAGCCTGATACCCCCTGACCACTCCTCTGCCAGCCTGATTGATTCCTAACTGCTCCCCTGCCAGCCTGTTTGCCCCTAACTGCCCTCCCCTGCAGACTTGATCACCCCCAACTGCTCTATCTTGCAGGCCTGGTCCCTCCCAACTGCCCTCCCCTGCTGGCCATCTTCTGGTAGCCATCTTGTGTCCACATGGGGGCGGGATCTTTGACCACATGGGGGCAGCTATCTTGTGTGTTGGAGTGATAGTCAATCTGCATATTACTCTTTTATTGATAGGATAGAGGCCTGGTGCATGGGTAGGAGCCAGCTGGTTTGCCCTGAAGGGTGTCTAGGATCAGGGTGGGGGTTCCCTTGGGGTAAGGTGCAGCCTGGGCGAGGGTCCTGTGGTGGTTTGCAGGCAGGCCACATCCCCCAGGGACCCAAGCAGAGGCCTTGGTATCTGAGATTTATTTATCTTCTACAATTGAAACTTTGTAGCTTGGAGCAGAACCAAGCCTCCTGCTCGCTTGGTGGCTGCAGCCGTTTCTGTTGGGATTTATTTATCTTTTATAATTGAAACTTTGTAGCATTTAGTGGAGGCTTGGGCTGGCCAGGGTGTGACAAAGCTTGGCTTCCTCTGTTGCAGGAAAACCCAAACCTCCCTTCTACTCTCTCCATGGCTGCAGCCATCTTGGCTAGCGTTAATTTGCAAACTCGCTCCAGATTGGCTTGTGGGTGTGGCTTGTGGGAGTAGTGGAGGTATGGTCAATTTGCATATTATGCTTTTATTAGATTGGATATAAATATTGCTTATTGAAATATTAATTGTGTGCATGCTTTGAAGATAAAATAGTTTTTAAAAATTGGAAAGACTAAGTGAATATAAGATTAAAAATAATTTCTTCATTTTTGTGTATTAATGGTTTATCATCATTATTGAAAAAAAGGTCTTATTTCTTTATCAGTAAAGACATCTTTAACTCTGCAAATTGAATAAAATTTGTTTTCTAGTGATACATTTCAACATTGAAACAAGTTTGGAAATCTTATTTCCAAACCCCCTATTTTGTTAGGACCTTGCCCTAACAAAAGATTATACAAGACAATAGTATGGAAATTGTCTTTATTGCATATATAGGTCTCACTAAAATAACAGAAGATCTCTATTTGACTCTTCTTTAACATTAATTTTTAAAGTTAACATTTATTCATTGAAACTGGTGAGGGACAGTAAATTAATTTGCTAGCTATGAAAGCTTAATTTCATCATTATTCATCCTAATAATATTCTCCTCTATTCTGTAGATTAATATATAATTTAGTTTTGGAAATATTGTCTCTGTCTCTAATTTAGTTATGTATTTCTGAATACAACTTACTATAAAATGAGTTTTTAGTGTTATAATAATCATCCTATCTAATAAAAGAGTAATATGCAAATTTGACCATACCTTTGCCACACCCACAAGCCACACCCACAGCCACGCCCACCAGCCAATCAGGAGAAGATTATGCAAATAAATCCCTACCAAGTTGGCTGCCACCACTGAGAGCAGGGGGAAGGTTTGGGTTTCCCTGGAAACAGAGGAAGCCAAGCTTTCTGCCTGCTCCCAGCCTAGGCCTCTACTCAATGCTACAAAGTTTCAATTATAAAAGAAACAGAAATGGCAGAAGCCACTGAGCTGGAGAGAACAGAGGCTTGGGTTTCCCTGGCAACAGAGGAAGCCAAGTTTTCTGCCTGCCTTTGCCTGCCTAGGCCTTCACTCTAGGCTACAAAGTTTCCAACAGAAATGGCTGCTGCCCCTGAGCAAGCAGAAGGCTTGGCTCCACATGCTACAAAGTTTCAATTGTAGAGATAGGTTAATCCCAGATACCAGGGCCTCCACTTGGGTTGCTGGGGGAAGTGGCCAGCCTGCAAACCTCCACAAGCCCCTCGCCCAGGCTGCACCTTACCCCAAGGGAACCCCCACCCTGATCTGGGACACTCTTCATGGCAAACCAGGTGGCCCCCGCCCATGCACCAGGCCTCTATCCTATCTAATAAAAAAGAGTAATTTGCAGATTGACCATTACTCCAACACACAAGAGGGCTGCCTCCATGCGGTCAAAGATCCTCCCCCCATGTGGACACAAGATGGCCACCACAAGATGGCCAGCAGGGGAGGGCTGTTGGGAGGTTCCAGGCCCTGCAAGGGAGAGCAGTTGGGGGTGATCAAGCTTGCAGAGGAGGGCAGTTAGGGGTGACCAGGCCAGCAGAGGAGGAAAGTTGGGGGCAAAGAGGCAGGCAGGGGAGCAGTTAGACATCAATTAGACTGGCAGGGTAGTGGTTAGCAGGTGATCAGGCTGGCAGGCAGAAGTGGTTAGGGGCAATCAGGGAGGCAGGCAGGTGAGCAGTTTGGAGCCAGCAGTCCTAGATTGTGAGAGGGATGTCCAATTGCCCGTTTAGGCCCGATCCTACCAGGACATCCCTCAAGGGGTTCCTAGATTGGAGTGGGTGCAGGCTGGGCTAAGGGACATTCTCTGCCCCCATGGATGAATTTCGTGCACCAGGCCTCTAGTAATTAAATATTCTGCTTAAGGTTTAAGTAATTCTATATCCCTATATGATTTATGTTAACATTACATATGGGAAAACCAGCAGAATTCTTTTCTTTTTCCTTTGACATGTATAAATGGATTATAAACAGTACAACATATTTTACTCTTTTCTTAATCCACACCCTTTTCCATGTGACCTCGCAGTTCCTCTCATCAAGAGATGGGTGTTTATAATTTGGGCTAATTTTGTGACTTGATTTGGCCAAAATACATCGAAAGTGATACTGTGTTAGTTCTGAGGCCTGGCCTAAAGATGCCTAACACTATTGGTTCTTTTTCTTGGATCTCTGTCTGCGCTGTGTGAAAAAGCCCAAGCTATTCTGCTGTATTCTAAAAGATATATTATCCTGGACTCCATTGTTCAGCCTGTCAATAACTGCAGTTGGGGTGGAGGCTTTCCTGAAGCATCCCAGGCAGCACCCCAATTGATTGCAGATGTATGAATGAGCTCAGCCAAGATCAGCTGAGTCTGGCTCAATTCAGTAGAACCACATCACAGGTGCATAAACTCATGAGTAAGTATAAGTGCTTATTGTTTTAAATCACTGAATTTTGGGATTGTGTCTTTTTTAACAATAGCTAATTGGCAAATCTCACTCAACAAATAGTTATTTCTTCCCCATTTTTAGTTATGTATTTAATTTGTTATAATGTATAGTATTAGTAATAGCTTTCCTGTTTAGTGTTAGAAAGAATCCTTGGTTAATTATAAGAATGTATAATCATTCCTACGTTTTCAAATGTTAGTATTGATTCAAGTGATTTTTGCTTTTCCTGAGTTGTTTGATTTTTACAAGGGGAATGCATATCTTTTATATTAACAATAAAATTCTATCAATTACTATACCTATAATACTGCTGCATTCGATTGATAATAATATTTTATTTGGAAATTCTTAATATCTATTAACAAATAAGTTTGTTCTGTAGTTTTGTTTTAGATTGTTTTATTGGTTTTGGTAACAAGTTTAGCTAGTTACATGAAAAAAAACACACTAGACTTGACAAAAATTTTTATAAGAATGCAGAATACCTCAGTTTCCCCAAGATTATTTTATTATATCTTAAAATATATTTTTATTGATTTCAGAGATGAAGAGAGAGAGATAGAAATATCAATGATGCGAATCATTGATCAGCTGCCTCTTACACACCTTCTACTGGGGATCAAGCCTGCAACTGAGGTATAGTCCCTAACCAGGACTCAAACCATGACCTCCTGGTTTCTAGGTTGACACTCAACCACTGAGCCACACCAGCTTGGCCACAAGATTATTTTATATACTGTTTGGAGATAACCAATGGAAATGTCTACTAGTATTTTGAAAAATTTTATGACAATTTTAAGTGTTTTGAAATTTATTATGAGCTATAGTTTATTATCATTTATCATCATACAAAGCAAACTTCTCCTATTTGAACATTTGCAATTGTTTGAGCTTTGTTTTTATTAGTGAATTTGTATAATATGTTAACTTATGTAGAACTGGATTATTTTCTGGCATTTATATTTTTGGTTCTTTTAAAATTGCTCATTATATAATGATAGTTGAAAAGAGTGGAATTTAGAGCATAATTATCTAGTTTGCTCTGATAGATGTATAGATTAGAGTAGCTTAAATTAGGTTATATAAATAGATAAACAGGGAAATGATAAATACATCTAAAATGCTTGGCATGTGGTTTATCCTTAATTAATATTAATTAGATATTGTTTTATAGAAGTTTGTTATTAATAATTATTTTATTTATTAAGGAGAGGTATTAATCTTAAAAATAAAATAATTATTGTGCAGTTGTATCATTAAACAGACTATTTTTAAATGTTATATGGTGTTGCTTACTATGATTTGTTTTATTTGCCTGAGCAATCAACATTGTTCATAAAAGAGAACTCAGAGTCAAGGTTTTTTTTAGCAGCTCCAACATAGTATATTTTCGTTATAATATATTTGCTACAACATACTTTTCATTTTACAATTTGGAAAGATAGTGGAAAAATTATAGTTGTCAAAATGGTTATTTTCAATAACTACTTAATTAGCATGCATTACTTCCAGAAATTGTGCTTTTCCATGGTGGACCATGACTCACATGTATTTGCATCTAACCAGTACATGTTAGAAATAAATGTTCACTTATCCTCAAAATAACAAGAAAGAAAATGTGGCCTAAATAATTCTAGTAATTAAAAGACCACATCAGACCATATATCCTACATAAAATTTTGGTTTTGTGTTCTGCAGAGAACACAATTCTCTGTTAATGTTTATGTTATGTGCCATTTTAAACCTAGCCTGTGCCAAGTTGTGAAAACAATTGGAGAGCTCCCTCTTTATCTTGATTCCTGGAAAAACAGACAAGAATCCTCTTTAAGCATTTGGTAAATGTGTGTAACTCTTCCTGAAAACACCTCTCATACCCACACCTGCTGTAAAGTAAGCAGCACACTTCATCACACACTAGTAGAGGTCCAGAATGAGTCTGACAGACCTAACAATCCTACAAATTCCTCAGGATCTCAACCCCATATCATTTGGGCAGCAGCTTGGGCTCTGATGCTTATTACTGTGCCAGAGTGTTATATCTGCCTTAGGAGGCCTCTGATTTGGGGAGCTTCCTAGGTTCCCTTTCTGCCTTTTTGAGTCCCATCTCACTTGCAAGATTTGGGCTCTGCACCTTCATTTAATTCTAGCACTTCAGATCGCTGCACCTAGAGAGTTCTTTGTTTCTAGAATCAGGAAACTGCTCTCTGGGAGACCAGCCTACAGTCTTCCCAGGCTAAGAGATTGGGTAACTTCCAAATAAATACTGGGAATTCAGTGATCAGAAATCTAATTTTAGTTTTCTATACAAGGCAGCACCCATCAATTTATCAATTCCACACAATGTACTTATTTTTCTAACGTTTGACAAAAGTTCAATGCAGTGTTTCTTCTTTTCTGTTTATATGTGTTATTGAAATATTGGGGTCATGATTATTCTTTATGTCCTTTATGGACTTAATTCTCAAATTCCCCAAGGCAGGAACTCCTGTGTGTTTTTTTAATCTCCATGTATTACAAGTTAAAACCTGATTGGGGAAGACATTATAAATACAGTTGGCATTGATGTAAATAAGATTTCAAAAATTCTAGTATTAGTGAAGCACTACTATTTAAGTCATACTGTCAATAGATGTGCTTAATGTGCAAGAAAACTATTTTGCTTTACCAATGTATATTATATGAATTATTGAGGAGTGATGAGATTTCATGGAACTAGACAAAATAATTAATTGTTCTCAGGGTGGATCCTCCTGCAGTTGGCTCTCAGTGAGTAATTCTCTTGGTGTATTACATCCAGTGCCTCTGCATCAACCTGGCTACCACAAGTAAGTGCTGCTGCATTAATTTTCAGTTTAATCCAGGAAACCACATTGAATACTACTGTGTCATCTATCGATGGCTTGTTAGAATAATATTCAGAGTAGCCCACTGGCCAAATGGATTTCCATAAACATTTACCTAAGAATCTCTACTCTTTGTCAGAGAGAAGTTGCTTCTGACTGCTGCAGCCAAATGGGAGTTTTGTTCCAAAGACACTGTTTTGCCCTCTCTTTGTTCCATGCTGTGATCCTAGATCCTCTGCTTCCTGCATGACTGCTTCCCAACTGGTAATGACATTCTACTCCTCCGCTGCCTCATGCCCAGAACCCATTGTTTCTCTGAAGGGCTATCCCAGGGAAGCTGATTTTTGCTCTCCTGGAACCAGGCTTCATTCCTTTGCTGTAGACCTGAGATACGTGCTGCATACAGTTCAGCTCCTTGAATATGGCTGAGCAAGTGTGTTCCCGCTCTACTTAAGGGCCTTTCAATATGAGATTATGATGCTTGAAGAAAGTGATATTTTGGAGGGTCTTGTTTAACTCCTGAATTTATTCTGGGCCTCTAATATTTTTTCTATGTTTTACTTTATTTCATTGTAGTCAATATATAATGATTTATTTCAAGGTTAAATAAATATTTTGTAAAAAAATAAATTCAAGTCAAACTTTGCTGAAACCTGTAAGGTAAAATAATAAAATTTTAACTCTTTAGGAGAATTCCCTTTATCAGATATTTTTTCTATGCATAAATATTGTATACTAAGTGGCATGTTGATATCAAGACTTAGGTATCCAAGTAGGAAACAAATTATTTTTTCTCTGTATAGCCTTTTAATTTGCTCATTGTGGTTAGTTTTTTCTTGGATGGAAATTCCATGATTTCAGTGTTATTTTAAGATGCAAAAGTCAGTCAGAATTTAGAATACTCTACTCCATATACTAGTCAGTACTTCACTATTTATTCCGAGCTCAATGTCTTGCGGCATCCCTCCTGTGCAGGCTGCAGTGGGATAACCTAGAGAGATCTGGAGGATGGATGGGATGCTGCTACTCATTCTCTCCTTCTCATGCACACCCTCCACCATTCTTTCTCTCTGGTATCTTATGGGTCTGGTGCTCATGGTGGAGGAGATAAGGAGTTAAAGAAAATGGAAACAATCACTTTTGACAAGTAAAACTCTAAGTTGGCTTCATTAATGAAGAAATAGTGTTCTCTTAGAAGGCACGTTGTGAATTCATCAGAATCTCTCCATCCCCACAGCTGTATGCTGGGAGGTAATTCTTCATGGATCTCATATTTCTGCACATAGTATGAGCAGAAGCACTGATTGCCTTAGACTGTACATATTTTTCGTTTTGGATATCATATTTGTAAACCAAACAACCTTGAAAGATATAGTGTCTCCCTCAGAGCAAAAAAGAAAATTATAAAAAACTGGGGTTTCTTAAACTCAAGGACCCGTTCAAGGCTGAGTAAGAATATATCCCTTCTATAATGAAGTGGGTTGCTTTTTGATCCCCTGACATTAAGATTCAGGATAACTGTCATGTTAAAGACTTCAGATGACATAAACACTTCATGCAGTGTGGTCATACTCAGTCTCTCCCAGAACACCCAGAGGTGATCTCTAATCAGCAGGGCACTTCTTGATCCGAAACCTGGAAGAGTTTGCATTTCAAATAAGGTTGGTTATTCAATTATGCCAGCACCATTTAAGTCTACCCTTTCTCTGCTGGATTTCCTTTGTAATTTTGTCAAAAATCAATTGACTATGTATGTTCGAGGGGATATTTTTCAATTTTGTTATCTTTTGTTGCTCTATTAATTTTTACACCAATATCACACTTTATCAATTACTGTCACTATTACTGTATAAGTTGTGAAATTAGATAGTATAAGCAATCCAGTTTTGTTCTCCTTTTTGAAAGCTGTGAAGACTATTTTTGGTCTTTCATTTTCATATGAGTTTTAGGATCAGATTGTTAATGTAAAAAACTTGGTGATATTTTTAATTGGAGTTGTTTTGAAAATCCAAATCAATATTAACAATATTTAATCTTTTGATCCATAGACACACATCTCTCCATATATTTAAATTGTTTTTAATTCCTCTTACCAAAACTTTTGTAAAGGTTTTTCCAAGCATTTTTGCTCTCAACCTTTTCAGTCTATCCATATTAACAACAATTTAGTTTTCCTAAAGCAGTTCTTTATACACCTCAAACATTTATTGACCCTTTATTCCCAACAGAGTAACACTCAAGAACCTCACAGAACATCCTAGTGCTTCCTATCTTCCATTCGCTTCTCCAGATCCATCCTTCACCTTAATTCAACTGCTGTGTGGGTCTGGGGGGCCGATCTATATGAATTATATCAATGGAAACCCTGGTGGGAAATAGGGAATTTATGTCCCCAGGTTCTTCTCTTCTATTAAAAGTTATGCATCTTGTCCAGCATCCCTCTGTCCTTCTGAGGTTTGATAACGCTCACTCTCCACACCACTTTTCAGGCTGAGGGGTGGAAATAGTTTTAGTGTTGCTGGGATACCACCTTATGCTTGTGGTTTTCCTTTACCTTGCACATACCTTTGTAAATATTCTCTGTATCAAACTCGACTTGAATAATCTAATTTGAATGTGCCATCTGTTGCCCGGCTGTTACACTTCCTAAGTTTACCTCATGCCATATACTGCATCCTTTGAAGACAGATGGGTTATTTATTGTTGGCATAGTGGTTCAGGACATCCACCTTGGAATAATAAAGTTGTGGGTTTGAATCCTGATTTTACTACTTATCAGTTCAATGACTTTGCTCAAATTACTTAACCTCTCTCAGCTTCAATATCCTCATTTCTAAAATAGGAATAATAATAGTATCCATTTCAGAGTTTTTGGGAGACCTAAAGAAGTAGTTAGAGTTCTGTCACAGAGCAGATGTTGGGGAATGTGGTTTGGCCATGTATATTTTTGAGCACATATACCTCATGTGTTCATGCTGATGTACTTTTTTTTTCATTTCCCCCTATTATTCTCTACTTTAATCTATCAATTTTAGCCTCAGTTAAAGTCCTGTTTTTTTTTCTATAATTTCTTATATTACAATAGTTATAACACTTACTCCCTTCATGTGTTAATCTGTAAATGTATTCCTTCCCCAATATATTGTTAACAATCTGATGATAGTTATAAGGACTTTTCTTTTCCTTATATTGCCTCTAACTAACTCAGTGTTGGGGACATAGAAGAAGCTCAACAAATATTTCCTTAGTTTTTACAATTTGATAATCATTTAATTTCAATAAAGCTAGGTAAATTTTATAATGCATTAAGTTAAATAGACAAACTGCATAATGAGCATTTCTAGAATAGTTTTTTTTTGTATTATCACATCATATTATTATCATGTCTATTTTACAGTATGACTTATTGAATATTTTATGATTTGGGATAATTATACAAATTATCTATAATAACATCTAAGCACTTCAGTGACTACTGTGTAGATATAATGTATACATGTAATGAGATACTTGAACAAAGGTTAAAAACAAGTAAAAAGTTTTAAGAAGGGAGTGATAATAATATTAATGCCAGTATACTAGTAACCTTTTAAACATATCAGCTTGTAAACTCACCATAATATTATAGAATAGATGATTTACTTCCTCTGATGATAATATAAAAACTTTGATCTCTGCTTGATTTTTAAATTATGCCCATGGACGAATAATATGGACCACTAAAATAAGTTAAACTACAGAAGGGCCCAAGTATAAAAATCAGCGTTAGTTTCTCCTGACCAGTGTAATTCATCTCCCTGCTGATACATTGCCTTTAGTTTTGTCCTACAAAAATAATATAATAGAGATATAGCCTGTAGGTGGCACTTGAATCCACTGATCACTATCCTGGGCTCAATCCTGAATCTTTATATTGCGGTTCTAAGTATAGCAGCATGGCTGTAATTGGTGTTGGCTTCTGAGATGATGAGGCAGTCGATGGTATTTCAGACTTTGGGCTACTGTGAAAAATCCCCATTAAACCTGGCCAGGTTCCTGTTGGAATGCAGAAACTCCCCAAACTTCTGTTTTGTTAGTCGAAATGAAGTACATGTAGAGTGTAAGAGACAGTGAGGATTGCTTGACTGTGTGATGTGTGTGTTCTGAATGTGATAGTACTGACAGTGTCTCATGGAAATTAAATAGTAATTGATTGTAAACAGTGAGCTCATTGATGATTAGAAAGAAATGGGGATGATTTCTTTTGAAACATATATGAGAGTCCTATTTGTTTTTGATGTACTAATAACACATTAAGATAGTTTGGACTTTAAGAAATAGGATATTAATTATGCAAATTATGCAAAATAATATTTTAAAGCAAAAACAAATGTGAAAGTAGGAATTAAAATATGTATTTGAGTAATTATATAGATAGTAGTTTAATGAAAATAGTTTTATTTTGCTCTTTTTATCAACATCTGTTAATACATAGCAAGTGTGTGAGAGATGGTTTGGACCTTGAACCTGCAAGTTCTCAATCAATCTTCTACCACCTTTTCAGGTTCATGTGGGATATAAAAAGGAGGATTTGGACAAAATTATTTATTTGCTTTTTTTTCTGTCACCTTTACTTACATGTGTATACCACAATTCTTCACATGGTTAGAATCTCTGTAATTTGAGATGAGTGGATGCAGGTAGAGTGTCCTTCTCCCTTCTGTTTTCTTACACCCCTAATAGAGAAAAATTGCTACAGGGCTTTGCCTCCAAAACCTGTAAGACTTCCCTGACCTTGGTGAATTAGGCAATTGCACATAAGAATAAAGAGTATTTCTTCCTTCCAGACATAGAAGCAGACTTCTTTAGTACATTTCCCATAGGCTTACATTCTAATCTTGGACTTAGTGGTCTTTGGTATTCAGAAGGCCTGCAGAATGTAGGCCAAAAGGATAGAATGTCTTTTTAGTGTTCCTCCTGAGGTCTAGGGTTGCTTATTTGTAGACCTTTATTAGAGGGGTGATCACACCCAAGTGGGAAAGGAACCTGCCTATTGCACAATACCAACTCCATTAAAATATCAAGAGGCAGAACATTCCAAAGAGAAATAACACCAGAAAGGTAATCTACAAAAGAAACTTCAGATGCCAGCTATATATGAATAGTAACGATGAGAAAAATAATATATTAATTAGAGGAAGGGACATAAAGAGGATCAAGCATCAAGTATAAGCAAAATCTTTTTGCATAGAGGTTTTGTTAAAGGAAAGGTAAATGTGGCTATGTTTATATTTCTGTTGTATGCTCATTTAGTTGAAGTAAAATATGTTCAGTTGCTAAGTTCTGAAAAGGATGTGCTATTCAGCAGGATTTAGAGAAATGGAAGATAAAAAGAAGTCTATAGGCAGTGTTGATATTGTTACTACTATATGAGTACTGGTAAAAATGTGATAACACATCTTAAAATAATTAAATGGGCTGATTTGAAATGTGTAAACTATTTGATTGTCAATTGATTTTTTTTCCAGTGAGATATTCAGAAACATTAGCTCTTCCCAAGCCCTTCCTTTGAGACATCTCTGCCACCAATCTATAATCCAAAACAGACCAAGTTTTTGCTTAGTTTTAAACAATATTAAATTTCATTTCTTTTCTGATAATGGGCATTAAGTCAGCAAATGTAGTGATCTTATAGCATATTCTTACATTCATGTCAGTAAGAGACTATGATATTAAAATATCCTATATAATAAAGAGGTAATATAAAAATTGACCATCACTTCAACACACAAGATGGCTGCCCCCATGTGGTCAAAGATGGAGACAAAAGGGCCACCACAAGATGGCTGGCAGGGGATGGCAGACGTGGATGATCAGGCCATCAGGGGAGAGTAGTTAGGGGTGACCAGGCAAGCAGAGCAGGGCAATTGGTGTGACCAGGCCAGCAGGGAGGGCAGTTAATGGCAATAAGGCCGGCAGGAGAGCAGTTAGGTGTTGATCAGGCTGGCAGAGGAGTGGTTAGGGGATGATCAGGCTGGCAGACAGAAGTGGTTAGGGGTAATCAGGCATGCAGGCAGAGAAGCGCTTAGAAGCCAGCAGTCCCGGATTGTGAGAGGCATGTCCAACTATCTTCAGGAGGTCCCAGATTGGAGAGAGTGCAGGCTGGGCTGAGGGCCACCTCCAACCCCCCCCTCCCCATGCACGAATTTCATTCACCAGGCCTCTAGTATATTATAATATTCCACTTATATGATGTTCAACAACAGGCAAAACTAATCCATAGGTAAATATATCAGAGACAAGGGCAATGCAGGAAGGAAGCCTGGTGAAAGGGGGCATGATGGAATTTTCTCATGTGATGAACATGTTCTGAATATCAACATGAATCATGTTACAAGGACATATACAGTTCTCAAAACTCATCAAAATGAACATAAAATTTGACCATTTTATTCTATGTAATTAGATATCAATAAAAGTATAAGTGTTAAAATAATACTTTTAGGTCAGTTTATTACCTTAAGTTCTTTTATTAGAAAAGAAGAAAGGTTGGACATTAAACAGTGAATTTAAGAAATTAGAAAATTCATAAAATAAGAAGTTAAAAAATAGTAGAAGAAACTCACATCCAGTACATTGTAAATATAGAAGCTAAAATGAGTGAACAGAAAACAAAAATATAATAGAAAAGATTGAAGAAATCCACAGTTGGTAATTTGAAAAGCCTAAGAGATATGGCAAATAATTGCCAAAATTTATTAAGCAAAATGAAGACTCAAATAATAATGCCAGGAATGAAAAGGAGGACATAATGTTGAACTTAGATAGCCAGCTATTTCTCCAACAATGTGGGTTTATTCAGGAACAACAAAAGAATTTAATAGGGAACATGAGGTCTAATGGCAAACTTGCACAAGTCCAGAGAACAAAGGAGAGGAATATTTTTTTATAGAGGAGGGATTTCAAACAGAATGTTTTACATAGAGTCCATTAGAGGAAACTGGTTGTTCAAAGTATAGTGGCTTTTCATTGGCTGAGTTATAATAGTCTTTCATTGGCTGAGTGTTTGGTGGGGATTAGGAGATCTTTCTTCTTGCTGCTGGAGTAGTAGAGTAGAAAAGCATCTTCCTGTTGGAGATGAGAAGCATGGCTCTTACTGTTTGGGATAATTGATGATGAGTGATAGAATGCAAGAGTTTCACCTATAGATCCTTCCAATTCTAATTTACATGAGGTGTTTTTTTATTAATCTTCTCAGTATGGATGCAATAAAGATTGAAGAAATGGAAAAAACAATGTTATAAAAACCTTATAATTTAAATAAAGTGGAAACATTTTAGAAAAATATAATTTTTTAAATTCACCAAATTTGACTCAAAAAATAAAACTTGGAGTCCTGTAACAACCAACAAGGTAAAATAAATAATTTATAACATTTTTTTCACAGAAAAACATCAGGTTCAAAAAATTTTATAAGCCAATCCCATGAAATATTCATGAAACAATTCATTCTAATCTTATATAAACTCTTCTAAAGAAGAACAAAAGAGGCAACACTCTCCCTCTCTTTTTATAAGGCAAATATAACCTTGACACACAATAGCCAAAAGATACAGCAGGAAAGAAAATTACAGATTAACCTCATGCATGACTAAAGATGCAAAAGTCCTAGATAACTTATTAGCAAATGTATTCAACATTATGTAAACAAGATAATTCATAATGATCAACTTGGGGTTATTTCAGTACAAGGATGGCTTAGCTTTAGAAAATTTATTTCTATTTCATAAACAGATTTAAGGAGGAAACACTTTTTCTAATAAGTGGGGGGGGAAAAAGCCTGCAATAAAATTTATAATACACTATACACGGGTGGGGGACATCTGTCCAATGGGTCAATAAGGCCCACAAAATCATTTGGTCCGGCCCTGCCAAGGCATTTAGAGGTGTTTTAATTAAATGTTTGACCAAACACAGCAGGCTAATTTTTAAGTTGATAATTTTTTGTGGCCTTCAAATGATGTTACAAATATCCAAATGGTCATTGGCAGAAAAAGATTTCCACCCTTGCTCTATACTAGTAGCTCTTAGGAAGTTAGGAATAGAGGAAACTTACAAGAAAATTTGATTTAAAAAAATTAAAGAAAAGATTATATATAATAATTTCATATTAACCATTTCTTTTAAAATTAAGATTAAGGCAAAGACTCTATCACTTCTACTCAATAGTATACTGGAAATCCTAAATAAAAAAGGAGGTCAAGAGAAAAAAATACAGCATCTAAGTATTAGAAGAGGAAAACATAAATAGTATCATGTTTATCTACATGAAATAACAAAATTGTGGTTAGAAAATTAGAGGGATAGAAGAGTTCTTAGAAAAATTTCCAGGTGCAACTCAAAGTAAAATGTTAGTTGTATATACGGGAAGAAATAGAAATTTAATTAACAATTATTTACCATTTAAACTAGGATTAAAAACAAAGTAAGATACCTATTAACAAATCTAACAAAAGGTATAGAGAAATTTATGTAGAAAGATGTAGAATGTCCTTTAAATATAGAAATACAAAAATAAGTGTAGAGATATATAATGTTTATGGAGGGAAAATTATTATTTATCCCCAAATTGATCTATAGATTCGATACAACATGAACCAAAATCATGAAAAGTTTTATAGAATTTGAAAATCTCATTCTAAAATAATTAACTAAGATTGGCTAAAATAGTGTTAACAAAAAATATTTAGGCTGTAATAAGGAATAAAAAGTGTTCATTTGAGCAAAGGAGTGATTGCAATCCGTAGCACAGATTCAGGTAGTAACCTAAATTGTGCTCTGAATAGAACAAAGAAAGACAGGGCTTATAAAGGCCTGGACTGCTTGTTCTATCATCAATCTGGTCTCTATGTAAATGAAGGATTCTGGCTACATTAATAAGAATTGGTTGATCCCATTATGCAAACAAAGGATGTTGGCTGGAAAAAAGAGGTTGGCTCCTTTCAAAGTAAGAAAATGATGATGGTCAGGTTATCATGATGATGAGGAGATTAAAATTTAGGCACAGCTGAAAAAGTTCAAAAGTTCATGGAAAAACATGCTGGGTGGAACATGCGTGTAAGACAAACCTTTTCTTGCCTTACAGCTCCATTTTAGTTTCCTCAACATAAATTGAAAGATGAAACAGAAAGACCAGAGAGACCAGGGTACCAGGACACAAACTTTATTGAGGAGACCCTTCCCAAGGGAGAAAGAGCTCACGTGCAGGGTGAAGGCAGAGAAACCAGGGGAGGGGGGGAGGGACCCAGCCAGACTGCCTCCAGGACTGCCTGGGAGAACAGTCTGGGAGAAAAGGAGCCACATGGTGCACGGAGACACCCTTTAAGGGCACAAACAGGCAGGGGTCAGGCCCAGGATGGAACAGGAAGGGTGGGACACAGGGCACTCTGGTATGCGCTTAATTGGTGGCTCAATGTCTCTGTGGCAGATGTCAATTACATCATAACTCCGCCCACCAGTTGGGGGGAGGGAGTATCTGTCATAAATGACTCCACCTTGGCTATCTTTTTTCATAATAGTGACATAGATGAAGAATAAAACAGGAGCCTTTCTCTACCATAAACCAAGACTTATTCAATTCTACAATCAATTAGTAGGATTATATTCACTCATACAAAGACAAATTAGACAGTAAATCAGAATAAAGAGTCCAGAACCAGCTCCTGTGTATATGAAAATTTGATTCATGGCAGAGATGGCTTGCTGGTGAGTGCGTAAAGGATGGATTGCTTAATAAATGGTGCTGGATTGATTATCTGTATGAAAAATATAATGTTGAATTTTTATGTTATATAATTTAGAGGAGTCAGATTCAGGAAGAAAACTGCTTGAATAAGAAAAAATAAGTTGAAATATTTATAGAAGAATGTATAAGAGAGCATATTTATGACCTCAGGATTTAGAAGGAAAAATTTTAAAGAGAATAAAACAAAAACAAAGCAAAACAGCACAAACCATATAAAATTTATTTACTTTAAATTCATTTACTTTAAAATCCATTGACAAATTAATTTACTTTAAAATTAAAATCTTTATTATAAGAAAAATTTGAAAAGGGCAGGAGGGAGAGCCCAAACAGAGATAAGATATTTCTGACACATAAAACTAGCAAAATAACATTTTCTAGAATACACATTTGATGTGATAATTAGCAATCATTATGAAAGTAACACAAATTATAGAAAAGCAAATATCATAAGAGGAAATGGGAAAAATTATTAAAATACATTTCAAAGAAGATGAATTACTTTATGACAAAATAAACAAATACAAGTTTGTTCAACCTCATGTGAAAATGATAACCACAATGAAATAATAGTTTAAATCTACCAGATTGGTGAAAATTAAAATGCCTATTAATAGCAAATATTGACAAAGATGTAGAAAAATGGAAAGTTTTGATACCAGAGAGCTGCCTGAGTTGGAGGGGGCTCTCCCTCCTCTGCTGTTGTCACGCTGGCCAGAAAGAACTCAGATGAGTGACAGAAAGTAGTGTTGAAGCAAAGCAAGCAAATTTATTAAGAATACACTTGGCATAAAGCTAATGAAAGCAACTCGGGTGGGCTGAGCACCCTGCCTGGTGAGGGCTTAAGAGTTTTATACTTTTCCTCCTATAGGTTTCAAGGTTTCTATGCTGTATAAACTAGATTTAAAGGTCCCCCTTTTACATTATGGTGGATTTTTCCAGATTATATGGGAACATCTAGTGTTTTTATCTTGGCAAATCCCAAGACTGCTGACTTCTGTGTTCACTGGATGATATAAACTCTTCCTTTTTCCCCCTTCCCTTACTCCTGTTCTAGCAGTTATCTCTCCTGCATAGCATTCTCCTCTCAAGTGATACCATTCAAATGCTTTGGGGTGTTTGTTATTTGTCCCCCAGACTTCATCTGTCCTTAGGTTTAGCTGGCACAAATGGCATTAATTGTGTCTTTGTTCTCTATTTTCCCAGGCCAGGGTGATTTAAGCTATATATTCTATGGTTGGAGAGGTATAAACCACTTGTTCTCAAGTGCCCTTAGTTGGGGAAGTTAAGATTTTATAATTCACAATCTGGCTTCAAGCTGCCCAAACTGCTTGATCTTGTTTAATTTTCCTACCTCAGTTTCCACATTCCACTTGTCCAGGAATTCTTCTAACTTCTTACTATACTGCCACACTTTATATACAGTGCTGGTGGGAATATAAATCATTTCAACTACTTTGGGACAATATTTGGCATTATTCAATAGAATTGAAGAAACACATATTCTAACTTTAGAAATTTTATGTTTAGGTATATATCTTTGAAATATTATTGAGAAAGTCAATCAGAAGCAAGTTCAAAGTGGCATTGCTTATTATTGCAAGAAACTGAAAATAATCTAACTGTTGTCAATACCAGAATGGAAATATATAAAAGAATGCATATCGAATTATTTCCTTATACAAAGTGTAAAACTACTATGTTATTTAGAGAGTAAACTTTATGTAGTAAACTATAAATATTAGTAAGGGAATGATAAATACATAAGTCAGGTTGGTACCTTAAGTGGCAAAATAAAAGGGTTTGGGCCTGAGTATAGGTATGTAGGAGGCTTTAAAGATACTTGTAGTGTTTTATCACTAAGTTGGAATGTATAATGTATAATGTTCATTTTATTGTTACATTTAAATATATACTTATAAACCTTTCTTGTGTGTATTTAGTAAAACATTTTTATAAACAAAAATAAGAGTAAGGATTTGTTTTTCTTTTCAAGACTGATAGAGTTGGAGAATCACTGAATATAGATTTCCAGAGTTAAAAGAAGCATTACTTGAAATTTAGTTATTGGAAATTTAAAAAATTAGACATTCACTAAAAGCTACAAAAGGGGCAAAATGTTTTTAATGTTTTGAAAGTGGTGAAAATGGTATATGTGATTGAATGCTTTATATCAGATAGCTCTGTTTTTTCAGCTTTGGTTCCAAGTGGACAATGAGAATGGCTGCAGTCATAACTAAACAAAAGAATTATTTGTTGGTTTATGCTTTCTGCTATTTGAAATGTCACAGCAGAGCTATAATCTTCTGTGCTTAAACCAAACCCAGATGGTTACTCAGGGCTCTCCAGTCAGCAATCAGCACCCTGTTTTCCAATTGCCCACTGCTCAAATGCCTCCCATTTTAATGATGGCTCTAGGGCAGTCATTTTTCGTAGGGAAAGCTGTGTCTTGGAGTCCTGAAAGTGTGGCTCTGGCCAGATTGGGAATCTTTATAATCTCCCCAGCAGGAAGCTGCCTAAGGAAAGTACAGTGTTTGAAAGAGTTGCTTCTATATCTAAAGATTCAATACAATCTCCACCCCTAAATTGTTTTTATAAAATATTTATAAAATTATTTGAATTTTGCCTTTAAAATTGATATATCTTTATTATTGAGGGTATTACTTATGTCTCCCATTTTCCCCATTGCTTCCCTCCATCAAGTTCCCACTCCATAAGAATTATGTGCCTTGCAAACACAACGGAATGTAAATCAGCCATAAAATAGAGTGAAATCCTGCCATTTGCAATAACATGGATGGATCTAGAGGATGTTATGCTGGGTGAAATAATTCAGACCAAGATTTCACTTGTATCATCAAACCAAACCAAACAAACAAACAAACAAACAAACAAAAAACCCCAAACCAAACAAAAACAGACTGATAGAAACAAAGACCTAATTGATAGTTGCCAGAGAGGATGAGGTAGAGGGGTAGATGAAAAAGAGAAGATAGTCACTAATATGAGATAACTTTATAGGGACACAAATGGTTACTGGACTTCATGTGGGGACTGCATCTTAAGATACATAAATATCGAATCCATGCTATATGTACACCTAAAACTAATATGATATCATATGCCAACTAAACTTTAATAAAATATTCAATTAAAACGGTGAAGAGATTAGTCAAAGAACACATATTGGTAGCCCATGGAGACACACAACAGGGTGGTGAAGGCCAGGGTGGGGATAGGGGTGGGAGCTGGGGCTGGGTGGAAGTGGGCAAAGAGGGAGAAAATGAGGGTCATCTGTTATAGTGTCAACAATAAAAAATTAAAAATTCAGAAAAGGAAGAGTTATCTCAGCAACAGGGTATACTCAGTGCTGTTCCAGGGCTAGTGAATAAAAGACCCTTTGAATGGCTTTTCCATAGTAACACAATCAGTCTCCTATTATATGGCTAAAGAGAAACCACAATCAGGAGCAGATAAAAGCAAACAGGGCTTATACTCTTCTCTGTGTTAGAGCTAATGTCTCTTAAAATTATCAATTTGTTTGGCCATTTGCAAATAGTTTCTCTAATTCAATTGCTTCTTTGGCTCTCTGCAGTGGTGATTGCTGTAATAGATAACTCCACTCCAAAGAGCCTGAACTAACTTCACTTGAGATCAATACTGGCAAAATTAAAATTGAATTTATCTGGTGAAGTTTAAATTGAATTAATTTAATGGATGTCTATGAGGAAACTCATGTTTCCTGCACAGTATTTCATACATATTAAGTATATTTTTATTTCAAGTTTCCAACATTCTGATGTTCTTTATAACATTCATTTATAACATAAGACAGTTTGTATAAGATTATTTGTTTTCTATTAATTTAAAATACATAGAAATGAATATGAAATACAGTCAGAAAAAAGAAAGACATAAAGAATCAAGAAGCTTCCCATTAACTCTTAGAACACATTTTTATCCCCCAAGGATTAAAGCTTTTCAAATCTTCTTAGGAGGTTCTAAATCCTTTGGAGGAAAAGTTGTATAATCATGGATTACTGCTTCCTTCCTGATTTATGTGATTGTGAATAAGCTATTTAAGCTATCCTCTCTTTTACTATGCTGTCCTCTTGAAAAAGGTCTAGCATTTATTGATTTAGATGTTTGACAGTAGAATGAGGTGATGAATAATTTTATAGCCTGTGCCCTCTCACAATCTGGGACCCCTAGGGGGATATTGGAGAGCCAGTTTTGGCCCAACCCTCACAGGCCAGGCCAAGGGACCCCACAAGTGCACGAATCCATGTACTGAGCCTCTAGTATGCATATAAGATCGTTGGTTAATCTCTTCCCATCCTCCCCTATCCCACTTTCCTCTGATATTCATCAGTCTGTTCCATGTTTCCATGCCTGTGCATTGTCTGTCCCCTAGTTGTCAGTGCACGTCATAGCTACTGGCTCAACAGTCAAATGGTCACTTAGGCTTTTATAAATCCTACTAGGGGCCTGGCACATGAAATTCGTGCATGGGAGTGGGGGGATGAGAAGTGTCCTTCAGCCTTTCTAATCTGGGACCCCTTGAGGGATGTCTAACTGCCTGTTTAGGCCTGATCTAGGTAGGATCAGGCAGTCGGACATCCCTCTCACAATCTAAGACTGCTGGCTCCCGACTGCTCACCTGCCTGCTTTCCTGATTGTCCCTAACCACTTCTACCTGCCAGCCTGATCACCCCCTAACCACTCCCTTGCCAGCATGATTGATGCCTAATTGCTCCCCTATTAGCCTGTTTGCTCCTAATTGCCCTCTCCTACAGGCCTGGTCACCCCTAACTGCCTTCCCCAGCAGGCCTGGTCCCCCCCAAGTACCCTTCCCATGCAGGCCCAGTCACTTCCAACTTCCCTCCTCTACTTCCCTACCCTGTAGGCTTGATTATCTCCAACTCTCCTCTCTTGCAGGCCTGGTCCCTCCCAACTTCCCTCCCCTGCTGGCCTTCTTGTGTCCACATGGGGGCAGGATCTTTGACCACAGTGGGCATTCATCTTGTGTGTTGGAGTGATGGTCAATTCTGCATATTTTTATTAGATAGGATAGAGGCCTGGTACACAGGTGGGAGTCTGCTGGTTTGCCCTAAAGGGTGTCCAGGATCAGGGTGGGGGTTCCCTTGGTGTGTGGGGTGGCCTAAGTGAGGGTCCTGTGGTGGCTTGCAGGCCAGCCACAGCAGCCGGTGACCCAAGCTGAGGCCCTGGTATCTGAGATTTATGTATCTTTTACAATTGAAACTTTGTAGCCTGGAGCAGAGCCAAGTATTCTGCTCGCTCAGTGGCACAGCTATTTCTTTTGTTTTTTATTTATCTTCTATAATTGAAACTTTGTAGCCTTAAGCAAAGGCCTGGGCTGGCCAGGGCAGGTGGAAAGCTTGGCTTCCTCCATCTCTGGGTGCAACTCAAGCCTCCTGCTCTCTCCAGCTCTGTGGCTGCTGTCATTTTTATTTATCTTCTATCATTGAAACTTTGTAGCATTTAATGAGCTGGTAAGGGCAGGTGGAAAGCTTGGCTTCCTCTATTTCTGGGGAAACCCAAATCTCCCTCCTGCTCTCAGTGGCTGCACCCATCTTGGTTGGCTTTATTTGCATATTTGCTCCTGATTGGTGGTGGGCATGGCCAGTGGGCTTAGCTTGTGGGTGTAGGGGAAGTATGGTCAATTTGCATGTTACTCAATGTTGTTTTTATATCATGAGTTTGTTATTGTGGTTATATCATTTTGTTATTATTTATTAATTAATGAAATTATGTATTATTTTCATATAAGTTGTATTTATTACCTTTTATCTCTTACACTTTTATTATAGAGAAAGGGCAAATAGCACTATTAAAATTTTCCTCTAATTAATACCCTTTTAATGTGCATGAATTTCATGCACTGGGCCACTAGTTTTATTATAATAACTGACAAAGCAGGGTATAATGTTTCAGAGTGTACAACTTTGAAACATATACATACACATTAAAAAGGAGGAAGAAAAAATAATAGTGGTTACCTCTGGAAGCCAGGATCATGGTTTTTTATTTGTTTGTTTGTTTTTACACTTTTATGAACGTTATAATTTTTCTACTAACAACACTATTTTCTTTTACAGTAATAGAAGCTTTATTTGTAATATGTGGATTTTTTCAATTCAGCAACATCATCTAATTATTTCTCTCTTCAAAATGAGAGTTATTTTATATCTTCATTAGATGTGGTAGTGGCAGCATTTCAGATCTTGAAAGAAGCATGGTTTTAGATCATTTTTCTTTTTTTCATTTGCAAAGACAAGGATACTGTGATTCCTCAGTTAGTTTTTTTTTTCTTTTATCCTTCTATGCATCTGAAGCTTATGTAAATTGTTCCCCTTCCTAGAGTTGGTTGTTAATATGTGACTATTCTTTGGTGCCTGAGCTGGCCTGAAGCTTGGCTAAAAGAAGCAACCACATTCTCAAAGCTGCTTCAGAATAAGCATGTTGGTTGTGTGGTTATCCAGCAAACCCACAATCCTGCTTTGGGGCATCTGCTCTGTTGCCCTTCTTTTTGCAATTACACCTTTCGATCTCATTGATGCGACTCCCAGGGTGGTCTCTTCTCTCAACCCTTTTGATACGGAATTTTTGGACTGGAACTGGATTCTTTGTCCACAGGAGTCATAAAATGAATCTGCAGACAGAGGGTAGTATAGTGAAGGTGGAGATTTATTCAAGAGCAAGTACAGACTCCCACTTGGGGAGAGGGAAAGAGTCCCACAGAGCTGACTCCCATGTGTGGAGTGGAAAAGGGTCCCACTGACTTCCTGTCTCCCTGTCCTGCAGTTCCTATGTCCTGACATCCTCTCTAATTGGTCAATATTCCCTTGGTTACCATAGTAACTCCTGAGGTCCTCCTCCTTCATTGTCCTCCTATTCCTTCTGTGCTTTCTCCCTTTTTCTTTATTTTGTAAATATAGACCTTTTTTGGCTACTTCCAGTTCCCTTGTCTTATGGATATATATCTGTTGCTGCTTCCTTGTCTTTTGTAAATGCAACTGTACCAGTCTTCCTCCTGTTGTGATGTACCTTCTCCCAATTTGCAGCCCTATGTTTTTTTCCTTGGACCCCAATTCTAAAAATCCCCCAAACCTACCTATATTCCCCTAAAATTCCTATTTCACTTTGCCTACAGGCAGCAAGGACAACAGGATTCTCCTTCTTCCCCAGTCACATCAGCAAAATTGATCTAATGTGAGGGAAAGTCTTATTTTGTTTAACCTTTTGATGATTGAAGACTTCTCTGTGTAAGCAACTGGATAATATCTCACCAATGGAGAGGAAATTAAGAAGTAAAACTATGAGAACCCCACCCTTTGGAATGCATCTTGATGGTCCTTGCCACATTAAATCCACATTATGTCTATTAGTCTCCCTACAGAGATGCCAGCCTCCTAGTTTTAATTCTTTCCCTCTTTGATGATGCAAACACCATCTGACCAGTGTGCAGGCTTAATAGCCAAGTTCAGTAGCGTCTTCCCTTGTATCCTCTGGTGCTGTGTTTTGGCTGCAGGTAGATCTTCTCTAGTGTGGGCTAGCAAGACTGACTGCTTCAGTTCCTATGCTGGGTGAAAGCCCCAAAAGTTTAAGTTCAGGATGGAGTCCAAAGAATTGACACATTTAGCCTTATGCACATTCATAATAACTGTCATAGGAGAAACTTGCACACACAGGCAAAGCAGCTGCTATCAGTGGTAGCTGGCCTGGAAGAACTCACACCCCTCCAGGACAGGATCTCTTTTTGTAGGAGGCTGGTAGTAGTAAAACCATATGGTGGGTAGTCACATAGACCACCAGAAAGGACACCTCCTAAGTAAATAGATAACATCAGGCAGTTATCACACTCTGGCCACTCATTAACCTCTTTCCTGGGGGCATGGCATTTATCTTTGCGTAGCATTCTGGTTTTCTGGGTAGTCAGCCAAGCTTGAGGCTACAGAGAATTAAACAGTCACAGAGAATTAAACACAGAGTCCAACATTTCCCAGATGCCTTTTTGGAGTCATACCGAACCCAAAGTGAGTTCCCTTAAATCCTGTAAAGAGCTATGTTTAAGGGTAGGACATGGGGAGGGGAAGAGATGGGGCAGAGGAGAAACAGTACCCATCCATTGCAAATTAGGTAATTATTATGAAGTTCTTGCTTTACAATGTTGTTACAGGAAAATAGGGCAGAGACAATCTGTACAGCTGAGTCAGGCATTCAGAAAAGCTATTTCCTCAATTACACAGGGCATTCTTAGCTCTTCCCTGACCCCACAATGTGTGCTCTGGGAGGTTAGGAGAAACAAGAGCCTGAGTGAGGGCAGCTCACCTCACAGGACTCTTGGAGAGAGACAACAAAGATTTCATAACTTGAGTCATTTGTGGTGCTCTCTCTATAAAAACATATACTCATTTATGTATTTAATATAAAAGATATCTTTTTATCACACAATACTGTGACAATAGAAAACTTATATAATGAGGCTATACTTTATATTCTATGAATTAGCTGTGTAGATAGATACTCCTATACATGAATAACATAAAGCCATAGTAGTATCCCAAAGTTGGCAAATATGCAAAATGAAAGTAAAAACATGTTAATGTATCTTTTTAGTATTGGAAAATTGATGATAAGAATTGATCATGGGTAGAGACTTGCATGTGTGAAACATATTAAAACAAGTGCTGAGGAAATGGGAATGTAATGCTTTATTCAGAAGGACTATAGAGTATAACTGTTGAATGGTATATGTACTGTTAAACATTTACATTCTAATAGAGCTAGTTGTTAATAATAGGAAAGAAGCAAAGGGAAGGCCAGGCATTATAGCATGTTTCCTGCAAAACATTGAGAGAAGGGGACTGGACAAAGGAAAGATAGACACATGTCCAGTAAAATTGGAATGACATTGGGAAGATTCTTGCCTGTTAATTACACCCGAGGTCAGAGATGTTTGGCCAAAATGGGTATGACCATTACAGGGGAAAAATATTTGGAGTACATAACCCCCTAAACAAAGAAGTTCGCTTTTTTGGTTCTCTGGGAACTTGTGTGCTTCTGGGCTTGTGGCCCAGACGCTTTTGTTTCAGTTTTCCTAAATTCACTACATGACCCACAGCCATGTGGACCTCCTCCCACACACTGGACTAACGGACTGTAACAAGTCTGATGCTGAACTGGACCCAACTCCAACATGAAAATAAAACTCTGGACACTGATTTTGATTCTAGCTTTACTGAAACCCCAGCTACACTTCTTCTATAACTGGAGGAAGGGAAATGGGGCTTTGGAAACCCAGGGATGTACTTCCACGGAAATAGAGCTTTCTACCATATCTCATCCTCTGTGTGGTCTCTGGAAATGCTTATTCCAGTGGTATCTTAACAACCCCACTTTTACTGATAACTGATTGCTACAGAGCATCAACTACTTCAAACTGGATATATGAAAAGAATGGCATCATCCAAGCCTGGATATAGCTGGGATAGTTTCATCTATACTAATTCCATGATCAGCATTATGAGTATTATTGGCATCGTATTAAGTTCCCATGTGACTTGCTGTGGTATTCAGTAACTGAGAAAAGGGGTGCTGGTAGCAGAGATTTGGTCTTTGCTGTTGGTGATGGAACTGTATGACTGATCTCCTTTATCATACAGATGAACGAGAATGCCTAAAAAGACAGATATAGGCCAAGCAGACTGCACTTACCTAATTGCTGTCCTATGGTGGCTTCATGATTATGCATTCAAACTCTGTTGAATCACAAGAGGCCTGAAATAAACTTTTTTCCCAGAAAAATAACTGTTTCATGTTTAATATCGCTATGTCTAATAAGGCCTTTTAATCTAATGTTGATTATCAGCGATCCAGGGAATGACTCATGCATACACTCTCTGTGTTTTCTTTATTGCAGTTCTTGTTCTTTCTATCTACACTAATAAAAGAGAAATATATAAATTGACTATACCTCCGTGACACTCATCAGCAAATCAGGAAGGAATATGCAAATTAGCAGGACAAAGATGGTGGTGGCCCCGTCCCCCAGCTACTCCAGGTGTGGAGCAGCAAGGCAGGGCAGAATGCCTGCTATGAGGAGGAGGGTGGGGTGCAGAGGAGTGGCACCCCAGCCAAAGTGAAGCAAAAATTCTGGCTGGAGAAAAGCAAATATTGCAGACTCCAATTGGAGTTAGTGAGAAGCCTGCAGACTCTAGCTGGAATCAGTGAAGACTCTGGCTGGAGTGAAGGTGGAAGGCAGTGGCCAGAACAAAAGCCAGTGTCCTGGATGCTGGATGAAAACCGGTGCTGGTAGCCAGGTGATGGAAGGCCTATTGCAAGAATCTTCATGCAACAGGTCTCTAGTATTATAGAAAGCTCAATTTACCTTAAAGCAATTGTAAACAGTTTATGAATAATTATCCACTCAATAATAATAATTTTTCTTCATATTTTACATTGATATTTAGTATAGAGCATGAAGATAGTTTTTTTTCCCAGGAAGTTTAGAGTTATTATATTTAATTTTGATCTCTATTTAATTATGGAAAGATCCATGAGGGTGCAACATTCTGGAAGAGTTGGGGGAAGAGGAACTTAGAGAAGTCACTGAGGACAATAGCAGAAGCTAGAATAAAAATTGATGGTTTCAATGTTTCACCATTTATCCTATATGAACTAAATTGGGAATGTAATTTAAAACACTCTCCTATCACTTTACTCCACAAAAACTGTAGCTAAGTGAGGAAATATAGAGCACTGTATCACATTAAATGGCTTTAAGACTATATTTGCTTGTCACTTCACAAAGATAACCAATACAACATAAAAGTTGTCCCTCCAGGATGTCACATAGTTAACACTGTGAATCTTTCTTTCAGACACTTTGATGGAGATCAGAACTTCTGAGTCATTTGGCATTTGTTTGTCCTACATTTCTTTTAAGGCAAGCACATTTTTCATGACATTCCCAATGTAAGTCTTGAAATTACTTGTTTTGTAAATTGTCACTGGTAATTCATACTGCATAGGTACAGAGTAGAAACAAAATCTAGTTGAACATTCAGGGTCACTGTCAGCTATTTGGCATTACTTAATAGTAATGTGTATTCTAAATTCTGGTTGAGTTCTGCTTCACTGTTTTGAATAGATGATCTGGGGCAGAAATAGGGTTGAGCAAAGTGAAAGAAAATGTAATGAAAACTCATCTATGTGACAGATGGTTTATAATCACTCTCTCATTTTATATTAATAGTTTAATGCTAGGTAGTCTCATGCCCATGCTATATGAAAAGGACTTAACTCATATTAAATAACTTTTCCAGTGTCATAGAATTACAAAGCATAATTCCAGAATCATACATATGCAATTTTTAGTTTTTCACATGTTGAAGTCTGCTGTTTATCCATCTTTCTCTGCTTTCTTTTCCTCCTCTTCTTTTCTTTTCTTTTACTATGTACCTATAAAACCAATCAAAATCAGCTAATAGTTTCTGATAACCGTAAGATTCAGTGGAGAGAAGAAATATATACCTGAGACCTCTTTAAGTTCTAATTGAAATAATTTATTGACATGTTTGATGGTTGGATTTGCATTAGGCTACTTTGTTTATGCTTCACTAAGCTATTATTTTTGTTTTTATTACCATACAGCAGCTAAGTTGAAATGTAATTAGCAATTCTAGTCACTAAGTATCTAATCAGTAGTAATTATTGGTTGGGTTTTCATGCTTCATAGGATCTAACGTTCTATTCAGTGCTCTAGCATTCAAACTTTATGTGATTTTGTTTATATTAATAAAATTATAGTGTTTGGGGAAAGTATGTACTTTGACTTTAGCAATCATGAGTTCAAATTATTATTGGTGACACCATAGGCTGGTTACCTATTTTTTCTGAGCCTTAGTTACTCTAGCTGTAAAATTGGGGCATATTAGTAACACCAGTTAAATAATTTTTAAAAGGGTAAAATTATGACACTTATACTAATATAAAATGAACATGTGCCAGAAGTTTTATTTACTCATTAATTATTGTAGAAACCAGGTTATTACAACAGTTTTAAGGGAGAATTTAAATTACCACATGGATATAGGTAATTAGGAATGTTTTAATAAATTTACAAATAGGTAGGATTCTTGGCTTTTCCCATACATAAGTCAAGCGTCCCTCTACTGAAGGAATTCATTTTCATGTCTGTAGTTAAAAATTATTTCCATTTAAATCAAATAGCTACAATTCACAGAGTTTTAAAAAGCTCAAAGTCAATGAAAGGCACAGATCTATTAGAATTAGAAGAGTATGCCTTAGAAAGTACTAAGTTTTCTGTTGAAGACTTCTACTAATCATTTTTGGTTCACATATATTTATGAATGATATATATTAGCAATTATTAATGCAAGAAATAAAATTTCATATTAATTAATTCAAACTACTTGTATGTGAAAGAAAACATTGTTTGTGACACTTGTTAAAGAATGCTAATGTAGACCTGGCCAGTGTGGCCCAGTTGGTTGGAGCAATGTCCAGTACACCAATAAGTTGCAGCTTCAATCCTAACTCAGGGCCCATATGGGATTGATGTTTCTTTCTTTCTCCTTCCCCCTCTCTCTAAAATAAACCAAAACTAAAACAAAACTTTATTCAGAGACTACGTAGTATAGTGGGTTTTATTGTAGGGGAGAAAAATTTGGCTCACCTCTGAATACAAGGACAAGTAGAGGTTTATAGTTGAAAAGCAAGGTAGGAGTCAATGACTGGGAAACTATTAAGAGGAAACCTCGGGGACCAGGGGATATTCTGGCTAAACTGACTGAAAGTTGCAGGTGGAGGATAAAGAATTTCATTACATATCAAGGGTAGAATATTTTTGCTAAAATAACCAAAGAGGATTCTAAAAAACAAACAAACAAACAAACAAACAAACAAACAAACAAAAACTAGACTACATAGGCAAATGACAGAACTCAAGGGCAAATCCTTGTCCAAAAGAAAACTGTGAGGAGGTTGACTAAAGTTTGATTATGGAAAGAAGCTTTGACAAATATTAAGATTCAGGTTGATTAAATTAGTCTGTTTGCATGTAAAATGTTTGGATGAAAGTGAGTCTTGGAATTATTGGGGAGGAAATCTTTTTTCCCTCTATCCTTCTAGGTTCTTCTAGTCAGTTTAAGAATTAAACTGACATAAAATTAATAGGAGAAACCCAAGTTTAAATTCACACATATGGACGTTTCACAGATATGAGACTTAAAGAAATTATCAAAGCAGGCAGTTTTTATACTTTTTAGACAAAGAAACTGCACATTTGTGAGGAACTGACAAGACAAAGAAGGCTTGGGTAGTTAGTTGGTAAAGAAGTAGGCTCCTCAGCCTCGGATTCCCTGTCTCTGGTGATGAGGATGCCTCTCTATCGCCTGCTTGAGAGAGGGCATCTTCCACATGAGAGATTTACTCCCTTTTTGAGGGGACAGAGACAGGGAGGCCAGAGTGTTCTTATTGCATCAGCTCTTTCTCATGTAACTTTAATTGAAAATAATTGATATGCTACTTTGGCATATTTTTGGTCAGCCTGCCCTGAGACTCAATAGAATATGAGTCACCTTCTAAAGGAGAGCTCAGTAAATGACCAAAAGTAAAGTGAGCCATTGCTCTGTTTGCTAACCAAATGCTTAAAATGTTAAAAGTCTTGTTAGATTTTGACACCTCTGTCTTTTGCATGAACAAATTGACAGCTTAGATTTATCAGGCTTATGGCATTTTTTACAATCAAGAATTTTCTTCCTTTTAACTATAAATTGGACCAGAAAAAAGAGAACTATGTGTCTCAAAATAAAGGCTTCCACTCCACTGATCAAAACCACAGAAGATATCAGATGTGACACAACTGTCATCCTAGTTCTCTTTCCTAACAATAAAAGTGACCATGGCATGGAGTAGGAACTGAGGAAGACATGCAGCGAGCAAAGTAAAGGCTATGGGCTAAGATTATATTTGATGAATAATGGGTTTGATTAAATTATTCAGTTATTATTTGGGTTGGGGAGTTTATGTGTAACCCTTCAGCCCCATGTTCATTCTTTGCCCTTTCCTGTCCTTGATGGAGCCCTGGAGAGCTGATTCCCTTGACTCCTTGTCCTCTGGTTTCTTGTTCACCCTGGTCCATTGGGAATGGAGATATTTCTCCCTTCCCTTTTCAATACTGTAGTTCTGTCCCTTTATGACTACCATGCAAGGTAACACTACCTTTCCCTTGCTTGCCTCTTGTGATACTGGCTTCTGATTGTTGTAATTCCAACATTGAAATCTTCTTCATAATTCCAGCTGAGTATATCTTCTGTTTCTTCCCAAGATTCTAATAAATTCAAGAAAGTATAATAACAGTCAATTATTGAGAAATAACTGTATCCTTGATAGTTATGTACCATATGTACTATGTCATTTAATCCTTGAAAGTCTGTGAGGTAAATATTGCTATTGGCATTTAACAGACAAGGAAACTGAGGACAGTGAATGTCAACGGCTCTCCTGTGGAAACTAAAAAGAGGAATGTTTTCAATGACCGTGCTGTATTTTATAATCAACTGAAGGCTCACACTACCTTATAAAAGTATAGTTTCTTTTTATTTGCATGATGTATTTTCCTCTCCTAAATAGTCCTGAACTCCTATAATAAATTATTTTATATTTCTTGAATAAGGGTCAAGTATGTGCTGTCCTACCTGTCTTTGATTGCATAAATCATCTCATTTTGTCCTAGTTAAGGTGTTTCAAGTTACAGAACTCATAATATTATCATGAGCTAAGAGATCATTAATCATAGGTAGTCATAAAGGCTAGAAAAATTAATGATACAGTTTGGTGGAAATTGCTTTAATCATGTGGAATCTTGAAAATGTGATATTATAAAAATGTTATTCTTTCTTGCAAGTAAAACTCAATAAAATTGTGGTAGATAAAGAAAAGCAAACAAAATTAATGTTGTTCTGAATAACTAATTTCACCTAATTACACAGTGCAGATATGTACCAGACCCTATTCTAGGAAATTTACATATGCCACCTCATTTAACCTTCCCTATGACCCTAGAAGTTATATAAAATTATCAGTTTATCAGGTATGGAAATCAAGAATCTATAATGTTTACAAGGTCACATAATTATTAGGTTGCAGAACTAGAATTTGGACAGCAGTCTATCTGACTCCAAATACTACTTCTCATTTAAGAAAAAAAATCATAATAGTCTCATGTATAGGTTAATTCAATTACATTTCAGTTATTTAGTGTCAATGTTTTGGGTTAGATTTATTCCAACTATTTGTCCCAGAGATACAGGCCAGTCCTACACAACATTTTTTGGTGTGGCCTGTGGAGTTGAGGGCTCTGCTTATAAAAGTGTACACTATTGAGTATCAGTGGGAGGCATGCAGTTTTACAGGCTCGGATTTATGAACTATTGGTAGCTCCGTTCAATGTTAATATAAGAAAGAGACCTCTACTTAGGACTAAAATATAAAACATACTGGCTTTAAATGCAGTCCTATATTTATTAGGCAGGTCTTCATCTGGTCTTTTATTTGATTGTTTTGGAGTCTAAGGTTTGCTGTTGGAGGTTTACAGTAGTGTGGCTATTGGGAGCAGTCAAATCAGCTAGAGAGAAGCCATGTGTCTCCATTTCCCCCCATAAACTGTAAGTGAATTATAGTGTGTTTCATCAGATTTTCTTTTCATATTGTTACTTTATAATTAAAAACATAGCTTCGTGTATGCTATAAAAATCCCCTGCTTCATATTTTGAAATGAGTTTTTGAAAATTGCCCCCTGTTTCCATGGCCACAAACAAATGAATGGTAAAATTTACTAGAGCACAGGATAATTCATAATCTTTATTGTAAAGCAGTACCTGATAAGACAGGTCCTAGCTTGTGATGTATTTCTCTTCTTTTTAATTTTTTAAAATACATTGTTATTGATTTCAGAAAGGAGGGGAAAGGGAGAGAGAGAGAAAAACATCAATGATGAGAAAGGATCATTAACTGGCTGCCTCTGCATGCCCCACACTGGGGAACTGCGCCTGCAACCTGGGCATGTGCCCTGACTGGGTATCAACCGTGATCTCCTGATTCATAGGTTGATGCTCAACCATTGAGCAACACTGGCCAGGCATGTAGTGTGCCTCTTCTTAATTTTATGGCTATTTCTGGTTACTTTTTTCCCTCGGTTTCTCTAGATTCTGCTGACATCAATTGTGGATGAATCCTGAAATTCCATTCTTGGCTTCTTGCTCTTCTTCTTCTTCCTTTTTATTTTTATTTTTTTTGATCCCTCTTTCTTAATGTTCTCATCATGTCCCCAAAGATATATCAACATTATGTGCTAGGTCTCATCTATAAATGCCTGCTGTAGGTAAAGGCATCTTTTCAAACAGTATTTCTAAATTGCCACACTTCTTTCCCCCTCTCCAGCCCTGGTTTCATTCTGGATGTTTTTCCACTGATATCTTATTTTGTTTTGGGCATTCAGCCCAACTTACTCCCTTTCTCTCATTCTCTTGCCCACATCATTAGTCATTGTCTTGTAACTTCTTCATTATAGTGGTGCATCCCCTGCCTTTCTCTTTTTGCTGCTTTTGTTCTAAAATAGGTATCCATTACCTACCAATGGAAGCTAACAATTATACATATGTGTGTGTGTATGTGTGTGTGTGTGTGTGTGTGTGTGTGTGTGTGTGTGTGTGTGTACTAAGGGCCTGGTGCATGAAATGTGTGCATTGGGGGTGGGTGGTTCCTCAACACAACCTGCCCCCTCTCACATACTGGGAACCTTCAGGGTATGTCCAACTGATGGCTCACCCCCAGCCTGCCCAAGGCCTAAAGCCTCTGGCAAGACTTTAGGCCTTGGGCACCCAGCCATCGCCCTACTTAGCTCAGCCCCAGCTGCCTGCAACCACCTGGCCCCAGGGGCTGGGTGCTCACTGCCACTTCCCCTCACAGTGCCCAGAGGCTGGGCGCTCGCTGCCACCACTGTTTCATCTCCACCCTCGGGGCTGGCACTCGCGCTACTTGGTCCTGCCCTAGATCCTGATTGGCTGGTAGCATAGTCAATCAGGAATAAAGGTATGGTCAAATTTGCATGTTTCTCTTTTAATATATATATTAAAGGAAAGTTTTTTAAAAATTATTATTTTGAATATTATTTAAAAGTAGAAACTCCTTGAGTATGGCTCTTCCACAAAATACCATGGATCTGAGTGAAATGGGGCTAGAATATATTATTCAAATTACAACTTTGATTTCAGAAAAATGCAATTTTGCAATTTTGTTTTTAACAAGTTCCTTTTGGAACTCATTTATTAGGATTTGGGAAAAGAAAGCAGTGAGGTAATTAAGTATAAAACTTAGCATAAAGTAAGCTTGATGTGGCCAGTTATACAGTTCAGTTGGATAATGATTAGTACCTAAATTGCTATCCTAATTGTTCACTACTCTCCCTAGGACAGGGTTGCTTTTGTGGGGGAGGCAAGGGGAAAGTAAGAAGTATGAAATATTTATTATGCAGAAGGGAAGATGTTCTTGGGAGTCATCTTTCCAGGTTCCTAGTTTTTGTCCACTTGGACAGGTTACAGTTTCATGCGCATTGCATAAGACCCATGGTCAGAAGGCCCATGTTTGGTTTAATGCTTTAGTGTTCTTAATTTGAACTTTTTAATAATTTTGCCCATGAGCTTGTGCTTTGTAAGAAATTCATGTGGGATAATGGAGCCTATGGATTAGAAAAGGAAGATGCACACAGTATGTGCTTTTGCCACTTTTCCTGCGGCCCTATTTATTGCATCTACAATTTTCCATGACTACAGAGTCCTGGTGAACTTATATGAAGTTTTGTAAATTGCATAATAATTTACCAACTTAGTGGTTTATAAAAGCACACATCTTTATCTAACAATATCTGTGGGTCAGGAGTCTAGGACAGTGGTCGGCAAATTGCGGCTCACAAGCCACATGCGGTTCTTTGGGCCCTTGAGTATGGCTCTTCCACAAAATACCATGACCTTGACAAGTCTATTTTGAAGAAATGGTGGTAAAAGAAGTTTAAGTTTAAAAAATTTGGCTCTCAAAAGAAATTTCAATAGTTGCACTGTTGATATTTGGCTTTGTTGACTAATGAGTTTGCCGGCCACTGGTCTAGGCATTTTTAAATTGGATTATCTGTTTAGGGGCACACAAAGATGTGTTCAGGCAGACTGACTGCATTCCCATTTGAGGGCTTGATGAGGAAAGGATCTGCTTTCACGTTCCCTCAGATTGTTGGCAGCATTCCTTTCTCTTGTGACAGTCAAGTTCATGGCAGCTTGCTTCTTCCAAACTGCAATATAATGGAGAGAGAAAAAAGAGAGTGGGGCAAGACTTGTCTGATTAGATCAATCCCACCTAGGATAATCACCTTTTGTATTAACTTAGAGTCAACTGACTTGGTATGTTAATTACATCGCCAAAGTCCCTTCCCTTTTGCCAAATAAATGTAACATAATCCTGAGTGTGATATTTCATCACACTAACAAGACCCCACCATATTCAAGTGAGGGATTTATACCCGATATGCACAGCCAGGGGTAGCTCATCTTATTCTACTCACAATCCATGATATGCAGGCATTCAGCAAACTGAAAGTGTGTACGTGGTAAGCATGTTACATGGACAACTGAGAAAGCTGGTATGCTAACAGCCCCAAAGGCACACTTTCTATTCAAACTTGTTTTGAGTGTGGAAATAATTCAATCAGTGGACTCTGAGAAACACAAACAATCAAGGAACTCTATCATGTCTTTTGTTCCTCATGTCACTTCCCTGTGTAGGCAATTGTTTATATAGGAAATATTAGAGAGAGAGAAAAAGGAAAGATTGTATAATGCATAATTCCTTTTCTTTTCAATCCTTCCTTACTCATTAATAGGCCAAAGGTAAAGAATATTGGTAGGGTGTGCATGTATAACATTTTTGTGTTAATTTTCACAGCAGATTTTCCACTGTTCTTGTGAGAATATAATGCATATTCCTATGCATCAGTGGACATATGCAAGCAATGAAAATATAATTCTGTAATTTTGTTAATTCCACCTGAGAGCTTTTATTATTTAGGGTATCTCAAAAAATGTATACACACTTTATGGCTGAGAGGTCAATTGATGTTTCTTTCTTTTCACATTTAACCCATTAAAATTAATAATCATTCAAAGTGTCTATACATTTTTTTGTATTTGCATTTAAGACTGGCATTACAAAATGTAAAAGTAGTTGGTTAAATTTTATGCTAATAATTTATATTTAAATTTTATCTTAGAATAACATTACATATCAAATAAGAGCATCATGACAAATGAAGAGAGAATGGGGACAGAAGGAGTAAGCTTTATATTTTAATACTTTAACAACACTTTTCCTAGCATATTGAGACCCACATGTTTATTTTGCATTGGGAATTTTAAATTTTATAGCAGTCCTGCCCTCACACATTGGCTGCTGGGAGCTCTGCTAGCCACCAGGAACATCTGGAATTTGTGACTGTTGGTTTATTTTTTTGGATTAAGTCACAGTCTGAGTGGAATTTCCTGGTTGATCTTGTTTTCACTCAGCTTATTCTGGTTTTATAAACTCTTCTGATATTGGGCTGTGATTCTTTTCAGAGTTGAGACTCTCTCTCTGCCTTTATTATTATCATAATTTATCCAACCAGTCATTTCCTCTTCAGTTCTCTTTTATATCCCACTTACTTAATTGTGTGTTCTTGGACCACTACTATATAGCATGCCTCCTGTGGCTTATAGTGTTTCTTAATATCTGATAAGTGGCCCACAAGCATTTTTATGGTTGACTTCGCTATTTCTGGGTTTTATTCCTCAGCATATATTTTTTAGAATAAAGTTCTTTAAAAAATACAACTAGAATTTTCACTGGTGTTTTATTGAATTTATACATTACTTTGGAGTTATCTGAATCTTCAAAAGAACATTTATTTCAATTGTCTTCTTTGTATAGAAAATGCTTTTCAAAATATTAACATTTTAACATATTAGGGTTTGGTCATTTGGTGAGAATGGCGAATTCTATTCTAAAGAATGATGGAAGATTTTAAATTTTTTTAGTCAGTATTCTGAATGTAAAATTGCTTTTAATGTCTGTATTTTTTTAAATTACAGAAATCTTGGCTTTACTCAACCCACAGAAATTCAAGAAATTAAGTAAATTAGGATTGACTGTAAAATCCTTGGGTACACCAGAATTATCATGTTATTACTTTTGTTTAAATGGCAGATGGAATTATATTCTTGATATCTTATAATAGAATGAAGAATGTATATGAATATTTTATTTTTAATCAGGAGTTTGTTAACATGAATAAAAGTGAAACTGAGTAATTATTTTTGTGAAGATAGGTATATATACCCATTTCAGGATATGACAAGGCTTCTAAGTACACTTTTGTTAATAATTTTGGACTAAATACATTTATTCTCTAAATTATGCTGAATTTCTCTAGCTAACACTTTATCATTGAGACAGATTCTTTTAAAGCAATTGGTAGTTTCCCTTATATCAAGGCTTTTAAAAGTTGGTAGCTGTTTAGGAGTGAAAACTTGAACATATATTTTACTCATTATGTAGTATATTTCTCCTTAAATTAATAGTCAAATGATGGATTAAAACTTGTGGTATCATCTTAAGAATCAATTGATTTGAAAAACTGATTAATGTTATTATACATTCTGTTTAAGAAATATTTTCAGATTTTATTACATGTCAAAACAGTGTGCTTAGTCAGCATTCTGAATGTAAAACTGCTTTTAATGTCTGCAGTTTTTGAGATCACAAAAATCTTGGCTTCACTCAATCTACAGATTGAGTGTTAGAGTATTAAAATATAAAGCTTACTCCTTCTGTCCCCATTCTCTCCCCATTTGTCATGATGCTCTTCTTTGCTATGTAATGTCATTCTAAATAAAGAGAAAAATTAAATGTAAATTTAAAACACTGGTCTTTAATCACCTACTACACACACAAATTGCCATTTAGCAAGAGATGAGCTGTCATCAGTTAGTGTGATCGACCAGCATTCTCACAAAAATACAGTAAAAATGTGCATTAGTAGTATATGGCATAGTTTCCAATTCTGTACCATTTAGCTTCATAAAGTGTCTTGTTTGGAGCATTTTCTTGGTATGAGGTCAGTGTCTTAATTGCTATTGCCTTGGAGAGAACTCCTATTAGTGTCAGCATTTTATTTTAATCATTTGTCCAGTGACCTTGGGATGTGTCATCTCTGGACATTATCAAGTCATCAAGCATGACTGTCAGTGTGTTATGATAACCCAGTCCTCTTGCCTTTTTTGTTTAAACATCTGTTTCTCCCACTCTACTTTTTTCAAATTCTTTATTTTTTAACCACAAAATTATAGATTTGAAGTCTGAGGAACACAAAGCAGGGTATTAGAATCAAATGATAAACTCCTCAGGCTTTTTAGTTTTGAGAACTTGAGAAACATAATATGCATTGTATTTTTCTCTATTAGAAATGACCCTTTGTGCATGATTTGTTGTAGAATTATCAGGCTTAAGAAAAATGGGTGCTATATTCTACTCCAATGGTCCCTCTTGAATGGTGAATTTCTTCATCTTCATTCCGTAATTGAAAGAATTTCCTTAAAGTCCCTTTAGGATTGAGGCATACTCTAGGAATTTCTATAGAAACTTCATGGTGTTTTAACAAATCTGTTGTGGTTTTTATGAAATCACATTGAACAAATGAATGATAAGTTGGTTTATCAAATCTAAATAATGTTGTAAGTTTTTCAGGATACTTATGGAAGCTTTTTGTCATACGGAGTTGCCAATTGTCTGAGAGGGTTGTGCATTTGTGATCATATGTATTCCTTCTCCATATAACCCTTAGAAGTATTGAGTAATTTGACCTGTAATATAGTATTGATGTTACATTTTATGTTACCATTTAGAATTTATAATGGCTTTGTGAAGTAGTTTTCTATTTCTACTTTATAATCATTTTCTCAGAAAAATTAAAACCTTAAGTTAAAATAGTTAAAGAACATAAAAGATGTATATTCATTACGCATTGATAACATATAGAATGAAGAATAGCATGGTAGGCATAAGGGTGATTTAAGACATGGCTCATGATCTCCCAGTTTATAATCTAGGAGATACATTAGAATCTTTTGTCTTTGATTTTTATTTATTTTTTATTGTAAATGATTCCACTGTACATAATGATATAGTTCATCATGAGGAATGCAATGCATTTCAGAAGTACTTGGTTATATTGGAAAACAGAGCGTTTGAAGATATTTATTAGACTAGGCATACTCATTAGTTTGGACTTGAACATGATTGAATTTGCATGTTTTTGGTTGAGAAAATACACTGTCATGTTATATAATTTGCCACTCCCAGCTCTCTTATGCACTTCCTGGCTTTTTATTTCTGACTTGCCCCTGTAGCATTTGAAGTTGTACCTCCAAGTTTACACTGCAAATATCAATGAAGAATACAGAGTTTTAGAATTAGACTTGAGAGTTATAAATAACATTTTAATTTTAAAGTAAAATAAAGATGAGGAGAGCAAATTATATTTTTCAAAGGTAATATTTGAAATGTATTAATATGGCTAGACCGGTAGGAGGCAATGTTCATTCTGATTAAGCTTGTCATTCAATATGATGGTTAGATCCTTGCTGTACTAGTTGTTACATATTTTGAATATCAACCCTGGTTAAAATAATCCAAACATGGTGTGTGTGTGTGTGTATGTGTGTGTGTGTGTGTGTGTGTGTGTGTGTGTGTGTGATCCATTTCTATCCATTGCAAGCACTCTGCATGGCATGTTTCTTATGAGACAAAAATCCTTCAACATCTGTAGGTTCCTTGTTTAACTTTGCTTCATTTGCTAACAAATGACTTTTTGTCCAAGGATGACAAGAGATCAATTAAAGAGAAAGAAGAATGTTGATCCAAGATGGAATAGGCTCATCCTAATTAAAGAATGGTGCACAAAAATTTGGTCAGTGAATTATAACCTCATTTTAAAATTCATTCATCCATTTGATAATTAATTCTGATGACATCTTACAATCATCAGAGGCTTTCCTTGCAAAGTATATGAAGTTAAATGAACCTCTTCTTCAAGCTTGACATCTATCTTTGGCTCACTGTTAAAGAGCACATTATAATGAAAGCAACAGACAGGATGCCTGATCACTGAAGTTTGGTGAAGAAGCAGTAAAATTAATAACTCTGCCATGTAATGAAATAATTTCCAGACATGAAACACTATGTCCTCTACTCTGGAAAGATACACAGATACTTCATTTTCATTTTGTGTGCAGAAAAAAATATTAAATTCTCATTTGAGCATGATTTCTAACTTTAGTCAAAGTAGTAGGAGAGATTAATACAAAATCTTGTTACTGAGATAAGTTTGTCATTGGAGTTATACTTCATCTGGTTAATTGTGAAAATGGAATGCTTCTCTCTCAGAATGTGAAGCCAAACCCATAAATATGAGTCAGGGCAGCCTCCAGACAAGCCTCACCAAACATTGGAATGATTTTTGCAACTTCTGAAGTTGGTCTTTGTCACTTGCAGAGCCTCATGAACTAATAGAAGCCCCTTGTGGAGCACAGGGCATATCTATGGTCACTTGTCATCCATTAGACTCAGGAAACTAAGTGCACTGCTAACCTCGCTGGGTGTACTATCAAAAATTACTGCACAGTCCTGACAAGGAGTTTAGAGGGTAAGATGCCCCAATGCATGTTCCAGTTGTGGAAGCCTCTTTTCTTTTAAATTCCCTAAACCAGGGGGTCAAGGCAATTTCAAGTATCACTTTTCTCACTATTTGAATAAGGCTATTCGAATGACAGTGCTATTGTAATATGGATGTTAATGTAGAGAATTAAAAGTGGGATCATCCAGTTTACTATTTCCCCTGCAGGAATGAGAATATTTTTAGGCAGAGACCAGGAGGCTGCACTGAGATGCTATGGCAGTGGATGTGACAGCCAGTAATTTTATTGCCTGTATCTGACATGGTGGTCATGGTCCTAACATTTATTGAAAGTGGAGAGAATTATGTTGGCTTTTCAAAAAGCTCCAGACCAACAGAACAGGCCCTTTGGGGGCAGTTATTCCCTGCTCACAGGCTTTATCTTGGAATGTCTTTTTCTACTTCAACTACCATAAGAGGGAGATTGATTGTTTATCAACTTATTAACTTTTGAGATAACTAGTGAGATAAAATGCAACCACACTAGAAATAGATACATTTTTTATTGTTAGCAGTTGCTGACAAATACAAGCTATGCTTGTTTTCTTAAAGTAATATATTCAACACTAAAATCAATGTGACAACTCAAAGCTCCCATCTCTTCATTTCTTAAGGCAAGATATCGGCAAACAAAACATTTGCTACATAAACATACTTGACAACTGGCAACTCCCATTTTCTATGTTCTGAAGGCAAAGTAATCATAAATAAGTTTTTTAAAAATTCTGTATACATTTATTTGAGGCCTAAGGATTGCCTTGAGTGCTAAAGACTGATAGCAGATTGGATCAACAGAGTGAGGGAAGAGAGAAATGAAAAAATAAGGACCTTGGTTTTTCTATTATTGTACAGTTCAAACACTTTTTGACAATCCAGAATTATTCTTAGATAATTCATTTTCCTGTCTAATTCTTTCCTTGCAGCATTAATTATCTTTGCTATAGCCTGTGTGTCTTATCTTTTTAAAGCTGAGACATAATATTTAATGTTGAGACATGCTTTTGGAGAGATAGTTCCAAGCTTCAGCTTGAAAATCATCATTCATAGTTACAGGGAATCACATGGTTGTACTGCATACATAAAATAGAAAATGGATTTATTCTTTCTATGGCATGGCTCAGTTGGTTGGAACATCTTCCTGTACACTGAAAGGTGGTAGGTTCAATTTCTGGTCAGGGCACATACCTAGATTGCAGGTTTGAACCCCAGTCCTAGTTAGGCATGTACAGAGGCAACCAATCAATTCTCTCTCTCTCTCTCTCTCTCTCTCTCTCTCTCTCTCTCTCTCTCTCTCTCTCTCTTTTTTCTAAAAATCAATGAACATGTTCTTGGGTGAGGATTTTTTAAAAGGGAAGAAAATGGATTTATGATATATCATAAACTTGGCGATGACTTTTATAGAGAACAAAGATGAAAGATTTCATTTTAAAAAGTACAGAACCTAATAGTTAAAATACATATAGAGATGTGAAGTACAAGTGAAATACTTATATACTACAAATCTGAATAGTTCATAAAATATAAATATGAAGATGTTGCTTCATCTTGTGTAGAATTTGTATGCTTCTATCTCCAGAGGCAGAAATTGAACCTAGATTCTGAATGTAATAGAAGCCATTAATCATTCTGAAGTTTTATTTACACAAGTCATAGTTATATCAGTTATTTCTGTCCCACTAAAAAAGGCTATTTCATATAAATAAAACACCATATAATAAGAAATTAAATCCCATGAAACAAAACTTTGACTTTTGAATGTGATCAAAGAAGGCCAGTTAATGGTAATTTCTCTTTATGATTTCATAAGGTAGCTAATTTGTTATTTTCTCATGTACCTGATATTATAAGACCCTGAATTCCTTTAGGAGCAGTGCCATTTAATGTATTTGTCAGATCATTAATATGAAAATGTAAAAGCTACTTGATATCTTTGTATATAATCTACTTAAATAATTGCACAGAAATAAACCACATGTTTCTATCATTTTGCTCGGTGTGTTGCACATTCAGAGCCCTACTGCATTGTGGGTATATGTCTTTCTCTTCACCCAAACCTTTGTCATTGCTCTTTCAGATTTCACATTCATGTTATTGACTCATGATTACTCTGATCTCATCAGTCTTTTCTGTCGTCTACTTTAATGTTCTTGATCTAGTCTTCATTCAGCGTTCACAGCCTGTCACTCGGATTTGACTACCAAAGACCTGGAGCACTGACATTTCATCCCTGACTACTCTTGTCTTTCTCTTGCTCCCATTTTTCCCTCTTCTTTAAGTGCATTATGGCATCATTCCCATCACATTTCTGAATATTTTCAAGATATTTCCTTCTGTTACGATGTGCTTCTCTCTGTAAATTCTGAACTCAGTGATTAGATACTATATAATTATTCTCACGAACCACAAAATCAAAAATATATATATAGTTCCAGTTTAAACTTCTCTTCTAAGCCTCAAACTAATTCCCAATATGTTTCCAGGGTTTCTCAAAAATAATTCCAAATCAAAGTTCTCCATCTTATATTCTCTCATATTCAGTCACTCAGAATAGAAACCTTGCCATCTACATTTTTCTCATCCTTTTTCATTATTTTTTCAATCTCTAAGACTCACTAATTCTACTTTCTCTGAATATATAAGCTTATAACTTCTTTTTAAAAAATCTCCTCCTTGTATTGCCTAGTTAAGTACTTCATAATTCCTCATATGGAAAATCGCAGCAACTTTCCAGAATAGTCTTTTTCCCTTTTCTCTATACTTCAGTATATCACCCCAGTCCAATTTTGCCCTTTCTTTGTTTAAAGTCCTTTACTAGCAGCGTACAGCATATATTGCCTAACTTTGCTTATAACATTAAAATCCATGATCTTATTAACCTATTCCATTTTTCTAGTTGTACATCTCAGTTTTCCTACTCTAAAAGTCTACATTCTAGCCAAACAATTTCCTCCTCATGCACTTTTATGTGTTTTTTTGTTGTCTAATTTTTGATGAATCTTTTTTTCTTATTCTGGATTATACTTCTCCCATTATCATACTTTAAAAAATCTTACCTATCTGTTAAACTTCATCTCATATTCTACCTCTTCATAAAGTTTTACTTATTGCTCCTAGGAGAAATAAAATCTCATTTGTCCTTGACTCTGAAATATCCTATTTACCTTTGCCTGAAACCACATATGACATTTTATTACATTTCTTTTGAGATATCAGATTTAACATAATTAAACAGCTACTTATTGAGCAAATACTTTATAGCAGACACTGTGCTTAGGACTTGTAATATATCAATAAACATGACAAAAATCTCTACCCTTCTGGGAAGAAGAGGCAGATAATAAGAAATACATGTTATAAGTAAGTTAGTTACATGGTATGATAAAAGATGACAAATGTTATGGAAAAGAAGGAAATTAGAGCAGGGCAAATGAAATTCTGGAGAGCAGGTATTGGGGAGCAGGTTAAATTTGAAACAGAATGGATAAGGTAGGATTAATTGAGCAGATAATTTGAGGAAATGAGGGGATTAGCTATGTGACAATCTGGGGAAAGAATTTCTAGAAAAAGGGAACAGACAGTGCAAGGCTCTTGTTCTAGTTGTGCCTAGTTTTTAACAAGTGGAAGAAACCCATGAAATGAAGTCAGAGAGGTTGTAGGAGCCATCAGGGACATGACTTTGAGAAAAATGAGGAACCATTGGAAGATTTTGAAAAGAGGAGTGACAGATATTATATGACTTATGTTTTACAAAGATTATTCTAGCTGCTGAGTTTGAGAACAGATAGCAGGGAAGCAAAAAGCAAAGCAAAAATCCATGCTAGAAATGATGCAGGATGGAACTAGGGTGGCAGCAATGGGTGAGGTTAGGAGTGCTCAGATTCTAGATATATTCTGAAGGCAGTTTCAATAGGACTTGCTGGTATTTTAGATATGGGTGTGTATGAAAGGAAAGAATCAACAATGACTCCCCAAATATTTAGCTGAGCAACTATAAGTTTGTAATTACGTTCAAATGACAAAGGGAAAGTTGTATGATAAAGGAAGATTGGAGGGTAAGATTAATAGTTCAAGATTGGTATGGTAATTTGAACTATATATTAGACAATCAAGTGAAGCTATTGAGAGAATTATTTAATATACTAGATTGGAATTCAGGAAAGAGATCTGAGCTGGAGGTACACACACACACGCGCGCACGCGCGCACACACACACACACACACACACACACACACACACACACATACACACACAATGTGTAGTATAAATGAAATCATCACAGATGTGACTATTTATGGAAAAGAGACCCCAGGGTTCTTCTACATAAAGATATATTTGAGAAGAAAAATAATTCTCAAAATAAGTGGAGAACAAGTGATCAGTGACATTGGAAGAAAGCCTATAAAAGGATAATGTCTTGAATTCCAAGTGAAATAAGTATGTTGAGAAAAAGGTTATTCACCACATCAAATGTACCTGAGAGGTGACAGAAGATGAAGGCTGAGTGCTGGATTTACTAACATGGAGGTTATATAGGGAATGGTGTAGAAGTGGTAATGAGAACAGGGAGAATTGCCAAATCCAATACTATAAAGACTTAGGAAAGAAAAGAACAGTTAAGACTTGAAATTCTTGAAAGGGAAAAAGTAGCCTGAGGGGCACTCGGCTTTTTATTAGGTCCAGGAAATGAACTAAACAATTCAGAAATATTAAGATAGGAGATTTTGATGATGATGAATATTGAATTTCAGAGGACATTGTAGGAGAGTTTTCAAAGTTGGAGTGGAGGTGTAGGAAAAAATTAGGGGATGTGACTGCCTCTGCTAGTGGAGATCAGAGTGCAGGTGATGGATTATGTACTGGTAATCTGGATTTTTATGTTAATATTGTAAAGATAAAGGGGATAATGAGATTAACCTGCTGGAATCGGCATAGATGGTAGCAAGGATGTGTGTTTTGGGTATAAGAAATTGTTGGATTTGGGCGGATTTCCCTCTTGAACCCACAGATAAAGAGTCAAGATGATATTTAAAAATAGTCTCATCGTACTTATTTCTTCTTGACCTCTGGTAAAGATAGTAGGACATCTAGAGGAAGCATGGTCTTAATTCCAGTTTTAGTTGAGGAACAAGCTTAGACCAAATGTGGAGGCACCACCTGAATGCCTTTCAGGAGACTAATAACCTTGGGAAAGTGTGTTATTCACTCCTGTGTCTTCACTCCCAATGACAGCTGTGAAAGGCCTAGGGGTGCGCTGGTCAGAATAAATAGAGATCATATATGCTGAGTTTAGCCAGTTGTAGCCACCTGATTAGATGAGCTGACAGCTCACATCTGTTTGCACAGGCCCGATGTGTCTCTTTGGAGAGGACTCATGCTGAGGAAAGCAGAAGCCAGGCACAATAAGCCAGGTCAATAACAAAGCCGGGTACGAGAAAGAGAAGGTTATAAATAAAAACTAATGGAACCATGTTCCCTGTGAGAGATCACAGTGGCTTTCAGAAACTGCAGAGCACCAGGGCCACTTGGGAGGAACAGAGGAAAGTCCTGGCAGATACCACTGCAGAGATATTAATGGTGGCTCAGCATGGGGTTAAAGGCCATGATTCAGCAATTAGATAAGAATTAGTGAATTCAGAGTTATTACTGTTAATATGAACTGCATTTATTACCACTAGGCTAATAAAGCCTTAATAAATATGTTACATAGTAATAAAAGCAAATTTCTCTGCTTTGCTGGCCTATAAGATTTAAGGGACAAGACTGTGCTTATATTCCCCATTGCATATAGTTGAATGAATTTGTTGAGTTGGTTACATAAAATGATTAGAAATACCCTCTTATGCCTAGGTCCAATATTACAGCTGCTTTGCCAATGTTCATAAGCCTGCCATACTAATTTTGAGTCAGAAGAAAAGAAACCCAAGTTATATTCATGGGATAAGAAGCCTCACGAACTGATTCAATCATTTTCTGTTGAAAGTAATTCTGATCATACAAGAAAATGTTACATAAAAGGTTACAGAATATGCTTTGACTCTTGTTCACATCTTAAACAGTATTTCGTAGTATAATATGGTCAACTTATGAGTATGAGGTTAATGAATAAAGATTTGACTTAAATTTCCATATATTAGAGAAAATGGATTTCCTTAAGAATTCCTTGCCAAGAGACCACATGCACAGTGACCAATATAAGAAATAATAAGAGTGTCAAATCAATATGGATGAGAAAGTGAATGAGTGCAGAGGGGGCATGACACTTAGTATTAGAGATGTGAAGAAATGAAGAGAGAGAGAGAAATAATCTTAAGGTAGTAACAAAGAATGGAGTCTTTCTTTCCCTTTGGATCTTGACTTAAATTTCAACACCTCCAAGGGCCTCCTTTGACCACCCCACCTAACCATATTCCCATTTTATTTTCTAGTGACTCAGAGCTTAGCCTGGCACCTGTAGGCTAGTTTACTTGATGGCGAGCTGTCTCCTTCACTAAGTAGAAAGCTTTATAAAGGCAGAAGTCATGCTGTGCATTATTCAGTATTGGTCTTTACAACCAAGCACAATGCCTAGTGCACAAATATTGGTTAAATGAATGAATGAACAAATGAATGAAAGAGGAGAAAAAATATGTGCTATAAATTCATAATTTTACATATGGATCAGTAGCAAAAATAATTGCAAAAAGCAATTTGTTCAAATACAGTTATATCTTTCTGTCCCGGGAATAAACACTAATACTTTTGGCATAACACAAGAATTTCTGACAGGTCATTACTTAGAAAATGAACTTATTTATAGCATTCTGAGTATGGAAGATGATCTAAGATCCTGCTAGGTGTATCAGAGGGATAAATTGGGTTACATAAATAACCCTAATGTCAGAGTTCTGCTGACTTAACAGTATAGGTATTAATGTAGAAAATAAATTGTATTTAAAGATAAATAATTGTCAAATTATACTAGTCTAAATTTCTCCAAAGCACTCAATTCCCTAAAGTCACAATTTCTAGAAAAGCAAATTCACAACATTTATTCTTATGGAATTTGCTATTGGTCCCACATGGTCTAGTTGTTCCTATTATGGGATTTCATGTTTCATGAGTTGATGAGATAGCCACCCTGAACACTCTAGTTATCAACTGAGAGAGCCTGTGAGTTTTCCAGTTATATCTGGGGGACATGGGCAGTGTGAGGGCAGGGCAGTGTCAGATCAAATCTCTTTCCTCTCTTCAGATGCTACCATCTTTAGCAGTTTAAGCATTGCAGATATACACCATTCAGCCCTGAGTCTTCACGCAGTGTATGTCTTCTCACATTTTAACATATTTCCTCCCTCCTATGGAGTTGCATTTTTGTTCTGCAAACCAGGAGGAGCAAATATAGATTCTGCATTTGGGTAGTTCAATTGAAAACTCAGCTGGGGTGACCAGAGTTGCTGCTGGCTAGTTTAAACTCTTTTTTTTGGGGGGGGGGTGTGCGCATATTTATAATAGCTCCCCCTTTGGGTTTCAAGAGTGTCCTGGGATAGATTATAATTTAGTCCTCTATGCAGCTATTTCTCAAGAGACTGTTCTGGTTTCCACAAACTAGAAAGAAATCACTAATTATTACTTAATCATAGAAGGCCCTGGCAAGTACATGGAAAGTATGCAGAAATATCAATGCAGGTTACCAACATTCATTTTTGGTAAAGTATTTTTTAAATATATATTTTTATTTCTTTCAGAGAAGAAGGAAGAGGGAGAGAGAGGAACACCAATGATGAGAGAGAATCATTGATTGGCTGCCTCCTACATGCCCCACACTGGAATTAAGCCTGCAACCTGGGATGTGCCCTGACCAGGAATTGAAACATGACCTCTTGGTTCATAGGTTTAACCTCAACCACTATGCCATTCCAGCTGGGCTGGTAAAGTCTTTTTAAGTAGGTTTCTAAATGTTCATGACTTGGAGGTTTGTATGACTGCTACCAGATATGAGCATTAGTGGAAGCCGGTACTTATTGGCAATATATCTGGGCAACTATTAGGCCTTTTGATAATTTTATAGATAATTCTTCAGAATCTCCGTGCTGTATATGTATATCTATAATAATAAAAGTGTAATATGCTAATTAGATCGGATGTCCTTCTGACGTTCTTCCTTCCAGAAGTAGGCTTTAAAGGAGCAGGATTGATGCCCATTTCATTCCCCATCTATTGTGCATTGGCCTCTAGTTTCCCTAATAAAACAAATATAAATGAAATGTTTAACCACAAAATAAAGGAATAATGTAGTTTATGAAATTTAGAATTAGATTTCTGCTAGCAAAATAAACCCTACAGTGCCTTATATTTTATCATTATTAAACTAGAGGCCTGGTGCACAAAATTCGTGCACTTAGGGGGGGGGTGGTCCCTCAGGCCAGCCTGCACCCTCTCACAGTACAAGACATCTCAGGAGAAGTGGGCCTAAGCCAGCAGTTGGACATCCTTAGCATTGCCATGGAGGGGGAGAGGCTCCCACCACTGCTGCTGTGCTTTCAAGCCATGAGCTCAGCTTCTGGCTGAGCAGCACTCTTCCAAGCGCATTGACCACCAGGGAGCATCTTCCCCCTGGTGGTCAGTGCACATCATAGCGACCGGTTATTCTGCCATTGGGCTTAATGCGAGAGGGCATAGACATGGCCAAAGGACCCCACCAGTGCATGATCTGAGCCAGGGAGGACCCTTGGGAGGGCATGTGGGCGTGTTGGATCCCAGCAGCAAGCTAACCTACCTGTCAGAGCATCCACCCTCTGATGATCAGTGCACATCACAGCGACTGGTCCACTGGTTGACTTTCTGAACCCTGGTGGTCAGTGCACATCATAGCAAGCAGTTGAGCAGCCTTAGCATATCATTATTATATTACACTTTTATTGGTTGAATGGACAACCAGACAATAGGACACTTAGCATGTTAGGCTCTTATTATATAGGATTAACCTTCAACCTCCATAAATGTACAAGATAAAAGTAACACTGATGAATGAAGAAGGCTGCTGCTATACTACAAGATATGGGCATGTGCACACGCGTGCATGTGTATGTGTGTGTGTGAGGAGACATTTTTTTCCAACAGACACCAAGCACTTACTTGTTCCCAACTAGAATCCTGATTTTTCATTAGTTTCTTCAGATTGGGAGAAAGCAATTCTGCAAAAATATGGTTACTTTATTCTATTTTTCCTGTTAGTTTCATATTATACACAACAAAATTATTTCTTTACCTTTCATTACTCTGTTATAGAGCAGTTTATTTGTCTGCCTCATGCAAATAACTTGTACAGGCACCTGGCTTTCTAGAGATTCACATTTTTTATTCAAGGCACATCTTTCCTGTACTTATTTTCACACCATAATTAAGCAGATTTTACCTTTCATCACAATTTTCTTTCTCCCTTGATGAGTATGGCATTGATGGAAATAATTTCATGAATCTTTTTTTGTTTTGTTTTTAGACAGAGCAAATATAGGTAGTAGGCTTTAAAGGAGCAGGATTCATGCCCATTTTATTCCCCATCTATTCTTGGCACCCTTCCCAACAGCTTGCACATGCTAGGGGATCAGTTAATATTTATTCAGTGAGTGGAGGGTCTGCTGATTCTAAAAGTCATAAATTTAAGCCACACTCATATTCTATAGTCTTTTATTTCTATTTTTATAAATAAGTGACTTTTTTCCTAAAGCATTTCATAGGATTTATTTTCTATATCTGTGTCTAAAGACAGTCATGATCACATATGGACAAGGATGTTGAATGGTTTGCTAGCTCCTGTGTTAGCTAAATTTTTGACAGCAAATTGTCTCTTTTCATAAATGTTCAGTCATTCAATAGTGAGGTTTACCTACATGTTCACACTATGAATACTGGAGGAGTTCTTAATGAATATAGTTTGGCAGGAGTGGGAGGGATAATAACAGAAATTAACTAATGCTAATATTATGTGATAAGATTTAACTCGTTACAATGGTAAACAAGATGCAATGGCTATCTCACACAAAGAAAGGTGCTATCCTATCTAATAAAAGTAATATGCAAATGTGACCATACCTTGGCTCCTGATTGGCTATGCTACCAGCCAATCAGGAGCAGGGGGCATGACTGGGGGCGTGGCCATGGCTTGCCTAGATGCCAGTGAACACTTCCCTTCATGAACTCCATTCACGCCTGTGGGGAACACTTCGCTTCACACCAGCCCAGGCGGCAGGTGGGTGATGAATCGCTTCACGCCAGTGCCAGCTGGGAACGCTCGCTTCACACTGGCAGGGGTGGGGAACGAAGCAGGGACCAAGCCTCTGCACAGGGTGTTTTTGAGGGCCTAGCGAGCAAGCAGCAGAGGCTCAGTCCTTGAGGCGTCCATGGTGTAGGGAGGGCTGGGCCAGGACAGCACCATACGTTCAAAGAAAGTTGTTTCCCACTTAAATATCCTCTGATGAGTATCTTTAAAAAAGAAGTAAATATTCAGCCATTGTCACACCTTGAAAAGTTAAGGTAATTCCTTAATATCACCTAATATCTACTGTACGTTCAAATGTTTTTGTTTCGAAGATGCCTTTTACTGTTGGTTTGCCCCCTCCGGAGGCTGCCCAAGGTCTTATTTCAGCCCCAATGTTGGGCTGCTTCCTCCGACCATAAGTTCCCAACACACTTCCAGCCAGAGTTAAAGGGGGCTTCTTCTGTTTTGAAGGCATTGCCATATCCAGTGCCTGCCAGGCCCCTGTGAAAGCACTACTCCTTAGGTCCAGGGTGCTGGGAGCTGAAGCAGAGAGGCTGTGAGGCCCAGCTTACCCAGGATGCTGGCTCCCATCACCCCTTCCCAATTATCCTGGCCCAGCCTTCCTGCTCACAGAGAGTGTGAGGTGGTCGTGGCAGCTGGACCGGAGGCCGGCAGGGGGTGTGTCTGCAGCACAAGGGAAGGGAGGCCTACACCCTCCCCCAATCCAGAGGGGTTTGACAGTAGACCTCAGGCCATGCTCCCCACCCTACAGGGCTTGACAGGGAAACTCAAGGTGTGCTTCCAGCCCTGGTACCTTAGGCTGCTCCCCCAACCCCAGCTCCAGGCTGGGGGACCTCAGGCCGTGCCTCCCACCTGGTGCAGCTTGACAGGGGACTACAGGCCACATTCCCAACCCGGCAGGGCTTGACAGGGGACCTCAAGGTGTGCTTCCCTTCCTGTTGCTGGGTTAGGGGACCTCAGACTGTTCTCTCCACCTACCAGGGCTTGACAGGGAACCTGAGGCTTTGCCCCCGACCTGGCAGGGCTTGACAGGGGACCTCAAGCCACACCCCCACCCCGGCACCAGGCTGGGGGACCTCAGATCATACCTTCTGCCCCAGCAACAGGCCAGGGGTCCTGAGGCTGTGCCCCTCCTGCCTGCCTGGGCTTGACAGGGGACCTCAGGCTGTGCCCCCCACCCAGCGGGGATTCACAGGGGACCTGAGCCTGTGCTCCTGTGCCAGTGAGGATTGACGGGGAACCTGAGGCTGCGCCTCCCTCCTGGTGCTGGGCCAGGGGACCTGAGGACATACCCTGCCCTGGGTGGCTTGATAAGAGTGGGACTGGGGGGGGGGTCTGGATCTACCCCAATGCGGGTGTGTGTGTGGCTGGGTCTGGGTCTCATGTGATCTTGAGGCACATGTGCATGAGTGGGGACTTGACTCTGGGCCCCGTGGTGCACCCCAGACTCTGACATGAGGAAGGTTTTCATATACATTTTATTAATTTTCTTTTTTTAAATATATTTTATTGATTTTTTACAGAGCAGAAGGTAGAGGGATAGAAAGTCAGAAACATCGATGAGAGAGAGACATTGATCAGCTGCCTCTTGCATGCCCCTACTGGAGATGTGCCCACAGCCAAGGTACATGCCCTTGCCGGAATCGAACCCGGGACCCTTCACTCCGCAGTCTGATGCTCTATCCACTGAGCCAAACCAGTCTCAGCTTATTAATTTTCTTTAATCTCTGATACTTCTATTATAGAGAAAGAGCAAATAGCAATATTAAGTTATTTCCTCTAATTAGTACCCTTTTAATGTGCACAACTTTCGTGCACCGGGCCATTAGTGTTGAAATGAAAAAATTCAAAGTAAATGGGCGTATTTGTTTTAGACTCTTTGACTCTTCTTAGAGACATGTGACCCAAGTCAATTGATAAAAGGATCTCAGAAATAAAAAAAAAGAGCTTTGATCCCCATTGCTCCTTGAGAAAAAGGAGTTGAGGGTGGTGCTATCTCAGTAAGATCGCTCAGAAAAAAAAAAAAAAAAAAACTCCTGGTCTAGGTGAGAGGCTTCTGCTCTTAGTAGGTGGCAGCAGGGTGCACAAAGACAACAGAGGACTCTGAAACACCCCCCACTCTCAGAGGTACCTGTGCAAAGAAAGCATGCCTCCTATGCACCAAGAATGGCCCTTACAGGAAAGACAGACCTGATGGAGCCACTTGTAATTCTTCCCAAGAGAGCCTCCAACAGTATTCCAAGAGGGCGTTTTGTGTGGCATGGATGACCCACTACTAGGAATATGGGGAGTGAAGGGGAAAGGGCTACCAGAAAAAAATGTGTGTATTTGTCACCTTGAGGGAATGGCAGTCAGAGGCACTTATCATGGGGTGAAGAGTATTTCCTGAAATGATCACAAAGGTTCTGGTGAGATAGGTCAATATCCATACATTTGTCACTTAGAGGGGCTCATTGCCAAATGAAACCTGTACCCACTATATATGACTGCTTTTGCCCCCATATCCCTTTCCTTCTTGCATTTAATCCTTTGGGTGTCAGAAACAATGGTTAGCAGAGAAGGTATGTGCCCCCCTTTTGCTTTTCTCCTTTTCCATTTACAAATGGTAACCTTTAGTGGTAGCTTCATAGAAAAGTTGAATTTGGGTTATATCTGGACCTGGAGAATTTAAATGAAAGAACTGAGATGATGGATGGATTTTAAAGTCACTGCAGGACAAATTCGAGTTTAGATGGGACTTACTAGCAAAATAATTTCTCCAAAGGCAAGAGTAAATTTTCCCTCATTGAATAATTTAAAGAGACAGTGGGAAGCAAATAAAGATGCATTTTTATAAGGCATGCTAAGTCAATTTTTGTTATACTAGTTTAAGTGGGAGAAGGAGAATTTATTAAAATGGTTTCTTATTGGAACTCAGTATCAGGAAACATAAATGTATTTTACACAGGGAAATTACCAAGAGTTGGAAAGCTATCAATAACCTTGTTCACTCTTTCCCCAATAGTCTCTATTTCTTTTTTGCATATTCAATATGTAATCTCTACTCTCTGAGGATCAACTTTCCCCGCTTTTCCATGTGACAGCTGCAGGCAATTATAAAGGTCACTAAGAAATCAACTGGTACTTTTAGGTCCCTTTCCAAATTTCTGGTAGGTAGAGAATATTCTTGATTTATCCTGCTTATGTATCTACCCCATGGTGTACAAGGGAGGTGATTCCAACATTACTGCAGGTCCCACCACTGTGGGTGAGAAACAAGTTTTTTGAAAATAGGGTCATTGGTTGGCCTGGAATTCCATCTTTGTTTACTATAAAGACATACAATATTGAGGCTGTAGGAAGAATGTGGGAGCTCACATATTGGCAGTTTATCTGGGGTGTAAGAATATTGCATTTTGTAGATGAAAGAAACCTAAAAAATTTCAATGGTTACATGAATGTTTTATAGTGTTTTATGCTAATTAAACAATTTAATAAAACTTTCTGAGGGGTGCACTTTTTCTGTATTTCAGATATCTCTGAGATTTCTGGGAAAGTAATATACCAACTAGTAATTATTTGAGAAAATGCACACAGATTTTCATGGGTTGATGCTTAAACTTGGTCAATGTGTTCATCTTGCTGGATTTTTTAGAAGTAGGACACTGATCTCAGAGCAGAAATGACTGATTTTACACACACACACACACACACACACACACACACACACACACACACACAGACATCTGTGAGAGTCCCCTGGTCTTTAGCTGAATACTCAAGGCTGGAAAAGGAACCACCAAAAGAGAGCAATCAAAATAATCTAAGCACAAAGAGGGCAAGGACTTGTTGGTATTTTGACCACCCAGATGGAAGTGGGGATGAGGTTAGGTACTCAGAGGGTACTTATTTCCTCATTAGGCAAAATTGAGTTTTAGTCGGCCTGTGGACTGAAGGGTTCCAGGTTCAATTCTGATCAAGGGCATGTACCTTGGTTGTGAGCACATCCTCAGTGGGGAGAATGCAGGAGGCAGCTGATCAATGTTTCTCTCTCATCAATGTTTCTAGCTCTCTATCCCTCTCTGTTCCTCTCTGTAAAAAATCAATAATATATATATATATATATATATATATATATATATATATATATATTAAAAAAAATCAAACCATTTCAAATTAATTTAATTGCATCCCAGAATATTCAGAATTCTTTCAGAAAATAGTGAACCCAATAAGGTAACATTTACAACTCCACATTGCTTCTCATTTGGATAATTACATACCCCTTGTTTCTAAAGTATTATATTGTGGCTTTTATTATTTTAAAACAGCAAAATTTCTATTCAGTAGGCTAATACTGTACAGCATCTTTTATCTCTGTCTTAAAAAGAACAGCCACCAATACATTTCTTTCTGCTTCTGGTTTTTCTTTCACCAGCATACTCCCCATTGCTTCAATAAAAAGTGTTGCCCCTCACACCCATCCCTACAACACAGTTGACCAGTGAATAATGGTTTATTTACCCCTTACATTAGAATGTACTTCCTGATCACTTTGAGCCTTTTTTCTCTAAGGTGTTCTGGCATTTCTAGTTTTCTTAGTGTGAGCCATCACTTTTCCCAGGCTTCTTAGAGCCATTTAGGCAGTTTGTTAGCACCATCTCTCAGGGTTCTTGTCAGATTATTAAGTCCAGTGTCACAGGAGAGTGTCCTGTTACCAGACTTTGACTGCAAGGCTCTTGAGTGTCAATGTTATAGAAATGAGCACTGAACTCAGGACAAGATCAAGCAGATAAGAGTTTATTGAATAGAGCTGTGCACAAAGGAGTCAAGGAAAGAGAAGTTGAGCTCCCTAAGGGGTTTTTGTGGATGGCTTATACAGGGGCCTTAGGGAGGGTAAAGGGCTTGGGAATGAGAATGAGGTCAGTTGTTCCACTATCATCATCTGGTGGTGGTTGATCCTGTGGTAGTCACAAGGTATTTTCCATGGTCAGTGGATCACTCAAAGGGCCTGTAAAATTATACTTGTGCACACATTCTGGGTGCCATTTAATAGACAAAACTATTTTGCAGAATATGATGTTGAGAAAGGATGTTATCATACATTTTTTTCCTTTAAGGATGTGGTTAGGTTCATTTCAACCATGAAGTTCTACTGAAAGCAAGGAGTCATAGTCAGGCCTCTAAGACAGTCTTTTGGTGAAGATGGAATCCGGTGTTACCCCTATTCTGTCTCATCCCCATATTGATAACCTTGGTAAACTCTACTTTATCTGACTTCATGCTCCATACTCCTTGATCCAGAACCCTCAGAATCCAGCCCTATACACACTTTCCTGGTTTCTACTGAGTCACATTCACAAGGACTTGCTGCAGCTTCTGCATCCCTCTTCTCTCCTAGGAGGCCCAGGACATTTTGACTGAGTTATGCTGTAATTTGACCCTAGTTATTGGTCTTGTAGCTAGGATTAGTGAGGGGGGAATCTGAGAGGGTATGTACTCTCTTTTAAGACTGCATTATCATCAAGCAAAGACAGGGTAGAAGGCTTGGAGAAGAGTAAGCTACTTCTACAGGATTAGAGAGTTGAGTAGGCTCTGAGAGGTCAAGATCCTTGAGTCTCAGTCCAGATGTTCTCATTGCAAGTCTCAGGCTTCCACCTTGTGTAGCATACCTACTGGGGTTGAGAATTCAGTTTCTCTCAGCTGGATCTCGGCTTTCTTTATACTTCACTGTTGGATCTGATTTTAAGCTTTTTCTCCCCTCTGTCTGCAGTGTATGAGAATCTTTGACTTTTATGCTTAGCTTTAAACTTGAGATTAATTCCCCTCAGAGTGTCATTGAATTTTTACAGTGCATCAGTAGTAGCCAGCAAAATTAGTCTGATTCTACAGTTCTTATAATTGCTTTTTTTCTGAAGCCTCTCATAACCTGACACCTGCTAGAGCTTTCTGACATACTGATGTCTCACCCCAACTTATCACAGATAAAAGTTTTAATAATTGCACCACGAGAGCACACCAGGGATTATAAACACCAGCTACCAGATGCTCATGATCAGTTTCTTCAAATTCTATTTTATAATTTGCTTCCTAGGACCACAAGTTGTACCAACTATCTGCTGTGGGCTTCCCTGGGATACCACTTGACCCAGAGGAGGTGTGCTGGCAGCAGGATATTGGGGAATACTCCTGGACAGAATACAACACCTGAAACGGAGCGAGAGGGGCCGGATTGCTGTTGAGGGAGGAGGTGCACTATGTTGCAGTTGCAATAGGCTTCATCAGAATCCTTAGGTTGCTCTCTGGAGGGCACTTTCAGAGTTGTCGCAAATTGAGGCAAGCGGGCTGAATGAACACTTGTATGGCTACAGTCATCAGTAGCTGGGAGAACACTATTTCTTGGGAGGAAGTATTTGTTGCCAGTGAGCTTCCTGCACCTGAGGATAATCACTTGAGAGAGTTGAGCTGAGAGCCCTCTGCAGCCAGCATTCCCGCGAGCTCAAAACCAGGAGAATCAAGCTATGAGATCTCAACCTGGGTCATGAGAGTGAGGTCACAGAATTTACTCCACACTTGTACGTGCTAATACCATTTATGAGGAAATTCCGACACTTTTTTTTTTCAAAAATGACAAATCAAACATGGAACTATTTAGTAATACGTCTTGAAAGAATCTTAAAATCACAGAAGTTCAACGAGCTAGGTTTTCAGATGAGGAATTGGAGGTGCCGGTGAGTCGGGGATTTGCTCAAGGGAACAGAAGACGCTGATACTGAGTCTAGCATTCGGGTGGTCTGCTGTCCCGGTGTTCTTCATTAGAATCTAGCAGCAGGTCTGGAGAACCATATATTAGAAGTCGTTTTCCATAGTTTTAGAAACTCGGCCCCACTGAAATTTACTGTAAATGTCAATACATCATGGTTGTTTGCCTCAAAACAAAATTTCGTCCTTTTCCCTCATTTTCTAAAGGCATTGCTGGTTTTGGTAGGACCAGGACATTAATTAGGTTAAGGTTTTAAGTTCCAGAAAGAAATACATATAACATATTGTACTTTTCTTGTTGAAAATGTTTTGGGTAAAGTTAATTTTTGTTACCTCAGTTTAACAATAAGAGTCACCTGCGTAAAAGTGAAAGCTCAACAGTAAATGGCCCCAAATCTGTTGTTATTAATTTTTTTAAAAACGTATTTTCTTTCTTTTTACCTTTTTATTGACATTATTGGGGTGACATTGGTTAACAAATTGTATAGGTCCCAGGTGTACAGTTCTATAATACACCATCTGTATATTGTATTGTGTGTTCACCACCCTGAGTCAAATCTCTTTCTATCATCATTTATCACCTCTATACCCTCACCCCTTCTACCTCTTCCACCCCCACCTCCACCCCTTTTCTTGTGATCACATGTTGTCTGTGTCCATGATGTTTTTTTTAAATCCCATCATCTTTTTCACCCAGCTCAACAACCTCAGTCCCCTCTGACAGCTGTAAGTCTGTTCTCTGTATCTATAGGTCTGTTTCAACTGATATTTTGTTCATTAGTTTATTTTGTTCATTATATTCCACATATGAGTGAAATGATATGGTGCTTGTCTTTCTCTGACTGGTTTATTTCACTTCTCCAGGTCCATCTATGCTGTTGCAAAGGGTACAATTTTCTTCCTTCTGACAGCTGAGCAGTATTTCATTGTGTAAATGTACCACGGCTTTTACCAGTATATCCACTCAGCTGCTGATGAGCACTTGGACTGCTTCAAATCTTGGCTATTGTATATAATGCTGTAATAAACAGAGGAGTGCATAAATTCTTTTGAATTCATATTTTGGGATTTTTCCAACAAATTTCCAGAAGTGGAATCTCTGGGTCATAAGGCAGTTACATTTTTAATTAAAAAAATTCAGGAAACTCTGTACTGTTTTCCACAGTAGCTGCACCAGTCTGTATTTCCATCAACAGTGCACAAGGGTTCCTTTTTCTCCACATCCTGACCAGCACTTGTTGTTTGTTGATTTATTGATGATGGTCATTCTGACATTTTGAGGTGATATTTCATTATGGTTTCAATTTATATTTCTCTGATGATTAGTGACATTAAGCATCTTTTCAAATGCCTATTGGCCATTGGTACGTCCTCTTTGGAGAAGTATCTATTCAAGTTCTTTGCCCATTTTTAATTGAATTGTTTGCTTCTTCTTGGTGTTGAGTTTTATAAGTTCTTTATAAATTTTGGATATTAACTCCTTATCAGATGTTACTGGCGAGTATGTTCTTCCATTCAGTGGGTTGTCTCTTCATTTTGTTGATGGTTTCCTTTGGTTGGCAAAAACTTTTTAGTTTTATGTAGTTCCATTTGTTTATTTTTTTTTTTCTTTTGTTTCCCTTGCCCATGGTGCTGTATCAGTAAAAATTTTGCTATGAGAAATGTCTGAGATTTTACTGCCTGTGTTTTTCTTGATTTGTCTCAAGATAGCATACTAAACTCCTTCCTCCCATAAAGCTATCCTTTGTTTCAACTAAAAGTCTGTTTCGAATTTCTCTGCTCTCCAAATGTAGAGTATTTCCATGAATAGGGAACAGCTTTTGGTGTTTGGCTACCCTAACTGTTATCCCTCTTCTTAGTTTGTTCTTTCCAAAAACAAAGCATTCCCTATGATAAGCAAGGTCAATTGTGGGCTGTAGTATTTCCAGAAATACAGACATATCTTGGATATTGTGAGTTAGGTTCCAGACCACTGTAGTAAAATGAATTTGGCAATAAAGTGAGTTGTAATCTTTTTGCTGATGGAGGGTCTTGCTGATTGAGTGTTTGTTTTTTTTAAGTACCAACAAAACAAACCCCAAAACAATAACAAAAACTGCAATGCCTGGGAAGCTTAATAATAAATCAAAGAGCAATAAATGCCTGAAATTTATTTTCAATTTGATAATTAAGTTCAATAGTCTTTTAGTAAGCTTTTATAATGTGCTAAGTAAAAGTGTTCAAGATGTAATATCTGCCCTTAAGGAACTTGATCTCATTGGTTTGATATAGAGGCCTAGAGAAATGATTACAATTTAAATAACATGTGTTAAAAAAAAAGATGAGCACAGGGCTATAGATTCACAGAGGAAGCTAAGGAATAACTGAGGCATTAGACCAAAAGTCATGGTATTGTCTTGTGTTAACACTTGAATGGAATGGTCATCTAGTACTTCTAATTAGCATGCTAAGCAGGAATGATTTATAATGCTAGCTAGCAAATACTGTGACCATGAAGGAAAAAAAGTAAATTTCTTTGAAGAAGTAAAATCCTGTGAGAATCAGAGAGTAGAGGGTTGAGCAGAGCAGGCACTTGGCAGAGTTAAGTTCTCAGAGGTGAGAAGAAACAAATTGAATGAATAAATAACACCTGCTTTAGATGGCAACTCAGGAGCTGTGGGAATCATCTAAAAGTGAGAAGAAGCCTGGGAATAAAGCATAAACTTGCCCGTGTTACAGTTTTGCCTAAGGCCAATCCTGCTCAGTTTATTTGACACTTTCCTGGAATGTATGATATATAACATTACTAAATCACCTTTGGATCTTGGAGGAAATACTGATGTCTTGTTAAAGTTATTACTATTGTGTGTTCAGTATGCATTTCTATAGGGACTCCTTTTAATTAGGATAGTGTTTCAGTTTGCCCATCAAATAGACATAAAAATAACCAGTTATTATAGTATTTATATTGTTTGAATTATTATCAAATGTCAACCCCACTTCCCAGGAAATCCTAAAATGTAACATTTTGTATTTTCAAATAAAATAGTTCTTCAGAATGTATTATTCATAGCAAACTGTATATGGGGTTGTGTTTGTTTTTGTCAGACAGGTAATTTACTGTAATTTATTTTCTTAGAGGGAATGTAGCGGTGAGAAAAAGAGAGGTAGGAAATGTCTCCACATCTCTCACCATGCTCCTTGCTTTGAAGACTCACCTTTATCATTATTTTCTTTTTCCAGTCTTTTCATTTTGGATAAATGAAAATAATACTTGAATATCTTCTCCAAAATTTCCAAATTGTTAACACTTAGAACATTTACACACACACACACACACACACACACACACACACACACACACATGCCCTTTCCTTTTCTCTCAAATTAAAAAAAAAAATATGTTATGTTATACAGTGCTGTCATTATTTTGCTGTAAATACCTGAGTAATAAAAGAGGCTCAGTACATAAACATGTTAATACTCTATTTTAAAAATAAGGTGAAAATTTAAATGATATGATCTCCAGGAGATATTGTGTGAAAAATATAAGGCATGCTCCCATTTGTATAAAATAAAAGTTGTTATTTATTCACAAAAGTCATTCAACAAATATGTATTGAGTTACCTACTGTGCATGGGATTATTCAGGGCTCTTGAGTATAGTGGTGAATGAAATAAAGTATTCTCATGGAATTTATATTCTCGTTGAAGCAGACAGGGAAAAATATATGATTATGTCATGTAGTGGTAGGTAATATTAAGGACACTAAAGCAAGTGAAGTATGATAAGTTAAAACAGGCACTACAGTTACTCTTTCCTGTAGTACTCAGGAATGATGGGACATTTTAGCAGAAGCCTGAAGATAGGGATAGCTGAAATCGGTTCGCTCAGTGGTTAGAGCATCAGCCTGCTGACTGCAAGGTCCCAGGTTTGATTCTGGTCAAGGGCATGTACCTTGGCTGCGGGAACATCCCCATTAGCGGGTGTGCAAGAGGCAGCTGATCAGTGTTTATGACGTTCTATTCCTCTCCTTTCCTCCCTGTAAAAAATCAATAAAATATATATATTTTAAAAAAGATGGGGAAGGATAGGAACAGATTGGAGAGAATAAGAATATCTGTGGTTTTATTATTTTGAGTTCTGAGTCATAAAACATAAAAATTTGTTTTAATCCCCCAACAGAAAGGAATGAGAGGGCCCTAGAGCAGTTGTCAGCAAACCATGGTTCACGAGCCACATGCGACTCTTTGGCCTCTTGAGTGTGTCTCTTCCACAAAACACCACATGCCGGCACGCACATACAGTGTGATTGATTGAAGGAGTACCCTAATTAAGTTAATAACTATGTACCTACCTATATAGTTTAAGTTTAAAAAAGTTGGCTCTCAAAAGAAATTTCAATCGTTGCACTGTTGATATTTGGCTCTGTTGACTAATGAGTTTGCTGACATCTGTGCTAGAGAAATAACTGAATCCACAAAGACGAATGGGGTCACATAAAAATGACACAAGAGAGTAGGTTCTTAAGCTTTGTGTCCAACTTCGCTGTGTGTATTCACATAGTTAAATGCTAACAAAAAGCCATTGTTTCTAAGCAATTTTCGGTTCAAAATGCTGTGTCAGAGAGAACTGATGTCCTGATTGTCAGCATGGCTTGGGAGCTGAGTTTGACCAAACTCGGGGGAGTTGAGAAATTCTCATAGAAGAAATGCTATAGTAAGAGCATCAGGTGGAGGTGCCTAGAAAAGGTCACAACTAGCTAAACATGACATAGGAACAGCTGGTTGCGTGCGTGTCACTGCAAAATATGTTCTATTTTTCAGAGAATTCATATGTCAGTGAAGTTGTTTCTTTGTGAATATCTCGACTGGCTCTATTGCTCAAACCACCCCCCCCCCCCCCAAAAAAAAATCCCAAGTTTATAGTTCTCAAACTTTGTGTGTATCTTTTCCTTCTTCTCTGTTTTTGTATTTAATTAATGAAATTAATCTATTTATTGTTTTCTCTTGTGAAACAGCATACTGATAAATAATGTCTTAATGTTACTCTTGACGTTTCCTAATTTTGTTTTAAATTCATGAATCCTATTATGTCTGAAAACTATTGTGCCAGAGAAAATAGGCCCATTTTTCCTTTTTTAAATAAAAGATACTACAAGAATAATAATCACCTTCCCCCCTCCTATAAGGACCCTTTCTGAAAGTTAATGACCTAGTTGGGTGAATGGCCTTAAAATTCTAGGACCATCAGTTTTCTCCTATATTCATTAATTTTTTCCAAATATTCAAGACTAAAGTAATTAGCATTCAACTAAAATCAGAAATAGAGGCACCCAACAGGAAATTGGTGAGATGTCAGAAATAGTACTTAGAGTGAAAATTATGAGAAAATACTAGAATTGATTGGCCTATAAAAAGAACTGAAAGCAAATAACTACTGGAATAAAAAAAAAGGGGGGAACAGAAAATAGCAGAGGTATCCAAATAAATAATGAGTAGGCAGTTGAGTATATTCACAGTAGGTAAAAAACAAACAAACAAACAAAAAGACACTACACACAAAAAAACTTATCCAAAATGATAGTGAGAAGTAGTCTAAATATAATTCTGCCAAGTTTGAATACTGCAAAGCTTTTGAATACTGTGTATAATTGAACATGGACCTTCAAAATAAAACATGAACCTTAAAAATTTATAGGCCCTGATAAAATGGGCCTATAAATTAGGGTGTAATGAAGGCTAAGATTCTAAAGAATGCTCTCACCTTTAAGTTTGTTTGCTATTAGTCTCACCTTCATTTGCATGGTAGTAAATTAACATGAGCATTTTTTTTGCGTGTGTAACAAACAAAGAAAAAATAGATACATATATTATTGAAAATGCAGATGAATAAGAGAAAAATGGACATTCATTCTCAAATCTAACCCATCATAACACATGGAAATGTAAACTTGGATATGCTGCTGTTTTTTTAGGAAAGCATACATCATAATGTAGAACAGAATTACATTAGAGTGGAGGCACATTTTGTGAAATTTGAAAAAAAATTCTTTAGCTGGTTCAACTTATGTTGGGCCTGTAATTAAGAATAATAGAAACAATCTAGTAGAGTCTGTAGAAATTGTGATATTTTATAGAAGACTATTGGAAAACTAATTAGAAATCTATTTAATTTGGAGTTTAAGAAAATCGAACTTTGAAATAAAGGGAGCCAGAAAGACAATTATGTGTATTTATTGGATATTGTTACACAATTGTATTGAGTCCCTCTTAGCAGTTTAGCAAATGATTACCAGCAGAAAACTATGCATTTAAAATGCATTCCATGTTACTCTGGACCAAAGTTCTGAGGCAGACCATATATCTTGTGTGTATGCTTAACATAAGCATGGTTTCTTTTCTTTTTTGGTATCACCTTAATCATTCTTTTTTTTTTCTTCAGAGGCAGCTGAAGGAGAGAGAGAGAGAAATATCAGTAATGAGAGAATCATTGATTGGCTGCCTCCTGCATGCCCCACATTGGGAACCAACCCATGCATGTGTCCTGATCAGGAATCCAACCGTGACCTTTTGGTTCATATCATAGGTCAATGCTCAACTGCTGAGCCATGCTGTCCAGGTGCCTTAGTCAGTCTTAAATTACAAAATCATAGGATTGGATTTGGAAGGACATCTAGAGATGTCATCAACAAAGTAACTTCTCTGCATAAATTTACTTACCTTTTATGTAAACAATTCCAGAAACAAAACATGTTATAACTCCTTCTAAGAAATCAATAAATCATTGCAATGTTTATAAGCACTAACAACTAGGAGTCCTGTTCCATCTGGGCAATGTATTTGTGTTCCCCACCTTTTCTTCTCCCACTCCATTCAGCGGCGGCCTCTTCTTCTCCTCCTCCTCCCTCCTCCCTCCTCCTCCTCCTCCTCCCTCCTTCCCCCTCCTCCTCCTCCTCCTCCTCCCTCCTTCCCCCTCCTCCTTCCCCTCCCCCTCCTCCTTCCCCTCCCCCTCCTCCTCCCCCTCCCCCTCCCCCTCCCCCTCCCCCTCCTCGTCCTCCTCCCCCTCCCCCTCCTCCTCCTCCTCCTCCTCCTCCCCCCCCCCCTCCTCCTCCTCCTCCTCCTCCTCCTCCTCCTCCTCCTCCTCCTCCTCCTTCTTCTTCTTCTTCTTCTTCTTCTTGATTCTACTTTCTTCCATCCAAGTAAATCTGTTTCCCTTTTTTCTGCATCTCTATTGCAGGCTTTGTCTAATGCCTCGGTGCCTCATTTGTTTTTCTTATACTCCCAACATCCCCAGATCTCTTATATTTTCCTCTGAGTCCTCAATAAGTTGATTTTATTTTGGATTGAGAGCCAAAGAACCAAAATGTGGTAAATCAAACTGGGAGGAAAATGAGAGATTGGAAAGTGTGAATACCTAAAGGACTATTTTCACCAATTGCAGGGTTTAAATGCATTCTTGCAGCCTTTGGACAATATCAATGGGGATGGCTGCCAATCTCTCTTTTAGGTTTACTGACCCAGGCAAAATTGTTGGAGCTATTTTCTGGCCAACACACTATTAACATACATAAAGTTCTCTGTTGGAAAGTTTGCAGAATCAATTAGAGTGCAGATTTTTTTAAAGTACAGCTGAGGAACTCAATTAATTGCATTTCAGGATGCTTCTATTCTTGTAGGGGCTGTCTATAAAATAATAATAAGGTGGCACAGTAAGGCTATAGGAGATTTTGCACTTCAAGAGAAATCCATTTAGGTACATTGTTTCCATATAGCAGATCACCACATCATTTTGGAGGTTGTACCATTACCCAAATCCTGATTTTATTACTTTCACAAAATGTTCTAAAGAATAAGCTTTGCTTTTTATCTAGAATCACTATCTAAATCAATTTACAAATAAATCCAGTGATTTTTTTTTGTGAGCTGAATTTTTGGTTTATTTTTGTTGATAATGCTAAGAAACTCCCGTTGAGTTTTCACCTCAAGGCATTCCCTTGATTTACTTAGGATAAGTGCATAATTTTGTGTTAAGTGAGGAGCACAGTTGTTCTGAAGGTCTCAGCTCCTGATGGGTATTTATAATGATAAAAGTGTAATATGCTAATTAGACCAGACAGCCAGATGTTCTTCCAGGTGACCTTCCAGATGAAGCCAGGGCTGTGAGGGCCAAGCCCCTTGCACAAATTTCACGTATCAGGCTTCTACTAGTATTATATTATAAAAAGGTGCCATATATATTTACCAATATATTATATAAAAATAAAAATCAGTATTTTTAATTGAAAATATTTGTATTAATAGAACTATGTAGCCTTCTTATGCTGATGAGGAGTTACTATTTGCAGATATATTCAGTTAAGTATCATTGTCTTTCAGATAAGAATTTTGTTTCAGAACCAATACAGAGGGACAGGTTACTGCTTTGGATGACAGAAGTGGGAATGTTGAAAATTTTAAAGCCAGAGCTCAATTACACTGGACAAAGGTTTTGGGAAACATGACATGAATTAAGATGTCAACTGATGGAATGTTTGTAGCTAAAGAAATGTATCATTTAATTGGAGTGTGACAAGAAGGTTAGCTCTGACAGATAACTAAATGAAAGCGACCCTTTTTATTCTGCAAGTGTATGCATGTATGTTTCTGTATATGTACATGTGTACTTGTTTTATGAGATGATGAATTATAAATATGAAATATGGATAGTGAGCACTATGGTTACACTTGGTTACACTTATATTTACTATGGTTATACTTATATTTAAAGGAAATATAGTCTTTTACACATAAGGAATCCATATAATCTATGCTGGAGCTTGAAGCTGCAGTCTGTTATCATTCCTGCCTCTGTCCCCAGAAGACATGGTTGGCAAACTGTGGCTTGCAAGCCACATGTGGCTCTTTGGCCCCTTGAGTGTAGCTCTCCCACAAAATACCACAGCCTGGGCGAGTCCAGTTTGAATAAGTGGCATTAGAAGAAGTTTAAGTTTAAGAAATTTGGCTCTCAAAAGAAATTTCAATCATTGTATTGTTGATATTTGGCTCTATTGACTAATGCCAACCCTTGCTCTAGAGCCTTTCTTTTGTCTAAGGAGACAGCAGACTTTTTCTGTGAAAGGCCAGATAGTACATACTGTAGGCTTTGTGGACTATGAGGTTTTCAGTGTAACTACTCAACCCTGCTGTTATAGCTTGAAAACTGCCATAGACAATACAGAAACAAATGGGCATGTCTGTGTTCCAACAAAACTTTATTTTCAACAACAGGTGGCAGGTGGGATTTTGCCCTCAAATGGTGATGGAAAAAAAACGAAAAAAAAAAAAAAAAACAATGGCCCAAGATTCAGGCACCTTGAGGTCTTGTGTCTATCTCTTGTGACCACATACTTTGATTTCCTCAGTGACAAAGGAAGAACTAGACATTCTATAAATTCTCTACCATCTCTAGGAAGTTATGTTGCTAAATTAAGGATCTTGGCAAAGCTGATTCTGTAGGCAGTCTTAGATATCCATGTTTTACTTCTGGGCCATTTTCCTCAGACAGAACAACAGCAGACACGGGGGACTTTTGAAGAACACATTTCCTGTTTCTACCTTAGGAATCAATGAAAGGGATAACATTTGTTGTCAGTTCTTAACACAGGTTTGGAATTCACTATATATGTGTTGCTTACCTGCATAAGGGTACCATTTCCTTGATGATATTTATGAATAGAACCAGGAATATTATTCTTTAAAAATGTGTAGCTATAATGCATATTTAAAAAATGGTTTATATGTTTAGTGTGACATGTTCATCATTTTTAAGAGCCACATTTCTTTTTACATTTTAACAGGCGTGAAATAAAAATGTATCATATACTTGATGTCATTTAGGTAGCAATTGTGATGTACTTGTTATTGCCTATATATGTGCATGAAAATTTTATACTTATATATACATATATTCTCATATATATTGGTCTTGGTCTCTCTTTGTCTCTCTCTGTCTCTCATAAAATTCACAGGGAATCCTGAAGACAATAGTGAGGCACTATTAAAAAAACGCTGTTTCACCAAGTATCTTGATGACACAGAAAACAAGTTTATATAGAAAATTATGGAACTTAATTACTCACTTGGTCAGTAATGTTAAATCTGAATGTAAAAAAAGTATAAGTTATATTTATTTCTTTTTACATGGACATCAATCATATATAAACATTTATGCCTAATAAATTTAAATGATCCATGCCATTTTTTCAATATAAAATTGCAAGTGATAAAATGTATTGTGACAATTTAATTGTCAGTGGTACTTTTTTGCTCTTAGTAGTACATAAAATAATGGTGTTTTCTTATAATGATGGCATCTTAGATTTATAAACTTTCTATTCCTAAGCAATATGGGAAATGCCTAAAATTTAGAGGAAAATATGAATTAAAAAGAGGAGTAGGAAGTAAATTATAGCAAAAAATATATCTTATTTTGCCTTTCAACATTGAAAAGAGAAAAATTGATATCCTGATGTATATTTCTGTCAGAATAATGAGCTAAGATTACCAGTGAGATCCAGTGAAATCATTTGAAGAATATTGACCTCACCTATCTTATACCTCATTGTCTTTAGCACCCAGAACAATTGCTGACATTGAGCTGGCTGCCCATAATTTTTTCTTTTTCTTTCTCTCCTGTCTCCCAGCCCCAATGCTATTTTTTGAGTTTGAGGATAAGGAATCTTTAGAGCAAATTTGGAATAAGAGAGGCTACAGAGCATATTATCATCAGAGACTTTGGAAACAGCCCTAGTCACAAATGTAAGTTTCCTTTTGGCTTTGAGGGTTAAGAATGTTTATAAAAGTTACTGTTTGATCTCTGAGTTCATGTTAGACAAAGAAACATGAGTCAACAGTACTGATATTTAGAATAGCAGGTGTTTGTACTGAAACTGTGGCATAGACAAAAGAATTTAACCAGCTTGAATTAAATGAGAAGCAAGCATAAGTTATCATTGGATTTTAAAAAATAATTCAGCAATTAAGAACTTGGCAAAAACACTTTCTGATAGTATTCAATAATTAAGCTATCCTATAAGCATTAGCCTAAAGAGCCAAGGTTATCAGTTTCTACACTAGTTTTGATAGAAGCAAATGCTAAGAACACAGAATTCTTGCAAAACTTGTTTCCATATGGTCTCCGGTATGTTTTGTTTCTGCAATTTTTAGAGTCTAGAATACTTTGGGAAGCTTAGGTGTCATCCCCACCTAAGCTAAACCAATTCTTGCAAAACTCACAAGAGAATCATTTTTAGGTCGAGAAATTAATTTATTAAAAATAGATGTTAAGATGTTGAGATGAAATCTTTGCTGAGTTACTAAGAATTTTACTATATGCGTATAGATTATAGCTTTGTTATTTAATTTTTTTAGCAGTGTGATGTTCTTTGACATTGAACATTTTAAGAATAAATAAGTCCAAATACCATATAAGTCTAAATGCCAAGAAATAAGTCCAAATACCTCAGAGTTTAGTGAGAAAATGATGGTAATACATATTAAGAAAATGTGTATATTCAGGGATTAGAATTGGTTGAGAATTTTTATGTGATATAGATAAATGCTAAGGAGCAAAGATAAGTTGGGGAAAGAGTTTTCACAGAACTCTTAAAAAACTTCTTCATCAGAAATTTGGTACACCTTGCTGGAAGGGTTGAATAATAATGTCCAAGAGGCCTAGTGAATTTTTAGAATAGTGTACTGGAAATAGTGTACATTGATGCAGAGAGGAGGCAATTTGACCCAAACATAGTAGAGAGAAAGAATCTAGAAGGAGAAGCAAGTAAAACAAGAAACAATAAAACTATTACTAAGATGTGCCACAAATTATGATGACATGCATAGGCTATGTGCTGATTATTCAGTGGTGGACAAGACAGGTATGACATTGCCCTTATGCAACTTATATTCTAGTTGAGTGCAACAAGTAAAAGACCAGCAAATAAATGAAAGGAGCAAATTTGTGGTAAGCAATAGTACTACTACTACTAATATGATGAGGAAGTTATGAATCTAGATGCTACAACAGTGAATATTAGAGATAGGGGTATCTTTTAGATAGGGGAACTCAGAGCAAATATCTCTAAGGAGTTAAATTTCAAGCTAAGATCTAATGGTTGAGAATGAATCAGGTGGAGATGGGTGTGATGAGAGAACAGATACCAAGGAATGAGATTGATGGGTTCTGAAACTAAGAAATTTAAAGCCTGGAACAAAGTAAGGGAGGGAGCAAATGCTGAAGTTTAATTAGACAGGTAGACTAGACATAGGTCATGCTGGACATTGAGGGCAGAGTGGAGAATTTGGATTTTGTTCTAAGTGATATTAATAGGAATTCCTTAGAAAATTTTAATCAAGAATATAAGCAAATATGACATTTTAAAGATTATTCTGGTTCTCATATAGTAAGTTGGGATAATTGTCATCACCATCATTCAACTACCTGTAGAGTACTTAATATGTGTCACACAATAATCTAAGCACCTATAATTTAATTCTCATTTAATCCTGCCTAATAGGTAGACACTATTATTACTCCATAATTTTATTTTGTTACTTTTTAAATATATTTTATTGATAGTATTAGAGATATCTCCCATTTTCCTCCCTATTATCCCTCTCCCAGTCCCTATGCATCCCCCTCTCCCAAGTCTTCACTACCCTATTGCCTATATCCATGGGCAATGCATATAAGCATATAGGTTCTTTGGTTTATCTCTTCTCAGATCCCATCATTTTAGACATGAGTGTAGTATGGCACTAAAAGATCAATTACTTTGAGTGGGTTTACATAGTTAGTAGATGGTAAGACTAAACCTTAAATGGAGGCAGTCTGTGGTCTTAATCACTGTGCTGTCCTGTAAGTAAAAAAAAAACACAAAAAACAGGAAATGATACTTGCTGTAGTCTGGGAGAGGTGCTAGTACCTTGAACTTGAGAGTACACAGATAGATTGGATGATTGGTTAGAGTTTAATGCAGAGGAGAGCTGGTAATGGAAAGGGAACAGTCCAAGATAGAACCTACATTTCTTTTGCTAAGGCACAGAAAGCACTAAACATTAGAGTTTATATTGATGAACAGTAAAGTCACAAAATATAATAAACTAGGGATTGAACCCAAAACGTAGGTATGTGCCCTGACAGGGAATTGAATCCACAAACTTTTGGTGCATAAGACAACAATATAATGACCTGAGCTATCCAACCTACCTGGCCAAGGCCAAAGGTGAATTTAATAAATATTTATTGAGGGCTTACTCTAAAAATGTCAGCAAAGTTCTATAGATATAATGGTGGCAAAACAATGCTAACTCACTGTCTTCATATAGCTTTTCTTTTAGTCTAGAAGATTCTTTGTGCTTTGTATTTTGTGATGCACAGGCCCACAATGCAAAATTGAAATAACTTACATGAACATGTTAAAAATAACATCATTTTCATGTACTTCTTCATAAACCTCAAAGAGTAAAAGCAAATATATCCCTATATAAAAGTTCCACAAATTTTACTTTGGTAGCTTTTTATTTAAAGGTAAATATCTCAAGGATTTAATTTCAGAGAGCTGATCGTTTTGAGGGTAACTTTGTGTTAAAGCCCCTTGAGATTTAGTTCAATTTGTATTTTTGAGCAAAATAATATCTAAGCATGACACATGAATGTAACAAATAGCATCAAAATAAAAATATTTTGCTTTGTCTAATACACTTTGTTAATTTTCCATGTTCTATAAAGTACAGATAAACATGCTTTGTTGTAGCCCTGCGGGACTTTGCTGTCTGCAGCTGATAGCATTACTGGGCTGTTTCCATTTTCCTGTAGGACTAGAGCAGGTCCAGTAAGGAGCTGTGTGAGCTGCTTTTTTAAGGGGGATTTTACATGCTACTTAAATGAGGACAGAAGCAGAGGAAGCTGAAGTCCACTAGGTGAAGAGAAATAAAATACATGTTTGTACATCAGACAACTTTGTGAAGCCTCAGAGTAGGAGTAGGGTAGGACTAGGAAGAAGGAAGGTATATACCAATGTAAGTGAATGATGATAAACTAACTAGGCGCAGGCGCGGCCTGGCCTGAGTGGGTGGTGGCAGATCATACAATTCAGTCTTTAATAGGAGGATAGGGAAAATAGGCTGGATAGCCCAACTAAGATCACAATAGCAAGAGCTATTATCATGCTTTAAAGAAGAGTGTGAAACAGTGAGAGGGCTAAGTGAAGAAGAAAGATTTGTTTCCTGAGGTCATTGCTGTCAGGAAAAGAGGAAAGTGTGGTTGCCCAGGTGAGAAGTGGTCAAGTCTTATACTAAGCGGCAGACAACTGAAGAAAAGGAGGGTGTGTAATCAGCATTTTAGAGCTGGATGTTGCCTGTAGGATAATCTTCCAGATGATTAGTTGAGATGATATAATTTACTATTTGAGTGACATTGAAACAGTTTCCTAATTGCTGATGCCTGGTTTTATTAATTTGTAAAATGGTGGCTCAGTAGTGTTGTAAGACTTCATTGACATCATGTATATATGTTATAAACCACAAAGATGGTGGATAGGAAAGGTATAATTATAGAAGATGTTTTGAGGAAAGAAATGATAGGTTTTGGCAATAGACTAAATAAATATGCAGGGTGGAAAAGATGAGTCAGAGTTTAGTCATTAACACATTCTGTTCTTCTTTTGTCAGATGCATTTATCAGACTCTAAAACAAGGATGATTAACATTCATTCAAACATTAAGAGGACGATTGTTAAAACAATTTTACATGTTGGCCTTTTGAACTGTAACTCCTGCACATTCCACACTGCATACGGCAATCATTTGAGTGGATTTTGTTTATTTTGTTCTATCATTTGTTGAGCACAAGCATCAGGTCATATGTTCCTCTTTCTCATGCTGTGTCTGATGAAAGATTTAATTCTATGTCAAACACTTGGCCTTGCTCTGCAGTGTTCTCCATGGATCCCCTTGTCACAGTCATCAGCTAGGTTTGGCTGGTGAGTGCCTAATAGAGGGAGTTTATTTTTAGCAGAGTGTTCCATAGAATCACTCAGTAGTTCTTGTTTCACATGCACAATTGCAAAAAGTATCCAGGTGTCCAGGTGCTGTTTTTGTTTGCTCAGAGAAATCTTGAATATACTTCTCCAGTGGATAGCTCAGCACCCTGATCCCATGTCACTTACTTGTGAACCCCCTGGTGCCTATTGTAGCAAAAGGGTGTTTTATTTTCAAATAGAAAAAAAAAGTAATTTCAGTTTATTGGCTAAAAAGCTTGGGTTTGACAGCTAGTCCTCACTTCTGCTAAAGATATGTTTTACTTAAGACCCATCAATTCTACAATTTTCTGTCTTTACCCTCACAAAACAGAAGTACCTACATATTTTATTCCTATAGATTTACATACAGTATAGCTCCTGAATCAGCCAAGGGGAAATAGAAGAATCCTGTGACAGTTATTGATGCCCAGATAATTATCCTGCTAATACCTATCACCAGCCTTAAGGGATCTGGCCAAATAGAAGATTGAGCTCAAACAAAGCCACAGAAGTCTGCTTCCTAGATTTAGAACCAAGGTCAAGAGGCTCATGAGCCCCTCTGTAAGTCTCACTGTGACGTGTCAGTGATTCCGAGCATTTGATCCTCCCAATTGGATTTTTTTTCCTGATTCACTGTGTGTTTATGGAAGTTGAAGGGATAACTTTGCCAATTAGTGGCAGCAGTTGGGCTCCATGGAGCTCTCTCCATATCCATTGGGGAGAAAGCACCCAGTTTGGATAATAATTAAAAGAAAAAAAATGTCCATGTTCTTCTAAAAACCTCAGACTCAGGGACAACCCAAACTTGAGCTCAAAAAAGGCAAAAATTTGTTTCTCTTAGCTACATTTAAGGATCTGGTTTATCTTGCTGTCACAAGATTTGTCCACTAGGTTGCTGCTATGTTTCAATACAATGGTACACTTGTAAAGCACCTTTTTTTTTTCTCTGCCTGAGATTAGTCTACATTAAGCATGTCAAATTCACGGCTTGTGGGCTGCATGCAGCCCACAACGAATATTCTTGCAGCCCAGCCAATACAACAATATGTAAGAAATATTTTAATACATTTTCTTGATTAATATTTACAATATCCTTTTATACATAATTATTAATAATGAACTAGAATCTTTGCTAATAACTGATTACTACTAGTATAACCATATTGCATTCATTTCTCTTAAGTGCCTTATGCACAGGTGCACCATTTCTCTTTACTAATACTAGCAGCGAACATTTTAGCAGCCAATGACCACGACATTAGCCTTGAACTGATTTGTTTGGTGTGCGCAACAGGAAATATTTTGCTTTCAGAGAAAAAGAAAAATAGGTTTATTTGCATTACACTTATTAATTTGTGCAGTTATTCAGTGTTTGGTAAGTTAAGGTTCAAGAAAAATATTACATTTTATTAAAATGTTTTATTATTTTATGTTAATGATTACTTATTTATTTCATCCCTCTATCAAAATAAACATACATTTCTATGAAAATTGAAGATTTTTTTTTTTTTTGCCCACATAAACTTAAACCTTGTTTATTTGGCCCATGTTGGCCATTGAGTTTAACATGCTTATTCTACATGATGCCATCAGACAAAGCATGTTCACTTGTTCTGTCAGCAATCTTAACACCATCCAAGTGATATGTTCTTTTTTTATCATTCATTCAAGAAACATTTGGGTGTTTCTTTCAGGCCTCTCTCTACATTAGACTTGTATGACAATTTTAGTTGGTTCATAATTCTAGGTAAGCACTCTAATAAAATATGTATCATCTGCAGTGGAAATGGAGAGAAATGAATCAGATTGTAAAACTGTGAATTTTCACTACTGAAAAAGTGGAGTCCATTCAAGAAGCAGCAGATAGTTCAATGTTGGTGAATTATAGGATCAAATAGACAGAGATAAGTTTGCTAAGTTTCACGCCAGATCCTAGGGATCTGCTGTGCCCTGCAAAGCAAACTCATGAATGCCCCACCTGTCTCTTCTCAGCCTTCATGATTTCACCTGCAACTGAAGGATGAGTTTCCACCTCAGAAGTATCTGCATCTCTCTTCTGTGCCTGACATCTTTCTCTACTGGCAGGGAAGATGGCTCCCTTTCAAGCACTGCAAGTTGGAAAGAGGTGTTGCTATGCCTCAGAGCACTCTCAACAAACGGGGTGATAGTTGATAAATGCACAGCCCTAACACAATGATAGTGTGTTACACACGCACACACGCACGCGCGCACACACACACACAGGAACTGCAGTGGGATTGAGCCCCATTCACCCACAGAGGTATCCTTCTTGTTAACACATTCTTTATAGACTTTTTTCCCCTTCCTTGTCTCACTTTTCCATTTGTGCTTTCTGGGATCACCTCCAAAGACCCAACCTTCATTTACATACTTACTTCAAACTAAGACAATATGATAAAGTGTGGGCTTGATCCTCTAGGTTACCAAAAGCCAAGAATAATTTTAAAGCAGGGGATAGATGTGATCTGATTTACATTTCAAAAAGTTCACCGGAAGCATAGAGAATATATTACAACAGGACAAGACTGGAAATAAGGACTGTAGGTGTTTGCTGAGTTAATCTGGGCAGAAAATGACTGTTTGGGGTGGGGAAAGACATATAGAAAATCTATTTCTTTAACCTTTCATACATTAGCATAACTCTCCAATTGAAGAGGCAGTCTTTGTAACAGTGTGAACCACCCCAGCCTTGTTCCTTGGTTAGGTCTCAACTTTCCAATTCTGGCTTACTGTCTTTCTATTGCCTAGTCATCCACTCTCAAATTCATTTTATGATCTATGTTTATAATTCTGCTTTATTCCATGTGAAACAGACTGACTAATGCTTTAGTAGAGTCTTAACATTCTTGAAATCCTCCTTCAGAGCAGAAAGGAAGGTTTGGCACCTCTTCCCCACAGGTTGCAATCTGGCTATTCGATTTTAAGGGCTCTCTTCCTGAGGTTTATTTCTCTGATACATTCAGTAAGTTTACAAATTATGTTAAAAAAAACACATACCAAAGATGAGTCATATCAGTTGCTGTCATATTTCTACGTTTGTATCTACTGAAGCTGTTTGCTTACTTGGAAAATCATGGCCTGCAATTTGGTAAATAGCTACCCTAAAATTGAGGTAAGTTGATGGTGTTCAGACTATGGTTTACTGATATAAGCAGCTGTGCTTCTCACTGGGTTAAAAGGAGATCACAACTGTGGTGGGTCCTTCAGGTGTGTTGACTGCTTCAGGATGGAGTCCACACCAGTCCTGAATTACCTGTTAGTGTGGAGTGTCAATGGTTAACACATTGTCCTATCCTATTTCATGTTTTGTCTTTCAATTTTAACTCTGGATAAATATAGATAAGCATAAAAAGTATTAAAATTATACTTTACAAAAAGTTAAATTGTAAGGTATACAATGTAGTGATTTTTATCTATCATCTATCTGTATCCATTCATTATTGATATCCCAGAAACTGAAGTAGATTATTTTCTAAATGGTATTAGGTGATTGGCAGGATTTTTGGAATAAAGTTTCATCCATACTGCACACCAAATGTATTCCAGGGATAAAATCATGAAATAAGTACATAAATGTTGTTAAATATTTTTCTGATTTTCACAGTGTGGAATGTCTTTCAATGCAGCATATGAACAATTGGTTTTCTTACTATCTGAGATGATAATTTGTTTTTAGTGGCTACTCCTCTTATTTAGCAAAATGCCTTAATATGCTTGTGGATTTGCTATTGCCCACCAATATTTATATCACTTTTAAAAATATATATCATTTTTTTTTATTTCAGAGAGGAAGGCAGAGGGAGAGAGAGATAGAAACATCAATGATGAGAGAATCATTGATTAGCTGCCTCCTGCATGCCCCACACTGGGGATCAAACCCATAACCAGGGCACATGTTCTGACCACGAGTCAAACCATGACTTCTTGGTTCATAGGTCGACTCTCAACCACTGAGCCATGCTGGCCAAGCAATATTCATATCTTTTTTTCCCTCAACATGCACAGACCACATGTCCAGACCCCTTTGTATTTGGATGGGGCCATGTGGACTATTTTATGCCAAAGGAATATGTCTATCAATGGTGTATGTGACTTTACCAGTAAGAACACTGTTAAGAGCATTTTTGCATTTCCTAAGCAGTTCTCTAATTTGAGCTCTGCTCTTTGGAAGCAAAGAAGACGGTGGAAACACAGATGGAAGAATTCAGGGTTCCTGAATAACTGGGCATAGCTGCTCCTCTACCTCTACCATTGCACTGGATGACAGCTTAGAAAAACTGTTGACTTTAGCCCCTGAGTTTGGGGAGTGTTAGTTACAGTAGGTATTCTACTCTGACAAAAACAAAGTTGTAGGATTGAGCTCAGACAACAAAAGAAATATTTAAATTGTTCTACATTAATCTTAATTTAGTAATTATAGAAAAAGAGGTGTGGATTATAGGAGAGGGAAGAGCTAGCTCTATAGGAGGTAAGGTCCATCAAGTAGAGCCAAGATACTTTGAAGAAGACAAACAACTCACTTTGAATAGTTTCACATGGGTTTCCCCCCAAATCTCAAAATCTATACACAAAATTGTTATGTGTGAATAATTTATAACAAAGAAAGAGGTGGGGTACTAAGTCTGGGTAAATCTAATGCGAAACAACAGTTGCCTAAGTGAGATGGTAAAGTGATCATTAAATAAATTCAGTGGAAACTAGAGCCTGAGCCAACTAGGAAAATAAATTTCCAGAGGTATGGTTGTGTTTCAGTTCTAAGAAGTATAGTGACATCAGCTGCCACTTGGTTTAAATGAGGATAAGAATAATGGAAAACTATATAAAGATAGATTAAATTATTTTATATTTTATATAACCTATAATAAAATTTAAAAATACATATTTGTTCTATTTGGCAGAATACTTATTTTTATGGATGACTATTTACAATAATAAAAACTTGAGAAATGCAATTGAACAAATGGGCAGAGAATATAAAGAGATAATTTATAAAAGGAAAATTGTAAATGAACTAGAGGCCTGATGCACAAAGATTTGTGCAAGAATAGGCCTTCCTTCCCCTGGCTGTCGGCACCGCCTTTGCTCCTGCCAGAGCCACCTTTCTGCCTTTGCTCTGTCCTGGAGCCGCCTTCTGCCTCTTGCCTTGTCATGTCAATTTGGATGTTCCCTCCTTATTGGCTGTGGGCATCACCATCTTTGTTGTGGAGTTATGGTCAATTTGCATATTCCATCTTTATTAGATAGGATAGTACATATTTGAAAAATATGCCTCACTAGAAATTAAAAATGCAAAATAAGATTCAGATAAGGACACACACAATGTTGGAGAGAGGAGACATTGTTCATAAAGCTAGAGGAGTGTGAATTACTATTATGAGTAAGCATGTCAATATATATATTAGCAAATTGATATATATAAAAAATATATAAATATATATAAATATATATTATATATCAGTCTCTACCTTGACTTTACATTCAAATAATATTAGCAAATTTATATATATATAATATAAATTTATAAATATATGTTATATATTAGTTTCTACCTTGAATTCACATTCAAATCACCTGGGGAACTCTTAAAAGCAAGAGAAACTTGGGCTGCATCCTAAGTCAATCAAATTAGAATCTTTAATGGTGGACTACAAGTGCCAATATTTTTTAAAAGCTCTCCAAATAATTCTAATGTACAACCAGGACTGAGAAACATTAACTTATCTATAACCTTAAAATATATTGACTCATAGCTTCTAAATTTCTGTTATTAAAAACTATCTAGAATAAAACTATATTGTACACAGAGGTTTATGTATAAGAATTTTCAGTAATGTTATAATTGTACAAATGAGAAATGACCTAATTGCTCAATAAAGAAATATTGTAGAATGCTTTATACAAATTAAAATTATAGTAGGAGAATATCACATGGGAAAATGTTCATTATTCACAGCAAATACAACATTTTATGTAGAACATGATTCCAAATTTGTGAACTATATGTTTTATATATTAATGGAAACAATATTAATTATATATATAATATTTAATACAAGTTATCTCTTGGTACACTGAAGACAATTTTATAATACAATATTACAGAACATTGATAAATCTAAAATACTGTATAGCCTGTACAACTCATGATGAAGAAAGACGGAGAAGGAATGGAAAAAAATAGCTAATTTCTCCTGGGTGATTTAAAGACTTCTACTGTAGCAGCAGCTTCAACCCTTTAACTCTTTGAAACTCTCTTAACAGCTCTTTTCTCCCATCTGTCTAGCCAAAGTATTCCTTCTATTCCTCACCTCTGGACTCTGTCCAGATAAATGTCTTCTTTAAATTACCCTAAAAGATGAGAGCTAGGTAGCAAGCCATTCTAAATTGCCTCGGGTGTTGATTGGTTTAGGGAAGTGGGGAAAGAAGAATTCATTTCTGGTTGTCCAAGATGAAATTTTTAATATGCTTCCTAAAGAGAAGTGTGCTTACAAATGATGGATAGCTTATAGGTATTATTCCAAATAGATTTCTGTCCATTGTGGTTCAAATAGGCTTGCATTATCTGCATTGGGAGCTCAGTCATCATTTATAATGTTTATTTAATGAAGATAATACCTTTGCAAATAACACACTGTGGTTTATAGTCTGAAACTGAGAATTATTTTTAACCTATAAATAGTTTTTTTGATAAAGTATTGAGTTTTATGAATCAGATTACTGCAGCTAATAGTAATCTGATGTTATCGTTGTAAGTGTGCTTATTTATGAGAGTTAGAGAGCCTCTCTCTGACTCCATTTTAGTCTCTCCTCCCCCTCTTTTTCTTCTTTCTTTCTTTCTTTCTTTCTTTCTTTCTTTCTTTCTTTCTTTCTTTCTTCCTTCCTCCCTCCCTCCCTCCCTCCCTCCCTCCCTCCCTTCCTTCCTTCCTTCCTTCCTTCCTTCCTTCCTTCCTTCCTTCCTCTCTCTCTCTCTCTCTCTCTCTCTCTCTCTCTCTCTCTCTCTCTCTCTCTCTCTCTCTCCCCCTCTCTCTCCCCCCCCCTCTCTCTCTCCCTTTCTTTCTTTCTCTCTCTCTTTCTTTCTTTCTTTCTTTCTTTCTTTCTTTCTTTCTTTCTTTCTTTCTTTCTTTCTTTCTTTCTTTCTTTCTTTCTTTTTCTTCTTCACCAAGACAGGAGTCATATCATTTCGGGCCTTATTCTTTCTTCTATCAGATGACTACAGGGCAAGATTTATTGTGTACTGCCACTGTGACACCATCATGTTTCTGGGTTGTACTATTCCCATTATCTGATTATAAATTTTATTCATTGATTGATTGATTTTAGAAAGAGAGGAAAAGAAAGAGATAGAGGAATATCAATTTGCTTGCACTACTTATTGATGCATTCATTGGTTGCTTCTTGTATGTGCCCTGAGATTAAATATCCAACATTGATGTATCAGGACAATGCTCTAACCAACTGAGCTTCCCCGTGCCTAGCCATGGCTCTCACTGTGGTTTTGATTGGGATTAATATAGTTACCAGTGGCCCAGTGCATAGATTTGTTCATATCAAAAAGAAATCAGTAGCCCAAGCCCACGAGCCCAAGGCGTTTCCACATCCCTGTGAGTTGCTGGGAAGTTGCGGGGGGAGTCTGTCTTCCTCCCCATAGCTTCCTAAAAAAATATTTCCAAATGTATCCTGCAGTGGCCAGGGTCACCCTTGCCAACCAGGAGGTCACCAGTGGATGCCTTAGGCTATGCTGGACACTCCACTGCTCAACACCAAATAAGAGATGCTCTGAGGTGAACAATACAAAGTTGGGGATCTTGGAGGGCAGGGTTGCTCTCTTGCCCATGCCCATGCCCATGCCCTGCAGATCCATCTCTCTGACTTTTACCCTAATTGTCAGTCACCACCTTGTGGCCACTTTCATATTGCTGCCTTCCTCTGTACCTCCAGGGCAATCAGTAAGGCATGAGATTTGATCTCAATGCCCGAGGCAGAGTTCCAGGAGCCCTGGAGCAATATCAGGCTCATCCTATTTACTCTGAATGTCTGTACTTCATCCATGTCCTGGAGATTGTACCTGAAGGTTTATGGGGCATGTGCCTTATGGCAACTTCTGATTGAGCTGTAGTTGTCCTTGGGGCTGAGTACCAGCATAACTGGGGGGTCTGCTCGTGGAAGCCACAGTCCTTGGGCCCACCTGCCTGCAGGAGCCTCTGAGGATCTACAGGGAACATGGGAGGCTGGATGCTGGCCAGGCCCAGGAAGGGCTGCAGACACACATGGAAGGCCCACTCCTCCTATTGGGATTTTCTCACTTTTTCTGGAACTTTCCAGAGGTAGGGACCAGTCTTGTTTGGGAGTAGCAGCTGGAGGTGGTAGGAAGGAAGGAGAGAGAGGCCGATCGAGGTCCAGGTTAAGGTCGGTTCTTTATATTTCAGTTCTGCATCTGAAGGAACACAGCAATAGCTAAGGGGTGGAACATGGCCCTGATGCCCAAGGGTGAATTTCAGGGCCAGTGTTGGTATCAAGGTTGACCCGTCCACGCACGAATGTTCCACACTACATTTGTTCGCAGTACATTGTACCTGCAGGGTACAAGGGGTGGTTTTCCCACACAACTCCTGGCCCAAGGGTGGGGCTACCTGAGCAGAACAAGTCAGGCCAGCAACTGCTGGTGCCCCTCCACCCACTGGAGCTTACTAGTGCTTTGCAGGGTTCCAGGAGCAGGTATTCAGTGCCAGGACGCCAACCTTTCCTGGAGATGGGGCTGGGGCCAGGTGGTAGGTGGAAGTTGTGAAGAGCTTGCTCATGGACATGAATGGGTGTCAGTCATTGGGCTGGACTTAACCAGCACTCACTCTTGAGAGAGGGGCCGGACCAGGGAGCATGTGCATGAAGCAACTCTGTGAGTTTTTCCCAAGCCTACATACAGAGACACAGAGGGAAATAGGTAAGGGGTACAGTGCAGCCGAAGGGAGAGTTCGAGGGGCCAGCAGCAGTTTATCTATGGTTATTCTGCCTATCCCCCAACTACCTGGGCATCGGGACTGCAGTCTATTCACTGGAGATTGCACCTATTGGAGGTGGAAGAGGCTCATGCGCTACGGCTGTGCTCACTAGCCATGAGCCCAGCTTCTGCCTGAGCAGTGCTCCCGCTTTGGGAGCATAGTGACCACCAGGAGGCAGCTCCTGCATTGAGCATCAGCCCCCTGGTGGTCAGTGCACATCATAGTGACTGGTCATTCTGGTCATTTTGCCATAACAGTTGCTGGACTTTTATATAGATAGACTAGTGGCCCAGTGCATGAAATTCATGCATGGCGGTGGGGGGGGGGGGGGTTCTTTCAGCCCAGCCCCTACCTTCTCCAATTGGGGATTCCTTGGGGCTGTCTGACCACTGGTTAAGGGATTGGGCCTAAATCGGTGGTTGGACATCCCTCTTGCAACCTGGGACAGCTGGCTCCTAACCACTCACCTACCTTCCTGCCTGATTGCCCCTAACTGCCTCTGCCTACCTGCCTGATTGCCCCTAACCCCTTTGCCTATCTGCTTGATCACCCCTAACTGCCCTGGCCTGCCAGCCTAATCTTGTCCCCAACTGCCTCCGCCTACCTAATCACCCCAACTGTTCTTCCTTGCCAGTCTGATCTCACCCCAACGGCCCTCCCCTCCCAGCCTGATTTTGAGCCCAACGGCCCTCCCATGCCAGCCTGATCTTGCCCCTAACTGCTCTCCCTTGCTGGCCTGACTGCCCCTAACTGCCCCTATTGTTAATGAGGCAGTTAGGGGTGGCCCACAGGTTGAGAATCACTAGCAAGGTTACCTAAGACCATCAGAAAACACATTTACATTACAATTCATTAACAGTAGCAAACTTACAGTTATGAAGTAGCAACGAAAATAATATTATGGTTGGTGGTTACAACATGAGGAATTGTATTAAGGGGTCACGGCATTAAAAAGGTTGAGAACCGCTGTTCTAGAGCTTTCCAGTTTCCAGACTTATCTCTAAGTCTAATTATTTTGAGTTAATTTTTGTGAATACTGTAAGATAGTGGTTGTTTCTTTCTCCTACATGTTATTCCAGTTTTTCTAATATCATTTATTGAAGAAATATTCCTTTTCTTATTGAGTTTTCTGGGTCTTTTGTCAAATACTAGTTGACTGTATAAATGAGGGTTTATTTCTGGGTTCTCAATATGTTCCATTGAGCTATATGTCTAGCATACTGTTTTGATTACTATAGTGTTGTAGTAAATTTTGAAATCAGAAAGTTCAATGTCTACAACTTTGTCTTCAGAATTGTTTTGACTTTGAATTCTTGTTTTGTTTCCATAAAACTGTTAGGATTGTTTTTGTATTTTTGTGGGTTTTTTTGGAAAATTTAATTAGAATTTTGATAGTAATTGCACCAATTTTAGATTGCTTTGTCTAATATGGAATTTTTTATAATATTAATTTTTCTAATTCATGAATACAAGCTGTTTTTCCATATGTTTGTTTCATCTTTAATCTTTTATCAAGGCCTTTTCATTTTCATTGTATTTTTATCTCATTGATTAACTTTATTTCTAAGTAACTTATCATTTTTATTGCTATCAAAAGGAGATTCTTAAATTTTATTTTTGGATATTTTATTATTAGTGTATAGAAATTAAACTGATTTCTATATGTTGATTTTTATTCAATTATTCAGAATTTATTTATTAATTTTAACAATTTTGTTGGATTCTTTAGGGTTTTCTACATATAAGAGCATGTCGTTTGCAATCAAACACAATTTTAGCTCTCCTTTCAGATTTTGAAGCCTTTTATTTCTTTTTGTTGCCTGTTTGTTTTGGCTAGGGCTTGTAGTGAGAGTGGTGAGAGTAGACAACCTTGTGTTGTATCTAATCTTAGAGGAAATGCTTTCAATGTTTCACTGTTGAGTAGATGTTAGCAGTGGACTTGTCACATGTAGCCTTTATTATGCTGTGATATGTTCTTTTCTGCTGTGTTGATTATTTTTATCATAGAAGGAGGTGTTTTCAAATGTTTTTTTTCTTCTGTATCTGTTTAGGTAATCAGGTCACTTTTATTTTTCATTCTTTTAATATAGTATATTACAATTATTACTTGCATATGTTCAACCATTCTGTATTGTACATATAAAGTCCACGTAATCATGGTCTATGAGCCTTTCAATGTGTTATTAAATTTGGTTTGTTAATAATTTGCTTAGAAGGTTTTCAATTAATTCATCAAGGATATTTGATTCTTCTCTCTTTGTAGTCTAGCTAACTATCAATTTTGTTTATTTTTTCTAAACTAACTTTTAGTTTAATGTGTTGTTCTTGCATTTGAAGTAGAAGTCACCTCCTCCAGACTTTACTGTCTGCCTTTAGGAGAGAGATACCTTCTGTCATCCTTAGTAGATGTTCTGAGGCTATTTCAGACCTTCTGTTGGATACACCTGCTTCAGGCTTCTTATGGTAGAATTCTTAAGCTGATATGCCTATGGTGGATCCTGTAATACCCAGAAAAGTGATGATAGTCTTTGTATTTTCTCAAATATGGTGCTAGAGCTCAAGCACATGGTTCCCTGTCCCCTATTTTGGCTGGCTTTTTGCACATACTCTCGAGCTATCTGTCAAAGCCTTCTCTTCCTGCTGCCATTAGAAGCACACACAGGGAACCAAAAAGTGAGTGTGGGAAATGTGGGTGAGCCATGGAGAGTGCTGGAAGTGCCCATGACCAGTTGAGGGCATCCATAGTAATGTATTCCCTGTGGCTCATTTGTGGGTTTCGTGATATGGTGCAATATATAACTAGTAGGATTTCTGTTCCTTTAATATCCTCCAAAGATCATATCTGGTGTTTTTCCCAATGCTCAGTCATTTGCTCACAATTTAGTATTCTGAATGGTGGAGGAGAGAAGGGAGTGCATTTTACATTGCCCTGCAGAGCTGAGGAAGCCAGATACTCACTCACATGCTCTCCTTTTCTCCCACAGGAGAAATTATGGGCTGAGGACAAATCTCTCTTGGTTCTAAGGTGTGCTGCTTCAGACAAAGAATGGTGCAGGTAAAGTCAAACTGCCCCTCTTACTACAATGTGTCCAAGGCATATATTGTTTTGCTCCAGTGTTAGGCTGGAAACATGACCATCCACAAAGGCTCTCTTGTTCATGAGTGATTGTTTAAGTCAGTGTAGAAGCTTATGGGACTATAGCTGAGGGGCTAGAGTGGTCCACTGTCTGTAGCCAGGATTGGGTATGTCTGCCTATTATATGGATCAATGCCAGAATTTTGTTGGATGGGATATAAAATGAGGGATGTCTTATGCTATCATGATGCTGATGTTACTCACCCATAAGTTGTTTTCTCTATTACTAAGTTCAAAATATTGTAAAATTTCTCATAAATTTATACTCTGACTCATTTGTTATGTAGAAGTGTTGTTTAATATCTATATATTTTAAGGTTCTCCAGTTATCTTTCTGTTATTGATTTCTAGATTAATTCCATTGTGGTCTGAGAGCTTGATATTGTATATTATTTCTAATCTTTTAAATTTGTCAAGGTGTGTTTTATGCTCTAGTGAGTATTGCATGGGGGCCTGTGAAAAATATATTTTCATCTGGCCAGTGCGGCTTCAGCAGTTGAGTGTCGATCTATGAACAGGAGGTCATGGTTTGATTCTTGGTTAGGGCCCGATCCCCAGTGTGGGGCATGCAGCAGGCTACCAATCAGTGATTTTTCTCATCATTGTCCTTTCGATTGCTCTCTTCCTCTCCCTCTCTAAAATCAAAAATATGTTTTCTGTTGTTTTGGGATGAAGTAATGTATAGATGTTAATTGGTTCATGATACTGTTGCCCGGCCTGTGCCCTCTCACATTCCAGGACCCCTCTCAGCTCCTTGCTCTTTAGTGCTGCTGCTGAGGCTCCTGCCACCAGCGCTGCACTTGCCAGCCATGAGCCCAGCTTCTGGCTGAGCAGTGCTCCCCCTGTGGGAGCACACTGACCACCAGAGGGCAGCTTCTGCATTGAGAGTCTGCTCCCTGGTGGTCAGTTCATGGAAACCAGGCATTCCAACTTTCAGTTGATATGCATATTAGGGTTTTATTATATAGTATTTTTAACAGTGAGTCTAAAGTACAGCCAGAGTTGAGAGCAATCACTTTTAGGCAACTATTAGTTTTAGCCTCCTCTGGCTTAAGCTCTCAGGTCTAAGTCTTTAGTGACAGCATTTCCACCAAGACCGCTCAGGAATGTACACAGATCTAGTTAGGACGTGGGACCAGAAAGGAAGTTGCTATGCAGTTCTTGGTAAAAGTTCTTCACTTTAAAGAGAAAGCTATTGAAACATTTGGCCTTTAATGTATCTGAATATTGGCATTTGTTTGGTATATGGACCAATATTTCTGCTTTCACCTTACTGCCAACACCTACAGAAACAGAGTGAAGAAAAATTCAGGGTCATGGAGTCATTACTGGGTTTTCCCAATTCTTATAGTCTTATAGCTGATGTTTCTATATATGAAATTAACCAATTGATGACACCACTCCCATAAAATTTTGGGCATTCCTGGATTTCATATCTTCAGTTTAATAGTTTATTTCTACCTGATGCAGTAATGAGTTTTGTCTATAAGCACTTTTCTTTAAACACTAATTAATGTGTGTATGATAGAGCAGTCACTTTATTATTGGACTATATTTTATCAAACTGTATATTAATTTTCCCACTGCATGCAACTTTCTTAAATACTGATACTTTTATATTTGGCCATGTCTTTGCATGTATTCTAATAATATAAATTAACAAAGCAATGAATTTTGCTTGTTACTTTACTGTTTTCTATGTGTTATTTCAGCCAATTAAAGTGCAGTAGGCAATGCTTTGTGCCATTTTTGATTTTTGCTGTTATGAACCCCAAATTAATTTCTAACTATAACATCAATGTACAGTTTTATAAAGTACTGGTTTAAACCATTAGATTTTTATCAAAGGTCTCCAACTCAGGTGCTGACATGGGCTGGGGAGAAGGCTACATAAGTGAGCAAAGCTTGTTGAGTCCCCACATCGAGGAAACTAAGGGAGGCTACAGCTAATATGTTTTCACCTTCTATTGCCATGTGGAATTGTATGGTCATTTTGTTCAAAGGTCTTCCATTTCTTTTTTCCATGATGAAGCCAATTTTTTTTATGGGAACTTCTGATGTTTAAATGTCAGCTAAAACCAGCTAAATAATAAACAAACAAAAACACTCGGCGGGGGCGGGGGGGGGGGGGGGGGGCGTGAACAAAACACATCTGGCTTCCTGGCTAACAATATGTACCCTTTGGAATTGCTGTAAAATTGCAACCATCAGCTTGAACCAGGCCTGGCAGTCTTCTCGCTGCCCTGCCCCCCAGCTCTTGTCTAATATAGGCTGTCTCCTAATATAACACCAGCAACCTGAGTTTACCTTTCTGTCTCATTTTTTCCCTGGGAGTTACCAGGTATAAATAGTTATCCCAAAAAATGTGTTTTTCTCATTTCTTAATCATGTGTATTCTATATTTTATTTGCTTCTTATCAGCTTTATAGGCCACCCAGATTAGAGCAATAGGTTACTTTTCAGATTTGGTATTTTGTATTAGTTTGAAGTCTTTCTCCTAACCCTTTGTAATCATTTTTGAGTCTGCCTAGGGCTACCTTGCTATTAATTATATTCTATTAAGAATTGAAAGCTCTACCATTTCACTATTATAGATGTATAAATTAAATTATGGTGTGTTTGTATGTATAGATTTCAGGCTAAATTTTAATGACAGTAATATAAAATAGGAGAAAATAATTGAATCTCCTAGTAGAATTGATGACAAAGTCTTATTTTATCCAGAAAAAGTTTACTATGTTCCAGATTTCAGAGCAAAATACAAGGTATTTTTAGCTAAAACAGTCAAATGTGTTGTTCAAAATTGATGGTAGCTTAAATTGTGAGTTCTTCTTTGTTGGCACAAGATGAGAGGATTGTTAGTACCACTGGTTCTTTTCTTCTATGGCCTGCACCTTTAGTAGCAGGAATGAAAACAGTAACAATTACTTTCAGCAGATATGCGCGCCATTTTGGCAGGAGGTGGGCAATGCACTTGTCAGATTTTCTGGACTACAGAATCTCAAGGGTCAACGTTTTTCATAATTTTCTAGGACAGAACTGTTATTTTTCAGTCACTAACAGTATCATACCCAGTTTTTTTGGGGGGAAAATCTGCCAATAAAGTCTCAGATATAGCAATGTTTTACCAGGTGCTTTAATTTCTTTGGATACAGTGGCCAAGGACATTTATTATAACCCATTGTAAAGTAGTTTCAGTGACATCCTAGTTTTCTTTATTTAAAACATTAAATGGGTTTTTAAATAAAAATTAACACTTTCATATTATTAAAAAAAAATGAACAGGGTAAAGGAATTTTCAGTGCGAAATGAGTATCATTTCCAACCGAGATTCTGATCTCTCTCCCCAAAGCATTTTATTTTGCAAGAGCTTTTATACACACACACAAACAAACAAACATGTACACATATTTGGATGTTAAATTTCTTTTTCTGTGATTTTTGAATTTTTACTGAAGATTCTAAACTGAAAATAAAGTGTGGATATTTAGTTTCTGAAGGGATATACTAGTTTCTATGCTAGGTTACCAAAATATAGAAGAACTAGTCTAGCAACTGTCAATTGTTAGCCCCCACCTTCAGAGTATATAAAGGGAGTCAGATTTTTCATAGGTAATAAAGACTGTGTGATAAAGAATGGAGAGAGTTGAGTCTTGTGTAATGGTCTTTTCCCTGTTTTGTACCCTACAGGAGGTTAACGGACTCTGTTCTCTTCAGGCCAAGCCAAGTGTATCTCTAGCCAACCTCTCACAGCTGTTAGGGAGTCTGCAGGAAGGGCAGTCTGTATCTCACTCCCATGCTGGGTATTTCCAGGCAGGACATGGTTGCAAGATTAAGTTTGGTGTCAACATTCATGGAATCAAGATTAAGTTTGGTGTCAATATTCATGGAACCAATATTAAGTTTGGTGTCAACATTCATGGAGCATGTTTCCATGCATTCTGAAGAGATAGGGAGATCCCAAACATAGACCCACATATCTGCTTCTTGCCTTGAGTATCCTGGAGTCAGAGTAAGGAGAGAGGCAGCAGGAGAGCAAACCTGCACTACTACCAGCTGGTTTTGGATGGTGTCAGAGTTTATCACAAGTCAAATGGACACTAAAGAAGGTAACCTGGCTTGAAGCATCTTGAATTTCTTCCTGAAAGTCAGGTGTAGATGGTGATGATAAGACTAGTAGTGGTAGGCTTTAGGGTATATCAGTAGGGGCAGCAAATGAGGGAGAAAAAATGGAAGGGACAAGGCCCACATCAGGGATTATGCAGTGCAGAAGTTTTCTTAGAAGAGCCTCAATTTACCCTAAATTATATCTAACACTTGGCTGCCTCTTCTACTGACAGTTTTATATGGCCAGATTATGTCAATCATTTAAGAGACCTTAATGCCTCCCCCCTCCCCACAACCTCAACTCTGACAGTGGATGACACCCAGAAGCAGCAGAGTGAGTGGGAGTGGAGAAGCTAGGGCGTGTGGTAGACCAAGAAGGGGAGCTGAAGCAGATACTAAAGATCCCTTCTCTTCACCTTGCTCCAAACCCTGTCCTACACCTTAACTGGGGGATAGGGAAGAAGTGCTACATTTGATGTGGTTGCTGAAGGCTAATTCCAGCAGGTCATAAATGCAAGAAGTTCATCAAAAGGTTAATGAACCTTGGGACTTCAGCAGGGTTGGAGATTTATTTGCCTATTATTGCCTACTGCCAGACAGCTGAGGGCAGTTCCCCCAACCTGATAATTCTCTATTGTTTATAAAACCTTACCTTTGATATGTATATCTGCTTTGCTATGGGGCAAAATGTGGGAATAAAAAGCCTTAGATCCAGAGATTTGGGGAATTTAGTTACTAGAACTAAGCCTCCTCTGGCTCCCCCAAAATGCCTTCCAAATTCATATTTTTTTCTCTAGCCTCTTTATTAATTTGCATTGCAGTCTTTTCTCCAGATTCCTGAACCCTAGTAGATGCAGATAAAACCCTGGCATGTGGTGTGGGTTTAGAATGGACTGGATTTTAGAGTATGTGAAAATGAGTCATAATTATTTTAAAGAGATTATTTTTATGAATTGAAAGTGATCCAGAAGCAGTGGGAACTTTCCTGTTATGAGAAAGGGCACCATGAAGACAGAAACATAAAGCAGATTACTATTTTACCTTTTGTTTTACTCTCAATAAGCCATGCATGCATATAGAAAAATGTTGCTTGTTATACACAAATGTGAACATACTACTTGTGATGCTTTGTACTTTTCATTTATTCCTTAATATATTCTACATATCTCTTAAATGAGTTTACTATTATAGTTATGGTAATGCTAGCTGCCACAATGTGAATTCTAAAAATCCCATTAGGGCTTATCGCTTCCTTACATAACCAGCAGTAGCTTTCTTCCCCGGGCCCTTGCTATAGCAGCTTTGCATGTTTGAATACATGGTTTCCTAGGTACTTAAGTTCCTCTCTTGTAAACAGAGAGAAGGAGTTAGAGGTGAAATGGGAGGTTTTTGTGGGTGAGGACCACAAAGGCCATATCTGCCTTCCAGGACAAGTTGGAAATAGACTTTAATTTTGTGACTAATATTAAGAGTTAACTGCTCTGGCAACTGATTTACTTACTAATAACCAGTAGACTAGTATATTTGCATTTCACTTCAAAATGGCTACAGATTATTCCATTTTATGGTTGTCTCATAATGTGTGTGACATACATGTGTTTTCCAGTGTTTGCTTCAAACAGTGCTGCAAAGAACATACTTATTCATGAATTGGGGCATATGTGTAAGTAAGATAAATTTTGAGAACTAAAATTGCTAGATAAAATGGTATAGGTGATTTTTGAATTTTTGTAATTGTTGGCTCCAAAGAGGTTTGTTTTTTTTTAATCAATTACACACTTACCAATACTTTATCAAGTTGTCTATTCCACCTGGCCTCCCACTACATTTTGCCAACACTGTGTGTTATCAATACTACTTATCTCTGTCAATCTTATTGGGGCATTAGTGTTCTGTTGTTATTTTAATTTGCATTTCTTCATCTTAATAAATAGATATTTGATTAATTTGAATTGATTAGTTACAATGATTCCTTAGTGTTGTAGGTATCCATTACAGCTAGTGTTCTCAGTGAAGCAGGGAAGAGCAGATCTTTACCCTGCTGCTTGACTAACTCTGAGGCTTTGTAGAACTAATCACCTTGCAGTATTTGGGCTTACATTTCTCATTTGGAAAATTACAATATTAGTTTAAGTTCTAAAATAAGGGTCTCTAAGTTCATATCATTTTATCAATATCTGTAGAAGAAAATTTGACATGCATTGCAACTTTAGGTCAAGAGCATGCTGATAATAGATTTCTTAACATAGTGAAAGACATAACAAGAGAAGTAATGCTAGAGGCATTTAATGCATTTAAGTGGAAGAATACTTACCAGAATACTGGTGTAATACTGCTTAGTGTGATACTTTAAAATCCAGCAAAAATAGATGTTTCTATAACATATACACAGTATATATATATATACACACACACACACACACACAGTAAATATACACAGTAAATACTTATAAAAGCCAAGAAAATGAAAAAAATAAAGTTTTCAATTTTATAACATCTGTTTTTATTTTATTTGGTAAATCTTGCAAAGTTCTTTCTATTGGACAAAAAAGTAAAATATTTAACAAAATATTTTAATGGAAGCATGAGTAAGTGAAAAGTTAAAGTGAAAAGCTTTTAAACTGATGCAAATATTCTAAAGATATTTGTTGCTTAATATGCTTTAACTAAACTTCAGTTTTTCTGTAGGTTCTTAGGGCTCAGTTTGCACATATAGGCTTAATTTGCTTATGACATGACTTGTGTATGTGTATGTATATTCCCTGGACCAATATGGGGATATTTGAAGAATGTTCAAGGAGCCCCATTTGGAAGCACCCTGTATAAGTGAAGATGAGAGTTGGGATTGTTAGAATGCAAGAATAATAAAACTTGGAATGTGATGATCAAACTTGAAGGCAGCAGTTAAAGTTGTATATCCTAGCTAGGGATCCAGAGGAAGGGTGTGTGTGTGTGTGTGTGTGTGTGTGTGTGTGTGTGTGTGTGTGTGTGAGAGAGAGAGAGAGAGAGAGAGAGAGAGAGAGAGAGAGAGAGAAAGGGGGGGAGGGAGTGATAAAGTTAATATGAATGAGTGAGAATGGAGATCCTATATTTGCCTACAGTGCTGTAGTGGCAGTTGAAACTTAAGTCCCTTGGTTTACCTTCCAGGTGAAGAAGGAGAATCCAGGGAGAGGAAGAGTCTGATCCATTAAGGCAATGGAGGTTTCAGGCTAATTTCTGTGGAAAGTTATTATACTCCTTGCTTTATGTGGGCTCTGCCAGACTAAATGCAAAGCTATAAGCAAGTAGGCTTTACAGTTGTGATTTCTATTCCCATCTCATTGCTTCCACCTCTTGATTCACTTCTCAGGCTCGGAAAGGTAAAGCGACTTTATAGCCCAAAATGAAAGAGCAATGATGTCACTGTAAGGCAGATCTGATTCCCAATACAAAGCTCTTTTTGCAACATTTTTGAATTAAATTTATTATACTACAAGCCATATTAATGAGTGAGGTCCTTATCTCTGTGTTCATCCCATTCTCCTGACCATATTCAGTGCACATGATGGGTACTTAGATTATGTAAATAAATAAGTAACTGAACAAGGAAAGGAGAAAAATCAGACTCTTGAACCATTACACATTAATTGCTATCAATACCTTATTAATGCATTTAAAATGATAAAACATTGCCACGTGAAACTGAAATTTAAATATTGAGCTTAAAATAGCCTTGAAATTACATTGAATTGGCATTGCATCTAAATAGTCAACATAAAGAACAAAGTCAACAGAGTTTCCTGACTTGGAGACTCTAATCAGCAAAGCTGTATTTTGCACAGTTGCTTTTGCCTGTGTTTAAGTGTTTCCCGCTGGGATATGGTAAAAGCTAACAAATTCAGTGACCATTTGGAAGGCCTGGCTGTATGTAGCCTCTCATTAGGTTGCACTAATGCCATAGGCACACAAAGCGAGCATCTTGGAGGCCAACCTGCAGAATCCTCCTGACAACCGCACAGAGGTGAGCATTGTATACAGGAAAGGAACCCATTTTCCATAAAAGAGACCAATTAGGAAACAATTTTATCTCATGAAGACAACATTCCCAGATGGTTTTTCAATGGTTGGAAATTGGTTGTTTGTTAAATGAACCGAAACTGTCACCTTGTCACTGGAAAACAAATTGCTAATGAGTATGGGCAAGTCTTCATTAAGTGACTCACAGAAGGGAGGCAGGTGACACCACCTGGTAGCTATTTGCTCAGAAAGGTAAAGAAAGATTCAAGAGCCTTGAAAGAATAAAATTAAATCATGTGAATTCTACCTCTCATCATCTCTTGTCCAGAAAACTTTTGTGGCCTTCTGAGGCTGGTCTACTCTCTCCAGTCTATCCTCCTTGCAGTATGCCCTCCACAAGAATGCTGGGGAGGCAGGAGGGGCAGGACTGGTCAGGGACAAGTAGTTTTAGATCTGCCTTCAAAATATATCTTGAAGGAGACAATTTCTGACCATAGATATCTTAAGCTAAGTTAGCATTATTTATCCTATGTCTGGCTATGATACACTTGGGTTTATCTTGCTTTAAATCTTGCACTTTTATACTTTTTTTCGGTCATACTATGGCCAGAGTGCTCAATTTAAGCAATGTGGCTACTCCCATGGCTTTTCACTTCTATTGATTTGGACCCTTGGCCAGCTCATTCACCTCAAGTTTTTCCTCTTACCCACATTCTATTCCAGTATCTTACACAGTCATGCACTATTTAGCAATGAGAATACATTCTAAGAAATGTGTCAGTAGGTGGTTGATTTTGTCATTGTATAAGCATCATAGAGTGCACTTTCTAGCCTATGTGGTATAGCCTTTTATTCCTAGCCTAAACCCGTACAGCATGTTATTGGAACTCAATTTTGCAGACAATTGTGACACAATGGTAAGTACTTGTATATCTAAACACAAAAAGGTACAATAAAAATATTGCATAAAAATAAAATATGGTACTTGTATAGGGGACATACCATAAATGGAGCATGCAGGACTGGAAGTTGCTCTGGATGAGTCAGGGAGTGAGTGGAGAGTGAGTGTGAAGGCCTAGGACATTAGTGTGCACTACTATAGACTTGATAAACACTGAACACTAAAGGTACATGAAATGTTTAAAACAACATGAGGTTAAATCAGGCACAAGAGAAAATGGTGCAATCAAGAGAAGTGATAATCACAAGATGAGAGGCTGCTGCCAGCATACCACAGAGTACTGTTTTACAGCAAATGTTTGGGTTTTTTTTAGAAGTAGAAAGAATACACTCTAAAATATAGTATAGTAGAAATACAAACCGATAACATAGTCATTTATCATTGTCAGGTGTTATGTACTGTACATTATTATATGTATTATACTATGACTGGCAGCACAGTATGTTTGTTTATACCAGCATCAAGCAAGTGATACATTGCACTATGACATTATGACAGCTATGATATCACTAAGCAATAGGAATTTTTAAGTTTCATTATAATATCTGGGACCACCATCAAATAGGCTGTCCATAGTTGACCGAAACAGTGTTATGATGCACATGACTGCAATTCCATGAAGGATATATACATTTTGGGTCATTTCTGTGCTGTACTTATTTTATTTCTTTTAAGTGATTTTTTTCTTATTTCAGTTCTCTCTTTTTTATTTTTTTATTTTTATTTTTTACTTTTTTTAAAATCTTTATTGTTCAGTTTATTAATTACATTGTTTCCCCTTTTTATCCCCCTATAGCTTCCCTCCACCCTGTACCTATCCCACCCTCCACCCTCACCTCCCCCTCCCCACTGTCCTCTCGCATTGTTGCAAGATTTTTGTCCAGTCTCTTGCTGCACTTCCCACAACCCTTTTCTCCCCAAGAATTGTCAGTCCATTCCCTCTCTATGTCCATGTCTCTGTTATATTCACCAGTCTATCCTGTTCAACAGCCTATCAATTCACTTGATTTTTATGTTCATTTGTTGATAGATGTGTATTTGTTGTTGCTAGTTTGCACTTTTACCTTTTTCTTCTTCCTCTTCTTAAAGAATATCTTTCAGCATTTCATATAATGTTGGTTTGGTGGTGATGAACTCCTTTAGCTTTTTCTTATCTGCGAAGCACTTCATCTGACCTTCAATTCTGAATGATAGCTTTGCTGGATAGAGTAATCTTGGTTGTAGATTCTTGCTGTTTATCACTTTGAATATTTCTTGCCACTCCCGTCTGGCCTGCATCGTTTCTGTTGAGAAATCCGCTGACAGTCGTATGGGTGCTCCCTTATAGGTAACCAACTGTTTCTCTCTTGCTGCTTTTAATATTCTCTCTTTGTCTTTTGCTCTTGGCATTTTAATTATGATGTGCCTCGGTGTGGTCCTCTTAGGGTTCCTATATATTGGGGTTCGGTGCACTTCTTGGACTCCTAAGTCAATTTCTTTCACCAGGTGTGGGAAGTTTTCAGTCACTATTTCTTCAAATAGGTTTTCATTGTCTTGGCCTCTCTCTTTTTCTGGCACCCCTATAATTCGGATGTTGGTATGCTTGAGGTTGTCGCAGAGGCCCCTTACACTATCTTCAATTTTTTGGATTCTTTTGGTTTCTTGCTTTTTCAGCTGAGTGGATTTTACCTCTTTGTATTTCAAATCTTTAACTTGGTTCTTGGGGTGCTCCAGGGCACTTTCAGGTCTTTGTATAATATTTTTTGTTTCAGTCAGTGTATGCTTAATTTCTGGTTGGTCCTTTTTCATATCCTTGAGAGTCTGCTTTATATCCTTGAGGGTTTCTTTCATTTCCTTGTAGGACTCATTCATTTCCACGTTGGTCTTAATAATTTCTTTGCAGCTCTCGTTTATATCCTGGAGGGTGTTGTTCATTTTCTTGTAGGACTCACTCATTTCCTTTGTGGTCTTGCTTATTTCCTTATAGGCCTCGATCTTTTGTTGGAACCTCTTAAAAAACCCTATAACCGTGGTTCTGAATTCCATGTCTAGTCGTTTTTTTTCCTCCATTTCTTTCACATCTGATTTCTTTCCATGTTGCTGCATGGTGGCTGCTGCCCTGAGTTGGTCAATTAGCTTTGTGTGGTAGACGTGCTACAAGGGACAGTGGCTCAGCCTCCCCGGTTACCTGAGGTGGATATGGGCTGCACAGTCTTGCTGAAGTTAAGCTCAGTTAATCGTTGCTAGCACTTGGAGGGTTGACCTCCAGGCCAATTGTCTGTGAAGCTCAGCTGTGCTCAGGTTGGGTGGGCGGAGTCTCCGGGCCAAGCAGACAGCGTTAGCTCCGCCCTATGCGGCCCCAGGGACTCTGTGCCGGGGGCAATGGCCGCCAGCACCTCTGAGAGAGAGCCGCTACGGAGCTCCACCGGCTGCCAGTAGCCGGGGAATTCAGACTTTCCCAAAATGAGTCTGCATGCGCAATGTCTCACCCAGGATCGTAAAACAAAGCAGTCTGACGGTTTTCCGAATGAGAGGCAAGTCGTGGTGCGCTCTCTGCGCTGTCACGCAGCCGAGCTGTTCGCGCGAGCTGCCTTCTCCACAAGCCGCGAGACCCGGCAGCACCCGAGCTTTGGCGTGCCCTCCCACTGTCCAGTTTTCACCCCGTGTGATAGTGGGTTCTCTGGACTTCGCCCAGAGCTGGAGAATCAGTCAGTGGGACGCCTTTGTCTCCCCGTTCGAGAAAACTGGCCGGTTTTCAGCCGCCCGCCCTCTCCGCAGTGCGCGCTCCAAACCTCTCTCCACGCGAATCTTTCAACGTTCGCCGCCGCTCCTCCGGGTCACAGTGTCTTATCTTCACTTTTATTTGTGGAATTTTCACTCGGCGAGCTTTCTGGTGATTCTGGAAGGTGTTTGTTCTTTCGTTAAGTTGTAGTATTAAAATTGCTGATTATGACGGCAAGATAGGTGTTTTGCCTTTGCCGCCATCTTAGTTCCTCATTTCAGTTCTCTTTTAAAATGATAATCTAGGGCCTGCTTCATTCCTTGTGATTGTGTTTCTATTTGCCAAGGCATTTTAACTTCATGATTTCTGTAGGATAAAACATTGTCACTTATGCTACTACCAAGAATCTTTACCTACAACTCACTTTTAACCTACTATTTTTGCTACAGCAAGTGGAAGAGTGGGTGGTGTTAGACCAGTGAGTCTTGGGTTCCAGATTCGAAATGATATGCATTTAGATTGGAAGAGGAAAAATCCTACTTGCTGAACTTCAGAGATTAAGAACTAAAATAGAAGAGTATAAATCAGAGACTTTATCCTATTTTCCTGAGGGCAAAACAACTGGGCTGTTACAACCTTTACTGAATATCACTTGGGACAAAATATGTGCCTGTGCCACCTCCCTCTCCTAATAAAGGAGAAACAAATCACTTCTGCTTATAGTAAGAGCTCTCATTAAAAACCACTCCAAATACTTGAAATGTTAAACTTTTCTGCTTCATAGGATTTTGAAGATGTTAAGTTTATTAGTTTTCTATTGCTGAGTAAAAGATCACCATAAACTTAGTGCCTTAAAACAACACCCATTATTATCTCATACTAGAGGCCCGGTGCATGAAATTCATGCATGGGTACAGTCCCTAGGCCTGGCCTGAGATCAGGGCCATCTTTCCCCACTAACCACAGGTGACCCCACCTCCCACTGCCACCCACACCCAGTTCCCCATTCGTCATCATCGTGTGATCAGAGCCTGATGGCCAGGGGAAGGAGCCAAAAGGTTGGCTGTTCCCATCTGCTGGACCTCTATCTGCCAAGGGTTGCCTTCTGGGTGTGGGATGACTGGCTAGGCAGGGGCCTTGGCCTAGTGCCACCCACATGCCCTGCCACCCACCCCTAGATCCCCGTTTGCCATTGGGCAATCAGACCCTGCCAGTTGGGGAAAGGGACCGAGAGGTGGTCAGTGTGCCTCAGAGTGACTGGTTGAGCAGTTGTTCTGGTGATTCTGCTGTTAGTGTCAATTTGCATATTACCCTTTTATTATAGAGGATTTCTATAGGTCAGAAGTCTGGATGGGATTGACTATGGGTCTAAATCAGGGTGTTGGCTGGTTGGGCTTTTTTTACAGGCTTGGGGACTGAAGGAGAGTCTGCTTCCAGACTGACTCAGGTTGTTGACAGTATCCAGTTCCTTATGGCTCTCCATCTGAGGTCCTATTTCCTGGCTGGCTGTCAGCTGAAGCTGCTCTTTGTTAGCCACATTTCTCTTTACCTGGTATCTTCAAACCAGCAATGCACATTGGATTCTTCTCATGCTTTTGACCTTTCTTTCTCTTTTGCTATCAGCCAAAGAAAGTTTCTGATTAGAAGGTTCATATGATTTCATTGGGTCCACGCAGATAATCCATATTTTAAAGCCAACCTGTAACCAGGTTTCAGAGTTTAGAATTGAATATTTTTGAGGAATAATTTCAGAAATTCTTTTTTATTTTTTTAAAAAAAGAATGTTTTTATTAATTTCAGAGAGAGGAATGGAAAGGAAGCGATAGAACCATTGATCAGCTGCCTCTGGCACACCCCCTAGTGGGGACTGAGCCTGCAACCCAGCATGTGCCCTGACCTGAATTGAACTGGCAACCTCCTGGTGCACTGGACAAGGCTCAACCAACTGGACCACACTGGCTGGGCTCATTTCAGAAATTCTTCCCTCTTCATAATCTAACACAGGCTTCATTAACACACTTCAAAAGATATTCTCTCATAATCACTCATTACACTTAAATGTACAATTTCTGGCAATGCACAAATAAAAACATTCATTTAAACTACTTTCCTTCCAGTTTTCAGGCCTTTGCAAAAGTAATCACCTTTTCCAGCTCATCATTAGAGGAAATATTACTGTTTCTTGGCAGGGGAGAATGGCTGTTAAAAAGAAATTTCCTCCTTTTAACTAAGAAATTTCCAAAGGAAAGTGACAAATGCTTAATCTTCCTTCAATGACAGTGATATATGCCTCCCACTGTAAGAGCTTCTGCATTACCTCAGGCAGAGATAGTACTTTTGCTGTGTTCTCACAAAGCCTAGTTCATGCCTCTTTATGTCTCTCAACATTTTGAGCTGTAATTTGTAATTCTGTGTTTCCCACCATCACTACATTTTAACTCCCTGGAGGCAGACCTACAGTTCTGAGATTTCTGATTCGAAAGTTCATATGATTGCACTGGGTCCATGAATTGGAGTAAGTGGTCAAATGTATTTGCAAAATGAGTAAGTCAGAATGACAGAATTCAAATGGATGTGAGGGATGGGGTCCCAATATAAAACAGAAGATTAGGGGCCTGGGGTTTGATAAATCTGTTAACTTTTTTTTGTAATGAAACTAATATTTTCTATAGTAATAACTGTGCTTTCAAATCTGCATTTAATGTTGTTCTTCTATCACCCCGGCAAGGTGAGAATGCATTATAGACATTTCACAGAGAAGAATAACTCATCATAAATGAGTTCAAGAATAGTTATCATGTGATTTCTTGCTGGAAGGCAGCGAGACAAAGCAGAAGGTCGAGTGGTGGATTTAGGAGGCCTTTTAGCTGCTGTGTGAACTGTAAAGTTAATTACATATTCTGAAATTCAAGCTTTGTTTTATTTTATTTGTAAAATGAAGATATGCAAATGTTTTAGATGATTTTAACAATATTCTGTTAATTAATGCATTTTATATATTGATATAAGAAAAAATCCTGGGAATGTGGTGGCTTACATTAGACACTTTACTAAAAGGTTTTTTACTTCTATCTTTGATTGTAAGACTAATATGTTAGGTTTTCTAGTCTTTGGTGTCTCTCTAATATACTTAGTAAGCTAATTTCTTTTCTCTTAATTCACTGTCACCCTCTTACCCTCACCATCATTTACCAGGAGATATTATGTTGCCCCAAATATATCCTGGCTCTAAGAATAAGAATCGTATAAAAATTTTTTCACTAAGGTATGAGGATACAACAGTAATAATAATAAGAACTTCAATTAATGAGTACTGTATATGCCTTACATTTTATATGCATTGTTTACATTTGCTCCAAATTTGCAAGTTAGGGATTATAGTCTCCAGTTTTTAAAAAAGAAATTGAGGCTCAAAAGTTTAGAGACGTGTCCCAAGTTGCACAGGTAAGAAGCAAAGCAGCTGGTATACAAACACAACCAGAATCAGTCAGCCTTCTCTATTATACAAATTTTCTTTTTTTTCTCAAGAATTGATTGGCTGACCTATGGAACTAGATGGGGACAGTCTTGACTGGGGGGAAGTTTTCTAGAACGTTCTCAAATATCACCCAGCAGCTGATGTAGTTCTTGGCTCTTCATGAGATCTAGACTCTTCTATGAGACAGAGGCCTCCTTTTTTCCAGGCTGTGTGCTGAAATTGCATGACAGATTCATAGTTGTTAGTGAAATCTGTCATGTGGCACAGAGTAGGGATTTTTCTGAAGTTTGGTAGAGGTATTCTCAGGGTTGTCCAGAGGGAAGAAAAGAAGGATCATAAGGAAGAATCTTAAACTTGGATGAAGGGCAGACAGAGTAAATTCAGGTTAATAAACCGGTATCTTAATATTTCCTTTGAGATGCTATTTAGTGGGATAAGAAAGGGATAGTGAAGATTAGGGTAGGCACTGGTCAGGAAGGGCTAGGTCAGGAGTAGATGCTCCTTAGGTCAGTTTGTGAATTGAAGAGAAGAGAGGAAATATGGCAATATAAATTATTTCTTGAATCTGTGTTTTGAGTTTTGCTAATCCTATATAATAAAAGAGAAACATGCAAATTTGACCGTACCTTCACTCCTGATTGGCTATGCCACCAGCCTATCAGGAGTGGGGGCGGGGCCAAGTGGCACAAGCCCAGGGACAGGGGTGGAGATGAAATGGTGGTGGCAATGAGCACCCAGTCCCCGGGTGCTGTGAGGGGAAGCAGAGGCAGCAGCAGTGGTGGTGGCAGTGGCAGGGAGCACCTGGTACCCAGGTGCTGTGAGCAGAAGTGGCAGCAAGTGCCCAGCACCCGGGGCCGGGTGGTCACAGGCAGCCAAGGCTAAGCTGAGCAGGGCAATGTCTGGGTGCCCAAGGCCTAAAGTCTCACTAGAGGCTTTAGGTCTTGGGCAGGCTGGGGGCGAGTCATCAGTGGGACATCCCCTGAGGGCTCCCAGTATGTGAGAGGGGGCAGGTTGTGTTGAGGGACCACCCACCTCCAGTGCATGAATTTCATGCACCGGGCCCCTAGTAGCAACATAATGGATAAGCAGTAGGACAATGTTTAATATGAAAATTCAAATGAGCCTTTTTCATAAGATGCAATCTATTATTATCAATAAAAAATCTAACTTTCTCAGTCTGGACATAGTGTAGTAGTTCTGATTTTGGAGTGTATATGGTTGTTGTGGGAATGAAGAGGAGCCAGAAAATTTGAAAAAATTCTACATCCAATATTGTTTTCCTTCTACTTTGAGTCATGTAAACTTTTACACATTTAGGTAGTCTATATTAATTTAGAAAACACTTTGTATTTATAGAACTGCATGGAACATTGTGAAAGTTAGTAACTGAAGAAAATCAGTCATAATGATTTTTCTCATGATGAATGAAAGTGATACCCTTAAAGACTATTAGCAAAGGGGTGTTTTGTTGTATTTTCATTTCAGCAGCTCCTATAGGATAAGGAAGATATCATTAAGTGTTGGAAAAATTATTCCTTATTAATTATTTTTTTTAACTGAAGAATGTCTTGAGTACGAGTAACCTGGATTTCACTTTATTTTATGCCAATTGTGCCTCTGGCTCAAGATTTTCATGTTCCTAATAAGAGAGAAAACATTTCATAATTTTCCATTTCGGTGATAAGTATTGTCATTTGTTGATGATAGTCATTCCTTTCCCCTAGTTCAAAGTAAGTGTAAAATAAGTAGGAGACAAAAAGTTAGGATTACTTTCTGGGAATATGCTTTTTTATTTTGGTTTGCTTAGAGCACATGTATGTTTCAATCAACTTAATACTTGTCTCTTTAATTGCTGTATCTTGCTGAGCAGCCATCGAAAGTCCTCAGGAGGACAGAATGGGGCCAGGGAAACATATTCTGGAAGGATACAAGGCAGTGCAAGCCCAGAAGATGTCATTGGACTTCCCATAGGAACAGAGAGCTGACAAATGGTCATTAAAACAATTGCCTTTAAATGAAGGAGATGGTGAATTCAGAAACTGATAAAACAAGTTTAAAATATGTGTTTTGAGAAGTAATCTGCTTTCTTTTGGGAGCAAGACACCTGTCAGGAGAATTGATAACTTAATTTGCTTTTATATTAATTTGCCACCTGACAGTCAAAATAAAACTGACACCTATATTTTCTAGGTAATAGAAAATGATTTAATATTTGAACAAAGAAACACAGTTTGAAAAGGTATGATGAGCATAAATGTGTCACTTGTTATAGATTGATGAAAGAACTCAGTTCTGTTTGCACATGGAGAAGATGAACTGGAATTACTGAACTGCTATAAGAAGATGAACTGGAATCACTGAAACTGCTATAAGAAATTTTTCAGATCCTACTTAAATCAAACTAATGCAATGAGAAAAGAATAACATTAATTTAATTTATGTTCTGGTTGAAGCTTAGATTGCATATTGAACCTGAAGAACTTTTTTAAAGTTCATTGGTAGTGGCATAATTGGACTCAATTGCTATTGGAAACTTCACCCAGTAAATTAAACTGAATTTAGATAATTTTGGGGCCCAGTTTTATTTCTTTATTAAACTATTGATCAACTCAGTTAAACCAAACATTGAACTAGAAGATATAAAGCAATGGCTTAGAATACAGGTATAGACTAGAAAGCAAATTTAATTTTTGCAACATAGGAGAATTTAGCTGTATTAAAATATTCTTGGATGTAAGCCAAGAATTCTCATCTTCCTCTTGTTCTGATCCACATGTATAGAGTCATTGCCTTGATTGATTCTCAAGTCAGCCATATCCTCAGCAGCACTCCTCAGTGATGCTAGGAAATAACTTACACCTTCAATAAAGTGAAATATTTGGAAATGAGAGGAACAGTCAGTATTTAGAACCCAGAAGTGAACTCCTGAATCCAGAAATGTGAAACTAATCTTTAACACATACTTTTAATTTCAAATTTTCCTGTGTATGTTTAGATCTGAAATTTAACAATCTTAATTTCCCAAAGAAAATAGGTCAGTATATCCAAAGACAATACATATTTAGAAAATCTCAAATGTTTTCTCTTCTCATTTTTTAATTTGGGTTCTGGTCACTTTTCATCCAGATATTTTCTGCTTCATATGATGTATATCTACAGTACTGTATTCTCTGTATTTTTAGCTAGGCAACTTTAGCTTGAAATTTTAACTCTGATTTTTAGATGAAAGAATCACTTAGAAAAAGAAAGACATGCATGTGAAAGCCAGCATCTAAAAATAATTTTAAACTATGAAGTAAAGAAAGAGCTGTAGTCTCCCTTATAATTAGAGAGGTGTGAGAATGCTGGTGTGGAGGCACATTAGTTATGGAAAAAAGAGGAACATGAAAAAAATGCTCATCAGAAAACAGAGCTTCAAATTTTTATTTATAATGGTGTTAAGAAAATTAAACATTCCTAAGTAGATTTTTAATTCTACCTATTTAAAAGGTTCTGATTTGAAAACTCTCTCTCTCTCTCTCTCTCTCTCTCTCTCTCTCTCTATATATATATATATATATATATATATATATATATATATTTCAATCTATTTGCTCCTCCTCCTCCCCCCACTCCTCCACTCAGCAATCACCACACTGTTATCCATGTCCATGAGTTTTTTTTTTCTTTTTTGTTAGACCCATCCACCATCCCCTCACTCCAGCAAGCTCCCTAACTCACCGCCCCTGACAGCTGTCAGCCTCCTCTCTGTCTCTGAGTCTCTCTATTTTGCTTGTTAGTCCATTTTGGTAATGTTTTATTTCTTAAGTGGAGAAAATGCATGCATCTTTGTTTTACTGTTCTCTTTTCAATCAATACATATTCTTTGTGTGCATTAAATATTTCTTAATAAAAGCAACTCTAAAAATAATTTCCACTCAGATGATCACTTTACATTGCAATTGTATGGCTTTTATAGGCTGACTATAATGGAATCACTAGTTTTTACTAAATATTAGTTCTATTGGCTCATTTTCAGTTGTAGCCTTCTATGATTGCTTAAACTGAGGATTATTTTTTTCTTTATTTACTCACACCAATCATGATGTGTACTACACACACCTGTCCTGGGTTTTGCTAAAAACAAATTAAAGACAGAATCTATTTCATCACTTCTTCATTTCCACAACCTAAACCCTAGTGCAGTGGTCGGCAAACTCATTAGTCAACAGAGCTAAATATCAACAGTACAATGACTGAAATGTTTTTTGAGAGCAAATTTTTTAAACTTTAACTTCTAATGCCACTTTTTCAAAATAGACTCGCCCAGGCCATGGTATTTTGTGGAAGAGTCACACTCAAGGGGCCAAAGAGCCGCATGTAGCTCTCGAGCCACAGTTTGCCGACCATGGCCCTAGTGCATGCCTTTGTCATTTCTCATCTGTGCTGCTGTCACTGGAAATTAATTACTCTTTTTTCATATTTTTCCATCTCAAATGTATTTTGTTAACAGTTGACAGTAGTCAATAAAAATGCAGGCATGCCGAGACAGGTTTGGCTCACTGGATAGAGCATCGGACTGCGGACTGAAGGGTCCCGGGTTTGATTCCAGTCAAGGGCATGTACCTTGGCTGCGGCCACATGCCCAGTAGGGGGCATGTAAGAGGCGGCTGATCGATGTTTCTCTCTCATCAATGTTTCTTGACTTTCTATCCCTCTCCCTTCTGCTCTGTAAAAAATCAATAAAATATATATTAAAAAATACATTTAAAAAATGCAGGCATGTTGTGTTACCTGCCTATTATCTATGCTATTGGTAGAGACCTTTTTAACCTGGAATTTGGCATGTGACTTACCAAACCTGGATTATAATCCTTACTTCTTTCTAGCCTGGTTTTCTACCTTGTCCTTTTACACATCTTCCTCATCTAGTATTTTGTTGTGTATCAAAATCCCCCAAAGACTTGATAAAATACCTATTCTATTTCGACAGGCTTGGTTTTTTGTTTTTGTTTTTTTGGCTTTGTTTTACATGTGCTGTTCTCTTGATGATTCTACCACACACAAAAGATTGGAAATTACTGTTCTTATGCTGTAGACAACTTTTTGCTTTCATAAGCTCCACACCTTCCTGCTTCTGTACTTTGGCTATGCTTTCTTTTCCTACAATACCCTCCTCTCCACTTCTAAACTTTGTTTACCTAGCTACTGGTTCTGCAACCTTACGTTCAACTTAGATATAACTACCTCCTTTATAAAGATTCCTAAGCCTTCCATAGTCCTTCCCAGTATTCTCTGTGCATCCTTTTGCCACAGTATTAATATTATAAGTTAAAATGTCATGGATGTCTCTCCCATAAAATTCATAAACTCAGTAGCTAATATTGTGCCGCAAATGAGATAAGTGTTTATTAAATATTTACTAAGCAAAATCAAACCCAAAATATTATATAAGACTTGATTATACAGATTTTATTTTCAGTAAAGTAATAAACAAAAATTCACAAATTAATGTGATAACTAACAATAGTAGATGCATGGGCATAATACCAAGGAACAACTGTTTGAAGGGATGGAAGGAAGAACTATATATGTTGTGACTAATACATTTTAGTTGCTTCAATGGTTAGTGAAATTTATCAGTCAGACTGATTGAAACATTTGATTACTTATATTAATTTGATAAAAATCACTGAACAAGATAGCACTTTAGTTTCTTCTCTGAGTCATTAAAAAGACTATTGATCTTGTCCAACTACAAATCATAAAGCATATTAATTTCCCCAGTATTGAATTTGAAAAATTGTGAACCTTTGAAACAGAATTTTTAAGTTAAAAATATCTGCTTATCATTAGAAAACAGACCCAATTTAAACCTTGAAAGAAAAAACATACTTTAGGAGCCGCTTCTGCTTGTATTTGTGTTGCAGGATATTATTTTGTGGGAACAGAAGTTTTTGTTTCTAAGGGTTTAGGACTAGGATAAGTTGAGAATTCAGCAGTGAGAAGGATACTAACCCTCAGTACAGGGACTTGGGAGCTAGTCTGGACTTTCCCATCGGTCAGTTATGAAACTTAAGCAAAACACTTAATCTTTTCTGTGCCTCATGTATTTTTCTCTTCAGAAAAATTCAGGAGATAGTCTGTTATATCTTTAAGATTCCTTATAGGGACAATATTCTTTAAATCTATAAATTTCAGGGTAAATAACATCAATCTGTACAAACTATGTATTAGAATCTTACTCCTTTAGGAATTATCTTTCATCTTCCTCTGAACAATGTTTACTTTTAATACACCAAATATTTTCTTTTCTTATGAAACTCTAACTTCATCATTGCTGACTAACCTTTGATAACTAAAACCTATTAATCTCTCTTAAAAGCTTTCAAGATAATTGAGGACAATAGACTATGGCTATGAAATGTGGTTAATGGTGTATACATGTATAAGGGTAATGGAATGCTATCAATATCCAATTATATGATTTCAAAATTCAAGGACCCAAACTGATTTATTAATACCATCTTCATATAAATAGAATAACATTATGGTATGAAATGTAAAGTAAATTTCTTACATCTAAAAGTTATTTTTAAATAACTTTAAGGAAAACCAAGAATATAGCATTAGAGTACACCTTAATGAGGGTGACTCTGTAAGGGAAAAACATAAAGGTAGACTTCTGATTGACTACGTTAATAGCATACGATAGAACAACCACCTACAGCCAGGACTTATCTGGAATTTTGATAATGGAAACATACTCACTTATTCTTCCATTTCCATTCCTTCTGGCAGGAATCAGAGCCAAATATAGTGTCATGGCAGCAATTGTAAATAAATGGTTTGTCGCAGGTGATTTAATTGTTCTTTCTATATTTGGTCCTTATTTTTTTAATGTATCATACTTTATCAATGTTCTTTGTGGTACATTTTCTAAAAATGACTTTTGAATGAGACAGATCATAAATAAAATTTTGTGATGAGGAGTGTCTTGCAATAAAATGGAAAAATGTTTCATTCCGGTAAGACTTTAATTTAGTTGTAAAAAGAAAGAGAAGGATATAGGTGGATGAAAACAGGTGTCCTGAGAAAGGAGTATATCAGGGTTCCAGGAACTAATAGTTCCCTTGAAGGAGAGAATAGAAGTAAAAGCAGAGAATAAAGGCTTCTGTCACTGCATGTTGGGCTCTCCTGCAGTAGACTAGTGGCTGCATATCTCTGGCCACCATTATTTACACATGTGGAGTCAGAATTCATAACTTGCTCACAGTATGTGTCAAGTATTTTCCCTAAAATTATAAAAAATGCTTTAAAAGTGAGAAATGATGAATTTGAAAGCAATATATACTTTTACTGATGTTTGTGGAATCCAAAAGACTTATTAGGAGCTTTATTTATACTTGGCTTGCTTTGAGAACTGACATTGTCTCACCATATGGGGACCCCTAAACCAAATCAGAAGTTTGACCTTTGAGTTCCATGGGCCATATGGAATTGAGAAGGAAGCAAACAGTTCTCTCTGGCTTAATAAACCTTGATGCCACTCTAAGGTTGCTTCTTTTATTCTTCAAAAAGTAACATACTGTGCCTCATCAGAAAAGCTGGCTGACATGGGAGGGAGATGGGCATCTGTCTGTCTTTTGAAGGCTGTCTATATCTTTTCTGAGCAAGAATCCTGGACCCTAATCATCACCAAGGGGAACATTGTGAGTCAGAAATCACACACACTTTGATACTGATTGAAACTGGTGGCAATCAGTATCATGCAGGGCTGCCCCGAGGTTATGGCAGTTGGCTAAAAAGGCACTGCTTTTTGCTCCATAATTAAATGGTCTTCTGAAAAAAAAGCAGAAATCTGACTATATTTATAAGTTAGTGCTTAGTTAATAATACATGCTCGGAAACTTGCCTTTTGAATGTGGTTTTTCTCTTTTCAGGAATTTTGCTAATGAGAGCTCATTTTTAAGTCCAGCCTTAGAAAAACTTATTTATTTATTTATTTATTGATTGATTGATTGCACACCTGGGATTTTATTCAACCTGGTCTGTATCAACAACAAATCTGATATTATAATCTCCATTATGCACCTTTCTCTATTTTGAAGTGGTTCAGAAATTGGTTATGTCCTATAAAGACTAATTCCTTGACTTTTTAAAAGGACACAGTTAACTATAATTACTGTTTCAAGGGAAATGCATCTAATTATTGCAGCAAGATAAAGCAAAAGTAAAGTTTGAGAAAATTGGATCAAATGGAAGGCCCTACAGTTGATTATGGACTTTTCAAGTTCACAAAGCTGTACACATGTACATATGTATATGTGCCTCTGTCCTGAATGTATTGCCAGCTCTGTGCTCTTTTCTCCTGGACATTGATTATTTTCAGACTTACATTTCATGTTCTTCATATGACTGGTCCATGTTGTGCTGTGTTATGTGTCATATAGAGATTTTTTTTTAGCTATTGGTGCCTGTGATGAAAATTATCGGCCTTTGGGACATTTTTCAAACCTTTAAAACATATCTAATAGCTGGGTTTCAACACTCTAATCCAGGATCTAGCATTATCAATGTGTGAGAAACATCCAGCTTTAACTGCTAAGATTACATTTCTGATTAATGGCTCTATGCAGAATCTTACTGTGTCATTTTGTAAAGTAGCTTAATACCATTAGCTTTCTATTTGATGGCTAGATGGTGCTCACCAACACAGGAAGACACACTTGTATGAATGAATACTTTTTATTTCATGGCACATCTACAAATGCTTAATTGACTGGTAGTGACTTTACGAGGGTATCCTTCTTAAGTTTGTGCTACTAAAGTGAACTATGAAAATAGCCTTTCAAAAAATTTTTTCATTACTTATTTATACAAATTGGTGGTCAGTCTTTTAGTCAACATATCTATCCTATCTAATAAAGAGGAAATATGCAAATTGACCATCACTTCATCACAAAGATGGCAGTACCCATAGCCACAAGATGGTGATGCCCAGTCCTCTAAGCCCCACTGGAGTCCCCCAGTCCCAGGGGATTGGCCACTGAGTGCAGGCAGTGTGAGCAGCCTGGCGGAATGCTTGCTTCATCACTGAGATTATGAGGCAAGCATTACACTCTGGCTGTGGAGGGCCTGTGGGCAGTGGGCATAGAGTGGCCCCTGGGGGAGAAGGAAGACGTTTGGATTATCACCTTGGCAACGAGGCAAGCATTCTGTGCCCAGCCATGGAGGGCCACTGGCCAGGCCAGGTGCAAAATGCTTGCATCATTGCAGGCTGGGCTGAGGGATCCCCCTGCTCTGCGCATGGATTTTGTGCACTGAGCCTCTAGTGTGTGTGTGTGTGTGTGTGTGTGTGTGTGTGTGTATGTATATATGTATGTATATATATACACATACATATATGTATATGTATATATGTGTATATATACATATATACATACACATATATACATATACATATATACATATACTGGGGTTCAGTGCACTCCTATAGCCAACCTGTCATGGTCCTGCCCCCTGTTCAGCCTACTTCCCACAGTCCCTCTCCTCAGGCAGCTAACTTCCCTTGGTCCTTCCCCCTGCTGGCCAACCTCCAATGGTCCCTCACCCTGGCCAGCCAGCCTCACCCCCCCCGCCCAATTCCTCTTGTGCAGCTATAATCACCAGCCAGGCCAAGGGACACCACTCATGCATGAATTCATGCACTGGACTTCTAGTAATAAGGTTAAGAGAAAATGGGATTCTGCAGATTGCAGAGTAGAAGTATATACTAAAGTTTTGATAAAGCTAAAGTTATGTTCTACAATTTATAAACCATAGCTGAGTTGGACTTGAATATCAAAAAGGTTTGAATCTCAGCTATTCATGCCTTCTGTAATCTGGGGAAAGTTTTTTTAACATTTCTAGGCCTTAGTTTACTTATGTGTAAAAATAGAAGTAAAAATCTGTTTTGTTTTTTCTCCATCGTATTTTTATATGACGAAGTATAGTTATGTTGTTGTTTTTTGTTTTGATTGAGAGAAGCTGACACTCATTTCTTCCCCCTCCCTAAAAGCAAAGAATAGAAGACAATAGTGTGTGTCAAATGATAAATGAAGTCAGATGAGAATGAAACAGATTTTATTGTTTATCATGGGTTTATTATTTATGGCAGCATGGTGGCCATTGGTTACTTTCATTACATAAAGAATAATAGTAATCCTAATGGTAGTTTTAAAGGTGGTCTGAGGAAGAATTGAGAAATTGATGACAAGAAGTATGGACAACTCTTTGGCAGAGTAGGAAAAAGGTAATTAGAGAGGGGAATAAACAGAAAAAATAGTTCGAAGGAGAATAGTTTTCATTGTGATTGTAATTCGTCATCTGGTCATGTTTGTATTATGACAAAGAGCCAGATTATTTTAAAATGCTGATAAAAAATAACAACATGAACAGAAAGTTTCAAGATACATGAGAGACAGAATTATCACAAGTATGTGATTTCTGACAAGGTGTAAACTGTTCAGAGAAAATTGGTGGAGAAACTGGCCATTGTTGAAGATGAAAGAGAAGTTGAATAAGGTTATATGTTTGGTATTCTAACTATTATGTAATTCTATCTAATAAAAGAGTAATATGCAAATTGACCATACCTCTGCCACATCCACCATCCATGCCCACCAGCCAATTAGGAGCAAGTATGCAAATTAACACTTACCAAGATGGCTGCAGCCATGGAGCGAGCAAGAGGGAGGCTTGGGTTTCCCTGGTGACAGAGGAAGCCAAGCTTTCGCACACCCTGGCCAGCCCAGGCCTCCACTCAATGCTACAAAGTTTCAATTATAGAAGATAAATAAATCCCAACAAAATGGTAGCAGCAATGGAGCTGGAGAGAGCAGGAGGCTAGGGTTGCCTCTGGTGATAGAGGAAGCCATGCTTTTTGCAGCCCTAGCCCTGCCTTGGCCTCCAACTAAGGCTACAAAGTTTCAATTATAGAAAATCCCAACAGAAATGGCTGTGGCCAAGGTGCAAGCAGGAGGCTTGGCTCTGCTCCAGGCTACAATGTTTAAATTGTAGAAGATAAATAAATCCCAGATACCAGGGCCGCTGCTTGTGTCACCAGGAGGTGTGGTCAGCCTGAAAACCACCACAGGCCCCTCACCCAGGCTGTCCCATGCCTCAGTGGAACCACCACTCTGATCTGGGACACCCTTCAGGGAAAACAAGCTAGCTCCCACCCATGTACCAGTTCTCTATCCATTCTAATAAAAGAGTAATATGCAGATTGACCATCATTCCAACACGCAAGATGGCTGTCCCCATGTGATCAAAGATTCTACCCCCATGCGGACACAATATGGCCAGCAGGGGAGGGCAGTTGGGAGGGACCAGGCCTGCAAGGGAGGGCAGTAGGGGGCCAATCAAGCCTGAAAAGGAGGGCAGTTAGGGGTGACCAGGGTGGCAGAGGAGGGAAGTTGGGGGTGACCAGGCCTACAGGGAAGGAAGGGCAGTTGTGGGGGGGGGGGGTGACCAGGCCTGCAGGGGAGAGCAGTTGGGGAGGACCAGACCTGCAGAAGAGGGCAGTTAGGGGTGACCAGACCTGCAGGGGAGGGCGGTTAGGGGCAAACAGTCTGGCAGGGGAGCAATTAGGCATCAATCAGGCTGGCAGGGGAGCAGTTAGGGGGTGATCAAGTTGGCAGGCAGAAGCAGTTATGGGCAATTGGGAAGCAAGCAGGCAGGTGAGCAGTTGGGAGCCAGCAGTCCTGGATTGTGAGAGGGATGTCTGACTGCCCTTTTAGGCCCTAAATGGGCAGTTGGACACACTTTGAGGGGTCCCAGATTGGAGAGAGTGCAGGCTGGGGGCTGATGGACACTCCCACCTCCTGAGCCTCTAGTTCCATATAAGAACTTTTATTTATTTTTTTCTGAAGTAGGAAACAGGCCATTTGCTAAGATTCTGACAATGAAGATGCAAAAGAGGCTAAGGTTGAAATGTGGAGAAGGAAGAAGAGTGAAGATCTTCTTGTAAAAATTATAGTTATTTGAGACAGGAAAGGAATCATTAGCTTAGTGAATTTTCATGGTAATAATTCCTAACGTGTATAGCCTTTTATTTTTAAATGAAGGTTTTTATATGCATCATCTCATATAAAATTTGCTACTTGATTTCTCCCAATTTTTAAGGTAAAAGGAACAAATAAAATTGTACTTATTTAAGTTAACATGATGATTTGACATATGTGTACATTGTGAAATGACTACTGTAATAAAGTTAATTAACACATTCTTTACCTCACATAATTATAATTTGCTTTTTGTGGTGAGAACCCTTTTTAGCACATTCCAAGTATACTTGTATAATGTAATATTATTAACCATAGTCACCATCCTAATCATTAGATCTCCAGAATTTATGCATCTCATTTTCCCATTTCCCCTACTCCTCAGCTCCTGGAAACTCCCAGTTGATTTTCTGTTTCTATGATTTTAGTATTTTATTTCTTTTCTTTTTTTATTAAGGTATTACATATGTGTCATTAAGTATTTTAGATTCCACATATGAGTGATATCATATAATATTTCTCATTAGCTTATTTTGCTTAACATAATGCCCTTGTAATTCATCCATGCTATCACAAATGACAGTAATTTTTCATTATAGCTGAACTAGAGGCCTGGTGCATGAATTCATGCATGGGTGGGGTCCCTCAGCCTGGCCGGTGATCAGGCTGATTGGGGCCAACTCACCCTGTCTTGATTGGGGCCAGAGGGGGTTGGGTGGGGGGAGGGACCATGGGATGTTGGCCACCTGTGGGAGGTTGGCTGGCCACGGGAGTTGGCTGTGGGAAGCACACTGACGAACAGGGAATAGCTCCTGCATTTAGCATCTGCCCCCTGGTGGTCAGTGCACATCATAGCAACCAGTTGACTGGTCATAACGGTCCCTTAGGCTTTTATATATATACTAGAGGCCTGGTGCATGAAATTCATGCACTTGGGGAGGGGTGTTTTCTCAGCTGGAAGCCCTCAAGGGATGTCAGAGTGATGGCTTAGGCCCATCAGATGGACATCCTTAATGCTACTGTGGAGGCGGGAGAGGCTCCCGCCACCACCACTGCGCTCACCATCCATGAGCCAGACTTCTGGCTGAGCAGCGCTCCTTCTGTGGGAGCACATTGACCACCAGGGGGCAGCTCCTGCTATGAGCATCTGCCCCCTGGTGCTCAGTGCACATCATAGCAACAGGTACCACCATTCGGTCAGTTTGTATGTTACCCTTTATTATATAGGACTAGATGCCTGGTGCATGAAATTTGTGCATGGGGGGGGGGTGTCCCCTCAGCCCAGCCTGGACCCTCTCCAATCTGGGACCTCTCATGGGATGTCCAAGTACCAGTTTCAGCCCGATCCCAGAGATTAAGCCAAAAACCAGCAGCTGGACACCCTCTCACAATTCAGGACCGCTGGCTTCTAACTGCTCACCTAGTTGCCTGCCTGACCACCCCTCACTGCCCGCTGTCAGCCTGATTGCTCCTAACTGCTTCCCCTGCTGGCCTGGTCACCCCCACCTGCCCCCCTCTGCCAGCCTGGTTGCCCCTAACTGCTGCCCTCGCTGGCTTGGTTGCCCCTTAGTGCCACCCTGTTGTCCTGGTTGCCCCCAACTACCCCTCTGCTGGTCTAGTTACCACCCCCAACTTCCCCCACTGCTGGCCTGGTTGCCCACAACTGTCCCCCCCCCCCCCAGCCTGGTCACCCACAACTACCCCCTTCCTACCAGCCTTGTTGCCCCTCACTACCCACCTCTGCTGGCTTGGTTGCCCCTCACTGATGCCCCTCTTGCTAGCCTGGTTGCCTCCAAATGCCCCCCTGCTGGCCTGGTTGCCCCATGCAGCCTGCTGGTCAGCCATTTGGCCATCCCTTGCTAACCCCCCTGCCAATCTTGTCACCCCATGCAGCCTGCTGTTCAGTTGTTACTGTGAGAGCATCGTGACCAATTTGTATATTACCTTTTTATTAGTATAGCTAATATTTGGCTCTGTGTGTGTTTGTATCTAGATCTCATTTTCTTTATCTATTCATAAGTCTATAGGCACTTAGATTATTTCCATATGTTGACTGTTGTGAAAAATGGTATCTCTTTGAGATACTGTTTTCATACCCAGAGTAGTATTGCTAGATCAAATGATAGTTCAATTTCTAATTTTTTAAGAAATCTCCATGCTGGACAGATTTACATTACTATCATCAGTGTGAAAGGGTTTTTTCTCTACATCCTTACCAACACTTCTCTTTGTCTTTTTTTTTTATAGTAGCCATCCTAACAGATTTGCGTTGATATCTCATTGTGTTTTTTATTTACATTTCTCTGGTAAGTGATGGTGAGCACCTTTTCATCTGCTTATTACTCATTTGTATATCTTTTTTAGAAAAATGCCTATATACAGTAGGTTCTTTGCCTATTTTTAAATCAGGTAATTTGTTTTGTTTTTCTGCTATTGACTTGTAAAAATTCCCTAGATAGTTAACTCCTTATCAGACATATAGTTTGCAAATACGTTCCTCTAGTTCACAGGTTGCCTTTTCATTTTGTTGATTGCTTTCTTTGTTATATAGACATTTTTAGTATGACACGGTCTTACTTATTGTTGATTGTGTTTTTAGTATCATACCAAAAAGTTATTACCAAAACCAATGTCATGTCAAGGACCTTCTCTCCCTCTCTCTCTCTCTCTCTCTCTCTCTCTCTCTACCTCTACCTCTCTACCTCTCTACCTCTCTCCTGCTCATGACCCATTTCTAGGGTATTTATTTATTTATTTATTTAAAATCTTTATAGTTTAAAGTATTACATAAGCCTCCTTTTTTCCCAATAGACCTCTCCCCGGCTGCTCTCACCCCCCAGCACATGCTCCCTTCCCCCCCACTGTCGGTGTCCATTGGTTATGCTCATATGCATGCATACAGGTTCTTTGGTTGATCTTTCTTCCCCTCATCCCCCACCTTCCCTCATAGGTTGGACAGTCTGTTTGATACTTCTATAATTCTGGTTCTAGTTTTGCTCATCAGTTTATGTTGTTCATTATATTTCACAAATGAGGTCATGTGATATTTATCTTTTTCTTACTGGCTTATTGCGCTTAGCATAATGCTCTCCAGTTCTATCCATGCTGTTATAAATGGTAAGAATCCCTTCTTTTTTACAGCAGAGAAATATTCCATTGTGTAGATGTACCACAGTTTTCTAATCCACTCATCTGCTGATGGGTACTTAGGCTGTTTCCAAATCTTAGCTATTGTAAATTGTGCTATTATGAACATAGGAGTAAATATATCTTTTCTGATTGGTGTTTTTGGTTTCTTGGGATATATTTCTAGAAGTGGGATTACTGGGTCAAATGGAAGTTCCATTTTAAATTTTTTGAGGAAACTCCATACTATTTTCCATAGTGGCTGCACCAGTCTGCATTCCCATCAGCAGTGCAATAGCCATGTGAGATGGTACCTCATTGTTGTTTTGATTTGCATCTCTCGGATGATTAGTGACTTTGAGCATGTTTTCATATGTCTCATCCTTCTATATGTCCTCTTTCAAAAAGTGTCCTTTGCCCATTTTTTATTGGATAGTTTATCTTCCTTTTATTAAGTTGTATGTGTTCCCTATAAATTTTGGAGCTTAAACTCTTATCTGAGATAACATTGGCAAATATGTTCTCCAATGCAGTGGACTTTCTTGTTTTATTGATGGTTTCTTTTGCTGTGCAGAAGCTTTTTATTTATTTATTTTTGTAGTTCCATTTGTTTATTTCCTCCTTAGATTCCATTGCCCTTGGAGCTGTTATCAGTAAAGATATTGCTACAACAAATGTGTGCTATTTTGCTGCCTATGGCTTGTTCGAAGATTTTTATGGTTTCCAATCTTATAGTTTAAGTTCTTTATCCAGTTTCCACCCTCTGACAGACAACTCTGCCTCTCCCCAAATGAGTCTGCACACCCAAAGTCTTGCCCAGGGATGTAAAACAAAGCAGTCCGTTGGTCTCCCGAAGCAGAGGGCAAGTCACCAGGGAGCAAGTCGCGCGTCTATGCTGTCATGTATTTTCACGCGCAAACTGCTGTTCTAAGCTATGTGGACTCTCCTCAGACTAGGAGACCTCAGCCGCACCTGGCTTTTAGGATGCGTACCCAGGATCTCGGACCTTGCCTGGCACTGGAGAATCTGTGCAGTGGGACGTTTCCGCCCTCCCTGTTGGAGAAATCCAGCCAGGATTGCTGCTGCCAGCCCTACAGCCCGTGCGCTCCCCAAGGCTCCGAACCTCTGGCTCCGCGCATATCTTCAAGGCTGTGCTCCACAGCTTTTCTGAGTCTCAGTGTCCCACCTTTACTTTTATTTGTGGAATTTTCACTCAGCTAGCTTTCCGGTGATTCTGAATGATGTTTGTCTTGTTATGTTGTAATTTTGGAATTGTTGTGCGGGGCAGCACAATAGGTGTTTACCTATGCCGCCATCTTGGTTCCTTATACTCTTCCATTTCTTTATGTCTTCCTCTATCTCTTTTTTTCAGTGAAGGACCTTTTTCTTGATGTTTCTTTATTTCTAGGAATTTTATAGTTTCAGGTATTAGAATCAAGTTTTCAATCCATTTTGGAGTTAATTTTTGTGGGTTGTGTAAAAAAGAGGTCCAGTTTCATTCTTTTGCATATAAGTATCTGATTATCTCAGCACCATGAACTTGAACTATTTTCCTCTTTATTTCCATTTTTTTATTTCTTTCATAGATGCTTATAGTTTTCAATATGTAGAACTTTTGCATCCTTGTCTCAATGTGTTCCTAAATATTTCATTATTTTTGTTGCAATTTAAAATGAATATTATGCTCTTAGATATTTATCATGAATCACTTTAGTATTTATATATTTAATAGTTTGCATTAAATTTGTATCATTCAAATGTTATAAAGAGAAAAAGTGAATAGTCTATCTTTTACCACTTATACCCTAAACAAGGTATTTTGGGATATTTGTATATCAATAAAAAAGTTATTCCTTTTTTTTTTTCAGATGCAGAGTATTCCATTGTGTGTGTATGTATGTGTCTGTAGCATTATGTATTCAAACAATGAACATTTAGATTTTTATAATATACTGATAACAAAAAGCAGTGCTCCTGTGATTACTTTGTACAAAAATAATTTTTGCATATAAGCCAATATGTATATATGATAAATTTATAGAAGTTGAAGTTCTGGATCAAGATATACATTTATAGTTTTGATATATAATGCTACATGAAGGTTGTTCTATTTGTAACCATTTATATTTCTACCATACTGTGTCTGCATTGAGGGTAAAAGGGTGAATTGGTGAATGTCATGACCATATCATCTATAAAGAACATTTACAGTGACTGTTGGTACTCAGTTACCCATCAAAATCTGGGACAAGATTCTAGCAAGGCATATTCTGATTCAGGAATCTGGCCTTTGTACAGTGTGTTTTTAAGCAACATAATTGAAGTAGTGTCAGCCCTTTATTTTTTTTAGCCACAGTCAAGGCCCTGGGTCCAAACCCTATGTCAAAGCAGCTGTATGATGTGCCAGTGCCTGTCCTCCATTCCTTAAATGCTACCTCAGCATTTATTGATTGGACCTTCCTGTTTGCATGATTAAGGGAATGATGTTTGAGACTTATTGCAGCTGTACAGAAGCTGTGGTCTCATCTGCCATCTCAGCTTTTACTAGTATTGTCTTGAGAATTTTGCACTGGCTGGTTTCCATGGAATTTTGCACAAGGGCAGCGTGGAGGCAATTGACTGGGATATGTTAACCCTTACCTCCTGGTCTCTTTCTTCAAACTCTCACCAGCTCTTCATATTGAGCTGTGGTACTCACTAACGCTGAGGCTCTTCCATGTTCCTTTGTACTTCATCTTCTGGTTACCTATGGTAGGCCATCAGTGTCTTCCAAATGGCCCCCAAATTGGCCCTCTGACTGCATCCGAATCCTCTATAATGAGTAATTTGAATAATTCAAGAACAAAATTAATTTTGGAATTGTAGAGGCTTGCTTCTCCAAGATCATGCTTTTCTCAACACTTAGGATCCCAGAGCACTTTTTTCTTTTGACTTCATTTTGCACTAAGTAGGCTAATAAAAGGATTACCACTTCTCATCAATTGTTCAATTGTTATGTGAATATTAATGTGGAATCCGAAGAGTTGGCTTCTTGTCTATTTCTGATAGGGACTTATAGGGAGATAACTCATGGCTTTAAAAAAGGCAAAATCAAATTTAATCTGACTTATAGTTCAAGACTTTTCAAGTTACAATGAGGTTTGAAGAAGGCCTATCCGATTCTACCCCTCCCTTTCATTAAAAGGAACAAAAATGAGAAATGAGGAGATAAATAATTTTATGGAGAAAACATTTTTAAAAAGTGCTTACTAAAAGAAATTTCTTTGTAATTTTCCCTTTCTCACCTTATGTTTAAAGGTTTCTGCAAGATACAGAGACTGGAATTTTATTTTCCATCAGGCTGGGTATTTGTTGAGGTAAAAAAATCTATGGACCCATTTTTGTGCCACCAGAGTAAGAAATGTCAAGAAATTGAAGTAGGCATAACAAAATGTTCCTCCTCTCTAAGATTTCCTGTGGAGCAAAAGCTAGGGAGGCAAGTTACCCAGGTTTTTTATGGTTTTTAATCTGACAAAAGAAGAAGGTCAAGCGCTAGCTGTTTGGATAGTTTAAGAAGTTGACCTGCTATATAAAAGGCCTGCCTTGGAGAGAGGGTAGGCGTCAGCTCCGATAATTAGGAGAGTGAGAGGACGTGCCAGTGGTGCTCTTGAAGACCATCCACTGTACACTGTGAAAGACCGACAGGAGGGCCTGTCTTGGTCCAGTAGCCAGGAGAAAACATAAGACTTATTTGTACATGGAGATATTTTTCTAGTGTAAGTTTTTTTATTGATTTTAGAGAGAGAGGAAGGGAGAGAAAGAGGAAGAGGGAGAGGGAGAGAGAAAGAGAAAGAATATCAATGTGAAAGAGAAACATCAACCTGCTGCTTCCTGCATGCCCCCACTAAGGATGAAGACTGCTACCTGGGCACATGCTCTCACCACAATTGAACCTGCAACCTCTCTCTGCGTAGGACACAAAAACTGAGCCATACTGGCCATGGTAATCTTGATGAGAAATTTTATATACAAACTAGAGGCCCAGTGGATGAAATTCATGCACAAGATGGGGGTTGTGTGTCCCTCAGCCCATCCTGAACCCTCTCCAATCTTGGACCCCTCAAAAGATATTCGACTGCCTGTTTAGGCCCAATCCTACCAATAGAATTGGGCCTACATGGAAAGTCAGACATCCTTCTCACAATCCAGGACTGTTAGCTCCCAACTGCTCATCTGCCTGCCTGCCTGATTGCCCCTAACCACTTCTGCCTGCCAGCCTGATTACCTCCTAACTACTCTCCTGCCAGCCTGATCCACACCCAACTGCTCCCCTGCAAGCCCGATTATTCCTAACTGCCCTCCCTTGCAGGCCTGGTCCCCCCCAACTGCCATCCCCTGCTGGCTTAATCACCCACAACTACCCTCCCCTGTTGACCATCTTGTGGCAGCCATCATGTGTCCACATGGGGGCAGGATCTTTGACCACATGGGGGTGGCCATCTTATGTATTGGAATCAATGGTCAATCTGCATATTACCTCTTTATTATATAGGGTATCAGAACTTTAATCATGTATTTCTTATCACAGACTCTAGAAAGTAAAGTATGATACATTTTTATGCCAATAAACTAGAGTTGTATAAGCATTATGGTTTAAAAAGTTGCTGTATATAAATGACACTATTTCAAAGTTAAATAATTATTTTCCAATTTGAAGTTTTGAGTAGTAACTTTGATGATGACAAGATATTTCTACTTAGTTGAGGAATGACATTACACTGCTTTTATTTTATAGCAGAACTTTGGGTTAAAAATTATATGTTTAGATAACCAGGAAACACAGAAGATAATTTTGAACCTGGATATGGACTTCTGGTCTATATAGTTATTGCTTAAAATTTATGTTACAGAAGTCCAAGTCCCTTTTTGAGGATATGAATAAAAATGTACTGACATCAATGAATGTAAGATCTTTAGGTTTATAAATAAGTGTTTTGACTGGCAGCAGCTATCAGGGCTTAAGGCAAGAACCAGATCTAGAAAGAACCAGATTTCTCTGTCCAATCCTTGAAAATATTATCTTCATTTTGATTCCCATGAGTATTTCAGAATAAATACTTTTTGACAATAAGGTTTATATTTATTCTCATTATAAACCTAATTTTTTCTCTCTAGTATAGGCTATTATGAGGACTGTTAGCTTAATTGATAGAGAGAATGGATTTATGTATTTTATGGAAGTATAGTTGGTTACCTTATGACAAATTAGAGAGCATTCCATGATAATTTAAGCTTTCTTCTTTTTCCCAAACCCATTTAACAAGCAACATTTCACATGGAGGTTTAATGGTTTTAAAGGTCTTTAAAGTGTGTAATTTGTTTAAATTTTCACAATTTTGTGAGTTAGACCTTGTTATCATCATTTTACTTTTGAGGAAATTGAAGCTTAGAGAGCTCAAGAGACTTGCCTGAAGCTACAAGGTAAATAAGTGGCAAGAGCTGAGGTCGGATTCCAGGAAAAAATTCTTAATATTGGCATTTAGTCTCTCAGGCGCATTGATTGTACCTTGTAATCTAAGGAGATTTTAGAGTTTCCTGTCCCCAAACGGATATTTTACTTTCCCAGTGTTTGCAGGAGTTTGACTTCAACTCTGGATGTATGTTGTCAGACTCTAGTAGAAAATTCCTTGTGCAGGGTTCTGGGAGATTTTGTGATGCTTTCCTTGAGATTTAAGTGTCTGGTAGTCATTTTCAAGTATAATCAACCTAAACATCTTTTGAACAGGTGATTAAAATTGTGTTTGAATGGACTGATTTTAGTTGATTACTTTAAAAATGTTTTTATTTCAGGTAATGCATGTTGCCAATGTTGAACTTTAAAGTAACCTTCCTTCCTAAAGGAATACTGACTTAAATGTTTGTTTTAATTGTATTTGTAATAAGGTATTCTAAAGCAATTGTAAATCTTTGGAGCTTGCGGTATAGCATTTGTTCCTAAATAATTAGACTTCTGACATAAACCTCTTGACAAAGGCAACTTGCTTTGAAAAGCTGAGCATATAGTCTCACAAACTTGTGAGTTCTGTATACAGAGAACAAACTGATGATTGCCAGAGGGGAATCAGGGTGGAGGAACAATTGATAGTTAAAGAGTAGTCACGGGGCTATAAAGTGTAGCATAGGGAATAGAGTCAATAATATTGGAATACTATGTAGGGTACCAGCTGTGTACTGGAAATATTGGGGGGATCAATTTGTAAAGTATGATTGTCTAACCACTATGCTGTACACCAGAAACTAGTAAAAATAATATAAAATGTATGCTAGAGTTTAAAAAATTAAAAATAAATAAACAAATGAAATAAAAGTTTGCATATGTATAAACAGCAAAATGTCCTGAGTTCTGGCTACTCTTGCCTGTCTCTGAATCCTTGCAGTTCATGGAACTTCTTTCCAAGCTGGTAGTAGGAATCCAGCATGTTGAAAATATCCAGTAGTCAGACCTTAAACCCTGTTTCTATCTGCTTTGCTGCCTCCTATATACAAAATATAATGTGGTGTGTGTGTGTGTGTGTGTGTGTGTGTGTGTTTCTTTAAAGATTTTACTATAGGTGTTTAGGAAAGTCTGCTTCTGAAAAAGAAAAAAAGTGGAATCTGTAAGCCATGGTGAAGAGCCTGCCTGCCATGCTCAGCCTTTGCTTTCTCTTAAAGTGAAAATCAGCATTTATAAAGGAGCAGAGAAATGCTAGGTAGGAAATAATTCTTACAAAGCTTTTTAGCTACAAGGAAAAGTTGATTTTATTTAATTGATTGTTACCAGTTTGGTTCAATTATATTAAGCCTGAAAACTTTAAATGTACAACTGAATTTTTTGTCATCTGGCAGTACCCACTGTGTGTTTTATTCCCCATGCAGTAGGAACAATTTAAGTGCAGTCACTTAAAACAAAAGGTTATTTCAACAGTTTCAAATATGCCAACTATCACAGTTCTAACTTAACCATCTTGAAAGTGGGCTTGATACAGTTTGTTTTATTTAAATCATGACCAAATTGATTTTAAAAAGAAACCTCAGAAGCTTTTATATTTTGTACTAAAATATGTTTATTATTGATTAAAAAAACATGTTGGCTGTTCTTATGCCTTTAACCATATCTTGGTTGTTGTGTTTCCTGGTTAAGGGCAATAAAAATATGATCATTCATAGCCCAGACTATTTACTTTCTGCAGGTCAACAAAGCTCCTGTTCCCTGTAGGCATTTATTTTATCTTGTGTTTACTCCTAGATATTCAACCAACAGCTTTGACTAAGTTGACAAATGTTTGCTGTATGACTATGGGATTGTGTGGGACTATGTGTGTATAAGGTATATATTACATATCTGTGACTTTGTGGTTTCAGCTGAGCCATTTTATTTTGGTACTAAAGGCCCGATGCATGAAATTTGTGCAAGACTAGATCTTCCTTCCCCCAGCTTATACCATCAGCTTCCCTCTATCACCTGGGACCCAGGCTTTTCTCCGGCCACTGGCGCCTGGGCTTCCCTCTAGCCACCTCTGCTGGCACCTGGGATCTGGGCTTCCCTCTACAAGGGAGGCCCTGCCCACCCACAACAGCCCAGCAGTTGGTGACCTGGGTCTCCCTCAGTGGGGCCAACATGGGGTGATGGCTGGGCCCCTGACCAATCACATCACACCCGCTTTGGCTGGTCTGGCGCCAGTAGGTGTCATAGTGTGGTCGTTCCACTACTTGGCTATTGGGTCAATTTGCATATTTTGCTCTTATTATATAGGATTATAGAGGCAAAGTACCCCTTGCTAGTTTTTCATCTTAGGAGTGCTGATGTACTATTCTCCTTTGATAAGCTGGCTGAAGACACAGGTGCAGTTGTAGAATATTGGGCAGTAGAAATTGAGAGTTATTACCTCTATCTTAAAATAAACTAGGAGCCACATTGAATTTAGTCCTACAAAATGTAAGACCAGATAAAGAACATAGTAATATTCCTGTGAACTTACATTATTTTTCTTCCATTCTAAAGATAACACAATGTTTGAAATGGTAGGTAGCTCCCCTTGTGCCATTTATCATATGCTACAATGAAATGGAAATGAGATGTTATCTGCATAAATCACTGACCCTTTCCCATTGTCATGTTAGCTTTAGAAAAATTTGAAGACAGCCAGGAAGTTTTAATATAGTATACATGGTCTTTCTGTAAGTTGAGTGTCCAGGAAAGAGTGTACATTATTACTTTTATCCAGTGTTCACGGGGCTATAGGAGAGGCAGATATTAAACACACACATAAAAATGCACACACAACTGAACAATGACAAGTTGACAAATGCTAGAAAGGAGAATTAGTTTACATGGGGTGAGTCTACAATTAGAGGATTTGATCTAGTTCTGGAGGTCCGGGGGGTCATAGGGGGAGTTCACCTGAAGAACTATCTCAGAGTTGAGCTCGGCAAGACTAGGTGGAGTTACTCCACAGAGAAAAGATGAAAACATAGACAATAGCTATCTAAGGATGAGTGTAGAAAACACATGGGGGTACTCTAGAATAGAATAGGTCATATTGTATTGAATGTGTTCAATTATAGTTTTAAAACTTTTTAGTTTGAAAAGAGAATATAGTAACTTGTGTGGATGTCCATCAACTTTGAGTATAACTTAAAAACCAATGAATTTTAACCTGTATGGTATCCAAACAATATCCTTTTATATTTGTTCTAAGATTCTAGCTACTAGAATTCTAACTATACTCAGCTTTTGCTTAGTCCCCAGAAAAGCAGTATATTTAGAGTAAGTTGTATCCTTGGAAAGGTCTGAGTTAAACCAATAAACATTAAATTCAATTTCTAGTCACTATTTTTATAGTTCTAGATATTCATATCTTGTTGTCTTGATCCAAATGCAGAGCTATCAAGAGAAAGGTGTACTGACTTATTAATGTGCTTCAGTTTAAGATGTATAATTACTGGAAAATAAGTTATTTAAAATATACTTTTGATAATATGTGAATCATTAATGGTCAAGATGATTCGTAGTGCTGCTAGCTATAGAATGGACATGCCCATTGCTGAAGTATTAAAAATCTGCCAAGGTTCCATGTCTTTCATCAGCATTGTGTTAATTGTGGGATGCTAAAGAAGAATGAATACACAGACATTTTGTGAATTCCTAGATTATGCATCTATCATATAATGTGCCAGAGCGTTTTTTAACCAATTCTTATATTAGGTTATTTTTAAAAAGAGGGATTAAATTATGTGTGCTGTGGTAACTGTGCTAAAATGTTTCAAAAAATTTTGCGCTCATTTCTTAGTGTAAGTCAAGAGTCTATGCACTCTCTCAGTGACTGACTCTGGTTTGGTTAAGAAACATTTGGCCCCAAGAGATTTTTTAAAGGATTGCTACTGTACAGAAGCCAAGAACTCATCTTTATGATGGCTGTTACATCACTGAAAACTATCCACTATATGCCTCAGAATGGAAAAGAAAACCCTGTACACTTTATTAAAGCATACTGAGAGATTTAAAAATAAATGTGAACTCATTTATAGATAAGTCAAATTATTAACATTATTTTAAATATATCTTTTATATTCCACATCCTTGGGAAAAATACTTTGTACTTAGACCTGTGTTGTATGAAGGCTGATGTAGCACAATGATGATGATGTGATGATGATTAAATGTTTATGATTTTACAACATTTATCGTTTTACAATCCTCACAACTGCTCCATTATCTGAGCCATTTTGGAAATGGGCACACTGAGGCACAGAACATTCAAGTGACTTGTACAGGTTCATAGTACCTTGGGAGTACAGGATCCGAAGCGCTTTTTCATTAAATTCATGACATCTATTGACCACATTTTCTCCTGTTATTCACTACATTTTAAAAATGGCATGATCACTTCACTCTATTAGTGAAACCCTTTGGTGGCAGCTCATTTTGTCCAGGACAAAGTTTACGATTCTCAGAAAGGAATACGAACCATTTCATGACCAAGCAACCCATCAGCACCCTGTCCTGACAAATAAATTAGAGTGGTGGAGAATTATTGGATCTCCACCCAACTGAACAACAGGACTGGGTCTCAGTCCCAAGACAGGCTCAGTGTTGAGCAGTATGTTAACAGCTTCTTCTGGTTTTACGTTTTACAAACCAAGAGCTACTTCTTTCTACACTCAAAAGTGCAGGGACCTTGAAATTCAGTGATCATGTACTTCCTGTACTATGCATGTGAGATTGTCAGAGCCCAGCATGCCCTCCTACTTGTCTACATGTCTTCTTTAAAATGTAGTTCAAATAGGGGTTGTTTGGAAAAGCATTCTCTAACCTCTCCAGACAGAATTCACTGCCCTCTATCTTGCCCCTTTTCAGTCTGAGTTCATGCATTATTAAACTGTTACCCTCATTCACTGCTGGTGGAAATGTAAACTGATACAGCCACTATGAAAAGTATGGAGACTCCTCAGAAAACGAAGAATAGCATTACCATCTGACCCTGCTACTCCTCTTTTGTGTATGTATTGGAAAAATTTGAAAACATTTATTTGCAAAGATATATGCACCATTATGTTCATTGCAACATTATTAACCAGTTAACTGCCATGCATCCAAAATGGTAACCATCCCCACACACCACAATATTTTGAATTTAATTTAAAAATCAATTAGTGATGACTATTACAAAAATAAACATATGACAATTTGGGTGTTCTTAAATGTTTTCAGTTGAAAATTCTCACAAAAAATGATTTTTAAACTGTCTATAGACGCTTATGGTATACAAAGAGTTAACGGTGACCAAGACATGGAAGTAATCTAAGTGTTCTTTGCTGGGTAATTGGATATAGAGGATGTGGTATGTATATACAACAGAATACTACTCAGCCTAAAGAAAGATGAAATACTGCTATTTACCACAATATGGAGGGATTTTGAGAATATCATGATAAGTGAAATAAATGAGACAAAAAAAGTCAAGAACCATATGATTTCACTCAGGTGTAACAACAAATGAACAATAATAAAAAAGCAACAAATGAACAATATAAAAAACACACAAAATTCATAGATAGACAATAGTATGGTGGTTACCAGAGGAGTAGAATAGGGTAAATGTGTCAAATATATGGTCTTGGAAGATTTTACTTTGGGTAGTAGACACATAGTGCAATATTCAGATAATGTATCATAGAATTGTACACTTGAAACCTATATCATAATCTTAACAAACTAGAGGTCTGGTGCACAGATTTATGCACCAGTGAGGACTGAGCCAAAACTAGCTCTCTGACATCCCCTGAGGGGTCCCAGATTGCAAGAGGGTGCAGGCCAGGCTGGGAGATTCATTTATTGGGCCTCTAGTATGCATATAAGATCTTTGGTTAATCTCTTCCTGCCCTCCTGAGATTTTTCAATCTTCATCAGTCTGTTCCATGCATTCATGCCTGTGGTTTCTGCTCCTATATTGAGCTTCTGACCCCAGATGGTCAGTGCTCATCATAGCTACTAGCCAGTTGGTTGGTCGTCTAGGCTTTTATATATATAGATATCATCCCAATAGCCTGGCTGGCATGGTTCAGTGATAAACTATCCATCTATGAACCAGGAGGTCACAGCTTGATTCCAGGTCAGGATTCATGCACAGGTTTTAGGCTTGATCCCCAGTAGAGGGTGTGCAAGAAATAGCCTATCACTGATCTCTCTCATCATTGATGTCTCTATCTCTCTCTCTCTCTCCCTGCCTCACTGAAATCAATAAAACTATATTTAAAAAATGTCATCCCAATAAATTTAATTAAATAAACCTTTACTACAGTGTGATTATTTATTGGATTTTCTGCCTCCCTCTTCAGAAAGACAACTGTGAGGGAAATTTGCTAGAGATTCATTTCTGCCGTGGTTCTTCCTACATTTTCTTTTTCAACTCCTCATGTTCTTCTCTTGTGTAAGCTGGACTCCATTGTCTCCCACAGATTCGACTGGACAATGCTTATGTCAGGTTTTTGCAGAGTTTTTAGACCATAAAGTTGTTTAATGTTTAGATTTAAAGTAAGAATAGCAAAATTATAAAGTACTTATCATACTATGAACTTAACATTTCTTAAATTTATGCTTTTCAAATTGTCACATGCCACATGTGAAAATTTTATTAAAATGCAGATTTCTGGACAGGGCCTGACATTCTGCATTTCCAATGAGCCAGTGCTGCTGATCTGCTGACCACTCTTTGAGGTATAAGGTCAGTTTTTCTCCACCTTTTTAATGCTCCAACCCTTTAATACAGTTAGTTCCTCATGTTATGGTGACCCCCAACCATAACATTATTTTTGTTGCTACTTCATAACTGTAATTTTGCTATTCTAAATGAATCATAATGTAAATGTCTGTTTTCCGATAGTCTTAGGCTCTACCTATAATCTTAGGTCATCACCCACAGATTGAGAACCACTAGCATGGTCACCTAAGACTGTCAGAAAACACAGATACTTACGTTACAATTCATAACAGTAGCAAAATTACAGTTATGAAGTAGCAACAAAAATAATTTTATGGTTGGGGGTCACCATAACATGAGGAACTGTATTAAAGGGTCACAGCATTAAAAAGGTGGAGAACCACTATATAAGGTAGTAATTGCTGAGTACTCAAAATAGCCTAATGAGATAGATATTAAAATTAACCCCATTTGAAGAGAGCAACCAAAGAACTTGTATGCATGTATACATAACCTGTGGGCACAGACAATAGGGTGGTGAAGACCAGAGGTGGGGGCAGGGGTGGGCTAGAAGAGGTAAATAGCAGAAAAGGGAGACAAAGTTATACTTTCAACAATAAAGATTTAAAAAACATTAACCCCATTTTTTCTAGACAAGGAAATTGAAACAAAGATAGATTAAATATATAGTCCAAACTCACATGTTCATAGGTGGTATCACCAGGATTAGATCCAAGTACTGATTCATATATAAGTATATATTTTGTTCTATAATTTATTCTAATCCTGCCTCAACAGGAAATTGGGGAAACTTTCCTAACTGGGGAACTTTATAAAAACAAACAGATTTCTAGTCCCAAGGCCTATGGAACAAATTGCTGGGCATGGAGCCCAGGAATCTCTAGATTTAAAATGCCCATGTGATTCTGATAATCATCTAAGTTTGACCACTCTGACTTCTGGCAGAAAGAGAACAGCTACTTCAATATCTCACAGACCATTAATCAAAGAAATGTCTACAGGGTTATTCCTTCTACCATAAATATCACTGTAGGCTGCAGCTGCTTAGGGTTTTGCTATTTAGCTACTTCATGCATCTTGGGTTCGGGCACATTTGTGCATACCTAGGAACTTCACATTTGTGAAGCATATCTGCAGACATACTGTCTGCTAGAAATCAGATGTTGCCATAGTGGGAAAACATAAGTCACTAAAACATGCTTGATCAAATCTCTGAGACAGTGCTACAAATGTTAGATAAGTTTTTGAAGATATGCCAAGTAGCAAATGAGAAAAACAGTTGCTGGTTTCAGAAATATTTTGGAAGTGTCTAGTAATTTAAATTTAGCAAGGAAGGTAATTTTACTTATTGGACAGAAGTGATTTATAAATAATCCTGAAAAATTAAGCAGCTGGACAGGCATAGAACTTGCATATTTCATGATTTTTAAATGATTCCAAAACGGATTCAAAATAAATCTGAACAATTTGAAATATTTTTACTTATCAGAGAAAGTTCACTCAGTTGCTACAAGAACTTCATTGCTTATTTTCTGTATAGATAATTATTCTGAAATTTTTATTTTCAATGTAAAAAGGGTTATATATCTGATATTATATATCTGAGCTTTCTCACTCAACGTCCTTGAAATTTAGCCCTTATGTCTTAAGATAAATGAATATCAATGTATTTTAAAAGTGACAGAAACTACCTTTCTAGATAGTAATTGTCCTGCTTCCCAGTATAGCAGGCTTGTTGATAGTAATTTAATTTAAGAATATTGACCCTTTCAATTTCAAGAACTAGGTCCAAGGAAAATTGAATAAAATTCATTTTGAGTCACTGGGACAGTAACATTTGCAGAATGAATTCAGAGGACAGAAGCTGAGGTCGGAGTTTATAAAGTACTGTCAAAAATAGAATGAGAACTGAGAGAATGGTTTTGGAGGCTTGCGGAAACCATACAGTAAAGCACGAAATTAATTGATGCCTTAATCTCTGGTCACCCAAGAAGAGGACCCAGTTAATTTTTAAAAATCAATTATTGTTATTTTTATTGTTAGAATATATTCATTTATAACCTGTTTTCCCAAAAGTAAGACATCCCCCGAAAATAAGACCTATTTCCAGTTTTGCCTCTCACTGTAATATAAGGCATCCCCCCAAAATAAGACCTCCCCATATTTTTATTCTTGGAACTAAAAAAACCTGGGCCATACAAGCAGTTATGAGGAAGTGGGTTGATTTAATGCTGCCGCTTGTTATGCGAGGGAGCCAAAGAGGTCTGCTAGTCTGGGATGCAGCCAGCACTCACTGTGCTAAAGACATGAAAAAATTTCTTCATGAAAGAAAAATAGATCAAATAATGATTCCCGGAGGAATGACGGCCTATCTCTAGACTCTTGATATTGCAATAAACAAGCCATTCAAGGACAATTTGCGCATGGAAATTAATGACTACATTGAAAACAGAATGGAGAGAAATCACTGTGGAAACTTTGTGAAACCTAAACTGCAAAAGGTTGTGACTTGGGTGAAGAATTCTTGGGAGAAAATGACTGACAGTTACATTGCAAATGCACTATGAGCAGACTACCTTGACAAGAAGTACTCATTTAAGGACAGTGCTATTGCTAAACATGAGAGATTTGGTCCACTGATTCTGAAAGAAATGGAGTCACAAGAAATTCACCAGGAAATTCAGGGTTTGGATTGTTATGATGATGTTCCAGAAGATGATGACATGACTGTCATTGAATAAATCTTACTTTGTGTTCATACCAGTAAATATTAGTATCAGTAACTGTACCATAAATTGTTGTACATGGAAATAATGGTAGCAACAAGAAATTCTTGATATTGTAGGATTCACAGTTTGCCTGGTTATTCTGGTTTGTGATGACAACTACTACCATACTGTATACAGGTAATTTCCTTTTTTTTTTTTTTTTGTTCAACAATAAATGTGTACCATATTCTTCTTCATGGAAAAAATAAGACACCCCCTGAAAATAAGACCTAGCACATCTTTGGGAGCAAAAATTAATATAAGACACTGTCTTATTTTCAGGGAAACAGGGTACTTCTAGAGTTTTTGGCTATTGCTTATCGAAGTTTACACAGTACGAAACTTTAAAAATGTCTGAAGAAAGCCTGTATAAAGTTGAGTTTAAGATGGACAGTTCTTTGAGAGCACTTATCATACCAATCCATCAGTATATTATCTTAAGCCTGTAGAGTTTTCTGTATACTCTCTAATAAAAGTGTAATGTGCAAATTGACTGTCACTGCAACACATAAGATGGCTGCCCTCGTGTGGTCAAAGATGGCTGCCCCATGTGGACATAAGATGGCTGCCACAAGATGACCAGCAAGGGAGGGTAATTGGGAGGGACCAGGCCTATAAGGGAGGGCAGTTGGGGGTGATCAAACCTGCAGGGGAGAGCAGTTGGAGCAGAGAGGGACCAGGCCTATAGGAGAGGAAAGTTGAGAGTGACCAGGCCTGCAGGGGAGAGCAGTTTGGGGCAATCAAGCCTGCTGGGGAGGGCAGTTAGGAGTGACCAGGCTTGCAGAGGAGGGAAGTTGGGAGCAACCAGGCCTTCAGAGAAGGGAAGTTGGGAGTAACCAGACCTGCAGGGGAGAGCAGCTGTGGGCAACCAGGCCTACAGGGGAGGACAGTTGGAGGGGGGCAGATCTACAAGAGAGGGCAGTCTAGGGGGACCAGACCAGAAGAGGACAGCAGTTAGGGGTGATGAGGCTGGCAGGGAGGGCAGTTGGGGGAGACCAGGCTGTCAGGGGATGTTAGTTAGGGGTGACAAGGCCTACAGGGGAGGGAAGTTAGGGTTGACCAGGCCAGCAGGGGAGGGCCGTTAGGTGCAATTGGGTTGACAGGGAGGAGTTAGACATCAATCACACTAGCAGGGGAGTGTTTTGAGGGTGATCCAGCTGGTATCCAGAAGTGGTTAGGGGTAATCAGGAAAGCAGGCAATGCCAGCTGTTGGGAGCCAGCAGTCCTGGATTGTGAGAGGGATGTCCAACTGCCTGATTATCATCAGGCCTAAATGAGCAGCTGGACATCCTTTGAGGTGTCTCAGATTGGAGAGGGTGCAGGCTTGGCTGAGGGACACCCCCACCCCACCCTGTGCATGAATTTCATGCACCACACCTCTAGTTTGTTACATAATAAATACCTATTAAATGAGTAAGCAATGTGACTGGAAGTATACTCCTGTGCATTACCTATGCAGAGCTCTGAGTTGATTTGAAGCAATTGAACATATTTTGTATGTTGAATTGCCCTCAGTATTTTGACTATAGATTGAAGTTGATACTTGTTTTCATAATTATAAAATATAGAACAGGAGAGTAATCTGACCCTCAGTGTCTGAGACATGGGTAGAGAGAAGAAAAATGCCTAACAGATTTTTAACTGGTGAACTATACTTAAAAGGCATGTAGTAGCTACTGCCATCTGAGAATCAGGCCTGTTTGAAAGTATAGGTTGCCAATAGTGCTTTGGTTCCATTAAATGTGCCTGTCTATATATTTTTATTGTATTCACTTTTGGTTGTTTCAAATGAAAACCACAAGTAAGTTATATACAATGTATTTGAAGGTCCATTTTCCAATTGTTTTTTTGTTGTTGTTTTGTTTTGTTCCATTGCTTATTTTTTGTAATCCAAATAAGAGGATTTAGCTTTCTTTTTGACTTCTAAGCCCAGTAGTCAAAGTTTTTCATCTTTAACTGTGTCTTGGGAAGATTACATGCTAATTGCTCTTTTGTTTTACTTTGTAATTACTACAATAGAATGATTTGTGAATTCTGATGGGAAATGGGTTAGATCTGTAGAAATCTTTGTTTAAACATGTACAATATAAAGAAGTTCAATAATACTTCAATGTCCAGGGACATTGTGCTGAAGAATAAATAATAATTAGTGCAGCTTGGTGTGTTTAGTTTTTCTGATAAATTGTCTTTAACCTGTGTTCATAATATAAACTAGCAGATTAGTATTTTGTCAAAGGGATAAAACAAAACAAAATATATCTCTTTAACTTTTAGTAAATATTAGATATTTAGTCTTGGTGCTGTGCATTTAGAAATAGATATTCCTTTAAAAAACATTTAAATTAGAATATTTAAAAAATATATTTATTTATTTCTATATATTTTAATTGGCATTGGGAGGAAGTAACTTGACAAAAGCTTTGGTTTGTCAAGTTGTTGATAATATACAAAACCCTGGATTAGTCATTCATACTACTTTACAAAATGTGAGTATTTCAATCCAAGATACAACTACAAGTGGTTACATGAACATATATTACTCTCCATCTCCAGTTTTTTATTTGTTGGCAGAAAAATTATTCAATGCAACAACTTGGGACATAGTATCTTTTAATTCCTAGAAGTAATAAATTAAATAAAATATTTTAAATTCATAGAAAATATATATTTACTATATATAAAGTATAGCAAATGGAATTATTATATTAAATGTATTAGTCCATTTTATGAGATAATTCATATTTAAAATTAATATTTGTTATACATTTTACAGAGCTTATTTCCATGCTCTCAGAAAAATAAACAAAAACATAGACAACCTATATGTTTTTAAGTAATAGGAAGAGATTTCAATAATGAACTTAAGTTTTTTGTTTTGAGCATTACCATAGTACATAAAGCATAAGGAAGTTAAAAACTTGAAATTCCTCCTGGAGAATTTATTACCTAACTTTGAAGTTAACATTGCAGAGTAGCTAAGAGTGCTGTGGTCACTCTCATCTGTCATGAAATTAAGAAGAAACTTTTCAATTAAAATAAAAGAGTAGCAGGTACTACTTTAAGGGAATATGTAAGCATTAATGTATTTTTAAATATCAACTGAGAAATGTGTGTTATAATTTGTGATAATGTGACTACTATCCATTACATGTTTTTAATTTTTTTAGTATATTTTATTGATTGTTTACAGAGAGGAAGGAAGAGGGATAGAGAGTTAGAAACATCTATGAGAGAGAAACATCGATCAGCTGCCTCCTGCACACCCCCTACTAGGGATGTGCCCGTAACCAAGGTACATGCCCTTGACCAGAATCGAACCTGGGACCCTTCACTCCGCAGGCTGATGCTCTATCCACTGAGCCAAACCGGTTTTGGCTACCCATTGCATGTTTTAATCATGGTCATTAATCTTTGACCATTGAAAGCCATTTGCCACACCCTACCTTGTTGGCTGTGATTTCTGCCCATAAATTACTTGCTCAATAAACTTAATGGTGAAATCTGATTGCTTCTCTGAATGAAGTTTTGATCAAAGATTCATTTGTTTTAAGAAACTGTATTTAAGCACATGTGGAAGTGTTTGCAAAGTAAATGGATTGATTGTGCTGCAATGTAGACATATGATCCAAATTATTGGATAAGTCAGTAAGCACTGGTTCCAGGAACCTTATTCCTATTTGATTAAAAACCACATGGATCGTATGTGACTGATGTTCTTAGTACTGCAATGCTATAGATTAACAATGTATGATAGGCATGTAGGATCAGAGCACAGCCATAATCATTGATTTAAAAAAACATGAGAGTAGAAAGTAGAATGAAGTAGAATGAGTGTTTATTATGTGTTTATTTGCTGGCTACTCTTACCCATAATATTGTTCATAACAGATTTTTGTCCTTGTCAAGTCTTTCACTGCTTCAAATCTCCATATTGCCCAATATTTTTTTAAAAGAAAGAATTAAAAACTCAAGCAGGAAAGAATAATCACAAGGTGGCATAATGCCAAATACTGAATGTTGAATTAAGCTGATGAAAGTGAAGAAATTTAATAAGTAGAAGATGCTTTTACACTGCCTTTGCCAGAGAAGCTGGGGAAGGTGAGCAGTAGAGAAGGGAGATTTAAAAGTATTCAATATAAATTAAATTGGGAGACACATTAGACAATTGTAAGTAGTCTCTCAGGGATATGAGGAGCAATTGTTAATCCCAGGGATAATCAAAGCAATTAAACAATCTGGTAGTGGTTTATATCCTCAAAGGTTATACTATGCACAATTAGTTTCTCACTGGCAGTGCACTGTGTGATACCCTACCTGCATGAGCTCTCCATCACTACCCTTTATAACTCAACTTCCTCATCCATTCTGCACACAAATTTCAGATTAATTTTTGTCTTTTCCAACATGTGGTACATTCTATTGGTTGCCTATCCAGTAGCCATAACTGTTTTTTCTTTGCTAATAGAACTGTGATTGAGTTAGAGAAGCAAAATATCCAATGCAGAGCCTAAATCATGATAGGTCTAGTCTAATAATGGGACCTATTTGCCCTTGCCAATGATTGGTCTAGGGTCAGCATGCAGCCCAGTTTTGGCCAGATGATGTCATCAAATTTATAATGGGACCTTATGCAATATATTTTTCTCCCTGAGAAAGAAAATGCTTCATAAAGAGGAGTTCCTTGTTCTTATGTATGAGGATATGAAGCCATCTCCTTAAAATTCACAATAGAGGGGATGATAGAGTAGGAGGTTAACGTATTAAACCTTGGAAATGCTTTTCTCTGGACTTTTTAAGTAAACAATAGATGCTTGATGGTATAAGCTGCTATTAACCAGTCTTTTTTTTTTTTTTTTGGTTGCAAATGCATTCTAAATAATTAATCATGTTACTGCTCCCTAAATGTCAAGGGGTTCCCATTAATAAATGAAGTGCCAACTCTCTACCCAGGCAGTCAAGGCTTTTTAATCCAAACCCCCATCCAGTCAAATTTACCTCTTGATCATTTTTCAGCATACTTTCAGCCTTTTTTTTTCCATTGTCCTTTGCTTTATAATTCCTTCTATCTGCAATGTCATTTTTTTCCCCTAGTGTCTTCATCTACCTAAATTCTCAAGGTCTCATCTCAAATTCTACAATTTTCCTGATGTCTTTTTATATTTTTATTGACTTCAGAGAGGAAGGGAGAGTGATAGAGAGATAGAAACATCAGTGATAAGAGAGAATTGTTGATTGGCTGCCTCCTGCACATGACACACTGGGATTGAAGCCCACAATGTGGGCATAAGCCCTTGACTAAGAATTGAACCATGACCTCCTGGTCCATAGGTCGACGCTCAACCTCTGAGCCACGGCAGGCAGGCCTGATGTCATTTTTAATTGCACCTATTGGATATATGTATATGTTTATAAACCTACATCTATACACACAGACACACACACTCAACTCACACATAATATGTACACATATATTTTTGTATACATATATACATATATTGGTTTTTTTTACCCTGTTTAGCATTTATTCCTCCTTTTCCTCATAATAGTAATCTGACATTCTTTTAAACTCATTCTTGTGCCTACCCTTAGCTCATGTATATATGACATTTGGTTAAGTCAAACAACACACTTCTCATGCTTTTCCACCCTTGACCCAGACATAATGATTTCTTCATAGATAATATGTAGCTTAATTAAGATTCATGAGGCTCAGACCCAGATTGCTAGTTAGAACATTTTTAGGGGAAAAAAGTCTCTTTTTTGTTGTTGTTGTTGAAATGTAATAAAAAAAGAGATAAACCTCAATTTTGTGGGAGCCACTATAAGAAACATCTTACCCGCAAGGAAAGCTTAAAAAGAAGGTAGAGTTATAATGGAGATTAGATTCTTATAACAATGTTGAGATTAAAGCCATGGCACCATGGAATCTTTTTCAGCTAAGTGAGTTCATTTTTTTTCCCCTTTGATGTTAGGTAGACTTAAGTCTTATTGAAATGAAAGGGTTCTAATCTCCCTCTAACAATTGGTCTGTTAGTCACTTTTCACATACTGAATTAAATAATAGTATCGGGGTATGTCACATTTCTTTTACTGGTGTGTAAACTTCTATAGGTAGAGGGACTGTAAACCTGTTATTTCACTTAGCAAATTCCTCTGCTTTTTATTTAGTAAACACATCATAAATATTTGCTGAATTAATATATACTCTGAGATTTGGTGTATCTTGAGATGACAGCCAATTTGAAATTTTCTGAGTATTTCTTTAGAATCACAGCATTATATTCTTAAAGTGCAGTTCTTTCTCATCACATGTTTGTGCTTCAAAAATGTTCAGGAAATTTTGCACATAACTTATCCTTTTCTTATCCACAATCCATCCTAAATTGTCTTTTTTTACTTACTTATAAGTAAATAATAGTTTCCTCCTTTTTTTTGAGTCATCTGAAACTTTAAACTACTCCAATGCTCAGTGTTTAATTTTTTTAAAAAAATTTGTTCTTTCTCTTTTCCTGACGTCTGCTTCCCTCCCTCTCCAGCCATTGTTAGTGATCTTATATGCTCTTATAGCTTTGAGCACCATTTATATGCTGACAACTGCCAAATTTATATCTCTAGTTCAGACCCCTCCCATGACTTCAGTACACATAAATACAACAGTGTACTCCATATATCACACTTGTAAGCCCCCCCCCAATGTCCCTTATATTATCCCACAAATCTACTTCTCTCACATTCTTCCTCAAGTCATTTAATGGTGAATGCATATTTCTAGTTACATAGATTATAACCGTGGAGTTATCCTTGATTCCTTTTTTTTTCCGTCACATTCTTCAGCAAATCCATTTATATATCCTGTAGCTTCCACTTTAAAAAATATATCCTGAAGGTAATCACAATTTATCACGTCTACGCTAATTGTCACTATTGTCTCTTACCAGGATTGCCATAATGGTTTCATGACTGATCTCCATTGCCCACCCCAACCCCTGTCATGTCCTCTTCTTGACAAACTAATTGTAACGGTAATTAAAAAAAAAATAACAACAGATCTAATTTGCTCAAAACTCATCATTGATTAAATGTCCAGGGAATTTTTAAAAATCTTTATTGTTCAGTTTATTAATTATATCGTCCCCCCATTTTTTATCCCCCTATAGCTCCCCTCCAACCTGTACTCATCCCACTCTCCACCTCACCTCCCCCTCCCCACTGTCCTTTCCCATTGTTGCAAGATTTTTGTCCAGTCTCTTGCTGTACTTCCCAAATCCCTTTTCTCCCCAAGAATTGTCAGTCCATTCCCTCTCTATGTCCATGATTCTGTTATATTCACCAGTTTATCCAGTTCATCAGACTATCAATTCACTTGATTTTTATATTCATTTGTTGATAGATGTGTATTTGTTGTTCAAAGTTATATTTTTTCCTTTTTCTTCTTCCTCTTCTTAAAAAGTATCTTTCAGCATTTCATATACTATTGGTTTGGTGGTGATGAACTCCTTTAGCTTTTTCTTATCTGCGAAGCACTTTATCTGATCTTCAATTCTGAATGATAGCTTTGCTGGATAGAGTAATCTTGGTTGTAGATTCTTGCTATTCATTATTTTGAATAATTCTTGCCACTCTCATCTGGCCTGTATCGTTTCTGTTGAGAAATCCACTGACAATCGTATGGGTGCTCCCCTGTAGGTAACCAACTGTTTTTCTCTTGCTGCTTTTAATATTCTCTCTTTATCTTTTGCTCTTGGCATTTTAATTATTTTGTGTCTTGGTGTGGTCCTCTTTAGATTCCTATATTTTGGGGTTCTGTGTACTTCTTGGGCTTTTAAGTCAGTTTCTTTCACCAGGGGCGGGACGTTTTCAGTCACTGTTTCTTCAAGTAGGTTTTCATTACCTTGCTCTATCTCTTTTTCTGGCACCTCAATAATTCGGATGTTGGCATGCTTGAGGTTGTTCCAGAGGCCCCTTACACTATCTTCAATTATCTGAATTCTTTTCGTTCCTTGCTTTTTCAGCCGAGTGGATTTTGCTTCTTTGTATTTCAAATCTTTGACTTGGTTCTTGTGGCGCTCTGGACTGCTTTTAGGATTTTGTGTAATATTTTTATTTCAGTCAGTGTATGCTTGATTTCTAGTTGGTCCTCTTTCATATCCGTGAGGGTCTCATTCATATCCTCAGAGGTCTTGTTCATTTCCTTGTAGGTCTCATTCGTTTCCTTGTAGGTCTCATTCATTTCCTCATTGGTCTGGTTTATTTCCTCATAGTTCTCATTAAGTTCATCGGCCTTTTCTAGGAGCCTCTTGAAAAGCCTTATAACTGTGGTTTTTGAACTCTATGTCTAGTCGTCTTTTTTCCTCCATTTCTTTCACACCTGATTTCTTTCCATATCTCTGCATGGTGGCTGCTTTATGTGGTAGATGTCCTCTAATAGTCAGTGGCTCAGCCTCCCCAGTTACCTGAAGTGGGTACTCTTACTGCAATCCTTTATGGGCTGTACCATATTTTTGAATTTAAGCCCAGCTTGTTGTTGTTAGCCCTAGGAGTGTTTGACCTCCAGGCCAATTGGCTGTAAAGGGAGACTGTGTTCAGGTTGGATGGGCGGAGTCTCTGAGCTGAGCAGGCAGCCTTAGCATCAGCTACGTCCTATGCAGCGCTCGCGCGTGGGTCTCTGTTGGATGGGATTGGTTGCAGGCACCTCTAAGAGAAAGCCACTAGTTTCTACCCCTTGCCAGACAACTCTGCCTCTCCCCAAATGAGTCTGCACATCCAAAGTCTCACCCAGGGTTGTAAAACAAAGCAGTCCGTTGGTCTCCAGGAACAGGGGGCAAGTTGCCAGGGAGCAAATCGCACATCTGTGCTGTCACACAGTTTACCCTCTCAAACTGCTTTTCCAAGCAACCAGGTTTCTCCTCAGACTAGGAGACCTCTGCTGCACTGGGCTTCCAGGGTGCATCCCCCAGACCTCGGACCTCGCCTGGCACTGGGGAATCCATGCAGTGGGATGTCTCCACCCTCCCCGTTGGCAAATTCCAGCCGGGATTGCTGCTCCATCCCTACAGCCCGCGTGTGGCCTCGGCTCCTAACCTGTTTCCACGTGTATCTTCAAGGCTGTGCTCCTGTCGCTCTTCTGAGTCTCAGTGTCCCACCTTTACTTTTATTTGTGGAGTTTTCACTTAGCCAGCTGTCCGGTGATCCTGGATGATGTTTGTTCTGTTGTTATGTTGTAGTTTTTGAATTGTTGTGCGGGGCAGAACTATAGGTGTTTACCTATGCTGCCATTTGGTTCCTCTGTCCAGGGAATTTTTATATGGCTCCCTAAGTTCTCATCTTATTTTATCCTAATTTGACAAAAACCTATCCCCAAAATAGTTGATAGTAAAGTTAATGAAAATAAAAGTCCTTTCAATAATCTAAAAAGCCCTGGCCTTCCTACTATCTAACTGGTGCCTCATCTTTTGGCCTCTTGTAAACTACTCTCCAGTTACTCTGGATTATTGGTCTTTATAGAACACAGCAGACAAATTCCTGCCTAAGGATATTTTACATTTTTTCTTCCCTCTGCCAGGAATATTTCTTCCTCAATTTACATGGCTTCTTTAGTCACCATCTTTGGATGTTTGCCCACATCTTGCTATCTAAGGGAAGGTTGTTCTGACATTAAAGATGATAACCCACTCAGATCGCTCACTACTTTGCTCCTTTATATCCAGAGCACTTACTATTAGAAATTCTCTCTTTCTTAGACCTTACTTCCTTTTTGTATATCTTCTGTTCTTTCTATTCTCTATTTTTATATCATCACCTCCCAAAATAATGGATATTCTTGTTTAAAGAAGGAATATATGAAATGTAAGATTTATGACTTTATTTTTGAATTACTTCTAATATTCATCTCTTATAATGTTGCACACTGAACAAGGGTTATAGATATTTAAAATTGTCCTTTGGTCTTCCTCATGGCTTTTCTTCTCAAATATATTTGAACTTTTTATTCCAGTTCCAACAATTTGTTTCATTCTCAATATAAAATGCTAATGTTTCACCTTGAGAAACTCTTGTTTCTTCATCCTTATCATGCAAGCATTTATTGTATTTTTGTAAAGTACTCCTTTTGACCATGATTTTATTTCTGAGTTAAGCTGGCTATCAGTGTTTTCTTTTATTGAGTATTTTAAGAACTGCAAACTTGAATTCTTTGTCATTTATTCATTCATTCATTCACTCACTCATTTATTGTTAATCCTCACCCAAGGATATTTTTCCCATCGATTTTAGAGAGTGGAAGGCAGGAGGAGAGGCAGAGAAAAACATTGATGTGAGAGAGACACATCCATTTGTTGCTTCCTGAACAAGCACCTGACCTGTGCCCTGGATCAATACTGTTACCAAGGTACATGTCCTTGACAGGGATGGAACCTGAGACCCTTCAGACTGATGCTATAGTCCAAGCATGTCAAATTCAAAGGCTAACATGGGCCAAATAAATGAGGCATGTGGCTGCGAGTTTGACGTGCTTGCTCTAGCCACTAAGCCAAATCTGCTAGGGATCTTTGTCATTTAAAGCCCATATTTCCATGTCTTTAAGCTTATTTTTTTGGAATATTATTATTTCCTTTTTGATCTGCCTCATTATCTTGGTTACTCATGGTATTTGATGGATTCTTTCTCTGCCTCAGCATTTATGGGAATAAAATATATAATTCTCTATTAGATTAATAAGAAGTCTTCCTTTTGTTTTCCAGAGGTGGCGATGAAGAACAATATTTTTAGTTTCTCTTGCACTATCTGGATTCTCCCATTTCTGGGGGGAGGGGGTGGGAATGAGTTGAGGAAATGCCCTGTATTCCCTGGGGAGGTAGGCTTCTCCTCTGTGACCAGTTGTTGGCAGGGACCAGTTGTTGGCAGGGTACAAACCCCATGGGCGAATGTAGTGGGATAATTTCTAAGCCTATGAAATCCCAGATCAGTTCCCTGCAACCAGAGGTTTCCCAGAGGACTTCCACACATGTCCCAGGAGCCCCATTGGGGCTAACCATGATGGATGGAGGCAGGGTTAGCTGGGATTGGCCAGTTGGTACATTTGTGGCTTTGTTCTCCTTCTAATAATGGTGAATGTCAGGCCTCACCATTCTACACCCCGCCACCTCTGTATCTCCACTCCTGTCACTGGGATTAGCTAAAGTGTACACCTCTCTCTTTAATTCTCAGGGCTGCAGATAGCATGCTCTATAGCTCCTGACACTCACTACTACAGCTTTTTCTGGGGCCCAATGATATCTCTGGAAGGGTGAGGGTAGGTGGCCAGGTTCCATGGCTTTTTTTTCTTCTGCCTGGCATAGTGACTGCCAGATAGCTGTGGCTGCACCTCTGAGCTCAATCACTGCCCCTGTCACTGGGTTCAGCAACAGTATGTGGTGACCACTCAGGCAAGGATGTTCTCTCTAGCTTTCTGCTCCTCAGGGCTTCCTAGTTCAGGCTGAAACCTGATTTCTCCCCTCTCCTGAGACCCAGACTGAGCTCCTGGTTGTGTCCTTGACACCTGTCTCTGCTTTTCTCCCTTCTCTGTTTACTCAGTTCTGCTCACCTTTGGGTATTTCGATATGCAAAGTGCTCGGATATATTTGTGTGTTGAGCAGGGGAATCTTTTGCTGAATTGTAGCTTTTGAACTTGTTAAAATGTCAAGGGAAGAGACCAGGGGAACTGCTCATACTGCCATTCTTTTGACATTTGTTTTCAACAACTTTTAATAGTGACTTTTCATCTAGAATTTATGTTTATGACTTACATCCTAAAAGAAAGTTATATTGCTAAATTATAGCAGACATATTGATGTGGGTTTTATTATTTTTCCAGTTTTGGAAAGCTTACTACTTTTTGGCAATGCATTAGGTAGTTAAGAACCTTTGTTGTCAGGAAATAGCTTATGAATTCTATACTAAATTCCTCCTGAGACATTTTAAATACTAGCAATATAATCCAAAATCACATTATTGTGCACATTATTCAGCTTTTTAAAGTATTGAACAAAATAGTCTTAAACTGAAATCTGTCTGCATCTTTTTTTAAAGAGAAATTAACAAGTGTTAAAAGAACCCTAAAGAAAAGCATAGTGACTAATTCAATAAAATCTATCACATCTAGAAATTCTTGCAAAACACATTTTTATCATTAACGTTGCTCTTTAAAAATAGCTCATCTGCCTGACAGCCTGATCACCCCCTAACTACACCCCTGCCAGCCTGCTTCAGTTTGAATCCTGGCTCTGTTATTTACCTACTGTCAGTATTGGGCAAGTTATTTAACCTCTCTGCATTTCATTTTTTTTGCATCTATATGTTTAAATATATTTTTATTGATTTTAGAGAAAGAGACAGAGAGATACAGAAACATCTTTTTCTCTGTATATTCCCTTTCTCTATTTGCAACACTCATTTTCTTTGTTCTCTCTTACTTTTTCACCCCTTTTTCATTTAGGCAACAGTTTGAAGGGAGAGCAATCCCATGCCTTATAAGATGGATAATGAGGTGAGGGCCTTTAAACTCATGAAGACTAAACTCATTTTTAATTCCTTTGGACCTTAAAAAAAACATTATGGGCAGTTTTTAAGTATTCTACATCCATTAAAGGCCCATTTTATCTAAGTTCCGTTCTGTAACCATTTCCTTTTTGGATCAGGTATTCATTAGAGGGCACCCAAGTGAGCGGTGCTGTTTCTTCCTTAATGATATCTAGTCATCATTTGGATTTTAGAAATATTTTCAGGATAATTATGGCCTTTTAAGCAGAAAAATAGTATCTAGGTTACAAAACCACTGAGAGCTTTGGGAAATGACAGAGGAAGTGTTATGCTCATATTCTGCTGAGAAGTACATTTAGAGATTTAGTTTTTATTTTTGTTTGCAAACATATACATAGGACAAGTCAAATATTTTTTTAGAATAAATAATTTGATAAGGGTAGTCAGTAATAAGAACTTTAACACTTCTTTGAAAAATAAACTAGATTTTAATGTGTAAGCTGAATTCATACTGCTCTAAAAGTGACAATATCTGCTGGCTTCTAAACAATTTTAATATCATGACAAAGAATTGTTTTACACTTCGCATTATTTGTCAGTCAAATATAGACTAAGGCCAATATTATAAAAATTTTGAATTATGAGTCTCTGTTCCTTTCTATCAAAATTTTAAATATCTGGCAACACTAACACTTTCTGAATAATTCACTACATGAATCATTCAGAATCTTAAATTTTTTAATGATAGAATATCTTTATATGAAATACTAGAAGCTTGGTGCATGAAATTTGTGCATGAGGGAGGGGAAGACATGGTGTGTCCCTCAGCCCAGCTTGCATCCTCTCCAATCTGGGACCCCTCGAGGGATGTCTGACTGCTTGTTTAGGCCTGATACCACCTAAACGGACAGTCAGAAATCCCTCTCACAATCCAGGATTGCTGGCTCCCAACTGCTCGCCTGCCTGACTTCCTGATTACCCCTAACCACTTTTGCCCACCAACCTGATCACCCCCTAACCACTCCCCTGCTATCCTTATCGATGCCTAACTGTTCCCCTACTGGCCTGGTTGCCCCTAACTCCCCTTCCCTGAAGGCCTAGTCACCCCTAACTGTCTTCCCCTACAGGCCTGGTCACCCCCAACTGCCCTGCCCTGCTGGAGTGGCCACCCTTAACTTCCCTCCCTTACCAACCTGGTTGCCCCTAATTGCCCTCCCCTGCAGGCCTGGTTGCTCCCAACTACCCCCCTCCCCTTCAGGCTTGGTCATCCCCAAATGCCCTCCTCTGCTGGCCCAGTCAACCCTAATTGCCCTCCCTAGTTGGTCATCTTGTGGTAGCCATCTTGTATCCATCTGGGGGAGGCCATCTTTGGCCACATGGGGGCAGCCCTCTTGTATGGTGGAGTGGTTGTCAATTTGCATATTACCTCTTGATATATAGGATTACTGTGATCATCTATAAAAATGTAAATACTTTAATTAGATCTTATGTCCAATTAACATGCAACAAAATAATTCTCAGTTTAAAGTTTGAAGTTGCAATAAGTTAAATGAGATATTTGTTTCATTTACATACATTTTGCTTACAATTTAAGAGGTGACAGTGTGCCTAAAAACTAATAATTCATATCCATATGACTGTAGTTAGTTAGACTATTATTACCTAATTTTGGGGATCAATGGAATTTTTGGGAGAATTTTTAATTCCCCAAGAATTAAAAGAAGAAGAGCATAGTTATTTAGTAAGTCAAATAGATCTCATCTGTATATTTTTAAATATTTTGCAATAAACTGCTATTATTTTATGGTAGAAATTGATTTGATTGGCTATATGACTGATATTGGATAGGAGCAGACAAATGTAATGTACCATGGAACATCAGGGATGATTTGGATAATACATGCCCCAGATGCAAAAAGTGGCAGAGATCTCACTTATAAGTAAATGTTCTCCTTCATTGGTAAGGTCTGTCTCTTACCCAATAATATCTCTAAGCCTCCTCAGATTTAAAGCTTAATATAATGGGAATGATAATACTTATTTTTGAGGATTGTTGAAAGAATCAAATATAAAATATTGTCATATAATAAATGCCCAGTGACTGAAATGGTGGAATGACCAGAGACCAGAACAACCATGGCACCTTGCTCCAGCCAGGCCTGCACCTCAGGAGGGACCCTCACCCTGTGTAGCCACCCTGCAAACCATCCAGGGCCCCTTGTTCAGTTGGCCCCACCCCCTAGTGAAGACCCTTACCCTGATCCAGGGCCCGATCAAGGCAGAAGAACCCCCACTCATTCATTGGGCCACTATCCTATATAATAAAAGGAAAATATGCAAATTGACCCTAATGGTGGATTGACTACTTGACCAGTCACTATGAGGTGCACTGACCACCTCTTGGTCCCTTCCCCCAGCCGGCAGGCTCAAATAACCCAATGGTGAATGGGGAACCAGGGTTGGGTGGTGACAAGGGTCAGGGCTGTCTGTGGGCAGCATGGGAAGATGGCCCTGATCACAGGCCAGGCCTACGGACTATACCCAGGCACAAATTTTATGCACCAGGCCTCTAGTATTATATGAAATGCTAATCAATATGACAAGCAGTATTGTCATTAAGAGCAAATGAAATGATGTATATACAATATTTAATATTTGATGTTCAGTGAAACATTGTAAATACTTAAATATTTTGAAGAATTAATAACATAGAATAATAATCAGTATTATATTAATCTTAAAATGCAAAATGGGTAGTAAAAGGAATGATTATTGAATTTGTGTCCTGATTTCAGTTAGCCCTCTCCCAGAAGAATTAAAAATTAAAGTTACCATGAAAAAGTATTACTTTCAAAAATAAAGATTTAATAAAAATATACAAATATTTAAAAAATCGAATTAAAAATAAATAAAAGTATTTTCTGATTAAGTAAATATATATGTTTTAAACTCTAGGACAACCACCAAACACTTTTTAAAGTGGTAGAAATAAAAGTTACTAAGAAATGAAATTGTATTTGAAATGCTCAGTTTATTTTGAAAAGGCATAAGAAAAGGAAGAAAAAAATTGAAAAATATTTACTAAGAAGATAGAACATTTTATTCAATCATATTAATTTTCACATTAAATATACCGGATCTAAACATACTGATGTAAAGACAGACTGTCAAATTAGATTTCAAAAAATGACTCAATTAATGTGTTATTTATAGGAAAATTAATTTAAATATAAAAATACAAATTAATAGGAATAGAATTTAAAAGATAAACCACATGAACACAATTCTTTCTAATAAGAGTAATATGCAAATTGACCATACCTTCACCACACCCACAAAACCATGCCCACTAGTCACACCCACCACCCAATCAAGAGCTGGGGTGGAGCTAGCCAACAAGCTCACAGCTTGGGCCAGGGGAGGAGAGGGGTTGAGGAGGCCAGGGACATGGTGGGTGGGGCTGAGGCAGCCAGGGTTGTGGGGGGTGGGGCCAAGGTGGCCAGCACCTGCAGGCCAGGAAGAAGGCTTGGGCTGGGAGGGCAGGGCCAAGGCCCACGCTCACCAGGTTTGAGCTGGCTTGGGCAAAGACCCGAACTGGGGGGTGGGAGAGGAGGGCTGGGCTGAGATGGAGCCAGCCATCAGCCCCATTACAGGGCAATGGCTGGGTGCCCAAGTCTAAAGCCTTGGCTGGGGTGAGTGGTCAGTAGGACATCCCCTGAGGGCTCCCAGTATGTGTGAGGGGGCAGGTTGGGCTGCGGGATCATCCACTCCAAGTGCACGAATTTCGTGCATCCTCTGCACAAATTGTGTGCACCTCCAGTGTACTAATTTTGTGCACCGGGCCCCTAGTTTAAAATAAAGCTGAGACCGCTACATTTATACTAGTGGCCTGGTGAATGAAATTTGTGCATGGAGGGGGTTTCCCTCAGCCCAGCCTTCACCCTCTCCAACTATGGAGCCCTTGGGGGATGTCCAACTGCCAATTTAGGCCTGATCCCATGGGAATAAACCTGTAGTTACACATACATCTTGCAATCTGGGACCAGTGGCTCATTAACCACTCACTTACCTGCCTGCCTGATCAACCCTAACTGCCTCTGCCTGCCTGCCTGATTGCTCAAAACTGTCTGCCTGCCTGATCACCCCTAACCACCCTCCCCTGGCTGCCTGATCTCGCCCCTAACAACCCTCCCCTCCTGGCCTGATCTCGTCCCTAACTGTCTTCCCCTTGCCAGCCTGATTACCCTAAGCTTCCTTTCCCTCTGGCCTGATCTCACCCCCATTGACCCTCCTGGAGCCAACTCATCTTGCCCCCAACTGCCCTCTTCTGATGGCCAATTTGGATCTGATTGGTCGGTTTCTATGCCAGTCAGCATCAAAAACTCTGCCTTCTAGGCAGCCATTGGCTCCTCACAGTTGACCCAGATTTGGTTCTGATTGGTCCGTTTCTATGATAGTCATTGTCAAAAGCTCTGCCTCCTAGGTAGCCATTGATTCCTCATACTTCACCTAATTTGGGTTTTGACTGATTGGTTTCTATGCAAGTCAGAATCTCTGGGCCTATCGACAGAGCCTGATCAGAAAGGTGGGGCTGATCAGCAGCCCTGGTGGAGGCCTGGAGAGAAAAGGAGGCCTGGTTGCTGGCCAGATTGGGAGAGAAAGAGAGAAGCAAGTGATGATCAAAAATTGCCACAGAGGCAATGGATCAGTCCCTTCTCTCTTCAGGCCTCTCTCTGGCCCTGATTTGCAGCCCCCTCAGCAGTCAGTGCTGGGGCACCATGCTTGCAGCAGAAGCAATCAGAGCTGATGGCTAGACTGACTTCCAGTTGGTCTAGTCTCGGTTGTTACTAGTTGTTATGACCTGGGTTTTTTATATAGTAGGATCAAGCAATGAAACAAATCTTCAAAATAAGGAACATTAACAGAGATAATGAGTGACATTACATTATGATAAATTGATCCATTCTCAAAAAAAATAGCAATTCTAAGTATGTATGCATCAAACATCAGTTTCAAAATGAATCAGACCAAAAAAAAAAAAAAAGAGAGATACCATTACACATCTATTAGAATGCCCACAATCATAAAAACTGATCCTATTTATCATTAGCAAGAATGTGGAGAAATAACAATTTTTATAGTGATTATGGAAATATAAAATAATAACATCATTTTGGAAAACAGGTTTGCAGTTTGTTAAAAAGTTAAACATATATATATAATATGATTCAGGCATTTCACATTTAGGTATTAAACTAAGAAATAGGGGCCATATGTCCCTACCAAGGCTTATACACAAATATTCATAGATGTTTTAGTTGAATTGCCAAAATTTGGAAACAATTGGTCATCAGCATCTGAATGTCTAAAAAATTGTGTGGAGTACTATTGAGAGATAAAAGAGAGTGAACTATTGATATAAAAAAACAACATAGATGACTCTAAAAGTAAGTTAGTCAAGTGAAAAATGCCAAAAAAATGTCTGATGTAGTTTGTATGAAATTCTAAAACTGTAAACAATAATTCTAGGAAAAGCCAACTAATTTATAGTGACAGTATGCACATCAGTGTTTCCCTGGGGCAGATGGGAAAGAGTCACTGGGGATGATTACTATAATGAAACATGAGCAACTTTGGGCAGTGATGAGTATGCTCATTATCTTGATTGTAGCAATGGTTTCATGGTTGTTTATATGTTAAAATTTATGTGGTTGTACACTATAAATATGTACAATTCATTATATGCTAATTATTCTCTCAAAACTAAAAAAACAACAGTTATTTAAACTTTTCTCAATGTTTTATCTAAAACTAAGGCATAAGTACATAAATTAACAAGTCTAAGTATTGAAAACTCAGCATATAATTCAGTTTTATTATATGATATACTCTTTCTTTAGGATAAGTTCTTACCCGGAAGCCCCTGCATATAATATTTTTAATTGCCTAATCCACCAGTTCACCATTATGCTGGAATGTGCATGAGTCCTAATGCTGAGCCTTTCTATGAACATTCACTTGGGAAAATGAGAAATATTAGTAGGCATTTGAAAGGAAATGTTTAATGAATATAGAATGAGGTATAATATGACTTGCTTCTAAATTTCCCTCTGCCTCTATATGTGGCTTCAGGTTCAAAATTGCATGTCTCATGCCTCCATATCCACAGCTATAAAAATAAGGAGCTAAATAAATTCCAGGGACATTTCCAATTCTAATAATGTATGATTTAATAGCAATAAATATTTATGGTCCTCTGCTCTGTGTCCACTACTGACTAGTGGTTAGATATAAAGATAAAATCACTCCTGGAAAGGGGTTCACAGTTTATTGGAGGAAGCAGTTGGCAAAATAATTATAATACAGTGTGTTTTCTGCCATTGTCAACATCCCCACAGGGCACTCAAGGGATGCTGGAAAGAATGCCTAACTCCAGGAATGGAGAGGACACCTGCTGTTGTTTTTCTCCTGTTATCCACTTCCTCTTTCCTACTTTCAGTTCTTGCATATGCCAGGTGCCCATGTGATTCTACCAAGTTTGATTCCACTGTGCCTCCAAATTATGGCCTGAGTTTGTCCAACCAAAAATACCAGGACCTGCACTGAGAATTTTGAAATACACATGTAGTGAACACAAGAAGGGAATCTTATTGTCTTCCTTCTAATTTCCACTCAGAACACTAATGTGCCAATAATACAGGCAAACCCTATGCCACATCTCACCTCCATGATTAACTTTTTTCAATATTTATCATAGAGCATTTGAGCCTGATTCTCATTTTTTTCTAGGTGGATAGCATATTCATGTTAGAACAGACTAGAATATATATGCTTTCCTCTAACTGGCTATTACTGACTCATAACTCTCTCATGTCACTTGCCTAGGATGTACTCCAGCTCCACTAAACTACATGAACTAAAGATAAGAATGAAGTGTTCCTTAACTGAAAATTAGAGTAGCATCAATAAACATTGTAGACAATAAATAGATATCAATTATGATATATAATAAAAATGAGTTTCTGAATCTATTTTTTCTAACACCCAAAGCCTATTCCTATTACCTGGAATTGCTTGTGCCTAATACACATACAGTTATATATTGATTCTAATTTGAGAAGCTCTTTTAACCCAGGAAACTTGTAAACTATACAATATCATTTATTTAGGATTTTGAATATGCAGGTTAGAAAGTTAAATAAAATAAAGTGTCAGAGAACAAAAAATAAGTAAAAAATAAAGGCCCTGGCTCAGTTGGTTGGTACATCATCTTGTGCACCAAAAAGTTGTAGATTCAATTCCTAGTCATGGCATATACCTAGGTTGCAGGCAACTAATCAAAGTTTCTCTCTCATATCAATGTCTCTCTCTTTCTCTCTTTCTCTCTTTCTCTCTCTCTCTCAAATCAATAAAAATGTATCCTTGGTGAAAATTACAAAAGCAACTAAGGATGAGAGTTTGTGTATTCCAGAAACTATTTGATTTCTTATTCTCTAAAGAAATATATTTTTTCTGGGACTAATCTGAAGAAGATTAAACTATCACTTTCTACTGATTAAAGAAAATTCTGATTAAACCTTCTCTATTCCTGTTTACATGGTAACTTCTCTACCACTTTCTTGCTTATCAATATCAACTTGATACTCTGTTTTTTAATTAAAAAATATTATTTTTATGTAGACTCTGATTTTCAGTTGTTAAAAAATTGCATTAACAGTGAACATTTTGTAGCATAAAAGTCCATCTTTGTTTTATTTATTCATTGCTTTTCATTTTTAAGCTACCACTGATTTTACATTTTCTGCAAAATTCGTGGATGCTTATCTACCTTTTAAAAGAGAAAGGAAATAACATATTTGGCTATTATTCAAAGAAGTAGATTAATATGGGCTTCCAGATCTCCATGGGAACACAATAAGTGTTCTCCATGATTCATTTCCTAGAAATGGAGAAAAAAAATAGTTTCCATGGAGATACAAAGGTGAGCTAAACAGAGACAACCCTGAGGGCACGGACATCCATACTCACTAACAATTCTGCATCCGTTTGATCTCAAATAAGCTTAAGATGCTTCTGAATTCAACTTGAAATGACAATTAGTGACTTAATTAAATATATATATATATATATATATATATATATATATTTGTATCTTCTGAGGAATTAAAATATACCTATTTGGTTTTGTCATATAAAAATGAAAAGGTGCATACAAAATAATGTGGGAAAAGAAATTTGGAAATAACAAAGTTCAGGGCTTATTGTTGGAAAATAAAAAAGATACAATGAGATACCTGTGAAATGACAATATGTCATTGCTTTTTGGAATTAAAAACATTCTTAGCGGACTTTATTATGGAGGACTTTTTTTTTAATCAGATGATATTTAAATCAGAAAGTTTCATTGATCTCAGGCAAAAATCCCTACGCAAGACCTTTCCTTCACATTTGACATTCTATAGATCCAGGAAATTAATATCCAAATTGCCAAGAGTAGTCTTGTTCCCAATGCTGTTGTGTCATAATTCCTTCCTTCATAGGTTTATTCTGGGTTTGGTTTAAGACAGTGGTCGGTAAACAGGGACTCACGAGCTATATGTGGCTCTTCAGCCTCTTGAGTGTGGCTCTTCCACAAAATACCACAGCCTGGCAAGTCTATTTTGAAGAAATGGCGTTAGAAGTTTAAATATAAAAAATTTGGCTTTCAAAAGAAATTTCAGTTGTTGTACTATTTATATTTGGCTATGATGACTAATGAGTTTGCAGGCCACTGGTTTAGGAGATGGTAGCTATGAGCCTAAAGTAAACATTATCCCTATACCATGTGTATAAAATTCAACAAAAAAGAACAGCACACAGAACAGAGCAGATGAGGTTTGCATTTTAGTTCATTAGTGAATTCATTCACCTATTCAAGAAAAATATATTGAGTTCATACTATGTGTCTGGTATTGTGCACAAAGTTGTGAATACTGGAATAAAAGATACATTATCTTCTTTTGACAATTTTTAGGGAAAAGTTACAAAACAATAGAATAAATGCCCAGGAGAAGGTATAAATAGGGAATGATGAGTAGCAAGGATGGGCTTCTATATCAGCCAGAATGTAGGTGTCAGGTGATGTGATGGTTGCTTTGATCTTGAGTAAATGTGAAGTAACCAAGTAGATGTCAGGAATGGAACAGTGTGCAAAGCATCATATGAGTTAGCCCCAGACATTAGGAAAATTGCAAGAGAAGTGTTTCACAGTGACTGGAAGGATGGGAGCAGGTGTGGAAAATGCTAGAGAAATAGCTAGAATATTGAGCAAGGACATTTTTGAAGGATTCCATAAGCTGCTTAGGTGTTAAAGGAAATTGCTATGATCAGATGTGGATTCTAAAAATGAGTACATTGGATCTGCATTGGGGAGAGATTGGAAGTTGATGAGACTATAAGTAGAGGAAACAATTACAAACCCACTAAAATAAAAAAAGAAATAAAAAAGAAATCCCAATGAAATAGTTTCTATGAGTGCATTCAGGATCCACGATGAAAAAAACAGATATTTTTATCCTTTGGGAAAAAAAAAACTTGAATATCACAGATACTGGTCTCACTCAAGTTGATTTGTAACAATATATTGTTGTAAGGCAGAAATTGAAAAGTGGCTTTGTTCCAAATCTATACTAGCTCATTCCACATTTAAAATTATTGTTTGAATGCATTTAGATTCAACAGGTATTTTTATATGTCTCTTGGCCTTCCTTCTGTCTTCTTTCAAAAGATTCTATTGAGGTCCATTGCCAATTTTTTTTATTGGATCATTTTTCTTTTATTAAGTTCTATAAGTTACCTGTAGATGTTAGAGATTAAACTTTTATCAGTGATAACATTTGCAAATATGTTCTCCCACACAGTAGGTTTTCTTGTTTTGTTGATGGTTTCTTTAGCTGTGCAAAAGCTTTTTATTTTGATGTAGTCCCATTTGTTTATTTTCTCTTTAGCTTCCATTGCCCTAGGAGCGGTATCACTGAAGAAGTTCTTTCGGCATATGTCTGATGAAATTTTTCTGCCTGTGGATTCCTCTAGTATTTTTATAGTTTCCCATTTTATGTTTAAATCCTTTATTCTTTGTGTGTGGTATAAATTGATAATCTAGTTTCTTTTTTTTTGCATGTATCTGTCTAATTTTCCCAATTCCATTTATTGAAGAGACTGTCTTGACTCCATTATATGTTCATGTATCCTTTGTCAAATACTAGTTGAGCATAGTGGTTTGGGTTGATATCTGAATTCTCTGTTCTATTCCATTGGTCTATATGACTGTTCTTGTGCCAGTACCAGGCAGTTTTGAGAACAGTGGCCTTGTAATACTTTGAAATCTGGTATTGAGATCCCACCTAATTTGTTCTCCTTTCTCTGGATTGCTGTGGCTATTCAGAGTCTTTTTTTTTATTCCAGATGAATTTTTGGAGAGTCCTTTCTAGGTCTGTGAAATATGCCATTGGTATTTCAATGGGTAGTGCATTGAATCTATAAATTTCTTTGGGTAGAATGGACCTTTAAATGATATTGATTATAATCCATGAACATGGTATGTTCTTCCATCTGTTTATGTCTTCCTCTATTTTTTTTTCAGTGTACTGTAGTTTTCCACGTATAGGTCTTTTGCCTCCTTAGTTAAGTTTATTCCTAGGTATCTTAATTTTTTTGGTGTGATGGTAAAAGGGATTGCTTTTTCAGTCTCTCTTTCTATAAATTCACTATTGATGTATAGAAATGCCATAGATTTCTTGGCATTTATTTTGTATCTTGCTACATTGCTGAATTCATTTATTAAGTCTAATCATTTTTTCATGGAGTCTTTCAGTATTTTTATGAACAATATTATGACAACTGCAAATAAGGACAGCTTTCCTTCTTCTTTTCCAATTTAGATGCCTTTTATTTCTTCTTCTTGTTTAATTGCAATGGCTAATACTTCCAGTACTATGTCGAACAGGAGTGGTGAGAGTGGGCATCCCTGTCTTGTTCCTGCTTTTAGGGGAAATGGTTTTAGTTTTTGTCCATTGAGTATGATGTTGGCTATGGATTTATCATAAATGGCTTTTATTATGTTGAGGTATGATCCTTCTATTCCCACATTGATGAGTTTTTATCAAGAAAGGGTGTTGGATTTTGCCAAATGCATTTTCTGCATCAATTGATATGACTATGTGATTTTTATCTCTCCATTTGTTTATCTGATATATTATGTTTATTGATTTGTGGATATTATGCCATTCTTGCATCCTTGGGATAAATCCAACTTGTTCATGGTGTATGATCTTTCTGATGTACTGCTAGATCTGGTTTGCTAGAATTTTGTTGAGGATTTTGGCATCTATGTTCATGAGGGATATTGGCCTGTAATTATCTTTCATTGTGTTGTCTTTATCTGGCTTTGGTATTAGAGTGATGCTGGCTTTATAGAAGGAGCTTGGAAGTGTTCCTTCTTCTTGAATTTTCTGCAATAGTCTGAGAAGGATAGGTTTTAGTTCTTTGAATGTTTGATAAAACTCCCCTGTTAATCTTTCTGGCCCCGGACCTTTGTTTGCCGGAAGCTTTATGATGACTGCTTCAATTTCTTCCAGAGTTATTGGCCTGTTGACATGTTTAGATTCTTCCTGATTGAGTTTTAGAAGGTTGTATTTTTCTGGGAATATGCCATTTCCTCCAGGTTGTCCAGTTTTTTGGAATATAGTTGTTCATAGTATTTTTTTAACAATCTTATATATTTCAGTGGAGTCTGTTGTTCAGCAGGTACTTTTAGAGCCATTTCATCACAGTTACTACCACTATTTTTATGCCATTTATTTCATATATTGAGGTTACCATCAGGACTGCAATAATTTGAACCCCTTGAATTTGTAAGCACTCAATTAAGGTGCTTATTAACTATTAATTTTAGATGTCACATCACACTGTTTTGTGTGCATTCTCTTGATTTATTCATTGTTTCCAGATATAGTCTGCTGATTTTAAGGTAATTTTTATCATTAGGTCTTATCATTGATTTTTATTATAAAACTAGAGGCCTGGTACACAAAATTCATGCACGGGGTGGGGGTTAGGGGCGGGTGAGGTCTGTGTCCCTCAGCCCAGCCTTCACCCTCTCCAATCTGTAACCTCATGAGGAATGTCCAACCACCTGGTGGGATCGGGCCCAAACAGGTGGTTGGACATCCCTCTCAAAATCCAGGACTGCTGGCTGCCAACTGCTCACCTGCCTCTGTCTGATTGCCCCTAACTACTTGTGCTGCCAGCCTGATCACCCCCTAACCACTCCTGACAGCCTGACCAATGCCTAACAGCTCCCCACAGCCAGATTGCCCCTAACTACCCTCCCCTGCTGGCCTAGTTACTCCTAAATGCCCTCCCCTTCCAGTCTGTTAGCCCCTAACTGACTTCTCTTGTAGGCCTGGTTGCCCCCAACTGCCCTCTTCTACCAGCTTGGTCACCCTTAACTGCCCTCCCCTCTGGCCTAGTCACCCCTAACTGCCCTTCCCTGTAGGCCTGCCCCCCCCCAAATCTGTCCTCCCTTGCAGGCCTGCCCACCCCTTACTCTCCTCCCCTGCAGGCTTGGTACCCCACCCTAACTGTCCTCCCCTGTAGGCCTGGTCCCTCCCTAGCTGCCCTCCCCTGCAGGCCTGGACCTCCCCAACAGTCCACCCCTGCAGGACTGGTCCTCCTCCCTGCAGTTCTGGTCTTTCCCAACTGCCCTCCCCTGCTGGCCATCTTGTGGTGGCCATCTTGTGTCCAAATAGGGGCAGCCATCTTTGACCACGTCGGGGCAGCCATCTTGTGTTGGAGTAAGGGTCAATTTGCATATTACTCTTTTATTAGATATGATTATTTCAAGTATTTGCATTATGATGGAGCTTTTTCAACAGACCCATTCTATTTGAAATTCTGACAAATTTTTACTGCATATTAAGACTAGATATTTTACTGATACTTTGAAGATTCCTGCAAGAATAGGGTTTACTCAGGCCAATTCCTGAAAGAATAGGGCTTCCTTTGGCCAGTACTGCCTCATTCCCTCCCTTCTCTGCTGTCTCGCTCCCTTCTCTGACACTTCACTCCCTTCTGCAGTGCTTGGCTTCCTTCTACAGTGTCTTTAGTTTTTGCTCCATGCCTGTATATGCAAATGAACCACCGCCTTTGTTGGGATAATTTGCATGCTTGCTCCTGATTGGCTGGTGGGCATAGCGGAAGGATGGTCAATTTGCATTTTTCTCTTTTATTAGTATAGGTTATAAATATAAAGGAATGTCTATAATCTAATATATACTGTAAGGATATATTATTAATAATAAAGTATTTTCTTAGGTAATTTATTTTGAGATAAAATAATGTAATTTGCTAGCTCTGATATTATTTCTTTATATCTTTTGGTGAATGGGCCTTAAAATGGATATGATGGTGATATCTATTTATCTAATATTTTTGTTTGTTTATCCTTGTTTTTAAATTTATTTAGCCATTGCATGAACTTAAATTAGTGCATTTCTCCCCTGAAGCTCTCTAAAGTACTTTGATCAATATTTCAAGAATTGAGCTTGATAATTTAAAAACTTTATACTTACGAATATATTACTTCTTACTGTTACATGGAACATGTGTTTGAGTAACTAGATGAAATTTGTCAAGTCAAGTAAGCCATTTCTGTTTGGAGCCTAAAAATTTTTATAGTAATCTGAAAGTATTTCTTACCTGAATATTGCATCTCTAGGTGCAAAATTCCCACTACACAATAAAAATAGCAAACGAATATTGAGTACTTTCAATGTGCCAAGCACTATTCTCAGCATGTAAATGGAATGAATTATTCAATTTTTAGAATAATGTAACATTTTTTACAGATCAGAACACCAAGATACAAAGTTGCTAATTGACCTCGCTTATATAGCATAGCTAGGAAGTGATAGAATTTGGGATTTGAACCCAAATCATTTGAATTGGAGTAAATTCATCTGAGTCAAAGAGATTTACTCTTCTACTTGGTATATAATAGAAGTGCCACCCATTAAATTTGTGGATTTATTTAATGTCATAGGTCATTTAAAAAATTTTATTATAGGATTTTTCAAATATATGTAAAAGTAGAGGAAATCTACACAGAGACTCAATTTTTAAACTATGCTCCCACCCATAACTTCTCAAAAAGTAGATTATTTTAAAGTAATTCAATATATCATATTATCAAATTTAAAAAGAAAAGGGCTATAACAATACATAACCATGATATCATTATCACAATGAAAACAGTCTTAATATAATTATATAATAAATTACATTAAATATATTTTGACTTGCATGAAAGCTTTCCTAAGCCTTGGAAATGAATATGAAAAATTTTAATGATTTCTGGTACTTATGAAAAAAATCTGTTAAAAACATATTTTGTAAGACTATAACTTTTAGTGTCTGGCCTAGTTCCTGACAATATTGGGCAATTCATGAAGTATATGTTGACTTTAATTTGTTTTTGTTTTTTTAAACATGAAACAAAGATGTCCATTATTGTTTTTTCTTCTGTTTTAATTGCCCTGTTTAATACATAACATCATGTTTTATATATACTTTAAATACTATAGGCAACCTTACATCCATTATTAAAAGTATGTTAATAACATTAACTATTTTTCCAGTTACTTGCCTTAAGAACTCATACAACCTGATTACCATTAGTTTTATTGAAATATCATATATTTGCCACTGTTTACTTTGCTAGCAACATTCTTCTTTTCTATTTCACCTTCCTGAAAATTGAAATTCTCTATCTCTTTGTACTTATAATAGTATAGTTTGAAGGAAACTTCTTTACAAGAAATGGTGTTATTTTGCCTCAACTTTTGGAAAGAAACCTACTATACTTCAAAATGAAATGAGGGGCTAGCTGCTAGTGGACCTAAAAGTCATCCACTATCTCATTCAGTTTAAATTCGCTTCTTCCCTGACACCCCAAAGATAAGGAGCTATAAATATTACCTCAGTGCAGAGTGGTAACTACAGTGGAAAATTAAATGGGGAGGGGGGTCCATACTAATTTCTAAATTTCTGTAACTCAGTGTTTAGCTTGTTTTCCACTCTAATGAGTCAGTGTGAAATACATTACCTGGGATAAGGTTAAAAGCTGTTTGTAAGATTAGATGGAAAGAGATAAAGAAAAGAGACCCATATTAATTAATGTCCTAGGATACACCAGGAAATGTAATTTTGTTATATTATTAAGTCTTTAAGACAACTCTAGGATGAAGGCATTATCCTCATTTTAAAGATGTGGAAACTGAGATTTAGCTCGTTACCTGCTTAAAGTGACACAACTAACAAAATGTTTTAATTCTAAAATATTTGCTTTTATCATCATTCTATTAATTCCAGAGACATTATTTTATTGTTTTTTTTGTAAACAAAATGAAATAAAAACGGCAATTTTAGGACATAGTAAATAAGGGGTTTTACATCATTGGGAAAAATAATTATTTTTCAATTAATTGGATTGGTAGAATTGGAAAACCCATTTGGAAAACAATGAACTTTGTCCCTGTTTTAGATTACCCAAAACAAATAAGTAAACAAACAAACAAACAAACACATTCTAAAAATCAGACAGAAAACAAGGGCAAGCTTATTTATTCATGACTTGAACCTCAGAAACTCTAAGGGATATTTATAGACAATGTTAATTATATAATCATTTAAAAAATTGAATGGCTCAAGACAAAGTTATCAGAGAAAACTGGGAGAAACATTAGAAACCTATTTGAACCAAATGATAGAAAAAGGTTTAATACTTTCATTATATAACAGAGGAAAACAAAATATACAAGAAAAAAACCAAGAGCCTATGAGACAAATGGATAGCATATAATCAACCAACAATTAAAAAAGGAAATATAAATACAAAAAAAACTTGTAAAAATAAACATTTCAAATGCTAACTGAATCAACATGTTTTTTTTTTCTATCAAATGTACAAGAACTTATTTAAACATTATTAATATCCATTTTAGGGAATAGTGCACTTATACATTATATATGTTATATATAGTACAGTATCTATATAGTGGGATGCTCTTCAGATGTGACACCATGGACCTTGCCAAAGTAGCTGTTTTCAGCCAAGAGCAGTTCCCGGGGAGGACTGAGAGCTAAGTCCTGTCAAGAATCAGTACTCACAGAAGCAGCAAGTAGGCCCTTACGTTCTGTATGGGGAAATCTCAGAGGCAGACATAGTGTCCGTTATAGTTCACTCACTTCATAAAGTTCTCTGAATGGCTGCTCTAGGATTCTGGTGGCCTCTTCTGGAGGAAATGTTTAAGAAATAGGTTAGTGGTACAAATTGTAACACCCACAAGTGATGCTAATTGTCTCCCTCTTTCATTCATCCACTCTAGATTGCCTTCACTCTTGGTTAGAACCTTTCTGTTCTAAATGCCTAGTTGGTAGTGTGATCTTGACCCTCTCTGCATTGAGGGCTCTGAGTCCTTGTCATGTCCTTCTGAGGCTCCTTCCTGAACTCTTTCTATTTTCTTAAAAATTAAGCAAAGGAGTGCCAACATCTGCTCAAATGGTTTGCCTTGGTGTCAAAAAATTGCTCCCTATTTTTGTAACATAAACTCTATCTCCTCCTGTTTATCAGAGGCAAATATCCTAGCCAGTCTAATGACTCTTGCTCATTAATCTCTTGACATAAAGAACAGAAACACATGTAATTTATCCCTAGTATTCCTTATTCAGAACTTCTAACCTAGCTCTCTTTGCTGAGAGAGATTACAAGAAATGGCTTTCCAGTAGTGATGTGCACACCAAGTCCTCAGGTTTAATTTCCAGAAATAAACTTCCACTAAAAGGAACTGAGACCCCTTGGATTATAAAGCTGGGGCAGGTGAGAATATGACATGATCATTAAGATAGATTAGTATGTGACATATTGTTATGGCAGAATATAAATAAGTGCTTAAAGAATGATAGCCAAAAGCACTTAGATCCAAATCTGAAGGGCTTCTATTACCATATTTATAACATTTGAACATTAAAATGACATCACACTTACATAGGTGAGTAAGGGTGAAAGAAAAATGCTTCCTCCAGGTAGAACATCAAGTAATAACTATAAAAAAAATGATGGAATGTTCATGATTTGGCAACCATCAACAATGATAGCCAACACGGCTGAGAATCATCAATTGACATAAAAGCTGGGGTATAGGGGTTTAATAAAAGGAACAGAATATTGATGTATCAGAATACCTCTCCATAAGATAGTAAACAACACAAGGGAGAAACTTTCTGGTTAGAACATGGAGAACAGCACCACCATCCAACTCTCAGACTTCATTCAAATGCACCAAGTTCCCTAACAATATATCTCTGTTCTTTTTGGCCTAACCACCTAACCAAAAATGGTTTTATAAGGGAAAAAACCTGGGAGATACGAGGGGACAATTTTAACATCATCACTGTGGGACATTACCAAAGTATGCACCCTTTATGAAGCCAATAATGCATGGTCTGAACCTGATCATGAGGAAACATCAGAGGACACATGGTGAGAGGGTAGTACCGAAGTATGAAAAGCCTGTATTCTTTAAGATTGTTAAAGACATGAGGAACAGGGAAAGACTTATGAGATTGAAGAAGTCTGATGAGACATGGAAGCTAAATGCAATATAGTATACTATATTCTTGGATGGTTGCTGGACCAGAACAGTTAGATATTATTAGGGAACTTGTCAAACTTTGAGTGCAATCTGTTAATTGGATAGCGGAGTTATTATCAGTGTGTATAATTATACACTGGAATAATTAGAGGTCATAGGTCATCCTATTAGAAAGTAAGACTACAGAGGGAATGAAAGGGTAAAGAAGCAAATGTGGTAAAACATTAACAACTGGGGATCGAGGTAAACAGGATGTGAGAGTTACTTTTATAAATACTTACAATTTTGTAGGTTGGGCATTTTTCCAAAATTAAGAAGGCAACATTTTGCAATAATATTTTTTTCTTTTGTCCAAGATTTTTCATCATGCCAGAATAATCTTTATGCCTGAGTTCCTTATGTCAAATGCAGTCCTTTGTACTTAAAGATTATAGTATATGTATAATTTTTTTTCTTTTCTTTTCTTTTTTATTTTTTTATCTTTATTGTTCAGTTTATTAATTACATTGTTTCCCCTTTTTATCCCCCTATTGCTCCACTCCACTCTGTACCTATCCCACCCTCCTCCCTCACCTCCCCTCCCCAATGTACTCTCCCATTGTTGCAAGATTTTTGTCCAGTCTCTTGCTGCACTTCCCACAACCCTTTTCTCCCCAAGAATTGTCAGTCCATTCCCTCTCTATGTCCATGTCTCTGTTATATTCACCAGTCTATCCTGTTCAACAGCCTATCAGTTCACTTGATTTTTATGTTTATTTGTTGATAGATGTGTATTTGTTGTTCATAATTTTCATCTTTACCTTTTTCTTCTTCCTCTTCTAAAAGAATATCTTTCAGCATTTCATATAATATTGATTTGGTGGTGATGAACTCCTTTAGCTTTTTCTTATCTGCGAAGCACTTCATCTGACCTTCAATTCTGAATGATAGCTTTGCTGGATAGAGTAATCTTGGTTGTAGATTCTTGCTGTTCATCACTTTGAATATTTCTTGCCACTCCCGTCTGGCCTGCATCGTTTCTGTTGAGAAATCCGCTGACAATCGTATGGGTGCTCCCTTATAGGTAACCAACTGTTTCTCTCTTGCTGCTTTTATTATTCTCTCTTTGTCTTTTGCTCTTGGCATTTTAATTATGATGTGCCTTGGTGTGGTCCTCTTAGGGTTCCTATATATTGGGGTTCGGTGCACTTCTGGGACTCCTAAGTCAATTTCTTTCACCAGGTGTGGGAAGTTTTCAGTCACTATTTCTTCAAATAGGTTTTCATTGTCTTGGCCTCTCTCTTTTTCTGGCACCCCTATAATTCGGATGTTGGTATGCTTGAGGTTGTCCCAGAGGCCCCTTACACTATCTTCAATTTTTTGGATTCTTTTGGTTTCTTGCTTTTTCAGCTGAGTGGATTTTACCTCTTTGTATTTCAAATCTTTAACTTGGTTCTTGGGGTGCTCCAGAGCACTTTTAGGTCTTTGTATAATATTTTTTGTTTCAGTCAGTGTATGCTTAATTTCTGGTTGGTCCTTTTTCATATCCTTGAGAGTCTCCTTTATATCCTTGAGGGTCTCCTTCATTTCCTTGTAGGACTCATTCATTTCCACGTTGGTCTTGATCATTTCCTTGCAGGTCTCGTTTATAACCTTGAGGGTCTTGTTCATTTCCTTGTAGGACTCATTCATTTCCTTTGTGGTCTTGCTTATTTCCTTATAGGCCTCGACCTTTTGTTGGAGCCTCTTGAAAAACCCTATAACCGTGGTTTTGAATTCCATGTCCAGTCGTTTTTTTTCTTCCATTTCTTTCACATCTGATTTCTTTCCATATCGCTCCATGGTGGCTGCTTCCCTGAGTTGGTCAATTAGCTTTGTGTGGTAGACTTCCTACTAGGGACAGTGGCTCAGCCTCCCCGGTTACCTGAGGTGGATATGGGCTGCACAGTCTTGCTGAAGTTAAGCTCAGTTAATCGTTGTTTGCACTTGGAGGGTTGACCTCCAGGCCAATTGTCTGTGATGCTCAGCTGTGCTCAGGTTGGATGGGTGGAGTCTCTGGGCCAAGAAGACAGCGTTAGCTCCGCCCTATGCAGCTCTGGGGACTCTGTGCTGGGGGCAATGGCTGCCAGCACCTCTGAGAGAGAGCCGCTGCCGAGCTCCACCAGCTGCTGGGGAATTCAGACTCTCTCCAAATGACTTTGCATGCGCAATGTCTCACCCAGGGTCGTAAAACAAAGCAGACTGACGGTTTTCTGAATGAGAGACAAGTTGCAGAGTGCTCTCTGCGCCGTCACGCAGCTGAGCTGTTCTCGCACAAGCTGCCTTCTCCACAAGCCAGCAGACCCGGCAGCACCCGAGCTTCAGTGTGCCCTCCCACTGTCCAGTTTTCACCCCCTATGCTAGTAGGTTCTCTGGACTTCGCCCAGAGCTGGAGAATCAGTCCAGTGGGACGTCTTTGTCTCCCCGTTCGAGGAAACTGGCCGGTTTTCAGCCACCCGCCCACTCCGCGGCACGCACTCCAAACCTCTCTCCGAGCGAATCTTTCAACGCTATTCGCCGCCGCTCCTCCGAGTCACAGTGTCTTATTTTCACTTTTATTTGTGGAATTTTCACTCGGCGAGCTTTCTGGTGATTCTGGAAGGTGTTTGTTCTTTCGTTAAGTTGTAGTATTAAAATTGCTGATTATGACGGCAAGATAGGTGTTTTACCTTTGCCGCCATCTTAGTTCTGTCTCAGTATGTGTATAGTTTTTAATGAAGAGATAAACCTAATGAGATATAAAAAAAATCTGTGTTTATTCTAAAAATTGAGTATCTCAGGTAATAATACTTTTGTTAAATAAATATGGTAGGATATGCTAATGGCCACTTTCTAACACAATAAAAAGAGGCAAAATGGCTAAAGGGGAAAAGCACAAAAGCCAAACCAAATCAAAAATCCCGTTAACTCCTGACTTTCTTTGATAGCAAAATGTCTTCAATCTAGATTAAGGTTACTCCACTTTATTTTACTGCTTTTCTCTATACTTATTTTCTAAAAAATTTGTTTTATTTACATTTCTCTTTATAGGTTTCATTGGAAAGAGCTTTTTAACTGTAGTTTACATTAATAGTTGTGAAATAGCTTTTCTTAATTCTTTTGTTTACTCACATAACTGATTCATTGATGTTTCCCAACAGTACTTGGGAAACAGAGGCCTGTTTCTTGTTAATTTCTTAAGTTGTCTTTTCCTGGAAATCAACAAGCAAGTAAAGCAAAACAAGTCCAAATGGAATTTAATTGTCATGTCTTTCAGACCAATAGTACTAAGCTAATGTTTTATAAGAATATCATGTTTTCTTATATTTTTAACGTGTTTGTACAAATTTGATTTTACTGGAAGAAAACTCAGACTCTGTCATCTCTGCTTTAATATCCTATTTTAAATGTATAAGTTCACGTAAAGGGAAATGATGAGTTTTTCATGTAGTATTTCTCAAAACTGTATTTTATTCACTGATATTTTCTGATATTAAGCTCTAGTTCTTATCATAAAGCCCAAATAATTGTGCTGTTAGAATATTTCCTTTTATGGAAATATTAGAGGCCAAGTGCATGAGTTCATGCAGGGGTGGGGCCCCTCAGCCTGGCCGATGATCAGAGCCCATAGGGGCCAGTCGGCCAGTGGGAGAGACAGTGAGAGTTTGGCTGGCCATGGGAGGTTTGCTGTGAGAGCGTACTGACCACCAGGGAGCATCTCTGCATTGAGCATCTGCCCCCTGGTGGTCAGTTCACATCATAGTGACTGGTCTACTGGTCGACTGGTCATTAGGTCACTTAGGCTTATAGATACAGATATAGATATAGATATAGAGATAGAGATAGAGATACAGAGATATACAGATATATATATATATATATATATATATATATATATACATATATATATATACAGATACAGATACAGACATAGATATAGATACAGATATAGATATATCTTTGGTCAGTTTACTTGTTAATTAGACCACAATGTTTATTGAATTCTACTAGATTGTTCAGATTATTAAAAGCATCTTGATTTCCCCTTCCTTTTTCCTATCTTTTATCTTGCATGCCTACTGGGTAGGTAAATCAGCCCCTCTACTTTTTTCAGTGTATGAGATTGCTGAGTTGGATCTCAGTAGTTAGAGTCTAGCCCAGACTATGGTAGGTCAAGAGGAGAAGCAGGGAGTAAGAATGCTTGGATAAAAAAGACCCTCTCCCTCTTTTCCAAGATTGGTTCTGTAGACCTCTTCCTCTTTCTTTTGTTCTGTCTTATCTGTATTTGTAGCATGTCATTAAAACAATGGCATGAGGAGCTCCCAAGTAGGAAAAAAACAAAAGACACTAAATTTTTTTGGAAAGAAAAAAGAAATCATAATAGGCAAAGTAATCTGCCTTTTTACCTGATTGAGTAGTGTAGTGATCATTTGGGAAAGGACTGAGCTGGAAGAGAATTAGGATTTGGCTTCAGGCAGGTGGCATTCTGAAGATAAGAGGATATTCTATTCATGGGGACTGTCTTTGTTTATGTGAACCTTGAGTGGACTCTTGCTCAAGACTCTTACCTCAACTTTGTAGTCTCAATGACCCTATATTGTTTTATTTTAAAATACAATACACTGTTTTTAAAAGAAGTTACCTCAAATACATACATTATTTTCTTGAATTTTTTTCTCTTAAAATTTTACTTGTCTTCAAACAGTGTAATATATGTAATAGTGACTCTGAGAGGCTGTCAGGGTGGGGTTTTCCCATCAAAGAAAAAGAGGTGGCAACTCAGAGAGTAATAGTGTGGGGAGTATAGCACCTTCACTACAGTGTGTGCCAGGATCATCTTCACTAAGTCCTCTAATAACCTTATTAAGACAGGCATTGATATTCTTCACTAAGAAATGAGATCCTGGGAGTTAAGTAACTTGGCAAGACTACACTTGCTCTCTTCTCTTTGCAATGTCCTCAGTTCTCAAGGGTGACACCTTTTAATTCATTGTTCAGGTTTCAGTGAATGTCACAATTTCTTTGACTACTCTATTTAAATAATTCTACTTCCTCTGTCCATAAGCACAAGACATTCATTGTGACTTGACTGTACTGTCCTCATAGCATTTATCACTTCTGACATTTCTTTGTATGTTCTAAGACAGAGTAAAATTTGTCCTTTTTTATTATTAATTCCCCAACTTCTAGCAGTGTACATCATGTAAATATTCTTAGATGAATGAATACACACAGGTAGGCAACCAAAGCTTTCTGGGGGTGTCATAGCAACTGCCTCAACAGATTCCCACTAGTTGCCCTGGAAATTTTTTTCTGCATAACTCTTTGGGACACATATTCTGACATCATCTTGAACATTTGGACAATGGATTCAACCCATTGATGAATTTGAGATGTGTTTCCTTTTGCCTTGCAAATGGATTCTTAGTAAAATCCTATCTGTCTTATTCATATTATTGCTTAAGAATAATGTTTAATCACCTGTGACCTTAATGTTATATAATTTTCAACTGGTACTGTTGACATTTGGCCTATGCACAACATTAAAAGAATAATTTTATGGGGCATTTATGGTCAAAGGTACAGTCTGTGGCCATAAAAAAGAGAGAATTTCTCTTAGAGACATAAGCTGATCTAATATGGGTGATGCTGACATTTTATTTCATTACAATTATGCTGAAAATGATTTAACTAAACAATCACAAGACCTGCCACCATTTTTAAGTAATTATTATAATTTGCACATAAAGGAGATTATAAGAGAAGTATGAAGTTCCCTTTTATATTTTCCCTCCTCATCTTCTCTAATATGATTTATTAATAATTAGATCCCCTTTTCACTCATAGAACTTTACTCAGCTTATTGCATCATGTTTTCATGTGTTGTACTGATGTTTTCTCCTTTAAGCTTGGGTAGGGCAATGAGTAAACATAAATTTCTTCTCTATCATTTCTTACTTTATGCCAACTAACTTTCATATTTCTTTCTCTCATTGTAAATTTCTTTGGAATTATTGCTTCACATATAGCTTTTCTTTGTTATGAAGTCTGTAAATACACAAATATATCTTATTCTGGAGAAACTGACTTCTTATTATATCTGGCTCAACTTCCCAAATGCTATTTTCGTATCTGTGTTGATTCAATGAAATAAAAGTTAAGTTTTTGAGGATCTTACACAGTCATTGTGTGCATTGAGTTGAATTGCACCTGAAACCTTGGCTGGATGAATTTTCTGGGTAAGTGGAATATGCAGTCATTAGTAAATAGCATAATACATTATTAGAAATAACATGTCCTTAGAACAAAATTTAAAACAATGCTGAAGAATTATAAAAATAATTGATTTTCCTATTTTAAAAATTTCTTCTTTGCTAGTGTTTTCTTCTCATAGTTCTGCTTTGGTTTCATAAGCAATTAGCAAGCTGTTTATTTCATCTTTATAATAAACAGAATTATTGTTCCTTTATCTCTCTCAGAAATTCCATGAATTTCTGGTTGAAACATCGCTAGTCTGGCATACATTCCTGCTGAGAATAATTATTATTTTATTTTCATCTTGACGTATAAATAAAAGTTTATTCCAAATGTAATTTCATGAAATAATATATTAAGATTTTTATAAAGTCTAAGTGAAAGCCACTTTCTTCCGTTTTACATTTTAGTTGTATTGATAAAATGATTCATTTCTCCTATTTACAAATTGCTAGCAAATCCATCCCATGCTCATCATGTCATTTTCCTTCAATTGCTTTCAGATGTCATATTTTTCTTTCTGTCACAGAGGTTACATTTTAGCTTTCTAGACAGCATTGGTGAAAATTATAGCTTTGTCTTTATTTTTATCATGACTGATAAATTATAAGATAAAAATAAAAATTTTCTGAAAGCTGAAGTATTGTTGACATCTGTCATTTTAATAAAAAAAAGATGTATGAAACTATGCTTTGTATTTTGTAAAACTCTACATGTAAAATTATCTCTTAATTCTTTTTAAAGTTAATTTTAACTGAATTGTGATTTGATATTTTTATTTTTTGAATTACCTTAGAGGTTTACAAACTTTTTCTCTATTATATTTTTGTAAAGGTGGTTTCTGCTTTTAAGACTTTTCAAATTACTGATTTTATTCCATTAATTTGTACTGGAGTCTTATGAAGTTTTTTTTCCCCTTAAAATTATTTTCTCTTTAAATGTTAAAATCATATCCTCTTTCCTTAAAAAAATTTAAACACTGACCTAATTTCTCAAAATGCAACATTTTAATAAAGGGAAATGGGAAAGTATAAAAAATTATTAGAAAAAATAACTGAAAATCAAGACAGTATATTATAGCATGCATATTTATGTCAGGAACATATTGCAGACCCTGCTTTTTTCCCTTATTTTCTTCCTTAAAATTAAAAATCTTAGCATGCTACACTACCAGATGGACAAATAAATTGTTACATATTCATACAGTGGCAACGAAAAGGAATGAGTTACTCATACTGATATATACAACAACATACATGAGTGTTAAAGCATCCTAAAAAGCATTATAAAGCTATCTGTTGTAGGATTTCATTTACACACCATTCTAGGAAAGGTAAAGCTACAGAGATAGAAATAAGGTTCATGGTTGCCATGGATTAAAGCTAGGGGAAGGAATTTGTTTATTAAAAGGCGCAAGGACACTTTTTGGAGAGTATATGTGTTCCTTTGTTAAAACTCATAGAATTGTACACCAAAAAAGTGTTAATTTTATTGCTTGTAAATTGTACCTCAATGAAGTTACCTGTGATGAAAGAACAAGACTGCTCATGTGTAAATTTAGTAAACATTCGTGGATATTTCCAGAATACATATTTTCTTACACAAGTATCTGATTAAATAAAAAACAAACTTTCTTTATTATTAAAAAATCCCAGCATCTTGATCAAGACTAGTTTTCTGTTAAACATACTATGTTAACTTTCAATGAACTGAAGTAACAACTGAAAGGGATATAGGAAAGAATTTTAGTTTAAGTGAGCTAAATATCTTTCATAGCAGCAAGTCAGTAGGCAATTTTATTTTTAACGGAATTTTTATTTAAAGTTATTTTGGTGACATTGGTTAACAAAATTATATACACTTCTTTGAGTGTACAATTCTATGATACATCATCTGTATTTTGCATTGTGTATTTACCACCCAAAGTCAGATAAAAAAAATAAAAAATAGGATTATCTGCATGGAAAACTATTTGGAAATGAGCTTGAGAAATATAAATATGAAAAAAGAGAAATAGGATTATGAGCGTATTATTTAAATGTTGAAAGGTAATCTTTAGAGGAGCCAAGACCTGCCCTGAAGTATTTTAAAATAATAACTTGAAGGTCCAGACTTAGAAATGAGAAGGTTGGACAAAGGTTATTGCTTTTTATTCATAATGCCCTCGTATTATTTGTTTTTATAATCATATGTATGTATTGCTTTGGCAAACAAAAAATTAAAAAATATATAGTATTTCTTTTTATTTATTTTATATTGTTTAAAATATTACAAATAGTAGTACATATGTTTCCTCCCCCCCCCCATTGACCTCCCCGCCGGCCTTCCCCACCCCCCAGCACATGTCCTCACCGCCCCCGCCCCCCCCCCCCCCCCCCCCGGTGTCTTGTATCCATTGGTTATGCTTATGTGCATACATACAAGTCCTTCGGTTGATCGCCTACAGCCCCTGTCCCCCACTCTCCCTTGCCTTCCCACTGTAGTTTGACAGTCTATTCAATGCTTCTTTGCCTCTCTCTCTCTCTCTCTCTCTCTCTCTCTCTCTCTCTCTCTCTGTGTGTGTGTGTGTGTGTGTGTGTGTGTGTGTGTGTGTGTGTGTATATATAATTTCATTGGCCAACATAAATCAGCTGCACTGGGTATCTCCTGTTAGTCCCAGCACATCTATTTCCCAGTGTTCCTCATGGCTCTCTGCTAGGAGGCTCATCTGTATGGCCTGTCTCTTACCTTCAAGCTAATGGGGACGTCGATTGAAATGAAGAGAGTGTGACCTGAACATTTATTCTGCTGGTTCTTTCAGTAGGTGCATTAGAATAGCTGTTACTCAAATAAATGCCACTGCTCTTCTCAAGGTGGCTTACTTCACTCAGCAGCGCTTTCTTCGGGTTGCTAGCCCCCCACCAGCAGCATAGTTGACTATTCAAGTATAACTTTGACTCCCCTAAAATGTAACTATAGTTGTCTCTCAATATCTATGGGGTAGTGGTTCCAGGACTTCAGTGGATACCAAAATCTGTGGCTACCCAAGTTGCTTATATAAAACCATGTAGAACAACCCTAGCTGATTTGGCTCAGTGGATAGAACATTGGCCTATTTAACCCAGGACTGTAGGGTCCCGGGTTTAATTCCTGTCAAGGGCACATTCCTGGGTTGTAGGCTTGATCCCCAGTAGGGGGCATGGAGGAGACAGCTAATCAATCATTCTCTCTCATCATTGATGTTTCTATCTCTCGCCCCCTCTCCCTTTCTCTCTGAAATCAATAAAAATATATAAAAATAAAATAGAATGGTATATAGCAATGCATACATCTGTGGATTCCTAACCATGGGTCAGAAACAGTTTTCCATCTGTGCTTAAATGAATCTTCAGATATAAGCCCCAGGGACATGGAATGCTGACTTTAGATTTATTGGGGGGGCGGGGGGAATCCACATATAAGTGGACCTGCACAGTGAAACTCAAGTTGTTCAAGTGTCATATACATATGAAGAGAGAATGAGAGATCCATAGATATTGTTAGGGAGGCAGAAAATTTCCCCTATCCTTTTTTAGTTCTTATGGCTGGACTAATATAATAATAAAATAGACCCAAGATGAGATTAACAGAAGAAAAAAAAACCAATTTAAATTGACCACAATGATGTGTAGGTCACAAAATGAGACTTAAATAAATAATTAGACCAGATACCTCTTTATAGTTTATAACAAAGAAACAATAATTTTTTAAAGAAATTGGCAATACAAAGGAAAAAAGTTAATGTTTATTAGAAAGGAATATAAGCAGGGTTTCAGTATTTGTTAATGAGGAATTTAAACAAGTCAATAAATTAGAAAAGAGGCAACAGGCTTGTTTATACAGACACTTCAGCTAGAGTTATTTAACCCTAGGAATGAGGGGTGTCTCTAGGTATGAGAGGACAACTTTTCCATAGGATATTTATTTACTACATTCAAGGACACAAGGCAGGCTCAAAGTGCCCTTTTTGCACTGGCTTCTTTTTAAATAACTTTAATTCAAAGTAATTGATATGCCATTGTGGGATATTTTGAGCCTGTTTTGGACTCTAACAACATAAGTCATATAATTGTCCAAATTTTCTGGAATTGAGAGAAAATAGCATTTTCAAGTTGTCATGGTCCATAGAATATATGCTATGGAGTATTCTTGACCTTTTGAACTCTTAAATATGTTCAGGCATAATTATAATTCTTACAATAAATAAAATACAAGTCAAATAATTGATGACAGGAAATAAGAGCACGGCTTGCTTTTTATGCACAAAAACCTGATAATTGTATTTTTTAAAACATTGTTAATTACATTTTCACTGAAAAAGAAAATAAATATAAGACACAGCACTTAGCTTAAGTTAAAAGAGCCATAAAGTAGACAAAATGTCACATTTCTCGGAAGAGGTGAAGTATGTACTAGAACAAGTACCCTCAGGCACTTAATATATATGAATGAAGTCTTGCTTATAGACAATGCCACCAGTAATATAGAGGGTTCAGAAGTATTTCTAAGAATGGGATTCTTAAAAAGGCTTCTTTATGCCAGAAAAACTTTATATAAGTATATTTTTTAAATGTTTTCCCTCTTCACATCCTCAGCATTTCTTTTTATCAGAAGAGCAGATATATACTTTTCACTTATAATCTAAGACTGGAAGTAATTACTTTCTGAAGCGAATAATACTGAAAGAGAAGAATACACAAACTCTAAGGACAAATAGTTCTCTCAAACGATGTTATATTTAACATCTGTGGTTTCCTTCTTCAATTTTATATTCTTATTTAACTTTCTAAGTCTCAAGTTAGCTATTTATCCTGACAATTCCATCTCCCTGCCAGGAAGAGTGTAAGAGACACATTCAGTGCTTAGGGCTAGATTTAAGTCTTTGAATGCCCAGGCAGTAAAAGTGCATCAGATTAATGTAGAAACCTTATTTGTTGGAGGCATTTATGGCACTGAGGCCAAGTGACTATGATAAGAAAGAAGAATGTGGATAATAAAGATGGTTTTCCTTATTGATCCTGAGCAGGCTATGTATATCCATACCTTTGTTCATTGTCCTCTTTTTGGTATCTTTCTAAACTCATTCTGCCTATCCTTGAGTCTAAATATAATATCCACTTTCCATATAACTACCTTTCAAATGCAGTGGCCCACACTCAAATATTGATGTAGACAGATTCAAGTGCCTGCCATGTCTCCTTCACTGTTATTTTTAAGTTTGTTATAGAAGCTAAATTACAACTATTCATTTAACTATTATTAACTCATTTACTCATTTATTCTCTAAATATTTGTTTAGTGTTCCAAGTATTGCCCTGAATGCTAGGGATAGATCTTAGTGATTTATATCTATTACTGTAATTAATTTATAGACAGCCAATAAACACCTCTTAAATAAGTTATTCAACTAATAACTAAATAAATAAGTGCATACACACAGAAATGAAATCCATTTTGATGTAAAAATAAAAATAAGTTTGAACCCAAAGTCTAGAAAATCCACATCCTATTTTATTACAACATTCTTAGAAGAAACTTGCACCAACCCATGGCACCAATGCAAAATATTTTATGAGGAAAGTGGGTACAGAAATAGTGCTTTATTTTATGAGCTCTGGAAAGTTTCCTTTTACTAGAAATAAATAGTATCTTCATTTCATAAAAAAAAATTTGAGAAATTTCAAGTGTTGCCTCCACAAACCATATTTAAGGAAGAGATAGTTAAGCACTGCCCTTCAATTTCAGTCAATTAAGTGTGTGCCAGTTATGTTAATCTTCATTTCTGTGAGGTTAAACTCTGCATGAGACCTGTTTCTTTATAGGCATTTTCTGTTGAATTCTTTTCTAAAATAAGGAATTCTTCTGTAATGCAAGTTTCTCTAAATTTTACTTATGTTTCTCAAATCCTAGCAATTCTATCCTAACAGTATTAGTAGCAGCAACACATAAGACAGTCACATGAAAGACTGTAGCTGTTCCAGAGTTTTGCATTTCCTCATATCTGTGGCCCCCACAGAGTGGCTGAGTAGAACTTCTGAAGTCAGATTGTCATGGTCAGAATCCTGGGGCCAACCTTGTGAACTGTAATCTTCAGGGAGGTTTTTATTTTTCCTATTTATGTCTCAATTTCTAAATCGATATAAAAGGGAAAATGGTTATACTTAACAGTTGATAGCTCAGGTGTACTATATGGATCTGGGAAAATAGAATGGCTAACTGAAAAGCTTGAAAAACTTGAGAAAGTGCAAGCAGATTCAGTTGCCTTGCCCACTGTACACATTGGAGGAGGAATTGTAATGTGTTTAACATAAATATAGGAGAATGACTCTGAAAGTTGTACTTCAGAGTTTAGCTTTTGGTTTAGGATAATACTAGTCACTCTTGCAAAAAAGCCTGAAACAAACAAGGAAAAACAAAATGATGCCTAGACAAGATAAGTTTATTTCCTTCTCAGAAAGCCATCCAAGACAGTGTTACTTCTCAGGGGAAGCTCTCTTCCATGCTATCTGTCACTCAAAGGCCCTGATTGATGAACATTCTGAAGAGGTGTCTCAGGATATCATGGTTGTCTCATCCCAATGGGCTGTAATGGGTAAAGATTTGGGGATATTTTCATTATATATACCTGGAAATAGTTACTTATTCACTGGTTGAGCCTGGAAATAGCAATTCTACACTATCACATGGACACACAGTAATGCAAGAGAGGCTAAAAATGTTGTCTAATTTTGTACCCTCAATAGAAAATATTTACAGTGTACTCATCCTCCTTCCAGGTATTGAGTCCACTATATTATTGCACCAATTTTAAAATCTAGAATATCCTCTCAATCAGAGCCACATTTTAATTGGCAATCATAAAAAAAATCCATTCTACAAAAGACTGACTAATTCATGGCAGGCTTTAGCACATATCAATGACTGAATGCTTCAAAAATATCACTGAAGGATATTTTTCCATTTATTTTTAGAGAGGGAGGGGGGCATTCAAAGAGAGATACACATCACCCCAACCAGGGATATGAATTGAGCCTGCAACCCAGGCATGTTCCTTTGACCAGAATGGAAGTCAGGATACATCAGTCCAAGGATTGACATTTTATCCACAGAGCCAAACTGGCTGGCAAGGCATTTTTAAGACCTCTCTATACTGACAATGGATGAAGTTTCACGATTAGGTTGGATCTGTGTTCTGAAAGGAATCACTTGTCCATTGATCTCAATGGACTCTGCAGCCAATCTCTTGAAGTATTGTTCTTATGTATTTTCATCTGCAGACAGCACAGGAGAGTATTGTTCTCCCAGGAGGCTATCTAGCTTTCAAAGCCTAGTTCTTGATCATAAACAATAGGGAGCCTAAGAATGGTGTACATCTAGTCTTTTACTTTTTTGTGTGTGGCTAAAATCTTATTCTTTAGCAATAAAATTACTTTAAAAAGTTACTAGGGTCCTAATCTACTTGTTTCCAGTTTATTCCAAGTGCTTATAAACACACCCAAGGTCATTTTTTTAGATTTGCCACATGATATTGCTCTATTTCTTTGCTTTCATTGCTTCCATGCCAATTTCTTTAAACATAGCAGTGGCTGCTACCTGAACAATAGGTTTTGGTAAAAAGACAACATCCTTAATCTTATGTTTTGCTGTAGGGCTGAGTTCTTTGTTTTATTGAAATATTGTGTTCCAAGCCAATCTCTTTAAGTTAGGGGTCTTGAAGGAACTGGCTTCTCCAACACTGCTAGACATTTAATGTCTGCCTGCAAACCAGCCAGATCTTTCCTGAGCTTATTTATCTTGCATGGTATCCTGACAAATGCATCAAGCAGCAGCCAATAAAAGTGAATAAATTGTTTTTCTTTTTTCTAAGTTTAGGTTTGGTAAACCCTTGGTCTTTCCTCAGAAGTTTTCTAAGCAACATTTTTAACAAATAGCCAAAGAATAATAGCGTTCTCTAGCATTTTAGCACCCTTGCGTGGGTTTCTTAACCACTTACTGGTGCCATTTTTCAAGTGGTGGACTTCAGTAACACCATGCTCCTCCCATTCCATTTGTCACAAAGAACAAAGGCGTGGAGACACCTGGAGAGACTCTCAAACCAAGGCTGGAAGCAGCACAGCTCACTTCCCTTTGTCTAAGACTAAGCACGTGTGTAGACCTAACTGCATGGAGGCTAAAAGATATAATCTGTGTGCCCTGAAAGGGGAGGAAGTGGATTTTTGTGGGTGCCTAGTTGTATCTGTCACAGTTTCCTATGGATTTAGTATGTACATTATTTTTCCCCTTCATACAATTATACCACACCTGGAATTTTCACTCAGAGTTCTTTGTGAAAGTTTTCTAGGTAATTGCTATTCTAAGTAAGCATTTTCACCATTTAGGATACAAAGTTTGTATGAAAAATCAAATGTGCATTTTTGTTTTATGAAGTAAAAGTCTGAAGAAAACATGGAATGATATTTTATTACACTTATGGGAAATTAAAATGAACTGCTTTTAAATGAATACAATAGTCTTTTAAAAATATTAAATCATAGTATGATAGTTGAACATGGACATTTATATCATTTTGAATTTTATGTATCCTATTAGAATAAAAATATTTTAAGAAATACTCAATTTATATTAATGAACTTAAAACTTTCTGAATAGAAGAGGAATCTTTCAAAACTATACCACAGTCAAAGTATACAAGGTAAAGAACAAGAAATGCAAGATCATAGTAGATTCTAGCCCCATGGATGTCTTTTCTTAACTTTTAAATCTCCCATACTAGCAGAAGACTGGGCAAATACTAGGGCAAATACTAGGGCAAATAGTTGATAAATCAATAAGTAAAAGAATGATCAGGTGTCAAAATAAATAACTATATTTAGTTACTAATAGCTGTAAAAGCTACTAAAATACTAATAGCTATTAAAATAATAGCTAATAATAGCTACTAAAAATAGTAGCTAATAAAAAGGTCTATGGGATCTCAAATTTTCCCAGTAAAATCACTGTTATGCAAGTCTTTTATGGCAAATACATGGACATTTATTTTAATCAGTAAGGTCATTGTGGCAATTTTTAGTAATGACTAAATATGAACCAATTAGAATATACTCAAAGTATACATATCAATAAGATTCAGTCACATTATTATTTAATATTTATATTTAAATTTTGCTGGTTAGAAAGTTTTTTAAGTAGTATAGAAAGTATTTAAAAGGTGTTTGAAGACTTGGGTGATATAACTGTGATAATGATAATGCAAAATGAAAAATATGGTCAAGGATGAAATTATAATATCAACACAGTCTGTATTTAAAATTATGAAATAAAAAGTATATACATAAGTAAAATATTAAAATTTGAATTATAGTAATCAAGTTATATTTCCCGCTAGCAAGAATGTATTAGGTTAAACATCACCAACGCAAAGTTTTATGATTCTTTTGATTTATAGGTACAAAGAGAGTGAATATAATAAAAATGCTCTCAAAAATAATTTGTTGACAAATTTTAGTCTTATTTATTTTCCTCTAAAATTGTTCTGGCTACGTATATTATTAGAGAAAAATTAAGTACAAAACAGGCTAATTAAATAGTTATTTCAGGAAAGAATGAGCCAATAAAATAAGTGTTTTACAAGTGAACTAAAGAAAACAGAGGTGGGTATTTTTCCAACTCTTTTTCATTACTTTGTAGGTGGATTCTATTAAAAAATTACTAAAAAGATATAAGGGTTATAATAGGCTGAATCTTAATATTTATGGAGTGCAATTATCAGAAACATTTCTCTTATCACTAACAATTGAAGGTTTTATAATAGCATAGTATTTACGACAAGAAACGGTTTCTAGCTAAAGATTATCAGACACATGCGAGGCACTATGTTTAGTACTGGGCTAACTCAGCAAGACAGACAAGGAGCCAGTCTCTGGGTGCTAAAATTGTAATGGAATTTTCTTACAGTGTGTGTAATTGAACTTCTCTTCATGTTGCAGGACAGCAGTCACAAACTGTGAATAGAACTAGGTACATGTTCCCTCACTTATAAATTATTGAAGGTCAAATACAATTATTTTCCTGACTTTATGTAGAATCTTTTTTAGAATGTGAGTTAATGGTATAATAGCAATTAAATCCTGAAGGAAAAAAGCAAGAGTGTAGATGTGATATATTATGAGACATGTGACTAGTATAGTAAGTTAAGATTAAATGTGCACATATCTTTTTACAAATAGCTAAACAATTTCATTGTCAAGAAAAAGGATCACAACCTTAAGAAGTGGAAAATGAATTTAGTAACAGCTAGATTGTATGGTACTGTGATGTAGACAAGCAGTGAGAAATTTTTGTTGGAAAGCATCAAAGACAGTTCTGGGGTGGGGAGAGGGAATGACACAGCATGTCTCATAGACATAACTGTGAGACTGTTGGTAGATGATCCAATAACTATTTTTCTTCTCTCCAATTGCATTGATTCTCCACTAGAGTAGAACAAGAATTATAAATATCCAAGCCCCCACTGTGCACTGTTTGAAAAACGAGTTATCTAACTGTTGATAAAGGCTATATCTCTATCAGCAAGAGGAGAAATCTTGATATTACCCTATGGGTTTGATTTTAAAGTGAATATAAATGGCGTTAAGCTCTTTTTATTGGTCTGTTTGTGTTGGACAGTGTGAGCCATAGGTCTTCCTATATTGCACTGTAAATAAACAGTGTGTCCCTAGCATTATACTCACTGTGATGGATGGAATACCTTTCTCAACTCTCAATTGTCTCATTATCTAAGTTCTATTGGGTCATTAAACAAACATTAAAAATGTGGATACTTGCTCTGCCTGAAATAAAATCATTCATTTGGGACTCGGCACCCAAATGACACAGTAACTAAACCCTTTTATAAAACTTTATTTTATATATATATATATATGGCATAGATGTCACACTATTTATATCAATGCTTTGATTTTATAGCATGAGTTGTATAGCAAAGCATATAAAAATCTCTTTTTTTTAGGCCTAAAGCCTTTATTAATTTGTATGCAATCTTTGAATTCTGTCCAATGTCCATTAGTTTATTCAGCATTTGTATTCTATTTAAAATTCTGTTCCTAATGCTAATTGTTAACTTTAATAAGTGGCTCTTTCTCTTATCCATAGACTGTTTCAAGGACAATGGAGACATTTTAAATTACAAAGATTCTGCATCTTGCACACGGCTGCAAGTCTCATCTGAAAAACAAAGAAAGACGATTTAATGCACTTTCCTTTTTTTCTTTTTCCTCTGTGACTGAGACTTGTTTTTTTTTTTTTTCATCTTCAGTCCTTCCTGTATTGTTGTGTTCTTATGTTACTGGACTGTTTCCACGCCAGGGACTTTCCCTGCCCTGGCATGGTCCTGGATCTTTTGTGTGTCAGGCAAACTTCAGGTTCTTAACTTCTACAACAAAAATTTTAAGACATAAGTCCAGATGAAAGTATGCATAAGTTTATTAAAGCTTGGGACAGGGAGGCAAAGGAAGGGGTCCTGGAGACAGGTTCAAGGAGTAAGCCCTGGACAAGCTGCCACTGCCCACTGTTCCCCTGGGTACAAGTCTCATCTGGGAGCTTAGGATAGAAGAGGCAAAGTACACTCCTGAGGAAAGAAGGGTGCAGGTATGCTCAAAGAAGAGCAAGAGCTTGTTTCCTTTGTCCTGAGGGTTTTATCTGTTTTCTATAGGTGGGAATTTTAGTATTGGTCCCAGGGAAGGATCTCAACAGAATATTTATTAGATTTCGAGGTGTGTTGTTTAGTTTGCTGATGTGTCAAAATGAGCATACAGGGAGTTCAGGGATCATTCTCTGGTTAGTTTCACCTCTATCTTTGATTAGTATGGCTGTGTTTTTTGTTGTTGTTATCTATCCCTGTGATTTAAACCATCTGCTCCTAGGTATCTTTGTTTAGGGAGAATGGAGCCTTGTGATTTATCAGATGTCTATTAATTGCTCAACCCTTCCAGCCATTTGTCCAGCCATTTGTCTCAGTTTCCTCTTCCACTTGCCAGGGGATTTTCCTATTTTTTACTAACCTGCCTCATTTAAATGAAGATTAGTGAGAAGCAAGAACTAAATAGTTCATATTATGTTTAAATAATTTTTATCACTCTCACTGAATTTTAGAAGCAATAAAATGTTTTATGCATTATAACACATTCTGTTGAGCTATAGAGTCATTCAATTCAGGATAAGATAATGAGGTGAAAGAGTGTCCAGTAGGAAGCAGAGGAAACTCCATTTATTTTATGTAAACCAAAGCACAATATATATTTTAAATTTAATAAATCTGTATTGTTCAGATTATTACAATGTTGCTCTTTTTTCCCTCCCGTAACTCCACTCCCCCCCCATACCCATCCCATCCTCTGCCCTCACCAACCTCCCACTGTCCTCATCCATAGGTGTATGCTTTTTGTCCAGTCTCTTCCCACACACCCCCACACTCATTTACCCCAAAAATTGTCAGTCCACTCCCTTTCTATGCCCCTGATTCTATTATATTCACCAGTTTATTCAGTTCATCAGATTTTTAATTCACTTTATTTTTAGATTCACTTGTTGATAGATGTGTATTTGTTGTTCATAATTTTTATCTTAACTTTTTTTTCTTCTTCCTCTTCTTATAGAATATCTTTCGGCATTTCATATAATACTGGTTTGGTGTTGAGGAACTCCTTCAGCTTTTCCTTATCTGTGAAGCACTTTATATGACCTTTAAATCTGAATTATAGCTTTGCTGGATAGAGTAATCTTGGTTGTAGGTTCTTGTTATTCATCACTTTGAATATTTCTTGCCACTCCTGTGTGGCCTGCATAGTTTCTGTTGAGAAATCAGCTGACGATCTTACAGGTGCTCTCTGAGACTCACCCAGAACGGGAAAACAAAGCAGTCCAGAGTTTTTTTGTGTGGTTTTTTCTCCCAAATGATACAGACAGCCACGAGTCCTCTCCAATAGCTCACACACCTTTGCAGCACCTGAGTTTCGGCATGCTTCCTCCTTACAGTCCAGTTTCACGCCGTATTAGTCTGGATTCCCCAAGACTCTCCCAGAACTGGGGCTCAGTGCAGTGGATGCCTTTGTCTCCCTCCCAGTTCAAGGTAACTAACTATTTTTCTTGCTGCTTTTAATATTCTCTCTTTATCTTTTGCTTTTGGCATTTTAATTATGGAGTGTCTTGGTGTGGTCCTCTTTGGGTTGCTTTTGTTTGGGGTTTGGTGCGCTTCCTGGACTTGTAAGTCTATTTCTGTCACCAGGTGGGGAAGTTTTCGGTCACTATTTTTTCAAATATATTTTTAGTATCTTGCTCTCTCTCTTTTTCTGGCACCCCCATAATTCTGATGTTGGTATGCTTGAGGTTGTCCCAGAGGCTCTTTACACTATCTTCAATTTTTTGGATTCTTTTTGCTTCTTGCTTTTCAGGCTGAGTGATTTTTGCTTCTTTGTTTTTCAAATCTTTGACTTGATTCTTATGGTCCGCTAGTCTGCTTTTGGGTCTCTGTATAATATTTTTTATTTCAGTCAGTGTTTGTTTAATTTCTAGTTGGTCCTTTTTCATATACTCCATAGACTTGCTCATATCCTTGAGAGACTCGCTCATATCCTTGTGGGTCTCGCTCATATTCTGAAGGGGCTCGTTAAATTTATCGGCCTTTTCTAGGAGCCTTTTGAAAAACCTTATAACCATGGTTTTAAACTATATGTCCAATCGCGTGTTTTTTTTCCCTCCATTTCTTTCACATGTAATTTGTTACCTTGTCTTCAAATTTTAGCTGCTTTCCTGAATTGGTCAAGTAGGTTTGTGTGGTAGGTATCCTCTAAGATACAGTGGTTCAGCCTTCCCAGTTACCTGAGGTGGATACTCTTGGTGCACCTCTTTTTGGGCTGCACAGCCTTATTGTGGTTAAGCCTAGATTATTGCTGGTATCACTGGGAGGAGTTGATCTCCAGGCCAATTCGCTGTGAGGATCAGCTGTGTTTACACTGTGAGCACCTCTGTGCTCAGCCCAGATGGGGTGGAGTCTCTGGGCTGAGCTGGCAGCCTTGGTTTCCCATCAGCTCCGCCCTGAACGGCTCCTGGGTCTCTGTGTCCCATGGCAACGGCTGCACACACCTCTGAGAAAAAGCTGCCCAGAGTTCTGCCTGCTGCCAGCAGTCTAGTTTCTCCCCAAATGAGTCTGGACACCCAAAGACTCGCCCAGAATGGGAAAACAAAGCAGTCCAGAGTTTTTTGTGTGCGTTTTTCTCCCAAACAATAGAGCCAGCCATGAGTCCTCTCCAATAGCTCACACGCCTTTGCAGCACCTGAGTTTCGGCGTGCTTCCTCCTTATAGTCCAGTTTCACCCCATATTAGTCCGGATTCCCCGAGACTCTCCCAGAACTGGGGCTCAGTGCAGTGGATGCCTTTGTCTCCCTCCCAGTTCAAGAAAACCAGATGGGTTTGCAGCCACCAGCCCTTTCCGTTAGCTTGCATCTCCAAACCTCTGAATCCACATGAATCCGCTACTCTGTCCTCCACAGCTCCCTCGAGTCTCAGTGTCCTTTTATTTTTCCTTCTATTTATGGAATATCCATTCAGCCAGCCCTCTAGTTGTTCTGAATGATGTCCGTTTTGTCCTTTAGTTGTAGTTTTGAATTTGTTGTATGGGGCAGAAGTATGGGTGTTTACTTATGCCACCATCTTGGTTCCTTTTCCCAAAGCACAATTTTATGTGACTAAAACTTTAGGTAAATTATCTGGTCACAGTTACATATCGTAGAGCAGGGACTAGTCTTTTAAACATTTCCATCTTCCCACCTTTTTCAATACTGACATTATCTAGAGGTTAGGAAGACTCAGCATGAAAAATAATTTAACAAATTGATCTATTAACACATAATTGCTGATCATTTTCTTTGTGTAAGATACTAGAGCAGGCACTTTGACAGATAAAACATGTAAGACACAATGGATACTTAAAATAAGCTTAAAATCTAGTTAAAATAAAGCATAATAATTAAAATGTAACATATTAGTGACAACTCAATACTGGTAGCATATAGACTAATATTTAATGTAACAGTACACATCATATGCTTTCAAAGTGACTTCTTGTCCATTTTTCTGCCATTTTTACTCATGTATATTGTACTGTTATGATATTAAATATTGTGGAAGAGATAGATGTCATTCTTTTTCTAGAATAAATGGAGTCATAAAAAGACCTACATTTTACACTCATATTTCCATGTAACATAACCTGAAAGGTAACAACATTATCAAATTTATAGATTTGAATCCCTAAAAGGCAACAAACTCAGAAAATTTAATTGCTCTGTACACAAAAGAACAAAAACTTAAAACTTTTGAGATTGTTTGACCATAAAGAGTTATTTTAGTATTTGTGTAAGATATGGTTATTTTGTAGTTAATGAGCTACTGCATTTTTTAAGAGTCAAGGTTATGCAAAAACATATCTTCTCTGGGTCTTCAGTTTGAAAGCCACAATCCATCAGATTTAATTAGATGTCCTTGTGTATTCAATGAGACAGTGTCCTCCTTCAGTTCCCATGTATGGGCCTATGAAAAGAACTTCAGCAGCATGCTGAAATTTTGAATCCCTTTATGAACTTAATAGATAGAAGCATTCCAGAAATAAGCTCTTATTTCTGGATAACTTGTGTATGTACTATAACATCACCAAACTATAAAATAAAGCTTAATGAATTATAGTAGGAAGGAATTAGGGAGAATTCATAAAGCAAAAATCCTAGTTTCCTGAGACTTGATTTTATGGTTGCTGTTCTGAGGTTTTCCACTAAGTCCACCAAGAAAGGAAGACACATGGTGAATCACAAAATTATACAGAATGAATATGCACATTAATATATAACTATATATTCAAAATGCGCTGAGGTGTAAAATTCAGATATATAATGTGACAATTTACCTAACTGTTTGATACTAGAGGCCTGATGCATGAATATGTGCACAGATGGGGAACAGCTAGCCCTCCCTGATCGATGCCCATCAGGCTGGGCTGGCAGGGGGAAGGGCTGTGTGGTTGGCCAGCCCTACCTCCAATCAGGGTGTTGGGGAATGATTAGAGGCCAGACCAGCAGGGTGTGAGGAGGGCTGACTGGGGCCTGGATCAGTCTGGTTGACTGCCACAGTGCATGTCATAGCTACCTGCCATTCTGGCTGTTCTGGTTATTTCACCGTTAGGGTCCCTGGGCTTTTAAATATATAGATAGTTTACATATACATATCCTGCATGAACAAATTTCTTTGATAGGTATAAATGCTTTCTTTGTTAATGAAATTATTGCTTACAGTTGCTAAGCTTAATTTGAACCACTTTACTTATGGAATCAGATATTTCATATGTATTTATTTTGCTTTGAGGTTTATCATTTCTTTTGTTTTCAAGTCTTTCTAGGAATAATTATAACATCGGGTAATTTATAATAGGATCTTTTGTCAACACTATGCAATGATTGTGATTTCATATTTGAACATTTTAAATAACTAAGTTACTTTAATATTAATATTTCAAATCTTGGATGCTTCCTACAGAGTTTGAGTGGGCCATTTTCTGTACTGAAAAAGGTCATAGTTTTGGTATCTATAATAATAAAAGCGTCATATGCTGATTAGACTGGATGTCTTTTCAAACAACCTTCTGAATGAAGCCAGGGTTGCAAGGGAAGCCCAGGCCCTGGGTGATGGCAGCCAGGGGGAAGCCTGGATCCGGGTGCCAGAAGGAAGCCAGTGCTAGCAACCAGCGCGAGGAAGGCCTACTCTTTCATGGATTTTGTGCAGCAGGCCTCTAGTATAGTGCGTGTGTGTGTGTGTGTGTGTGTGTGTGTATATATATATATATATATAAAACAATACCTTAATTAAATGGAAATATCCACTTAATGATTGATCTAGTACTTTTTATGCAAGTAAAATTTTTACACTATGAGAAAATCAGAATTTTAAAGTTAGACTAGGGTAATGCTTAACTTCTTAAATTTTCTTGTTTTAGAGATGAAGTACAGACAATATTATGTAAGTTATTTGGAGTCACAATTACTTCCAGTAAGAACATGTAGTAATAACTTCCGTCTCCTTACATATGTAGGGGATGTTTTTCTACTCTGACTAAGGTAGGACTCCTTTTGAATCCTCCTGACTATTGCCATCGCAGTTGATACTGAATCCTACATTTAAAAACATATTTTTATTGATTTCAGAGAGGAGGGGAGAAGGAGAAAGGGATAGAAACATAAATGATAAGAGAGAATCATTGATTGGCTACTTCCTGCATGCCCCACACTGGGGATAGAGCCTACAACCCGGGCATGTGCCCTTGACCAGGAATCAAACTGTGACCCTGGTTCATAGGTCAATGCTCAACCACAGAGCCATGTCTGCTAGGCAAATCCTGCAAATTGTATGTCACAGATTTCATTTTATTTCCTCTTGCAAACAAACTTTGCATATGCTTTGTATTTTCAGTGAGTAGACGATCTCTTTTCAGATCTATCTTTTTGGTGGTTTCAAAAGGGCTTAAAAAGTAGTAAATACAATACAGCACAGCTGCTGTTATCTTTCCCAATATTACTCTGATTATTCAATTTAAAAGGAAAAGTTGCATTTCAAAATGACACACACACTAAATATTTTATTTTAGCTTGAAACCTAAATATGCATTCATTTACCAATCTTTTAATATTAATCCTTTCAAAATTTTTTAAAGTATGAATCCTCAGATTAGAGTTCATATATTTCTTATAAAAATAATACTATTCATGAATTTGTTTGGGCTTCTCTAAAATGGAATGAAATATTTGTACTATATGTAAAGCCACCTGAAGACAGAATCCTTTTAGATCTTTATAATTTTACTTCCTTTCCTTTCCCTAGTTCACTGTGTTTTTTCCTAACACTTCTCTTAATTTACTTTATTTTTATACTCATGATTTAATTAAATTACATGATTACATAATAAGTGTATCCTATAGCTGTAAACATATTTGAGATGATTCCAAGAAAGTAAGCATACAAGTAAAGTGGTGGAGTAGAAAAATACAGCTATATTAGGGACTACCTCCAATCTAATAGATATCATAGATATCATTCATGACAGAGGGCAAGAGAGATTCAGTATTCTGGTAAATTGTTTTGAGGGACATTGGTTATAAGAGTGTTTTTGAACTTAACATTCCTGTCTGAGGTAAATTGAAAACATAGAAAAATAACATTTTTATTAGGAGAGAACAGAATGAAATCTTCAGGGTTAAATTCCCCCAGGCTTCATTGCTTTTTATAAAAATATATTTTTATTGATTTCAGAGAGGAAGGGACAGAGAAACTCAATGATGGGAGATAATCATTGATTGGTTGCCTCCTGCACACCCCCTGTTGGTGATAGAACCACAACACTGGCATGTATCCTGATTGAGAATTGAATCTGGTTCATGATCTTATGCTTAACTACTGACCCCCACCAGCAGGGTATATTTTAGTACCTGCATCTACCATATGGAACATCTTAAGTAAATCACCAACCTATAGAGAAGTCATTGCTTCATCACCCAGTTTGAAGTTTGGCTGAAAGCTGTGAAATCTCTTGTCCTCTCAAACACCCACAACCATGCCCTTGCAGACCTGCTAAAGGAAATGGAACTGAAGTGATAACTGAAATTCAAGTGTTACTTCAGACAGTTTATTTAACCTTTCTTTCATCTGTAAAATGGGCAAAATAATAGTGTCTAATTATAAGTTTGCTAGTATGATTAAGCTAAAAGTTATAAAAATTATTATGCCATTTTCAAGGAATTGTATCTTATGAGTTAACCTTGTAATTAAAATAATGCTGATCAACTAAAACATATCTGTTCTGAAAAAGCTTACACTAAGAATTGATAAGTATGGTAAGATGTTTATTCTTAAATATATATATATTATATCTTGCAAAAAGTTTAATTAAATTCAGATTATGGAAATAATCTAAAGATTAAATTCTCATTGCTCTCTATAGTAAATGCTTAATGAAATATTACTATTATTTGATTTACATAAAAATTTATGCTAAGCAATGGTCTTTGACATGGCAATGTGCCTGTCATTTTTGACATCCAGTTTATTTTTTACTTTTTTATTCCAGGGTAATAACTGACTAACAAGCGTACCCTGACTCAAAATAATTATCATCAGAACCAAAGATTCCCTTGCCAGAGGAGGTTGGGCAAGAAACATGAAAATTCCACCTATCTCTTCTAGTTTGTTCAATTTGGTTATTTTATTTGATTTCAGTCCATGACATTGTTTTTGGCAAGCACTGATGCAATCTGTTTCCACTGTTTAAGACTGGAGAATGACGATGTCACTAAGCCTCTATTTTATGATTTAAAATCTAAACACTCAACATATCTGGACTTTGGTGTGCTGCCCATATGGAACAATGAAACATTTATAGAATTGGGCATTTCTGCCCTCGGCTTTCTTGGTGACATCATAGTACCTCTTCAGTCCAACTCGTGATTACTGTAAGGGCAACGCCACATGAGGCCTTTTATAGAAAGATGCTTCGTTTCCTTTCTGGCTGTGCAAAATCTGGCTCTAAGGAAGTTCAAAAAATACTTCATTTTCTCCTACTCTAGTGTGCAACAAGAAGCAGCCCCTCTTCATGTTTCCAATTCTGCTTTGTTGTCTAGTAGTTCCAACACTAGACCAGGATCACACACCTGGGCATCATCCCTGACTCTCCTTGTGGCAGCTTTTAACAAATAACTGAAACTCTTGTACTTTACTTTTCCTTCTGGGAATTGATAGCTGGGCTACATGATTCCTCAGGTCTATTTGACGAAAAATAAAATTATCCCCCCTACATTTAAAATCTAACTTATTAAAATCAGCCAAATTATATTGCTCTTTGAATACAGTGAATTGGAAAGTAACTGCCTGTGACATTTTTAAGAAAGAAAATATATCTCCTCATGTACTAAATCAACTGAGCTTGTTCCACTTTGCTTTATTTTATTATCTTGGCCTTTGACTTAAGACCAAATGGAGAGTTAGCTTAGCATAGAATTCATCCTCTATATGCAGACTTGCTTTTACCTTGGCAGGGGACTGATCATGAATGGGAGGCTTATTTTCCATTCACAGTATGTATGAGTTATAGGAGAACATTTGAGAATGTGCTCTGTATTCTCTGATGACATTACAGTGACACAGATCATGCAGGCATCATCACTGGGTGACTCAGACCAAACTATCATAATGATCTCCAATGTGAGGCACTGGGTTTTTTCCTTTTCTCTTGATTTCTAGGTTCTGCAGGCAGATTGCACATGCTTAAGAGATGAATGATGTTTATAACTAGAATATGGTAAAAGACAGCCTAAAATTTATGGAACTTTTCTAATCGGTGTTCAATTTTACTTGTATTTTCCAGATTTTAGTACCTTGATTCCCAAGATCCTCCAGATTTAGGTAAATTATTATTTGGGATGAATTCCCTCTACTGAGAGCTAATATTCATGGTCTGCTAACAGCACTATACAGTAATATGTGCTTTTGGAGGAAGAGAAACATCAATGGGTTTATAGTGTAATAAGATTTGCTCCTTTCACAGTTAAGAGCATTCCTGGCTCATCGGTTATAGGCTCAGTAATTGGAAACTGACTTCCATTTTCCTTCCTTTCATTTCAGCATGAAAGATTCCTAGACAGTTCTTTAAACATGGGTCATAAGCATATAATGAAGTCATGGAATTACAGATTAACATGGTCTTGGGAAATAAGCATATTCCTGGGGAGAATACTTGCTTCTGGAAACCAGAAGATCTTTTAAAATACAAATCAGATGACATCATTATTCTGTTTAAATTCCTTTAATGGTTTCTCATCCCAAACTACATAAAATGGACTTAACTACCCATATACTTCTCTAAATTTACCTAACTCTGTGAGTCCTTCCCCTTCACCCCCTAACCCTATTCAGTAAGCTTTAGGCACTCAGTCAGTCCCTTAATCTCTCTTTGGGCCTGGAAATACACTAGTTTTTCCTACCTTAGAGCCAAGTACTAATAGTTCCTTCTGCCTAAAACACTTTTGCCCATGATTTTAGCATGGCAGGCCTCTCCTGATCATTCAGATTTTAGCTTAAATACCTCTTAATGAAGGCTATTATATCATCTCGGTTTATTTTCCATATAGCAGATAGTACTTCCTATTATTGTTGTGTTTGTTTTCAATCTTTCACATTAGAATGAAATAGTATAGCAATAAATCTATTAAATGAAAATATTAATTAATACATTAAATTTAAACCTCTAAGGCATTTTTGGTCATTTTTAAAATAAAAATATTTTTGTGAATGTCTTAGTTTTCAAGATATCCTGTGATATCTGTATGGTTTTAGTATAATAAAAACATTTTATGCCTATAAAGAGTTAGATATTGATTATAGTGAGTAAGAATGAGAAGATTTTATGAGCATGGGCATAATTGAATATGTCTGAAGTAATCTTAGCGAGGAATTATTGTTATTGGTAGTCAGAAGTAGCCTGATTTGTGATATAATTGTGAATAGAACTGGTAGTAATTGCTGCTGGATTAGATGCAATGGAATGAGAGGAATCAGAGATTACTTCCAAGTTTTTGATTTAAGTAAATTCATGAATGATCTGAACATTTGCCCAGGAGTTCTTAGGAATTAGTATAGAGATCAAGATTCCTAAGCCTGTTAAATTTGAGGTTATAAATAAAAATATAATTTGGGAAATAACCAAGTTATTAAAGGATAAGGATATCTCCTCAGCAGAGAATAGAGATAGAAAAGAGACACTGAAAATACCCAGGTCACTCCAAAATTTGAAGATCAGGGGTAGGAGATTAATAAAAATTTCAAGTTGCATTATTTTAGATTTAGTCATATTTTAGCCTGAACATGAAGCACTTTTTTTAGCATCTTGGAACAATAACAGAAAATCAAGAAGACATGCTATAATTTATCAACACAGATAGCTTCCCATTCCTTCTAAAATATACTGAAGTCTTGGCCGGGTAGCTCAATTGGTGAGAGCATCATTCCCATATGCCAAGATTATGTGTTAGATCTCTGGTTGAACTAGAAGCAGCGAATGAATGCATACAGAAGTGCAACAACAAATCCACATCTCTCTCTCTCTCTCTCTCTCTCTCTCTCTCTCTCTCTCTCTCTCTCTCTCATCCTCTGCCTTCATCCTCTTGTTCCTCCTCCTCCTCCTCCTGCTCTTTCTCCTCTCTCTTTCTTCTTCACCCTCCCCACCCCTCTTACATCCTCTGTCAAATAAATATGTAATAATACAATTAAATATACAAAATACTGTATTGCTAGTATAATGAGGCTGCTGTGGCTGCACTCACCATTTCTACATTTTTATCATGTACCCAAGAATGTTTGGCCCCCTTTAAACCTTCAATTTGTAATATTTGATATATTACCTGCTTAGTTTCTATATAGTGTACCAAGATAACAGGAATTTTCTTCTCTTCTCCTGAAATGATGGCCAATATCCAAAGCTGATGACAAATTCCCTAACAGCACATGCACTAGTATTTCCATGAAGGGCTTTCTAGGAGGCATAAGTACAGAACTAACACCCACATTCAACATAAGAAGAGGACTGAGGGGAAAATCAGGATGTCCATTTTTTTGTGGAATGCAGCATTCTAGAAGAAAGCTACTCCCTCTCCTGCCTGAATCCAAGGTAGGAATGGAGTGGGCAGCAAGACAATCACTTCCAAAGGATGGGGTGCTTGAAATGAGAAGACTGACAGTTTTTTCCCCAGTTGGAATTTTCTTTAATTAGTGGAACATTCTGATTTGCAATTATCCATAGAGAATTGGAAACAAATAAGCATGCCAATGGCCCTACCTTTCCTAAGGCAAGGATTATGAATTTCCTGTGGAACAATTGGGTACTGGAGCAGTCCTACTTGACAGGATATTGGTTGGCTTTCTGTTGGGGCGACATATGGGTGCTTCAATAGATATTTTAAATTCATATCTTCTGCTTAAGCCCAGCTTCTTTTTTTAAACTTTGGCTTCCATTAATCTCATCTACCATTTATACCTATGAAAGATAGTCTATCCCAAAGTTTTTTATTTTTATTTTTAGTGCCCCAGTGTTTAGCATTCTGCTTTTGTAACCACAGATCTAATTACACTTATGACATTAGCTGGCCATTTGTAGTTAAGGAACTGGGTGTTCTACCCCATAAATGAGAAACATCTCTGGACACTGGATTCCGAGTTTCACCAGGAGAAGAAAGGTAGTGTGTAGGGGAGAGGGTCCATGATGACAGTTTCCGGCTTGGTTATAACATCTCAAGTAAATCCAGACATCAGTGGCATCAGCTTTTTTTTGTAGGAATATCCTCTTCACTAGGAGTATGTTTTTTTTTTTTAAATATATTTTATTGATTTTTTACAGAGTGGAAGGGAGAGGGATAGAAAGCCAGAAACATCGACGAGAGAGAGACATCGATCAGCTACCTCTTGCACGCCCCCCCCACTGGGGATGTGCCCGCAGCCAAGGTACATGCCCCTGCCGGAATCGAACCCGGGACCCTTCAGTCCGCAGTCCGACGCTCCATCCACTGAGCCAAACCGGTCTCGGCGAGGAGTATGTTGATATATAGTCATAGCAGGTAGCTAAAAGCATATTATTAGGAAACAGTCATTTACATAAAGAAAAGTCAAAAGTGCCCAAAATAAAAACTGAATGCTCTAGAAAAGTGATTTATAAATTCTTGTATTTTATTTTAAGTTACCAAATTTTATTTTTTCAAGAAAAAAGTTCAAAAATATCATCTAAACAGTATTAATACTCTTAGTGAACACACACACAAACACACATACCCTTTTTCTTTCTCTTTTAAGACATTATTACTTTTCCTCATTTCATGCAAATCAATATACCTATCTCTACAACCCTGTGATACTGCACCACCTGCAAGGATGAGTTTGAGCACATCTAATTTCACGGAATGTTCTAGCTTTCCTTATGATGAAAAAATAAAACTACTGGCAATTTGAAAAGCTCTTAAAACCTACTAGTACATATGACCCTAGCTGGTTTGGCTTAGCAGTTAGAATGTCTACCTGTGGACTGGACAGGTTTGATTCCAATCAAGGGCACATGCCTGGGTTGTGGACTCAATTCCCAGTAGGAGATGTGCAGAAAACACCTGATCAATGATTCTCTCTCATCATTGATATTTCTATTTCCCTCTGCCTTCCTTTCTGAAATCAATAATTTTTTTAACCTACACATGAAGGTTTCAGAGTAGGAATATGGCTAAAGTTTTGGTGGAGGAGCATACTGAGATAACTAGAGAACTTGTGTAGAGAGACTTTATTTGCACAGCAAGCTCTTTGTTCTTCTAGAAGATTTGTATATTTGGGGATTGGAGGAGGGAGTGATATGCAAAACTCTCATAAGGTGTTGCTTTGGGGCAACCTGGTTTTTTAATCAAACTAAAAACTCTCTACATCTTAAATTTAATGTGCCTCTGGAATCTATTTTGCTTACATCTCGAAATATATATGACCACACCATTTTAATATAAATTTTCAGACTCACACTTTGCAGTGGGCCCAAATCACTGAGGAAAAGAACACTGAATTCCACATTAAGTATTTGACCTTTATAAAAATTTTTATTTCAAAATAATTTATTTCTGGTTTAGAAATTATTACATTTTTCATTGTATGTGCTTGCTTTTAGGTCCAAAAATATTGGTTTGGAGATGTTTGGGTAAAGGTTGAGACAATTTCTTATGAGCTCAATATGAATCTTTTTAAAATGCTTTTTTAAATACAAAGCAGCAGATAGATTTTTTTTAAGGTCAAAAGTAAATTTCTTTTGTGGTAAGATAAAAAAGGTTTACCTCCTATAAATATTATACAGCTATCTTCAAAGCATCTGAGAAAAACTAAGTAAAATGGCTTTTTGACCTTTAATTTAGTATTACCTCTGTTATTTCATAAAAAAAGGATTCTTTTCTGTAAAGAATAGACAATGCTTTATTTAAGCCATGAATTTTATTTCAATTGTTCTACTTGGCCTATGTCTCAAATGCCATTTTAAAAAATTATAAGTTCAGTATGTAGAGGTAGAAACTGGGAAGAAAAGGTAACTTCTCATATAGGATTATGGTCTTAATTAGAGCTTATGTGTATTGATTAATTAGAGAAGTAGAATGGAGTGAGATGGGAGTTAGGCCAAAGCTTTTCTAATTAAGTCTTTTGCCCAGGAAAATTGTTCACCATAATTTTTTAGATTTCTGTAGGTAAATTTTAAATCATGAGATGGATTTCTTCATTACAAGCTTAAAGAGATGTACTGGGACAATTTTTCCTACTAGTGAATTATAAACTTCTTTTGATGGAAGAAGACTTGACTTGGGGTGGTGAGCACTCAATGCAATATATAGATTATGTATACAGAATTATGCACCTGAAATCTATATAATTTTATTAACCAATGTCATCCCAATAAATTCAATAAAAATAAAATTTCTTTTTGAATCAGATTAATATTTCTGTAGAATCTCAACCACTTTTTTTTCATTATTTATCTAGTTTCCATCAAGCCAAACTTGGATTCTTGTCTTTATTCTCTGAATGGTTCTTGGCTCAATGTACATCCATTTTTCTTCAACTTGTACCTTTTTTTGAAATTGTATGTAATAGTTAAAAAATGATCCCATTATATTTGAGAACACATATGTTTTTCTGTCCACTGTGGCAACTTTGTCATGCAAATACTCAAACATTTATTTCTAGGGATTTTTTATAGCAAATTAATGGATTGAACCTTGACTCTATCTTTTTGTGCCCACTTTTCACTATATGTTTTCATTTTCTTCTTTAAACAGACTGATCATTTAATCTCTCTGGCTTGACAGGGAGCTCATGACACTTTGCAACAGCCTGGGAGGACATTTAATTTATCACTTAGAAAGTCAATATACTTTCTTTTAAGCATTTATTTTAAAATTATTAATGCCTCCAATGCGTTCTTTTCACATTGGAACATCTGAAATTATGTGTTCAAACCCTTTACATAAGTAAAAGATATGTATATTAAGGATATTTTGAGGCTTTAGTAATTCATGCTACTTACTAAAATCTGAGAGATATGTAGTTTTCTGATGGTAACTAATTAAGCCAGTTGTAGACTTCTATTGCTTCCTTAGGAATAAGGATTACCTCTGGTTTTACTTATAGCATTAAACAATCAAATATTTGAGGAACATGTGTCTGGTTCTGCAGAGTGCATGAAAGCATTTAAGGAATGTATCTTTGCTTTCAATGAGCTTATGCTACAAGGCTTATATATTGTGCAATAGCATGTCATAGAGATAAGATTTCAAGACTCAGAGTTCGGGTATGCTGGTAAATGTTTAACAATTGGCTCTTGATGATAGTGTTTGCTGATTACTGTTGGTTTCAGTATCCCTATCATGGCTAATTTCAAGCTGCTGATGGTTTAATAACTGGTTGCCCAAATTTCTAAAAAATTAATAATTGGCTCCCTTGAACAGGCAGGGACACACTTTGAATACTCCACTGATTCATTGTCTTCAGATACACATTATGATCTATGTAGCTACTGTATAATCTGTGAACTTATCAGTGTTGAGTTTTCTGTACATAAAGATTGATGCTTTTATCAGTTCTAGATGTAGCATACTCATTATCTCTTCCTTGCCCTTTTCTCATTTTCTTTCTTCTTTCTGGAACTCCATTCAGATTCCCATGAGCCCTTTTCACTTTCCCTTTCATGTTTTCTCAGTTCCCTTTTCCTATCTATTATACTCATACTACTTACCACTATCATATATTTTATTTATTATTTTTGGTGTTGTCTCTATTATATAAGCAATATAAGGGTAGGGGTTCTTATCTGAATTTTCACTGCATTTGAACAGTGTCTGGCAGCAAGAGGATTTTCAACAAATATCTTCAAAATAAATTAATAAATGAGATAGTGAATTGAAATAGACTAGACATAAAATCAACATGGGTAAATACAGATCTCTCTAGTCTCTATAAAGATGAATTGATTTTTTCCCCTTTGATATTTCCACTTCCTCAAAAATGCACATAAACTTTGAAAGACCACCTAGTTTCCAAAGTTCACTGCTTCCCGAAAAGCGACCAAATTTATTTGTCATGATTTACTTTGATTGTACAAATTTAAGAACTTTCTATTACATCTAGAGCTTTTAACTTACTTCTCCTAATGCTCTGTATATAGAAAGCTTATTTAAATATCCATTATAGTGCTCCCAACCTTTCTCTTGACAGGTTCATTTTTTATTTTTTACTGTCCTGTGGAGTGGTTTGTTTTTTCAAACATTACTGAATAACTGCTTCATAATATGAGCACATAATTTCTTTATTAACTTAGACTATGGATCCTTTAGAACTGCTGAGGTACACATGTTGACATGGTAAAAGGATGTACTTTTTATGTTCTTTTTGTCATAGCCTTTCCCCTCAAGGAATGTATCTTTGCTTCCAGTGATCCCCCAAGGTCCCAATTTGGAAACACACTGTTACTTCACTATGCTGGCTAATCTTCCAAAATTAGTGGGTGCCTTTTTGTTACCTCATATTTTCCAGTATCTATAAATAGTTTTGAGTTGTGAATTTAGAATTAACTTAGCTTTCTTCACATACTTATGATTAATCAGGCAGATTAAGGAAGTAAAAGAGAGAAGGAGGTATCAACTAAAGCAGATGCTTTAGTGATTAGGAGCATAGGTTCTAGGTTCTGTGTCACCTAAACTTTCCATACCTTAGTTTCCTCTTATGAATAATTATTAGATTTGGTGTAAGGAATACTTAGAAGTGTTCAATGATTATTTATTATTTTTATATTTATTATTTATATAAATTACATTTATTATTATAGTTATTACTATTGTATTTGCACATTGTCTTGTAAATGTTTATGTCTTTTAAACATTAACACTATGATGGTTAATTTTATTTTATTTTTATATATATATATTTTTTATTGTTTAAAGTATTACAAATACTAGTACATATGTTTCCTTTTTCTCCCCATTGACCTCCTCTCGGCCTCCTTTACCTCCCAGCACATGCCCTCACCTGCCCCTCTGACCCCTGTGTCTTGTATCCATTGGTTATGCTTATATGCATGCATACAAGCCCTTTGGTTGATCTCTTACAGCCTCTGCCCCTCATCCTCCCCTGCTTCCCACTATAGTTTGATAGTCTGTTCTATGCTTCTTTGCCTCTATTTCCACCCCCCCACACAATTTCTTTTCTTTAAAAAACCTTGCATCTGCATACAAGAGATAAACATATAAGAACAAAAAACGTTTGAGTCTCAGTTTCAATGTCCAACAGTTCTGAGTCCCAGTTTCAATGTCAAATAGTTCCTTATGTGTACATGTCATAAATGATATCTGGATGGTAGACAAATGGTGGCAATGCTGGTCCCACACTCTCTGACTTGGTACTGGACTTTAACATAAGGCGGGAAACCATAAAAATACTAGAGGAATCCACAGGCAGCAAAATCTGGGACATATGTCGAAGGAACTTCTTCACTGATACTGCTCCTAGGGCAATGGAAACTAAAGAGAAAATAAACAAATGGGACTATATCAAAATAAAAAGCTTTTGCACAGCAAAGGAAACCATTAATAAAACAACAAGAAACCCCACTGCATGGGAGAACATATTTGCCAATGACATCAATGATAAGGGTTTAATCTCCAACATTTACAGGGAACTCATACAACTTAACAAAAAGAAGATAAACAACCCAATCAAAAAATGGGCAATGGATCTAAACAGACACTTGTTGTAAGAAGACAGAAGGAAGGCCAAGAGACATATGAAAACATGCTCAAAGTCACTAATCATCAGAGAGATGCAAATCCAAACAACAATGCGGTACCATCTCACACCTGTCAGATTGGCTCACATCAACAAATCAAGGTGTTGATGAGGATTTGGAGAAAAAAGAACTCTTTTGCACTGCTGGTGGGAATGCAGACTAGTGTAGCCACTGTGGAGAACAGTATGTAGATTCCTTAAAAAACTAAAAATGGAACTCCCATTTGACCCAGTGATCCCATTTCAAGGAATATATCCCAAGAAACTAGAAAGACAAATTAGAAAGGATATATGCACCCCTATGTTCATCATAGCACAATTTACCATAACCTAAGATTTGGAAACAGCCTAAGTGCCCATCAGCAGATGAGTGGATTAAAAAACTGTGGTACATCTACACAATGGAATGCTATGCTGCAGTGAAAAAGAAGGAGCTCGTACCATTTGCAACAACATGGATGGAGCTGGAGTGCATTATGCTAAGTGAAATTAGCCAGGCAGAGAAAGATAAATATCACATGATCTCACTCATTTGTGGAATATAATGAACAGCATAGACAGATGAACAAGAATGGATCCAAAGACTGAGAAACGTCCATCAGAATGTCAAACCTCAGGGTAAGTGGAGGGTGGCAGGAGTAAGGGGGAAAGTCAATATATTTGACCTCTTGAACTAAGGTAAGTAATTTGTGTTTTTCCATCCCTGAAAAAGCTTATATAAAGTTATAAAAAAATTAGCAGCTAGTTTGAAATTGAATTGACATGGCCTAGAGCAAAGACTACCCTTACATGATATTATTCTACAATGTCATTATAATATTTCATATTTTACAACAGCATATGTACAATTATCCCAAAGAAACTTACAAACTAATTCTTTGAATGTTTGGCAGCAATTTAAAAAAGGACAGGAAAGGTATTAATCCTTTTCAGAAGGAATTAAGTCACTGGGAAAGCACTTGAGCATTCTTTATTGGCCCTTCTTGCCCTTTTTGCCAAGAGGGACCCTCTTCCCACAATCCAAGTGCACACAGATGTTGCCTGAGCTTTCATTTCAAGCTGAGTTTGAAGCTTCTGCGTGGCTGGCACCATGGATCTGTCTCTCGCTCAATGGTTTGAGCTGGGCCCTCCCTGGAGAAGAAACCCGAGTCCCCCGAGATGATGGTTAATTTTAAATGCCACCTTGGCTAGTCTATGATGCCTAATAATCAGTTGGCATTAAATAAAATAAATTATTTATAAGGTGAAGGCCTTAGGAGCAAAAAATAAGGTTTCCCAGAGAAGGAAGAATTCTTCTTTAAGACTTTAACATAGAAATCCTACATAAGTTTCTAGCCTTTCAGCCCACTACAGATTTTGTAATCAAGATTGCAGTTTTAATTCTTGCCCCAGTCTCCAGCCCTGCCTTCCAGATTTTGGATTTGCCAGTCCACAGTCATTTGAGCCAGTTCCTTAAAATCTCAATCTCTCTCTCTCTCTCTCTCTCTCTCTCTCTCTCTCTCTCTCTCTCTCTCTCTCTCTCTCTCTCATTCCCTTTCTCTCTCCCTCCTTAGTATATCCAATTCTATTTCTCTGGAGAACTCTGCTTGATACAGATTTGGTACCAAGGAGTTGGTGCTGCTGTTACAAATAACTAAAAATTTGGAAGTGACTTTGGAAATGGGTAATGGGTAGGAACTGAAAGAATTTTGAGCCATAGATGGGAAAAGCCTAAGTTATATTATGCGTTGTAAATGGGGAGTAAGTCCTCCTTTGGGGTCTTTAAAGATTATTCCAACATGACCACAGAAATTACAATGGGTGAAGCACGTGAAATTAAAAGATTTATTGTCATACTCATATGCCCTAGAAGAGAGAGGGATGGCACACCATGAAGGGGGGGCAATATAAGAAGAGTGCCAAGAGAGTGAATGCAGTCAAGCAGGTGGGGAGTCCAGAGAGAGAGAGAGTATCCATGAGCAAGTGTATTTATTGGTGATCTAGGGGGAGTATACAGGCATTTTGCTTATCTGTAAATTAGGAATAATAATTCCTGTTTTTCAGTATTGTTTAAATCATCTTACTTCTTACTTACATGCCCCCCCACACACACACACAAGGAGAACTGGTACATTTCCTCTGCGCAACAAAGAGTAAAGAGATAAATTAATAATCTAGGATGTTTGAGGCTTCTAGACTTTGATAAAGGCAGGAAAGAGCCAAGAGTAGGGGTGGTGAGTGGAGGAAAGAAGGGAACAGAGTAGAAAGGTGCTTATTGCTAAAGATAATGTCAAAGCATGGTAATGTACAGCATCATTTCCTCTGTATGGGATTAGACTCGGTAGGTAGTCCCTGAGAAATATGTTAGCTCCTGTACATATGCTAACCTCACGGACAACTGTGGTAGAAAGTCTAAACTGGAATTGAATGACTTTTCCTTTCCCTTTATCAGTAGGAAAGGTACTCACCCACTCTGAGTCTGAGAATAGGGTCACAAAAATACAGTGTTTAACCTCCTGAAATAAGAGGCACCGCTCAAATTTTCAGAGGAAGGGTTGGCATTTCTCATGCAAGCTTCTGTAATTCTCAGATGAGAAGCTCCAAGGGGTGAAGCAAGTGTGAGGAGGCCAATGTTAAAGTCAGGTCAGAAGGAAAATTCCATGTGAGGAGACCCTCCCCTTAGAGATGAAAGTACAGTGTATCTACAACCTGTTATATTATATAGAGGAAGAGCTATGTTGATTGAAAATTTTCTCATTAGTTTTCATCTTGCCTTATTTTTAAAGATTTCCCAATATGTCTTAGGTATAGTATAAATAACCATGCTGGTCTTATTGTGATCCACAAGTTCCAGACAGTGTCTGCATTGTGTCATTTTGTTAGAAAGTCTGTTAGACAATGGGGAGCTTAATAGCACCATGAACCCCACTAGGAAAGCACCCAGTAGGACTTATGGCTCAAAACCCAATGAGACCAAACTTCTGAACTATCCCATCAATTAATGAAACCCGCAAACCATTGTAAGAGGAAATGGAGAAGCTACACAGCAACGATGTTACTTGACATTTATAGATGACATAATAAAGTGCCTGGTATAAACTCAGCACATTGGAGGCAACTCATGATGATGGCAGTGATTACAGAGATTATAGCTATGGCTATAAAATGCTCTTCATCTCAATGAGTCTGTTATTTAAATTGCTTGGCTCCAAATGGAAAACCCAGAAGGAGAGCACATGTTAAAGAATAACCTGCACAGCCCCCATGTGTATAGGAAGTCAATAAAAATAAATATAATACTAATTATGGTGCACATGATATGATTAATTCTAATAATGAGTAATTATCATGGGCTCAAATACAGAACAATGTGGCTGTAACAAGGAGCAGGATAAAGGGGAATTCCCACAGAGCCCACATCCCAAATAAAATAAATGTCATATTGAAGAACAGTTTTATTTGTTTGGCTGCAATATAATTCACATGCACTCTTGAGAAGTAACTGGGAGAGCATTAGCCAAGTTTCTGTTTCTGAAAAAGGAAGCAATGAAAACATAAAACAGTCTCCATGTTCTATTAAACAGAGATTTACATAACATGTAAACACACCATCCAGGGAAAAGCAGTAGCATTTTGTATGTTTCAGATACAGATTTTATTTCAACACGGACCAACCTTATAAGTAATTTAGAAAATATTGTTTCAAGGAGAATTCCTGTTTTCAAGGCCTGCTCATAAAAGACAGCCTTTGGGGGTCTGTTTTACATACACTATGGCTTCTACATAAAACATTCGCAATTGCTTCAGATTTTTGGCTAAAGTCTTCCTTACTGCTGAGGATAAAGGCTAAGAATCCCCTTCTATGTTTTAAAAGGAAACAACATGTGGACAGTCAGTTCCACAACCAGGTCTGAGATCATGGTCGCATCACCACTGATCACTAGCCTACAAAGGTTAAGCCCACATGTTGGTTAGAAAAGATCCTTTCGTAGGAATTTGTACAATGAGAACACTGTGATGATCTTCTCCTTTTTCTTTTGGCTGGATAGTGGTGGGGAGCAATTTCCCCTTCTCAAGCAAAAAACAAAAACAAACAAACAAACAAAAAAAACCACAAGAGTGACAGAAGAACACGAGAGATATTGGGAGTGGCTTTCCAGATGGTTTTGCTTATTTTTTGGCTGGATGCTACAATCGGATAGGACTCTTATGCCTATTTCTGGAGGAGTGTAGGAAGGATTATTGGGAAAATTAAATGTAAGTTACCTGCAGTTTGTGGGTCAAATAAAGTGGTGCCTGGCTTTGATCAGGACCAGCTTAAAGGAAGGGGTTGGCTGGAACCACTTTTAATTATAAGGAAAGAAAAACATTTACTTTTGGAACAACCTTCATTTGTGCTGTTTAGTCGGGAAAGAGCGTATGATTTCTCATGGACTAAATGAACGCTTAAAAAATGGCCAGACAACGGGCCGCCACCTTAAAGGACACTGACTAAGAGCAATGTAACAAGAAGCAGGATATAGGGGGATTACTGATAAGGTGTGGACCCCAGGAGAAAGAGGCTGTCTGGGATCTTCTGGTAGAAGGTGAGATTTATGGGTGGGATGAGCAATCAGATGATGAGGATATAGTCTAAAACAGGCAAAGGTGCAGTGGTGTGGGGTGTCTGACTTCCTCGCTTGTTTCACTAAAAGAGCCAGCATTTGAGCATCTGCCTCACAGAGAGTGGATAATGACATTGTAAAAGCACAAATCAGATTTTCCTTCTTTCCTCTAATCCACATGCCTCATCCAGGAGAAGCCAAAAACTAAATTCATAGGGGAGGGTTTAGAATAAAACAAGAGATAGGAAAGAGCATACTCCCCTTGTCTAATACAGTTGCCCAGGCTTGTGTCCAACTTGTGGATGATAAGAGGAGAAATTTTTAATTGGATATGAATTGGTAATACTGAGTTAAATTTCACTGGATTTTTTATTATCTGGAAGTGAGTATTCTTTTTAACCGAAAAGTAATCAGAAAGCTATGAGATTCATTGAAATGATGATAAGGAACAGAACAAAGAATGTGATCAGAAAAAAAGCAAACTGAATTTGACCCATGTAATAGATTATATTTCATAAAATCATCTTTAAAAAATGTTCTCTCCTACCCCTATCTATATGAAAGTTAAAAGAAGTTTTAATCTTAGAAGGAGAGACAAAGAGAGACAGAAAGAATAAATGACAGAGTCTAGACATTAACTAGCCCAACACCATGTTTTCTGAAAAAACTAACATCGAGACTAAGATACATTTAGCATTGGAATGGACTTATAAGACCAGCTAACATAGCTGGTTAGTTTCTACATGATCATCTTGAGACAGAGAAAGTTAAATTATTTGTTTAATGTTACACAACTAGCTTTAGCAAGAGAACCCATCTTGATCTTAATATTCTTGACTCTTAGGCCAATTTTAAATTTACCATGAGAATAAATGGTTTACCTGAAATGGTCTGGGAGAAACATAACTATTGTTATATATTTCTTTCTGATTACTAGTTCTGACTTGTTTTCGTTCATTGTATCTGCCTGTGAATTAAAGTCAAAGACAGGATATAAGTTCTAAGTGATGTCTTTGTAATTTATAGGCCTAGAAGAAATTGGTTTAGATTATTCTTACATGTCCCCAAATCAAACCATATATACCCCAAGTCCTCTTGAATACACAAAGTAGTACAAAAATTTAAGGAAGAAGAAGGGCAGACAAAATGTTTTGAGATTAATTTCCAGATAATATTTTCTTTTTTACTAAAGGGAAAATTAATACAGAACTTGGAAGCACTGAGTCTATTTTTTCTTTGGATCTAATAGAAACAATGATTTCTTAACAATGAATTCATTTAAAGAAAATGACGTTATACTAAAATATTTTAAATTCTAAATTTAGCTTATTACACATGAATTTAATGCATATTTTTCAACTTGTAGAATTTTATACATTATTATAGGAAAGTAAATTGATTTTTCCTTTTCTAGATTGAAAAGATGAATTTCAAATAGTTCTTACACAATCTAAGATTGGTGAATTGTTATTTTTACTACAAAGAAAATATATTCAATCCTTTTTAGTTGGCATCAAGTTTTATTGGAGCGAAAAATGGAAAAAAACCTGAGTCTCTGATGACTTTCTGGAGCCCCCAGACTTCTTTTAGGTTGATGGTTGACACTAACCACAACTGATATAAATACCAGGTTTTGGTTGTTTTGGCTCCTCGTTCTGAATTAATCAATGCTAAGGAAGCAGAGGTTAGTTAGCATGATGGTTTGAGCCCATGGTTCTCAACTTTGGACACAGTTTAGAGTCACCTGGGGAGTTTCAGAAGCCTGGGCTCTACCTCAGACCAATTAAATCAAAATCTCTGCATTGGAACCCAGGCATTATGGTTTTTAAAGCTCCACGGGTAATTCCAAAGTGGAGCCAACTGGCCTAGACTACCCCCAGCCACCCCTGGGAGGCTGTTAGTCCCCGGACTGCTCTGCTGCAACATAATGTGGCTGGGTGTTGCAGAGTCAGCTCCAACGTGCACTGCAGGCTGCTATTCTGAAGATGTCACAGAGCAGTCAGAAGGCAACAGTGTACTTTAGAAAGAAACGCATACTTGTATGTAAAAAACTAGGAGGTTTAGCAATTATGTTGTCCTTATTTTATCTTAAGAATCAGAAAAATTCAGGAGGGATAAAAAGCAGTTTGGGTTCTGCTATGATGCCATGTTTTATTGTTGCCTGTTCTGTTGATAAAGCAAAAAGCTGTTTTGCTACATGCCAACACCGCAAACTAAAGGGTACATGACTTCTCTTTGTTTGACTTTTCTCATGCTATAAAAGAGTCTTTCTTTGTTCTTGTAAAATGCATCCTTGGCTGCTATGTTGGTAGAGAGAATAAAACCGTTTCAATTTACAATGATCTCTTAAGGTGAATTCACCTCTAGGAATTTTAGGGAATTATCTCGAATATTTAGAAACACAAATATCATTTTAAAATCTGCCAGAAATATAAGAATAAAATAGAAATAAATTTTAATGCATTTGGTAGCATAAAGTGGCAGTCTTAAATAAAAAATATGATGTATTGGAATATCGGACAACAGATGAACCATGCACAAAGGCACACAATTCAAGTGAAAAAATGACATGTTGAAACTAAAAAGCTGAAGGAATACAGTGCAATATTGGGGTGGGTGAGATAAAGATCTTAAGTAGCTTTGATGAAGAGCATAACAAATGTGCAGGATTCAAAAACTGCTACTCATAAATGTTGGCTGAGAATATGATTTCATCTCTGTTTCTAGACTGTGTTATTAATCGCACTTACCTAGCTTGCCTAACCCAGAGAGAGGGTTTTTTTTTTTTTTTTGAGAAATTACAGTCAATTCTTATTATTCATCCAGTCTACATTTGAGAATTCACCTATCTACTAAAATTTATTTGCAATCCCCAAATGCATCCTCAAGGTGCTGTTTGTTGTCATTCATGAACAAGCACAGGGCCATGAAAAGTCTGAGTTGCCTGAGTTGCGTGTTTCCAGCCGTGTCCAACGAAGGTAGTGCCTCCATATTTCATTTCTCATAAATGTGTCCTTTTTGTGGTCTGTGTAGTGCCATACATTTTATTCTTGGTTCTTCTGCTGTTTAAAATGGCTCCTAGGCATAAGTGCTCACACTCTGTCTAGTGCGTTTCTATGAAAGGGCCTCTCTTATGTTGTCATTTTATAGTTACATCCATATCTCCTTCCTCACCTCCCATCACTGACTCTGGGCAATCATTCTATAATTTTGTCATTTCAAGAATGATACATAAATAGGATCAGAATGTTTGACCTGTTCATTTGGTTTTTTCACTCAGAACAATTCCTGGGATATTTGAAAGTTGAGACATTATAGTTCATACCTTTTTTATTGCTGAGCACTATTCCATTGGAAGGGAAGTACTCCATTTTGTTTAACCATTCACTCATTCAAAGATATCTTGTTGTTGTCTGCTGATTGTCTTTCTCATTCATGCCATTTTTCTAGCTTCTGACATGATGAGTAATTTTCTGTTTTATCATGGACTTTTCACATATTATGAGACATGGTATCCTATTTATTTATACAGTATGTACTTATGTATACAATAGTCCCCCATTATTCATGGTTCCATGGTTTTAGTTACCTATAGTCAGCTGTGGTCTGAAAATTCTAGAAATAATTCATAAATTTTAAATTTATGCCATTCTGAGTCATGTGGTGAAATATGACACCACCCCCTTTGCCCAGCCTACCCATGTTGTATACCAGCTCGTTAGTCACTTGGGAGCCATATTGGTTCTCAGATATTTTGAAAGAGACCACATTCATATAATTTTTATTACAGTATATCATTATACTTATTTATTTTATTGTTAGTTATTTTATTAATCTCTTACTGTGTCTAATTTATAAATTAAACTTTATCATAGTCATGTTTGTACTAGAGGCCCGATGCACTAATTTGTGCACGAGTGGGCTCCCTCTGGGTGGCCTGCAGGAATTGGGCCAAAACCTGTAGTCCAAAGCCATCTGCAGCTCCTACCTGCTGCTCATCCTGGCCCCACTGTGCCTGCCTCGGGTTCGCGCCCAATCAGTTCCCATCCAGAAGGCTTGCGTTGCTGCAGCAGTGCTTGCCAGCCATGAGCCCTGCATCTAGTGCCTTTCTAAGGGGAGTAGCCTGTGGGATTGGGCTGAAACCAGCTCCCCAACATCACCCAAAATGTCCTGGATTGCAAAAGGGCACAGGCCAGGTTGAGGGACCCCACCAGTATATGATCATAATTGGGCCAGGGAGGGACAGTGGGAGGGCTCTGGGGCATGTCCAGCCTATCTGGCTAAATCTCAATCAGCCAGACCCCAGCAGCAAGCTAACCTACTGTCAGATCATCTGTCCCCTGGTGGTCAATGCACATAATAGAGAATGGTTGAGCAACATTAGCATATCATTAGCATATTAAACTTTGATTGGTTGTTTGGTTATACTGCTGTTTGGTCTATTTGCATATTACCCTTTTATTATACAGTATATGTAAAAACATATACATGTAGGGTTCGGTATTACATACCATGTCAGGCATCTACTGTGGAGGTCTTGGTATGTATTCCCTGCAGAAAAGAGGAAGCTACTATAATATATGTATTATATATGTATTACATATTTATCTACATTTGTTGAGGTACACCTGGAGGGTTAGGTGAGTGTGTATGTTCAACTACACTTGTCCTCCTTACACCATCCAGCCACAAGTAGGATGGAAGTTCAACTCTGCCTTCAGCCTCCTTCACACTTTCTGGGTGAAAGTGGTCAAAGGGTGCATACTGCCTTTTGCCTCTGATTGAATGTGGAAACTCTGCTTCCTGTTAAACCCCACTGACATCAAAGGAGGGGCAATAGAGTGCTTATTATCCCCACCTCCCAGCACTTCCTTAAGAGGTAGAGGCATATTTTCTTCTGTTGATATTTGGCTGGAGTAGGACAAGCATTGCCAAAAAGGTTATCTCTTGTTAGGTCATTCTTTTCCAAGTCTTTGGCTAGGACGTACAGGCTCTTGAAGGTTTTTTTCTGCTTCTGAATGGAGGCTTCCACGGTGCTCTGAGAGATCTGGGAGGCAGTACTGAACCCAGAGAACTTACCATGTGTTGTTTTGCAAATCCTGAGGTCCTAGGCAGTCTACATTCTTCATTGTACATTTCAGGCACTTCCTGTATTTGTCTGTTGTATATGTCGTTGATTTTAGTATTAGAGGGAGGACATAGGAGACTAGGGTTTGGAGTATCCAGCAATCTCTGGGTAACATTTAAAACACAAAAATGAGTTTGGGAGAGGAGAGGCAATCAGTGGAGAAGATAAAGTATACCCCCCCCCCAAAAAAAAAATCACAAACAGAAAATTTGTGTCTTTCTACTTGCCTTTGTGAACACAGACTCTGGGGACTTAAGTTTCCTTTTATCTGTTAAATTTTCAAATTTCATCATGCTTTTGTTCCTTTTAGACTTAGAAATTGACTTTATCAGACACTATAAAGTAATCAGCATTTTCAAATGTTTTGCCTGGTAAACAACTGATGAATTATAGTATACTAGTGACCCAGTGCACAGATTTGTGCACATTAAAGGAAATTAATTAGAAGGTGGCTAGTGGGGCGGGACTGGGTGAGATGGGTCAGACACTCCCTGGAGCCAACCTTCTGCCATCCCTCCCTGGCATCTGTGGAATGAGTGGGGTCCCTCTGGCAGATGGGTTCTCTCAGCCTGGCCTCTGGGGATTGGGTTGAAACTGGCTCTCCCAAATCCTCTGAGGGATCCTAGAGTGTGAGAGGGCACTCTACAAAATTGCTGTTGTACAGAGTGTGGAATGCAAATGCAAGTGTTCAGTAAACCAGATTTGGGGCCGATAGTGACCCAGAAACAACATAATCCATGGCCAAAGTTTGAATTGTGCAGCCCCACAAGAAATCAGGCTTCCTCCTCTCTGATTTTGGGGTGTGTCACCTGAGAACTGCTGCTGCCAAGTCACTGCAGCTCGGCAGCTCCTATGTTGATCATCTGCCCTCTGGTGGTCAGTGTGCATCATAGTGACCAGTTGGATGGTTGGACACTTAGCATATTAGCCTTTTATATATATACTAGGGGCCCAGTGCACGAAATTCATGCACTGGGGAGGGGGGGTGGTCCCTCAACCCAATCTGCCCCCTCTCACATACTGGGACCCCTCAGAGGATGTCCAACTAATGGCTCACCCCCAGCCTGCCCACAGCCTAAAGCCTCTGGTAAGTCTTTAGGCCTTGGGCACCCAGCCATCACCCTGCTCAGCTCAGTCCCAGCTGCCTGCAACCACCCAGCCCCAGGGACTGAGTGCTCACCACCACTTCCCCTCACAGTGCTTAGGGGTTGGGCACTCGCTGCCACTGCCAATTTATATCCACCTCCAGGCCCGGCACTAATGCTACTTGGCCCCACCCCCACTCCAGATTGGCTGGTAGCATAGCCAATCAGGAGCAAAGGTATGGTCAAATTTACATCTATCTCTTTTATTATATAGAATTAGGGGCCTGATGCACAAAGATTCATGCACAGGGGTTGGTCCCTCAGCACAACGTGCCCCCTCACACATATTGGGAGCCTTCAGGGGATGTCCTACTGACCCCTCACCCCTGGCCAAAGCTTTAGGCCTTAGGCACCCAACCATCACCCTATAATGAGGCTGATGGCTGGCTCTTCCCTGGCCATCTCGGCCCTGCCCACCCATCCCTGGCTGCTGGCAACCACCCAGCAACCACCCAGCCCCGAGGCCCCATGCTCACAGGATGCCTTGCCCCCCCGCCCCCCCAGCCCAGGCCTTAGCCCCAGCCCCTTCAAATCAGAGTCAGAGCTTCCCTTGGTACCACCCTGGAGAGGAGCACACTGGGCCCACTGTTTCTGTGGCGGGGCGGGGAGGATCCTGCCCGCCCCCCCACCCAGTGATGCCAACAAAAGCCAGCAGTTGAATGGGAAGAAGTGCCCAGCGGGAAGAGCTGGGATCCTGTGACCAGCATTCACCAGCTGAATTGTTCTCACACAATCACTCAGGATCTCTAGTGACGGCTGGACCTGGGAGGGGGATGTGTGTGTCTGCCAGGTAACGCTCTGATGCTGAGCACTGACAACTGGCGAGCTGCAGGTCAGAGGCCAGGCCAAACACCTCTTTCCTCCTTCAGGCTTTTCTGGAAAACACCCCCTCCGGCTGCAGAACACAATCCTGGGCTGAGCGGGCACCACCATGGGCAGGACCTACCCCCACTCGCCCTGCCTCTTCCCTTTTCCTAAAATCCTGTCTCAGGGGAGGTAAAAGGCAGCCACTGCCCCCACTGGCCCCAACCACCCCCTCAACACTCGAGTGAATTAAATTCAAAGGTACAAAGACATGTATTTCATTTTAGCTGGTGTTTCCCCAAGCCCTCCCACCCCTGGGAAGCATGAGGGGTGGGGTCGAGCAGTGTGAGGGGTGGGGTTGAGGCCTCGCTGGCCTGCAGGCCATGGCCCCGCCCCTCGTGCCACTCAGGCCCGGCCCCTGCTCCTGATTGGCTGGTAGCATAGTGAAGGTATGGTCAAATTTGCATGTTTCTCTTTTATTAGATAGGATAGATTGGAGTAAAGTTAGGGTCTTTGATTCCCCCCCTCTTTTATCTGTTCTGACTGCTATAGGAGTTGTAATTTCACTGTTTTAAAAAGTATGCAATTTTTGTGTTGTTTTTTGTTATTGTTGTTGTTATTTGCTTGAAAATTCTTGGGAGGTTGTTGTTTTTGTTGTTGCTTCAAAGCTAAGCCAATAACCTGAAACCCAGAAACCTGATCTATGCAGGAGTTTAATGTGCTGACATTTTCATTTTTTAAAAATTCATATAAATTAGCCTTTAAAGGAATTGCACATTTCCTGAGAATGGAACATTTTTGGTTTATAATATTAATACATGCAGAGACTCAGAAACTCAAGTCAGTAGCATTAGAAGTATATGATCTAAGTCTCTACATAATTTAATTATTTTTCTTTGTTGTTTTGTTTATAATTTGAATCATATTAGTTAGGTACCCAAGTAAATAACATAAGACATTTAAAACTTCCTAAGAAGGTAAAATATATGATAATCATGGTTCTGGCTAATACTGGAATTAACCTTTCTCAGGTTTACATCATAGCATTGATCCCACAGGCTGAGTTTTTTAGAGAGTGACATTTAAAAAACTTAATGAGAAATAATCCAGTTCCTTAAGAAAAGGGAGCCTGGAGGAAATTGAAGCAGAAAAAAATAGCATCACCTATCTAGGAAAGCATAATAAGAACCCAAATAAAGTCAGGGCAGTGAACCTTGTAAGAGGAATGGATTTGAAGATTTGAGGGGATGAAGATATGAAGAAAGAGAATATAAATGGCTCAAGTGTATTTAGGTGTGTGAGCAAAGGTGATAAATTCTAATCTGTTATTTAATTGGGAGCTGGAAATGCCTATCTGTAGTTCATAGAAGGGATGGAGTGGATCATTGAAGAATGGAAAAATGATATACATGTGATACTTTTAGTCTAAAACTTAAATTACAAGGCACCTATTATGGACCTGATTGTGTCCCCACAAAATTCATATGTTGAAACCCGAACCTTCATTGTAACTATATTTGGAAATAGGATCTTTAAGGTAGTCATCAAGCTTAAATGAAGTGCTGATCTAATAGGGTTAATGTCCTCATTAAAAAAGATGCCAGAGAACTCTTACTCTTTGTTCTCTTTCTGCACATTGTCACAGATGAGGACATAGTAAGAAGGCAGTCATCTGCAAGTCAGGAAGAGACCTCTCACCAGAAACTGAATGACCGGAATCTTGATCTTAAACTTCCCAGCCTCCAGAATATAAAAATAATTTTTTGGTGTTTAAGCCACCAGTCTGTAGTATTTTGTTATGGTAGACTAAGCAGACGAATATAGCATTTAAATGCAAGAAATTTCCCAGAGAAGCTGGTTATTATATGAGAAGAGCTCTGTAGTATTTAAATATCTTAGAAGATTTAAACTGACCTTTTTAGCAGATGATATGATCAGGACAATCAGTTATCAGCTAGAATCTATCAAAATTAATGAGGGATAATGAAGCATCCAGACACAAAAATATATTTTTTAAAAAATCAATAGTGTTTATAAATACCAGTAATTATCAGATTTTAAATATAATGATGGCTGAGACCGGTTTGGCTCAGTGGATAGAGCTTCGGACTGCGGACTGAAGGGCTCCCGGGTTCGATTCCGGCAAGGGCATGTACCTTGGCTGCGGGCACATCCCCAGTAGGGGGCGTGCAAGGGGCAGCTGATCGATGTCTCTCTCTCATCGATGTTTCTGACTTTCTATCCCTTTCCCTTCTACTCTGTAAAAAACCAATAAAATATATTAAAAATATATATATATATATATATATAATGGATGGAGACTCATATTTATAATAACAAGAAAGTATAATAAAATATATAGTATTATATAAGATTAATTAAATAGTAATTCTCAACACATAATAAAGAAAATTATAAAACTTTAATAAAGATATAAAAGAGCCATCTAGATTATAATTTTGGATGGTCTGTTTTGTTTGGTAGAAAAACTGATTACTGTACTGCTGCTAATTGTTTAATGATTGATGTAATTAATGCAGTTTTGAGCAAAATGTCATCAGGACTTTTTTTTCAGAGATGTGACAGTCATAAAATAGCAACAACAGCTCAAAATACTTAGAAAAAGAAACTAGTGAATGCTTTGGTTACTCCAATATTGAAATCCTCACTATCATCTGCAATATGTGAAAGAGGATGATACTCAGAAAGGTACATGCATTTGAACCAGTAGAACAGAAGGACTGGAAACAGTTCCATGTAAATATAAAAATTAATTTATAATGAAGGTGACACCATTCACTTAGGATAGGGAAGAACACTTGAATTGCATATAATTCCAAAAGCATCAAAAGGTGTAATTGTACAGCAATAGCTAGATTAGTCAGTAACAGAACAAAAATATTAGATTTGACTAACCACATGTCAAAGCAAATTCTAGAAAGAGTGATGATTTTAAATAGGGGGATAAAATATGTAACATAGGGAAGAGATGAAAAACTTTTCTAAGTATAAAGTAGAACCTTATTTACATAATGTTAATAACCACAATGAAAAGTACTGATTGATTACATAAAAATTCTAAATTGTTATGATTATTAACAAAATAAAGCTACAGGTAAACATCAAAAAGTGGTAAATAGTCTGACATATCTCAGAATGATGAGATAATATTTAATAAGATAAATCATTAAAATGCCAATAGAGCACTAACTGATTTGGCTCAGTGGACAGATGGACAGAGCACTGGCCTGAACACTAAAGGATCCCTAGTTCGATTCCAGTCAAGAGCACATGCTGGGATTGGGGGCTCAATCTCCAGTAGGGGGCATTCAGGATGCAGCTGATCAATGATTGTCTCTCATTATTGATGTTTCTATCTCTCTCCCTTTTCCTTCCTCTCTGAAATCAATAAAAATATATTTAAAAAATAAATAAAATTCCAATAAAAAAGTAAGCTTAAATATGTAAAAACTAAAAATTTTAAAAAGTAGTATAAATATAAATGTGAAAATTAGAATATGAAAATACAAAAGCCCCAGTAATACTCCAAAATTACATGTTGAAATAATAATTAAATGTATCTTGTATGTAACAAATTAATAAAGATGGTTTGCCCTGGAGGGTGTCCTGGATCAGGGTGGGGGCTCTCTTGGGGCATGGGGTGGCCTGGGTGATGACCTGTGGTGGTTTGCAGGCTGGCCACACCCTGGGTTACCCAAGTGGAGGCCCTGGTATCTGGGATTTATTTATTTTCTATAATTGAAACTTTGTAGCCTGGAGTGGAGCCAAGCCTCATGCTCCCTCTGTGGGGGCAGCCATTTCTGTTGGGATTTATTTACCTTCTATAATTAAAACTTTGTAGCCATAAGCAGAGGCCTGGGCATGCCAGGGCAGGTTAAGAGCTTCTCTTCCTCCATCACTAGGCACAACTCAAGCCTCCTGATCTCTCCAGCTCTGTGGCTGCCATCATTATCTTCTATAATTGAAACTTTGTAGCATTGAGTGGAGGCCTGAGCCAGCAAGGGTAGGGCAGGCGGAAAGCTTGGCTTCCTCCATTGCCGGGGAAATCCAAGCCTCCCTCTTATTCTCTGTGGCTGGCAGCCATCTTGGTTGAGTTTATGTACATATTTGCTCCTGATTAGCTGGTGGGCTTGGCTTGTAGGTGTAGTGGAGGTATGGTCAATGTGCATATTACTTTTTTATTAGGTAGGATTAGAGGCCTGGTGCATGAAATTTGTACATGGGAAAGGGGTTACTTAGGCTGACCTGCACCCTCTCCAATCTGGGAGCCCTCAGGGAATTTTCTACTACTAATGGCTTAGACCTGCTCCCCATGGTTCTCTTCTCTCTGCAGGACCTGCTTGCTCCACACCATGGCGATGGGCAAGCAGGCCATGCTGAGTGCTGTCCGTGGGCCTTGCTTGCCTGCTCATAGGTCACCACGGCAATGGCCAAGCAGACCCTGCTGGGTGCTGCCTGTAGGCCTATTTGCCTGCTCACGGGTTGCCATGACTACAGCCAAGCAAGCCCTGCTGTCTCCTGAGCAGCCGTCCTTGCCTCCTGGAGCCAGCAATGGTCCTGAGAGCCTGCGGGTGTACCACCTGCATCTACCTGGGTGGCAATGGTCCCTGGAGGGTGCGAGTTTGGTGCCCATTCTTGTGATCCAGGCCACTTGGCACTGCCCTGCTCCTGGTCACTTGGCGCCTGGACCACTTTAATGTAGGGAGTGTTTGGAGAAGAACAAGGATGGGAAAATGACTGAAGAAACCAGCAAGAAGAAGAAAGAACACAGAAGGGTGCTATGAAGCAGCTATGAAATGAAAGAAGTTTTGATGAGTAAATCATAATCTACTAGAGGCCCAATGCAAGAGTAGTCCTTCCTTCCCTTGCTGCCAGCACTGGCTTCCCTCTGGCAACTGGGACTCAGGCTTGCCTCCGGCCACTGGCAGGCATCCGGGATCCAGGCTTCCCTAGCAGCTTTGGCTTCATCTAGAAAGTCGTTTGGAAGGTCATCTAGAAGGATGTCAGTCTAGCATATTATGCTTTTATTATTATAGATTTTGCCAAATACTAATGATAAAACCAAAAAGGTCCCTGGGTTTGGCCACACTGATGTCACTGACAAGAAACATGTGAAGACCAGTTTCAATGTGGATGGGGTCAAAAGCCAAACTGGAGTGGATTGAAGAGTGATTCAGAAGTGTTATTGAGGGTTTTGCAAAAAGGAAGAGAGAAATATGTAGTATCTAAAACTGTAATCATAGAAACTGAATTATTCATCTCCAACTCTCTCATGTATAACACTTATCATCTCAGGTGATGCCAGGATGATCCTTCCTATTGCTTAAAATTAAACCAAAGTCCTCTTAATTTTCCTTAGGTCACTTGAGTGTATGGGAAACTTAACAAAATTCAGCTAGAAGTCTAAATTTGGAACTTTACAAATCTAAGGATCAGGTGGGAAATTTAAGCATAGGTTGAATATTTATTAATAAGAAAATGTATTGAGTGGAATTTATAAGGTAAAGTTGGCTCCAGGACTAATGTGGTCAATCACCCATACTCTACCCATACTCTTACACACCTGAAGTATCTGAAAGACACAGCTTCTCACTCCAGGGTTCTGTTAGAAGTTATATCTTCAAGATACATCAAGGTAATACTTATGAAATTGAAAGTATAGAGGAGTCTTCTGATCTTCAATTGGGTATTCTAAAGAAAATATTTAAAACATTTACGAGATGGTGAGGAATGCAGTTTGGATAGAATTAGCTTTGTACCCATTAAAACAAGGATAAGAGGACGCAATGACACCAGAGCTCAGAGGCTTGGACATCTTTGAATGTCGAGGTAAAAAGTAAATATTTTAATTCTCTCTGGATTATCTTAGAGTCACTTCAAGAGTGTTGACAATCAGTGTAAGCTAGAGTTCTGCATATTTAGTTATTTTGTTATTGAACAATGAGGACATTCATTTCACAAAGGAGGAGGTGATGTTGCTTTTTCTGATTCAGAGTCACTTCTTCCAGAATACAGAATGTGATTGTTTGTTTTTTGTTCATGCATAGCCTAACGGGCATCACCTGAATTGAGAAAAAATAAGGTCAATAAGATGTAGGAAGAAGAGGGATGTCACATCTGAGAGGCTAGGCAGGACAAGCTTATACGATTCATGTGGTCATAAAATCTGAATTCATACAATCTTCAAGAGCTCAGGTGGTCTCTAAAACACTACTGGGAGGACAATTTGAAGAAAGAGTTTTGAGAGTTGGGAACTCCAGGCTAATGAGCATATATGATATGCCATAATAGAATAAAATTTCTATGCCTATTGATATGATAGAACACATGGGGGAAAGAAAAGAGGAAATAAAGTCAAGAGATAAACAAGTGATTACTAAAAAAGTAAAAACTTAGTTTAAATAAGTAGCTAATAGTTAACATTGGTAAGATGTTATTATATATCAGATACTATCCTATAGTTATAGCTAATTTAACTTGTTTAATCCCCATCTATACTAATAAAAACATAATATGCTAATTGGACTGAACATCTTCCAGATGACCTTCTGGACATCCTTCCAGACAAAGCCACAGTGGTGGGGCCAAAGCAGAGGCAGTTAGGAGTGATTAGGCCTGTAGGGGAGATCAGGGAGGTAGGGGAGCAGTTAAGGGCATCAGACAGGCAGAGTGGTTAGAGACAATTAGGCAGGCAGGCAGGTGAGCAGTTAGGAGCTAGTGGTCCCAGATTGTGAGAGAGATGTCAAACTATCAGTTTAGGTCCCTACAGAACTGGACCTAAACTGGCTTTGGACATCCTCCTAGTAGTCTTGGATTGGAGAGGGTGTAGGCCGGGCTGAGGGACCCTCACCCCAACCTGTGCAAGAATTTTATGCACTGAGCCTCTAGTTAGAAAATAAAAACAAAACCAAAATCTGGAGAGGTAAGCACCCTGCTTAGATTTTGTAGGCAGTGAGAGGGGCCAGGATTCACACTCGTTCAGTCTGCCCCTAGAGTTTTGTTTCTTAACTGAGAGGAAGGTGAAATAAGGAATTCAAGAATGGTACAATAAATTAAATATTATTTTAGCAGAAAAAAAATTAACTCAGGACTATTAGAGAACTAATTGAGGAAACAGATTATAGACAAAGATTTAACATATCCCTGAGGTCATCCATATCAGGATGACCATCATAAATGCCAAGTATTCAAAATTAATTACTTAAATTTAATATGAGTATTTTGATCAGAATATATATAGACAAGGCTGGCTTCATTGACAACCTGTGAAGTCACACAAGCTCTGTGCCTAGAGGGACTATGTGCTCTGTTTAATGCCTTAATATCAACTGAGCATTATTCTGAATACACTTGGAAAAGCGGGCCTTGTAATTTAATTTTACACAGGAGGCTTAATGAATTATGTAAAAGGTCCTATATGTAGCTAGTGAAATATTTGACAACTTATCTCAACATGCCAAGTTACTTAAATTTGTGTCTAAATTAGTCAAAGTGAAAGCACTAAAAAAGTTATGGTTGAAGATTTGAAATGTATTAGTAAAACATAAACAAATATAACTTATTTATGTGCTCTGTTTAAAAAAACAAAACATGTATCTTTGGCTCTTAAAACAGGTAAATCAATCACAACTAATTAACTAGAATTTGGCAGGATCTCCAAATTATTAGTAAGGTAAAGCCTTTAAGAAAATTTCAGGAAGCAGTTGCAGCCTGGGGCGAGGGTGGAGAGAAGACCCAGCTTAGTTTCAGGAAGAAAATGCACAGTGGAATTTGAAGGCAGTACCAGAGCATCTGCCTGCTTTGCCTGGGAAGACAACAAGAAAACAGATGGGAATAGTAAGCAAAAATTCATGCCTATATAAGTCTAGAGATCTGTCCAGCAGAAGAGGATTCATCACAACAACCTAAATCCTTTAGGACACAGCCAAAATGGATGAGAAGAACCTTCCAAATCTGCTAGGTTATTGCTAATACCACTTTAGTCATGAGCATGTGGAATGAAAGAATGACAACTAATCCTATGACTGCCCAAGATGTGCATGGTATGTGTGGCCTCTTGTAAAATTTCTGCTTCAAGGTGTAGGGAAATAAAGTACACAGAAGGAAAGTGTGTTTCATTCAATAACAAATTTCCTTATTATGCTCAGAGTGGGGACTTAGCAAACCGAATTAATACAATTCTATAGTAAAGGATGACAAAAGGATGGCACCTGATTGCTAGTTTGCCAGACAATGGGAAGACTGGGTGTTTTTGATCAAGATACACTTCTGACAAGGAGCTATTGGCTACTCCAAGATTTTCATAGTCTTTTTTCCCCTTTATTGAGCATATAAATATAGTGACTTTTCAACATCATATAAAGAGAAGAAGTGCTCCATATATTGAGTGGAATTTAAACAAATTAAGCATTTTTCACTGTGTCTTTATTTTAAGGTACACATTTAATCATGAAAATCCTGTTAGCTAAATGCATACATTATGCTACTTAAAAAATAAAGTTTTAAAAAATTCAAAATGGGTTATCAGAAAATTGATGTTTTTATTGTTTCCTCATTCAAGAAATACATATATTCTCTTAAGTATCAGAGTGATTTTAGTTTCCCAACATCTGGATGTTGATTTATATATTTTCAATTTGACAATGTCAGAGGAATATTTGGGGGTTATTTATTATCAGGTCTAGCTTTGACAAGCAATCTTACATATCCAGAATAAAGCCTCTGCAGTAAAAGCTACAGCAAAATGGATGTAGAAAGAGAAGCTTCATTTGAATCAAGCTTGTATCTGAATCAAGAAATCCATAATCAGAAATAGAGATTTTCTGAAGCTCATTTTTCTTTCAGCATGCAGCATGCATTTATTCCAGATTCTATGGCCATTGAGAGATAAGCTTATTCTGCATCGTTTTAATCTTTGTATTACTTACAAAAGTTACAGTGCCTGTCATGTAGTGAACAGTAAGTGGCTTCATACTGAAGTAAATGGTTTGGAATATTTGTCACTACAGAGAGAATCATTTATGTTTAAAGAGCACATATTATGTATTAGGGATTTGGGTTCAACTTTTGGTTCAGTTTTAAACATGTCATGATTTTTGAAATCTCAAGTACCAAAACCATCAAATCAAAATACTCTCCCATTTGAAAAGGCTATTTTAAAAAATATATATATATATATATTTACTGATTTCATAGAGGAAGGGAGACAGAGATAGAAACATCAATGATGAGAGAGAATCATTGATTGCCTCCTAGCCCCCTAATGCAGGATCCAGCCTGCAACCTGGGTATGTGACCTGACCAAAATCAAACCATGACCTCCTGGTTCATAGGTCAAAGCTCAACAACTGAACCACTGAAACCAGCCAGATGGACAGAAAAGGTTATTTTATTCTTAGTTTTATTGAAATATAATCAACATATGACATTGTGTAAATTAAAAGTATACAATGGATTGATTTGAAATATTTACATATTGAAAAATGATTACTGCACTAGTATTATTTAAGAACATCACTGAGTCATATAATTATTTTTTGAGGCAAGAAAATTTAGGATTATTTTGTGGCAAGAAAATTAGCAACTAAGAAGTATATAATACAGTATTATTAGATGTAATCACTGGCCAAACATTAGGTCCCCAGAATGTATTCTTTTATAGCTGGAAACTTATCCCCTTGACCAACTTTATCCATTTTCCCAATCCCAACCTCTGGTAAGCACCATTTCAGTGTCTGTATGAGTACAGACTTCATAGATACTACATGTAACATATTATAGAGTATTCAACTTTCATTCTCCAATATTTCAATTAGCATAATACCCCTAATGTCTGTCCATGTTGTGGCAAATGGCAGAATTTCCTTCTTTCTTTTGGATGGATAATATTTTATTATATGTGTGTATAAAAATGTGTATCCTATATAATAAAAGCATAGTGTGAAAATTGTCCCCTTGACCAGGAGGTTTTCTGGGAGTTCAATCAAGAGGTGGGGCCAAACAGGGGAAAGGGAGGAGACCCCAGGTGGTGGTGGCAGTGGCAAGTGACTGGGTGAAGTGAGGGAGTACCCAACCAACAGCTGGCAGCTCCAAGGGACAGTAATATATATATATCACATCTTTTTCCAAATGGAAAATTTGGAATTTTTCAAAATGTAGTGAATTTTATTGTTTTTATATCTTAGCTATTGTGAATAATGTTGCAGTGAACATGAGAGTGCTGATATATCTTCAAGGTTCTGTTTTCATTTCCTGTATACCCAGAAGTGGAAATACTGAATCATAGATATTTTAGTCAATTTATTTATTTATTTATTTATTTATTTATTTATTTATTTATTTATTTTTAGGAGTCTGCACACAATTTTTCACAGTGGCTGTACTAATTGACACACCCACCAACAATACACATATTCCCTTTTCTCCACATTCTCACCAACACTTATCTCTCTTTTTTTGTAGTAATTATTCTAACAGGTGTAATATGCTATCTCATTGTATTTTTGATTTGCTTTTCTTGATGATTAGTGATGTTCAGTACATTTTCATGTACCTATTGGTTGAATGATTTCAAAGATTTGTCTTCAATCTCAGATTCTTCTGCTGGAGAATTTTATTTATGCTCCTTTTTGACATTTTTAATTCATTATTTTGGTTTGTTTTTATCTGCAGACTTTTTGTTTGGTTCCTTTTTATGCAATTTTTTTAATCTTCTCACTTTGTTCATGAATTACTTTCCAGATCTTGTTGAATTGTCCTTCTGTGTTTTCTTGTAATTTGTTGAAATTCCTATTATTTTTACTTCTTTATCTAAAAAAATCACAGATTTTTATATGTTGAGGTTACCAGAAGTCTATATGTGATCCTTTGATGATGTCTAGTTTTTCATGTTCCTTGAATTGTTTTTTGCATTATTGTATTCACATGTAAAATAGCAGTCACTTCCTCCAATCTTTACTACCTTTGGGGAAGAAATAACTTCCAAAAACTCCACATGCGATTCAGAGGCTTTCTAAGATCAATTAATTCAACTGCTCCACACTTCCTGTTCCCTCTTCTGACAGAATTCTTAAGCTTGTATGCCTGCTTTGTATCCTGCAAAGCTCTGGGCTATGTGCTGACAGCCTCACTTTTATTTTCCCAAACATGATCTAAAGATCAAATTTGGGATTTCTCCCTGGCCTATCAAATTGCACACTTTTTTTACATGTACTCATTAGCTGCCTGCCAAAGTTATGTTCTTGCCATCACTATTGGGACATGCCCAAGGAGCTGGCCATAGGGTGGGTTGTGTGGGTGAAGCACTTACATAGACCAGCTATGGGAATTCATAGATGAGGTATCTTCAGTGACTCATGAGAAGGGCTTCTTTTTTTCTTTTTAAATTTTTTATTGATTTTTTTAAGAGAGAGAGGAAGGGAGAAGGAGAAAGAGAAACATAGATGTGAGAGCTAAACATTAATTGATTAATCGGCCGCATCCTATAGGCACCCTACTGGCGATGAAGCCTGCAATTCAGGCTTGTACCCTTACTTGAATAGAACCAGCAACCTTTAGGTGCATAGGATGATGTCCACCCAGCTGAGCCATACTGGCCAGGACTAGGTGGCTTTTTGATGGAACCTGTGACACAGTACTGTCCACATCCTTTCAATGTTCCTTGAGAGTCCTATCTTCTACTCCCCTCACTACTTCTCACATGCTGGTCATTTAGCTCAGGATTTTGTGCTATGAATAGGGCAAAAGATAAATGAACCCCTTTGGTGGTATCCAGTGCACAGCTGTGGAAGCTAGGTGGTCATTTACTATCTCTCCTTTACCCTCGCAGGAGAAATTATGAGCCCATGAAAATCTCTCCTTATCTTCTAACCCTAAACTATACCCCCTCTGGGGGGACAATGACCCAGGTAAAGTTAAAATTTTCTCTACTGCCTCCATCACATTCAAACTCTATCTATATAGAGATAGAAATAGAGATGAACTTGAGGTAGAGATAGAGACAGAGATAGATATAGAGATAGATGATATAGGTATTGATAGATTAGGTATAGGTATAGGTATAGGTATAGGTATAGGTATAGGTATAGGTATAGACATAGACGTAGACCTTAGACCTTAGACAATAGACCATAGACATAGTCCAACACAATGCTGAAGCTCCTCCTCAGACAACTTGGACTTCCACAGATGTTCTCTTGTGTGCAGGTGATTGTGTCAGTGTTCTTCGGAGGCTCTGGACCACACAGCCTAAAGTGGCTGGAGTTGGTTCACAGGCTACTAAAGATCGTGTCCTGTCTGTTTATTTACTGATGCAGGGGTGGGTACCTTGGCATAGGGGTCCCTTGGCATATGGTGCTAGGTCCCACAGTTCTCTCAAAGGCACTTTTGTTCATAGCTGATGCTGAACTTTAGTTTTTTGATTGAGTGGGAAAAATGATGAATGTCTTTTGCCACCATGCTAACTTTACTCTGAAAAGGTTTTCTGGGAGTTTAAAACCTCATTGGTTATTAAAGTATTAGATGTAGTTTTGTAAAGTATGTTATTTTAATAAAACAAGTATGTTCTTTGCTTATGAAGCAGCAGTAATTGTTGCACATTTGAATCACCATTAGAATTCAGAGTGCTTAAATATGGCTTCATAAGATTTACTCCTATGACTGCTAAAGGCTGAGCTTGATTTTAATTCTTAAATTTTCTAGTCAACCATGATATAAGCCTCCTAGGTAGATAATATTGTAATACTCACAATTTCTTATCTTAGTGTAATATGTTAAAGAGATTATTTTGAGTGCTGCACTGCCTCACACAATTCATATGCCCTTGTTGAATCTTAAAATTCCTTCTTATAGCTTAACTATATTCTATGACATAATTTATCTGAATCATTTTTAAATCCTCCCAGTTCATTTTCCAACTACTGAATTTTTTAATGGAATGCAAGTAAGCTACATTCTTAACCAAAAAGCATAATTTGAGTTATTTCAATTTATCTTTATTATGCAGAACACAGAATCTTTGTGTTCATCCTTGTTTGACCTAATGTCATTAATTAATTAGTAGATCTCCATTATTATATTTAAATCACAAGAAAAATATTCATCTTTACATTGTCTCGAGTTACTCTATTTGCTTGTTTTTAAAAACATGTTTTTATTGATTTTAGACAGGAAGGGAGAGGGAGAGGGATAGAAACATCTATGATAAGAGAAAATCATTGATTAGCTGCCTCCGGCACACCCCCTACTGGGGATGCCTGCAACCCAGCATGTGCCCTTGACCAGGTTCGAATTCAGACCCTTCGGTCTGCAGGCCGATGACCTATTCACTGAACCCAACCAGCTAGGGCTAAGATTTTTTTAATCCTCACTAAGTTTATTTTTTCCATTGATTTTTAGAAAGAGTGGAAGAAAGAGGGAAATACAGAGAAATATCAGTGTGAGAGAAACAAACTGATTAGTTGCCTCCTGCACAAGCCCTGACCAGGGCCCCGGGCCAGGGAGCAACCTGCAACCGAGGTACCTGCTCTTGACCAGAATCATACCCAGGATCCTTCAATCCACAGGCTGACACTCTATCCAATGAGCCAAACTGGCTAGGGCTAGCTTGCTTTTTTTTTTTTTAATAGACTTTATTTTTTAGAGCAGTTCTTCATTTACAAAAATTGAACAAATAATAGAACTCCCATATACCACCCATTACAGTGTCCACTGTTAATATTTTACTTCAGTATGTTATATTTGCAACTATAAACCATTATTAGTAAATTATTGTTAATAAAATCTGCAGTTGTTTTAGATTTTCTTAATTGTGCTTAATCTCTTCTCTGTAATCCAGGATTCTATCTATAATGTCATGTTACATTTAATCATCATTTCCCCTTTGATTTTTTTTTTATGTGACAGTTTTGCAGATTTTTCTTCCCAATGTTCTGTGAGTTTTCTTGAGCTACCTTGACCTGTGTTTTGTTAATAGGCATTGATTTTAGAAAATTCTCAGGTATTTTTACCTCAAATATTTCTTCTACTTCTTTCTTTATTTTTAATTCTTTCTCTTCACATTTCATTTTTGGGAAGTTTCTATTGACATATCTTTAAGCTTCTTTCTTCAGCCATGCCTGACCTACTGATGTGCCCATCAAATGAATTCTGTATTTTATTTATCTATTTTCAAATCCTTACCCAAGGATATGTTTTAATTAATTTAGAGAGAGAGAGGATGGGAGTGGGGGAACACATTGATGTGAGATGAAAACATCAATCAGTTGCCTCCTATGTTCACCTTGACAAGGAATTGAACCTGAAACCTGGGCATGTGCCGTGACTGGGAGTCAAACCGCCAAGCTTCTGGTATATGGATGACACTCCAAACAACTGAGCCACACCAGTGAGGGCAAATTTTTTATTTTTGCTGGTGTTATTTGATTCTAACATTTCATTCAGATTTTTTATTATAGTCTTTCTTGTTTACATTGTCCATCTGTTCTTTCATGTTGTTGCTTTTTCCCATTGACATATTAATCATAGTTATTTTAAACTCCCTCTATCTGAAAATTCCAAAATTGATGTCATATATGAGTCGATCTGGGTTGCTTGCTTTGTCTCTTCAACCTGTGCTTCTTTTTATACATTTTAGCATGCCTTGTCATTTTGTTGTTGAAAGTCAGACATGATCTATCAGGTAATAGGAACTGAGACAGACACATCCTTATGTGAGATTTCATGTTAATAAGACTCAGAGATTAGTGGTCTTTAATATTTGCTGTAGTTACAGGTATTCGAGGCTTCAGATTACTCCAGCATCCTTGTTTCACCTTGTTATTTTGGGGGCCTTTAAGAACTAAACATTGAATAGATTGTGTCTTATAGCCATTTCAAATATAACCCACTGTTTTTATAGGAGACCTCTAATGCTGTGGTAAAGTGTGGAGAAAGAGAAGCAGTCTATAATCTTATGATTAAATCTCACTGTTTTTGTAGGCTTGAAAACCTGAGCTATGACCTTCAGAAGTGTTTCTTACTTCCCCCATCCCAGTTAGGTGAGAAATGAAAATGAGAGGGTGCTTGAGTTGGCTAATTGCCCTTCATCCAGGTTGGATAAGGCTGTGTTATGGGTTTGTGTGTGTGTGTGTGTGTGTGTGTGTGTGTGTGTGTGTGTGTGTGTGTGTGTGTTCCCCTCCCCCCCAGGACTGTAGGCCTTTGTTGTGAAGAACATTCTGGATATATTTTTAAATGGTTATATTTGCCCTCCCCTTACCAGAAGCACAAGGTGATTTTTCTTGGCACTTTACCTTAAAAACTTGGTAGGGTTTCTGAAGATAAAACCCATGGAAGTGTGGAGCCCTAGGATTTGGACCTGGCATAGAAGCTGCTGGGTTCATACACTAGTAAAAACACTTACATGTTAATTTTGATGAATTGCAAAGAGCTGAACATAAATGAGTTTGAGAGAGAGTGCCATTCTTCCATCTAATTTTTGTTTCTTAGGACTTGAGCGATGAGAATAGCTGTGTGGGTGGATTTTATGATCTGAGCTCAAAGAATATAGTAGGATTCTGTGGACATTGAGGATGTTTGTGAATACATGTGTCTACATTTCCACCCACCAGGCTCCAAGATTTAAGTATGAAACAATCTATTGATTTTTGTAATTCACAGAGTGGTTTCACCTTGGAAAAGCAGGTAGTAAAGGAACCTCTTTCCAGTAGTTTCAACCCATTTCTCTGTGAGGAGAAATGAAGTATTGGTGGTTATATATCCACCCCATCTTTTGGCCTGAGATAATTTATAGATATATTTAGGAATTCCAATGAAACATATGACTAAAAAATGGCACTAGTAGCATGAGGTAAATAGCAGAGAAGAGTTTGTGTGAATGGGGTATTTGGGAGAGTTTCAGGGAGAAGGTTCAGAGACTCTTAGAGTTTGAGAAACTGAAGCAATGACAAGCTATGAGAGTATGAGAGAATTAGTGATGAGAGGCAAGGGGATTGTTTTATGCTGACACGGTTACAAATGTTCCCATCCCCCCTCTGCCCCGCTTTGCTGCCTCCACCCAGCGCCTGCACCCCTGTCCCTCTGGCCATCACCCCATTATTGTCTGTGTCTATGGATTATACATATATGTCCTTTGGCTAATTTCTTCACCTTCATTCATCCAGTCCCCTCCTCCCCTCCTCTCTGACAGTTGTAAGTCTGTTCCAAATACCCATGCCTTTGTGTCTATTTTGTTCATTAGATTTCACATATAAGTGAGATCATATAGTATTTGTCTTTCTCTTTTTTTACTTAGCATAATGCTTTGCAGGTGTATCCATGCTGTCATGAAATCATGAAAGGTAAGATTTTCTTCTTTTTTTACAGCCAGGAATATTTCATTGTGTAAATATAGCACAACTTTTTGAACTACTGATCTACTGATGGGCATTTGGGCTGTTTCCAGATCTTGGCTATTGCATATAACACTGCTATGAACATAGGGTGTATGTATTCTTTCAAATTGGTGTTTCAGAATTCATACGCTGTATTCCTAGAAGTGGAGTCGCTGGGTCAAAAGGCAGTTCCATACTGCTTTCCACAGTGGCTGCAGCAGTCTTCATTCCCTCCAACAGTATACTAGGATTCCCTTTTCTCCACATCCTTACTAGCTTTTACTGTTTGTTGATTTATTGATGGTAACCATTATGGCAGGTTTTGGTTTTATCTTGCATCTCTCTAATGGTTAGTGATGTTAATCACTTTCTCACGTGTCTGTTAGCCACTGGTAGGTCTGCTTTGAGAAATATCTGGTCAACTCCTTTGCACATTTTTAAAATTGGGTTATTTATCTTTCCAGTGTTGAGTAGTAGAAGTTGTTTATATATTTTGGAAATTAACCCCTTATTGGATCATTGACAAATATATTCTCCGATACTGTGGGTTTCTTTTCATTTTGTTGATGGTTTCTTTTGCTTTGTAAAAGCTTTTTAGTTTGATTTAGTCGCATTTGTTTATCTTTTCCTTTGTTTCCCTTGCCCTAGAACAGTGGTCAGCAAACTCATTAGTCAACAGAGGCAAATATCAACAGTACAACAATTGAAATTTCTTTTGAGAGCCAAAATTTTTAAACTTAAACTTCTTCTAATGCCACTTCTTCAAAATAGACTTGCCCAGGCTATGGTATTGTGTGGAAGAGCCACACTCAAGGGGCCAAAGCGCCACATGTGACTTGTGAGCTACAGTTTGCCGACCACGGCCCTAAGAAACACAGTGGCAAAAATTTTATTATAAGATGTCTGGGATTTTACTGCCTATATTTTCTTCTACAATTTTTATGGTTTCATGACTTACATTTAAGTCTGTTATCCATTTTGAATTTATTCTTGTATATGGTATAAGTTGGTGGTCTAATTTCCCTTTTTTGCATGTACATGTCGAATTTTCCAAAACACTATTGAAGAGATTGTCTTTACCCCATGGTATGCTCTTGCCTTCTTTTTCAAATATGGATTGACCATATGGGCATGGGTTGATTTGTGGGCTCTCTGTTCTGTTTCATTGACCTATATGGAGAGGCAATGGGATGTTTATAAATATTGTCATGTTATTGATCTGAAGTTCTTTTGTTAAGGAGAACTGGAATAATCAAACAATGCTCAGAGAGTTTGGAGTCACACTTTATTCACCAGTGGCCTTAGAAAAAATGAATTCAAATTCTAAGCAAAGCTACAAGCAGAACATCCCTTTTTATTAAAGAGCCAGCCGTATGTGCACTTAGTAGTTATCTCGCTGCTGGCATTGAAAACAACACTTTCTATCCAATTAAAAAATGCACCTGGCATGGCATTGAAATTATGGACGTATCTAGTCTCTGGCCTACAAGGTCAGACAGCTAAGTTTATCTTCCTCAGTATTCAAGCAGGCTAAAGCAGGCTAGAAAGCAAAGTAATTTTTTAGGATAAGAGTCCGTCTAAAAAAACAGTAGAGAATTCTTAACAGTAGTTTTACAATATAGGGGTTAGCCTTCTCACTTTGAACACACCGACACATGCAGTCTGGTCTACATGAGCAACTGGCCTATATTTGACTTATTTTGATATTTAATTTTTTTTCTGTCTAAAGAACAAGACCAATTTTGTAAGATCACAATCCGTGTAATAGACACTAAGGCCTGAAAGGAAGAGAATTTTTGATTTATTAGAGACCTAAACATAAACTTTTTTCTTCAAAATCTGGTGCCCTAGCTGACTAGATCTTAATATTTTTACTACATGTTTAAAAAATTACTGTAGATAAATATCCAATATTTTTGCTTGCATGTAGCATAAAAGAATAAATAAACAAACAAAAAAACCCCTAAAACCTATCCTGTAAAACATTTTGAGCAAGAGTGTATGAAAAGATACACTTTCAATATTACTGGAGCCTTTATTAAGTGATTAAAATACCCATAGATTTTCATAGTAATTTTAAATTGGAAAATGTTTTTAATAATAAATATAATATCCTTGGAATATGCATAATAATTCATTAGATTATCAATTATTTAAATAAGCATCCTGATCCACCTTTACTCTGGAAAATTATAAATTATATATTAGCCGACTCTTTAGTCAAAGTTACTGATTTATTTATATGTGTGAAAACAATGAATAAACCTTGAATAGCTGTAAATACTAAGATGATTCCTTATAGATATAGATATTCAGTTAATCTTTATTCACCAGTTAACTAATTATTCTATCTTGATATTTAATTTTTTTCTATCTAAAGAACAAGACCAATTTTGTAAGATCACAATGTGTGTAATAGACACTAAGGCCTGAAACGAAGAGAATTTTTGACTTATTAGAGACCTAAACACAAACTTTTTTCTTCAAAATCTGGTGCCCTAGCTGACTAGATCTTAATATTTTTACTACATGTTTAAAAAAAATTCTAGCTTTCAAAGTTATACGCAATTTTTGCCTTTACTGTAGATAATTGCATTATTAAGTTCCTTTGGGGACATATTTTTTATTTCTTAGGAACCAGGAGAAATGGTGGTAGAATTTTTAGTTTCACAGTGATAGAATTTTTTGTTTATTAACATGAATCAAGTGTCTGCCCATTGATCTTAATTGAATAAGGAAAGGTAACAAAGGGAATTGTCAATTGGGGTCAGAAGCCCCTTAGGCCTAGAGGCACACTGTAGTTCAAGTGGTGACAGGGTTGGGAATGTGGATGTGATTAGCCCTGACATTTAGAAGGTAGCTGAGTGCTCCCTGGAACATTATTAGTCCTGTAGAGATTCTAAAGTTGGGTGGGCTGTATTCTTTGACTAGCTGCCTCTAACAACATTTGGAGAAGATATCTCAGAGCAAAGCTACATTCCCTCTCTCAAATAAGTGAATGGACAGAAATTGTCCACAAAGGAGAGCTGTATTCAGCAGAATAGGGTCAGTAGCTGATATACAGTAGTAGATGATGCCATAAAACCTTTGGCAAAGAGTGAACTGTTGATGAGTCAGGGTGCATATTGAACACTGACACAAAGCAATTGCTCACCTTTGTGCATGCGATCTCTGCTATTGACTAATTTCACCATCCTTATCACTGGCTGTCATCCACATCTCCCAGCAGTGTGCCAGGGACCCAAAGGCTAGAGAAACTAATCATTTGTTTCATGTAGACATGGAGGCTGCAGTTTTTTTTCCCCTCTGTTTTCCCATCTCTCTAGTTCACTGATAGGGCAGCAATCTGTTTCTCAATTGATTGCTGTCTTCATTATATCACTGAACATTACCATCATAGGTAACAACACATTTAGCCCCCATGCTAGACCTTGGCAAATTTGCTTAAACTTAAATTGTGTCTCAGTTGCACCTACCACATGGGGTTGTTGTGAGGATCATAATAGACATATCATTGCCTTTCAGTCTTGCCTAAACAACGCAGATCAAATAGCACCCTTTGAGTTTGAATTCTACTAAACCAGTAGTTGGCAATCTCATTAGTCAATAGAGCCAACTATTGAAATTTCTTTTGAGAGCAGAAAATCGAATTCTGTGCATGGGCCACGAAGTTTTAATCACACCATACGTGCACACCGCATATGGTATTTTGTGGAAGAGCCACACTCAAAGGTCCAAAGAGCCACATGTGGCTTGTGAGCTGCAGTTTGCCGACCACTGTACTAAACACAAAGGGTTTGCCTCTGGGTAGAATTAATTGCTTCTCACTTGAATTCCCCAAGTAGTTTTAGAAACCGCTATAACTTATAATACCTACTGACCTGTCCATCTTTTTCAAGTAACTGTGAATTCCTTAAAAAGAGTGATCATAACTTTTTTATGTTTATGTTACAATATCTAACATAGTGCCTATAAAAATGTTCTCTAACCATTTGTTTTTAAATGGAGTACAATATTGGAATAGTGTTTTGCAATTTAAGTCAATTAAACTCCCTCCAGTGCTATGGCTGCTATATTCTGATGGGTATTCTTAATTTAAAAAAGTTGTGGGAATGTGGGAAGTAGATGTTTTCCACAGGGAACAAAAATATTAAAAGATGCAAATAACAGGTAAAAGAGTGGTGATCAGAAGGTAAATTTCATATATCAAAGGAAAAAAAGTATATTGAATTTAGTAGTATGTAAATGTAGTGTTTTAGCTGGTAAATTTAAAAGATATTATGTTATATTTAGAAAAATTTCCAAATATTGTATGCATATATTTGGGAAAGTTTCATATATATATATATATATATATATATATTAGTAGAAAAATATGTTCTAATTTGATAGATTTAAAATAATATATGTTAGTCCATTTGAGAAATGAAGATTAAGGTGATTGAGTCAGAGGTAACAGTAGTGTGTTTACATTTAAGTAGCAATAAGATTAAGGTGAGTAAAAACCAAATAGCTATCAAAGATATACAGCAGAGGATCCAGGGAAGACTATCAGTAATAATCAGTATTCCTGTGAACTCTGGTTATGTGTTCTCCTCTTAATGTTAGTGTGATTTAATGGGTAAAGTCATAGGCAAAAAAATTAAAGAGTAATAGGAGTTAAAATAACACCTGGCACTGAGATGAGATGTACTTACAATCAATGAAAATCGGTCATTGAGATGAGATATTTCATGAGCTTCACATTGGAGGAGAATGCAGAAAATATTTGTTCAAATAAAGGAAAAGAAGAAACATTGTACATGAAATGGGTTGTATGGTTAAAAAAATAAAAGGAAAGGCAAAGTTTGCATGTTGTAGAACATTCTGGATGTAGTAGCACATTTCTTCTTCTAATAATGTAGTTATGACAGCAAAGAGAAATCATGATTCCACATACCTGTGCTACCCATCTTTTTAGCATCACTACATGGAGGAAAGCCCTCAGAGAAAAGGATAGAGAACTCAACTTATCCTGACACTAACATGATCTCCTCATGATATTATCAGCCAGTTCATAATTTTCTTCCCACTTCTCAATACCTGCCAGCCTCCTAGAATCTAAAAATCATGCTAGAGACTTAGGCATTTTCAACAATTTATTATATGTCAGATCAAACATTAGGCATTTGAATTACCTCATTTAGTAAACCTCACAGATGCTTAAAGTAAACATTTTACAGACATTTTGCAGATAATAAAATTAAGAAATTAAAAATAACTCATCCCTTGTCAAACATCTAGTAAAATGGAAGAGCCACAATATTCAGATCTAGGCAACTCTCCAAACTATATTTCTTATAGTATGTGTGTTATATCTCAGTAAAGTATTTTCAGGTTCATTTAATTTTAAAAATTATATTTCTAATACAATACTTTTATTTAGCCTGTTTTAAATTAATGTTAAAACAAAACTGAAACATTCTGCTTTTATTGTAAAATAGTTTTCAATGTTCAATCAAATAACTTTGAAATTTTTAAAAGACTAGTTATTCTACTCATTGTGCCATTATCATATTCTAAATTTTTTAAGACTAGAAAACACAGAAGTCAAATATTTGCTAGTCAATGCTCCTGAACATTAAGTAGGAAAAAATTTTAAATGAATTAATATAAAGGCAGTGCTTTCTGGGCCAAAACTTCCAAGAAAAATTTTATCATATCATTGAAAAAATAGGTCATTGAGATGAGATATTTCATGACCAAATAATAGTATACATTACTCTAAAACCAAAAATTAACTAAAGCAAAACTGTTACTCTGAAAGTAATTATATGTACATTGTGAAGAATGACAAGTCCTGTGTTTTATGTGGAAAACAATCCTTGATATATTGTAAATGATTATCTATTGGCTCATCATAATACTACTGTGCAAACTAAAAACAATCCAAAATGACGCCTGGCTATGGTTGCTCAGTGGTTGAGCATTGACCTATGAACCAGGAGGTAATAATTCAATACCCAGTCAGGGCAAATGCCCAGGTTGCAGGCTCTATCCCTGGTATGGGGAATGCAGGAGGAAGCCAATTAATAATTCTCTCTTATTGTTGATGTTTGTTTCCCCTCTCTCTTCTTCTCTGAAATCAATAAAATATATTTAAAACAATAAAAATAAAAACAAAAATAAATAATTTATTTCAACCTACTCATATATAGAAAGCCTCGTCATTTTACAAATAGGCAAATGCAAAGTGGTTTATTATTCTTCCTTTATCCTGATTTAGGTAACTACAAAGTTGCCTTCAAAATTTTTCAGACATTTGGCTGTTACCATGAGTTGAAAGATGTAACAGATATTCTTGCAGGCTTATATACAATTAAGTAGGATCCAAGCTCTGGGAAAATAAAGACCACTGTGGGAAGTGGTAGTCTATTCATCACAATGTGACACTTTAAAAAATGCATTCTTTTTTAAAGAACTTGGGGAAAATATTGTTTTGTAAAGTTAGTGATTTGTTTGAAAATAATAGAGTAATTGTTTTTTATCTTTATTGTTCAGTTTACTATTTACATTGTTCTCCCTTTTTTATCTCCCTAAAGCTTCCCTCCACCCTGTACCCATCCCACCCTCCACCCTCACCCCCCTACTGTCCTCTCCCATTGTTGCAAGATTTTTGTCCAATCTCTTGCTGTACTTCCCACACCCCTTTTCTCCCCAAGAATTGTCAGTCCATTCCCTCTCTATGCCCATGATTCTGTTATATTCACCAGTTTATCCTGTTCATCAGATTTTTAATTCACTTGATTTTTAGATTCATTTGTTGATAGATGTGTATTTGTTGTTCATAATTTTTATTTTTACCTTTTTCTTCTTCCTCTTCTTAAAGAATATCTTTCAGCATTTCATATAATTTTGGTTTCGTGGTGATGAACTCCTTTAGCTTTTTCTTATCTGCGAAGCACTTTATCTGACCTTCAATTCTGCATGATAGCTTTGCTGGATAGAGTAATCTTGGTTGTAGATTCTTGCTGTTCATCACTTTGAATATTTTTTGCCACTCTCGTCTGGCCTGCATCGTTTCTGTTGAGAAATCTGCTGACAATCATATGTGTGCTCCCTTATAGGTAACTAATTGTTTTTCTCTTGCTGCTTTTAATATTCTCTCTTTGTCTTTTGTTCTTGGCATTTTAATTATGGTGTGTCTTGGTGTGGTCCTCTTTACATTCCTATATTTTGGGGTTCTGTGTACTTCTTGGGCTTTAAAGTCAGTTTCTTTCACCAGGTGGGAGAAGTTTTCAGTCACTATTTCTTCAAGTAGGTTTTCATTACTTTGCTCTCTTTTTCTGGCACCCCCATAATTTGGATGATGGCATGCTTGAGGTTGTCCCAGAGGCCCCTTACACTATCTTCAATTATCTGGATTTGTTTTGTTTCTTGCTTTTCCAGCCGAGTGGATTTTGCTTCTTTGTATTTGACTTGGTTCTTGCAGCCCTCTGGACTGCTTTTAGGACTTTGTGTAATATTCTTTATTTCAGTCAGGGTATGCTTGATTTCTAATTGGTCTTTTTCATATCTATGAGGGTCTCGTTCATATCCTTATAGGTCTTGTTCCTTTCCTTGTAGTCTCATTTATTTCCTCATTGGTCTTGTTCATTTCCTCGGAGGTCTTGTTCATTTCCTCGTAGTTCTCATCAAGTTCATCAGCCTTTTCTAGGAGCCTCTTGAAAAACCTAATTACTTTGGTTTTGAACTCTATGTCTAGTCGTCTTTTTTCCTCCATTTCTTTCACACCTGATTTCTTTCCATTTCTCTGCATTGTGGCTGCTTTCCGGAGTTGGTGGATTAGCTTTGTGTGGTAGGTGTCCTCTAAGGGACAGTGGTTCAGCCTCCCCAGTTACCTGAGGTGGATACTGTTACTGCAATCCTTAATGGGTTGCACAGTGTTGTTGGAGTTAAGCCCAGCTAATTGTTGTTAGCACTAGGAGGGTCTGACCTCCAGGTCAATTGGGTGTGGAGGTGAGCTGTGTTCAAGTTGGATGGGTGGAGTCTCTGGGCTGAGCACACAGCGTCAGCTACGCCCTATGCGGTGCGCAGGTCTCTGTGTTGGGTGGTAAAGGCTGCAGGCACCTCCAAGAGAAAGCCATCGCTGGTCTCCACCCGTTGCCAGACAACTCTGTTTCTCCCCAAATGAGTCTGCACACCCAAAGTCTCACCCAGGGTTGTAAAACAAAGCAGTCTGGTGGTCTGCGCCTCCTCTCTGTGCTGTAGTGCCCTTTACGCACACACTCCTCAGACTTGGAGAGTTCTGCTGCTCCCAGTTTTTAGCGTCCGTACCCCCAACCTCAGACCTCACCTGGCACTGGGGAATCTGTGCAGTGGAACTCTCTGCCCTCCCTGTTGGAGAAATCCAGCCAGGATTGCTGCTGCCCGCCCTACAGCCCGTGCGCACACACTGCTCCAAACCTTTCTCCAGGCGTATCTTCAAGGCTGTGCTCTGCTGTTCTTCTGAGTCTCAGTGTCCCACCTTTACTTTTATTTGTGGAATTTTCACTCATCCAGCTTTCCGGTGATTCTGGATGATATTTGTTTTGTTGTTATGGTGTAGTTTTGGAATTGTTGTACGGGGCAGCACAATAGGTGTTTACCTATGCCACCATCTTGGTTCCTCTCCTAGAGTAATTGTTTTTATCCTAAAAATATTATTTTCACTTATTAAGATGACTATCACAGCTAGATCTCAAAACTTTAATGATTTTCTGTTACAGTTTATAGTACTTTGAAGTGATACTAGAATTATTTAAAAAGTGAAATAAATAATAAGTGATCATATCTTATATATTACTATATCTAAATTTCAGTAACTAAAAATGGGATTTACCATTTTTATAGAAACAAATAAATGAAAAGGAAAGTGTAATGAAAATAATCATTTTTACTTCTACACAGTATTAAAATAGTTAACTGTATACATTAAACTAGTAGATTAAATGCAATTCTGTCACAACTGGAAGCAATATTGTTTTCCCATATTTACTTAAGACTAATTTTATTTCATCTTAAAATGCCAACCAACCATTTAAATATACTATATTTTTTTCTACAAAGATCAAATTACTTTTGTGTGGGAAAGTTTTTGCCTAAGTGGGCAATACATTAGATTTTAACTATAAAACTTTATAGTTTACTCAGATCCTATCTAATAAAAGAGTAATAAGCAAATTAACCATCACTCCACTATACCCACAAACCAGCCAATCTGGAGCCAGTATGCAAATTTACCCAATCAAGATTGCTGCAGCCTCGGAGTGAGCAGGAGGTTTGGGTTACCCAGGCAATGGAGGAAGCCAAGCTTTCTGCACACCCTGCCCAGCCAAGGCTCCACTCAAGGCTACAAAGTTTCAATTATAGAAGGTGAATAAATCCCAATAAAAATGGTGGCATCCACAGAGCTGCAGAGAGCAGGAGGCTTGAGTTGCTTCCGGTGATGGAGGAAGCCAAGCTTTCACAGCTCTGACCTGCCTTGGCCTTCACTCAAGGCTACAAAGTTTCAATTATAGAAGATAAATAAATCCCAACAGAAATGGCTGTGGCAACAGAACAATCAGGAGGCTTGGCCCCACTCAAGTCCACAAAATTTTGATTATAGAACATAAATAAATTCCAGATACCAGGGCCTCTGCTTGGGTTGCCAGGGGTGTGGCCAGGCTACAAACTACCACGGGCCCTTCTCCTAGGCCATCCCATGCCCCAAGAAAACCCCCACCTGGTCTGGGATACCCTTCAGGGAAAACCAACTGGCCCCCACCCATGTACCAGGCCTCCATCCTACCTAATAAAAGAGTAATATGCAAATTGACCATCACTCCAACACACAAGATGGCTGCCTCCATGTGGTCAAAGGTAGCTGTGCCCATGTGAACACAAGATGACCTCCACAAGGTGTCCAGCAGGGAGGGCATTTGGGAGGGACCAGGCATACAAGGGAGAGCTGTTGGGAGCAATCAGGCCTGCAGGGGAGGGCAGTTAGGGGTGACCAGGCTGGCAGAGGAGGGAAGTTGGAGGGGACTAGTCCTGCAGGGAAGGGCAGTTGGGGGGCACCCAGGCCTGCAAGGCATAGTCGTTGGGGGTGGACCAGGCCTGCACGGGAGGGCAATTAGGGACATCCCCTCCCTCACACCCCCGTGCATGAATTTCATGCACAGCCTCTAATATTTAAATAATTCAGTGGACTACATGGAACAGTATGTATATTTCAATCTAAAAATTTCAGGGCCCAGAATCTTATATAACTAAAGTAGACAAATAATTTCTACTTCTGAGCCTGAGAGCAACAAATATCCTATATAATAAAAGCCTAGGTGGCATCACATGATGTTGTCACAAGATGGCCACCACAAGTTGGCCAGCAAGGGAGGGCAGTTGGGAGCAATCAGGCCAGCAGGGGAGGCCTGTTTGGGGCAACCAGGCCTTCAGGAAAGGGCAGTTGGGGGCCATCAGACTGGCAAGGGAAGGCAATTGGGGGCAATTGAGCTGGCAGGGGAGGGCAATTGGGGGCAATTGGGCTGGCAGGGGAGCAGTTAGGCATGAATCAGGCTGGCAGGGAAGTGGTTAGGGCACGATCAGGTTGGCAGGCAGAATCATTTAGGGGCAATAATGCATGCAGGCAGGCGAGCAGTTAGGAGTCAGCAGTCTTGGATTGTGAAATGATGTCCGACTGCCAGTTTAGGCCCAATCCCGAGATCGGGTCTAAACTGGCAGTTGGACATCCCCCAAGGGGTCCCAGATTGGAGAGTGTGCAGGTTGGGCTGAAATACACCCCCTCCCCATGCATGATTTTTGTGCACTGGGCTTATAGTTGTTTAATAATTGTAGCAGAGTAATAGTGGCATATTAATGAAAGTAAATGTACACGATTATTTTATCCAACACAATGTTTGAAATATAAATAGTTTCAAAATTTAAAAATCCAAATTAAGTGCAGTAATTTTAGGGTAAGATTTTTAAAATTAAAATGTATACTAGGCTGAAACTGGTGGATAGAGTGTCGGCCTGCAGACTGAAAGGTCCCACGTGTGATTCCGGTCAAGGACATGTACCTTGGCTGTGGGCACATCCCCAGTAGGGGGCGTGCAAGAGGCAGCTGATCGATGTTTCTCTCTCATCGATGTTTTTGACTTTCTATCCCTCTCCCTTTCTCTCTGTAAAACATCAATAAAATATACTTTTAAAAAATAAAATATATACTAGTTTATTTTATAAAGAAGACATGATCAGTGTAGACAGTTTAGAAAAGTATCACTATCATTTACCAGCAAACCTTCTAATCGGTTCCCCTCTCATCCCTTCTGCTGGTGTCTCTGTTGTGAAGCCAGCAATGGAAATTCTTCTTTCTCAAACCCAGTTTTTAATATTCAGTTGCCTACTGAAAAGCCTAACAGCCTGTGGCACTTCGACATATGCCATATTTGGGTAGAATATGTCAGTCACTGGAAAGAGACAGTTTTAAAGTGTTTTTCAGACTTGACTCTATCACATTGGAATGTACTCTACAATGTAACTAATAATTCAAGTCTATTTCAGGTACCTAAAAGACATAGACCTAAGAAAATATATTTAGAATACACAAATTTTCTTCTGCCTAGTGTGACCTTCCCTGCTCTTATCTAGAATCCAGAGAGTTCCCACTCTGAAATAATTGACAAGATTGCTGAAATTAAGCTAGTAAATATTTCCAAACAGATATATTTAATATTTTTAATGTCATTAGCTTTAGAATGACTTTCTTACTGTTTATATTTAGCTAAACAATAGGTAGAACTGGGGTATCTTCTTAGGAAACCTATACAGCTTAACTTATTTCTATCAAGGACATATTTGCATAGAGAACTCTTCTCATGAGTGTGCTCAAAACTTTTTATCAAGAAGGAAAACTGTTTTTACCCAGTTTTCAAGAAGTATGGTCTTCAGAGTGGACTATGTGGATAAGTAAAGGTCCTGAAGTGCCATTGGTTTACTTATTTTTATCTCATCTCCTTAAAATGAAGTTTTGGGCCTACCTGGTTTGGCTCAGTGGATAGATAGTGTTGGCCCAGGGATTGAAGGGTCCTGGGTTTAATTCCAGTCAAGGCCACGTATAATCATCGGCCCTGGTAGGAACATGAACTGGAGGCAACCCATTGATGTGTTTTTCTCGCATCTATGTTTCTCTCTGTGTGTATTTTCCCTTCCTTTCCACTCTCTCTAAAAATCAATGGAAAAATATCCTCACGTGAGGATTATCAAAGGAAAAGTTATATTGCTGTATATATTTTATAGTGTAGATATTCCAGAAAAATATCAATATCAAGATGGGTAGCACTTAAATATCTTTATGACTGTGACAAATGGAATATATTTTAAGTAGTAGAAATATGCATTAGCAAGTACAAACCAAAATGAATTTGACAACAGATAAAATAAAAACATGGACTGTTGCATGTTGATATCCCTGAATATGAGGGCTGAAATTTTTGCACAGTATATATATTTTTAAATTTGTTTTCTTTGCTTAGAATGAATTATTAAAGAAGTAGTAAAGACCACATACTTGCATAAGCTATGGTGTTGAACTACTTTTAATCTAATGGCTGCTCAGTGAGTTGGAGGAGGCACTGAATAGCTATTGAAGTTAGATTCTTAGTAAGAGAAAAATAGAGACTTGAAAATACTGGGTTGTTGGTTTTTGTTCTTTTTTAGAAAATGGTGCCAATTTAATAATATAGGTTTAAAATTTTGCATGCTGTGCTTGATTATTCTATCTTAATAATGAATAGTAGTATTCATCATCTTCAATGAATGACCTACAGCTTTATTCAGCTGAGAATTGAGCACAGCATAGAGAAATATTAACATGTTTTTATCTACCCACTACAAACTGATAAGTCTCTCTGCCTCGTGGGATGATGACAATTACCTCCCACCAACATCAGAGGACATTTTTTTTAATAGATCAATCTAGATTTGGGCTAACAATTGAATAGTCCCTTCATCTCAGATAAGTACAAATAAGGCACATGTATAAGAATTATTGCCTGAGAAATTCCAATTGGTACCTTATCTTTGCTTTTGTTTAAATATAAACTTCAGTTTGAGGATTTCTCTCAAAAAGCTACAAGTAGTGGCTCTACCTAGAATCCTGAGGTTTGTAACTTTCACATTTTCAGTTGCACTGAATACTGTTTATTTACAGAATAGACTGTTATTACAGGCCATCTCTAAATTCTCAAAGCCAGAGCCATTCAGGTAGTACACTCCATCATTCTGTCAAAAGCTCTGTGTAACTTAACACAAAGAACCAACAATTTTAATTAATCTGCTAAAGTTTTCCATTTCTAGGGGGTTTTCAATTTCGACAGATTTTAAATTTGTAAGGAAATCATCTATCTCTTCTAACTTTTGAAATGCATTGCCATAGAATTGCAAGTATTACTTTAATTTCACCTTTCCTGAGCCTGCTTATGCTTTCTCTAAATTTTCTCTCTCTCTCTCTCTGTCTCTCTCTCTCTCTCTCTCTCCCTCCCTCCCTCCCTCCCTCCTCTCCTCTCCTTCCTCCCTCCCTCCCTCCCTGCCTCCTTCCCTCCCTTCCTCCCTCTTCTTCTTGTGGTGGAATAGCAAGAGTTTTAACTATTTTATTTATCATTATGAAGATTCAGCTTTTGAATTTAGTCTTGCTACTAATTTCAGTTATATATATATTCTGTTTTGTTCATGTCAACATTTATCTTTATTAATTTCATTTCTGTTGTAGTTTTTTATAACATGCAAAATTCATTGTGGTTTCCCCCCATTGTTAGGCTTTTTTTCTTTAAGATGAAAAGAATTAAATGTACATTTTCTGAGCATAATCTTTATTTTGTACCGTAGGTTAGTTGTCAATGTGGAGTAGTCCCTTATCAATAACTTCAACTTGTTCTGCAGTTTTCTGTTGATTTCTTCTTTAATCCATGAATTATCTAGGTCTATTTCTTAAATTCTAATGAATTAAGGTTTGTCACTTTTTTATTATTCAGTCTTAATTTTATTGAAGTCTGATCAGAGGATCCAGTGCTGTAATTTCTCACTTTTAAATTCATGTAGTTTCTATATGACCAAATGATTTCATGTTTGTGTTTCATGAACATAAATTAAAAATATATATTTGTTCCCATTTAAGGGCTGTAACATTTTTATGGGGGAAGGGACACATAATTAAATATTTAATAAATCCCAAAGATTAGAAGCTTTCAAATCAGCCACCTACTCAAAAAGTAGACATTTTTGGGTAGGTGAACATAAGAGCAGTTCAAAGTCAATTGAGCAATGAATATAAATTTCAACTTCCTATTTATATATATCTATTTTATTAGACAAGCATTTGCTCACATTATTGAAAATCATTGAATGATTTCAGTTAAATCAAAGGAGCATTGCTATTTACATGAAGCTTGCTTACATTTTAGCAAGTTAGCCACTAAAGTGTAAGGTTTTTATATTTGTGTGTTTAAAATTATTGCCTTTTAAAATTCAATTCCTACATACCCTTCTCTTAGTCTGTTCTAGCTGTTGTAATGAAGTACCATAGACTAGAAGCTTATAATAATAGAAATGTATTTGTCACAGTTCTAGGAAGGGGAAATCTGGCATCACAGGTCCCGCACGGTCTAGTGAGGTTCCTCTTCCAGGTTACAGACTGCCAACTTCTCCATGTGTCCTTCCAAGTTGAAAAGGGGTAAAGGAGCTCTCTTGGCCTCTTTGATAAGGGCGTTGATCTCATTCATGATGGCTATGTTCTCATGGCCTAAACTCTCCCCGAAGTTCTCACCTCCTGGTGCTACTACATTGGGCGTTAGGATTTCAACGTTTGAATTTGGGGGTAGATAGTCATTCAGGTCATAACAATCCTTATTGATTTTTGCCTACCAGGTATGTCCAACATAGGAAGAAGAATGTTTTAGTTTTCTACTTTAATTTCAATCAAAGTTTTAAAAAATTTCGTAATTTTTGCCCAGCTTTTGCTCCATGTATTTATCTGGCACATTGAGTTTAAATGAATGTTATTATTTTTCCTAATTAGGAATTTTATTATTAAACTAGAAGCCCCAAGCACAAAATTTGTGCATGGGGGCAGGAGATGTCCCTTAGCCCAGCTTGCACCCTCTCCAATCTGGGATCCCTACTAGAATCGGGCCTAAACGGGCAGTTAGACATCTTTTTCACAATCCAGGTCTGCTGGCTCCCAACTGCTTGCCTTCCTGCCTTCCTGATTGCCCCTAACTGCTTCTGCCTGCCAGCCTGATCACCTGCTAACCACTACCCTGCCAGCCTAATTGATGTCTAACTGCTCCCCTGCCAGCCTGTTTGCCTCCAACTTCCCTCCTCTGCTAGCCTGGTCACCCCTAACTGCCTTCCCCTGCAGGCTTGATCGCCCCCAAATTCCCTCCCATCTAGGGCTGGTCCCTCCCAACTTCCCTCCCCTGCTAGCCTGATGGCCCACAACTGCCCTCCCTTGCAGGGCCTGGAACCTCCCAATGGCCCTCTCCTGCTGGCCATCTTGTGGTGGCCATCTTATCTCCACATGGGCGCAGGATCTTTGACCACATGGGGCAGCCGTCTTGTGTGTTGGAGTGATGGTCAATCTGCAAATTACTCTTTTATTAGATAGGATAGAGGCCTGGTGCATGGGTGGGGGCCAGCTGGTTTGCCCTGAAGAGTGTCCCCAATCAGGGTGGGGGTTCCTTTGGGGTGAGGGGCGGCCTGGGTGAGAGGCCTGTAGAGGTTTGCAGGCCAGCTACATACCCCCAGCGACCCAAGTGGAGGCCCTGATATCTGGGATTAATCTATGTTTACAATTGAAACTTTGTAGCCTGGAGCGGAGTTAAGCTTTCAGGGGTGGCAGCCATTTGTGTTTGAAACATTGTAGCCTAGAGTGGAGGCCTAGGCCAGTAATGGCAGGCAGAAAGCTTGGCTTCCTCCATTGCCAGGGAAACCCATGCCTCTGTTCTCTCCAGCTCGGGGGCTGCCACCATTTCTGTATCTTTTATAATTGAAATGTAACGTTGAGTGGAGGCCTAGGCCCACAAAGTCACGCAGAAAGCTTGGCTTCCTCTGTTGCCAGGGAAACCCAAGCCTTCCTCCTGCTCTCAGCAGCAGCAGCCATCTTGGTTGGGGTTTATTTGCATAATCTGCTCCTGATTGGCTGGTGGGTGTGGCTGGTAGGTGTGGCTTGTGGGTGTGACAAAGGTATGGTCAAATTTGCATATTATTCTTTTATTAGATAGGATATTCTCCAGTTTCATCTTTAGTTCTCTGAACCTTAAGTTCTCCCTTGTTTGGTGCTATTTTCTATTTGCATTTTTACTTTATCCCTTTGTTTTAAATATTTCTTTTAAACAAAAAATAGCTATGTATTTTTTAAAATGTATCCTAATGATCTTTGTTTTAATTGAAGAATTCAAATGATTTGCTTTTAGGGTAATACTTTATTTTTTCTTTCTTACTGTGAGTTTGTGATTTATCTTGCATTATAGTTTCTTGTTCACTTCTTTTTGTTTTATTCATTTTATTATTATGTATTAAATTTTTATTGTTAATTTTGAGATCTGTATATTTTTGCATACAATATTGACTTTCCTCCAGCTTCTATATCTGTTATTATTTATGAGCTAGATATCCTGAATTCATTCTCTCAAACATTTATCTTTTCCTTCTGTTTACTGTATCGATATTTTTCTTCTTGCAATAAAATTTTATTTATTTATTTATAATCTAGGTTATTCAGGAACTTATTATGCTTCCCTTTTAACTTAATCAATTATTTGGGAACACATCCTATTTAAGATCTAGAAAAGTTTTATTTTTCTTCTTATTAGTAGTATACTGGAATTTCCTTAAATATACCCTATCCCCCCACCACTTTAAAATTAAAGTTATTGTCTGCATTGTTCAAAATCTCTACTTAGTGTTCTAATTGATCTTCTTTTTATTATCCTCTGGACAATTTTTCTGTTGGCTTCTTGGGGGCCAGATGCAGTTGTTGGGAGTACCCTTAGAGGGGGTATCCTCACCAGAGGTGGAAGATGATTTTGGAATGACAGACTGTAGCTATAGAAATAAGCCCATTCCAGGATATTTATTGGGTACCAGTGGAAGCTTTCCTGCTCTCCCAACTTCTTTTTTTTCCCCAAATATATATTTTACAGAGAGGAAGTGAGAGGGATAGAAAGTCAGAAACATTGATCATCTGCCTCTTGCACACCCCCTACTGCGGATGTGCCTGCAGCCAAGGTACATGTCCTTGACCGGAATCGAATCTAGGACCTTTCAGTCTGCAGGCCGATGCTCTATCCACTGAGCCAAATGGGTTTTGGTTCTCCCAACTTCTTATGCTCTCCTTGTAAAGAGAGCATAAGGTCATCTTTCCTTGGCATCTTGTGAGTAATGGGAAATCAGGATCACTGAGAAAAGGGACCAGGAAATGTTGACTTTTCCTAAATGATACCACAGATTTCTGTTGGCCACTGCTTTCTACCTTTTACACTGAGGGTCCCAAATTTTGGTCTCCAGATATTCACACAAGCACTGACTTATAGCCTGTCATAGGCTCTCAGCCAGAACTTCCAAAATACATAACTCCAAATGTTCTCTTTTGAACAGGGTGCTATGGGGGGTGGGAGGAAGGTTATTTTCCCTTCTTGTCTTCCTTCAAATATTATCAGATTTACATATTCCTGTTTCATCTCAGGTCATATATATGCAAGATTTTATTTCCCCTTTGTCCATGCCCCATTTCTGAAGTAATGTTTTGCCTGTGTTTGGCTTTGTAAATGCCTGGATATTTCACAAACTTATTCTAACACTATAGCAAAATATTTATAAGTTATATCTTCATTAAATTTAACCATTTTATTTTAAAGTAAAAACATAATAAATTTGTCCCTTATAAGTTTCAAATACCATTTAAAGTTTAGATCTAATTAGCAAGCTAAACTTACATTTCATAGCTTTTTAAAAAAAGAATTGAATTTTCTTATTAGTATTCATGATTTTTAATAAATAAGAGAGAAGTAGCTGCATAAAAATTTAATCTCTTTCAGCTCAGTGGTTGGACTTTTAAATTATGAAGCATCCTCTTCTATATTAAATAATACTGCCCTCTTTCAAATTAAATTTTTAATTATTGTTAGATGCTCTTCATTTCTTTCTTTTGATTTTCTGTTTCTAATCAAAATTTGTCATGAGGATAAAACTATTCTGTGGAGTATTTATGATAATAATATTTAAAAATCACCCAACTAATTTCGATCTCTGAGTAATAAGAAAGATTAGTCAGACCACAGAGCAATAAAACTTCCCTAGAAAAGAAACCCCTGAAATATTGACAGTATTTTTTTTACAACACTGGAAATTTCTTTTCAGCAGAGTACTGATTTTTTAAAAATCTACCACATCAAAATCAAAGATAAGAAATTATTCTTCCCTTTGTTTTTCTTAAGTTTTCTTTGTGTATTTATTTCTTTACTGAAAACCACTTTAATCCCTTCTAGTAGAGCATTTCTAGTTTCTCTAAAGGTGATCACCTTTTTTTCAAATCTCCATATGACTTCTTTTCTGGAAACCTCCAAATTATTATGTACAAGATTAATCTGAAAACAACACTTTTATCAACATTCCATAAATCTTTTCTACCTAACTTTAAGTCAAAGCAATTTTTCAGACTTATGTAAAGAAGTAAAAACATACTTCAGGAGGATTTTGGAGTTTGTGGAAGCCCTTTTTTACACATAGGATGTGTTTTGTCATGCCTTGATATGTGCACCATGCTAGGAATGGAAAGAAATAATTTCCACATATATTTATAATTGGACCCAGACTTCTTAGGTCCCATACAGACATGATAACAGTTTGTCTATGGCCAACTGTTGAAGTTTTTCTTCTCCACTTCATCTTTCAGCCCATATTGGTATCCCTCCTTCAATCCTCAATGGCACCCAAAGCTTTCAAGCTGGAATCTCCTTGCTTTAGGGCCATAGATATATGTTGTGGTGCCTCAAAACGTTCAGCAGAGTGCTACCAACAAATAGCCTCTTTTATCTAGATTATATAGCTCAGCCTCCTTTGCAGTTCGATGTATCTGTATCACTGATTTCCAGCCAATGGAATGTGAACAACATGACTTGCTTCACTTTCTGGCCAGGCTCTTATAAGTGGATTCCCAGGTCTTTCCTTTCCTTTCCTTTGGCAATGTTATAAGCTATACCTTGAAGACAGAAGAACCTGTATATGAAAGAAAAGTGAACCTCTGAATCACCACTTATAGGAAGCCACCTTTTAAGAAAATCCATTTAGACTATATATTCTTGAAAAATAATCTCTCATTTAAGATAGACCAGATATCAGAATTTTACAGGTAACACATTCCCCCAAAAACCTCAACCACCTTTTTCCTAACAACATTTACCAACCTTCAATTACATATTTTGTTCCCTAAGGGAAGCTAAGTGATTAAATAAATTAGTTATATGAACTATTCAGTAATAAATAAAATATAATTATATTGTTAGAACAATTTCCTGGATTGAGGTGAGTACCTTCTCTTTCTCAGTTTCTAATTAATTAATTGATTTTTATAACAGGATAGAGGTTCAGAATGATGAGAGATAAAAATCTGGCAACAAGAGGTTTTCAAGAAGTCCCTCTTGCCTGGCTGAAGTGGCTTAGTTGGTTGAGCATGGTCCTGTGCACTGAAGGGTTGTTGGTTGAATTCTTGGTCCCAGTCTGGTCATATATAGAAGGCAACAAATTGTTGGTTCTTTCTCACATCAATGTTTTTCTTTTTCCTTTTTGTCTCCCCTTTTTCCCTTTCTTTTCTCTTTCTCTGTCTTTCTCAGCATGTCATCAGGTGAGGAGTGGAGAAAAAAAGGTCCCACTTACTTTTTATTCTAATCATTTAAAAAGATGTTAAAGATATGCAGGTCTTACTCAGCTTTCTGCTTAATGGTAATTTTCATTTTTCAAAATACTGGAGTTCTACCTTAATACATTCAATAAAAAATAAAAATGGAAATTGACTATAGAATGACATACTTCAACATAATAAAGTATTTATATGATAAGTACACAGCTAACAACATACTCAATGGTGACAAATTTTTTGCCATGGTTAAAAAAAACAAAAACAAGAATACATCCTTTGCACTCCTTTTCAACATAGTACTGAAAGTCTTAGCCTGAATAATTAGGCAAAAAAAAGTAAGAGCCATTAAAAATGAAAAAGCAGAAGCAAACTTGTCACTATTTGCAGATTTGATCTTATATATAGACAATTTATGATCTTATATGAAGACTAGAGGCCCGGTACATGAAATTTGTGCATGGGGTGTGCATTCCTCAGCCCAACCTGCACCCTCGCCAATCTGGAACCCCTCAAGGGATGTCCGACTGCCCATTTAGGCCCGATCCTAGGATCGGGCCTAAATGGGCAGTCAGACATTCCTCTGACAATCCAGGACTGCTGACTTCCAACTGCTCACCTGTCTGCCTTCCTGATTGCCCCTAACTGCTTTTGCCTACCAGCCTGATCAGCCCCTAACCACTCCCCTGCCAGCCTGATTGATGCCTAACTGCTCCCCTGCCAGCCTCTTTGCCCCTACCTGCCCTCCTCTGCAGGCCTTGTTATTCCTAACTTCCTCCCCTGTAGGCCTGGTCCCTTCCAATTGCTCTCCCCTGCAGGCCTGGGTTCCCCCAAACTGCTCTTCTCTACAGGCCCAGTTGCTCCCAACTCATCCTCTGCTGGCATTCTCACCCCTAACTGCCCTCCCTTGAAGACTTGATTACCCCAAACTCCCCTCCCTTTCAGGACTAGTCCCTCCCATCTTGTGGTGTCCATCTTGTGTCTGCATGGGGGCAGCCATCTTGTGTATTGGAGTGATGGTCAATTTGCATATTACTCTTTTATTAGATAGGATTCCACAAAAGCCATTTAGCACTAATTAATGAATACAGAAAATTAGATGCCTTTCTATACACACAAAAAAAATCTGTAAAAATTATCTATAAAATAATGAAAATAATTCTATTTATAATGAAATTAAAGCTATTTTGTCAATTAGCATCGACAAAAATGAAATATTTAGAAATAAAATTGGACTAAGTAAGGGAAAAATATATACACCTTAAACAACTAGACTTTGGTGAATGAAATTGAAGAAAACCCGTGGAATGATATCCCATATTCATTAATCAGAAGAATTCATAAAATTGCATGGAACACAAAAAACCTTAATTAGCCAAAGGGAATTTAAGAGAGAACAAAGATGGAGGCATTATACTTCCTGATTTCAAACTATATTACAAAGCTCTAGTGATCAAAAGAATACTATACTGGCATAAACACAGACACATAGAGTAATAGAAGATAATTGAGAGCCTAGAAATAAATCCATGTATGTACTGTCAACTAATATTTCACAAGAGAGCTAAGACGACTCTATGGGGGAAAGAATGGTTTCTTCAATAAATATTCAGAAAACTGAATATTTACATGCAAAAATAATGAAATTTGATCCCTGTCTTATACCATTCACAATAATTAACTCATATTAGTAAAGTTTTAAATGTAAAACCTATAACCATATAAAACTCCAAAGAAAAAAACATAAAGTTATTTGACATGAGTCTTGGCAATGATATGATACCAAAGGCTCAAGCAACAAAAGCGAATATTAACAATTGGACTACCCAAACATATAAGCTTTTGCATAGCAATAGAAACAATTTGGTATGCATAATATATAAGGAACTCATAAGACTCAATAGAAAAAATACAAATTGAAAATGGGCTGAGGACCTAAATAGATTTTTTCCCAAAAGGCATACAAATCACCAACAAGTGCATGAAAATGTGCTCAACATCACTGATCATTGGGAAAATACAAATCAAAGCCATTATGGGATATCATATTATACCTGTTAGGACAGCTATTATCAAAATGACAATAGAGAACAAATGCTAGTGAGTATGTGGACAAAAGGAAACATTAGAGCATTGTTAGTGGGATGGTAATTGTTGCAGTTACTGTGGAAAAAACAGTAAGGATTCCTCAAGAAATTAAAAGTAGAACTACTAAATTATTATTATGATTATTATGATTATTATTACTGTTACTACTGTTATTATTCACAATAACCAAGATATGGAAACAACTTAAATGACTGCATAAAGAAAACACACACACACTCATACAAAAGGAAAATCCTTCCATTTTTGACAACATGAATGAACTTTAAGAACATTATGATAAGTGAGACATATAGACAGAGAAAGATAAATACTGTGTAGTGTCACTTATATGTGGGATCTTAAAAGAGTTGTGCTCAAGATCAGAAAGTGGAAGGAAGGTTGTCAGAGAATGGGTTGTGGGGAAATGAGGAGAGGTTGTTAAATGTCCATGTTACCCAAAGTGTTCTACAGATTCAATGCAATCCCTTATCTAAATTCCAGTGGCATTTTCTTAAAAATGTTTTATTTATTGATTGACTAGAGAGATAGAGAGAGGTAAAAAGGTACAAACTTTCAGTTATAAAAGATAAATGATGTCTGAGTATTTAATATATAACATGGTTACTGTAGTTGAAAATACAACATTGGATAATTGTAATTTTCTGAGAATAGAACATAAATGTTCTCAAGAAAACAATGTGATGCAATGTCTTAATTAACTCAATTGTGGGAATCCTTTATATATCTTACAGCTTTGCCAATTATAACTTAATAAATCTGAAAAAAATATCTACTACATTAAGATTTTAACAGTGATGATGGCATTCTTATCCATCATCTAATGTTCAACTTACAGAGTTAACAAATCTAGTTATGTCTATTATCAATGTGAAATAATTTTCTTAAGAAAGCTTAAGCATGATATACTTAGGGAAGAAAAAAGTGAGGAAAGACTTGTTAAATATGAGGATTTAAGTAGAGGAAGACTTAGCAAGGAGCAGTACCAGCAACAAAAAGTAAAGACCTGTCATTTTTGGGTGATGTGTAACTGCAGCAGGAGTGTAGTAGAGTTTATTGGAGGTTGTTTCCCGAAGAAAATGAGGGGTCCACCCAGCTATTGAATGTGGTTTAATGACTGAGAATGGGATCTTTTAACATCTTTTAACTGTAAGTAAATCAGGCATCAGTTTTTGTGGGTTTACTAATATTGTCTTTTAGTCCCAGCTTCTTCTTTGTAAGAAGAATTGGTATAATTTGAACATGATTGTTATGCATATAGATACAAATGGTCTGTGGGGCTTCATTAGAAAAACAATAAATACCTAATTAATAGTTAAGACCTTCTAAATATGCAATTCTCTTCCTAAAATCTGTTTTTAATGGTCACTAAATAAGGAAATTTGTGTGAATATGATTAAATTATTACAGACAAAAAGTGGCAGTTTAATTTAGAACTTTTAAGTCACTAGTGAGTGGACATGTTGCTACAACAAATAAAATCAGTGGTGCAAGCAGCCCTCATTGTCCTGATAGGTAAAAATCTTTCTACATCTTTTTCAAAAAATTTATCTCTATTTAAAATATCACAGATGCACCCCTTTTATTTTTTTCCATTGGTGCTCCCCACCCCACATCCAGCCCTTCCAGGACTTCACCATACTATTGACTGTGTCCATGGGCTATGAATAATAGACAAACCTGTAAATTGACCATACCTCCGCTATGCCCATATCCAGTCAGAGTGAGTATGCAAATTAACCCAACAAAGATGGTGATTAATTTGTATATATAGGTGCCCAGTGTCCCGGGAATACCCTAGCACCCAGGTCACTGTGAGGTAAGCCATCAGAGCTAAGGGGGCAGGGGCAGAGCCAGCAATCTGAAGAGGCTGAGGACCCCCATGCCAGGGCTGAGGGTCCTTGGCCAGAGGCTTTTGGGCAGGCCAGGACAGGGGCAGAGCCTGTGATCCATCGCAGGGTGCTGGGGGTCCCCTGGCTGAGGTCCCCTACCCAAGGCTGAAACAGCCTCTTTAAGCCATCAGTAGGACATCCCCTGAGGGCTCTCAGTATGTGAGAGTAAGCAGGTTGGGCTGAGGGACCACCCACCCCCAGGGCACAAATTTTGTGCACCAGGCCCCTAGTTTATATAATAAACAGCCAGGGTCATAATTACCATAGCAACCAAAGGCTTAACCAGACCGGAAGTCACTGCTGGGTTGCCATGGAAACCTAGGGGGCTGTATAGGGGGCTGCAGATCAGGCCTTGAGAGAGACCTACAGAGAGAGAGAGAGGGAGAGAGGGTCTGATCTGTAGCCTCTGTGGCAGCCATTGATCAGAAGGTGCCTCTCTTTCTCTCCTGGCCTGGCCAACAGCTGTGCCTTCATTTCTTTAAAGGCCTCCACCAGGGCTGCTAATTAGCTTACCTTTTGATTAGTCCCTGTTGATAGGCCCAGAGACACTGACTGGCATAGAAACTGACCAATCAGAACCAAATCTGAGTGCATGTAAGGAGCCAAATCTGGATGCATGTAAGGAGCCTAGGAGGTGGAGCTTTTGATGCTGACTGGCATAGAAACTGACCAATCAAAACCAAATTGGCTGGCAGAGTAGAGCAGTTGGGGTGAGATCATGCTGGCAGGGGAGGGCAGTTAGGGGTGAATAGGCAGGCAGGGGAGAGCAGTTAAGGGCAAGATAAGGCTGACAAGGAAGGGCAGTTGGGGGCACGATCAGGACAGCAGGGGAGGGCAGCTGGGGGCAAGATCAGGCCAGCAAGAGAGGCCAGTTAGGGGTGAGACCAGGCTGGCAGGGGAGAGCAGGTGGGGGCTTGATCAGGTCTGGAGAAGAGGGCAGTTAGGGGTGAGATCGGGCTAATAGAAGAGGGCAGTTGCGGGGAGCCAGACTGGCAGGGGAGGGCAATTGGGGGCAAGATCAAGCCAGCAGGGGGTGCAGTTAGGGGTGATCAAGCAGGCAGGCAGAGGCAGTTAGGAGTGATCAGGCAGATAGACAGGTGAGTGGTTAGGAGCCAGTGGTCCTAGATTGAGAGAGAGAGGTATTTAACCACTAGTTTAGTGGGATCATACCTAACCTGGCAGTCAGACATCCCCCACGGGGTCCCAAATTGGAGTGGTTGCAGGCTGGGCTGAGGGAATCCCCCCCATGCAAGATTTGATGCACTGGGTCTCTAGTCTCTAAAAGCCCAGCAACTGGAATAGTGGAACAACCAGAATATCCAGAATGGCCAGTGGTTGTGATGCATACTGTGGCAGATAGCCAGCCTGATCCAGGCCCAGATTGGACACCCCATCTCCTGCCCTGGCTTGCCTGGCCCCCGATCAGCTCCCAATACCCCAATTGGGGGTGGGCCAGCCAGCCAACTGCCCACAGCCCCTCCTCCCTGCCATGCTGGCCTGATGGGCCCCCATTGGTGTGGGCGAACCAGAACCCACCCGTGCCAAATTCATGCAACGGGCCTTTAGTATTTATATAAGTTCCCTGGTTAATCTCTCATGCCACTTCTTACAACATATATAAAAATAATATCACGTAATTTTTATAAATTAAAGTCTATGAGTTACAAATCACCTCTGAGTTCATTGTATTTGTCTTCCAACTTTGTTGTAGTTTCTTAATAAATTCTAGATAAACTGCATTTCAATTTAAGATTAAATTCTTCAATAAACCCTCATTAAATGCTAGTGCTGTACCAAAATTTCTGAATTCATTCTAGTCAAAAGCTTCAGAAGAATTTATATTTATATCATATGAAGATGAAGTTACAGTGATGCATGCATATTCATTTAAGTATTTCCATTTTGTGATGGGAAAGTGAAGAGGTTTCAATCTCTACAAAATGAAGGCCAAAGAAACTGAACACTGGCATTGATGAATAAATTCATGGAATTAGTATAATGCACTCTTAAGTAGTTATCTAACTTGACAAAACCTTAATCATATCTTTAATGCACAAAATCAGAACCCTACTGGGTTGATTAAACAGATATCTGAGCTCTTGTATTCAGTGGGATCAGGTATATGATGCATGGAAAGGACTATAGCAAGTTATGCACAAAACCTCCAGGTTAGATTACCTTTCAATTTCCACAAAGATTTAGTCTGTGCTTTAGTTTTTAGATATAACACTAATTGCATTCCTTCACTCATTAAAATGTATCTCTTATTGCAGTATATTTATCCCAAGGTGACTTAATTTAGGTGTAACTTAAACACTTTCCAACGGTTTTCTACTATTTTATGAGTACTGATTTCATTTGAATTTTTTATATTATGCTATTGCCTAAGCATTAAATAATCTAGGATGATTCACGAAAGCAGTTTGTAGGCTAATATGAGGCAGAACTTTCTAATAATAAAGTGATGAAATTATATTTAAAGCATTTTATTACTTTTGGGGATAAAAGTGTAGAGGGGAATAGAATGAAGACTTGAAGCATAATTTAGCTATTTTAACATTGGTGAGATTTCCCTATTTTCATATGGGTCTTGTTAACTTCTCTTTTACTTTACCAAGTACCAAGTAATTCAGACAGGCCATCCATAGATATAGATGGCTTTTCATAGAACTACTTGGTCTACCTTAGGAAAGTGATCATTCTCCCTGACTTGATAACCCCCTACTAAATGCAGTTTGAAACAGCCCACATCTATGAACACAAGAACCAGATTCTTTTGGGTTAAATAAATTTAAATTCTTTGAAATACAATATCTTTTTATAACTTACAAATGATAAATGTTTAACTAATTAAGGAATATCATTGCCATGACATTCTTCACTGTTTAAAAATGACAGACTAGCAGTTAATCATAATGCAATCAGTGATGGTTGGTTTCATCTTATATTAGTGAGACAATGCAAAATCAGTGCGGTTTTAAGAGAAGATAATGAAAAAATTCCACTTAACAAGGAAGAAAATGAAAGATGGCTTCTTAAATATTCATTCTAAAGTAACTAAGATAAAAACTATTTTTGCTACTTTAGTTCAAAATATTCATAATAATTATAATCAACATTTATTCAGGACTAAAATGCTAGACAGTGCAAGGTAGTGATGATATTGTTGCATTTAATTCACACAACAATCCTATACATTGAGTATTATCACCCACTTGCAAATGAGGAAAATAAATATTGAGGAGCTGGATTGCTTAACCAAGAACATCCCCAGTAAGTGGCAGAGGAGGAAATAAAAATCAGATTTCTGACGTTCAACAGATACCTTGTAATCTTGACATATATTGTTCCTGTTGATTTTCTTTCCTTTATATTTTTTCTTCTCAGCTTGGCACATTTTCCAGTGGTATGTCCAAAAAAGTCAACATGGTGCAAAACCTATACAATATGGTATTTTTGGCTACTGCTACTGCTTATAGAATTTATTCCTTAAATACAGGGAGCTGGACATAAATTCATTCATCTAATATTATATTTAAACTAGAGGCTCTGGTACACAAAATTAGTGCACAGGAGAATGGGGTCCTTCAGCCTGGCCTGCACCCTCTCGCAATCCAGGTTCCCCTCAGGGGATGTTGGGCTTAACCCAGCAGTCGGACATCCCTCTCACAATCCAGGATGCTGCAGGCACCAGTGACTATACTTTTCATACAGATGAAAGGCATTTTGCTATTGTATGGGCAGCTACATTTTTCCCTTTAATTATAAAAAAGTAGTGTATAACATGATCCTTCTGAGGCAGTAGTACCATTTTCTCCATCTTATGGGTGGAAAAACTGAAGCAGAGAGAAGTAACTGGTTTTGTCACATAGTTATAAGAATCAGGGTTGACCACAAAATGTGCAAGCCAAAACCCGTCTATGTCATTGCTGCGTCATCCTGTTTTTTCAGTGCTTGAGTAGCCTTGGCAGGTTTGAACTGTTAAATCTAAGTGACTCTTCCCAATATAGAGGGTAGAGTCCCTAGGCCTGGCTGGCGATCAGGGCCATCCGTGGGGCTACTGGTGGGCAGGGCAATTGGAGGGCCCCCTGCTAGCAGCTGCTTTGACTGGCAGCCTGGCACCATCTGTTGGCCAGTCCCACTTCCTTATTGCCGCTGCTGGTTGTCTCCCTGGGAAGAGGGAGGGGATTGAGAATCTGCCCCCTGGTGGTCAATGCACATCATAGGGACTGTTGGTTCTACTAGCTAGTCGTTCCTCCATTTGGTTGATTTGCATATTAGGGTTTTATTATATAGGATGCTAGTGATAAAATGCTGAATATGTTATAATCTAAGAAGAAAATAATTATAATTATATTAACTTAAGAGTATATAGTTTGTTATTATAACTGTTTTTTGCTCTGATCAGGTGGCTCGGTTGGAATGTCATCCCATGCCCTATGGGCTTGCCAGTTTGATTCCCAGTCTTATGTTGCTGGTTCGATCCCTGGTGGGGTTACTTATGAGAGGCTACTAATTGATGTTTTATTTTTCTTTCTTCCTCTCTCTTCCTTTCTCTCTAAATATATGTGAAAACATATTCTTTGGTGAGGGTTGAGAAGAGGGGGAAAAAAAAAAAACAGAAAAAAATCCTATATGTTTTGCTCTAAGTATCATTACCAGAGAATTTTTTTTAAATACATTTTTTTTTTAATTTACTGCATAGAGGAAAAGAGAGAGAGAGTAGAAACATCAATGATGAGAGAGAATCATTGATTGGCTGCTTCCTGCACATCCCCTAGTGGGAATTGAGCCTAAAACCAGAATTGAACTGTCATAAGCTGGTTCACAAATCCACATTAAACCCCTGAGCCACACCAGTCAGGAAGAGAATTCTACATTCAAATATCTTGCCAAATGTTTTGACTGAAAGAAATTTACTTCAATGTGTTTGCATTCCTCTAATCTTATATTTAGTTACAAGATAGTGTCAGATCATTTCTATTCAACATTACATTGTGTTAAATAAATTATTTGAAAGAACCACTAAACTCCTTAACCTATTAGTATGTCTCCTAACACTGCAATTGGTGGTGGTAATTACCAGTTCTATTTATCAACGTTGTCAATCTTCAGAGAGAAAAAATAAAAAGGACTCCATTACTCCCTCCTCAGGTTTACATTCCTGAATTAACCTGAGAGAAAAGTTCAAGACAAAAGTGGAACTACAATAAAATGCATACTTAGGTCCTCAGAAACAATGATAAAATTAAAGCCTGTTAAAAGATACTATCCTTACGCCATTTTCTAGTTTAAAATCATGTTCCTTAAATGTATGGACCTCTGTTTTCAAAGTAATCCCACATTGATGGGCTATGTCTCTTGCCAATTTGGACCATTCACAAACCATGTTAATGATTTGTTTAGCATTTTTGAAAATACGTCTGATAAGAACACAGTAATGTCTTTAGGTTACCATCAAATGAGATACCATCAGATAAGCAGTGCATTTAAAATTTTTTCACTTCTTTTTTTTTTTAGAAGAAATAAAGACATAGAGGCAAAAAGACCAATATAAAAGATCAATGAAGGCAGGAGCTGGTTCTTTGAAAAGTTAAACAAGATTGATTAACTCTTAACCAGACTCAAGAAAAAAAGAAAGAGAGGATCCAAATAAGTAAAATCAGAAATGAAAGCACAGAAGTAACAACTGAGTTCACAGAAATACAAAAGATTGTAAGAAGATACTATGAACAACTATATGCAACAGATTGGACAACCTAGGTGAAATGGACAAGTTCCTAGAAATATATAATTTTCCACAACTGAATCAGGAAGAGTTAGAAACCTGAATAGACCAATAACAGCTAATGAAATTGAATCAGTAATAAAACAAAACAAAACAAAACAAAACAAAAAAAAACCACCTTTCAGCAAACAAAAGTCCTAAACTGGATGGCTCAATAGGCAAATTTTGCCAAACATCCAAAAAATAACTAACACCTATCTTCCTCAATTATTCCAGAAAAGTCAAGAGGACGTTTATGAGGCTAGCATTATCTTAATTCCAAAACCAGATAAAGATACTACGAAGAAAACAATTATAGGCCAATATATCTTATGAACATTGATGCTAAAATTCTCAACAAGGTATTAGCAAATAAGATCCAGCAACATATTAAATCATTTCCCATGGTCAAGTGGGATTTATTTCAGGAATGCAAGGTTGGTATAATATTTGGAAATCAATAAACGTGATAAATCACATAAAATGAAGGATAAAAGCTACATGATCATATCAACAGATGTAGAAATAGCTTTCAATATAACCCAGCACCCATTTATGATAAAAACTCTCAGCAAAAAGGGAATAGAAGGAAAATACCTCAACATAATAAGTGATATACGAAAAATCTATAGCCAACATCATACTCAATGGACAAAAACTAAAAACATTTCCCTTAGGATCAGGAACAAGACAGGGATGTCTGCTTTCACCACTCATTCATACAGTAATAAAAGACTATGGAGAGAAATATAGAGATTTAAAAATGTTATTTAGAAAATGTTATTACTCCTTGGGTTTGTTAATCAAGTTAGGTGTTCCCATATTTATGTTTTAATAAGCACTTCTTTTATTTGGCTTACAATCTCAGAATAATTCTCCTACATCTTAAAAGTTATAACCTGTTAAAATTTTTATAATAATTTTAAAAATTATTGGCTGTTGTCTTAATTATCTCTTTAGAATTTTGTATAAGAAATAAATTTACTTTATACTTTTCATCTATATTTTACCCAGGGAAGCAAAAATACACATCCTTATACTTACTAGTTTAGATTGGCAGAAATATGTAATCAACAGCAAGGCATGTTTTAATGGCACCACTGGTTAATTTTCAAAATTGGTGAAAAATAAAAATATTAAGACACATCAAGAATATACATGCTTTAAGTTTCCAATGTAATTTGAGCTTAATTTAATTATATAATTAAAACTTCACAATTGACAATATTATGTTTGATTGTCAAACTCCAGAAGTTTTTCTTTATTTATTTTAATGTAGGATTTGTTCTGTTGTGCATCTGGTTTCATAAAATTAGGTCATTCTAAATCTAGTGAACTTTATTTTTTTAAATAAATCTTTATTGTTCAGATTATTACAGGTGTTTATCTTCCCCCCACCCCATAGCTCCCCTCTGCCAGATCCCCCTCCTCACCCTATGCCCTTACCCCCGCTACTGTCTTCATCCATAGGTATAAGATTTTTGTCCAATCTATTCTCGTACCCCTCAGACCATCTTCCCCCTGAGAATTGTTAGTCCACTCCCTTTCTATGTCCCTGATTCTATTATATTCATCAGTCCATTCTGGTCATCAGATTTTTCATTCACTTGATTTTTAGATTCACTTGTTGGTAGGTACATATGTGTTGTCATTTTGTTATTCATAGTTTTTATCTTTACCTTTTTCTCCTTCTTCCTCTTCTTAAAGAATACCCTTCAGCATTTCATATAATCCTGGTTTGGTGGTAATGAACTCTTTTAGCTTTTTCTTGTCTGTGAAGCTCTTTGTCTGGCCTTCAATTCTAAATTATAACCTTGCTGGGTAGCATAATCTTGGTTGTAGGTTCTTGCTGTTCATCAATTTGAATATTTCTTGCCTCTCCCTTCTGGCCTGCATAGTTTCTGTTGAGAAATCCGCTGACAATATTATGGGTACTCCCTTATAGGTAACCAAGTGTTTTTCTCTTCCTGCTTTCAAGATTCTCTCTGTCTTTTGCCCTTGACATTTTAATTATGATGTGTCTTGGTGTGGTCCTCTATGGATTCCTCTTGTTTGGGGTTCTTTGCACTTCCTGGACTTAAAAGTCTATTTCTTTCACCAGGTAGGGATAGTTTTCTGTCATTATTTCTTTTAATAGGTTTTCAGTATTTTGCTCTCTCTCTTTTTCTGGCACCCCAATAATTCGGATGTTGGTATGCTTAAAGTTGTCCCAGTGGCTCCTTACATTCTCTTCATGTTTTTATTTTATTTTTTTTTCTTTTTGTTTTTCTGGTTGGGTGTTTTTTTGTTTGTTTTGTTTTGTTTTTTGTTTTCTCTTTACATTTCAGATCTTTGGTTTGATTCATGAAAGTCCTTTGGTCTACTGTTGAATTTCTGGATATTCTTTATTTTAGACAGTGTATGCTTAATTTGTGAGTGGTCCTTTTCCATTTTCTTGGCATTCTCATTAAGGTCCTTGAAGGTCTCATCAAGTTTCTCAGTGGTTTTTAGAAGATTCTTGAGTAACCTTATAAATGTGGTCTTGAACTCTATATCTGACTGTCTGCTTTCCTCCATTTCTTTCATTCCTGGCATGCCTCTCTGTCTTTGCATTTTGCGGCTTCCCTGTGTTGATGGAGTGGAAAAACTGCTGTACTGGAGACACACCTATAGGGCCGGACTTGTTTCAGTGGGGCTTTGCTGCTCACTGAGTCTGCCTCTTGAATGTGTCACTTATGGATGTGAGTAGTTGAATTCTGGTGTCATCTCACACTGACCTCTAGATAAACTAGTTTCTGGATCTCCAATGTGGTACAGTTCAGCTACTGTCTGAGGTGATCCAGCAAGAGTTGCAGGAGGTCTGCAGATTTCTCCTATTCTGAACAGAGCTGCAACTTAGGTTAAGCTGGGAATGCACAGGCCATTTATATGCAAATGCCACTGCACACAGCTGGGGTGGGTTTGCAGATTGGGCAGGGTGGGTTCTCAGGGCATCATAGTTTAGGGCATGGCAAACTGCAATGGCTGCTACTCTGCCTCTCAGTGTCTCCAAGTCCCCATGTCTCCAAGTCCCCGCATCCTGCGCCCCCACACAGTGAACACTGATTGCCGTGGGCGGTTCTGCAAGGGAGCCTCCCTCACTTTCCAACCCAATGGCAGACTGTCCAGCTTCTCTCTGGGGAGTCTGGGTGGCCAGTGTCTCTCCAGAAACTCGGGTTCTGGGTAATCAGGAGCCCGCTTCCCTTCGTGTTGAAAAAAAGCAGCACCAAAGTCGCCTGCCACCAGCCCTACTCCTGTGCCTCCAAACTTCAGCCTCTCAGTGCCTGTGACATCCCAATCCTCCTCTCTCTTTCAGTCTAGTTGCAGAACTTCCACTCGGCCAGCTCTCCTGTGGTTCTGGGTGATAGACGTCCTGTATTCTAGTTGCAGTTTGAAATTGTTTTGTGAGGCAGCAATTTAGCTGTTTACCTAAGCTGCTATCTTGGCTTCTCTCAAGAATACTTTTTAAAATCTGGTGAACTTTAGATTTTAGAACTCACCTGTTCAGAATTTACAAATCTTATGTTGTTATTTTATAACTGTACTAGAGGCCTGGTGCATGAATTTGTTAAGGGGAGGGGTCCAACTGGCCTGCCCTGATCGGGGCTGAGGGAAGAGGATGCAGGAAGTTGGCAGGCCAGCCCCACCCCAGATCAGGGTGAGGGGGGCTGGTCAGTGGTGGGGCCAGCCAGAGGGGCTGCAGGCAGTTGGCCAGCAAGCCCCACCCCCTAGGCAAACTTCAGGTCAAAGGGACCATTTACATATTAGTCTTTGATAGGACTAGAGGCCTGGTGCACAAATTCGTGACCAGTGGGGTCCTTCAGCATGGCCTGTGGGATCAGGCCAAAACTGGATCTTCAACATTCTCCAATGGGTCCTGGGTTGTGAGAGGGCACAAGCCAGGCCAGAGGACCCCACTGGTGCATGACCAGGGCTGGGGAAGGATGCGGGAAGTTGGCCAGCCATGGAGGAATTGCTGGATGGCTCCAGGGCATGTCCAGCCCATCTTGCTCAGTCCCAATTGGCCGGACCCCAGCAACAAGCTAACTTACCAGTCAGAGAGTCTGCTCCCTAGTGGTCAGTGCACGTCATAGCAAGTAGCTGAGCAACCTTAGCATATCATGAGCATATTACACTTTGATTGGTTGAACAGCTGACCAGTCAACCAGACACTTAACATATTAGGCTTTTATTATATAGGATTAGTTTTTTATCACTCCTGTCACACATTATCACAAATTTAGTGGTTTAAAACAATACACATTTATCGTATCACAATTTGTAGGTCAGAAGTCTGAGTGACTTAGTTGTTGTCTCTGATCTGAGTCTGAAAAGGCCAAAATTAAGCCTGGGCTCTCATGTAGAGGCTATGAGTTAGAATTTACTTCCAGGCTCCTTCATTGTTGACAGAACCCAGCTACATGCAATCCTCATTTAGACTATAATCCTTATTTCTTTGTAGTTTGTCAAGTGCAGGAAGCCCTTAGCTCCTAGACGTATCTCTCTTATCATTGCATATGGGCTCTACATTCCAGTGATGGCACATAAAATTTTTTCATCCTTGGAATCTTTTTCTACCACATATCATTTGTTCACAGTCAGAGAAAGTTTTCTCTTTATTTCTAAGGGCTCATGTGTTTAGTTTAGGCCCATGTAGATAATCCATGAAATAGTATCTATACTTTAAATTCAGTGGCCTAATTACTTGTGCAAAGTTCCCTTTTCCATGTAACATAAAATATTCACGTTTTCTAAGTGTAATGTACTGTTTTGTTTTCCCACAATTTAAAATCCCTATGATGGGATGAATTTTAAATCAAGAATGTATCATGATCTAATGGACAGAAATTTTTCCTGTCATGTCAGTATGCATATTATAATGGATACATTACTGGTTGTTCTACATAATATAGTAATTTTTACATGTTACCATGACATGTTGGCATCTGTGAAACATAACTTCTTTTATGCTACCTTTGAAGATTATTTAAATACATAAAGAGCTATCATAAGAATCATGAATAAAAAAACAAATCTCAGTAAAATTAGCTGAAATGAACAAACTACTTGCAAAGGAAATCTAAATGGAAAATACATGTACAAAAAATGTTAACTATCTTAGAAGTTAAAAAAAGTACCTTAAAAGAAGCTGCAATTGTTCATCTATCAAGTTGCTCGTGAGAGTAGAAGGAAATGGAACTGGAGGCAGAAACAATTTTGGAGGCAAATGTTGTAATATATTTTATAAGACAAAGTCTCCAAACATATTAACTCTAAGAATTTTGCCATAAAAATTTAAAATAAATCAGATTGCAATAAACCATATGTATATAATTTGTTCCTATCTGATTTATGATAATGAATAATTAGAAGCAGTATTCCTATTGTCAAATTTAAAAGTACTGGTTAAATAAGCATAATGACATAAGGCCAATAAAAATGATACTGTATTAGAATCTCTAATGAGAGAAGAAAATATGAATCAAATATAAACTAGAAATAGAAAGTTAGATAAAGGCAGGTTAGTAATTTTGAAAAAACGGGGAAAACAAGCATTTTTTTAAAAATATATTTTATTGATTTTTTACAGAGCGGAAGGGGGAGGGATAGAAAGTCAGAAACATCGATGAGAGAGAGACATCGATCAGCTGCCTCCTGCACGCCCCTACTGGGGACGTGCCCGCAGCCAAGATATATGCCCTTGCCGGAATCGAACCTGGGACCTTTCAGTCCGCAGTCCGATGCTCTATCCACTGAGCCAAACCAGTCTCGGCAAAACAAGCATTTATATCCTTTCTTCTGGCTATATTGAGTGAAAGAAGTTTTTCTTTTTTCTATCACTGTCTAGTAACTATGTTCAGATTCTTTCACTTCCTATGAATTGTTATCATTTATTGATTCCTCTCCCAAATCTAACTCCCATTGCTGGAATCGCTGCAATAAAATACATGCATGCATAAAACAAACAAATTAATAAAGCCTATTCCTAGTAAATAATTAATTATCTCTACATTTAGTTTGGGCAATTTGCAGTTTATTTTTACCCTCAAGGTTTCTAGTTCTTTTTATCCTGTTTATTTTTAACTCATTGTAGTTGATCCAAAATACTAATTTATTTAAAAAGTAGTTACTAAGATATATTAATTCTGAGGTCCAGATCCATGTTTTGGAGATATGAAAGTGACTAGAAAATAAGGCAATGTAGCTGCACTAGTGTCTGGAGACAAAATAAATAATAACAAAAAAAAAAGTCATATACTGACAAGTACAATGTAGAGAATTAAAATCATTTTTTTGCAACAGAAAGTAAATTAAAGGTCACTCATTTTAGTAGTCAAATAAGGCCTGATTTTAGTTCCAATCTCAGTTATTATAAAATATAGAAATATGAAATCTGTGGAATGTAAATTTTAATTAAGATTATTCCAGATTTTAAGAAGTTGGTTATCCAGCAGAGGAGACACTGCAGAAGTAGGAATAGCTACTATAAGGATCTCCTAAGTAAGGAATGAGTTGAGATGATAGACATGTAAAGAAGAACAGTCTGGCTCTGGCCAGTGTGGCTCATTTGATTGGAACATCGTTCCATATACCAAAGGGTGGCAGGATTGATTCCCAGTCAGGGCACATACCTAGATTATGGATTTGATCCCTCTTCAGGGCAACATATTGATGCTTTTCCTCTCTCACTGTACTGTCTCTGTCACTCTCCCTCTCTAAAATTAATTCAAAGAATATCTTTGGGTGAGAAGAAAAAAGCAAACAATCTTGGTGAAATACATTGGCTTGGAGGAGAATAATAGAAGAGACTGTCAGAGGTCAAGCTACACAGGACTTTCCATGCCAGGGTATTAGTAGCAGGAGTGGCATTTTATGTAAGGAAATGTATACTATGATCTTCTGATTCTTATTTTTAAAGAGTAGTATGTTTTCCTTGTAAAAATGGATTGTGTTTGGGGCAAATGTGGAGCCAGGAGTCTTGCTAGGAAGCTCCTGCAGGATGTGATAGTTATACTAGTCATCTGAAAGGAGGAGATGTAAAGAATTGCATCACACAGGCCATGTTTTGTTTTGAAGGGAGAGGACAGTGAATAAAAGAGCTGAGGAGAGGAGACAATGCTGAACAATGCTGGAACTGGGAAGATAGTAGTCTTTCCTGAGGTGAATTTGTATTCTAACTTTGCGATGTTTTGAAATGTTTCTGGTAAAGGCCACTGATTCTCTTTTTAATTTTAAATTCAATTAAGAATTCTGAGACCCTAATTAGCACTCAAAAATTATTCTCCTTTGGTTTTATTTATCTGAGTTTCCTTTAAGGGTCTTCTGTCGCTGCTCATCACTTCAGTGTTGAACTTCTTTCCCCCAGAGTCTCTATATTCAATCCGCAGTTGTCTTCTGAATATCGATGCTGACAACTTCTCATGTGTGTTCCTAGTACAGATAATTCCACCAATATCCTAGAATGCCTACTAAATATTAACATTTTGAAGTGATAGAGGCATCACAATGTGTATAAATACAGATTCTACTTTTCTATGTCCAAATAATTCTTTCTCTTTAATTTCTTATTTTAGGAAATTTCTCCACCATCCATGGGGGGTATGGTGAAATGAATAATTGATCTCAGATCCCCACTTCCCTGGATTAGTATTATGTACACACACACCCTTGTCATAATGGGTACAGTTACTTTACCACACCTTGACTTGCCATTTGCCAGATGACTTGCTTTGGCCAATGCAATGGTGATATTCTATATAATAAAGAGGTAATATGCAAATTGACCCTCATACCATCACAAGATGACTACGTCCACAGCAGAGGTGGGGTTCCCTTAATGAGCCTTAACGAGCCATAATGAGCAGTCAGCAGGGACATGAGGCTGCATGGTACAGGGAACTGAGGCTGTACCTCTCATTTGCTCAGCAGGGCTTGACAGGGGACCTTGGGCTGCAACCCCTGCCTGGCAGGTCTTGATGGAGTGTGGTCTGGGTCTTGAGAGATTTTGAGGCACAGGTGGGTGGGGACTTGAGTCTGGGTCCCACAGTGCACCTCAGACTGACAGAAGGAAGATTTTCATATACATTTTACTATTTTTTTCATCTCTAACACTTCTATTATAGAGAAAAGGAAAACAGCAATATTAAAATATTTCTTCTAATTAATTCCCTTTTAATGTGCACACATTTTGTTCACCAGGCCACTATTATGGTAAAATTACAGGTTTCAAAGGCCATTGCTGATAAGAATATGCTTCAGGTAGATGTTTTCCCAAGTAGACTGAGAAACATGCGCTACAGGGTTGGACGCAATCTGCAGTTTAGAGTCAATCCCAGTTATGCTCAGGCTATGTCAACAGGTGTGTGATCAAGAAATAATTGTGTATTGCTGTGAACCAGTGACATTTAATGGTTGTTATGTCGCCAAGGACAACTCATGTGAGTCCCAAATTAGAGACTGGCTGCCATCCCCGACTGTTCTTCCTCTATTGACAGTCACATGAAATAACATCTAAACTTACTATTAGGTTTTCTCAATGACTCTTATAACTCTCACTACCTTCTGGTGATCTAAGCTTCCTTATCATCTCTTGATTTATCTATTCTATATTCTATTATTGATTTATTTGGCTTTATTAGATTCCAATTTCAGATCATTTTTTGTCTGAGCGCTAGAATGATTTTTTTTAGGCAAAATGGTTCAGTCATTTAGTGTTTACTGGTACAATTCTTCAAGGACCACCCTTAGCAAACCATAAGTATAAAATCCAAATTATCACACATTGACCCTCATATTCTGGCCTTTCTCTAATTCACCATGTTTATTTCATATACTTACCTCCATCCTTACTTTTAACTCCAGCAAAGTCATGCTCATTTCTGTTTTAAAGCTATTCTACATGTTTCTCACATCTTGATAGATTTTCCCCCAAAGGCACTTATCTGGCATATATAGTAAACATTCACTAATTCATCATTGATCAACTAGTATGTCTTTAAAATATGTTTTTATTGATTTTAGAGAGAGGATGGGAGAGGGATATAGAAACATCAATGATGAGAGAGAATCACAGATTGACTGCCTCCTGCACACCACCTACTTAGAGCCCACAACCCAGGCATGTACCCTGATGGGTAACCAAACCAGTGACCTCTTGGTTCATGGATAAATGCTCCAACCACTGAGCACCACAGGCTAACTAGTATATCTTTAAAGTCTCTTATCCTTGCTTATAATTGTTTGTTCTAACAATTATACTATGTAATAATCTTTATTTATGTTTATGTGTGAGTATTTTAGGTCTGTGTTCCACCTCCCTCCTGTATTTTCAAATTCTTGGAAAGTAAAAAAGGTGTTTCTATATTAGGCTTCATACACATAGGTTACTTCAATTAACCATTAACTGAGAACCTTAGATATGTTGAACAGTTAAAATGATGTAAATATCTCACTCAATAGGAGAATGAACTAAAGGTCTAAGAGTAAATCAAGTGACTTTATAGGGTATTTGTTAAAAGCTTGACCTGCAACTTTGGATTACTGTCTTTCAGTTCAATTCTCATTCACCTGTAGTTCATAGTCTTCTCTACTAATTAGCTTGAGAAATACCTGCTGTACTTTGTGAAATAGCCTAAACTATAAAATTGTATGAGTTTGAGACTGTGATAATTTTCTTTGATGTTCCTTCATGGAAATCTCTTTACTATATATATATCATGATAAAAGATGCATGTAAGAATACTTAAATAGTAGTGTATCTTGGTGATCAAATAGTACTACAAAAAGAATTAATACTTTAAACATTTGAGAGTAACTTCATTCTTTTTACAATATATTTGAAATTAGTGTTTTGATTCAGTGGTAAACATAATGGTGATGATGGTGATATTATCACTACCATATTATATTCTTTAGAGCTTTATGTACTTACCAGTAACTTACTGATCATTATTACATTGATCTTCACCACACTCTGAAAGACAGTGTCAAATTGGAACTTCACTTCCTTTTTTTTCTGTAAGTTGGTTTGCTTCTACAAAATTCCATTAATGGGAAACTATGACATATTTGAGTTAACGCTGGATTATGAAGATAGATTAAGGCATTATCCAAGATTTTAAGAAGTTGAATATATAGCAGAGGAAAGATTATGGAATGGTTCTTTAAACTAAGCTCATAATATTTCTTTTAAAAATTCCATTGGGATTTTGATGGGGATTGCATTAAGTCTGTATGTTGCTTTGGGTAATATGTCCATTTTGACTATGTTGATTCTTCCAGTCTATCATTGGAAGAATCAACACAGAATTGTATGGAACTGTAAAATACCCCAAATAGCCAAAGCAATCCTGAGAAAGAAATAATGAAGCCAGAGGCATCATACGTCCTGACTTTAAATTATATTACAAAGCAATAACAATCAAAACAGCATGATATGGCAAAAGAGCAGATACATAGACCAATGGAACAGAATAGAAAGTCCAGAAATAAAACCACATATATATAGTCAAATAATCTTTGATAAAGGGGCCAACAACACACAATGGAGAAAAGAAAGCCTCTTCAATAAATGGTGTTGGGAAAACTGGAAAGCCACATGCAAAAGAATGAAACTAAACTACTATTTGTCCCCATATAAAAAAATTAACTTAAATGGATGAAAGACCTAAATATAAGATCTGATACAATAAATTACATAGAAGAAAACATAGGCACTAAACTGTGTACCCTGGTCTTAGAAAATAATTTATGAATTTGACCCAAAGGCAAGCGATGTAAAGGCAAAAATAAATGAACAGAACTATATCAAACTAAAAGGCTTCTATACAACAGAAGAAACCACCCACAAAACAAAAAACAATCAAATGAATGAGAGAAAATATTTGCAAACAACAGCACCAATAGGAAGTTAATATCCAGAATATATAAAGAACTCCTACACCTCAACACCAAAAAAACAATTTGATTTTAAAAAGTATGGAGGATCTGAATAGACATTTCTCCCAAGAAGACATACAAATGGTCAGTAGGTATATGAAAAGATGTTCACCTTCACCAGTTGTTAATGAAATTTAAAACTACATTGAAATAGGATCTCACTTTCTATTGTTAGAAAGGCTATTACCAACAAAATAAGTAATAACAAGTGTTGGAAAGGTTATGAAGAAAAAGGAACCTTTATTACTGCTGTTGGGAATTTAAAGTGAAATAAGTCTTATAAAAATGTCAAGAACCATATGATTTTATTTATCTGAGGGATATAAAACTGTAAGCAACAAATTAATAAGAAAACAAACAAAAACTCATAGACACAGAATACAAAATGGAGATTTGAGAGAGAAGATGAGCAGGAGTATAGTAGAGTATAAGGGGAATTAAATATATGGTGATGGAAGATTTGACTTTTTTTAGGGACCAAAAATGTAATATATAAATGGTATATCATTGAGTTTTATACTTAATATATATAAATTTTTATTAGCCAATGTCACCAACATAAGTTCAATTGAAAAAAAAGAAGTTCATAATGCAATGAGAGATTATTTCAAATTGAAGTGATCAGGGATAATTTAATGGAAAAGGAAGGTTTGGAACTGGACTATGAAAATCTAAATGTGGCCTAAATGTGCCATGAGGACAGAAGGGCCCAGAATATGGAATTATCTTGTCCCTAGTACATCTTCTGTTGCTACTTTGCCCAGAGTAGTTTAATAAATACAATTTATATTTAAATAATATCAAATATTTCAGATTTCCATTTTGTCTTATAAAAAACCTGCTGTGTTATTTTTCTCCTTGGGAAGATTATTTCACAGTACTAATCATGGTTTGTTTCAAATACACCCTCAGAAATAATCTAGAATCAAATAATTGATAAGATTTGCCAATTCAGCATAAATTGGAATTATTATATCCTGTTTGCTTCCTTTCTGAAGTACAGTGTTGGAGTGTAGAAAGCCTTTAGATGAATATTTCTGCCCCTGTCTGTATCTATCTCGATCTGAAGGAATAATAAGTCGTTATTCACTGTCTTTAGATTTGCACTTAACTGTGGTTTTAGTGCATGTGTGTGGTGGAGAGGAGTGGGAGTATCTGTTATTTGGTTTGGTTTATTGAGTTGTTTCTTCATATGGTCTTTCCATTAGGTGTTCTAAAATTAAAATAGCAAATATATTCAATATGGAAGCCTATGCAAGGTTGTGATTTATTTGTGGCAATTTTTACTCTTTATTCATCAATTACTTTTTGATTATCTGCTATTCCCAGAATGTAGTACTGGTGAGTCAGAGAGAAATCTAGTTCCCCCTACAGAAATGGCTTAGGTTTCATGTCAAACATCCAGAAAAGAGTGAACAGTCTGCTTATTATTTTTCTCAAGGGGACAATAGCATGGTAAAAACTATGGCATGTCAGCTGCAAATTTTCATTTAGAAAATGCAATTGTTAACCAGGCTAACCTAATCTTGACATTATCAGAAGAATGATTGTTTTAGACTGTGCTGTTTAAGGAAAATGTTTCCTCTGGGTCTATTTATTGAACTTCATTGACTTTCTGCCTTGCCAAGACATTTGGAATCTAACTATCCAGAAGATAATTCTCTTTATATATACATTAAATGTGGATTTTCAACATTCTTTAAAACACTTACTTAATATATGTTCTGAAATTCCATTTGAAAAACAAATCAGGTGATATGAATTGGCTATGATTGAGTCCATGTTCTGAAATAATGATCTGAGATGGAAACACAGTATTTTTAATTAGCTAGTTAGAGATCTAATTTTGCAGTATGTTATTTTAATGAAAACTTACAGCTTACTGATGATGGGGGGGAAAAAAACCTTTAGAGTTAGGTTCAAATTTTGGCTCTGTTTCTTATTATCTGTATAACCTAGGGTATTTAAACCATTTAAGTTTTCAGAAGTTTCCCATATACCCTCTGCCTCCACAATGACATAGCCTCCCTTCATTACCAATATCTTCCTCCAGAGGGATACATATGTTATCATTTATAAATCTTCATTGCCATATCATAATCAGCCGGAGTCCATAGTTTACATTACGGTTCACTCTTGGTGTAGTAATTTATATGGATTTGGACAAATTTATAATGATATATCTATCATTTTGATACCATACAGAGTGTTTTCACTGCCCTAAAAATCATCTATGCTTTGCCTATTATTTTTTCCTTCTCAGACTCAACACTGGCAAGTATCTGATCTTTTTACCATCTTGATAGTTTTGCCTTTTTGAAGATGTCATTTAGTTGGAATCATACAGCATATAGCCTTCCCAAGGTATGCACATGTCCCCCAGCCCAGCACCCACATGGCGGGACTGGCTGCCAGCCTTGGGGGCATGCCTCTCTGAGCCTCAAGGACACACCCCTAGTCCAGTAGACACAATTCAAGGGGTCCTCTGCACATGAGCTGCAGATGAAACACCTTTTCTTTTCTATCTTTAAAAAAATACATTTTATTGAATTTTTACAGAGAAGTGGGGAGAGGGATAGTCAGAAACATCGATGAGAGAGAAACATCAATCAGCTACCTCTTGCACACTCCCCACTGTGCCCCCAACCAAGATACATTCCCTTACCAGGAATCAAATCTGGGACCTTTCAGTCTGCAGGCCAATACTCTATCCACTGAGCCAAACCAATTTGAGCGTAAACACCTTTTCTGACCGTTAATTGGCTAAGCCCCCTGTATGCCACTACTTGCAGTATTCTTGGTAACTTGGGTTACAAAAATTCAAGAAGGTGATCTAGGGTTTTTCCACCTCACACCTGGAGAAAAAAATGAAGGTCTGCTATTGGAGGGGCTAAGAAATGTCATGTCCTTCCCTAACCGGTTTGGCTCAGTGGATAGAGCCTCGGCCTGCCAACCACAGGGTCCGGGTTCGATTCTGATCAAGGGAATATACCTAGGTTACAGGCTCCTCCCTGGTCAGTGCCTAGGTCAGGGCTCATTCAGGAGGCAACCAATCAAATTGTCCCTCTCACATTGATGTTTCTCTCTGTCTCTCCCTCTCTCTTCCACACTCTCTAAAAATCAATAGAAGCATATCTTCTTGTGAGGATATAAAAGAAAGAAAGAAATGCCATATCCTATGAAAGACATAAATAAAGTTGTCATTTTTTCTTGGTGAAAGGATTGGAATCCATGTTGATGAAAACACCTTGGCAGCTGTGGTGGCTGGCGGTGGCTGTCGCAGTGGGGTTTTGGGGCTAGCACCTTCCCCTGATCAGCCCAGTCGCCTCCCACAGAGGGAGGCCAGACTGAGGCTTAGTGGGCCTAAGCCGTCAGTAGGACATCCTCTGAGGTTCTCCCAGCCTGTGAAAGGGGGAAGGCTGGGTTGAGGGACCCCCTTTCCCCAGTGCATGAATTTCATGCACCCAGCCCCTAGTAAAAAATATAAATATATACTAAATATGTATAATGTAACACAATGTTTTTAATTATAAGCAACTGTAAAAGAAGGTTATGTATTTCCTCATATCGAGGAAAATATGACCAGATGTTTGCCATAGCCTATCTTATATTTCCACTGGGAACAGTAATTTACTGTTCACTAGTTCAGTGTTTGTGATGACTTGAGAGAACATGACTATTGCAAATAATGAGAATATACTGTATGTAACTTATTTAGTTTTAAATATGTTTATATAACTAAATATACTCCATATATAACTGCTTAAATATATAAACACACATAGCAATGTAATTTTCAAAATCTCCCTAGGTGTGCTACCAATGTTTTCAGGCTATGGTTTATTAGAATATGGAGTTTAAGGAAAGAAGACTAAGTACTTTAGTTTCAATTGGATAATAAATGTTGCCTAGAATTGTTTTTCACTTTCTTCCAGAATAGCAATTCTGGTAATGGAATCAGTTTATTTTAATAGTAAAATTTTTATGAAATTTAAACAGTCTTCATACCCACACTTTCCTTTATATACCTGGGGCTTTCTTATTCCTGCTCATTGCTATATCTTTTCCAACTCATTTCCCATCGTTTTGCCTCAGCTGGATTTTGTTTGCTAATAGTAGCTGCTCACATTATGTCTTAAGCTAGGAAGTGATGATACCAGCAGGGAAAATGGAGAGAAGTCATGCCACAGCATGCCACATCTAGAGCTTATTGGCTTCTTAGAAAAGAGTTAGCATAGCAGTGTGCCTTGCTCAGAGACTCAGGAAGCTTAATTCTTCAGTACACCTACCTCACAGCAGGACCACATTTTTATTTGCCATATTTAAGATGTTGCCTTCTGTCTCATTTATTTTTATTATTTTCTATTTCCCACAGAATTGAGTAGAACAGATAGATAGATATCCATTCAGTTATTCATTTAGTACTTACGGACTGCCACCTGTTTGCCAGGACACTGTGTGAGAGAATGGAACACATGACAATACTTCTGCTCAAGGAGCTTTCAATTTTGAGTAGGAAAAAGAGCAATAAAAGAAGTTAATAAATTAGATAATTGCATCTAATTATGCCCAGTTTGTAAAAAGCATTGGATATCAGGTAAACAAGTATAGTTTGTATTCCTATATCTCTGGAAGCTTTTTGGAGAGGAAGTGACATGATCAAAGTTGTGCATGAAGGCATTTTTACATTGGTACTGAAAGGAGTTGGAGGAAGCAAGAGACTAGGGAGACCTCCAAAGGGCTATTGCAGGTTTCAAGAGGACTGAACATCACAGGTGAAATGAGAATGAAAGGAAAGGATAGAAGCAGTGATGTTGGAGGTAGAAATAAAAACTTAGTATCTGCTTTAAATATGAGAGGGCTGAGTGACTTTTTCTATATGGTTCATGAAGTATTGAAGTTTGACAGGAAAATAATGGGAGAATTAAAGAATGCTTTCATTTTTTCCCCTTTTTTAAATGTATTTATTTTTATTAAATTTGGGGGGTGACATTGGTTAATAAGTTTATATAGTTTTAAGGTATACAGTTCTATAATACATCATTTGTATACTGTATTGTGTGTTTATCACTCCAAGTCAAGTCTCCTTCTATTACCATTTATCCCCTCATTATCCTCTTCTATCTCCCCTGTGCCCCCTTCCCTAGACAAATCACCATACTGCTGCCTGTGCCCATGAGTCTTTCTTTTTTAAAGTTCTGAGATTAAAAATATGGTAATTCTCCAAATAAATTATGAAGTTTTCTCTTTGTATCTATTTTCATGAAGAAAATTTGTATAATTTCCCTCTAAATATTAGATAACCCTCATCAGAAATGTAAGGCTAATTCAACTTTCAAAAATTAAATAATTCAAAAATTAATGTAATCCATTACATCAACAGGCAAAAGAAACATTCTGTGATCATATAAATAGCTGCAAAAATATTTTTTAAATAGGCCAATCCCAGCATGTATCCATGACTAAAAACTCTCAGCAAACTGGAAATATAGAGGACTGACTTCAAGAACATTTTATTTACAAAAACAAAATAAAATAGTTCAGTGCTTTAACCCTAAGATTGGGAACAAGATGAGGATTTATCCTCTCAACACTTCTGTTCAACATCCTCTGGATGTTCCAACTAAATGCAATAAGAAAGTCAGAAAATAAAAGATGTACGAGTTATGTTAGAAAAAATAAAACTGTTCGTCCACAGATGATGTGTTTGTCTATGTAGAAAGTAGAAAGAATTATGTGTGTGTGTGTGTGTGTGTGTGTGTGTGTGTGTGTGTGCCACCTGTTTGCCAGGACACTGTGGAACTAATAAGTGACTACATCGGGGTTATAGAATAAAAAGTTAATATACAAAAGATAATTGCTTTCCTATGTACCAATAATAAACACTTCTTTCCAACTTGGTGTGCCCATTATTTCCAACTTGGTGTGCCAATTAAATGCTATTTAAATTAAAATTATAGCAAGTTATTTTGTAAATATTGACAGCTATTTCTAAAGATTATTTAGAAAACCAAAAGTCAAAGGACTGATATTATTTTTCAAGACTTAACGATAAATATACTTAATCAGAAAAGCATGATATTAATGAAAGAATAGACATGTAGTTTAATGGGAATATTTCTCTAGCTATTAGAGAGAAAACCACAAAATATAGTGAATTATTATTATTATTATTATTTTGCAAAGGAGCAATAGCAAGTCAAAGGAGAAAGGCTAGCCTTTTAAACAAAGAATGTTGGATCAATTGGACATCCAACATTCACATTCAAAACAACAATCTAAACACATATTAAATATGAAATAACTGAAACTGTATCACACACCTAAATGTCAATGCAGAAGTACCAGATTAATAAAAAATAACATATCATTTGTAGAGGGCTCCCAGGGAAGACACCTGAGCATTTTTTAAATCAGTATCAGCTGAATTCGAGGTGCCAGGCAGAGCCACATCTTGGAAACTCATCCACCAAAAAGGCTGGATGTGTTATCAGTATTGACTTTTAAGGGCCCTTGAAATATAGATTCAGCTGAGCCCTGGGAATGAGGGAATGACTGGGGCCTGGGCCCACTTAAGCTCCTTTGATTTTAACTTTTTTTCATGTGAAACTCCCTTCTATTTTAGTAGAAATAAACATGCTGTGTTTGGGGTGGGATTCCTGTGTCTCCATCAGAGAGCAGAGATTCCACCCAGCCCCAGCTTTTATTTCTACTTCTGTGTCCTCTATTCTTTCTATTATTTCTCAATCCCCAGCTCCTCTACTTAGTAACTGGACCCACTCTTCTTTCCATGCTGGACATGAAGAGAAGAGAAAATCCCCCACAATCATTAAATCTAGGTGACTTTGAGTTTGATGTTGAGTTTTTAGATATGACATCATTAGTTTAATTCATGAAAAATATCATAAGTTGGGATTTGTAAAGATTAAATATGTTTGCTCTATGAAATACACTTAAGAGAATACAAAGACATATTGGTAAAAAAAATAATAACCAAAAAATTCTGATGCAGGACCTGTACTTAAAATATACAAAGAACACTTAAAATTCAAGAAAACAAGTAACACAATTGTTAAAATGGGGTTAAGATCTAAACTGACACCTCACTATGAAGATGAATGAACAAGTGGCAGACAGCATGGGAAAGTTGCTCATTAAGGAACTGCAAAATGAAAAAATGGGATACCACTGTTCTATTAAAATGACTTAAACCCATAGACTGATCAAATGATAATGAAGATCTAGAGCAAAGAGAACTCTCATTTACTGCTGGAGAGAATGAAAAATCATATAGCCACTTTGGAGGACAGTTTGAAAGTTTCCTACAAAACTAAATATAGTCTTATCATAGGATCTAGCACTTTCAGGTATTTATGCAAGTGCGTTGAAAAGTTATGTCCACACAAAAACTTGCCCACAAATGTTTATAGCAGCTAAAGGCCAATTGCATGAATTCATGCATGTGTGGGGTCCCTTGGCCTGCCCAGCAAAAGGGGTCAATTAGGGCTGGCCAGCCGGCCGGGGGGTGGCCGGCTGGATGGGGGAAAAGGGTCCATAGGAGGTTGGCTGGTACAGAAGGTTGGCTCTGGGAGCACACTAACCACCAGGGGAAAATTTCTGCATTGAGCATCTGTCCCCTTGTGATCAGTGTGCATCATAGCTACTGACCGGTCCTCTGGTCATCCAATTGTCTGGTGTAAAGGTTGCTTTTATGTACATAGATTGGCCAAACTGATAGAAACCAACATGTCTTTCTTTAGATGAGTGAATAAGCTAACTGTATCTCATCCACACATAGGAGTATTATTCAGAATTTTTTTTAAAAAAGCTATCAAGACATGGAAAAAATCTTAAATATAAATTGCAAAATAAAATGAGGTAGTATGAAAAGAATACATATTCTATGATTCCAACTACATGTCATTCTGGGAAAGGCAAAATTATAGACTGTAAAGAAAAAATTGATGGTGGTCAGGGCTGTGGGGAAATGGAGGAGGGAGAGTAGGTTGAGCAGGGAGGGTTTGAGGACAGTGAAACTATTCTATATGATACTGTAATGGTGGATACATAATATTATCTATTTGTTAAAATCTATAGTAATCCAACACAAAGAGAATCCTAATGTAAACTTTGGACTTTAGTCAAAAAAACACACCCATCCATATTAGTGTTGTGTCAGTATTGGTTCATTAGTTGCAACAAACACACTGCAGTAATACAAGATTGTAATAACAAAGAAAGCTGTGTGAGGTGAACTGTGGCATATGGAAACTTTCAGTACCATCATTTCAATTTTCTGTAAATCTAAGACTGCTCTAAGGAAATAAAATCTATTATATTAGGTATCTAATAAAAATAATCCTATTCCATCTTACCATCTAGGGTTAAATAATGAAATCTAGTCTTGAAAATGGTTATCACCAGGCACTATATAGAAATACTGAAATAACTGATGAATATGTATAAAATAATTGGGATAAGGTTTGACTGCAGTGGCCCTTAAGTGCTAGAAAGTATTTGAAGTATTACTGAGGAGGAGAGAGATCTGTGATTGCAGAAGGGAAATTGTGTATTGATTGAGTCATGAATATGGTAATTACTATAGTGTGGCACAATGAGGAAGGAGGCAGCAGCACATGATACAGGTAAAATGTTAGAAAACTAATTTAGGTCAAGATTATGGAGAACTTTCTATGTCAGAGGAGCTGTTTACCCAATCATGTTGGCACAGCAATTATATGAACAAGTAGTAATATCTATTGGTATGCTTTTAATCCAATGTCTGTCATATTGTAGGGACTTTATAAATAATAAATTCCTTTACTTTCAGGTAATTATCATGATGGTTAGAGTCACTCTCAATCAACATTAGCATTTTATCTCTAAGTTCGTTAGTCAATATCTAACAACTATTGGGGATCAAAATATATTTAGTGCCCTCAATTCAAGTTATTTAATAACATATTTTTCTTCCTTAATTTATGATGCTAACAATGTATATAACATATTCTTATTTTAATTAAAAGCTTCTAAAGGGTAGACTGTTAGAGTTTTATCACTTTTGATAAAACTGCTTATATACTTAAAGATTTTTAATTAAATATCAATTAAGTATTAAAGGTATCATTGAGGTACAATTGATATGATAACACAAATTTATGAATTAAAATGCTCTGTAACTTGATTGCCCTTTGCTGCCTTTCACTTCGTTTATTTTATTTTATTTATTTATTTATTTCACATATTTTTATTTATTTCAGAGAGGAAGGGAGAGGGAGAGAGAGAGATAAAAACATCAATGATGAAAGAAAATAATTGATTGGATGCCTTCTGCATCCCTCCCCCCACTTGGAATCAAGCCCACAACCAAGGCATATATATACCTGGGACCCGTCAGTCCACAGGCCGATGCTCTATCCACTGAGCCAAACCGGCAAGGGCTGCCTTTCACTTTTTTAAAAAACAAGTTTTGTGGTTTTTTTCCCCCAAGAGAGTGAGGGTGTGATTGATTATTCTTTGGAAGTGCAATTAGTTGAAAAAATCATATTTAGCAGATATGTGTAGAAAATTCTCATATACAAATTAAAATATATTCATTAGGTCCCTTTTAAAAAATAACAATTTAATTTCCACAGAACCTTTTGACATTATTTGAACATTTAATAAATATCAATAGAGAATGTTCCAAAAAACTAGTCCAATGTGATGATCTACAATGCCGGCCAGCCCCAGAGATGAGGAAGTGGGGCTCATATAATGAAGCAAAAGTCCTAAGGTGGTAGTACAGTTGCATAACCAGGGAAATGTAATTAGTGAAAGAACAAAGCTTCTGTGAGTATCTGATTGCTAATTAACATACTCACAGTTAAATCAAGAAGAACCAAGATATATTAGAAAAGAGACTTTTTTGTATTCAAGGGGACTGTTCAGACTGCCATTTCTTGTTTTCATTTCTATAAAATTTCATTGTTTAGCTTAAAATCTGAACTGACTACTTTGAATGTATAAAATTCAATATTAAAACTTTTAATTTAAAAAATTTTCAAGATTTATCCAACTTAATTCCACAATATTTGCTTTTTGGTACATTAAAGGCATTTTTGCTTAAAAAACATACTGTCAGAGAACCAGGATGGCGGCATAGGTGGAACACCTATCTTGCCGTCATACTCAGCAATTTTAATACTACAGCTTAACGAAGGAACAAACACCTTCAAGAATCACCAGAAAGCTCGCCGATTGAGGATTCCACAAATAAAAGTGAAGATAGGACACTGAGACTCCGAGGAGCAGCGGCAAACAGCGTTGAAAGATTCGCGTGGAGAGAGGTTTGGAGCGCGCACTGCGGAGAGGGCGGGCGGCTGAAAACCGGCCAGTTTTCTCGAACAGGGAGACAAAGATGTCCCACTGGATAGATTCTCCAGCTCTGGGCGAAGTCCAGAGAACCCACTATCATACGGGGTGAACTGGACAGTGGGAAGGGACGCCGAAGCTCAGGTGCTGCAGGGTCTGCCGGCTTGTGGAGAAGGCAGCTTGCGCAAACAGCTCGGCTGCGTGACGGCGCAGAGAGCGCTCTGTGACTCGCTCTCTCATTCGGAAAACCGTCAGTCTGCTTTGTTTTACGTCCCTGGGGGAGACATTGCGCATGCAGACTCATTTTGGGAGAGTCTGAATTCCCCGGCAGCCAGTGGAGCTCGGCAGCGGCTCTCTCTCAGAGGTGCTGGCGGCCATTGCCCCCGGCACAGAGTCCCTGGGGCCGCAGAGGGTGGAGCTAACGCTGTCTGCTTGGCCAGAGACTCCGCCCATCCAACCTGAGCACAGCTGAGCTTCACAGACAATAGGCCTGGAGGTCAACCCCTCCAAGTGCTAACAACGATTAACCTGAGCTTAACTTCAGCAAGACTGTGCAGCCCATATCCACCTCAGGTAACCGGGGAGGCTGAGCCACTATCCCTTGTAGGAAGTCTACCACACAAAGCTAATTGACCAACTCAGGGAAGCAGCCACCATGCAGCGACATGGAAAGAAATCAGATGTGAAAGAAATGGAGGAAAAAAAACGACTGGACATGGAATTCAAAACCACGGTTATAGGGTTTTTCAAGAGGCTCCAACAAAAGGTCGAGGCCTATGAGGAAATAAGCAAGACCACAAAGGAAATGAATGAGTCCTACAAGGAAATGAACAAGACCCTCAAGGATATGAAAGAGACCTGCAAGGAAATGATCAAGACCAACGTGGAAATGAATGAGTCCTACAAGGAAATGAAAGAAACCCTCAAGGATATAAAGCAGACTCTCAAGGATATGAAAAAGGACCAACCAGAAATTAAGCATACACTGACTGAAATAAAAAATAGTATACAAAGACCTAAAAGTGCTCTGGAGCACCCCAAGAACCAAGTTAAAGATTTGAAATACAAAGAGGGAAAATCCACTCAGCTGAAAAAGCAAGAATCCAAAAGAATCCAAAAAATTGAAGATAGTGTAAGGGGCCTCTGGGACAACCTCAAGCATACCAACATACGAATTATAGGGGTGCCAGAAAAAGAGAGAGGCCAAGACAACGAAAACCTATTTGAAGAAATAGTGACTGAAAACTTCCCACAACTGGTGAAAGAAATTGACTTAGGAGTCCAAGAAGTGCACAGAACCCCAATATATAGGAACCCTAAGAGGACCACACCAAGGCACATCATAATAAAATTCCAAGAGCAAAAGACAAAGAGAGAATAATAAAAGCAGCAAGAGAGAAACAGTTGGTTACCTATAAAGGAGCACCCATACGATTATCAGCGGATTTCTCAACAGAAACGATGCAGGCCAGACGGGAGTGGCAAGAAATATTCAAAGTGATGAACAGCAAGAATCTACAACCAAGATTACTCTATCCAGCAAAGCTATCATTCAAAATTGAAGATAAGAAAAAGCTAAAAGAGTTCATCACCACCAAACCAACATTATATGAAATGCTGAAGGATATTCTTTAAGAAGAGGAAGAAGAAAAAGGTAAAAATATAAATTATGAACAACAAATACACATCTATCAACAAATGAAAATAAAAATCAAGTGAATTAATAAGCTGATGAACAGGATAAACTGGTGAATATAACAGAATCATGGGCATAGAGAGGGAATGGACTGACAATTCTTCGGGAGAAAAGGGTTGTGGGAAGTGCAGCAAGAGACTGGACAAAAATCTTGCAACAATGGGAGAGGACAGTGGGGAGGGGGAGGGGAGGGTACAGGGTGGGATAGGTACAGGGTGGAGGGGAGCTATAGGGGGATAAAAAGGGGAAACAATGTAATTAATAAACTGAACAATAAAGATTAAAAAAATAAATATATAAAAAAACAAAAAAAACAAAAAATAAAAAACATACTGTCAGAATGCACTACTCAACCATCATCCACATCCTTCACTGTTGTTCTGAGATTTAATTAATTATTTAACTTAATTCATTAGAGATTTAAAACCTAATGAAGGTAAATCACTTAAAATAATTGCTGTTGCCTTAGTCAATAATATACTAATAACTATGTGTAATGTTAAATGGGTGCGAGATTTATTAAGAGGATCACTTAGTAAGTTATATGTCAAATCACTGGTGTGTACTCCTGAAACTAATGTAATATGTCATATGTAATTGAAAAATAAAAAATGATTTAAAAATAATAGAAATGTAATATCTATTACAGATAATCATTATATGAAAATTACCAATACATGTTTTATCAGCTTATAGTTATACATCTTCACTAAACCCTTGACTATGTAATCACAGGAATCAGCCTTCTTAGTTCTCTGTCACCAATGTTGTCAATGCAGGGGTAGTCCTGTCATTGTATGTGACTCAGGCTATTTATGCAGAACAAAAAGAACTTCAAGCAATCTGCATGAATCAAAGTGCTAAAATAGTTTTGGTCCAGTCTTCAGACCCAGACTTCAGAAGAGCTGGGGAGAACAAATATACTACAGAGTTTCAATATTCCTCCATAACAATGCATATATAATATTACAAACTAAACAAACTAAATTTCCAGCTTGCGTTATTTCCCATCAGCATTGCCCTAGGAAATTTGAAAGAGGTTTGATGTTAACCTAACAGGATCTTCCCATAAAAATATAAAGTTTCATAAAATAAAAGGTGAGAGAATTCCAATAAGTTATTATTTGATTTGAAGATTAAATTTTCCTGATACAGTAAGGGGTTTCATTGTACTGTAATGGAAAGAAGTTGAACAACTAGAGGTAGAAATGCCATTCTAGTTTGCATAACCCAGAAAAAGTCTGTCACGTACAATCCAAATATATCACTGAATATATTATTAAAATTCTTGTATCTTCTCATCCCTTTCCCCAACAAATTAGAAGGTGTTTCTATGTTAAAGAGCTTAAAATTAGCCTACCTGTAAAATCTTGATTATAAAATGGAAGATAGAGAAAACAGAAAGAGTTAACCAATTTTCCAGAAAGTGTTTGTAATTGAATAACAAAATGTAGACGTAGTAGATTCAGTCATGAGACATGACGATTCAGAGCTGGTTTGCGTATCCCTGAGGTATTTTTCAGTATGATTTGAATAAATTTAAAGACTTCTGAAGTTCTTTCTTCAAGACATTTTTGTGTGTTATGGAATGAGCTGCAGCCCACACTCTGTGACAAGCAGTTCTCTAACTGAAGCGTGCATTTAGAATAAGGTTGAGGGCTTGTGGAAACACTGATTGCTGGGCCTCAGCCTCAGAGGTTTTGGTTCTTAGCATAGGGCCAAAGAATTTTCATTTTTAACACATACCCTGGTGATGTTAATACAGTTGGTCTGCGGCCCGCACTTGAGGAACCTTAACTGCTTTACATCAAGTTCAGTCTATTGCACAGCCACAGACTTGACCAAATAATTTAAAAGTCATGTTCCATCTTCTACATTACCATTTTGGAAAATCTTTCTGAGAATTTCTTGAATTCTAAATCAACTATCTGGATTTTTTTCCTTATCTCCTTGGAGTACAAATCCAAATAATATGGTTGCTAAATATCTATCCTTCTATTTTATTTTTATCATGTTCTCTCTCTCTGCCCAGGTTGTTAAATCTTGGAAATTATTTTAAAAATATTCAATAACTAAGTTCAGTGCTCTTGGCATCAACAGAAATGGAATATTATTATAAATTATAGTTTTTTAAAAGAAATAAAGTTAATATTTTTACATTAAAGATAATTACCACTTCCATACCTCAAATTAGTGAAATTTCATGCTTATGTATAAAATGTATTACTAATTAAAAACCTTGTTTTTGTATCTGTGCCTGTTTCATATAAACAGTTTCTTTCAAAACTTAAAAATTAGACTAGATTATGTCAACATTTCTGAAAGAAAAGGACAATTTACCTCCTCCTCCTCCAAAAAAAAAAAAAAAAGATAAAATAGAGCAAAAATGCTGAAGTTTCTCCTAATACTCATTCAAAACCCTTATAAATGTATACTTTATTAAAGGTGGTGATGCATGGGCTGAACTTATTTTTTAAGGTAGGCAGAGGTGTTTTATATTTATACTGGAGGCCTGGTACATGAAATTAGTGCACAGGGGAGAGGGATGTCCCTGAGTCAGCACTGGGTCTCCCTCTGGGTGATTACTGGCCAGCCTACACACTCACTATAGCGTTGCCAGCTGGGTGGCCTGGGCCTCCCTCTGCAGGGGCAATCCTGGAGTGATAGTGCCCCCCTCTCCAACCAATCACATCGCACGCTCCTTGGCTGGCCTGATGCCAGTGCATGTCATAGAGTGATCATCCAGAAGGTCATCGGGAAGGTCATTCTGCTGTTCAGTTGATTTGCGTATTATGCTTTTATTATTATAGATAAATTAAGAGGTCTTTAGATAAGTCTACTTGAATTATCTCCTCCCATTCCTAAATGTGTTTACCAAGTATTCACCACACCCTTTTTTCCTTTATATGTCCTAATCTTTTATATTATCTGACTTCTAACCACTTCATCTTTGCAAAAAATACATAGTTCTGTATTCTTTTATCAGTCTATATATGCATATGTCATAATTTTCCCATCTATTTTTAGAAAGTAAAAATTTGGTATGATAAAGATATTTTCTTTAAATGCCGTATGTACCACATGACTTCCAGATGCTTAAGGTACTTAATAACCTTTACATCTCATCACTGATGTCATTATCATCAATCACTGATGCTGTTCTCAGCCCTGATTCAATTAGATATAGATTGAAGAAGGATTTTCTCTTATGCTTCTGGTTGCTGTTCAATCCTAATGGCTTCCCCTTTTAAAATAACATCTGCTTTCCTTCAAGTAATTTTTGTGCATCTGTCATGCTCCTAATGCTGGTACTTTCAGATTAGTGACAGAGAAGTGAGTTGCAACAAGGTAGCACATACTGATGAAAGTAAGTGTTGGGTTTAGCATGAGAATGCCAAGCTGTTTCCACATGACTGACTGGTGTTGCACAAACGTAAATCATCACTGAAATATGGTCATTCTCCTAACCACCTAATGGTTCTATTGCTTATATATGGACAGATGCACACAGGGCACTCCATTATTTTTAGAAAGGTCACTCAACAGTCATTGGAGTCAGGTAAAAGAGGACTATACTGTCCTTCTCAACACCATAAACTTACCTGCTAATATACACCCTTTAGTGATAGAGCAGAAATATAAAGTACAAAATGAATTTCACTGAAAAGTAAATCTACAGCGCTCTATAACCAGAAACACCATTTGTGCCTTTGGAAAGCTGCAATGTTTTCAAACCTGAATAATCTATTGAATTTTCATCTGTGGAGTGCTTTGTTCTGATTGAATTTTATACGGCAGTATTTTGTAAAAAATAGACAAAAGCATGTGGTGTATATGAATAAAGCCAGGTTGGGGAGGTTGGTGGGTTGAACCTGCTTTTCACTCAAGCAGCTCCCTAGGGATCTCCATAGTGAGCTCAGAGATCTAAAAGCAGCATGAAAACCACTGTATTTGAAGGTTAATCCATGGGCTGCTTTTTCTCTGAGCATTTGTCACCATATAACATACTACGTAAAATATTTTATTTTTTACTTACTGATTAATTTACAGTGGTATGTCAGTTGTAGGAGGGTAGGGACTTTTAAAAACTATATTTTCTTGATTTCAGAGAGGAAGGGAAAAGGAGAGAGAGAAACATCAATGATGAGTGAGAATCATTGATCGTCTGCCTCCTGCAGGCTCCACACTGGGGACTGAACCCATATCCCACACATGTGCCCCGACTGGCAATCAAACCGTGACCTACTGGTTAATAGGTCAATGTTCAACTACTAAGTCATGTGGACCGAGCAGGGGAGGGACTTGATACATAGTAGGTAATCAACAAATATTTGTTTAATACATGTTTACTAATTATTGGAGTGAAAGAACAATGATAGGTCCCCAGGATTATCTATAATAATAAAAGGACAATATGCTAATTAGACCAGATGTCATTCCAGACATCCTTCCTGACAAAGCCAGCCAGAGGGAAGCCAGCCTGGGTCCCAGGTGCCTGCTGGCAGCCAGAGGAGGGAAGCAGCCTGAGGGAAGCCTGTGCCAGCAGTGGGCGGGGGGGGGGGGGGGGGTGGGGGGGGATGGGGGGGCAGGGGAAGGAAAGCCTACTCTTGCACGAATATTTATGCATCAGGCCTCTTGTAAATTATAAAAAATAAGGCGTAGTCAGTGACCAAAAGAATACATAAGGTAGTTGAAGCAGATAAAATATCCACAAGAAAACATTAAAAAAAAAAGAAGACTAATACATATGGATATCTTCCCATTGGGACAGGAGCTGTTTGCTAGTGTATTTCAGATGAGGGGGAACTGGATTAAATAGATCAAAAAAATTAATGGGGGAAAATGATTAAATGTATGGCCTTAAATAATTGTCTTAAATTTGGGGCCTCATTTTTTTTTCCCACAAAATCAGGTTTTTCTAGCTAAAGATCATTAAGATTCCTATGAGTTTTAAGCAAAATCGAGGTTTTTGAATGGATGTTATAAATCTGAAATAGGAGATAATCTCTCTGCAAGTTTGCCTTGTGAACTTAATAAGGCTATTTTGAGTTCAGTACTACGCTACATTATGACATGGATACAGTTTCAATTTGATGAAATTAAACTGAAATTAAGGGAAATTTATCAGAAGTAAAATTAATTATAAAATGTTTTTCTTAGTGTGCATAGAAATTCATAACTGGCAACTGAAGCAACAATACCTTGAAAATTTTAAGTTTACTTTCAAAAGCTTTTATGTATTCAAACATAAGGTCAATACTTCTGCCAAAACCTTGTACTTTGAGTTCAGTTCATTAATATGAACAGAGAGGTCTGTAAAAAATATTAGGGTTTTGACCCACTTATCATCATTGAGATGAGAAAAGTTTCCCAGATCCTTATCCTCAAGAAATACCTTAATTTCTTAAAAGAACTCCACAAAGCGTTCAAGAACTTTGCCTCAGTTCAGCCATCTTACATTATTGTACATCAGCAGTCCACTGTAGGTGGAATAAGCCTCCAGTAAAAGCGCAGAAAATTCTTTCTTGTGAAGGGGGCAAGCAGCTATTAAGTTAACTATTTTTGTAACAACTGACATTAAGTTGTTTAAGTCGGTGAATTCTGCCTTGGCACATAGAACCTCCTGATGGATAATACAATGAAAAGGCACAATCAGATGTCTAATAGCTTCCGTAAACAATTTGACAAATCCAACTTTCCCCCCACCATGTTTGGTGCCCCATCTATCGTCACTTACACAACTTTAGAGATATCAATGCTTAGGTCACAGAATATTTGTATAACAACCTTTCATATTTCACTTCCTAATGTACTTGTTGACACTGATACTAACTTTATTAACTCTTCTCTCGTTGTGAGACCATCAGAATATCGCCCAATAATGGCCAACTGAGCATGTGATGTGACATCAGTAGTTTCATCAAGAGAGATAAAAAATATTTACAATTATTTATGTCTCTCTTTAATTGATGTTGTATGTTTGTATTCAGTCTCATTATTCGGTCTTTTATGATATTTCTACTGAGTGGTAATGCAGATAGTCCCTTAATAATTGCATCTTTATTCTGCATATTATGAAATAAAACTGATGAAATAAAACTCTCTCTTAGGAGAGTTTCTTTAATAAATTCTCCCTCCCTGAGTGCTTTTCCGTGCTGAGCTATGGAATGAGCAATGCTCAAACTTGCAGATATTAAATTTGTAGAGCCTTTTATAAATTTAAGGATGGGATTAGATTGGCTCTTATAAAGGTGTAGCTGCCTGGAAATGTATTTCTTCCTTTAATCCTCACTTTTTTTTCAAGAGCTGGGAATGCTTAGTTTCAATATGTCTATTTATATTCCATGTTCTGCTTACTAACATTTCAGTACATAGCACGCAAAATGATCTGCCATTTTTTTCTATAATGCCATACATATCGGTCCATGTCTCTTGAAAGGGTTGGCTACTGCTACCACCTCCTTTACTTAACCTTGTTTTTTTTTTATTTTTTTTGGGTTCTCCATGAGAGGGGCAGTGACAGAAGATAGAATTATAGCTAGCCTGTTAGCCCTGCAGGCAATTGGGGATTAACTAGTCTAACTGACCACAAGATGGCACATGCAATTGTCTTTTAGGAAAGGGCAGGGTTAATAAGCAGTAATAGGGGTTAATAAGGATGCACAACAGTAATAGTGGTGAAATGGAGTCTGCACTATGCTGCAAAATGATGTTCCTTATATAAATTAAGATGGCTGCCACTATTTCTAATGGCGGGAAACAGCACCCAAAGCACAGGCCCTCGCCTCTCCCAGCCTCCCACTCACTTATCTCAGTAATGATGGTCAATTAGAAATCCATGACACCCCAGAACAGTAGGTTAAATGATGGTTATTGTGGTTATGTGGTTGCTGGTAGTGGTGATCACAGGGCCCCCGCGGCATTCGGCTCCCTGCTCTGCTAGCCAGAAGTGAGGTCAAAGATCCCCCAAGGGTCTAACCAGAAGTCCCAGAACTAGACACTGCAGGCCAGAGTTCTGTTGTTTTGGCCACAGACCTCCGGCATAGAGTGTCTACACTACACTACAGCAAATGTTTCATCCTCAGCTACTGCAACTGGCCGTGCAGTAGCAGAGGATGAAACCTCCTTCTTGGCATGCGGCACCATACTTCTCTGTATGCGACCGCATGTGGCCGCGTGTCAGCGAAAATGGCTAAGCATGTCAGTGCTGACAAGCCTGTCATAGGTTCGCCATCACGGCTCTAGAATCACAGGCTCTGAGGAAGCCAGTTGTCGTGCAGAGCACCCCTGTGGAGAAGAACATGTGCAGAGCTCCTGAGCAGATGCTGTCTCAATTGAGCTCACTCTTGAGCAGCCTCATGAGAAACCCTGAATTGGAATCATCCAGCTAAGCTCTCCCACTTCTTTTATTTTCTCTAATTGCTGTGTTTTGAATTACTTCATGTTTTAAATTATACTTCATTTTCATCGACTAATGTGTTACTTATTAATTTTCTACTAATTTCTTAGCATTACCCTAGATGTTACAACCTACATATATAACTATTTCAATCAATTAATTTTTTATATTTATCCCTTTTATGAATAGTTCCAAAGTCATAGAAAATATTAACTCCATTTACTTCTGCATTCTAAATGTTTTTGTGTTCCCTATGTTTATAATACCACAAGGCAACATAATCATTATTTTGTATGGCCAGCATTCATTATATTTATTTACATGTTTACCCTCTTCTGTGTTCTTTATTCCATTCTGCATTTCCACATTTCCAAATTGGATCATTTTCCTTCTCCTGAATAATTTCCTTTATTTCTTTTAGTACAGACTTTCATGTTACAGATATTATATTTGTTGTCTTTTTTTTTTCAAATATATTTTATTGATTTTTTTTACAGAGCGGAAGGGAGAGGGATAGAAAGTCAGAAACATCGATGAGAGAGAGACATCGATCAGCTGCCTCTTGCACGCCCCCTACTGGGGATGTGCCCGCAGCCAAGGTACATGCCCTTGCCGGAATCGAACCCGGGACCCTTCAGTCCGCAATCTGACGCTCTATCCACTGAGCCAAACCGGTCTCGGCTATATTTGTTGTCTTAACAGGAGTTAGTTTTATCTTAATATTTCAAGAACTTTTTCATGGGAATAGAAATTTTGTTTGGCATTTATTCTATTTTAGAATATTAAAGATGACATACCAACAGACATGGAATATCTTTTTGTTTTCATCATTTCTATTGTTTGCTTTACTCAGCCTTTTTGCTGATATTTTAAAGATAACAACATATCTTTCCTTCCCCTTACCCCCCAATTCCTTTTAAAACTGACTTTCTATTTGTATTTTTTAACAGTTTTATCATAATGGGTCCATGTTTGGTTTGCTTTGCATTTATATTTTTGCAACATGCCAGACTTCTTAACTCTGTGTATGGATTCTTTCTGTTTTGGAAAATTCTTAACCACAAAAATATTACTTCAGCCCATATGTCTCATTTCTCTTTCTTTAGAACTCCAATGTCTTGTATATTAAACTATGTGACTTAATCTCACATTTCTATTATAGTCTGTTCTGCCGCCTCACTCCACCATTATTCCTCTCTGAGCATCATGTGGATATTTTTCTATGATTTGTGTTTGAATTTACCAATCCCGTCTTTTACTATGTCTGATCTACTGTTGAATTAATCCATGAAGTTCTTAATTTTCTATATTATATTTTTATACACTACAATGTTTATTTGATGTTAATAAATTCCAGTTCTCTGTTAATATTTCCATCCTCTCATTCATTTTATATGTCTTTTATCTATTTTCATGAGCTTATAAATCATAATTATTTTAAGATGATAAGTATATGGATTATTTGTGGGTCTTCTTATATTGTTTATTTATTTTCCTCTTCATAAGAGACTGCATTGGCTTGCCTATTATCATAACTCATAAATTTGGTATTGCATTCTGGGTGTTGTGTATGAAAAATATGTAGAGGTTCGTATAATGAAATCTTCTACTGGAGGAGTTTTAATTTAGTTAGACCAAAGCTGGTTTAAACTTTTAGTAAGACTCTGTATGTATACACATTTGTTCCTAGGTTGTTTTATGCTCAATTCAAGTGAACTTGAGGAAACTTAGAACTGTCCTTCAGAAGATTTTACCTTATCTGTTTTGTTTTCTGTCTTGTGCAATTTCAAAATTTGAGACATATAGAGGGGAAGAGAGGCCAAATAGTTGGGGACCCTCACATTTCTAATTTTGTCACTCTATCCCCATGCAAATCAATGAAGTCTGCTATTGTTTGCCGTTTTCCTGGGCTAAAGCTAAGACTAAGGCTTGATCCTTGGATTTCAGTCAGTATCTATCATTAATAATTGTCTCTAGGAGGAACAAGCTGCTAGTACTCACCCTACTTCTAAATTTTTCTCAGCTCCCTGGAGTTTTAGTTAATTTTGTCCTCATTGCTTCCAAGCTCTTTTTAAAGCCTTGAATTGTTTGTAGGAATGACAGCTTGTTGCAATGATGCAAAATTGTTACATTCTGCTCCAAAGTGCCAATATATCCTTTAATATGGAATATGTTCATTTTTATCTCTCCTCTCTTTCCAGAACTCTAATAAAATGTATTTCTGAATGTTTTACTGTGTGTCATATGTTTAATCCTTCTCTAGGTTTTCTTCTATCTGATCTTTTATTCTGGATATGTGATATACACACCTACTCTACAGGTCTCCAGACTGTGAATCCACTTTACTGCTGTGCCTAATTTAGTGTTAAATGCATCTATTGCATTTTTACTTCAGCTATTATTTTTAAAGATTAGGATGAAGGGATAAAGCACCTGATTCAGTTACTCCCTTGAGTACTGGGGAATGCCCATGGAAAAGGGAATGAAAACATATAAGTAACATAGTCTAACCTTACAAACTAGATATGCAAGTAAAAGGATTAATGTTATTTACTAAGTAGAAGAGACTTTATCTCTAAAATGCCTTGTCCTGGCTCTCTTTAGCTAATGATAACTTATATAAAATGGAATCTAAGATCTGGAACATGGGTCCTGAGAGAATGTCACATCAGTTACAACTTCTTAGAGTATTAAATGGAAATGTATATAAGTTGAAATGCCCCTGGTTTTGTGAGGAATCCATCTATTCTGTGCCAGAGGTTCAGCCTGTATAGGAATGAAGAGCCTGTGAGAGTCATCATTACTGTCCCATAAGCTTCTTTCTCTTATGTCTAAGCCTTTTTATTGTGTCTATCCTTGACAATATAGTTTGTAAAGTTCAATATTGGATTAGATCACTCATCCATAATTCTTTTTTTAAATATAATTTTATTGATTTCAGAGAGGAAGACAGAGAGAGAGAGAGGGGAGAGAGAGAGAGAGAGAGAAATAAATGATGCGAGAGAATCATTGATCAGCTGCCTTCAGTACACCCCCTACTGAGATTGAGCCTGAAACCCAGGCATGTGCCCTTGACAGCAGTCGAACCTGGGACCCTTCAGTGCACAGGCTGGCACTATATCCTGTGAGATAAAGCAGCAAGGGCCATATGATTCAATCTAATTCTGTATGTTATAGTTCTGTGGCTTTACCTGGTTTATTTTTGGTGAAATTATCTAGTTTATTATATATCTATTTGGTCATATTAATTACAATTAGTTTAAAGCAATATTTGAATTGTCTAAGGAATACTTTCTATTATATATTTGCATTTTGATAATTTTCCCTATATCCTAGCATGCCTGGTAGTTTTAGATTGCATGGCAGACATAATCCTATATAATAGAAGAGTAATATGCAAATCAACAGAAGGACATAATGATCCGCTGAACAACCAGTTGCTATGATGCGCACTGATCACCAGGGGGCAGACACTCAATGCAGGAGCTGTCCCCTGGTGGTCAGTGCCCAAGCGCTGCTCAGCCAGAAGCCAGGCTCACAGGTGCAGTGATGGTGGCGGGAGCCTCAGCAGGTAGTAAGGAGTGGGGGGTCCTGGACTGCAAGAGGGCGCAGGCTGGGCTGAGGGACTCCCCCCCACCCACTCCCCCACACACACACCAGTGCAGGAATCTCATGCACCGGGCCTCTAGTGTATAAATAAATTAAAGAGGCTATGGGTGATGTTATAGTCTAAATTTTCTTGTGGAAGGAATTTATGTAGGACAAATGAACTAGTTCCATTCAGAGGCCTGGATTGATTTATGGCTAAAGCTCTTTTGGTGTTTGTGAGGACTAAAGTTTGCCCTGATCCTTAGCCTTACTGGAGTCTCAACGGAAAGCCTAAGGTATTTGTGGGGCTATTCCCCCTCAGGCTTCTACTATACTTTTAGACCATAACTCTGTGAGACTGCCATGAGCTCTGCTTCATTTTTTTTAGCCTGATTTCTTGATCCCTTGCTCAAGTCAGGCAGGAAATCAACAAATTCCTTGAGGTAAAATAAACAGAAATGTTGATCTTACCTAAAGGCATTTCTCTTTTGCCAGAATTTTGGCTCCTCCAGTTTGCGGTTGGTTATTTTCTGATGCCTCTAAGTAGTAGATTAAAAAAAAATAGCCCATTTTATTTTTGTTTTAAGATGGAACATTTTCCTGTTACTGGGTGTTTAATCATAGCCATAAATAAAAGTCTAGGTGGTTTATTTTGGAGTAAGGATTGAGTTTCAACTATGATAGACAATTTACTTAACACAAAGAAATGATCATTGGGAAGAGAGGGACTTAACTTCTTACACAATATGCCAAAAATGGTTGTAGTCTTTTAAAAATCTGAGCATATTTTCATTTTGGTTCAATAATGAAATTGCCTTTGAAAATGGTTTTGTTACTCCTTTGGTAATAAGAAAAAGGGATGTTGAAGGACTAGCAGGGATGCCCATTGTGCTTTATGGTTGCCATTTAGAACATATCAGTTTGGGGAAGATGAGAGATAGAGTTGAGGTTAGAAAAAATTAAATTGATGTAAATTTGTAGGAAATATTGACTGTTCTTTCAAGTAGATGGGGTTTTAATCCACATAAGATGAGGAGTTACAGTAAAATCACAAACTATAATCACATTATGGTTTAAGAAGATAAAAGTTGTACAAAATACAAAAGAGTAAAAGGAGAGTGATAGTAAATTTGGAGAAATTATTGAAGAGACTGTTGAAACAGTTAAGGAAGTGAAAATTGATATAATACTGAGCAAAGCAGTGTTACTAGGAATAAAAAAAGTTGAAATCAATTTACATATTTTGGGAGAATAGGCAATTGGACTTGATGACATATTGGATTTGGAAGGCAAAGATACAGAAGACAAATAAGACCTAAACTATTTAATAATTTCTTTTAATTTCTATGTTCTAAGGAATTCACACACAAAAGAATGTCATGATAAAAGCTGCAATCTCACAGTATCTTAGTATTTTACATATGGAATTAAAGAAGGGGGGACTTTTGTAGAAGAAACATCTATTTGAACATAAGAACAGAACCTTGGTACTGAATCAGGGGTAGTGCAGTAGACACAGAGAAGTGCTATCAGTACAGTGAAGGTCTACAATGTTTTGTGAATAAGCAGACTGATGAAAGTCATTCATCATTTTTCTTATTGATTAATGACTCAGTCTCATTCACATAGCCAGCTAGCACTGGGAATTTTGCAGCTGGTAACTATGGCCAAAGGATAAACTGGATAAAAACTAAAAGAGAAATGATGAAATATGTGTACACTAAGCTACATTCACTCTAATATCAACTTAATATGCTAAAAATTTTGATAAAGTAGCTAGCATTTCAAACTTGACCTGCAAAATGAAGTGACTGTTTTATAACCATATTTAGTATAGATTATATACAAACATAGCAATTGCTAAGAAGTTTTAAAAACTTAGAGTTTAATGAGGAGATACTTAAATAATATTTTTGATCTAAAAGTAATACATTGTTATTCTACAAACTTTTGAAAATATAAAAAAATATAATAATCAATATTATTCATGATCTTGCTATATGGATAATGCAGAATGTTTTGAAAATAGTCTTCTGAATATTAAAATCTTTTTCAAACTAGGCTCAAATTTATTTAGGATTAGAAATTTAACTCTAAATATACAATTTTTGTAGAATGAGATAATAGCCATTTATTTAATCATTTAAGTGAAGGCAAAAAATTTATCTATCTAATTTGAAATACCTTCTTTTTGCTACCTGATATTTAAGTTTTAAATAAAGTGTATATCTTTATAATATAAAACTTTAAAACATTTAATTTTCAATTTAGAAGCATGCATTTCTTACGCTATGGATCAAACTCTTTCACACAGTATTAACTCTATACAAAATTTCAAGGGACTATTTTTTCACACAATTTTAATGTAGCATTTATTTAAAAATTCTGATCCCTGTATTCCAATTATGAATTGGGAAACTGTATAAAACAAATGTGTGAAGATAGGTTAAAAATAATAAAATGAACATAGTTTTAATTGGACACTAACTCATGACAAAGCATTAGAAATGATAAGAAAACATTCTTTTTTGTTTGTTTCATTCTGTGAATGTAGTATATGCCAAGAGCCCTTGGATGATTGGCAGAGCCCATGAGAATCAGGAATACTTGTGCCTAGAAAAGAAGCCCCATTTTAACACCCTCCCAAAATCACAAAATATTTGGACCATTCACAGATTAGTAGCAAGTCATCCTATCTAATAAAAGAGTAATATGCAAATTGACTGTACCTCCAATCAAGCCACGCCACAGCCATGCCCACCAGGCAATCAGGATCAGATTATGCAAATAAACCCCAACCAAGATGACTGCCACCACTAGAGCAGAAAGGAGGCTTCGGTTTCCCTGGCAACGGAGGAAGCCAAGCTTTCCACATGCCATTGCCGGCCTAGGCCTCCACTCAATGCTACAAAGTTTCAATTATAGAAGATACATAATCCCAACAGAAATGGCAGCAGCCACGAAGCTGGAGAGAAAAGAGCCTAGCGATGCCAGGGCGATGGAAGAAGCCAAACTTCTGAAGTTCTAGCCTAGGCCTCCACTCTAGGCTACAAAGTTTCAAACAGTAATGGCTGCCACCACGGAGCAAGCAGAAGGCTTGGCTCTGCTCCAGGCTACAGAGTTTCAATTATAGAACATAAATTAATCCCAGATCACAGAGCCTCCACTTAGGTCACTGGGGGGCATGGCCAGCATGCAAACCACCATAGGCCCCTAGCCCATGCTGCTGAACATCCCAAGGGAACCCCCACCCTGTTTCAGGACACCGTTTAGGGCAAACCAGTTGGTCCCCACCCATGCACCAAGCCTCTATCCTATTTCATAAAAGAGTAATATGCAGATTGACCATCACTCCAACACACAAGAGGGCTGTCTCCATGTGGACACAAGATGGGCACCACAAGATGGCCAGCAAGGGCGGGCAGTTGGAAGGGACCAGGCTATCAAGGTAGGGCAGGTGAGGGAGATCAAGTATTCAGGGGAAGGCTGTTAGGGGTGACCAGGCTGGCAAAGGAGGGAAGTTGGGAGCAAACAGGCTGGCAGGGGAGCAGTTAGACATCAATTAGGCTGGCAGGGTAGTGGTTAGGGGGTGATGAGGCTGGCAGGCAGAAGTGGTTAGGGGCAATAGGGAAGCAGGCAGGCTAGTAGTTTGGATCTAGTAGTCCTGGATTGTGAGAAGGTTGTCTAACTGCCCGTTTAGGCCCGATCCAAAGGATCGGGCCTAAACGGGCAGTTAGACATCCATCGAGGGGTCCCAGATTGGTGAGGGTGCAGGCTGGGCTGAGGAATACTCTCCTGCTCCCCTTGCATGAATTTTGTGCACCAGGCCTCTAGTCCTATCTAATAAAAGAGTAATATGCAAATATGACCATACCTTCATTACACCCACAAGCCACACCCACAGCCATGCCCACCAGCCAATCAGGAGCAAATTATGCAAATAAACCCAACCAAGATGGCTGCCATCACTGAGAGCAGGAGGAAAGCTTGGATTTACCTGGCGACAGAGGAAGCCAAGCTTTCTACCTCCCTAGGCCTCCACTCCATGTTACAAAGTTCCAATTATAAAAGATACAGAAATGGTGGCCGTCACTGAGCTGGAGAGAACAGAGACTTGGGTATTCGTGGCAATGAAGGAAGCCAAGCTTTCAGTCTGCCATTGCTGGTCTAGGCCTCCACTCTAGGCTACAATGTTTCAAACAGAAATGGCTGCCACCAGGGAGCGAGCAAAAGGCTTGGCTCTGCTCCAGGTTACAAAGTTTCAATTGTAGACATAGATTAATCCCAGATCCCAGGGCCTCCACTTAGGTCGCTAGGTGGCATGGCCGGCCTGCAAACCTCCATAGACCCCTTACCCAGGCTGCCCCTCACCCCAAGGAAACCCCCACTCTGATCTGGGACACTTTTCAGGGCAAACCAGCTGGCCCCCACCCATGCACCAGGCCTCTATCCTATCTAATAAAAGAGTAATTTGCAGATTGACCATCACTCCAACACACAAGAGGTCTGCCTCCATGTGGTCAAAAATCCTTCCCCCATGTGGACACAAGATGGCAACAACAAGATGGCCAGCAGGGAAGGGCCGTTGGGAGGTTCCAGGTCCTGCAAGGGAGGGCATTTGTGGGCGCTCTGGCTAGCAGGGGAGGGCAGTAGGGAGGGACCAGGCCTGCAAGGGAGGGCAGTTGGGGGTGATTAAGCCTGCAGGGGAGGGCAGTTAGGAGTGACCAGGCCAGCAGAGGAGGGAAGTTTGGGATAAATAGGCTGGCAGGGGAGCAGTTAAACATCAATTAGGCTGGCATGGTAGTGGTTAGCAGGTGATCAGGCTGGCAGGCAGAAGCAGTTAGGGGCAATCATGGAGGCAGGCAGGTGAACAGTTTAGAGTCAGCAGTCCTGAATTGTGAGAGGGAAGTCCGACTGCTCATTTAGGGCTGATCCTACCAGGATGGGGCCTAGACAGGCAGTTGGACATACCTAGAGGGGTCCCAAATTAGAGAGGGTGCAGACTGGGCTAAGGGACATTCCCCGCCCCCTGTGTGCCGAATTTTGTGCACTGGGCCTCTCGTCTCAAATAAAAAGGCAAATACACACACAAGATTCACCTAACAGCTGAAAAACTCCTATACCATAATATAGAGGCATCAAACTCAACAAGCAGAATAACTCAAATGTAAGGAGAAAGATTTAATACAGTAAGAAAAATAATTAAAATAATATAATTTATCTTCTCAGGGAGATTTTAAATATTGTAGGATGCAAAAATAAAGACTTGGTGGGGAATCAGAGGTGATTTTTGAAATAAAACTCAATGAATTGACTGAATAATAGAAATGATTAAGCTAAGAGAAGTTCTCAGAATATAGCTGAAAAGACAAAATGAAAGTTAAAAATATTTTGAGCTTTCAATTTTCACATACTAAGTGATTTAAAAGAAAAAAGTAATTGGCAGTTATGGAAAAATATGACAGTATGTCAAGAATATGACAATAAGAAAGTATGACACAAAATAATTCCAGCAGAAAATCCAGACCTGATCTAAATTTTGATTGCCATTCTGAGAGGATAATTTGGTCAACAGAATGAAAGACTACATCCAGATATATATGTTGAAATATTAAAATTAATTTATCAAAACATAACCAAAATGATTCTAGTGAAGAATAAATAAACAGAAATGAGAATTCAATTAATATCATATTTTTTGGTAAAAGGAGATACAAGGAAACCATAAAGTTAAAATTTGTAAATATCTGAGAAAATAATTTTTAGAATTATTCATAGAACTGTATACTCATATGTAAAACTGAAATATTTCCACTCATTTACATTGAAAAAACTTAGAAATTTTACTACCCGTGAACTCACCTGGAATGACAAACAGAGGGATATAGATAGTCCAACAGAAAATAACACAAACAAAGATCTGTGAAACCTAAGAAGAAATGGCAAACTACAAAACTGGTAATTCTTCATTTATAACAACTTTCTTGTTGTTTTTTTTAAGGCATGTGGGTGTACATAATAAAACAGTGGAACCAAAATAATTCAAGTTGAGAGCAGCATGAGAGGAAATAATATAACTACAACTAGTAGGAAATTGGCACTGTAATAGACAAATAGATCAATGGAATAGACTAGTCTATACTTAGACTTATGTGTATATTTAACATATTAAAAAGGTAACTTTTCAAATGAAGGCAAATATTTCTTCAATAAGCTGTTTAGGAATAATTGGGTATACCTGTAGAGATATATATCTGTGTTATAACACTCCCATGGACAGTTCAATATACCACGTGAAAATAAATAGCTGTGCATTTGCCATTATGTGTTTTCACTCTACAGTTCCCCAAAATGAATTTCAAATGAATTTTAGACCTAATGGAGGAAAAAGAGACTCAAAAGAAATTTTGGGAAAATAAGTATGCAATTTGGGTGTAGAACGATATTTTGTTAAAAACAACCAACAGATAATACTCTAAAATTAATTATGAATACATTGACTACTTATAAGCTAAAGATTTTAAGTGACAAAAATAACCAAAACAGAGTTAAAAATAATTGCCCTGGCTAGTGTGGCTCAGTTGGTTGTCATTCTGTGTATCAAAAGGTCACCTTGACTGGTTTGATCCCCAGTCAGGGTGCATATGGAAGGCAACAGATGTTTCTCTCTCTCCCTTCGTCTCTCTAAGCGTGTCCTCGGGTACTTAAAAAAGTACTGTTTTGCATCAGTGGTGGTGATATAGAGTGGTATAGCTATGTTGGAACACAATTTCAGAGAACTTTTTTTATAGCACCTGTGATCTGTTATTTCTACTTCTTAGTATTCAATGAAGAGAAATATTCATTCATGGGACCAGGTAGCACATGCAAAAGATATTTATTGAAGCATTATTCATAAAAATAAAAAAATTATAAACTACCCAGTTGTCCATCAATATGGGAGTGAATATTCTGGATGAATCTCAAAACTTACTTTAAGAGTTGCAAACTGATACATTTCTATTGTCTAGATGAAACAAAACTAACATATATAATACATGTGACAAATGTAGGTTTACAGTTGTTCATATGGAAAATAATATAACAATTAATACATAATATAATGTGTTTTTGCATACTCACAACTGTAAACCTACTTTTGCCTCACCCTGTATATTAATCATAAAACAACTGATTACTTCTCACAAGTTCAGTTACCTCTCACAACTGAGGTGTAATATCCTTGAAGTTGAACATGATTTTTCTTCTTGAAATGATGAAAATTGGTTTGTTAATTTATTCGTTTTTAGAAACTTAACATGGTAATTTATTGAGAATAGCATCTAACCACAGATCAGTAGCAAAAGAGAGCAAAATAAAGCATGCTCTATGTTTTATTTTGTTCAAGCTACCATAACAAAAATACCTTAAAATAGTGACTTATGCACAACAAACATGTATTTCTCACAGTTCTGGAAACTGGGAAGTCAAAGATAAGGATACTGTAAGATTTGGTGTCTGGTGAGAGCCCACTTCCTAAATAGCTTTCTCTTTGCTGTGTCCTTATTGGCAGAGGAATGGGATCTCTCTTTCTGGCATTTCTTCTATAATGGCACTAATCCTATTTTTGAGGTCTCCACCTTCATAAGCTGATCACCTACCAAAGCCCCATGTCTTAATACCAGTCCCTTGTGGGTTAAGGTTTTAACACATGAATTTTGTCAAGTTGCAGTCGAACCATAGCATTCTATAAAAGTAACAATAATTTGAAAATGTTTCGATTGTCTTCACTTTGTCAAATAATTTGGCTCATCTCTGATTCTTTACCCTCTCTTTTCTGAAATTCACATATACTCACTTGATAAAACGTGATTAGTAATAGAAATCTCAGCTATAGGCACTAATAAATATTTTATCAAATCACAAGAATGAAAAATTTGGAGACTAAAGTAATTTTACTACTAAAATCTTGTTATATTCCAAAATCACCGTTTTACTTGAAACAGCATGTATTTTTATGTTTTTCTACAACTCAGAATATACCATGGATTGTTGAAATATGTCTTAATTCTTTAGAAAACAACATGTCTATTTTCCTTTGGTATCTTATTTTTGTTTTTGGAAAATGAAAACAGATTCTATAGTATATATAAATATCTTTTTTTCTTGCATTTAAAAAATGCCTATAAGATTTTATTTTATTCTAAGAAGTAAGGTTGTGAGCACTAAAGCCAGGTTGAGAGTCAAAGAAATGATTCTTGTTATTGAAGTAACAGTAGATTTAGTGTGATTATTGACCTAAGCTGAGATTTTGCTACTGGAATTAGGTTTATTTTCTGTGTCCTTAGAATGTCTGGGGTATTCTAGATGATTGATTAAAGAGGTACAGCAGTAAGCACTATTATCCATCTCAAGGATATAGTGTATTGGTGAGTCACCAGGAAAATGGATTGGTATGTATAAGGGCTAAAAAAATTAACAACAGTTATCAATTTTTGCCCATATCCAAGCTAAAGTTGGATTATAATTTATCTTCCACATTCACCTATAAGCCTTCATGAGAGCACAGAAAAAGCTTGACCTTGCTCTTTCTTCCCTAGTACCTGGTATGGGCTAGGCACTCAATGAATATGTGCTGAATTAAATGAAGCGATGTGCACAAAATTGTGGCATCTATTATTTGGTGATAATTAAGATGGAAAAACAACAAGAACAATATTTTGGCCCAACCCCAGGAAACTCTGTCTCTCTCACTCTGCTTTATTTTCATTAGTATTTAATACATATATCTGACTGTTGGTAGTCTGCTTCCATGGTCAGAACTGTGTTAGGTGTAATCACATGAAGACAAAAATTATGAAGCCACAGACTATCTTACCTAATAATAGAAAAACATGTAAATTGACCATACATCTGCTACACCCACAGCCCATTGGAGTGAGTATGCAAATTAACCTAAAAAAGATGGCAGTTAATTGCATACACAAGGCCAAATGACTGGGGGTGGGCAGGATGCTTGCATCATCACCATGTTGATGATGCAAGTGTTCTGCCCCACCACTGGTCTCTCAGGGCCTCTGGGTAGTGTGGGAAGGCGGGGCTGGGCCAGAGTGGAAAGGTGGTGCCGGCAGCCAGGGAAAGGAAGGCTCATTCTAGCACGAATCTTCATGCATCAGGCTTCTAGTAGCTTTATATTCTCCACCGTATCTCAGCCAAAACATTCTGACATGAAAAAATATTATGAATGAATGATAAATAAGTCTGATCCATGTAGGCATGCCTTTAGCTTGTTTGATCACTAACCAAAAGTTAGTAACTGGATGTAATTGAAAGAGATAATTAATTCTTCCAATATTGATTGATTGATTCATTCATTCATTCAATCAAGATAGGCACTGGCATTAGGATAGGAAACATTTTGAACATGTTTTCTGGTATCCTAAAGTGATTTTGTTAAATATTCGTGTCAAAGAATCAAACATGGGATCAATGGGTAAACTAAAATATTTAAGCTGCCAAATAAATTAACCAAGCTTTTTAGTGTTTTAATATATTTCTCTCTGGAGCAACAGAACATTTGGACTGCAATTTACATTTGAACCAACTAGATACTACAGAGTAATCTGATAAAAATGAAAGATGTTCAGTTTCCCTCTATTCTACTACATGTAAAGTTTCCCTCTATTCTACTACATGTAAAAACAACTGATAAATTATGGCTGAATCTGTTTAGGGATAGCCTTTGCTGTCATTGTGTTCCTAGGAACTATTTATACAAATATACATACAGTTTCCATAAGAAACTAAGCCATCACATAGGCTATTTTAAGTCAGGTCTCATTTTTTTCTTTTTATGCTTTTTTCCTGATGTAAAAAAAAGAGATAAAAACTCGAATTTTCATATATTAGTTATATTCAAAGTGTATCAGTACTTACTATCTTAGTTTTGACCACAATTTTCATTTGAACCAGCTAGATGCTACTAACAAGATAAGAATAACTTTTACTTTATTAAAATATACATTTTTATTGATTTCAGAGAAGAAGAGGGGGGAGGGATAAAGGGAGGGACAGAGGGAAGGAGGAAGAAAAAGAAGGAGGGAGGGAGGGAGGGAGGGAGGGAGGGAGGGAGGGAGGAGGAGAGAGGGGGGAGGGAATGAGAGAGAGAGGAGAGAGATAATCATTAATCGGCTGCCTCCTACATGCCCCACACTGGGGATGGAGCCACAACCCAGACTTGTTCCCTGACCGGGAATCAATGCTCAATCACTGAGCCATGCTGGCCAGGCAAATTTTACTTCTTTTTATGCAACTACATATAAAGCCAATAGTTTAGCAAGTGCAATGCCATTTAAGCAGACATGTATAAAGGTTGAAAAGCACAGTTTAAAAATAAGATTTTTAAAATTTATTTTAAGAACGGAACCAAAGCACATTGTAGTAAACACCTGGAAATGATTGAAAGAAGTCTGACATTAAGAAAATTGCATTAATTATGGTACTTTAGTAGAAAAACAAAACAAAATGACAGTGTCATTTAAGGCTTGCACAGCGCAATGTTGAAGAAGTTTTTTTTTTCTTTTTTGCCAGAATTTATGACTAGTACCCAAAATTGAGGATAAAGTATTAAGTAGCTCACTTACAGAGAAAAATTACTCTTGTAGGCTGACTGGCTCTGCTGCCCCCAGCATCACTCTTATAGCCTCCTATGATCACTGTCTATGTCACAGAAGACTAAGGCAGAGGAGAGGGAGGGAAGACTTATCAGCCAGTAGAGTTATGTGAGTTGGATTTTGAGGATGGGTTGCTATTTATGGGTGATGACTAATGGAGAATTGGACACATGCTTTAGGCATGATGTTAGCTTTCTGTCTGTATTTATACATGTGCTTATGTGTGAAATTATTGAGCAGTTCTCCATGCCTATTGGAGAAGAAGAAAGCATCTGAGAGGTCAGGACAGAGAACAATAATCAGTTGAGTAGCCTGCATTACCACACTGAATGTAACATAACATATGGGTTTCCTCTGGTTCATATGGTCACTACTAAAGGTAGCCAGGAATGTGTCATACCTAAGTGGGTGGTATTTTAAAGAGGGACATCACAGCACCAAATGGTTTGGGATTATACCAGCGTGTTTAGGAGCTGAAGGATTTTAGAGGTATTGAGCAGGAGCCAGGAGAACACCATGCACACCATCTACAAGGAGATCCAAAGAATGTAAGTTTGCAAGGCTTATCCCCAGGAACAAATGTTAAAATGGGATGTTGAAAAGTTTGCAGGTCTCCTACATCAAAGATCTGTAGAATAGGAAGCACCCAAGCAAGTCCCTTAAATGAATTGCATATGCACCCAAATAGACAGTCAGTTTGTGGATGCTGGTCGTAGACATGGCATCAGAAGCCAATCACTTTAACCAGGTGAGGAACTACAGCAGCAGCCAGTTAAATTAGCCACTTGCTCACTCCTCCCTCCATCCTGATTTACAAACAGCAGAGGAGGAAAGAAGAGATAAAGTGCAGAATTCTGCACTACCTACCCCTCATATTTAATTACTTAAAATATTATGAATATGTGAGCTGTATCCTCATACAAGACAGTAAACCTTCACTCAGTTAGACTCTATGACTTATTTTTTTCTATCTCTCTATTGCCCCAAACAGTGTCATAATAGCAATAGATATGGATGTAATGCTTTCTATTTGTAGTACTTTGACTCCTATTTTGAGAAGATAAGATAAAGGAGGTTTTTTTTTCTTTTTTCTTGTCTAAAAGTCTGCTCTTTGCATTTCATGCTCTGCAATCTACATATAAAGGTATACAAATATTATTTTGTACTGCTGCTTTCTTTTCAAAAAGGCTTGTATGTCATTCAATGGTGGATGTTTTATATTTGTTTTTTTTTGCCAAATAGACAGATATTTTTATATTAAATATATTGACCATTATCTATCTGACATATCATGGCTAATATTTATTTAAAAACACTTTGTTAACATCTGGCACTAGTGAGTATTTCATAAAAATATATAGTCCAATATTATTTTTTGTCAATCTGACAAGTCTTCTTTCAAATGAAGGAATTAAACCCAGTATTATTTTTTTTACATATGTGTTCTGGTCTACCTTCCTATAATCTAATTAAATGTTTAATACTTGCTTGTTTCCTTGTTTTTTTTTATATTTAATAAGTTGCTTTCACAGCACATGACCTATGTACTGAAGGGTCCCCGGTTTTGATTCTAGTCAAGGGCACATACTTCAGTTGCAGGCTCCTTCCTGGCCTGGGTCCTGGTCAGGATGCATGCAGGAGGCAAACAATCGATGTGTTTCTCTCACATTGATATTTCTCTCTATCTTTCCCTCTCTCTTCTACTCTCTTTAAAAACCAATGGAAAAATATCATTGGTAAGGTTTTTAAAAAGTTGCTTTCTATCTTCAATTAGTTATATAAGTCTACATTTTTTTCTAACAATTGGCAATTTTATGACTTTGGTTTGTACCCAGGAAGAACAAGATATGGGTTTTATAATTAGTTTTTAATCCACGACATGGAATGCACTTTTTTTCAAATGGCAATTTTAAAGAAACAGTGCTAGATAAAAATTAAATTGTTTACTGGTTGTGTTCTTAGATTTAATGTATTGGACATATGCGCACATACAAACCAATACAGTATTTATAATTGCTAACACTTATATACTACACTTTCTAAGGTCACTTGATGGTAAGTCAGGAGTTGATTTTAGAAAATTTAACTCCCAGGATTGTGCTCTAGGCTATGCTTTACTTAAAATTACCTCAAAAGTGTCTGTCTGCTCTGCCTCATCCAGATGCCAATATATTGATTCTGTTAATACATGGAGTCCATCCAGTTTTAAAAATTACATGTAAATTTCTAAAAACATTCTTTAATTCAGGACTTTCATGAAGATTCTGGTTTAATTATTTACTGCTATACTTAATCCACCCCTACAACTTCCTGGCTTAAAACCATGATTTATTATTTCTCAAAATTCTTACTGGTTCATCTTTTTCTTGGGCTCATTCATGCAGTTGAGTTGGCTGAGGGGTGATTTGAATTAGAGAGTAAGAGGCACCACTCACATGTCTGGCAGGTGTGCCTGCTGCCAGATAAAGCCCTTTTATTCTCTTGAGTACATGTATTGCTTTCCAGTTGCCTCTCACTAAAGCACTTGACCTAATATAACTAAAGGAAACATTCTTGTGATGAGAAGGTTTATATTTCTCTTCTTGCCCTGTCAGGTCTGGTTCATCCTCTTCTATGGAAATAAGTTCAATAGCTAATCCTTATTTAATCTTTAGTAATAGGCATATTCTGTTGTAATTGGTTTACTTTTAATCCTTATAACAACACAAATAGGTAGTATTATTACCCACCTTTTAATGATGAAGAATCAAATATTCAAAAAAAGTTAAAGTAATTTGTGAAGCCACAGAGCTAATGAGTGTTGGAACCGAAATCTGAACCCAGGCTGTTGGGCTCCAAGCTCAGGCTCTTAACCACCATGGTTATTGCTTCTCTGATCATCCGTGTGGTTTTATTTTCATCCTCATCAGGAATTGATTATATCAGGGCTTTTATTTTCAACTTCTGCTAATTCACTTGTTCAAAATACATACTCAAAAAACACATTAATCAGTGTGAAACAGTCAGAACCAAATATAATTAATCTGCTCAGGCCATTACTATGTTGAGTCTGTTCTGGGTTGTATAGACTGGTTAATGTCATTTCCAGACCAAGTAATCTGCCAGAGCCATCAAGGGATTCATGTTGCTCAGGCAATGAGTTGGTGGTATTGCATGGAGCTTGAGAACACAGGTTGGAACCACATTCCAAGGATTAGAATTCTGGCTCTGCCAGTTAGAAGCTCAGAAACTTTGGAGATGTTAATTAATGTGGATAATAATAGTTTCTATTTGATAGGATGCTTATGAAGATTAAAACCAATGAGTTAATATTTGTGAAAATCCTGGGAACTCTCTCTGGCATGTATTTGTTAGACCAGTGGTCGGCAAACTGCGACTCGTGAGCCACATGCGACTCTTTGGCCCCTTGAGTGTGGCTCTTCTACAAAATACCACAGCCTAGGCAAGTCTATTTTGAAGTAGAGTTAGAAGAAGTTTAAGTTTAAAAAATTTGGCTCTCAAAAGAAATTTTAATCGTTGTACTGTTGATATTTGGCTCTGTTGACTAATGAGTTTGCCGACCACTGGGTTAGACCATTTTTCAAAAATGTGCTCACTTCAGGCCACCTCGCCAGGGATAAATGATATGTCTGATCACTCAGTACACTGGATTTTCTGAGGTGGCCAGATGTTCATCCAGTATAGATTTTATTTCTCCCACCTCCTCTTTAGCCTAATGGAAGTGCAAGTCTTCTATTTGAGAGTTGTCTCTAGTGTAGCTAGGCTAGAGATGGGTTTAGGGGTAGTTTTAGCCTTCTTTTTACTGCCCAAAGAGCCACTGAATGGCTGGTTGAGGAGAGACTCTTTGTGCTCATTCCCACAAAGAATTATCCACAGGTGGATTTCAGGAATGAGAGGAGAACTTCCCTGACTTGGCCCTTGACTGGGCTTTGAATGACTTTGGTGTCAATAAACCCTTGGCTCTTCAAATCCCATCAGCTTCATATATTTACAAAGTTCTACCCAAGGATGACAGACCATCAACCCAATAGCCAAGGTAGCCAAATCAGTCTCTTTTTTTCTGCCCTGCTGGGCTTTTTCACATTGTGCGCCAAACTGTTATAAATTAAGTGATTTGAGCACCAGAATTAGAAAATGTGGTTCTCTAACATTTACTATTAAAAATTCAAGTTACTTAGTGAACTATCTCTTCCAATTGTAAAACAATGATGATAAAAAAGCACTTATTTAGAAGGTTTTTTATCTTACCATGGTAGCTAGTCTATAGTTAGCTCTCTTTAATTAGTAACTGTTATCATCTGTTGGATGTAGAACATAATTTCATATTTCTCTAAAGTTCAAAGGGACTAGTCTTCACAGAATATATCCCTATTCATTGGCAGGAATATCCTTGAATATACCATATTGTGTTGTATTTTGGGGAAAGTTAAATTCATGCTCAACTGAACTTTGGGAAATCAAACATCAATATTTCATATGGAAATAATTTCAATAACTTATCTTTAGAAGGGTGACTTAATTTTGATTTCTTTTCAAAGCTTATATATTAACCAAACATAAAATATATATCACATTATAAGTTAAACAGACCATTCTAAAGCTTCTATTTTAATTCATAGAGTTGTTACTACTTTCATTGCTACTCTTTAACTTATTATCCAGGTGGTTGTTTTCTTTACCCAGTGTCTTAAACAACCTACACATTCTTCAGTCTCCTAATCTGTTAAAAAAAAAATCTTGATTTACAGACAGCTAAGGTAGTCCCTTTAAGCAGAACTGAAAAGCCTGTGATCTGAACTGCTTAGAAATAAATATTATAGCACTACATTATCATTAGCACATTGTAATTCCAATACAGAACTATCCATTCTGAAGCATTTAAGCAAAGCTGTTTAATGTCAAAGGCAGAAATCATGACATGGGCAATTTATTTCAATCTCTCATTCTGTTTTTTATTTTATTTTAAATGGATCATAATCATTAAGAGCAAGAACCTGAAAGAAATATGTTGTTTATATTTACCAAAATCCAATATAAGTAGAATTTAATTTTTATAAAATGAATTAAAACACTTTTTCGAAGTAGCAAGATACATCCAGAATCTGAGATAAATGTTTATAAGAACTTTAAATTTTATTCCAAAATGAGAATAATGCCCACAAGAATTATGAATTAATTGTTTGGAGGAATTTCAAATATGTGAAGAGAGGATTAGACAGTCCATCACCTTAGAATTTCCAGAAGAGCTTGTGAACATTATAATTAAAATATTCATGGTATTAGATAGGTTTAGTATTCTCTTAGCTAATATACCTTCAGAATACATAATTACTGTTGACTGTGCATATTTATTATAAATAAGATAAAAGAACAGTGTCTCTCCTGATTAAATGATAGAAAATATAATTTATCCACGTTATCAACTATTTGTCAGTTAAATACAGAATATAAATGAAATAAAGAATCTCACAATGTTAAGCTCATTTGTAACAGGACATTTGGCTTTTATTTTCAGGCAATAGATATTTATTGAGAATCTATTTGTGACAGAAGAATTCTTGAGATTCTTCTTTATTGGGGTGTTTGTTTTTTTTTCTTTTCAGTTTTGTACGCTATAATACCACTGCTAATAAGAGAAAATAAGACCAAGGGTAATAATATTTGGGGCACTCTAGAGTAAAAGGAAGAAGGATTTCTTTACTGTAGCATTTTTTGTATGTGTGTGTGTATTTAATAGAACTCTCTAAGAAGAGATTCAAGGTTTTACAAAATTTACCCAGTACAAATTGCCATAGATCCTTACTCTTAAACCAGGAATTCTTATAAACATAATAAAGAGCTTTAGCATATTGTGAAAAACTGTTTCTGAAAAATCATCTCTGCTACTCTATTCTTTTTATGAAATGGGTAACTGCAGATGAGTGGATTTGAGTTTTTTCCAAAGGAAATATTGGATTTATTTTTTTAACAAAGTAATTTTTTTCACTTCAATCAGTTTCTACCATAAAATATTATTTTCCCACACAAATAGTATATTTTTCTAGCACCCTGCTATCAAGGGGGTGGATAACTTGATAATATTTAATTAGATTCAAATGGTTATATTGCTTAAGATATGGCATATTTTCCCAGACTCTCAAAGAGCTAGAGAAACTCTTTTTAAAAAGCTCAATGGTTTCCTCAAGTAATATTTCTTTATAATGTGTCATAAATAGTTAGAATATAGATTTTCCTTTCTCAAGTGGTCAGTACATATGTATTTATAGATGTGTAGTTCATGGTTTGAAAAATTTACATCAAGTTATGCCAACCATAATTGTTTTCTTTTTTTTTTGTTATTATACTCTAATTATACCATAATGTGCTAAATGTTGCCGTCTTTCATTATTAATTCATACATTTAATTATGAATCTAAAATTAAATGTTAATTATAGGCAGTTCAAAAGAGAAATATTTTTATTTTGGTTGTAGAATAGTTTTTCATGATTACCTTGTTAGCTAAGGCTTCTACATTCTCTCCTATGTAAACAGTGAACAATAAGAAACTCCAGGAAATGAAACAAATGCGAAGAACTATTTTCTTTGTGATTCTTCTTTGCATATAAGTCAAAATTGTGCTTCAATATGATTTTTAAAACTCACTAAATGTGAGACAAACTCTTAGTCTTGAAATATAGGCTCATAATCTAGATTTTTTACCCCACATATTAAAATTACTATTTGTATTTAAATCAAGTTGGAAATATGTGGAGTCTGACGTTATTTTGATATTAGATAGTTCTGTTAAAAAAACACTAGCAGGAAAAAATGAGTTCCTAAGAAACAGGACAAAACTATGATTGATAAGTAATGAGAAATTGACAATTTAAATAAATTGAAGTTCCTAATGATCTAGTCTAGACTTTCAATTTGTCTGGACTTTTGCCAAAATAAATGTACTTGATTCTAGTCAATTCCAATAAAGAGTTAGTAAGTCACAACAATATGAAACTCTATCTTGTATTTATATTGGTAATAGAGGATCCAGATTTTGTGGAACCTGAACCTTATACAACTTGGAGGGGCATTCTGTAATAAAATTTTACAAATTCACCAGTTTAAAATTGTGAGGCCTCTCTCAATTCCTTAGAGGGAGACCTATTCCAGTGAGAGAACTTGCAGCATAAATTTCAATGTGTTTATGGTAAATATGCCTTTGCATATGATAGTCAGATATCAAGAATGAAATCTACTGGAAAAGCATCAAAGCCAGGAGAACTTTGCCAGCGCTGAGATTAATCTCTCTGGATTTCAGTTTCCTCATTACAACACAGGCCAGTGTACATGGGGGAAAATTATGTCTAAGGGTTTTTGCATCTGAACAGTTTCTATTTTTAATTGGAAAACCCATTACTTCTGGAATGAGAAGAATTCCAGGTTATTGTGACAAAACCAAATGAACCTTGTGAATTTATCTGATGTGAATTTTCATAATTATTTCCTGACATCCAAGTCCAGAGTTTTTTTTCTCACATAACAATATAGTTGTTCATAATTCTCAGAGACCTCAATTTAATAAGGTCTATTGGTTTTATAGTAAGATTCATAAGTATTTTCGACATCAAGGGCCTGAGTACCAGCACCAGATCATGAATGGGGGAGGAGAAGGAGGGGATCTCATAGTGAGAAGAAAAATAAGGAAGGATAGGAAACTAATCCCATCATTTGCCGTCTCTTCTGTGATTCTTGGAATTGAAAGCTTGACCTACCAACTGAACCTTATTAACATGGTGTCTTTGAAAGTAGAAGTAACGAGTCATCTAGGTTGACAGAGTTTTGTCCTTTTAATTTTAGATTGGTAAATGTAGAAGTTATACGAATATAATTGATATGTTGTGAACATTTTTTCAAAAATTTCCCCCAAAATCAGTATAAAGATGGAGTTTTTTCTTTGTATTTTCTATTTACATATATGAATATATATAGACTAATTATTCAGAAATTTGCTGAAGTATTTAATTTTGGTGCCAATTTCTAATGGTTTTAAATGACTTTCTTGAAAACTATAATATGACCCTTATAAAAATCTTTTTAAAAAGTCATTTAAAAAAATCTTATGCTAATCCTATTAGAGTAGGAGTTAAGTAGAGGTAGAAAGTACATTTTATTTCTCATTGTGTCCATAAAACCTATATAAGTACTTAATATCAAGTATCCATATTAAGTAAACATTTATTGAAAAATTATCTTCAAATTTTGAGCATTAGCACTGTTCAAAATGTATGTTGGTAGCAATAAAGCAAAATATTTTTGATTAAAATTATATAAAAATAAAGTAAATGTGATGGTATTAAACATAGGTAAAGAAAATATATTCATAATTCTACCACCTATTAAAACAACAAATATTAACATTTGTATTCAAGTAATCTGAAAAAGTAGTTTACTTTATATATACCTATACTTCTGTTTTCCATATTTTACATACTACACATGAATGTAAATTTTTAAAAGTTCACTAAAATACAAAAAATTGACATAAAATATATTTATTCTGCAATTGCTCTCCATTTTATGAACAATAGGAGAGTTAACTTACAACATTAACAATAGCCAACATACTAAACACTCTCTTGTTGGTTCAGTAATGCAAATATACAAAGCAAAAAAATAGTCTTTTAGGAAGAAAAATCAAATATCTTGCTGAAAGAGCTTTCCAATTTTAATACAATGCATTTTTGTGGGATAGATTGGACTATTGCACACAGATAAAATTTAACAGGATGCCAGACTGTTGCCATATTTTTCTTTTAATTCAGTATACATTTTTTATAAATGTGGAACAGAAAAATATATAATTTTTTTAAGATGGGGAAAACCAATTGAATAATATTTCAAAATGCTGCCGTGACTGCATATCTTATATTACTTTATAGATAGCTGGAGGGGATTATAGTCCTGGCATTTCACTCATCCCGAAAATAGTGATGATACATGGACTAGCACTACATAGAGCTCCCATTTTTCTTTCCAAAAGTGCAGCATGGTTTGCCTTTTTATCCATCCAAGATACTGCCCAAGGAGGCTTGCATGTCAAGGCTAGTGCAGCTTTGATGAAGCAGCATCTCAGGATATTATGGTTTAAATTCTGGGCAGCAGTTGGAGACAAATTATGTCCTTGTTTTATTGTTCATTCATATTTGTCTCTTTCTCAGATAGAAATTGAAAATGAGCTTTTAACTGGACTCCACACACTGCTTACATTCTTTGGAGATAAAGGAATCCAGAGAAGATATAAGTGCATAAGGTAGGGTAGGGAGAATGAGGGGAGATGGAAGAGACAGAAATTTTATTTATACCCTGGCATCACCAAAACTCCAGGGCACATATGCTACTCTGTTAACTAACACATATAAGTTTATCTTCTGACAAATAATTGAGAAAGGGTTTTAGAATAAACTAAAAATTGTGAAAAATTCCAAAAGAACAGAGCCAACAAAATGAGTCTGAGAATAAGCAAAATAAATGTTAGCTAAGACCAATTTTCCTGTCAACGACAGCTAAAGCACTTGATAGAGAAGTTGAGAGATTACTGACTCTCGGTGTTTGAATTACAATATTCTTATTGGTTTATAACTTTCCTTAGTCCACCTGAGTCCTATAAACTGTCTTGACAGTGATAACCTGGTCTTTATTATTAACCTCTGTGTGTAGTGGAACAGCTGCTCACTGCGGCCCATGGCAGGATGGTGCATGCACCATTGTGTAGCTGTCTCCCGACAAATCCTTAAGAAAAAGATCACACATCAAGGGATTGCCCAAACTTCTATCCCCTTGAGTTTCTTCTTTTTCCCCTCCTCCCCCTCCTCCTGCTCTTTTTTGTTCTAGAGATAGAAACATCAATGATGAAAGAGTGTCATCAATTGATTGGCTGCCACCTATAAATCCCACCCTGGGGATCCAGCCCACAGTCCAGGCATGTGCCCTAACCAGGAATCAAACTATGACCTCCTTGTTCATAGGTTGAGACTCAACCACTGAGCCATACCAGCTGGGTTCCCCTCAAGCTTCTTTACATTTGAAAATGGATTTTTTAAAAATAACATGTAACAGAAGTAGAGTTCTTGAGACAGACAGGTGCCAAAATAACCATACAATTTGAAGTATGCTGAGAACTCCACTGGACCCAGTAGTGAAACATAAAAGTCTTGTTATGTTCATAAGAAATTAATTTATTTAATTTACATATTTTATTTGCATCATATCTGAGGAAAGTTATATAATATACATTATTTTTAAATATCAGATCAAAATGTAGCTGATATCTTGCTATAAAATGGGAAGTGATTTATACTAAGTGAGAGATGGCTTAAAGGCTTTAGCTTTTCTCTAATATTCATCTACACCTTCCTCCCCACCCCTGCCAAAGCCAAAACCAAAACACGCAAGTAAATGTATCATCTAAAACGTGTTTTGCTGTGAAATGTTCTAAAGGAGTGTTTTCCTATGAAATGTTCTAAAACATGTGTCCTAGCCTTTTTGTTGTTGTTGTTGATAATGGATGCCACAAAAAGGCTCTTCTACCAAGAAAAATGGAGATCCAAGGGGACAGCAGGAGCCATGGAAAAAGACATGGGCCTCCATTTGCCTTGGTGGTCATTGCAGCTAATCCCCTTGTCTTCTTCCTCTTCCTTTTATTGAGGGCATTTATAGACTAAAACATCAATAGACAATTACTCTCAATAATCCAGGATTCCTTATGTTATCCTAGAATCAACTTGCACATACCCAGTTTGCTTATTAACTGTGATTATACAAATAGATAATACATTTTGAAATAATTTTAAATATTTGCTCAGAATGAAAATACCATTTAATCAATATATGAGAGGGGTTATTTGAAGTTATACAACGCATTTTAATTAGGAAATGCTTCACCCCAGTCCACCCTTCATCATACATTGTTTCTATCTTCTGGTTACTCCTCCAATCAGTGGCCAATTGCAAACTCAAGCCTAAGATCTCTGTATGCAGCTATGATTCTCAACACTATGGAATCCAGTATGAAGAGGAGAGGAGGGTTTTTGCTGCCCAACTAGGGCATGTCATTTAAGGGAGGAAATTCCATATAAGAAACACATTATACATTATGGTTTTAACAGTTAAATTTAGGTTAAGACAGTCTGTGCCTGGTATTGATTATGTCATTTTCCTTTCTCTTCATCCTTTAACTGTAAAATCACTATTTGGTTGTATAATTCCTTTCTTTACAGCAATTTTAAAGAGAACCAAAACATGGATAGTTCCTATTGTATGAAGTATCTATGGGGGAATTTTTAAGCTGTCAGTGTGTCGTGTCACATTTCAGTAAAAAAGGCAAGTCACACCTCCAGAGAGAAATTGCCATTATCTAGGAGGTTGTTCCCATGGCATCACTGACTGCATCCAATGGTAGCAGCCTAAAATTTCCATAGAAACCAGATCTGATGATGACTGCTAAAAGTACAGTCCCCTATGGCTGTGTCAGTTGAATTAAAAGGAAGCGTAAATTGTCTTAAAATCTTTTCCCAAACAGCCCATGTTCTCACAATAATTGCATTTTCTTGCCATAGCAATTACATAATAACTTGCTGCTGAAGGGAGTGACTTTATGAAAGGCCTGAGATGTTATCATTATCATCACCATTATCATTATCATCTAGGTGACTCATCTATAAAATTTAAAATATTGTGCTTACTTCATTTGGTTGTCAGGAGTAAATGTCTATAAATCTTGCAACAGTTAAGTTTAAAAAGCAATTAGTTTTACTTTCTCTCTTTATTTCTTTCTCTTTATCTTTTCCTCATTCCTTTTCTTTTTTCTTTCTTCTTTCTCTCTTTCTTCTTTTCTTTGCTTCCTTTACATTCTTCCTTCTGCTATTTCTTCCTTAGACATTTGTATTTTTTTATTCATATTGAAGAACATCCAGAATGAAATCCCATAGTCACAGAGTATCAAAGTATCCTTTTTCCTCTCCCATTTTCTGATATGGTCAAACATATCTATGCAATCATTGTCTGTGGCTATTACTTCCTCATACAGCCCTGTGATACCACTTGTCTGTTCCCTACCTTCACCATGTTTCACTTGCACTTGTCCAATAGCTTCTTAGTTGTTCTCCATTGCATATAATTAACCCTTTCCTCCAGCCTATTCTACAAACGTAAGCCCAGTTGGCTAAAGAGCTAGTTGGATGCTATTATTCCTATTCTCCCGAACTTCCAGAACCTTCCCAAACTCATTAAGTAAAACCCCAATTTTTTAAATTAAATTTACTGTGGCGACATTTGTTAATAAAATTATATAAGTTTGAAGTGTATACTTCTGTGATACCACCCAAAGTCAAATCTTCTGTCACCATATGTTTGACCCCCTCGTTACTCTACTACCTCCCACTCTCTGGTGACCACCATACTATTGCCTGTGTCTATGAGGTTTCACTTGGTTATTTTTCTTCTTCACTTGTTGCTTTCAGTTTTATATACCACATACGAGTGAAATCATATGGTTCTTGACTTTTTGTCTGACTTATTTCTCCTAGCATGATATTCTCAAGATCCATCCATGTTGCGAATGATAGTACTTTACCTTTTCTAAGTATCTACCTGAAGTTTTTGAAAACATTTCTTTGCAAAGCTATATGCACCCCTATGTTCATTGCAGCATTATTTATGGTGGCCAAGACATGGAAACAACTGAAGTGTCTCTCAACAGATCATTGGATAAAGATGTGGTACATATATACAATGGCATATTACTCAGCCTTAAGAAGAAATAAACCCCAAACTCTTTAGTCTTTAGTTCAAAACCCTAAATCTGGGCTCAATGGTTTTATTTTTAAGATATAATATTCTTAAGCCATATTGAACTACTTTTTCCCCCTTTTTCTATTCCTTTCCTGATGTTATACTTTCCACCTAAAATGCTGTTTGTCTCACAGATATTCTTGGGCTGCTCCTACACTTAGATGGCAAAACTGCCTTGATCTTCCCTTCCTGTTTTCCAGTTGGAGGTCATCTTTAGCTTCCCCAAAAATTATGACACATTATCTCTATCATAATATTTTATACTTCCTATCTAATTTTGTGGTTCTAAACATTTATATACATGGCTTATTTCTCCTTATCTAGATACTTTTGGTAGCTCTCTTTGCTTCAGATGCTAGTTGAGCTTAAATTAAGTAATTAATGGGGTAATTATTTTTCCATAGAAAAAGGTATCCTCAGTGTGAATGTTAATGTAGATATATGGTTCACTATAAATCCCCATTAGCTAGAAAGGTTCTGGAAAAAAAAACACTAAAAAAAAATGATCAAGAAAAGTATAATAAGTTTGAAAATTTTATTATCTTTTTCTATATTAAAACAGAAATTATAATGTCATTAGAATATTAATTAAACAGAATGGATAGTTCAAAAAAGAATTGTAAATTTAACATTTTATCTTGGTAAAGAAATGAATAATTATTTAATTTGTGGTATTAGTATGATAGTCTAACTTTCTGAACAATATACAAAGTAAGATTCCCAGATTATATTATACACTAAAATAAATTCTACATAAACATATATGCAAATTTACAGGTCAAATTGTGTAATATAAAATTACTAAAAGAAAATATATTTACATATTTATCTAATGAAATCATAAAATACAAATCATAAAATTTGACAAGGACATAAATTAATAGAAAATGGTTATCAAATTAAACCAAATAAAAAATAGAACATTATTAGCATAAAACTTGTTAAAAAAAGAATCCACAACAGGAGGGAAAAAGTATTCTAAGACTTGTGATATATAATAGGTTATTGTCTTCATATATTATGTAATACTAGAGGCCCAGTGCACGAAATTTGTGCACAGAGAGCAGGGAATGTCCCTTAGTCCAGCCTGCACCCTCTCCAATCTGGGACCCCTTGAGGGATGTACGACTGCCCGTTTAGGCCCGATCCAAGGATCGGGCCTAAACGGGCAGTCGTACATCCTTCTCACAATCCAGGACTGCTGGTTCCAAACTGCTCACCTGCCTACCTCCCTAATTGCCCCTAACCACTTCTGCCTGCCAGCCTGATCACGCACTAACCACTACCCTGCCAGCCTAATTGATGTCTAACTGCTCCCATGCCAGCTTGTTTTTCCCCAACTTCCCTCCTCTGTCGGCCTGGTCACCCCTACCTGTCCTCCCCTGAAGTCTTGATCACCCACAACTGCCCTTCCTTGCAGGCCTGGAACCTCCCAACAGCCCTCCTCTGCTGCCCACCTTGTGGTGGTCATCTTGTATCCACAAGGGGGCAGGATCTTTGACCACATGGGGGCAGCCCTCTTGTGTGTTGGAGTGATGGTCAATCTGTGTATTACTCTTTTATTAAATAGGATAGAGGCCTGGTGCATGGGTGGGTGCCAGCTGGTTTGCCCTGAAAAGTGTCCCAGATCAGGGTGGGGGTTCCCTTGGGGCAAGGGGCGGCCTGGGTGAGGATCCTGTGGAGGTTTGCAGGCTGGCCACGCCTCCCAGTGACCCAAGTGGAGACGCTGGGATCTAAGATTAATTTGTGTCTACAATTGAAACTTTGTAGCCTGGAGCAGAGCCAAGCTTTCTGCTTGCTCTGTGGTGGCAGCCATTTCTGTTTGAAACATTGTAGCCTAGAATGGAGGCCTAGGCCAGCAATGTCAGGTGGAAAGCTTGGCTTCCTCAGTTGCCAGGGAAACCCAAGCCTCTGTTCTCTCCAGCTCAGTGGCTGCCGCCATCTGTATCTTTTATAATTGAAACTTTGTAGCATTGAGTGGAGGCCTAGGCCAGCAATGGCAAGTGGAAAGCTTGGCTTCCTCTATTGCCGGGAAACCCAAGCCTCCCTCCTGCTCTCATTGGTGGCAGCCATCTTGTTTGAGGTTTATTTGCATAATCTGCTCCTGATTGTCTGGTGGGTGTGGCTGTGGCTTATGGGTGTAGCTGAGGTGTGATCAATTTGAATATTACTCTTTTATTAGATAGGATGATTTTATTATTTCAAAAATCTCTACAGATTACAAAGAAAATTACAAATGCTCCAGTTAAAGAAATAAGTAATGGGTTCAAAGAGCCAAGTCACAAAGCCCTATACAATAAAAGGGTAATATGCAAATCAACCAAACAGTGAAATGACTGGTCACTTTGACACACACTGACCATCAGGAGGAAGATGCTCAATCCAGGAGCTGCCCTCTGGTGGTCAATGCGCCCCCACAGGGGGGTGCCACTCAGCCAGAACCTGGGTTGATGCTGGTGGGCACAGCAGAGGTAGCAGGAGTCTCTCCTGCCTCCATGGCAACAATAAGAATGTCCCACTGATGGCTTAGGCCCTCTCCTTGGAGTGCATGAATGTCGTGCACCAGGCCTCTAGTATTTAATATTAAATTATATTACTTTTTTTTTACTGCTTTAATAACCTTGGACGTGGAACAAAAATGGTATATTATTTAATTAACATGCTAATGATTAAAAGAATGATGATATGCAGAGTTAGTTAACATAGTTACCATAGTTAAGATCTGGAAACAAGTCCAAGCATACAAGTAGATGAGTAGATATAAAAACTGTGATATATTTACACAATGGAATACTATGTGGCTGTAAAAAGGAAGGAACTTATACCCTTTAAAACAACATGGATGGACCTGGAGACTATTATGCTAAATGAAAAAAGCCAGTTAGAGAAAGACAAATATCACATGATCTTACTTAAATGTGGAATCTAATGAACAAAGTAAACTGAAGACAAAATAAATGCAGGGGTATGGATGCCTAGAACAGAATAACATAGTTCAGTTGGTGGGTGGGGTAGGAGGAGATTAATCAAAGAACATATATGCATATATGGGTAACCCATGGACACAAACAATAGCATAGGGCAGGCCTAGGGTCTAGCAAGGGTTGGCTGAAGAGGGGAAAAATGGGAGAAAATAGGAGGCATCTGTAATACTGCCAACAACACACACACACACACACCCCTGATTAATCATTAATAAACTGGCTTCCTTTAAAAAAGAAAAATAATATGACAATCCTAAGTTTTTTGAGGATGTGGGATGCCTAATTTTTCTGGTAGTGTGTAAATTTTTACTACTTTGTATAACAAAAGTAGGAACATTTAATACGATGAAAGATAAAACACGCACATGTATTTCACAACCCGTAGATTATTCTGTATAAATTAGAGGGCAGCTAACACATATGCAAAAGAGAATGCAGACAGACTGTTTACTGAATTTTTCTTCTCATAACAGCAAAATATTAAAAGTGTCTCACCACCTATAAATAGAAAATGGATTAAAAATCTAAGATAGTTCCATGTAATAGAAAGCTATTTTATATGGAAAATTAATAATTAGATAAAGAGTAATTTGTGATTGTTCTTGACTTATGTTCCCTTTGTTATTCTTATCAAAACTATGTTTTTAGAAAGAATCTGATTACTTTTATGTTGAAAAAAAATCCTAATTGTGTATAATTTGTTCTTTCTTCCAGTATTATTTGCATCACAAAAGAGAATTACAAGTTTGATTTATACCAAGCATTAGTAGAGGAGGATATGATTTTTTTTGTAGCTTCTGTTAAACAAATTGTTTCACATATGAAGTTTTACACTGTAGCTAGGAATTATGTAGCCAATATTCTGAAAGGAGGAAAAAATATAGTCTCAAATTCCTTAGGAATGTAGCCAAAGGCATACTTTATTTTTTTCTCCCCAGTTAGGGTTTCCATCAACCTCACATTTCAATAAAATAATAATGATATTTGATTGTTGCAATTCAAAGACAAATTAACTTTACATTCAAAGCAGGTAAGTTATTACTCTAGATACGGACCTATAGTTGTAGGCTTAGAAGAGGTCTGCTGAGAGTAGAATCCCTATAGGTCTAAACCCATTTGTTTAACAGTCGAAATAGCTGCTCATTTTACATTGAGTCACAAAACTCATCTTTTTTTTAAATCATTTTATGAAGCCATTTAAGAGCACAATGGCAATTTTAAGAGCAAAAAAAAAAAAATAGATACTATTCTCATGAAAATGCAGTTTGACAGTTAATTTATTTATTATGACTGCATCTTATATTTTTTATTCTGCCTTTGTGATTTAGTAGATGATTTCCCTTTTTTCTGTTTTAATTTGAATATTTTAAACATAAGAAAAAGTTGAAAGCATAAATCCATATTTGATAATATTTTATCAAATTGATTTGTTCTCTCAACATCTATCCTTTTACATTTTGTTTAATCACTTAGGTATCACATCTTAACCCTAAAAATGTTAACATTTACCTTTTAAGAATATGTATATTTTTCTACTCAGTTACAATAATATTTCCACCTAAAATAGCTTGCATTCAGTAATTGGGTTTATCAACCAATATTAATTTTATCAACTTTATCTAAATATCTTTATCAAAACCATTTGTTTCCAAATATTATTGAGAATATGAATCAAGATTTTTTTTGTTTTATCTCATTTTTTGAAGTAAATCTAGTTCACAGAGGCACATTTGCTCAAAGTCCTTAGAAAGATCTCTCGCTTTCTAACTACAGAATGCGATCCTCATTCTAGTGGATTTTACTGGGCAGACTCATACTAGTAGTTTAGAAAGGGATATCTAAATTGTCTACTATGGATGGATGGGGTTCCTCTGTCAAAGAGTATGTGGGATTCTGGTCAATGGTTTTAGTTCAAAAGTAAGGGAAAAGATGTTTTCTGTATCTCTTTCTCTGTCTTCTTTTTGTCTCTTTCTCTCTGTCTCTCACAGTTTCCCTCTCTCTCCCAGCTTGCCCTCCCTTCACCCCTCCCTCTGTCCCTTCCAACCTCCTTTCCTCCCTTCATTCTTTCCTTTCTTCCTGCCTATCCTGTCTAATTTGATGTTGATTCAAATTCCAATTAGGCATGAGAAGTAGAGAGATCATTTGAAAGTCAATCTCTCAAAAGGGATGTTCATTGCCTAGTCAGGTACTTCTTTTTGCCTATTCTGTGTGAAGGCACTTTCTGCCTGTAATTTCTGAGGCAGCTGGTAGATGGATCTTTTCAGAGAAAAACTGCAAGTATTTTCAACAGTAAGGTAAACAATACTCTGGGCTTTAGGTCAGTTAGAGGGCTGCCATATGAATGGGGAGTTTTGCGGAAATTTTACATCATCTTTTCTTGCCTTTTTTATTATTTCTGGCAGAAATTTGAAATTACTGAGGGCACTGTGCTCCTGCCCTAATGCTTGCACCATACTTGGAGATCTTCATGGGAGGACTGATATCTGGGCAGGCTGACCAGGATGTCCATTATAGCTGCTGAAAATATTTAAACACTTCCATATTGATCATTTATTTCTGACTTTCACACAAACCAGCAAATAAAAGGTTAATGCACAGTAAGAGTAGTCAAGAGGTGTCTGTTTTGATAGCCATCTAAGATTTCAAATTCTAAAATATTTTATCACTTCTGCTTGGAGGCCAGATATGTAAAGTGAAAGTCTAGAGGGAAGAACCTTTATAGCCATCAGACCAACAAGTTCACAGAAAGAAATTAATGTGAAAAAGAGTAGTGTGCAGCATTTGCTATATAGAATGTATACTAAGGGATGTCATATAAATGTAAAGCTTATATGCTTCTCTTTATTGGGGGCACACTACAATAAAGCAGCCCCAGTGAAAAGAAAATGGTCAAGAACAGGGAGGAAGGGGAGTGAGTAAAAGGTGACTACTGAGGGTGGCTTCACAGGAAAATGCACCTCATATCTTGGTCACTCTGAATGTTGCCAGAGAAGCTATCAGATGGGAGGAAGAACAAGGCATTTATCTTGTTTCTTCTGATCTCCTATTACTTGTTGTTCAACATTTCTCCACAATTACAGTGTATTGAAGACAGCCTCACGTAGCAGTCACTGAGAAATCCAGATCACTCTTCCCACAGCATAATGCCTCATTGCATCTGGCAACTGAGTGCAAACCAGAGTCTCCATAGCACCAGTGACACTGTAATGGAAGCTCTGTGCAATGCTGACCTTCGTTTCTGGGTAGGGTGAAGCTAATTGTTAGGAAACAAGGCTAACAGCATTACATGGGGCTGCATGCAGAGGCAAGCCCCACTGGTCTAACAGAGCTGGATGAGGGTTCATTCCTGATCCAAAGACAGCACAGGCTGAAACAGCTCAGGGGAGCTTCACTCTGGCTGCTCAATCAGGCCTTGGCATGCTCAGCCAAACAAATCTGGGAAGTTGCACAAACTAGATTCACTAGAAAACACTTGATAAAATTCCAAATGGTATAATCCTATCTAATAAAAGAGTAATATGCAAATTGATTGCACCTTTGCTACAATAAATAAGCCACGCCCACCAGCCACGCCCACCAGCCAATCAGGAGCGATATGCAAATTGACACCCAACCAAGATTGCTGCTGCCTATGGCCTTGGGTGAGCAGGCCTGGGCTGGGGCGGAGCCAGCCAGTGACCAGCCCCATGGCAAGGCGATCACTGGGTGGCCGGGGCCAGAAAAAGCCTCACCAAGAGGCTTTTTCCAGCCTTGGGCAGGCAGGCAGGGGCTGGGGCAGAGCCAGCCAGCAATCAGCTGGATCGCAGGGTGAATGCTGGCTGGGGTCCTCTGGCCAAGGTCCCCTGCCCACGGACAAAAGCCTCAGCCAGAGGCTTTCAGCCTTGGGCAGGCTGGGGGTGAGCCATCAGTAAGACATCCCCTGAGGGCTCCCAGTATGTGAGAGGAACAGGTTGGGTTGAGGGACCACCCCCCCCCAGTGCACAAATTTTGTGCATCGGGCCCCTAGTTTATATATATAAAAGGCTAAGTGACTGACTGTAAATCCATCTGACCACCTGACCAAAGGCTATGACTGACTGTAAGTCCATCTGACCACCTGACCAAAATATGACACACACTGGCAGTTTAATAATAAAGGTTGACTTGTGCATGCAATACATATAATGCACCCATTGAATAGTATTACTTATAGTATTACTCCTTTGGAAATGCTGTGTCATAAATTAAAATCGAAATTAGGTGCAATCAGCCGAGACCGGTTTGGCTCAATGGTAGAGTGTCGGCCTTTGGACTGAAAGGTTCCGGGTTCGATTCCGGTCAAGGGCATGTACCTTGGCTGTGGGCACATCTCCAGTGGGGGGTGTGCAGGAGGCAGCTGATTGATGTTTCTCTCTCATCAATGTTTCTTTCTATCCCTCTCTCTTCCTCACTGTGAAATATCAATAAAATATATATTTAAAAAAAAAAAGAAATTAGGTGCAATCATCATGCTACTGATAAACCTTAAAAGTAAATGGGGTCTTTGTAATGGTACTAGATTTATTATCAAAAGATTTCAACCTAACATAATCAAAGCTAAAGTATTAACAGGATCTGCAAAAGTAGAGGTTGTTCTGATTCCAGGAATTGATCTGTTCCCCTCTAACACTGGCCTCCCATTTAAATTAATTTGAAGACAGTTTCCTGTGATGCCAGCATTTGTGATGACTATTAATAAATCACAAGGACAAACTCTAGACAATGTAGGAATATTCCTACCTGAACCTGTTTTCAGACATGGTCAGTTATATGTTGCTTTCTTTTGAGTTCAAAGAGCATGTGGTGTTAAAGTTAAAATTGAAATACTTCATCACAAGGGAAATTAGTCAAGCACTCTGAAAGTGTTTTTATTTTTAATGTGTTATACAGGGAGACATTAATTTATCAGTCATTGTTTTTATCAAAATTACTTTTTAATTGATTAAGGTATTACATATATGTCATTATGCCCCCATTGCCCTCCCACCTCCCTCCCACACTCATGCCTTCACCCCATGGTATCTGTTTCTATTTGTTAGGCTTATATGCATGCATACAAGTCCTTTGGTTGATCTCTACCCCTTGTCCTTTCCCTCCCCTACCTTTCCTCTGAGGTTTGACAGTCTGATCAATGATTTTCTATCTCTGGATCTATTTTTGTTCATTATATTCCACAAATGAGTGAGATCATGTGATATTTATCTTTCTCTGACTGGCTTATTTCACTTAGCATAATGCTCTCCAGTTCCATCCATGCTGTTGCAAATGGTAAGAATGCCTTCTTTTTTACCGCAGCATGGTATTCCATCATGTAGATGTATAACAGTTTTTTAATCCATTCATCTGCTGATGGGCACTTAAGGTGTTTCCAAATCTTAGCTATGGTAAATTGTGCTGCTGTGAACATAGGAGTATATATATTCTTTCTGATTGGTGTTTCTAGCTTCTTGGGATATATTTCTAGAAGTAGGATTTCAGGGTCAAATGGGAATTCCATTTTCAGTTTTCTGAGGAAACTCCAGACTGTTCTCCAAAGTGGCTGCATCAGTCTGCATTCCCACCAGCAGTACACAAGTGTTCCTTTTTCTCTGCATCCTCATCAGCACTTGTCATTTGTTGATTTGTTGATGATAGCCATTATGACAGGTGTGAGATGCTACCTCATTATCATTTTTATTTGCATCTCTCTGATGATTAGTAACTTTGAGTATGTTTTCATATATCTCTTGGTTTTCCTTACGTCCTCTTTTGCAAAGTATATATTTGGGTCTGTTGCCCATTTTTTTTTAATTGGGTTGTTTATCTTCCTTTTGTTAAGTTGTATGAGTTCCCTGTAAATGTTGGAGATTAAACCCTTATTGGTGATAACACTGGCAAATATGTTCTCATGTTTTTGTTGTTTTTATGTCATCTTTTTATTGTTTTTATATCATATCTTTGTTGTTATATCATGTTTATTAATCAATTTATATATTATTTTCATATACATTTTACTAATTTTCTTTCATCTCTAGCATTTCTAGTATAGAAAAAGGGTGAATAGCAATATTGAAATATTTCTTCTAATTAATTTCCTTTCAATGTGCATGAATCTGTGCACTAGGCCACTAGTACTCATATAAATAAGTAAAAACAACAATCTTATTGGGGCCTCTATTATTAGTTTATGATATAAATTCACAGTAGGAAATAACCTTAGAGATCATGACAGCAAGTTTTATCATCATTATTATGAAAGGGACTGTACAGTGACTTACTCAATATTATAGAGAAAACTTGAGATCAAAAGTAGATCTCAGGTCTATGAATTCATAAGCCAAGGATTTTCTTCACTATATAGTATTGCCTTTCATTTCATATCCTGAAATCTTTAAATAAATGAACTTAACACAATCTCAGTCAGAATGATATATATATATATATATATATATATATATATATATATATCCCAACTTTATGAAAAAGGTAAATTATTAACATTGTGAAAAATCTGCCATCACAAAATAAAATCCTGCCAGTTGCCTTACAATAGTGGCTATGCCTGGCCAGTGTGGCTCAGTAGGTTAAGCATTATCCTGTGCACCAAAAGGTTACCAGTTCAGCCCAGCCAGAATGGCTCAGTGGTTGAGTATGGACCTATAAACAAGAAGGTCAAGGTTTAATTCCTGATCAGGGCTCCTACCTGGGTTGTGGGCTTGATTCCCAATGTGAGGCATGTAGGAGGCAGCCAATTGATGATTCTCTCTCACCAGTGATGTTTCTATCTCTCTCTCCCTCTCTTTTTTTCTCTGAAATCAATAAAAATACATTTAAGAAAAAAAATGTCACCAGTTCAATTACCTGTCAGGGCACATGCCCAGGTTGTGAGTTCAGTCCCCAGAGGCAACTGGTCGATGTTTCCCATATCAAATCAATGTTTCAATGTCTCTCTCTCTCTCTCTCTCTCTCTCTCTCTCTCTCTCTCTCTCTCTCTCTCTCTCTCTCTCTCTCTCTCTCTCTCTCTCTCATCAATAAGACACTTTTTGAAAATATATTTTATTGATTTTTTACAGAGAGAAAGGGAAAGGGATAGAAAGTCAGAAACATCGATGAGAGAGAAACATCAATCAGTTGCCTCTCGCACACCCCCTACGGGGGATTTGCCCGCAACCAAGGTACATGCCCTTGAATGGAATCAAACCTGGGACCTTTCAGGATGCTCTATCCACTGAGCCAAGCTGGTTTTGGCTAAAACACACACACACACACAAAAAAAAGAATAGTGAAATGAATCTACCGTGTCAATGCTGGCAATGACCTTACAGATTTTCCAGTTCATGGAATTCTTTAATTGGGGTTGATGGACTTCTCCTTAACTCTAATTCACACTGAAATTATGTGGACATTATGTATAAATCCATTTTCATGGGAAGAAGTTTTATAGGTTTACAAAATCCTCAAAGAAATTTGTTGAAGCTTAAAAGGATGAATAAGAAAATAGGGAGGAGGATAAAAAAATAATAGAACTGCCTAATTTTATTCAGGAGGAAATAGAGAGGCTCAGAGAAGATGACAACATTTCCAACATCATCAGAAGTAGGACTAAATTATTGGTTTTGTGATTCTAGGTCCAGTGCAGTTCCCACTAATGGAAACATCCCCTGGAGCATTTTGGATATTTAGCTTTTTTTTTTTTTAAGAATATCCATGAATTAGAAAAAAATAAGAAATGTAAAGGAATTATTATTATTATCCTTTACTTTAAAAAGAGCATACCAATCAATGTCTGTATTTTTATAGGAGAGAAAAATAAATATTCAAGAGCTTTTCTGAAGATGGCAATCAGTTATTGACAATTCTGATCTGGACTAAGACTAACTTCCTCCCACTTCTATTACTATGTATTATTATATCTGAAAAAGATAAATGAACAGAAATTAATAGAAAGTATTTATATATCAGTTGTACATTCAAAAATTGACTTATATAAACTCATTCTATTCATAAATCTCACTTGGTAAAAAAAGAAGTCAATGTGAGAAAAATAATATTGTACATCTTTGAAAATGATTTTTTAAAGTTTGAAAATAATATATTTATATTGCCCTTGTGTCAAAGATAGCATGAGAAACAAGCTGTTATTTGTAGTCTAAATATGAGTAACATTTTATTTGGTATAAATTATCTAATTATCTAGAAAATTAATTAAGTAATTTTTATTCTACATCTGTCATTCAGAACAATTTTTAGGTAGTTTTTCATCCTTCCAAAAATATTTTATTTCTACCTCCTCAATAACAATTCTGATTTCAAAGAGCTATTTCAGCAATCTGTAAAGATACAAACCCAGTATTTTCAGAACTGGTGTGTTACTAGAGAATGCAGATAGACTGAGAAAGTTTTTGAGTTTTTTAGTTCTTTCTTGGGTTTTTATTTCTTTTAGGATAAAGCCACTCTCTGTTTATTACATGTCATTTTTCTTTTATTTACTTTGTGTGTGTGATTTTTTTGTTTTGTTTTGGTTGTTTATTTTTGTTTTTGTGTTTGCAGTAACTATGCCTAAATGTGGCCTTTTGTTTTCTTCATCTTGTTCTTGTATAACTTGGTAACTTGGCAGCTGTATCTAGACTCTTTATTTGCACTGAAATAGGCTGGTAAGTTCTACCTGATTCCATCCTCATTAGAAATCTATTTTCCTCTGATATTATATTGAGGACTGAATGTGTGCAGTGCCTGGACTGGGTAAGGAGGAAACTTCAGAATGAGGAGGGTTTAGCAGGACTCTGCATTCATTCCCATCCAAGCATTATTAAATATCCTGAACCTGTACTTATTCCACTGTGTCTGAGGGGCTCCTCTGCCTGGTGTGGGAATCACCTTAGATTTCAGATCACCTCTTAACCCAATTTGGAAAAGCTGACCACCCATTCGCTATGACCAGCTCAGTGGCTCTCTCATCTTTGTAATCATTTCTACTTCCCAACAAACAGAGAAATATATGCATAACATGCTTCCTGGCACTTACATTGAAAGTCTGAGGGGTGGAGTGAGGGAGGGGTATAGCAGCTGAGGATCCCCTTAAGCAATGCCTGCTTCCCATTTGTTCTCAAATTCTTATTCATTTATTTCATCTTTCATAATTTATTTGATTCAATTGCTGTTTGCTACTGGAGATAATTAGCTCTGAGTGTTTGGGGGAGTGTTCAACTTCCCCTTTATAGTTTTATGCCCATCAAGGGAATCACCCAAATGGCGAAGTTCAGTGGTTTTCCTTGTCCCTGATAGTGAATCTGAAGAAGGCAGGGTGGGGGCTTCTACGTCTGTGGAAATGTTTACCTCCTCTTCCAGAATCTCAAACCTCACTTATCTTACTCCCCTGAGTGGAATTATTAGTGATACTTTTTGAACATTGTTTTCTTATGTAATCCACATCCATCCACTTCCCAATACAAACTGAACAGAATTTAGAGCTACTGAGATTGTCCTAAACCAAGACATATTAATAGCTTGCAACTTCTGTTAAGTTCTTTTTCTATCCTCCAATCATCTCCCTTGATTGTGCTAGTATATTTTTGCTGTTTTGTTTTAACTCATTGTTTGGAAGAGAATTTTTATCTTACCATTTTACCATCTTAAAATTGAAGCCTAGGAAAGATAACTTTTTAAATGAACACAGTATGAAAATACCACAGAGGCACTTATAATTAGTGTTAATGAACAAAAACTAGGAAAAAGAGAGAAGGACATACCAATATTCTCTCAATGTTTTCTTCCTACTTCTTTTAGATTTCATAGAAATCATGAGTGAGAACAAGTGTACTTGTCTAAAGAAATGTCCATCAGTACGTGATAGTGTTCTGAATGCATGAAGGGAAGAAAGAGCAGGCATGCCAAGTGACTATATGAGAAACCCTATCCAGTGAGAGTCTGTTTTCTCTTTGATTGCATCCTCTGAGTAGTCCTAGCAAACTCTAGCAAGGATCTTAGAATGTGCTTGAATCTCAGTTTTCTTAATATTTGTGAAGGAGGGCCTGGAGGTTGTGGTTGACATCCTAAGAGTGAATTTGCTCTTTACTCCACTCACATCCCAATACAAATAAATATACACACACTTGTGCTATACACACACACACACACACACACACACACACACACACACACACACCTGTTTCATCATAGACTATATTATTCCCCCAGATGTGAAGTTGGAAATGTAATATTCAGAGGTTTCCTTTGTGGCTTGACTTCCCTGACTGAGGTCACTTATACATCCATACTAAGACCTTCGTCTGGAAAATAAAAAATAATTGGCACTATGAAGGAAGTTGATAGGTTTCACTGAAGAGAGAGTACTACTGTTATTTAGGGGTAGAGAGCAGTGAAACCTATTGGCCCCAATCGCCAGCAGAGGGACCCCGCCTCTGTGCATGAATGTCATGCACTGGGCCTCTAGTATAGATCTATATAGGTAGTGTATATAGATCTATACTAAAGTCCCGGTGCATGAAATTTGTGCAAGGGGTGAGGTCCCTCTACCCAGCCTGTGCCCTCTTGCAGTCCAGGAGCCCTCAGGGGATATCCGACTGATGGCTTAGGCTTGCTCCCCCTGGGGAGGAGTGCTAAGCCATCAGTCGGACATCCTTAGCACTGCCGTGGAGGTGGGAGAGGTTTCTGTCACCAATGCTGTGCTCGCCAGCCATGGGCCCAGCTTGGGAATCAAACTAGTGAACTTTTTGTGCACTGGAGGACACTCAACCAACTGAGCCATCCAGTTAGGGCCAGACTCTCTTTTTAAAGGAGATTTAAAATTATAAGTGATTCTATGAAACTATTTTATAAAATCTTTGACTATTTTTTCTTTTGCATACTACTTCTTTTCCAAAAGACCAAAAGAGAAATAATGCTCCTATATGCTTTAAGACATCATTAGTTCAGATCTTATTAATTCAAATTTTTTTAAATTTATTTTTATTGATTTTTTACAGAGCATAAGGGAGAGGGATAGAAAGTCAGAAACATCGATGAGAGAGAAACATTGATCAGCTGCCTCTTGCACGCCCCCTACTGGGGATGTGCCCGCAGCCAAGGTACATGCCCTTGACCAGAACCGAACCCGGGACCCTTCAGTCCGCAGTCCGACACTCTATCCACTGAGCCAAACTGGTCTTGGCTCAAAATTTATTATTATCTCCACTGGTGCTCAACTGAAGCTTGTCTCTTCTAAAAATATTTACAAAAGTATTATTTATGTAAGAAAATTGCACAGATAATATGTTGCAATTTAATATTTCACAAACTGATCACACACATTAAAAAAAAAAAAAGAAACAAACAAAATCTTGACACAGGAGCGCTTTCCCTTGTGACTCCTACCAGTCAATGTAACACCCCAAGGCTAGTAAGTGATCCTGACATTTAATGCTGTAGACTTGGTTGGCCTGTTTTTCAATTTTACATCAGTAGAATAGTTTAATATGTCCTCTTTTATGTCTGAATTCTTTTGCTAAAGTTTCTGTTTGTGAGATGTATCCATATTGTTGAGAGTTGTTGCAGCTTTTCATTTTCATTTATGTGTAGTATTTCATTGTGTGAACATATCAAAATCTATTCTCTAATCTTCTATTGATAGATAGTTTAACAGTTTTAGTTTGGGGTTCTTACAAATGATGTTGCTACAAACAATTATATGACATATGGTGAATATGTGTAAATATTTCTGTTATATTAGAAATTGATGATTCAAAGATATGTATTTAGTTTTAATAGACAATGCCAAAAGTATATGTGATGTTTGTTTTCTCCATATATTAGCACTGCCTTTCTTTTTCATTTTAGTAATTCTGGTGGAAGAAACTTGTCTTTTTTTAATCTGTGAATGTAGCAATTAATAAAAACTAGTTGAATATAATACAATTAAGCATATCTCTTTTCCTTTTATTCAAAGTAGTCAATGTTTGATGCATCTCTATTCTCTTTTACCTTTAGAGTACAGAAACTTAAAATTGCTATATAATCATATTAAATTATTAATGCATTATCCTATTCAGGATTCTTGACCTTACATACCATAAATAAATACTTATTATTTTAAAAATCGAATGAATGTAAATATAAGTGAGGATAATATTTAGGTCCTTCCAATGACGTTATGTCAAATTCTTAAATAAGATGGCTTTAACTTCCTAGTTACCTGGGATAATCCCCCTGGTTTACTGCTCTTGCCTTGGCAAAGTGCCCCTTTCACCTACAAAGGTATCTTAGTTTGCATGATATATTATATGAACACCTATTCATAACCAAAGCCAGGTTGGCTCTAAACATTCTGTTTAGTTTAAGCATAAAACAGATCCTGTCTTTCAGTAAGGTAGAGCCTATAATAACTTTCTATTTCAGGTTTATCTGATTCAGCTCATATGTGATGGAATATTCTGTCATAAATTCACATTATTTTGGAAATGAAAATATTTTCCTGTTGACATAATATGTGATTTCTAATTTGATCCCATAAAATACAATTGAGCTTTTATATCTGCTCTTTTTACTGCTTTGAGATCTTAAATAGTACTTTTCAGTGTTGTAGAATGCATTCATGGTTTAGCATTGCCTATTTCCAAATCTAAATCAATTATTGTTGTGGGGCTCTTTCTCTCAGTAATATTGATAATAGTTATTCATTTAATCATTTTATTTCCTTTCTTTATTAAGTTTTCTCTTAAAGCAACACAAGTACTATGTGTTTTTTAAAATGAGACCTTACCACCATTCAAATACTTCTGTAAAATAAATGACAGCACATTTTTAATGCAAAATGACAACAATTTTTAACCTGTCTCATCTCATGGCACACATAAACCAGTTACTAAAATTCTGTGGCACACCAAAATAATATATTTTTGCCATTCTGACAGAAAAAATAATTAGAATTTTGATTCATTCATACCAGACAGTTATTGTTGTGTTGGTTGTTTTTTTATTATTGTTATTTGACAATCGAAGGGAAAAGAGGTCAGTGCCCCTGAATAGTCAGGTATTGCATATTTTAAAAATTCTTGTGGCACACTGGTTGAAAATTGCTGCTATATGAAAATGAAAATTAGCAGAGTTGGAGACAAAATAAGGTAAATAAGTGTATATAATTATTTAAAAAATCAAAATACCATTTGAAAACCTGAATTTATATTAGAATCCTATTATCTTAACTGCATCTTTGGATTATGTGGTTTACTTGATGATAGAGAGAGCTTGCCTTGAAAAACTTACTCTTTTTAAAATATATATATTTTTTATTGTTTAAAGTATTACAAATAGTAGTATATATGTTTTCTTTTTTCTCCCCACTGACCTTCCCCCGGTCTCCTCTACCCTCCCCGCACATGCCCTCACCTGCCTCTCTTCTCCCTCCCCCCAGTGTCTTGTATCCATTGGTTATGCTTATATGCATGCATACAAGTCCTTCGGTTGATCTCTTACAGCCCCACCTCCCACTCTCCCCTGCCTTCCCACTGTAGTTTGAGAGTCTATTCAATGCTTCTTTGCCTCTGTATCTATATTTTCCCTGTTTCTTTTCTTTAAAAAAATCTTGCAGCTGCATACTAGAAATAAACATAAGAACAAAAAAATTTTGAGTCTCAGTTTCAGTGTCCAACAGTTCTGAGTCCCAGCTTCAATGTCAAATAGTTCCTTATGTGTACATGTCAGCAATGATATCTGGATGGTGGACAAATGGTGGTGATGCAGATCCCACTCTCTCTGGTTTGGTCCTGGGCAACCTGCAGCGACTCACAGCTGCTGACTGCTAGCAAGGCAAGGTGTCATCTGCGTCTTCCATCTCTGGACTGTCTTCATGGTTGGAACAGACCTGTCAGTTCCTCTCTGTTGCAGGAATCCATATGGTGGTGGAGTTGTTTCCTGAAAATATACAAACATATTATTGACCAAAGTTAATAAAGGAATCTTTTCTGTAAATTAGACTTGGGATTCTTTTTATTTTTGCCCAAATGATTTTCCTTTGGCTTATTTTGACATCATGTGTATTTTTCATGGGTGTCCTGCTATTAGCATTACAAATGGAAATTGATTTTCTGAAGTAAGAATTTTCTAGGTGTAATTTACTTACAGGATGTTTTTCCTTACATGATATTACCTCACAACCCCCCCCCTTTATTCTTGTTTATCATTATCATAATAGAGACATAATACATACACTCTTGTGGCTGTCTTGCAGCCATGCCAATACTAGGTTTATTATATTCTTTAAAAGTCACTGTATGTCAATAAGTAGTATATCAATATCCTCCCTCTTAAGCTGTCTCCACACAGTTGAACTTTGAACAACTATAGATATATACTCAGGTTCAGGATTCCAATTTCTCTTGCTCATACTCATAGTTTTATGTCACCTATTGCTCATCCACAGCCATGATCTTATTTCACTACTGCCATAGGGGAGAGTTTGATCCTAACCTATGGACCAACATTCGTGGGGGTTCTCAGACAGTGTGGAACTGAGGATATGAGCAATGGACCATACAATGAAAATGATGATGGGTGGTTATTAGCAGAAACACTATCTGACATCAAGTTAATTATGATAAAATTAAAAACTATGCAGACAGACTGGTGTTTTAATAACACTAATAAGATTGCTTAAAACCATCTTCATTCAACATTCTATAAAGTGAATATATTTATCATTTTTACATAGTCTGTTTCCTTTGGGGGACATGATATTTTTGGCAAATAATTGGGATTCCTAAGTCAGCCAGAACTGATTTTGCAGTTAACTGTGTCTTATATAATAAAGAGGTAATATCCAAATTGACCTTCATGCCCTCACAAGATGGCTGCCTATGACCAGGCAGGCAAGGGGGTTAGTGAGGGACAACCAACTGTACAAGCAGGCTGTGTGGGGTGACCAGGCTGGTGGGGGGGCTGTAAGGGGCAACTAGGCCAGCAGAGGGGGGGAGTTAGGGGTAACCAGGCTAGTGGGGGGGGGCAGTAAGGGGTGACCAGGCTGGCAGGGAGGAGGCAGTTGGGGGTGACCTGCTTGCAGCAGGGGCAGTTAGCAGTGATCTGGCCAGCAGAGGGGGCAGTTAGGGGTGATCAAGCTGGCATGCAGAGGCAGTGAGGAACAATCTATCTGGTGGGGGGTGGTAGCAGTTAGGAGCAACTAGGCAGGCAGGCAAGTGAGCAATTAGGAGCCTGAAGTCCAGGATTCTGAGAGGAATGTCTGACTGCCGGGTTAGGCCCAGGATTGTTGGACATTCCCCAAGGGGTCCTGGAATGGAGAGGGTGCAGGCTAAGCTGACGGGGAACCACCCCCCCCTGCATGCATGAGTTTCATGCACTGGGCCTGTAGTATGTATATAATTACAGTTAATAAATATTATGTTTGTATTACTTCCTGATAACTCTTCCTTGCTGGGAGATCATAGAAATGCTTAGCCTGATAAGACTAACTCAGAACCTGGTTTTCTCCATTCATCCACCTGATAGCTGTTGTCCATATGCTAGCATAGGATTCTGAACTCACTACTTCCTAGATTATGATTTTGAGCAATATATCTATTTTTTTACACTTCACCTTCCTTTCTTATAAAGTAATACACATCTGTGTCAAATTGTGAGTGAGAAACAAAATGCTTAATGTATTTCATAAATCCAGTAAAAGTTAGCTAGCTACCTGCACTTCAATAGGTTCACCACTAATTACAGACCATTTCTGGAGTATTTGCAATGGATGAGGGTGCAGAATTGAATTAATTGGTTTCATTAATCATTCCCATGAATCTGTGTAGTGCTAGAATTTTAGGAGGCTTGCTCACTTTCAAATGCTGCCTGTGGCTACTCATTAGAAGGAATATCCTCTGTATCCACATGCTTTTGCTTATTCTCTGTGTTCTCTGTGCTCTCTGATCTGGGCCGCATCTCTCTCTGAACTCTGTTGCCAAAACTCTAGCTTTAAGTAGGAAGAGTTGCATTTGGGCCAAGTATGATCTGCAAAGGATTCTTCTGCTGTGCACAGAAATCCAGAGCTAAAAGTTACTTCCTATGACTGCAATTCTAAACAACCCTTACCTACAGCCAATTTGGAATTTGTTATCTGTTTTAATCTGAACATTATAAGGACTTTGCAAATGGACTACTTATCTATATTGAAATATCAGATGAGCTTCAATGACAATATGTAATAGATTTTGAGATATCAAAATGTATTCTGGATTTCCAGTTATAGACATATTTTCTCATTGTATTTATTCAATAACTATTTATTGAACACCTTCCATGTTTAGGACATCATTTTAGGAATTATATATTCAGCAGGGAACATGGAGAGAGGGAGTTAAGGGGGCAGTTTTAATTTTGGATAGGCTGGCCATGAGTCAACATTTGAGAAAAAGTAAAGGAGCAGGTAGTAGACTTTTGGGAAAAGATCATTTCTGGCAGGGGGAAAGCAAATACAATGTCCTGGCCAATTTCTCTGAAAGAATTGAAATCAGGATTTCACAGGGATATCTGCACTCCCACATTCATTAAAACATTATTCACAATAGCCTTAGTATGGAAACAACCTAAATGTTCATTGATAGATGAACAAATAAAGAAAGTATGGTATACATGTATACTGGAGTATTCTTTAGCCTTAGGAAAAGGAAATCCTGACATATGCAACAACATAGATGAACCTGGAGGACAATATATTAAGTGAAATAAGCTAGTCACAGAAGAATACATACTGCATGGGTCTAATTGTATATGGGGTATCTAAAATAGACAAAGTCATAAAAATAAAGAGTAGAATGGTGGTTGGCAAGGAGTAGAGGCATGGAGAAATGGGAAGTTGCTGTTCAGTGGGTATAATGTTTCAGTTACACAAGATGAATAAGTTCTAAAAATCTATCGTAAAATATTGTAACTATAGTTAACAGTACTGTATTGTGCACACAAAATTTTAAGAGAATAGATCTCATATTGTGTTCTTACCACAATAATAAAAAAGAGCTAGATTTTCAAAATATATGCTCTGAATACCTTACACTAGTTATCACAATGTCTCAAATTCCACCCTTTGTGCTTATCTTTTAAGCCTAAAATTATTTCTGTCTTTTAAAGTACTATAGTAAAATCTGGATATGGCTGAAGAGAATAGTACATTTAACAATGAACATATCTCTAAGATAAAGGACCTTTGGCAATGAGAAAGCAAGTTGTGTAATTACTGAAGTAATGTCTAACATTTGCTAAATAATTAACTGCTAGGCAATCAGGTGTCAAAGTGGAAAATTGGGACCAAACTAAAAGTAACAACCAAACCTTTATTACTTATTATAACAGTATATGAAAGAGATAAAAAGTGGTGCCAACTCCCCAGTATTACATTATTTCCCCATGGAATAATACCAGCTGAAGGTCAGGTGGATGAAGCACAGGAGTCCTTGCAAAAAAAGGCTTCTGCCTCTTTATTGACCTTTGAGCTATGGGAAAGGAGAGGGGAAAGGGATAGAAGTGACTGAATCACCAAGGGAAGTGCTTAGGATAAAGAAATCTGTTGAAGAGGTACCTGGGAATTACCTTACCTGTACCCGGGATAAGAGGACCTCCAAATGGAATCTCATGGAATAGGACTACATACACATGTGTATGGCTGACCTGAGTCCCTGAGTCCTTGACTGCAACTCTCTCCAAAAAAAGCTTCAATGCACTGGTTATGTAGTAAATGTAGTATGAGAGGGGAGCTTCCCTCCAGGAAACCTGCCTGCAGAGCCTTATATGGTAATTGACTATGGTATGGCCTGAAATGTCACACAAGATATTAGCTTAAAGCCAGTCTCATTATTAACAGACTAGAAGCCCAGTGCATGAATTCATGCACTAGTGGGGTCCCTTGACCTGGCCTGTGGAATGGGGCCAAAATTAGCTCTCTGACATCCCCCGAGGGGTCCCAGATTGCAAGAGGACACAAGCCAGGCTAAGAGACCCCACCAATGAAGGGAGAGATCACAGGAGGAGTCCAGGGTCTCAGCAGCAAACTAATCTACCAGTCAGAGCATCTTCCCCCTGCTGGTCAGTGCACGTGATAGGGAGTGATTGAGTAGTCTTAGCATATCATTAGCATATGACCAGAAGCCCAGACACTTAGCTTATTAGGCCTTTATTATATAGGATATTGAATGAGTGTAATAGCTAGATGCTTTCTAATGGATATAATGAAAGTGAAGGAAGCAAAATAACAAGTTGGGAGATGAGTTTTCTCCTTGGACAAACTTTATACTTTTTCCTACAAATGATCCTGAATGAGTTTTTTTAATGCTGCTTCAGATGTTTTAATTAGCTGAAAGAAAATTGAGACATGTGTTGGGGAGTGGGGGAAGCCAGGGAGAGGCCAATGGGGAAAAAAGAAACTTATGTAATACTTTAAACAATAAAGAATTTAAATTTAAAAAATAGAATTGGGTCAGCACAAGATAGAAGTAATATTGTCAATCTAGATTTTGATTATCTCTCCCATATAACTGGGAAAAAAAGATGAATCATTTAAATCAATGTTGCCCTAAGGGAAGAACCCCAGCCAGAATAATGTGCTTTAGAGACATAATTTCTTTAAAAAAAAAACCTACTAGAAGGAGATATAATTTTATCTGTCATTATCAATGAAATTTTAACTATTATATGTTAACGTATGCTTTCCTTGGTAGATTTGATTGCTAAATACATGGAGATTGCTTTAAAATAAAAGGAACACTTTTCTTGGTTTAATCATTTTCCATATTGCAGTTTTAATAAACATGAGATATTGACAAAGATAAAATTTATATATAAAAACAATATTGGAATATATTGGTTTGAAAAAACATAGATATTCAGATGTCTCAAATAGTAACACATTATCATAACTTTATATACCCCAAAGCATTTGAGATTTCAAATAGTAATGAGTGTGTTATTGAATTTGTACTTTACAAATTTAATCACTCTAGCAAACTGGTGAAATGAAGTGCCCTCTTAAATAAGATTTGGTTCTAACTGTCTTTATTTCAAGAAGAAAAAAAATCGAGATTGCCACACAAGTAAAAATAACAAAATAGATAAATTAAACATTAAAAATAACAATTATATATTCATTTCTGAACCTAAATCTGTATTTTAAAATTAGAATCTAGATGAAATAATTTCAAATTTTTTCAGGTTTTTTTTTTTTGTTGTTGTTGTTAATAGGCATTTCTTCATCATTTCTCTCTTTAGTCACTTTTCCCTCTACTTTTAATATGTTTACATCAGTGGAAATTAAGAATTATTCTCTGTCCATTCATTATGTTCTTTATAATTTTAATACATTATTTTTCCTTATCCTTATGTATCACACAAATACCATATGAATATTAATAAATTGTCAAAATTGCAAAATTATCTAGCTTACTGGGAATTCTGATGCAATTCTTCAGGATGCTAACTGTTAATCAGTCCTCATATGTGTAAAGTATTGGCTAGATATATGATCCCTAGCCTCAAAGGTTTAAAATTTCACACTTGAGATAAATATGCAAATTATGATTTATAATATAAATGAATCAATGAATGAGGAGCAGTAGTACCCACACAACTCTATGAGCAATACATTGTTGATAAAGAATACTATATAAAGATGATGTTTGTGTATTAGTAGATGTAGTATATGCTGCAGATTTCCTTTTCAAGGCAACTATTCCTCCTAGATTCAGAGCATATTTGTTGCTGGCATCTCACAGATTAATTCCCTCCCCAGCAAATGCCCTAGGTGAAAGGTAGCTGCCTTGTGAAATTTTAAGCCCTCTCTCTGCTAACAAGTCAATGGGCATGAAGGGCTACAAAGTTCGCCTATTAGCCTCAATCTGGGTCATCTTTGCCAACTGAGAGTTACTGTGGCAGTGACTGAAGCCTCTAGTCCAATTCCACTCCAGTTCCAATCACCCTCTTTACAGTCCTGTTTCTCTTATTCACTTTTAAGTATTGATCCCAGAGAGTATTCTCCAGTGAATTACAGGGAAACCAATTTCCATCTTTAATGTCTCCTTCTTGGGAAATCCTACACATGACTGCTAATGCCAGGGATGAGTGGTCAAAAACACAGACTCTAAAATGGATTTTGAAACTGAGTTTCCCACTGGCTGGTTGGCATCAAGAATTCATCACCGGCAGGGAATGAAGTATTGCACATGCTGTAGGAAAGTAATTCTTCAAACATTCATTAGTAGTGGAAGAGTTGTGATACAGGATTAAGGAAATGTAAAGGTGAGTACAATCTGAATCCACTTGAGAAATTCTGGGAAAGTAGTAGATATAAGAATTAGAGAATTGGGTGTCTATTTTGGCTAATAGAGACTTGGAGAAAGACAATGTGCAGCTAGAGCTAATTAATCACCTGTTTCAGGCCAACTGTGAAACCAGAGGTCTAATTGAGGATATAAATATATTTTCATCCCTTTATGCTAGAGGGTCAAGTGGAGGATCATGCCCAGAATTTAAATACAAAGGTTGTAGAGTCCAGAGAATCCTCAAGCCTGGAAAGTCCAGTGTAATAATTGACTTACCAGCATCAAGAAGGAAGGGCTGTGCATAAATTAAATGAGTCCAGAGACAAAACATAATTTTGGAAGACATTCTATGGAGTCAGAGAGAACTTAGTTAAAGGAGCTAGGGTTTTCTTATCTCAGGGCCCCTTGCTTTTTATTAACACAATTTGTCCTAAGGCAAGGTGGAGATATACACATCAAAGGGTAGGGTTAGGTACAGAATCCATTGTCAGATTGGAAGAAATACCTCCAGCTGTTCAGGTGTTTGGCCAGAAGGAGGCAATAACAAGTAGATTAAGTCTTTTAGCTTTCCTTCTTTCCTCCTTGGAAAAGTGTCTGTTTAGATTGGTTGCCCATTTTTTTTTTATTGGATTGTTTATCTTCCTTTTGTTAAGTTGTGTGAGGTCTCTGTAAATGTTGGAGATTAAACCCTTCTCTGTGGTGACATTAGCAAATATGTTCTCTCAGCCCAGCCTGCACCTTCTCTAATCTGGGACCCCACAAGGAATGTCCAACTGCCTGTTTATCCCCAATCCTACTGGACAATCCAGGACTACTGGTTCCAAACTGCTCACCTGCCTGCCTCCCTGATTGCCCCTAACCACTTCTGCCTGCCAGCCTGATCACCCCTAACCCCTACTCTGCCAGCCTAATTGATGTCTAACTGCTCCCCTGCCGGCCTGTTTGCCCCCAACTTCCCTCCTCTGCTGGCCTAGTCACCCCTAACTGCCTTGCCCTGAAGTCTTGATCATCTCCAACAGTCCTCCCTTGCAGGCCTGGTCCCTTCCAACAGCCCTCCCCTGCTGGCCTGATCACCCACAACTGTCCTTCCTTGCAAGCCTGGGACTTCCCAATGGCCATCCCCTGCTGGCCATCTTTGGTGGCCATCTTGTGTCCACCTGGGGGCAGGATCTTTGACCATATGGGGGCAGCCCTCTTGTGTGTTGGAGTGATGGTCAAGCTGCATATTACTCTTTTATTAGATAAGATAGAGGTCTGGTGTTCAGGTGAGGGCCAGCTGGTTTGCCCGCAAAGGTGTCCAGGATCAGAAAGGGGGTTTCCTTGGGGAGTGGGGCAGCCTGGATGAGGAGCCTATGGTGGTTTGCAGGCCGGCCATGCCCCCCAGCGACCCAAGTGGAGGCCCTGGGATCTGGGATTAATTTATGTTCTATAATTGAAACTCCTGGCCTGATCACCCCCAACTACCTTCCCCTCCTGGCCTGATCATCCCTAATGGCCTCTGCCTTGGCCCCTTCACCATGGCGATCTGCGACTCCCATTCACACATGCCCTTCACAATCTGGGACCCCAGGCGCCCACAACAAAGCACAGTGGTGGCTCCCCAGGCCCATGGTGCTCATTCCCCAGGCCATGAGGAGGCAGAGGGAGAGGCAGGATAGTGCACTGCATGGCCCCGCCCCCCGCTCCTGATTGGCTGGTAGCTAAGCCAATCAGGAGCCAAGTTATGCTCATATTTGCCTGTTACTCTTTAATTAGATAGGATAAAAGAAATTTGACCTTTTTAAATTAGAAAATGTTTTCTAAACCCTGGAAATTGATATAATTATTATTTTAAAATAAAAGCTGAAGTGGAAGTTTATGTATTCTCTCTTCCTCTCCTTTCAAACAGTTTTAAAAATAAAACACCACTTTCTTTTTTGCTCTCATAAGTAAAGCACATCAATCATCTCTGAATATTTTGTTATCAAGCCTAATTTTAGAAAAAAATAATTACAATCATTAAATGGGAAAATTGCCTTTTTGCTGAAATAATATAAATTCGGTTTGCTCCATTTGTATCATTGTCCCACTCGATGATTTATTGTTCCTCATCTTTTATCTTAGATTTATTAAATTTATGCCATTAATTATTATGTTTTACAAGCCCTAAGTTAATTATTTCCACATTTTTATTTCTAAGATTAAGTTTATCGCTGCACTACATTCTTGTGGAAGAAGAAAGATATAGATGACTTAAAGTAATACAATAATGCAGTTGTTTTTGTTCTTGGTATAGTCAGTTTGCATGATTAATTATTTTACCTTTTTATTCTATTAACATTTACATTTTCTAATTTGCTTAGTTTCTTACAATGCATACAGATGTCAATATCACAATCTTTAAGAACTTGCTTGGGGGGGGGAATGGGAGACATCAGTAATACTATCAACAATAAAAAATGTATATTAAAAAAAGAATTTGCTTGTGACTATGTTAAAAATTTATATTAAGATTGTAGATTATGTAACCTCCTTAATAATCACTTCTCAATGGCTATCTTGTATTGGGGGGCTAATGATTGCAGTGGGTAAAAAGCTTTTGAAAGACAGAATACATGGATCAAACATACTCTTGTTTTTAAACACAAATTTTATACATTCTTATTGAATAAAGTGATGTTCTTATTTCAATTGACCTGTTTATATCAGGTAAGCAAGGTCTTGTACCAATGGGACTAATAAAGGAAGGTATAATGAAAGCAGGAGTGGAGAGTAAGAAAGGTCTTTTGTGAAAAAAACTGGGACTGTGACACAAATTATTGGAGTAAGCTGTACCCAGGCACCGAAATGTAGCTTATTACAAAAAAAAGTTTCTAGAAAGTTTTTAGCTGGCCCACCATTTTTTGAGGAATAGAAAGATATTTTCAACTCATCCTGATAGTTGATCAATCAAAATGTCTTTATTTTATTTTAACTTGTCTTATGTTCTATGATCTCTCTTCTAACCTCATACTTTTCCCATCTACATTGAATGCTAATCACATAATTTTAAATATAATTAATTATTTTACAGTGTGGATGCAATGAAATATACTACATAAAACAAAAAGATATATCAATAAAGTACAAAGTTAATTTGCCAAAAATGTCTATAGGATAATTTGAAGTGTCTGTAGAGTAGTTGAATATACAGGGTGGGGCAAAAGTGAGTTGATAGTTGTATGTGAAACAGTTTATTCTTGAATTATTCTTTATTTTTGTATTTTCCAAACAACTATAAACTTACTGTTGCCCCACCCTGTAGTATAATGTAAAGGAGTATGCTAATTTATATTGTAAAAAATGTAATGGTTGCCAAAACCCGTTTGGCTCAGTGGATAGAGCTTCAATCTGCAGACTGAAAGATCCCAGGTTCGATTCTGGTCAAGGGTATATACCTTGGTTGCAAGCATATCTCCAGTAGGGGGTGTGCAAGAGGCAGCTGATGGATGTTTCTGATCCATGTTTCTGACTTTCTATCCCTTTCCCTTCCTCTCTGTAAAAAAATCAATAAAATATATTTTTTAAAATGTAATGGTAAAAATAAGAGAAATGATATAACTAAAAGTAATTGTCCATCTTGTCCTCAATTCCCAAATTATTTAGCCTCTGCACAAGTATCATTATTAACTTTATTTTTTTACTTTCCGGATATTTTCTGTGCATTATATCCTCATATATAAATTTCAATATTTAGTTTTTATTTTATGTTGTTTGAGCATTATCAAACCTGTTCTCTAAGTAATTGGCTTTTTCTGTAGTATCTATTATCTTTTATACTGTAACTATTTTTTAATTTTCTAAATAATTTTACTTATTCTTTCATTCCTGAGCTATGCCAGCTTCATCTTTCTGTTCTCATTACACCTTCTTTGACCTTCAGTTTACTATTATATGAACTTCTTTTCATTAGATAGGTCCTGTGCCTGTAATTGATTTTAAAGAGAAAATGTTTCTCAGTAATTTATTTGGTTGTTATTATTTGTGGTATTTTTAAATTTGTTTGTATGTTAACTGTATTCCTTTTGCTCATATTTTCTGTAATTTGCATATGTCACACACCTATCATTTTTAATTATTGCTAATCTTCAAATGAGAAAGAGTATTTCTGGGCCAGCTCTCTGCTTAACAATAGTACTTGAGTTTGAGCCAGAATATTGAGCTGGAAAAAAATTTGTATATATAATTTGGGTCAATTACAACAAACTCACTAACACTCTACCTTTAGGTATATTTCTGCTCAGCGGTAGCAGACGATATTTTTGACTCATACAAGAAACCAGGGTTTCACATGCCTATGCTAGTTTTTTACTTGTCTTTGGTTGCCAGAGATTAAAAATTTTAGAAATGATTTCCACGAAATGTACTCCTTTACCCTGACCCAATGATAAGAACCTCAGCAAAGATATTATATGAATGATGTTCTTCATAGAACAGCACTTTCCTTGTCACCCTGTGATGTCACATTCGCACTGGAACATCCTTGCAGCCTTGCTGTGCTAATTGGCCTTTATTTTTTCAAAGAAGGTATCATGGTTTGCCCTCCACCCTTTGGGAATGCCACCTAATTTGGGAATATTCAGTGTCCTGCTTGAGATCTGAAATGATTTAAATCCTCAATATCTTCCTTCAGTTTGGCCCATATTTCGTTATATTTGTCTGTTTCTTCTATAGTTTCATTAAAAATAAAAAATAAATTTTCTCATTGGTTTTTATTCACTAATTTCAGAAAGTAAAGACAACAATAACTTTCCCAGATGTACCAGTTAATAATGCAGATTTTGTAGTCAAAGAAATCATGATAATTTCAAGAGAAACATCAGAAGTACTTTATTCAAAGTAATGCCCATCTTTCAGGTAATTTGTAGATACTGTCCCAATAGAACTTTTCTTATTTTGAGGCAAACCATTCAGAGACCCAATTTTCCATTTCTTCCCACATTTTGAAGTGCTGCTCAGAAATTGTGTGTGCCATCAATTGAAGCAAGTGGTAATCTGAAGGAGCAAGTTCTGGTGAATACAGTGGGTAGGTTAATACTTCCCAGGCAAGATCTTTTAACGTGTCTTTAATTGGTTTTGAAGTCTGTGATAGTGTGTTATCATGAAGCAAAATTACTTTGCCATGTCTTCTAGCTCATTCTGGGTATTTCATAATCAAATTGTGATTCACATTGATTATTTTTTGTTCGTAGCAATCAGTATTAATGGTTTCACTTGGTTTTAGAAGCTTATAATATACCACAACTTCCTGATCCCACCAAATGCTGAGCATTGTCTTCTTTCAGAAGCGATTTCACCTTGCAGTCGATGTTGATGGTTGACCTGGATCAAGCCATGATTTTGTGCATTTTGGATTCTCAAAAATCCACTTTTCATCACCAGTCACAATTCTATGCAAAAAAAAAAAAAAAAACTTTATTTCATGCCGTTGAAGCAATATTTTACTGATGACTTTTCAATTTTCTGTTTGTCTTTCGTTCAGTTGATGTGGCACCCATTTTCCTTCTTTTAAAATCTTTCCCATTTCTTGTAAATGATCGGAAATTGTTTGCGGAGCAATGTTTAATCTTTCTGCAAGTTTTGTTTGTGTTTGTTTGTTTGTTTGACACCCATTTTCATCCAATAATGCTTGTAATTATTGGTCTTCAAACTTTTTCGGTTGACCTTGTCTTTCACATCAAAATCACCACCTTTAAAGTGTTTAAACCAGCATTCACAAGTATCTTATGATTGAGCATGTTCACCTTAAGCTTCCCAAAGTGCACAATAACTTTCAGCAGCACTTTTCTTCAAAATAAAGTAATGAATTAAAACTTCCCGCAAATGCGCCCCCCCCCCCTTTTTGGCACGAAGTTCGACATTTTTAAGTGAAAAAATATCTATGATGTTAACACCTTCAGAAAATTTGACGTGAAGTTTTGAAGCTTGTGGTCAATACAACAAAATAGCATACCTATCAAATTACATATATATCAACATAGTGTGACTCCATCTACTGAAATAAATCTGCATTATTAACTGGTATACCTAATAAACAATGACTTTTAGCCCAAAAACTTTAGACTGAGTTTATTAGTTTCATCAATTGCCATTACAAAGCAAACAAAATGTAAAATTTTTTTTTGCATTTTATTTCTTTTAAAAATTCTTTAAAAAAACTTTTAGTGGATAGGAAAATTCTCAGTTGAGTGTTTCTAAAATAACATAACACAATATAAATGTTAAATATATTTATACATAAACATTTAAGTTCATAATATTACAATTTTTTTATATCAAGACTAATGATGGAGAGCTACTGGTAGATTCAATTTTTTTAAACCAAATAGGGAAACAAAAAAGAAAGACTACTTATAGGGAAGTAAAATGACAGAACAAGTTTTAGACAAGCTGCCCTTAGTAAGTAAATATCTAGATACTAGAGGCCCAGTGCATGAATTCATGCATCGGTGGGATCCTGCTGGTGGGGGATAGGGATACAGGCGGTAGGCCCCTGATCAAACTCCTGGTTGACCTCCTGGTCAAACTCTTGGTCAAGGGAACAATTTGCATATTAGCCTTTTATTATATAAGATATATTGGTTGCCAGGAAAAGTAAGGAAATATCTGTGTTCTCAGAATACCAGTAAATACAATAAGTTTTTAGTTTAACTGCTTAGTTTGTTGAGTTTGTGGTTTTTTTTTTAACTGATTTAATGGTTAAATAAATGTTTGATTGAGGGAACTTTTAATAAAAAGCAAAGGATTCTGCCTCTCTCTCTTAGCAGTATAATCAATCACAAAGGCTGATTTGATGAACAGAAATGATGGAGGGGGAAAAAGTAAAAAGCTACCCAGAAGTCTGAGGAGTTGCTTCCCAAAGGATGTGTTAGACATGTTGTGAAATTTCATGCCTGGTCTATTTTAGAGATGAAAGGAAAGTTTCAGAGGTGTTACAACTCAGCTGCTGTATTTCCTGGAAAATTATGCTTATCTATTCAATCAGAGACTGGTTTATTTCCTTTAGCACAGAAGACAGGTCACTCTCATTCTTATTACACCATCAGTAGAGGTTATATTTGACCACATGTTGGTGAGTGTTTTGATTTTATTTTAAAGTGAGAGGAAGAAGCTTATGTACATTTTTATATAAAATATAAATCTTAATAAGTTAAGTAGCTGCCATTGAATTTGATTCTACCTTCCACTTAGAAATCCCTTTCTTTCTACTTTCCATACCAAATTCTTCTTAATATCATCTAACCCATCCCAAGCATTAATAATCTCTTGTCATATTCAAAATCCCAAGTAAAATTATGCACTTCAATCTGCATTGTGCAGCAGACATATTTTATTTTGTAGGCAGGTTTTAGACCTCGGAAAATGTTAATCCCAAAAATATTACATTTAGAAAGGTCAAGGTAATCACTGGGAAATTTTCTTGAAGCTGTTCGTTACCAACTGAAGCATATCCAGTTTTCCATATAATTCAGATGACATAGGGGGCATTTTATATTAACCAGATGTTTTGTCCACTTTTAAATGGTTATTGTTTTCAAGCCTGCATTATAGAATGACTATAAAATAATTATAGACAATTTTGAAGAGCAACTAAAATTCATATTCTGAATTGAAATTTACCATGTAAGTACTAAAATATCAGCATATGAACCATCTGGTGTGTTGTTGTTGTTTTTTTTTTTTTAGTTGTAAAATATTTTACCTATTAGGTCAATAAGATATTTAAGTTAAATGGCATAATATACTAGGATATGGAGAGAGAGAGAGAGAGAGAAATAAAAGTTTCAAAATCAAATACAATTTTCAGTCACAGAAAATTAAGTAACAATTTGGCTATCTATTTACATCTATTTACCAAATCTATGCCTGTTGGTTTTATCTATGAATAACTAGGTTCAAAAACATACACTATTTAATATTGATATTTAGATGACTACTTGAAATAAAGTGGGAAATACCATTTGTCAAAATAACAGATTTTGAAGAAATATTCTGAAAATTTCTAGTTATTTATAAGATGGGAGGGGGTGTTAGTATTCAACCAACATTTTAATTTCTTTATATAACAATATATTTTATTTGAATGTATAAGGGCCATGTAGCAAGAATTCTTATGAAAAGAAATGTATTTGTATGAATTAATTTATAGAATGGAAATCAGAGGCAAAAGAGACAGATATATGGTGTGTGCAGGTTTAGAGAGAGGTTTAGGGAAGTGTCAGGTGAGCAGCATGTTTACCTATAGCTGATTGGGGAGATACAGTAGAGGAAGGAAGGGGCAGTAGAGAGCCCTCCCAACAGTGGTCACAGATTAGAAATCAGCCAGAACCTCACGGTGTTATTTCCAACATCTAGTTATTAAATGAGTGAATAATTGAAGCCAGGATTGGAGAGGAAGTAACACATATAGAACTTTTACTATCTTCCAAAAATCTACTTAAATGATTTCACACTGTTATACATATAAAATGATTTTGCTCACAATGGGAGTTTTGCAGATACAGAAAGAAAATGTTGTGTAATTCATTGCAGCAATATATTAGCAAATTTAAAATTTGGTAACTGAATAAATAGATAACTCTAACATGAACTTGGTAGAAGTAGGATATTATTTTGGAACAAAATTATGACTAATTTAACCATGAAACTACATTTTGCAAAGAATTCTTAGTTTTTGAAAAATACTTAACATTCATCTTTTCTAAGTCCATGCCAATATCGATGAAACTATAATGGGAGTGGACCCCATCCTGTCTGAGGTTGTGTAATACCATGAAAACAGTAGTCCATGAACCACATGTTATGCACAATAGACTCGTGATGAATATGTCAGGTTCAGTTTCTCACCCAATTCAGTAGGAAAAAAATGACCTATACTCAGAGTGATGGCATACTTGCCGACTAAAATTATTCTGACACAGTCAACATAAGTTATATTAATTTCCATAATTAATATTTTACTGAGGGGGAACAATTTTTACTCTGTATTTCATATTTTTTTTTCAAATAAAAAATGAGGTCAGAATGATAGGATAGATAAATGTTTTTACTCTGTCTTCTTGACAGATTTTAATCATAACACTGTAAACTGTGCATAAAATGTATAGATGTACTAGTATAGGCTGACAGCTTCAGTTTTCATTTCTTTTTTAGCTCAGGAAGAAAACAAAATTCACATTTAAGAGCCCATTTGTTTGCACATCTCTAAATCATTATATATTTGCTATAGATGCAACATAGGGTAATAAAATTATTTGATTGCTTCACTATACCCTAAGAAGCAATGGAAATAAACATCACATTAAAGCAATGAAAGAAAACTTCCACTCTGAGGTTGGTTGGTTTGAAGTAGATCATTGTGTAACATTATATAACCTATTTAAAAGTCACTGACTTTTAGCTTGTTTTCCTCATCCCCCCAAATTATCAATAACATTAGTTTCCCCACACACACACTTAAAACTACTAAGTGTACTGGTTAATAATGGTGGATTTTGTAATCAAAGAAAATACAATAATTTCAAGAGAAACATCAAAAGTGCTTTATTCAAAGTAATGTCCATTGCTAGCTACACATTTCCCCCAACTTTCAGGTAATTTATGGATACCGTCCCAATAGAACTTTTCTTGTTTTGAGGCAAACCATTCAGAGACCCAATTTTCCACTTCTTCTTCGTATGTTTTGAAGTGCTGCTCAGAAAGTGCATGTGCCACCGATTGGAACAAGTGGTAATGTGAAGGAGCAAGGTCTGGTGAATACAGCAGGTGGGTTAATACTTCCCAGGCAAGATCTTTTAACATGTCTTTAATTGTTTTTGAAGTTTGTGATTCTGCATCATCATGAAGCAAAATTACTTCGTCATGTTTACACTTTATTTGTTGTTGGTAGCAATCAGTATTAATGGTTTCACCTGGTTTTAGAAGTTCATAATACACTACACCTTCCTGCTCCCACCAAATGCAGAGATTTGTCTTCTTTCCAAAGTGATTTCACCTTGCAGTCAATGTTGATGGTTGACCTGGATCAACCATGAATTTGTGTTTTTAGGATTCTCAAATAAATACACTTTTCATCACCAGTCACAATTCAATGCAAACAAAAAAAAGACTTTCTTTCGTGCTGTTGAAGCAACATTTTACTGATGACTTTTCAGTTTTCCATCTGTCTTTTGTTCAGTTAATGTGGCACCCATTTTCCTTCTTTTAAAATCTTTTCCAGAGAACCAAGATGGCGGCATAGGTAAACACCTATTGTTCTGCCCCGCGCAACGATTTAAAAACTACAACATAACAACAAAACAAACATCACCCAGAATTGCCAGAAAGCTGGCTGAGTGAAAACTCCACAAATAAGAGTAAAGGTGGGACACTGAGACTCAGAGGAGCAGTGGGAGCACAGCCTTGAAGACGGAAATAGGTTAGGAGCTGTCCTGGTTGCGTGCGCGCGGGCTGTAGGGCTGGAGCAGCAACCCCGGCTGGATTTCGCCAACGGGGAGGGCGGAGACGTCCCACTACACAGATTCCCCAGTGCCAGGCGAGGTCCGAGGTCCGGGGGATGCACCCTGGAAGCAGGGCACGGCAGAGGTCTCTCCTAGTCTGCAGAGAAACACGGAGGCTGGGAAAAGAAGTTTGCGCACAAGTGTCGCACAAACCCGCGACTTGCCCCCTGGAAACTTGTCTCCTGGTCCCGGAAACCATCTATTTTACAACCTTGGGCTAGACTTTGGGTGTGCAGACTCATTTGGGGAGAGGCAGAGTTGTCTGGCAAGGGGAAGAGACTAGCGGTTTTCTCTTGGAGGTATCTGCAGCCATCCCCATCCAACAGAAACCCTCGCGTGCGCGCGAGTGCCACATAGGGTATAGCTGACACTGAGGCTGCCTGCGAAGCTCAGAGACTCCGCCCGTCCAACCTGAACACAGTCTCCCTTCACAGCCAATTGGCCTGGAGGTCAAACCCTCCCAGGGCTAACAACAACAAGCTGGGCTTAAATTCAAAAATACTGTACAACCCATAAAGGATTGCAGTAAAAGTACCCATCTCAAATAAATGGGGAGGCTGTGCCACTGACCCTTAGAGGATATCTACCACATAAAGCAGCCACCATGCAGAGATATGGAAAGAAATCATGTGAAATAAATGGAGGAGAAAAGACGACAAGCAGCCACCATGCAGAGACATGGAAAGAAATCAGGTGTGAAAGAAATGGAGGAGAAAAGACGACAAGACATAGAGTTCAAAACCACAGTTATAAGGCTTTTCAAGAGGCTCCTAGAAAAGGCCGATGAACTTAATGAGAATTACGAGGAAATAAACAAGACCAACCAAGAAATGAATGAGACTTACAAGGAAATGAATGAGACCCTCAAGGAAATGAACAAGACCTCTGAGGATATGAACCAGACCCTCACGGATATTAAAAAGAACCAACTAGAAATCAAGCATACACAGACTGAAATAAAAAAATATTACACAAAGTCCTAAAAGCAGTCCAGAGGGCCACAAGAACCAAGTCAAAGATTTGAAATACAAAGAAGCAAAATCCACTCAGCTGGAAAAGCAAGAAACAAAAAGAATTCAGATAATTGAAGATAGCGTAAGGGGCCTCTGGGACAACATCCAGCATGCCAACATCCGAATTATTGGGGTGCCAGAAAAAGAGAGAGAGCAAGTTAATGAAAACCTACTTGAAGAAATAGTGACTGAAAACTTCCCCCACCTGGTGAAAGAAACTGACTTAAAAGCCCAAGAAGTACACAGAACCCCAAAATATAGGAATCTAAAGAGGACCACAACAAGACACATCATAATTAAAATGCCAAGAGCAAAAGATAAAGAGAGAATATTAAAAGCAGCAAGAGAAAAACAGTTGGTTACCTACAGGGGAGCATCATATGATTGTCAGCGGATTTCTCAACAGAAACAATGCAGGCCAGACAGGAGTGGCAAGAAATATTCAAAATAATGAATAGCAAGAATCTACAGTAACCGAGATTACTCTATCCAGCAAAGCTATCATTCAGAATTGAGGATCAGATAAAGTGCTTCGCAGATAAGAAAAAGCTAAAGGAGTTCATCACCACCAAACCAATATTATATGAAATGCTGAAAGATATTCTTTAAGAAGAGGAAGAAGAAAAAGGTAAAAATATATATTATGAACAACAAATACACATCTATCAACAAATGAACATAAAAATCAAGTGAATTGATAGGCTGATGAACAAGATAAACTGGTGAATATAACAGAAACATGGACATAGAGAGGGAATGGACTGACAATACTTGGGGAGAAAAGGGTTGTGGGAAGTACTGCAAGAGATTGGACAAAAATCTTGCAACAATGGGAGAGGACATTGGGGAGGGGGAGGTGAGGGTGGAGGATGGGATAGGTACAGGGTGGAGGGGAGCTATAGGGGGATAAAAAAGGGGAAACAATGTAATTAATAAACTGAACAATAAAGATAAAAAAAGAAAAATAATCTTTTCCATTGCTTGTAAACAATCAGAAAGTGTTTGCTGAGCAACATTTAATTTTTCTGCAAATTTATTTTTGAGTTTGACACCCATCTTCATCCAATAATACTTGTACTTGTTGGTCTTCGAACTTTTTCAGTTGACCTGTCTTGCACATCGAAATCATCGCTTTTAAAGTGTTTAAACCAGTGTTCACAAGTATCTTGAGATGGAGCATGTTTATCGTAAGCTTCCCAAAGTATATGATAATTTTCAGCAGCACTTTTATTCAAAATAAAGTAATGAATTAAAAGTTCCTGCAAATGCTTTTTTTGCACAAAATTCAACATTTTTAAGTGTAAAAATATCTATGATGTTAACACCTTCAGAACATTTGACATGTGAAGTTTTGAAGCTTGTTGTCAATACAGCAAAATAGCATACATATTAAATCGTATATACTATAAGTCAACATATCTATAACTCCATCTATTGAAAAAAATCTGCACTATTAACTGGTACACCTAGTATATGGCTTTATTTTAGACCATCTTTGAAATATGTCCAGTGAGCAGCATGTGAGAGCTTTATATGGGAAATAGTCAGACTTAATTATAGCCATGTCTCTGAGACAGACAGTTAAATCTTTATTCACAAGCACAACTCTATAAACTGAAGTACAAGTCATTCAATTCTCTGACTCTTTAGAAAATATTTTCTCTGAAAATAATAAAATAATATTGAGGAGATTTTGCAAGTCTCAGAAACTAAAGAAATACTACATCTTATCTGGTTTGGCCCTTAGTAACTATTTGTTTATGGGATAAATTAAGCAAGAAGAATGACCAAAAACAAAATAAGCCAAATAGACTCATAAATTTAAAAAGGAACAAAAACATATCAGACACAAGATTTATGATATTGAGCACATTGTCCTTCATATGATGTATCCTCTTAAGCAGCAGTTGTAATTTCAACCATACCAGGGTGATATAGAAAAATTACATATACTATGAAAAAGTAGTATCTTATTAAAGCATGCATGTTCTTTGATATTTGATCAAAGAAAATTATTTTAACTACTTGTATTTGAACATTTTCTGCCAAATAAATTAAGAAACAAAAATAAATAAATCAAAGGGAGATTTAATGATGTATCTAAGTAGAGGATTTCTTTTTGGAAGTGTAGCTTCCTTAAGTTGAGGTGACTATTTAAACAGCCTTTTATATCTAAATATAAAAACCTGTTTCTAGTAGGGAGCACCTAGTATTCTTTTGATCATATTCAAGACCAACCATTTAGACTTGAGATCTGAGAAATAGTATTTACAGAACCAGCAAAGCTGTCCTGGCTGGGTGGCTCGGTGGGCTGGAGTGTCATCCACTTTACCAAAAGGTTGTGGGCTCCCTCCCCAGTTCCTCTCTCCCTAAAAAAAAATCAATAAACACATATCCTCGGGTAAGGATTAAAAAAAAAAAACAACAAAGCTAACTTTGGCATTTTTTAAGATAGTTATACAGCAATTTCTAGAATACGATAAAATATTTATAGTATCAGCCTTCAAAAGCTAGAAAATATTTAGGAACATTTAGAGAGCCTAGATTAAAAATCTATTATTTTTGTTTAAATGTTGGTGAAGAGATTTAATCAAATTATACCTTATTGTAACATCTATTTGTTTTTTTATGGCTTTTATTTTATTGTTCTTATTATACATACTATATTTCATGCCTCAAAATTGAAAAATTTAGGAAAGTAGAAATAGGAATAAAAACATCATTGATAGTTTTGTTTGAATTGTGTTTTACATATACCTTTATTAGAGAAGTACTGTGAAAATACAGTTATTTGATTGTGGAACATATTATTTTGCTGTTTCAAAAATTTATTTCCTTCTTTTATAGAATCACATTAGCTTTAATCTTAAAACTTTCTCACATGACTTAACTAGCATATTGATTTAAGTAATACACTGGAAATCACTGTATGATATGTTGATACATCAAAAATATTCATTATATATTAGATAAGCTAAAGATGCTTATGGTCATATTTGGGTAATGTTTGCAGTATCTGTATTAAAACACTGAAAACTAGAAAAAAGAATAAAGCATTTTTTCCACATTTATCAAAGAGCCAATAGATGCTATATTCATTTTTGAGGGCTTCCATAAGCATGTACCACAGACTATTTAAAACATTAGCCTGTAGTCATTTTCTCATAATTCTAAAGGCTAAAAATCTGAGATCAAGATGTTGTTTGTTTGTTTGTTTAGGCCTTTCTCCTTGTTTATAGGTGGCCTCCTCTCCTTTTTTCTTCATGTGGTCTTCCCTTTGTGTATGTCTGTATCCTAATCACTTCTTCTTATAGGACACCAGTCATATTGGATTAGGGCTCAATGATGTAATTTTAAAGACCTTATCCTAGCCCTAACCTGTTTGGCTTAGTGGATAGAGCCTGCAGAGTCAAGGGTTCCCAGGCTCAATTCTGATCAAGGGCATGTACATTGGTTGCAAGCACATGCCCAGTAGGGAGTGTGCAGTAGGCAGCTGATCGATGTTTCTCTCTCATCGGTATTTCTAACTCTTTATCCCTCTCTCTTCTTCTCTGTAAAAAATCAATAAGATATATATTTTTTAAAAAGACCTTATCCAGCCGAGACCGGTTTGGCTCAGTGGATAGAGCGTTGGACTGAGGACTGAAGGGTCCCGGGTTCGATTCCGGCAAGGGCATGTACCTTGGCTGCGGGCACATCCCCAGTAGGGGGTGTGCAAGAGGCGGCTGATCGATGTCTCTCTCTCATCGATGTTTCTGACTTTCTGTCCCTCTCCCTTCCGCTCTGTAAAAAATCAATAAAATATATTTTTTTTAAAAAAGACCTTATCCAGTTGAAACCAGTTTGGCTCAGTGGATAAAGTGTCAGCCTGAGGACTGAAAGGTCCCAGGTTCGATTCCGGTCAAGGACATGTACTTTGGTTGCGGGCACATCCCCAGTAGGGGGTGTTCAGGAGGCAGCTATGTTTCTAACTTTATACCCCTCTCCCTTCCTCTCTGTAAAAAAAAAAAAAAATCAATAAAATATATATTTTTAAAAAGACATTAATCTATATAATAAAGTGGCAATATGCAAATTGGCCCTCACACCCTCACACAAGATGCCACCCCACCCAATGTGGTCAAAGATGGCCATCAAGGTAGGGTAGTTGTGGATGATCAGGCCAGCAGGGGAGGGCAGTTAAGGGCAACCAGGCAAGCAATAGAGGACAATTAGGAGTGACCAAGCCAGCAGGGGAGGGAAGTTGGGGGCAAGATCAGGCCTGCAAGGGAGGGCCGTTAGGGGTGATCAGGCAGGCAGAGGCAATTAGGGACAATCAGGCCTGCAGGGAAGAGCAGTGGGGGCAATCAGGCCAGCAGGGAAGGGCAGTAGGGGGTGAGATCCGGCCAGCAGAGGAGGACAGTTAGGGGCAACCAGGCCAGCAAGAGAGGACATTTGGGGGGCAAGATAAGGCTGGCAGGGGAGGCCAGTTAGGAGTGATCAAACAGGCAGGCAGAGAGGTTAGGGGCAATCAGGCAGGCAGGTGAGCAGTTAGGAGCCATTGGTTCCAGATTGCATGGGGGATGTCCAACTGCTGGTTTAGGCCCAATCCAGATCCAGATCATGCCTAAACCAGCAGGTGGACATCCCTGAAGGGGTCCCGGATTGGAAAGGGTACAGGCTAGGCTGAGGGAACCCCCCTCCATGCATGAATTTTGTGCACTGGGGCACTTGTACAAATTTAAAAGCACAGATTTCAAAACATTTCCCTGTATAAATGCCTTAATAAACAACTAGAATTCAACTCATGAGGATTTCCTTTCCTAGATTTTGAAATATCAAGAGCCAGATTGAAATGATCAAGCACTGTATTTGTGTATTGCTGTTGGTGCATGTATATATGTGCATGTGCATGTGTGTGGGCATGTGGGCATGTGTTCAGGAGATACATTATTTGTGTTAGCTTCAAGTCAGCCCTGGGGGAAATCGTTCTCTTCACTCCCCCTTATTTGGCTTATTTGGCTACTCTCAGTTGACAAACTTTCACCAGAGCACTTTGGTGGTTCAAGCATCCAAAAACACACTGGAATTTAGAAAAGACAACTGAAGAGAGAATGAGCCTGGCAGTTGTTGACCAGGTTTTGCCCTTTGCATTTTTCCCCAGCCTTCCTACGTGGTTTAATCTATACTGATAAAAGTGTAATATGCTAATTAGACTAGATGTCCTTCTGAAAAACCTTCCAGAGAAAGCGGAGCTATGAGGGAAGCCCAAGTTCCATGTGCAAGAGGAAGGAAGGCATACGCTTGTAAGAATTTCATCCATTGGGCCTCTAGTTTCTGAATAACTGCCTTGGGAGATTTCAAGCTTGACATTCTTTCTGCACAGAAACTAACCTGCATTGCCCACTGGACATCAACTCTCTCCTCAACCTTTTGTGTTTGTTTTTCCCCACAGTGTTCAGCAATTTCTCCTCTGTATTTCAAATCTTGAGCCATATGATCAGGACTTGGCAATGTTGATCTCTAGATTACTAGAGTTCCTCTGTGTATCTCATATATACATGTTGGCATATGTTACATGTGTTTTAACGTATACCTCAGAAACTATAAGTTAATTAAGCTATTATATTTATTTTGCCATAGTTACAATAGTTCTCTATTTTGCATGTTCTGCTGTCATAAATTACAAACAGTGGTTCATATGTCCTAAATATTGAACAATCCTAAGACTCTTTAAGGTAGATTTAGGAATTTATAACTGCAAATATGACATTATTTTCTATTTGAAATAAATAACAGTTTTATTTGGATTGATATTAAAATTGCTTTTTACCCCCTATGCTTGTTTTTAATAAGCAGGTGATTGAGCAAGCCCTCCTAGATTCACTGTTTTATAAACCACAGAGGATATAGCATCCTTAAGTCCTCATTTTTATATCAGCAAATATGAGAAACACACCATGTGCTAAAAACTGTAATACACTGTAATAGGCCTGGTCATAAAATACTAAATATAATCCAGACCCTTTAGATGATTAGAAGAGAGACAATTAGCAAATAGGCAATAAATGGAAAGATGAAGAAAGGACAGACACAAACAAGAATGTAGGTCAGGTACTGACTAGATAGTACACTTGAATATATATATATATATATATATATATATATACATGCTAAATAATAAGTTCTCAGTATCTGAACTTTAATTTGGTGAGTACACTTTTTGATGCCCCACATACGCTCATTTTCTATCCATTGCTTCTGATGGAGGTAGTGATAAACAGAATGGGAGTCCTCTTATTTCTGAGATTTGGTTTGCTGTGTTAGCTACCTAAATGAATGGAGTAGAAATAACCTGGACCAATAGAAATTGAAATGAGAAACATTAAAAGCTGAAAAATATCTCTATTCCAGATTTGCTACAGCCATGGAAAGAGTGGCGCTTCCTCACTGTTTCAGCCAATCAGTGAAGGTGATGAAGGTACTACTGTTCAGAGCGCCCCCTTCTTCCCCTCCCCCTGCCTTGTTCAAATCTGTCTGGGAAGTACTCTGCAGTGTGTAACTCTTCCTACCCAATCCTTCTTCCTTCTCCTTCTTCTTAACAGCTTCAGACCTCAGCATCTTGATCTGAAGGTTCTCCCTGAACTCGCCAGTTCTCTCACCTTTATCCTGAACAGGTGTTTTCCTCAATAAATCTTCAATATCTGATCCCATCTGCTTTTCAGAGAACCCAAATTTACGTAATCTGAAATAAGTCAATTCAAAGAGATACAGTTCCATTTACTGCTAATTATTTTCAACTCTGTTACTCATATTTTCAAATCAATTAAAACACTGTTCTTTAGTTTAACTTGTCCTTTCAAAATAAAATCTTGTGGTTTTAACATAGAATCAGTGTAATCTAACTACATTAGATTAAGAATATGTGTTATGACAAAGTGAAAGAACTACAAATATACAATTAAATAAAAATTTTAAATCACTACTTTTAAGTATCTAATAAGTCTGTTCTAAAGTTTATACACTAGTAGCAGGATTTCACAGATCTAAAAGTATTATATATTTGTTCCTATAGGCAGTATATGGGAACTTTCAGGACAGGTCATTGACCATACATACATTCATTCATTAGTTCATTTATTTATTAAAAAGATGTGTGTTAGGTGTTCCTCCAGGGAGCAGGCTCTGTGCTGAAAGTGTCTCTCAACTATTAGACTCTAAATACAGCTAAACTTTGTCTGGTGTTAAATTTGACATTTAGAACACGGATTTAAGTAAATGCCAGAGTTTTACTCTGAAGATGTAGCAATTTCCTGTACTTGAAACTGTTTGTCCTTTTTGGTTCTGCACAGTTCAGTCAAAAAACATTTACACAAACTTCTGGTGGCTGATTCACATAACCAAATTTGTAAATCACATACAACCACAAAATCTATGAAAACAGGATATGATTCATATCTTGCTCAATACTTTGTTTTATTTCTTTTTTTCCCCTTTTTTTCTAAGTTGGAATGCATTAGTTCTAATGTCAACAGCAGCCTCTAACATTTATTATGCTACTCTTCTGTCTGGAAGAACACCAGACAATATGTTTTCTTCGCCATGTTACTAAAACAGGATTTAACATAATCATGCAAAAATTAAAATTTTTGTTAAATCAATGTAGTATAGGTTTTGACAATATTGCCTCACCCTGAATATTATTACTAAAACCTGAGATCCTTTGCCTTCTATACATAATAACATTTTTAGCTTTTGATGGCTACATGTGATCTAAAATTCTTCATTACTTTACTTTTCTTTTTTTGCTTTAAAAGAAGTAATGTTTCTCTTTAACCATTTTCACAACTAGTGGTTAGACACTTAAGTGTATAATCCAGTGGGCCTTCCTTCAGCACTTGTTTATATTACACTAAAACCTTTCTGATTCTTGTCTACTTACATCCCAACCCCACCCCTTCTTCCTGCCTTCACTCCTCTCCCTGCTTTTCAACAGACTTCTACTGTGCTGCTGTAACAGTAATCTCATGGTAAACACCAGCCCAGTGTGCTCAAGTCTGTTGCACAGAACATGATTGGATTTTTCAACAGAATCCTTTTAATAAAGTCATGTTGTCATGTGAGTAAGAGAAAGAATACGAAAATTATAAAAAGGGGGAATGGAGTCCCACCTCTAATTAGTTCCTTAAATTTAAAACCATTGATGGCCCTTTTAAAATAACAGATTACATGTATATTCTGTGCCAAGGAGTCTATTTCACAAAACACAGACTTTTTTTTTCCCTAAGCAGGGCTGGGCAACTTGGGAAAGAAAGCTCTCTTGTTAGGGGTCTTTAAAGCTCTGATTAAGTTGAAATACTCATTAACTGGCGTGCCCTGGATACACATACAGAGAGAACCTAAGTGTGTGTGAATAAAGATCGATTAAGAAAATGGATTTCCCGATCCTCAACTTGCACATGTCCTCTTTCCTGGGAAAATTCTTGCTATGAAGGACCATGTCTGTTCTGCTTTCCTACCTCCCTTTGACAATCACCTTTTTCTGTAATACCTTTCTGCACTCCAAGCCTTCCATGATTTATTCCCAGAGATGCAGAAGCCTTAGGTACTAAAGAAAATCGCCTTTAATCAAGACACCATAAGCCTTCCTCCCATCTATCTTATCCATAGATTCATTTCCAATAAAATTTTTGTATATTTTTATCTCATGATTCATAATACTGCCTTGAATAATTGGTTAGTAATTATTATCATAACTAATTCCATAAAAAACTGTAGACACTTAAAACCAATGTTATATGAAATGATAATGTACAGTTACATTTAATTATATATTTTATTCTGAAGAAACCTGTAGTGTCCAATAAAAACACTGAAGCAGCCTGGCTGGTGTGACTCAGTGGCTGAGCATCAACTATGAACCAAGAGGTCATGGTTCGATTCTGGTCAGGGCATGTGCTGCGGTTGCAGGTTCAATCTCCAGTGCGGGGCATGCAGGAGGCAGCCGATCAATGATTCTCTCTCAGCATTGATGTTTTTATTTCCTTCTTCCTCTCCCTTCCTCTCTGAAATAAATAAAAATACATTTAAAAATAAGCATAAAACTATATTAGGATAAAAATCTATAGGCAAAATGGGATAAAAACCTATAGGCAAAATGGAATAAAAATCTGATTTCATTAAAAAAGAGTAATTTTTAATATTAAACTATGTTCATATAATTTTAACTGAATGGTGGGGTAATTGCATCATTTGAAGTTTAAATTTATAAGTAGAGGCATGGTCCATGAAAATTCATGCACTGGAAGGGGATCCCTTAGCCTGGCCCGCCTCCTCTCACAGTCTAGGAGCCTTCAGGGGTGGGAGGCAACTGGGCAATCAGAGGAAGGCAACGCCCCATCACACCTCTGCTGCTGCCACAGTCAGCAACACAAGCCTCGGCCGGCCCTTGTTACTTTAGCTTTGGGTGGCTCTGGGCAGCTGGGCAGCCACCATCTGAGGCTTGCCTTTGCCTCAGGCCAGCCCTGGGTGGCTGGGAGACTCCAGAGGCAGACACACAGAGCAGCCAGGCCCACCAGGGGGCCTGTCGCATGCCTGTTGCCCCAGTGGGGTTGAGGGTACTGGGTGCCGCCATCTTTGAGGGCCTGGCATTCAATTAGCATATTTCCTCCTTATTGGCTGTGGGCATCGCCATCTTTGAGGGTGGGGCAGTCAGCATACTCCCTCCTTATTGGCTGTGGGTGCCACCATCTTTGCAATGGTGTGAGGGTCAATTAGCATATTTCCTCTTTATTAGATAGGATCCTTTTGAATACATTTTAAAAAGTGATATAACAGTTGTATTTAAAATGGAAATTATAGCCCCGGCCAGTGTTGTTGTTCAGTGGTTAGAGTGTTGGTCTGCATACTGAAGGAATGTAGGTTCAATTCCCAATCAAGAGAATGGACCTGGTTTTCAGATCCAATCCTAACCTTGGCCCAGGTTTGGGAGTGTGCAGGAAGTAACCAATCAATCTCTCTCTCTCTCTCTCTCTGTCTCTCTCTCTCTCTGTCTCTCTCTCTCTCTCTCTCTCTCTCTCTCTCTCTCTTTTTCTTTCTCTTTCTCCCCCTCACTCACTCCCTTCTATTCTCTCTAAAAATATCAGTGGAAAAATATCTTTGAATGCATATTAAAAACAACAAAAAATAACAAAATAAAATGGACATTATATCTATTAAAACTTTTTAAGTGTATAATAACAATCTTTAGATTCTAACTTTAGAAACAGATTATTATAGTTTAAAATTATTCTATCTAGTTACAGGTCTGTAGTTCTTAATCTCATAGTTTATCAACACTTAACAAGCATCACACTTTCTCTATATACTTGCCTTTTTTTGTAGAAGAGTTCCCCAATGAAGTCATTTCTCACCCTTTAGGCCCAAATAATCATTTTGGAGAGAATATTTTTTCTGGAAGATAGATCTGTCACTGTATGAAAGTTCATGCCAAGATCATCCATCCCCCTCGCAACTTCAAAACTCTTGCTCAACATGCTGATTTCCTTATATCCATATTCTCAGCAAAGAATAACAAATATCCTTGATATCTAGTTAATACTTTAAATCTGTAATTTTAAATTATTTTATTGGACTATTTTCCTGAATTAAGCTTTACATCAAAGATTTTCATCAGAAAGGGTAAAAGGGCCAAAATAGATTCAGCTCAGTGGATAGAGCATCAGCCTGTGGACTGAAAGGTCCCAGTTTTGATTCTGGACAAGGGCATATACCTTAGTCTCAGGCACATCCCCAGTGGGGGATGTGCAGGAGGCAGATGATCAATGTTTCTCTCTCATCGAGGTTTAAGATTAAATGGCCTAATTTGATCACAATATTTTTTCTATCTCTCTCCCTTCCTCTCTGTACAAAATCAATAAAATATATTTTTTTAAAAAAAGGGTAAAAGGGGTGTTTGGTGGAAAGTCTGAGCTTTAATTGAGAAGGTGCACTGTCTCTTTGGTCTGATCTAAATTTTGGGTCAAAAATCTTACCTTCATTGTATGTTGTTGTTGTTATACTTTCTTTCTTCCTTTTGACATATAAGAAACTTAGCCCTAAGAGGAAGTCTTTCTCCAAATGTATCCCTAGGGCACTATTAAAAGCTGAGAACCGTAAGCTCTTCACCCTCAGTTCAATATCAGTCACTCACTCAGTATGTGAGTCATGAGTCTGAGCCTTCTGATAACTCTGTGAACGCAATTCATTTTGACACTTATTACACTAAGCACCAAGAACTATTTTAGACAAAGGAAGAAGTAAGATATGAAGATAAGAGGAATTGACCTCAAGGGAGTTTAAAATTTCATAGACTATATACACTAGTCAGGTAATATATAAATGACTATTGTACAAGGGCATAAGTGAGGAAGAAGATAATTACTATGGAAATATTGAGAGGGCAAAATTACCACCATTAGGGTTCCATTCAGGAGGAGTTTAGGACATTTGAAAAGTCACAACTTGAGAAGGGAAATAATTTGGGCAAGTAGAGTTGTTTTGTGGCAGTGGTGTCTTCAGTGAAATCAAATAATGAAAATATAGGTTGTGCTTCAGAAAGATTAAATGGCCTAATTTGCTCACAATATTTTTTTTCTTTATTGATTAAGGTATTACATATGTGTACTTACCTCACTACACCCTCACCCCAGCCCCGCTCATGTCCTCACCTGCCTGGTGTCTGTGTCCATTGGTTAGGCTTATTATTTGCATACATATAAGTCCTCTGGTTGATTTCTCTCCCTTACCCCCACCATTCCCTATCTTCCCTCTGAGATTTGACAGTCTGATCAATGCTTCTCTGAATCTGTTTTTGTTCATCAGTTTATGTTGTTCATTATATTCCACAAATAAATGAGATCATGTGATATTTGACTTTCTCTGACTGGCTTATTTCACTTAGCATAATGCTCTCCAGTTCCAACCATGTTGTTGCAAATAATAAGAATTTCTTCTTTTTTATGGCAACATAGTATTCCATTGTGTAGATGTACCATAGTTTTCTAATCCACTCATATGCTAATGGGCACTTAGGCTGTTTCCAAATTTTAGCTATGGTAAATTGTGCCGCTATGAACATAGGGGTGCATATATCCTTTCTGACTGGTGTTTCTAGTTTCTTGGGATATATTCCTACAAGTGGAATCATTTTGTCAAATGGGAGTTCAATTTTTAGTTTTTTGAGGAAACTCCATATTGTTCTCCACACTGGCTGCAACAGTCTGCATTCCCACCATCAGTGCATGAGGATTCAAAAAATAACGAAGTAGGAGGGATCTCAATACCAGATTTCAAGCTATATAACAAAGCCGCTGTTCTCAAAACTGCCTAGTACTGGCCCAAGAACAGACACATAGACCAATGGAATAGAATAGAGAACCCAGAAATAGACCCAAACCACTATGCTCAATTAGTATTTGACAAAGGAGGCAAGAACATACAATGAGTCAAGACAATCTCTTCAATAAATGATGTTGGGAAAATTGGACAGATACATGCAAAAAATATGAAACCAGACTACCAACTTACACCATACACAAAAACAAACTCAAAATGGATCAAGGACTTAAACATAACTCAGGAAACCATAAAAATATTAGAGGAATCCACAAACACCAAAATCTCAGACATATGCCGAAGCAATATCTTCACTGATACTCCTAGGGCTATGGAAATTAAATAGAAAATAAACAAAATGAAAAGCTTCTGTACAGGAAAAGAAACCATCAACAAAACAACAAGAAAGCCCACTGCATGCAAGAGCATATTTGCCAATGTTATGACCAATAAGGGTTTAATCTCCAATATTTACAGGGAACTCATACAACTTAACAAAAGGAAGATAAAGAAGCCAATTAAAAAATGGACAATGGATCTAAATAGATACTTTTTGAAAGAGAACATAAGGAAGGCCATGAAACATGAAAACATGATCAAAGTCACTAATCATCTGAGAGTTGCAAATCAAAACGATAATTGTACCTATTTCATACCTGTCAGAAAGGCAGTCATCAACAAATCAACAAATGACAAGTGCTGGCTAGGATGCAGAGAAAAAAGGAACCTTCATGCATTGCTCACAATATTTAGTGTGTGGAGAATAACACAGGTGAAAGAGTTGTGTGTGAATAGTTTCTTGGTGCAGTGCAAGTGCCCTGGTTAAAGCCCTCTAGGAACAATGAAAAATGTGCTCTAGCTTAGAACTAGGCCAGCGGTTGGCAAACTGTGGCTTGCGAGCTGCATGTGGCTCTTTGGCCCCTTGAGTGTGGCTCTTCTACAAAATACCACGACCTGGGTGAGTCTATTTTGAAGAAGTGGTGTTAGAAGAAGTTTAAATTTAAAAAAATTGGCTCTCAAAAGAAATTTTAATCATACTGTTGATATTTGGCTCTGTTGACTAATGAGTTTGCCGACCACTGATAGGCTGTGTGTGTCTTTTCATGTTGGGCAAAGTGCCTACTCTTTTGGCCATCTATGGGCATTTAGTTCATTAATTTAGCTTTACATAAGAAATTCATTATTAGAAATCAAATTCTCTTCAGACTAATTTCACTAGTTCAAAGATAAAAAGGGACTCCAGATACCAAACATTGAATAGATGTTATTTTTCTCAACTGAGAGATGTATCTTTCTTTATGTGCTAGTACATCTTTCTGAATACCTCAGTTTTATAGTGGCAAGTACCTTCGAGATAATGGGACAGGTAGAACTGTTCCGAAAGACATGGAAGATCAAAGCTTCAAAAGAGTGCCTCTCACACTCTTGAGATTTGTGCCAGAACTTAGTAGTTAAAATAATGGCATTAAACCAGTTCCCAGTAAGTATGATAAACTGTTGTAATTAAGCCATTTAGAACAACAATTTTATTCCAAACATATGTGCAACCAAATGTGTTTTTTTAAATGAATTTTCCATTGCTCTTTTGTGCAAATTAGTTTTTATTGTTACAATGAGAATATTAAAAACCAGAATTTGTGACAAGAAAACACAGGGGTGGACAAAAGTAGGCCTACAGTTTTGAATACATGAAACAGTTTATTCTTGTTTTATTTATTTATTTATTTATTTATTTATTTATTTATTTGTTATATCATTTGTTATTATTACTAGCCTACTTTTATCCACCCCTGTAAATGTCTTGCTTATTTGAATTCAATATATGTGTTATACACAAAAAAATGAAAGAACAATAAGACTAATAAATTTGCTTCCAAAATATTAACTAATTTTTAAGTATTAAAAAAGTAAAAAAGCAGAATTATAAAATGAAATTTGTCTTCCAAACTTTTTAAGAGCTCTTGTATTATTTTGATCACAAGTTCATCCTTTACATATAGCAGAATACTTGTCATTAATTACTAAATTGAATTGACATAAAAAATGCATAAAATTGATTCCATGTTCTGACTAAGTGGGATTTATTGCAGGAATGCAAGGTGGATTTAACAGCTAAAAACCAGCAAAGTAATATACCATATTCATATAATGCATTACAAAAACCAAATGGTTTCCACAAATGATTTAGAAAAAACACTTGATGAAATCTAATTCTCTTTCATGATGGGAATGCTCAACAAACTAAAAGTGGAAGATAATTTTTTCAATTTGATAAAGAGCATCTACATAAAACACAGCCATAAATTGGTGAAAAATATGTTTTTCATTTAAAATTGAGAGCAAGTAAAGACTACCAACCCTTGAAACTCTCATTTAAAGTTATACTTGAAGGTATAGCCAAGGCAAGAAAAAGAAACAAGCATCCAAGTTGGGAAGGATGAAGTAAAATTATAGCTATTTTTTGTAGTATGAAATTGTATATGGACATACTAAGTAATGCATTTAAAAAGGATTAGGACTAATAAATAAGTTAGTAGGATTTCAGGATAAAAGATCAATTAAAATAACATTTCTATACATATTTTTTCTAATGAATATCTAAATAATATTTATAGTAGTAATAATATTTATATGTCTAATATACTAGTAATATATATTCAAATAATAAATTTTAAAAAATAATTCCATTTAAAATACCAGTTAAAAAAGAACAAATACTTTAATACAAATGTAGCAAATGGAAATCAAAACTTGTGCACTGAAAACTACAAGATATTGTTAAAAGAAATTAAAGGGAATCTAAATTAATGGGAAGTCATCCCATGTCATGGATCAGAAAACTTAATATTGCTGAGATTGGCAATACTTCATAAATTGATCTAAAGATTAAAGGTAATTCCTATCAAAATCCTAGGTTGTTTTCTCTGCAGTAGTTGACAATCTAAAAATAAAATTTATATAAAAGTGCAAGGGATCCAAAAGAGCCTCAACCACCTTGAAAAAGAACAAGGTTGGAAAACTAACACATTCCTATTTTAAAATCTACTACACTGTTATAGTAATCAAGAGAGTGTGGTATTGACATAAGCATAACTATCTCAGTGGAATAGAAGTGAGAGTCCAGAAATAATCCCTTATATTTATGGTCAATGACAAGGGTAATAAGATAATTAAAAGAATAATGATAGTATTTTCAGTAGATGGTGCTACGAAAACTGGATACCCTTTCCAAAAGAAAAAAAGTTGAATCCCTTCCTCACACTATACACAAAAATTAACTCAAATTGGACTTAAATAAAAGAGTTAAAACTATAAAATCCTTAAAAGAAAATATAGGGTAAACCTTATTAACTTTGGGTTAGGCAATAGTTTCTTAGATGTGACATTAGAAGTATAAGCAAAATAAAAAAATAAATTGAATTAGTTCAAAATAAAGAAAAAAACATTTTGTACTTAAGTATACCATCAACAGGGTAAAAATATTACCTACAGAAAGATAGAAAACATTTCTAAATTATATATCTGATGAGAGATTTGTACCAAGAATGTATAAAGAACTCTTACAACTCAAGAATAAAAAAATGTAAATAACCAAATGAAAAAATATATTAAATAGAATTTTACAAAAAAACATGCAAATAGCCAATGGAATGTCATTTGTCAATAAAAAGAAATGGAATGCTGATATGTACTGCCCCTGGATGATCTTTCATAATATTTTGCTAAGTGAAATAAGCCAATGACAAATAACCATATATTGCCTGATTCTGTTTATATGAAATGTCCAAAATAGGCAAATCTATAAACACAGGAACTAGATTAGTGGTTAGTGAGGAATATGGGTGTTGTGAGGAGGCAATAAATGGAAGGTTTCTCTTTGAGGAAACAAAAGTGTTCTAAAGTTAGTTTGTAGTGATGGTTGCACAACTCTCTAAATATACTACAAAACATTGAATTACACCATTTAAACAGGTGAACAGTATGTGAATTACCTCACTATATATATGTAAAATGATTGAATGAATAAGTAGATTAATAGCAAAAACAATGTTATATATTTAAGATATTTTAAAACAAATATACTACATACAATAAGGTTTGCTATATGACCAATGGATATAAAGTGCAAACTCTCCCAATTGCTATATTAATTAGAAATCTGCCTCCATTCATTCAGCAGGTTTTCTGGAGGCCACTCATAAAAACAGTTGAGATATATAACCTGTACCTCAGTATCATTCCTTAAGTAGCTTATGTTTTCCCAGCTTTGAAACAGGACTTTACTTTTCATCATGACCTTCTAAATTAAATCTACTGCCAAATTATTAGGGAGCTATGCAGATTTTACCAAAAATAAAAACTGTGTCAGATCACAGAAAAAGGGGGGAAAGTTTGTGCTAAATTTCACATGGAAAATCTTGACAAATACGCCATTTGACATTTCAATTATTTCATGAATTCTTTCTTCAGCCATCACTCATTTATTTTTTTAAAAATATTTTCATTGATTTCAGAGAGGAAGGGAGAAGGAAAGAGATAGAAACATCAATAATGAAAGATTATCATTGATCTGCTGCCTCCTGCATGTGCCCTACTAGGAACTGAGCCCACAACCTAGGCATGTGCCCTGATCAGGGATCAGAACGTGCCTTCCTGGTTCTTAAGTCGACACTCCACCACTGACACAGGCCAGGCAGCCATCACTCATTTATCTCAATTTTTCCTCTCTCATTTAAATCCTACCTTCTTGCTGGTGCAGAATTTATTGGTGATATCACAGATTTACTCCTCTTAAGTGCAAGCTGAAACATAGCCCTGGAAATACAGCTTCCAAGTTTATTGTGGCTTTTACTCAGAACTGTTGGTATTCTGTTGTCTGTACACAAGCAACATTTTCTCTAGATCTAGATTATTGTAATTAAATAAATAAATGTCATTGAAGTATTTTGGAATACTTGAATTTGTTAATATGAAAAATTAACATGTACATAGTACATAAATGTTGCAATTTAATTGGACAACCATTTACTGACACAGCCATTTACTGTCCGACAGAGATCACAGTAGATGCTGGGTTTGTCCAAATATGGAAAGAAGCTACATACAGTCTGTGCTCTTAAAAAATTCACAATCCAGTCCTTTCACAAACATGATTTAAATTAACATTATTCCAGATCTGTAAGTAAACTAAGACAAAGGAGGAAATAATTAATTCAAGATCATGTTGAGTCTGTACATAGTGCCCAGATTTGCACTAAGTTTCTAACAACATATTTTTATTTGAACAATAAGTCACACTAAATATAAAGCAGTTTGCATACATTATTTTATTTATATTTTATAGAATTCCATTGACAGATTCCAAAACAACTTGAGTTAGTATACTTTATATAGGTAGCATTAACCCCTGAATCTCTGAGGATTCTTGTTTACATTAAACAATTGCAATATTACAAGTTTGAGCAGAAAGAACTGTGTAACAGGGTAATAAAAAATGTAAGTGCTTTTTTTGTTGTGATAGTGAGAGAGGCCAGTCTTATTTTGATGCCTTAAAGTTTCTGGACCTACATATTCTGGTTTTGGGAAAGAAGGAAGTAGATCCATTCAGACTATAATATCTGTATACTATTTTCTAAAGAATGTTTCCAAAATGTTTCAAGTTGTGTCTTCTAGCAGGAGCAGGTACTATAATTGTCTTCAATACTTTTTCCTGCTGTTCTATAATTCAGGTGGTTGCTGCATGATAAAGGAATCCTATGGACACAAGCAACATAGATTTACTTTTTGAGACTGAGTGTCTTGATCAGAAGATATATAAGATAGGATAACATTGTGAAAAATAAAGTATATCATAAGAATACAGATATTGTTATTTTTAGAACTGTGATAACCAGGGAAATTAAAACTACATATGAATTAAATGTTTATTTCAAACTAGAGGCCAGGTGCATGGAATTTCTGCATTTGGGGGGAGGGGAATCCTCTCAGCCCAGCCTGCACCCTCTCGCAGTCTGGGACCCCTTGGGGAATTTCTGCCTGCTGGCTTAGGCCTGCTCTCCAACAGTCAGACATCCCTCTTGCTGTCCAGGACCTCTTGCTTCTTACTACCCGCCTGCTTGCTGCTCCTTACTGCTTGGCTTGCTGCCCTTTAGCACTGCCACAGAGCCAGGAGATGCACCCACCACCAACATTGCACTTGCCAGCTGTGAATCCAGCTTTTGGCAGAGTGTTGCTCCCACTGTAGGAGTGCACTGACTGCCAAGGGGCAGCTCCTGCATTGAGCATCTGCCCCCTGGTGGTCAGTGTGCATCATAGCGACCAATCATTCTAGTTATCTACACTAATAAAAGAGAAATATGCAAATTACCATCACTCCACTACATCCAACAGCCAATCAGAGTGAGTATGCAAATTAAACTGAAATGATGGTGGCAGCCCACCACTTGGCTGCTCTGGGCCTGTGGGAGTTGGAGAAGTCAGGTGCCAGCTCCTGAGGCTGGCTCCAGCCAGAGAGACCAAGAAGCCACCTGCCTCATGATCCAAGGCTGTAGCCAGTCTCAGAAGCCTCACATCCACCTGTCCCACATCCTGGGGGAGACTGAGAAACTGGGCCCCAGCGCCTGAGGCTGGATATGGCCTGGGAGATGAAGAAGCCACCTGCCCCATGATCCCAGGCCGCAGCCAGCTAGAGAAACCACCTACCCCACATCCTAGAGGAGACAAGAAACTGGGTGCCAGTGCCTGAGGCTGGCTGCAGCCCGGGAGATGAAGAAGCCATTTGCCCTCTGATCCCAGGCTGCAGCCAGCTGGAGAAGTCACCCCATTGCATCTGAGGGAAGATGGAGAAGCCACTCACCACACAAACCTGGGCATCAGCACCTGTGACTGGCTATGGCCTAGTAGAAGGAGAAGCCTCCAACCCCATGATCCTGGGAGCCAGCACTTGAGGCTGCAGAACAGGGGAAGCCACCTAACTACCATCCCCTGTGGCTGCAGCTAGCCTGGGCCCCTATGGCTGACCAGAGTGAGAGAAGCCTGGATCCTGGGTGCCTGTGGTCAGCTGGAGGAGGGAATCCTGGGTCCCAGGTGTGGCTGAGGCAGAGGTGGTTAGGGGCAAGCAAGCCAGCAGGGGAGCAGTTAGAGACTATCAGCATTTTAGAAGCATACTTTAAATAGCTTATCATTTTTATTTATTGAATTGGATTTTTATATGATTTTTCTTTATCATTCATGCCCTCACCCACTTGCTGTCTCTGTCCATTGAGTAGGCTTATATGTATGCATACAAGTCCTTTGGTTGATCTCTCCTCTTTACCCTCACCCTCCCTTACCTTCTCTCTGAGGTTTAATGGCAGAAGCAGTTAAGGGGCATTATCAGGCAGGCGGGCAGGTGAGCAGTTAGGAGTCAACGATCTGGATTGTGAGAGGGATGTCTGACTGCTGGTTGGAACCCACAAGAGGTCCCAAATTGGAGAGGGTGCAGGCTGGGCTGAGGGCACCCTCTCCACCGCCCTCATGCACGAATTTTGTGCACCGGGCCTCTAGTCTCTATAATGATCACTTAGGCTTTTATTATATAAATAAGAACAAATTTCTCTCTATTAAGAAGTACTTTATCCACCATCAGGAGATTTGATACTAAATTGCATAACCATATGGAAGGCTTGGGGTTATTCATCATTGCTGTAATTAAATCAGGCCAAATTGGTCAGCTTTGATGATGGCCAGCCTTTGTTTTTGCATCTATACATTACCTCCGTTTCTCCTACCGTAGTCACAATGTTAATGAATTAATTAAATAAATTCTAGGAGTAGATGGAGAAAAGGCTGGCTGATATCCATATAATAATTTATTTTGTCAAATTAATTATTTAGTGCACCTTCAGCAACTGAATGAGTACTCATGTAGGACAAAATTACTCCTAGACTTTGGACTCATTCTAAGGGGAAAACTTTCCAGATTTTTACCAGTTGTCCGTTTTCCATTCTTACCCCTTCCAAGTCTCTAACCATCTTGACAGACCATTCTTTAGTTTATTCTATTACATTTAAGTATCAGTTATACTTTAAAATATATTTTCTTCCAGGAAAATAATATTTTCAGCTACAAGACAGTTTTCTCTACTTTGTTGAAGTTCTGGGCCAAGCCCAAGTGGGTCTGTAACATCCCAGCAGTCTATATCTAGCAAGTGTAATCATGCCATATAAAGCCATTTAAAAGCTAAGCTTTTTTTCCTTCACACTAAACCAGGAAACTCCATAAGAGGCTAAAGTTGTGATCTGAGGGAGGGTGGGCAATACAACAGGAATTAATTCACTGAGAATATTAACACCTGCTTCAGAACTTCTTCATTCATGGCTATACCCCATCAATCACTTCAGATTATATGGAATGATTCTGGTCATGTCAGAACTATGGCTTGCTGGGTCAGAAGACACGCAGTCCCTGATGGGTAGGTGAGGTGGAATGGACACCCAGTGTTGTTCCATGACAAAGTAGTTAGTTTCAACCATGACCCATGAGTAGACTGGGAGATGAAAAGGATTCTACTGTGATGTGTATAGTGCAGTTTGCCTATCATTCAAAGACATTTCAAACACTATTCAATGTGCTTGACCAAAATGGTCAAATGACAAAGCTGCTTATACTACAGACTGTGGCTGCAAGGGCAACTAAAAGCACTTTGCTTCCTGAAGATAAGTGCTGCAATTTAAAAGTTTTAAGCAAGTAGGAACTGAGATAGGTTGTCAACAACAGACCTTATTACTTCAAATACAAATGCTGTACTTAACAAATGAGAAAAAATATTCAATAAGTAAAGTCTGAAATCAATAAGTAATAATGAACAAAGATAAGTGATGATGGAAGAAGACTTGATTTGGGGTGGTGGGCACAGAATACAATATACTAGTATTATAGAAATGTACACCTGAAACCTATATAATTTTATTAACCAATGTCATCGCAATAAATTCAATAAAAAATAAAGTGGTGAATGACTAGGCATATATGAATCATAAATATTATTACCTATTTTGTAAAGTTAAAAATACTAATAATAACATATTTAATATCGATATATAAGGCAAAAAGAGAAGGGTGAAAGTAGAGGATGTATTATTTAGAATAAAAATATTTTGATTAACTAATGAATTATTATGTAAGTATGGTAAAAGTAGAATGGCAACCACTAAAATAATTTAAATATATTTGACTTCCAATACATTAAGTGAGGAAATGTAATGTTAAAAAGTCAATCTAAAGAAAAGTAAAATAAGAAAAAACAAATAATAGAGAAAAAAAGAGGACAAAAAAGCACAAAATAAGAACAGAGAAATCAATTTCTACATATATGTAAATACAATACATGTGGAAAAAATAGAGTCCAGATCTCCAGCAGAGACGTTCCATCATGGTTTTGGAGCAAGAAAACACACATTTGGATTCATTGGAGTGGGTTTAAGAGCAATAGTGTTATGTTGCCTGCATCACAGCTTAGAGCTAAGGAAGATCTTCCTTGGCCTGTGACTTATCCAATGGAGGAAGACGGAAAGTGTATGAGTGAGCACCTGGCTTCCCCAGCTGTGTGAGATGCTGCCATAGTGGCTAATCTCTCTCTCAAACTATCCAGAGTACTAAATCATGAGCTATAGGAGTGAGGGTTGAGAAGAGGCAAGGAGAGTGGTGGATAGAACTCCTGGAGGACATTAAAGGTATGCAACTTCCAATTGCTTTACATCCAGAAGCCTCTCCATGAGCTTCTGTGAACAGCTCACCCATAGCTCTTCCAATTGGCCCATGGGCACCCCAGCACTCTGCATGCCTCACTACATACACAGCCCCACCCTACAGCAAACTCGTTATGTGTGATCCTTACAGTAATAAGTGTGGGCTGTGGCAGATAGCTAGTGAACATGAACAGAAAGTCAGTCAAATCTGTGGACCAGAGCGGGACAGCAAACTTAAGCTTTAGCACCATGTTTGAGAAAACAAGAGGCTATCAATGCTTGGCCTGATGCTTTGCAGCATTCATAGAAGTCATACAAGATTAATAATTCTGCCACAAGAGGGAGCAAGAAGCATGAGGCAAATATACCTATAGAATATCTAAAAATCTATAGCATCAAAATCTCTAGCAGGACAGAAAGAAGGTATTTCTCTCCATAAGGCAGTTAGTAAAGACTAGAAGAGGTGATTGTTTATGTGAAGACAGCAACAAAATAATTTTTTTAATCAAGGTAAAATGACACTGTAGGACTGTGCTATATACCTGAAACTAACAAAATAAATAGAATATGAACTATAATTTAAAAAAAAAACAAATAGAAATTTTGTAGCTAAAGAGTATAATTAAATAAATGAAAAGTGAAATAGCAAGCATTAACAGCACAATACTTCAAGCAGAAATAAGACTCTAAGAGGTCACATATAGGAACTTTGAGATAATCAAGTCAGAGGATAACAAGTAAATAAACAAGAGTGAAGAAATCTTACATAATCTATTGGTTTCCATTTAAAAGGCCAATTTATAAATTATTGGGAGTTCCAAAAGGAGAAGAGAGGAATGGGGTGGGGACCAGAAAGTTTATATAAATACATAATAACTGAAATTTTTTCAAATATGGGGAGATATTTGGATATTAAGTTTATAAAGTTCATAGGTCACCAGAGTATATTTAAATAAAAGACTGAAATAAAGTTAGAAATAAAAGAAGATATATTAATAACTGACCACAAAATATATAGGATCATAAGAAACTACTGTGAACAATTATTTGACAACAAAACACATAATCTAGAAACACATAAATTTCTAGAAACATGCTATTTACCAAGACTGAATAATGAAGAAATAGGAAATCTAAAAAACAAAAACAAGATTGAGGAAGGAGATTGTAAAACAAATCTAAAACCGCCAACAAAGAAAGTCCCAGGGACAATTAGTTTCACTGATGATATCTAGAGTACATTTAAAGAAAAATTAATGTGAATCCTTCTCAAAATGTTCCAAAGAATGCAAGAGAGGGAATACTTCCAAACTCATTTTAGGAGGCCAGTATTACCCTGATATATATTAAAAAAATTAGAACACTATAAGAAAAGAAAACTACTGAGCAAAATCCCTGATGAATTGGATGCCAACATTTCAACAACTTATTAGTAAACCAAATTTAACAATACATTAAAATGATCATGCACCACAATCAAGTGGGATTTATTTCTGGCATGCAAGGATGGTTCAACATATGAAAAAACAAACATGATTCACCACATTAATAGAACAACAGATAAAAATCATGTCATCTCACACATGCACATAAACAAATACAGCTACAATTGGAAATTTAAAAATCCCTATCAAAGGGAATTAACTAGTAGATATAACAGTATGTAAAGTAATAGAAATTATGAATAATAAAAGTGTATATTTCTGTTTCTATATAACAAATGCAAATAATGTAAACTTGTGTTTATATTCATCACATAAATAAATTTGAGATGTCTGTTCCAATCTACACATTATATTTTATCTACTTGACCATTTTCTAGTTTTAAGATTACAACTTTTAAATTTTAGTATCATAATTCATGTATGATCACATTGTAATTACACTGGATTCAATAATGAAAATTTTGATTAAAAATAAAATATTTAGCCCTTGGTTGTGTCATGGATGATCTGACTCAGTTGGTGGAATACTGTCACATGCACCAAAAGGTTGCTAGTTCTATTCCCAGTCACGACACACACAGGTTTCAGGTTAGGTTCCTGTTCGGGATGTGTGCGGGAGGCAACCAATTGATGTTTCTCTCACATTGATGTTTTTATCTCTCTCAGTCCTCCTCTCTTTCTAGAATCAATTTTAAAATCTTTAAAAAATATCAAATATTTGAATTTTAGAAGCATACTTTAAATAGCTTATCATTTTTATTTATTGAATTGGATTTTTATATGATTTTTCTTTATCATTCATGCCCTCACCCACTTGCTGTCTCTGTCCATTGAGTAGGCTTATATGTATGCATACAAGTCCTTTGGTTGATCTCTCCTCTTTACCCTCACCCTCCCTTACCTTCTCTCTGAGGTTTAATGGTCTGATCCATGCTTCTCTGTCTCTGGATCTGTTTTTAGTCATCAGTTTATATTGTTCATTATCTTCCACAAATGAGTGAGATCATGTGATATTTATCTTTCTCTTACTGGCTTGTTTTGTATAGAGAAGAAAAGTTAATGTAAAAAGAAACTACTTTTAATTGAATGTTAAAGAAATTTCCATATGTCAAATTTGTAAGATGTAGCCAAAATAGTACTAGAGTGAATTTTGTTATCTTGAATGTGTTGTAAATGCTTTAAATTAATAAATGTGCTAAACATATAACTGAAGAATTTCAAAAAACAAAACAGAGCAATAACTTAATTCTAAGAAAATGAAAAAAAATAGCAATGAGATTGAAATAAATATGTCTTCAATAATCCTAGAAACTGTTTTTTGAAAAAACTAATAAAATAGAAAAATTTTACCAAGTGTGATTAAAACATTAAAAAACAGGTTAATTTAGAAAAACTGTACGTTTAAAAGGTAGTAAGACAACATTTGAGAAACACTATGTTTATGTAACTCTCTTTGTAAGTGCATGTTAAATTCATATATCATAGGATTTATTAAAATTTACTAAAGAAGAATTAGAAATATGAATGTTATTGTTATAATTAAAGAAATTGACTCATTATTTCAAAATCATTTTCACACCAAAGCCAAAAGATCCACTTGATGTTTCACATAGGTTAATAAACCCTTCCAGATTTTACACACACACACGCTCACACACACTCGCACGCAAAACCAGGAATCCCTTGTGGTGAGCAGAATAACCATCTCCCAAACTTCTTTGCTTCTTAATCCTCAGTACTGGTGAACCCACAGGAAATGGGTCTTTGCAGGTATATTAAGGACTTGAATACCTGGACCTGAATACCCTGAATTTTGTAGGGTGACCCAATGTAATTACAAAGATCCTTAAAAGTGGGAGAGAGAGGCAGAAAAAGAGTGTCAAAGAGATATGACAATGGAATTAAGCTTCAAAAAGCTGCTACGTTGTTGGCCTTGAAGATGAGGAAGGGGCCATGAGCCAACAAATGAGTATACTGTCTAAATGCTGAAAAAAGCAAGGAAATAAATTCTCTCCCAGAGCCTCCAAAGGAATATGGTCATGCTGGCAACTTTATAATAGCCTAGTAAAGCTCTTGTCAGACTTCTAACCTATAAAACTGTAAGGTAACACATTTGTATTGTTTTCAGGCATTAAATTAAAATATTATAGCAGCCATAAGAAACCAATGCATTCCTCAACTAATTTTATAAAGCTAATATATTATTTATACAAATTTTATACAAATTCAAAAGAAAAAGGGAAATTTTATGTTGGTCTTACTTATAAATCTAAATAAAAAAGAAGAAAGAAAAGAAAATAATGCAAATTGAATTCATCAATGTACATATAAAAATTAAAAAAAATATTTTATAACTACACTGATTTCATAGAGACATAAGGATTGTTTAACATAAAGAGATCATAAGAAGAGAATGGAGAAACCAAGATAGCAGCATAGGTAAACACCTAAACTGCTCTCTTGCAAAACAATTTGTAAAGACAAAATGGACATCATCCAGAACCACAGGAAAGCTGGCTGACTGGAAATTCTACAACTGGAAGGAAGAAAAATGCACACAGAGAGTCAGAGAAGCTGCAAAGCCTGAGGTATAAAGACACACATGTGGAGAGAATGGGGCCAGAGAGGATGGGGCGGCTGAGTGCCTGGCTGGCATGCTCTAGTGGGAAGAAGATGAAAGCTTCAGACTGTGCTGAACCCCAGTTTTGACTGCACTGAACCCTGGTTCTGGGTGGGACCCAAGGGACCCAGACTCATATGGGGGGAATCTGGGCTGCAAGGTGGAATCTCAGGGGAGCAGTGAAAGAGGTCCAGAGGAATGTGCACGAGTACGTGTAGAGAGGATGAACTGTTGAGTGTGCTGCTGGCTTTATCTGGCAGGAGGGTGACAGGAGCTCCAAGTGGCACTGAACCCCAGTGTCAGGTGAAAATCTGAGAGTCCGGATTCATTGGGAGAGAGACTGGCAGCAGGCGAAACTCGAGGGCGCCTTTCTCTCAGGGGTGCTTGCAGAGATTGCCTGCAGACACTGAGATCCAGCAATCTCATGGGGCAGGGCTGACTGAAGCAAAGGCTGGGCTCCACCCTAAAACTCTGCCCCATACAAGCTGAGCACAGAGGCTTTTGCAATTTTGCAAGTCTTCTTGCATAAGGCTCCCTCCCAGAGTAAACACAGCTGAGCCTCACAACCAATTGGCCTGGCAGTCAATTCCTCCCAGTGATACCAACAACAATCAAGACTTAACTACAACAAGGCTGTACACACAGTCCACAAAGGGGTGCACTAAGAGTGTCCACCTCAGGTCACAGGGAGGCCAAGACACCTAGCACACAAAACTACCCTACCAACTCAGGGAAGCAGCAAAAATGTGGAAGCAAAGAAACAGATCACAAACAAAAGAAATGGAGTAAAACAAATGACTGGATATAGAGTTCAAAATCATGGTTATAAGGTTTTTCAAGAGGTTCCTAGAAAAGGCCGATAAATTCAGTGAGACCCTTGAGGACCAACTGGAAATTAAACATACACTGACTGAAATAAAAAATATTTTACAGAGACCCAATAGCAGACTAGAGGAACATAAGAATCAAGTCAAAGATTTGAAATACCAAGAGGCCAAAAACACTCAGGCAGAAAAGTAAAAAGAGAAAAGAATCCAAAAATTTGAACATAGTGTATGAAGCCTCTGTGACAACCTCAAGCTCACCAACATCAGAATTATGTGAGTGTCAGAAGAAAGGAGAGAGCAAGATACTGAAAACCCATTGAAGAAATAATGACTGAAAACTTCCCCTACCTAGTGAAAGAAATAGACTTACAAATACAGGAAGCACAGAGAACCCAAACAAAAGGAATCCAAAGAGGACACATCACAATTAAAATGCTAAGAGCAAAAGACAAAGAGAGAATATTAAAAGCAGCAAGAGAAAAATAATTACCTACAAGGGAGCACCCATATGATTGTCAGCTGATTTCTCAATAAAAACTATGCAGGCCAGACAGGAGTGGCAAGAAATTTTCAAAGTGATGAATAGCAAGAATCTACAACCAAGATTACCCAGCGAAGCTATCATTCAGAATTGAAGGTCAGATAAAGAGCTTCACAGATAAGAAGCTAAAGGAGTTCATCACTGCCAAACCAGCATTATATGAAATGCTGAAAGGTGTTCTTTAAGAAGAGGAAGAAGAAGAAAAAGAAGGAAAAGCTGGCTGCTTCAAACTAGAGCATGGCTGGAACTGGAGAGCATTATGCTAAGTGAAATAAGCCAGTCAAAGAAAGATAAGTATCACATGATCTCACTCATTTATGGAATATAATGAACAACATAAACTGATAGACAAAAACAGATCCAGAAACAGAGAAGCATTGACTGTCAAACCTCAGAGGGAAGGTAGCAAGGGTGGGTGTAAGAGAAAGAGATCAACCAAAGGACTTGTATGCATGCATATAAGACTAAGGAATAGACATGGACACCAGGGGGGTGAGGGCAAGAGGGGGGAGAGGGGTTGGAAGGGGTAATGGGGGACGAGGACACATATGTAATACCAATAAAGAAATTTTAAAAAATAGATTAAAAGAAAAAAAACACATCTGACCAATTTAACACATTAGAAATGTTTTCAATAAAAATTGACCACACATACACATACACATGCACACACACACACACACACACACACACACACAATTACCACATATTTAAAAAATAGAGAGTCAAACCTGGATTTTGTTCTCACTTCCTTGCATAAGTTGCAAGGAAGTTGGTATCGAACACCTTCAGGATAGTATCTAAATTCTTTAATTTGGGAACAACAAGAACAAACATTCTGGTTCCTACCTCAGATTTCTTTATCTTCTTGTTCCTCTTGTTCTTGTTCCTGTTCTTCTCCTTCTCCTTCTCCTTCTCCTTCTCCTTCTCCTTCTCCTTCTCCTTCTCCTTCTCCTGCTCCTTCTCCTTCTCCTGCTCCTGCTCCTGCTCCTGCTCCTGCTCCTGCTCCTGCTCCTGCTCCTTCTCTGTCTCCTGCTCCTGCTCCTGCTCCTCCTTCTCCTTCTCCTTCTCCTTCTCCTTCTTCTCCTCCTCCTCCTCCTCCTCCCCTCCCCCTCCCTTCCCCCTCCCCCTCTCCTCCTCCTCCTCCTCCTCCTCCTCCTCCTCCTCCTCCTCCTCCTCCTCCTCCTCCTCCTCCTCCTCCTCCTCCTCCTCCTCCTCCTTCTTCTTCTTCTTCTTCTTCTTCTTCTTCTTCTTCTTCTTCTTTTCTTCTTCTTCTTGTTCTTCTTCCATGGAGAAAGAGTTTAGCAAAAGAAAGGAATTTTCTTAAATGTATATATGCTAGCTTCTGAAAACCTTCTTGAAATAATCTGGTTAAATGCTAGAGTAATTCCCTTTGAAATCAGAAATAAGATAAGGATATTCACCATTGCCTACTTAACAATATTCTATAGGTTCTAATTAATTTAGAAAAATAATAAAAATAATTGAGTAATATAAGAAAAAGAGGAAAATCATTAGAATTGTCATTTAACTGTCATTTATTTATATATAATAAAAAAATTTAGATATTTATAGAAAGGAATTTACTGAGGACTATTTTGGTGTTTTGCTATCACTTTCTTCACATTCTTTATTACTTATGCTATTCCAATCTGGAGTTAATAAATGTGTTTTTATATGACCCCAGAGATCAGAATGGGTATTATTTCCTAAATTTGGATGCTATATGTTTTTCTATTGACACAATCTTTTTTTACATATATGTTTTTATTGACTATTAGAGAGAGAGAAAGGAAGAGAGATAAAAAAGGAAACATCATTAAGAGAAAAACATCATGGATCCGCTTCTCCTGCATGCCCCCAACTGAGGATAGAGCCTGCAATTCGGGCATGTGCCCTGAATGGGAACCTACTATGACCTCCTTGTTCAGGGGTCGATGATCAACCACTGAGCAACACCAACAGGGCTATTGATACAATCCTTATCTTAAATATTACTGACTTGTTAGAGAACACATCACTACTAATTCATATTACATTTTCATTTAACTAAATCATCTAATTCTAAAATATAGAGGCTAGCCGGATAAACCTATACTTTATTCATCCTTTGATTTATCCAATCAACAGATATAAATTGAGTGGCATGTATTAAGGATTCTGTTTGACAATGGGGTTTATGCAGCTCACAGTCTAATAGGAAAGACCAACGATGAGTCAATTAAAGTATAGCATGCTACATTTTATGTCATATTAGGTTGGAAGGAAGTCAGGAGGGAAAAATGAAACCATTTTTAGACAGGCCACAGCAGTATATTAGGTCAAGATGTTGAAAATCTGATATTCTCTCTACCTGGTTAAAAATATATATTTATAGAAAGAAATCTGAGGCAGGAATCAAAACGTTTGTCCTTGTTGTTTCCACATTAAAGAATTTAGATACTAACCTGAAGATATTAAATAACAACTTCCTTGCAACTTATGCAAGGAAATTAGAACAAAAGTCTTATACTTCTAAAATGTTATACTCATCACCAAAGCAGAAATATATTAGAAAACTAAAGAAGTTAAATTTTATAGTAAAAAATTATAGATGAAATCAGAGGTGAGATAATTTAAGGTTAAGGCTGCAGACTTTTGAATTAGAACCCCCAAGGCAAATCTGTCAGTAGGTTAGCCTTTTACAGCTTTTTTATTGTCTTCTCAAATTGCATGATTAAGTCCTGCAATCTAAGGTGTAGCATGAGTGGGAATATCGGTTTCAGGAAAACTATCCTAGTACAATAATGTGCTCTTGCAATGCACTGTTATATCATTAACAAATGAAATTAGCAAACAATGCATGCCTTTTTGTAGTGTGTATACAACCTTTTCATCCATGAAAAGTTTATTTTTATAATTAAACTGAATGAGCTTGTAATACAGTGGAGGTATTAACTGATAGTACATTATAGGTTTTTACCACTTCTTCAAAGTCTGTATCACAAAGTGCCTTAAATGATTCAGAACAGTTATAGGATAGATTAAATCCCTGCCTTAGAAAAGTGTTAAATAGGCTTCTTTTCTAGCCCACCTTCTAATTACTCTCAGAAATAGTAACTAGGCATCAACTCTATAAATACTAATACTGTTATCTTGGAAGACAAGCTTCACAATAGAAATAGACAGTTTTACACACACCCATCTGAAACTTCATTTCAGCCATCTTAGTGTGTGTATTTGCAGCAAGCCAGCCTTGACAGGCCCCTGAGGGTGCTGTACCACTTTCAGTCAAATGCTCAACAGGAGTTACGCTGAAGTGACTCTGTAGTTGTACTGATTTGCATCTGAGTTCAAATGTTTCAAGTCAAAATGAGTTTTTCCCTATCGTAAACTATAGAGCCAAGTGTCAAGATAAATCAGTTACCTAAATGTTTAAGTAAAATTTAAAGGAACTTTTAAAATGAAGGAATGAAGCGGTGCACAGACAGCCTATGCCTGTGAGCATTTGAGATGTAGGATGATCTTGTAAGGGACCAGAATACCCATCTGCCCACAACATTTAACTGTATGTGACAACTCTGTTTCCTGAGTACCTGGAATGTTAAATCCATGGATTATTCTTTGTTCAATATTTTGTTCAGATGGACAGAGTAATTTTTTATTTATGTAAAGTAGATCAAGTGGCACTGCTCTTCCTTAAAACTCTCCAAACACCTAGTGTTGCACTTGGTATCATCCAAATTCTGTAACTTGGCCCCAGGGTGCTATATGACATGGCCAGTGCCTTCTCTCACTTACGATGTTCCATTAGACACGCTGTCTACTTTTTCAAGCATATGTCTTGTAGTTCTTCACACATGCAAAGCTCTTGGCCACATCAGGATATTTTCACTTGTTCCTAAAACCCAAAGCACTCTCCTCTAGACAGTACTTGACTATTTTCTACCCATCTTTAGGTTTCAGTTCCACTGTGACTTCTGGGTATTTTTGGAAAAGACTGTTATTCCCTAATCCATTATATTTTCCAAACACAATTATGTTTTCTTTCCTAGCAAAGATAGACTGCATGTAAGGAATAAGTTGATAAAAGGAATTATATTGACTTATTGGGAGGAGCTTCATTCCATAGTGAATATACTAAAAATGATACAAATTGTATTGCAGTTATAAAAGGTGGTGATCATATAATTGTGTTTTTATTTGACTGATGTATGTCTTCCACATTTAGACACTACGTAGGCAGACACTCAACCATTGAGCCATGCTGGTTGGGCTATTGGTCTATATTTACACTATTACCACACTATCTTGACTACTGTGGATTTTTCATAATTCTTAAAATATGATACTATAATTCTTCTGATCTCATTCTACTTCAAGAATATTTTGTTTATTCAATATCCTATTTTTATACAAATTTGTCAGTGTCTTGAAAATATAACCTTTTGAAATTTTGATTAAGACTGCATTAAATCTATACTAATTTGAGAATCACTGAGATCTTAGCATGTTCTTGCTTTTCAATACATGAATAAGATCTTATTCACTTATTTAGTGTTATTTAATTACTAGTGGCCCGGTGCACGAAATTCGTGCATGGGGGAATTGGGGTGTCTCTCAGCCTGGCCTGCACCTTATCCAATCTGAGCCCCCTCAGGTAATGTGCAACTGCCACTTTAGGGCCAATCCCACAGGCAGTCAGACATCCCTCTTGCTGTCCAGGACTTCTGGCTCTTAACTGCTCACCTGACTGCCTGCCTGATTGCTCCCAACTGGCCCCCACTGCTGGCATGATTGCTTCCAACTTCCCCCCACCCTCAATCGGCCTGCTCTCCCCTAACTGGCCTCCCATACTGGCCTGCTCACCCCCAACTGCCCCTTTGCTGGCCAGATCACCCCCAACTGGCCCCCATTGCCAGCATGATTGCCCCCAACTGCCCTTCACCGCTGGCCTGCTTGCTCCCAACTGCCCTCACTGCCGGCATAATCATCCCCAATTGCCACCTATCCTTCGTCGGCCTGCTTGCCCCTAACTGGCCCCCCTTGCTGGCCTGCTCTTCCCCAATTCCACCCCCCCCCCCACTGTGTTGATCAGCCCTAACCACCTCTGCCTCAGCCCCATCATCATGGCTTTGTTGGGAAGGTCTCCCAGTCTAATTAGCATATTACCCTTTTATTAGTATAGATTTTAAACTACTTCATAAGTAATTTACTTTTGATGCTATTATAAATGTTTCCTATATTTCACTTTTCAATTTTTCCTGGTTAATTTATAAAAATACAATTACTTTTTTTACTATTGACTTTACATTTAGTATCTTGTAGTTACTTCTTACTTCTAGTAGATTTTGGCAGTTTCTTGGGGTTTTCAGTGTATATAATCATATTGCTTTGCATAAAGGTAATTTTATTTCTCCCTTTTCAATCATTTCTCATTTTATTCATTTTTCTTGCCTCACGGTACTGGCCAGTAACTATGTTGATAATTATAAACTTTTCATAGGTACATTTGATCAGATTTAGGAAACTCTCCCTGTCGCTAATATGTTCAGAGTTTCTTTTATTTATTATAAATGGGAGTTGGTTATAAATATATAGTTTTACCAACTTTATTCTTGAAAGGGGTGAATAAAATTGATTAATTTTAATATATTAACCTAGTCATTAATTCTTGAGGTAAACTACATTTGTTTGTGATATATTATAAATTTTATACATTACTGGGTTAAAATTTCTAATATTTTGTTAAGGATTTTTGCATTATTCTTCATGATGGGTTTTGAGCTAATTTTCTTTCTCAAAATATCTTTGCATAAAAGTTTGCAAAGGTATCACTATTATTTTGTTCTTAAAAGTTAATAATTCACCAGCAGAGCCAGCTCATTATAGAGAATAAATGGTATATTTTAAAGTACAGTGGGGGATAAGAGACTTTTTATAAGAACCAGTTTTCCAGTTTTTAATGCTAGCCTCCATTCTTTCATTTTCTCATTTTAATGTTGCTATGTAATAATATGAGTTAAAAAGTGAACTGAGATAATAAAATACAAAAATGCATAGCATTTTATTATCTCTGGTGAGTGTAACTGGCAGGACAAAATAAAGAATAGAATCTACTAAAGGGAATACTCTAGAATGGTATTGGTATTGAATTTAGTTATTCTTACTCCTTCCTGATAAGAAGTTGTCAAAGTTCAAGAGGGTTTACCAGGGTACAGGAAATGGGATAGTTTACTCTTTTTAAATTAAAGGAGATTTCATTCATTTATTAAATACTAGAGGCCTGGTACACAAAATTTATACACAGGAGGGGGAGCGGGGCAGGTGTGTCCTCAGCCCAGCCTACACCCTCTTAATTTGGGACCCCTGATAGGATTGGGCCTAAACGGGCAATCTAACATTTCTCTCACAATGCAGGACTGCTGGATGCCAACTGCACACCTAACCTGTCTTCCTGATGCCCCTAACCACTTCTGCTTGTCAGACTGATCACCCCATAACCTCTCCCCTGCAGGCCTGGGTCCTCCACAACTGCCCTTACATGCAGGCCCATTTGCCCCCAACTTCCCTCCTCTGCCAGCCTGGTCACCCCTAACTGCCCTCCCCTGCAGTCTTGATCACCCCCAACTGCCTTCTGTTGCAGGCCTGCTCCCGCCCAACTGCCCTTCTCTGCTGGCCTGATCATCCACAACTACTCATCCTTGCAGGCCTGGTCCCTCCCAATTGCTCTCCCCTGCTGGCCGTCTTGTGGTGGCCATCTTGTGTCCACATGGGGGCAGCCATCTTGTGTGTTGAAATGATGGTCAATTTGCATATTACTCTTTTATTAGGTAGGCATATTACTCTTTTATTAGGTAGGATAGAGGCCTGGTGCATGGGTGGGGGCCAGCTGGTTTGCCCTGAAGGGTCTGCCGAATCAGGGTGAGGGTTCCCTTGGGGCATGGGTGGCCTGGGTGAAGGGCCTGTGGTGGTTTGCAGGCTGGCCACTCCCCATAGTGACCCAAGCAGAGGTCCTGGTATCTGGGATTTATTTATCTTCTATAATTCAACCTTTGGAGCCTTGAGCAGAATCAAGACTCCTGTTTGCTCTGTGGCCATAGCCATTTTTTAGGATCTATTTATCTTCTATAAATGAAACTTTGTAGCCTTGAGTGGAGTCCAGGGCTGGCCAGGGTGTGTGGAAAGCTTGGCTTCCTCCATTGCTGGGGAAACCCAAGCCTCCTGCTTGCTCCATGCTGTAGCCATCTTGTTTGGGTTAATTTACATACTTGCTCCTGATTGGCTTTTGGGTGTGACTTGTGGATGTAGCTGATGTATGGTCAATTTGAATATCACTCTTTTATTAGATAGGATATTGTAGAAATCAGCATAATCTTCCTCACAATCAGAACTTTCTACTAGCTAATAGTAACCTTGAAAAAGAGAGATAAAAATTCAAAAACCTCTTCCATCTTCCTGGTCTCTTCTCTTATCTCAAGCCCAACTTCCTTATTATTAGAAATGTAAAGATTAATGTATATAAATTACAACTACTTTTTATCACTTGGCATTGTAGACCTTTGTAACTAGTTTAATACTGCAGAAGTTTAATCCCATAGTAAATAAAAGCTAAATTAGCATGTTTAACATACACATACATGTTTGAGAAAAACCAACTCAGTAATAGCATAAAGATAAAATTATCATGTATCAATGAAGGAAATGTAAAAAAATGCAGCTTTCATTTGTGCAACTCATCATGTTCATCAATGTGATAACTGGTCCCTGTTCTATTATTATACCACTATTTCCTTTCCCACTTCTTAGCTCCTTAGCCAGAAATTTTGGACCCTTTGCCAAATAGAGTAGCTTACACTTTTATTCTTGAAGTATATAAGCCATTTACAGTTCTACCTGGTCAGATTTGTAGTAGTTTTCCCAAAATATATTTACTACCAAGCCTATTTATCTTTGATATTCCAGCGGTATTAATCCAGACAATGTAACTTTATTTTCTGCCTGCTCTCATAATGATATTAATGCTCAAAAATGGTCAAATGACAATTTTTGTTTCTAATTATTATCATTCCTGGTTTTTTAGTTTAAAACAAAGGAAGCTAATGGGGAAATAAATAAGTTAATGGGGGTGTGTGTTTGAGATTCACTGGTATTTTTATACATTCCAATATTTGGGTTAGTTTTAGTAGAAAGGCATATTTAAAAGGAAAACAGAGAGCTTTTATAAATATTGGCAGAGTTGAAGTTACAACTCTTGTTTGGGTAATGAAAAATAAGGCTCTCCAAAGATGTTTCTGATTCTGTCCTATCAGGCTGCTATCATATCAACAAGCCATAGCAAAAGCTGCTTATTTCAAGAGCATTCTGACACTGCTAGAATAATAACAGAAAAGGATGCAAGACCAAATCCTGAGTTAAAGGTGTGTGTGTGCGTGTGTGTGTGTGTGTGTGTGTGTGTGTGTGTGTGTGTTTCTGATTGGCAGAACAGTAATTACCTACTGAGCTTTAGTTGTAAGGGACTCTAAAAAAGGGAGTTTTTATAATTCTATCTGTGCACATGAAAAGTAGTTTGGAATGGGTATTGAGTAGCTCATTACAGTATACAAGACACTTTGTTAAAAAATATTCCTTCTTTGAATAATTAAACAGTCTACCAGAGCCCAGAATGGAAAACATATACAACACCCTGAAAGTTACCACCGAAATTCATAAATATTCATCTTTAACATAAATTCACTGCTGAGACTTCAATAAAGAATTCTCACTTTTCCAGTACTTCCACATACTGGAATGCATGAAAATACCACTGAATCTCAAGCACACACACCCATTAACTTACTTATTTCCCCATTAGGTACTCTTGTTATGCATATATACTACTATGCAGAATATCATTATGGTATATAGATAATTTGGTAAGTCCACAAAATACGTTACTGTCAGAGTTTAATTCAGAATAAGTATCTAAACAGTCAAGAAAAAATTTACTGCTCACTTAGTGATGGAAGGTATCTAATAGACTCAATCTGCCACTAGGTGCCTTGCAGCCTACCTTGATGCATGTACTGTAAAGGAGTCTCAAGACCAGTTTAAATTTCTAAAAAATATGTACATGCAAGCCTCCAGACAGTGTTCCAGCAGTAATGATAGAATCAGTAGTGATGGTAGGTTGACCTTGTGGAAGGAAGTCTGTGTCATTGTTCTAGTCTACTTCCTTATGTGATGGCAGTTTTTTCAGGATAATTGAACAAGCAGTGTCATAAATGGCAAAGAAGGATAACTGATAGTCACAAAACATGTCATTTTACCTCTTTCAGTTGTTAAAACTTTCTTTTTGAGGGTCTATTTTGGTGAGTGTTCACAGAGATACACTCAAGTTCAGGGACCATTCAGAAAGGTTTATTTACATACTCTTTCTCCTATCTCATTGCCATTAAACAAGACCATTTGACTTCACTGTTAAACACTGGCTGGTCCATCCTTTTTTTTAAGTTTAATTATATTAAAAAAATGTGCTACTCAAAGTTCTGCCATTGCATTTCCAGGACACAATGATAGAAGATGTAGTACCACAACTTCTATTTCTAGATGCAGAACTATTTTAGAAACCCTCAGAATTTTGAATTTAATCCTATGACTTCACTCTAGAATTTTAAATCTTATTTTGAATCTTTTATTTTAGATTATATAATGCTATAAAAAAGAAATGTATATTCTCTTTCTCTGGATCTGTTATATTTACTTTAAATTTTCTACAATATCATTTTGTCTAATTCTTCAGAGTTTCAACCTAAGTTAACACATGGTCAGTGGGTCACAGAAGATAACTCAATTAACTTGTTTGGACCCTATGTGCCACAGGCTATTTGCCATCCTAAAATAAGGAAATAACTCAATAAATGTTAATCTTCCTTGGCCTGGCATTCAATTCTAAATATTTTACATACCCCTGGAGATCTGTTGCCTACAGTTGATTCCCTGGTACCAGCATCTATATAACCTAAGTTTCCATTTTAATGACAGGAAACAGAAACCAACTCTGTATAAATTAAGAACAATAACAACAAAACAATTTAATTGAAAAAATAGCTGGATAGAAAATAGGAATCAAAGGAATAACTGGAAAAGTGAGGTTAATGGAAAGACTGAGAGAGGACCCCAACAGGACCATTTTCTCTTTAGGAAGTATCCACCAAAATAATGCTACTACAACAAATTCCTTTATGTTTATATTGATAGTTTCCAAATTCCTTGAGTAACTTCTTGAATTGACTCAGTTTGGAATTGTTTTAAGGGAGTGGGCTCACATGGCAAGTAAATGTTAATAGGTCTCCTGTATATGAGACCCTTTTTCCAGAGAAAGGGAGAAAGCATTGAAGTGGCAAAGTCATTAGATAGTGCTATACTCTTCTCTTAGGCCACTGCAGTAGGATATAAAACACTAAAAGGCACAAGTCTTCTTCAACATTTATAAGACTCATTCTTATCTACCGTTAAAACGTTTTATCTCTATTTTATCCCCAACGTTAGTGGTTATATAAAATTGTCATTTTTTGTCTAGTAAATGCATTGAAACTATAGTCTTTCCTAAAGAATTTACCAATTGTATTCTTTATTAGCACATCTACTAAAATGATGATTCAATAGTCATTATCAAAGTTTTTTTCTTACACGTTTCAACTACTTATTTCAGCTAATTTAAAAATTATAAAATGTTTAAACCCATGTAAAATCAATGAAGTATATACTTTTATATGTTAAATTCTATTTCTCTTGCCTGCAGCTAACTTTTTTTTGCATTTTTAAAATTTATGGTAAGTGTGCTGAAAATTGAACAGAAAATAGCACTCAAGTTTTTTAAATAACTATTCATATGGTTTTGGGGGTTATTTTGTAAAGAGATTCACTAAAGTCTGATAAAAAGAAAATTGCTAGAGAATAAGGTTAAAGGTGTTAAATAAGATTCAAGAATGATAAGGATTGCAAAATAGGGGCACTTTTAACTCTTGTCTCTGGCTCTGGATCACTTTTATTCATGCCATAGTCATCATTTGATCATCATTTGAGTTGAGCATTGCATTTGTGCAAAGCCCTTGTTAGGATCCTATATATGTAAACACACACACACACACATACACACACACACACACACAGAGAAAAACAAAACACACACATGCGCACACACACAAATTGCTATACAAGGAAAAGTTAATTTGTGAGCCTTAAATGAAGATAGACTTGATATTGGGTACATTCATCACAAATTTTTTTTTACTCCCATCTCTTTAAATAAGCTCAGTGTACTTATGCTTTTCTCTATTGTATTCTTACATTGTTCCTTTGGCTATACAACCCTGTTAATGGTCTTTTAGATGTTTTTGACAAAGAATCCAAGTGTTTTCTCCTCTATTCTATATGTTTGCAATAATTTGTGACTGACATAAATTCTAACAGTAAAAGTATAATTTTTTATAGGAAATAGTAAGTCACAGTAACTCATAGTAGAAAGAGAGAAGATTTTAAAAACTTTGTTGTGAACTTAAAGAATGAGTTTTCTAATCTACATAACTAGGCCCATCAAAATTATTAGCACATCAGGAGACCAAAGGAAGGGAAAGTAACTTGAAAAGAATAACCTAAATAAGAGATTAGATCATGAAGCATATGTGTGTACTAAGACATGATGTAAAACAAACTGAACAAAAATAAATATTGTATTACCAAGATATGATATGGGACAATCAAATGTGGCACACAATATTAATCTTACACTATAGAGAAATACACGCTCTTTATTTCTATTTTAATTAAATCCATTTTATCAGCAAATTTAAAGTCTTACTTAAATGCATATTTAAGTGTGCTAATCATAGACAAAGAAGGTCATCTTTGTTGTTTTTACTTTTCACATCAAGAAAGAGAACATTTATGTAGATGGAGATATTAGTTATATATTTTCATATTTAATTATATATTATGAATATATAAAAATATATGTTATATAATAATATATTACATAAATATCCACATTGTGCACAGTGAAAATCAGGCATATTTTAAATATTTTGAATGAGAAGTATGAATGACAAAGATGAGATTTATTGGCATAAATAAATGTGTAAGAAAGTCTTATATGGACAACTAGCATCTCTTGCTATAAATTCTCCTCTCTTAAAGAATTTATAATAGATACAAGGACAAATGACATATAGGTACCAATGGATGGGAAATAAGATTTATTATTCACCCAGTAAAGCACACAACGATTTTCCCAGCTGAAAGGCTCACCATATCTATCAAGTAAAGCAAGAGCAAAGCAGAGAATAGTATCTTGGGAGAGCAAATGGGTAAGAGTCTATGAAGGGGATTGTCAGGGAATGTATCACTGACCTCATTAGATGACTGACTTACTAGGTGTGGCATTTCAGTAGAGATTTGGATTGAGAATATATAACAATAAAAGTGTAATATTAGACTATACATCTTTCAGGTTGAAGCTGGGGTTACTAGGGCTGAGCCCCTTGCACAAATTTTGTGCATTGGGCCTCTAGTATAATAATAATCACCTTTAGTAAAATAGTATATTTAAAATAAAAGAAAATTAGACTTTTCTGAAAAATGTTATCTAGAAATATTTATAGTATATAGTCTGTATCATACATTGTGTTAGATTCTCTAGTATATATAAAATTAATATTTTTAAAGCATGAATATTATTTTAACATGTAAATCATTTCCAGAAAAATAGACTTTCAGTGAAATAGATTACATAATATAAATCCTGACTGTTTTCTGTATGTTATATTCAGTCATTATTTTTCTCTGTGATAAGGGACTAAACATTATGCTTTTTATTTTAAAAGTATCACTGGTTTAATCAATGCTTAATAGGTTTAATGAAATATGTTTTATAACTTTTAATATTCTTCATAGAAAAGTTTTGATTTATTTCCTACCTATCCCAATATAGGGATCCTACTTATTCATGCTAGACCTGAGTAAAAGAAATGTTAATTGAGACAGAATGCATTTCTATTTTAGGTCCATCCTAATGAACTTTCTTAATCCCACTATCATCAGAGGGCTGAGTAGTGTGTGCTTAAAGGAAGAAATTTTCTAGGCAATATTTTAAGAGATGAATTGTGTTTGGTTCTTTTGTAAAATTAATAAAAAGTAAAGAATGGCCTTTTCTGTTTTTCAAAATAGAAGATTAATCATGTAGTAACAGCATTGTTTGGATAGTTTTTATTCCTAAAACTCTGGGCATGCAGAGTTTGCCTACAACTTTAATAAAAATGGGCCTAGACCTTAACAGACACCTCATCAAAGAAGATATACAGATGACAAATAAGCAGACGAAAAGATGTTCCACACCATATGTCACCAGATAAAATTTAAACAGCAGTGAACTATTCCCATCTCCTGAGGCCAAACAGTCGAGTAATAACATTAGTTTCTATGAGGCTAGGGAGCAACAGGACTCTCATTCATTGCTGGAGGAATGCAAAATGTTGCAGCCACTTTGTAAGTTTGGCACTCTTTTACAAAATTAAATATACTCTTACCATACTATCCAAAAATTGTGCTCCTTGGTATTTGCTCAAAGGAGTTGAAAATTGATTTCTATTTAAAAACCTGCCCATGAATATTTACAGCATCTTTATTTATAACTAGAGGCCTGGTGCATGAAATTTGTACATTGGGAGGAGGGTATCCCTCAGGCCAGCCTGCAACCTCTCCAATCTGGGATATCCTTCTTACAATCTGGGATACTGCTTCCTAACCACTGACATGCCTGTTAGCCTGCTAGCCCCCTAACTGTTTCCCTGCCAGCCTCATTAACACCTAACTGCTCCCCTGCTGGCATGATTGTCCTCAACTGCCCTCCCCAGGCAGCCAATTGCCTCCACCTGCCTTCCCCTTCAGGGCTGAAGGGACTGGGGGATTCCAACTAGATGAGGCAGGGCTGAGGGGACTGGGTACTACCATCTTTGTAGCTATGGGCACCACCATCTTTGTGAGGGTGTAGCATATTTCCTTTTTTATTGGCTGTGGGTGCCAACATCTTGCGAGGACATGATGGTCAATTAGCATATTTTCTCTTTATTAGATAGGATTGCCAAACTTGGTTGCTTGAAGTTTTGTCCTTCAGTAGGTGAATGGATAAATAGATTGTAGTCCATCCAGACAATGAAATGTTATCCGACATCAAAAAGAAATGAGGTATAAAGCCATGAAAATACATGGAAGAAACTTAAATGTATATCACTAAGTGAAAGGAACCAATCTGAAAATTTATCTGCTATACATTTCCAACTTTACAATATTCTGGAAAAGGCAAAAAATTTAAAAATTAAGAATAGAGCTACATATAATCCAGTAATCTTCCTTCTGAGCAGAATTGTTCACAATAGCCAAGAGATGGAAACAATCTATATATCCTTTAGTGGATGATTGGGTAAAGATGTGGTTCATATATGCAATGAAATACTACTCAACAATAAGAAAGGATGAAATACTGCCATTTGCTACAACATGGATGGATCTTGAGAGTGTCATGGTAAGCAAAATAAGTCAGACAGAAAAAGTTAAGAACCATAAGGTTTCACTCATATATAACATATAAAACTAAAAACAACCAATAAACAAATAAAACAAACAAACAAACTCATAGACCCAGACAACAATATGGTGGTTACCAGAAGGCAGAATGGGAGGTGGGAAGATGAAAAGTGTAAAGAGTGGGGGGTCAAATATATGATGATGAAGGGAGATTAGACTTTGGGTAATGAGCACACAATGCAATATATGGATTATGTAGTATAGAATTATACGCTTGAAACTTATGTTATTAAACAATGTCACCCCAAAATGTTTAATTAAAACAAATTATTCAGACAATAAAAAGGGCAGTGTTTTTAGGGTTGTGAAGAAGGTAATGAAATAACTATGTATGATCCTGTAATAGTAGATACAAGTCTTTGTACATTTTTTTTCAATACCACAGAATGTATAAAAACAAGAAAGAAGCATAATTTAAGCTATGGACTCTTGGTAAATATGGTATATCAATGTAGGTTCTTCAGTTGTACTCTGGTGAGCATGTTAATAATGGAGAGACTATGATGTGGGGTATATGGAAAATTTCGGTACCATTTGCTTAATTTTGCTGTGATACAAAAACTGCTGTAAAAAAATAAAGTCAGTCTTTTAAAAAATATGAGTTTACCTCAGGTTATTGTAAATAGTAAACACTTAATAGTAAACTATTATTCATATTAGTTTAGAATCACTAATCAGTCTTTCATTGATTATAAGACACATGGTGAACTTAGATTTCCTAATGTCCATTTAGCTCTAATGCTAAAGACAGAATAAGAAATAGTAAAAACTCTATCATGTGCACTGTGAAATCATATATTGTAGTTCATTAATTCACTTGTGAAAAGCATTATACTAATTAATAATATTATAACCTCACTTGGATAAGTTGGCTATGATTGTATTGATGGTCATAGATTGTATCTTGGGTCTCATTTAGCTTTCTTTTAATTCTCACTACCAGTGATAAATAGAAATGGAACCAGAGTGATGAGTCAGCACAAATCCATAAATTATACCAGAAAAAGATCTCAAAATGTATTTCCAGCTGATTTGGTCTGTTCTGCCACCTCTCTGAATTTCCTGTTAATACAGATAATTACTGCGCAAGGCAGCCAAGTGCATCCTTCAAAATGGTATTGCTATAGTAGATCATTATATTTATTGTGTATATCAGAGATACTTTTTTCAGTGTATCAAGTAGATACAATAGGTTATGATGGGCAAAATCTAAAAATTATAATTTGCAAAGGCTCTACAGCACTGCATAGAATATTACTAAACAAAGGGAAAAATCTGACTTTTTTTTTTACCTTTCAATTTACACATAACTTAAATTTACTTTCTCTTCAGTCAGTACCAGATTGTTAGAATCTCACATCTCCTGTGTAATTTATCATTTATTGAAGCACATGGCTCTTATTTTTAGTACAAATCAAAACTTCAAAGAATTGCAAGTTAAATAATACATATACAACTTCTGTCATTTTTATCATAGTCATAACATAGCCAGCTGCTTCTGAGATGATATCAAGTGACAATTAAAATAGCACCAATAATGTTACACTACAGTTAGGTACGGAAGATATTTTATCTGCAAAAAGCAAGAAGTATATTTAGATAGCTGGGATTTATGTTCCATGTTAAAAGAACAGACGCCTTGAAAGATTAATCTTTGGTGCCATGATGTCTATTTGTGCAGAATGTTGGACACAATGGGGATTTTGTGGGCCACATGCCTACCCTGTCCGATTTTATTCCTCTAAGCAGTGGTCTCCAAATACCTTCTGCAGACAACTATTTGAATAGAATACTAATAGGCATTCTGTCAAAAATGGTTTTTATGGTCAGGTAAAATGTTGAAACACTGTGTTAACGTTGTACATATTTCTCTCCTATGAACTGTCAGACTTTAATATGCTCACATGTATTATGGATCGTCTAGAGAAAATACATCACTTCCCAGAATTACTTAACTATAGAACCAGTGTCAGAATAAACAAATCATTAGGCAGATAAAATATGTGTTTGGGACACTAGCACATTTGGAAAGAAAAAATTATATCGATATTTAATATTTGTTTAAAACATCAAGGAAATTAACACCAGAGAAATACAGAATTTTGCTGGACTTGTTATATTTATTCCACAGTAATGTGCTTACTTTAGTATGCATTGTGGGTATAAACTTGTGGGTTTTTTTTAATGCTTAAGTCCTTCAATGGAATTGATGCAGAACTTTTTTTTTCAAGAAGCAACTATTGGGGTAATGTTGCAAGAAACATATTTAGGAAATTGCTGTTCTAAATTCTTCTTTCCATATTTTGCTCATCTAAAGATAGTATAATACTTTTCCTTCCTGGAACCTTCTGGCACTAACAGTTCCCCTGGAATAACTACAAGTCTGATGTGGCTGCCTCAGGTTTTGTGAATAAAGAAGGACCCAGCCACCTCCTTAGAATATACAAGGGCCAAAGTTCAACTTAGGATACACGGTGACACTTAGGTCTCCTGCTTTGAGCAGTGGAAGCATTGGGGCAAGATGACCTGCATTAACCCAAATCTCCTCTCATTGAGCTCACCAGGATTCTGCTAATAGGAGAATTGACGCCCAGCATTAGGACCAAACAAAAGCAAAATAGCAAAGCGGTAATTGTTAGCAGGCTCTTTTTCAGTGTACTTTCTCTTCTGTTAATATCCCAGCCAGCCATGCTCTCTGGAACCCCCAAGCAACCTTCTCTCTTATTCAGAGCCTTTCTACGGCAACACACCACTTACCCACCGACTGCTCAGCCTCTGGTGTTAATGTGCTCTCTCTTCAAATTCTCATCTAAATGACAGTAAATGAGTTTTCCAATAGTTTTAACACATGAAAAGAGGAAGAACTGTAGCAGAGACTACAGAGAAGAGAATCATTCTTGACTTAACCAAACAGAGGAAGTTAAAACCAGAGACTTCCGAGATATATGCCAAAGTCAAATAAGGCAGTTTGCCCTGAAGGACCCACCAAAAGCTCAAACCTACTAAATTCAGGGATTCAGTGGAGTTAAAAAAAAAAAAAAACAGAAGGATTGGTCAAAAACAGAGTTCTGTAAACCAATAGAGTTCATTATTATTTTTTCCTTCAGAAATCATGTGCACTGCCCCTCTACCCAAAATGAAAGGATTATTTTCAAGAGAAAACTAAAGAGTACCAGGGAAAACATTCCTGCAGATATTCATAAATGAGATTAGTGTAAAGAAAAGTCTGGCTTATTTTATGATCACTAGAGGCCGATGCACAAAGATTCCTGCAATAATGGTCCTGCCTTCCCCTGGCTGCCAGCACCACCTTTGCTCCAGAGCAGCCTTTTCACTCTGGGTCTGGAGCCGTTTTTCCACCTTTGCATGCTGCCCAGAGGCCTGGAGCAGTGGCTGGGGTGGAGTGTAGCCAGCCGCTTGGTGCCTGCATATGCAAATTAATATTCCATCTTTGTTGGGTTAATTTACATACTCCTGATTGGCTGGTGGCCATCAAAAAGGTATGGCCAATTTGCATCTTACTCTTTTATTAGTGTAGACTGTATTGAAGTCAACTAAAGCAGTGCTTCACAAACTTACATGTGCTTGTGAATTACTTGATATCGTACTGAATGCAGATTTTGATTCATTGGTTCCGGAGAGTGGCCTGAGATTTTGCACCAGGGCTTCTGCATTTGTGCTGGTCCATGAGCTACACTTTGAGTGAAAAGGCACTAACCAACAAACTGCAGATGTGCTCAGAGTAATCAATCCGTTTTAGTGCTTCGGCCTTAAATATGTGAGACAGCTATTTGGCAGCTATTTGAAGGAAACTTCCTATATAAAATACAGAGACCAAGATGGATATTAGAAGGAAAAAGAAAACATGGAGGATATGGAGACAATGTTATGTACAAAATAAATTTAAAAAGTTAAAAATGTAACCTCCCTCTATATAGCATCATACATGAAGTTTATTTATAAAACTAAAGCAAGATTCTAGGGGAAAATTAATATCAGCAAGCCAGAAGGTAATTCTAGAAATTTAATATACATGAGAAAAATATCAATAGAAGAGTTAGAAAATAAAATCAAAGAAATCTATTAGAAAGTAGTATATATATATATATATATATATATATATATATATATATATCTCAAAGCATTGAAAATAAGAAACAGTAGTTAGTAGGAATTGAAAATCAATCCATGAGAACCAACATCTAGGGGGAAAAAGTTGCTTTAGCAAGAGAACAAAAGGGGGGAGTCTTTTAACTGTGATGAAGGTTGAACCTTCAGTGGGTTGGATAGAATGGAGCCCACCTATTGGATACACTTGCCTGGATGTTAGCCTCAGTATGGCTGGTGGGAGGAAGATAAATGCTGATGGCCTTCTCCCCTGAGAACACAGCCCTCTGACTGGGAACTGTAGGAAGAAGAGCCCTGCTCTTGGCTGCGTCCAACTAGAATGGGGTTTTGCTCTCTTATCCTGGAGCAAGGAAGGAGGAGGAAAGGAGTGGATTTTATTTGTTTAAATACCTCATTGTTTTTACATAATATATTATTTTTTAGTATATTTTCCTTAAGAAAAGTTTCTTCTTTTGGTGTATTCTTTTAAAACCATTTCTAGAGACCTAAATTTTTTTTCCATTGATTTTGAGAGATGTATAGATAGAAACATTGTTGTTTCACTTACTTACACATTCATTGGTTGATTCTTGTGTGTGCCCTGACCTAGAATTGACCCTGCAACATTGTCATATTAGGAGACACTCTAAACAACTGAGTTCCTCCGGACCAGGGCTAAATGGATGGTTTGTTCATTTGTTTGTTTCAAATAATTTTCACCAGTTTCACTGAGGAAAGGGTCCTCAGGCTATTATATTAGAAATGATTCTCTGACCAGTTTTGATTTTATACCGCAATTCAACTTGTCTTAGAGTCAGTCATATTTCCTTTAAAACTATAATAATGTGACCTAATTTTCCAGGTTTTTCTTAGTATTAAATGTATGTAATATAAGATGTCTAATATCATATTTTTCATATGAAACACATTTTTTAATAAAAAGGAACTATTATGGTCATTAATCAAAAGTGATTATGTGTTCTGCATTCTGAGCAAATCAAAAGAGATGCCTCCATTAGAGTTTATAGACTAGTGGAGGAAATAGACAATAAACAAATCAATATATAAAATCCTGTCAGTAAGTGCTAAGCACAATAAAGAAAAATAAAGCAAGTGAAATGCCTACAAAGTGATGGGGAGTTCCAGAGATATGCAGATTCCAAGTATTTTCCTTTGTCCATTAAAATGTCAAGCATATCTAAAATTTATAAACTATGGCATTTAAATGCCTCTTGTCCTCAGAAGCTAAGCAAAAATCCTTTGTCAACTTCTGATTCCCACTTTTGGACCTGCAAAGTCTGAACATATACATTTGTGCTGTGACAGAGGCTAAGCTTCCACAGCAATGCTTAAATGTACTGACCTTCAGACATTGCTTCTATTCTTGTAAGTTCAAGGGTGCCTACAAGTGGTGGGGACAGGCTGTTAGGCTCTTTCTGTCACTTCTAATTCTGTCCTTCTGTGATGTAAAGATGTGCTATATGTATGAATGGGAATTCATGGAGAGTGGGGGAGAAAGATTATACTAAGAATCTTATAAATCTTATGATTACTGGGCTTAAAGATATTGTAGATGTCAGAATCTGTAATCTTGATAATAACTTTAAAAAGGAAAGTGAGGAAATATAAGGTGTAAGATAAATTACTTAAGAGAACTAATTACCAAATTGGTTTCTATGCATTAGTATTCTCTCAGAAGGTGGAATATTTCCTTGACTATTCACCCTAAGTCATAAATACTGAGATTCTGTTAAGTACCCAACAGAGGGCATGCTGTTATTATTAAGACATATACCCACCTCAAGGAGTTTGTTTTATAATAGAAGGAAAAAACAACAACTATAGAAATAATTATGTAAAGTTTATATCCCCAGACCACTTGCACAGGATTAGTGTTAAAATGAAGTTAGTGCTATAGCAGCCCAGTACCTAAACTGCATCAACAAGGATGCAGTTTAGGATGGTAGAGAACTTAAGGGGTAGGCATGATTTCTTGGATGTCTCCCACAGCATGACTTACTCCTCATTGCCCCAACATGTCTCAGAGAGCCAAGTGCTGCTGAAAGACTGCACAATCTGCTGTTTCAACTACTAAATCCTCTGTAAATCAGTGGCTTGGACGATGGGGAAGGAATGCTACTTCATACACTGTTTTCTCTTGCCTTGTGCAGGAAGTTCTGTGCTGGCAACTTTGCAGAGAAAGTTGGCAAAAAAATGCATTAAAGGCAGAAGCTTGGGAATTTCATTGCAATGCTATGACTTCCTCTGAAACACCTGTTGTGTCCCACAAAGCCATCACCATCAATTCACAGCTGGCTGCCACCATGCATTCACTTCCATTGCAATAGCTTCCTGAAAAATGCTCTTTCCACAGCCTAACATTGCTTATTTTTCCCCTCTGTACAGCCTCAAGGAACTCAGGGATGTAGGTTCTGAACTTTCCTCCAATTTTTGAGAAATTATTGATCCTCTTGCCTCATCAATTGCTGATCATGACTGCCCTGAAACCCCCTCTCTCACTTTTCTAGAAGTATCCCAGAAGTTTATTGATTAAAAACCTAAGTTACCTTTTGGAGTCTCACCTCTCCCAGAAGCAACTTCCAATTCTAATCGGACAATTCCCTCTCCTAATGCCACCGGCAGATTTATTTTGGGATATTTGGAAAAGGAAATAATTGATATAAAAGACATTTAGAATGTAGAAAGCTTAGTGACCAAATGGATATCAGTAAGAGAAGATTGCAAGGATTTAAGATAAATTTCTTTGATTCTGGTATAGGCCACTGAGAGAAGACAAATGATAGAATTATTTTAAAATGTGGAGGCCCAGAGTCAACAGGTTTTAGTAATCCCAAGGCTATGTTTCAAAACTCATGATGAATATTCAGCTGAAAAAGGTGAAAACATAAATTCATAGAGGACGTTAGACAAGAAGGAACAAAACATAGTGAGAAGGCTAAAAAGGGCTAATTCCAATGTAACCCTGATACTTGGGGCTAGTGATCTGAATCCAAGCCGGTGTACATTCCTGATAATCTATAATTAAGTCTCTCTCTCCTTCCCAGATACTGGTCTTGCAGAACGTGTTACTGTGAACAGTACACTGCCCTTAGGGAGGGTTATTAATGCTGGCACCAGGCCAGACCATCAGAAATGTCCTGGAAACCTTTCACACCTGGAGGCCTTCTTGCAAGGCCCATGAAAAGGACCAGAGGCATAATCCATATTTGTGGGACAAAGACCACAGGGAGGGAGATATAAAGGAAAGCCCCATGCATGTTTCTTCACTCAGATTTGGAAGGCTGTTCCCTGAGTCCGCCAGCATATTGAACAGTGTCCCTCCTTTTCTTTGAAGCATCCTTGGTTTGCTTTGGTCTTCTGTAACAATAGGCACTCAAAAAGATGGTGACACTGGCTTGGATAATGCTATTAATGGGTGCCATCCTAGGTACATTCTGGCACTTTCACTCCAGTGACAATATTTCAAGAGTCTAGGGCTAAAGCGTCTTTCTATGTTGATACAAAACCGTTACTTGATCGTAGGTCCATGGCTACACTCTGCTGTTAATGAGTTCAAATAGTTGGTAAAATGGAAAGAAGGAAGAGGGTGCGAGAGAATAGGGATATGTGGTCTGCGAATGAAACAGTGAAGTTTAGTATTTCTGAGATGGAGCAGCTCTGGATTGTTTAAGGAGTGGTCTGGAGGTGAAGGGCACTGGAAACATATGACATGAAGGCATTGAGTCTAGTGAATAGGCTATGATATTCTCATGGAGGTTTATGTTAAACAGAAACAGTAAAGAACTATGAATAAAGCAAGTGATACAAAAATTCCTCCTCCAATGGGAACTGGAGTAAGGCAAATATTAAATTGTACTGAGAATAAAAAGGAAATGATATCCCACCCAGCCCTGTCAAATAGAACTTTCTGCAATGATGGAAATGCTCTATATCCTCATTAATTCATATAATAGCCACTGGGCACATGTCATACTGAATAGTTAAAATATGACTAGTTTGAGAAACTGAATATGAGAAACTGAATTTTTAATGATATTTAATTTAATTTGAGTTAAGTTTAATTTAAATAGCCACATTAGGTGGATGTCTATCATATCGGACATTGCAGATCCATAGATTTGGAAGAACAATGGAATGAAATCATTAAGGGTGAGGTAGTATATTGCTGATGCTACCACCAAACTAGACCATAGGATACAAATGAACCTTATACTATCCTTCAGTTTTTCTTCCAGGTGTCTTACTCCTCCAGGGATAAAATTGTATAGAAACTTAAAGAGTTATGTCATATTTAGGAAGCAAAGGGTGAATACACTGTAGTATAGATAGCACCTGGGGAGGCATATGGGCATTTCTCTAAATTGCCAGCTGAATCCAGGGCAGTTGACAAAGCCATGCTCTGGAAACACATTCTGCTAAAAGGCAGCAGAGTTACCAGCTTGACCTTCATTTCTGCCCAGGAGCCAGGGGTTGGATTTTATTATGTAAATCCAGCCAATCAGCAGGAATGAATATGACTCAGGCCCACTTAAGAATGCAAATAATCTGCTTTGTATGAAATAAAAACACTGTATCAGATCTGGGTTACTGACTCTCCCTCAAAAGAGGGCAGTGGTTCACCTGGTCCCAGCTTTTTACTTCTATCTCTGTGTCTGTCTTTTTCTTTCATTTTTCTCAATCCCCAGCCGCCCCTACTCAGGAACTGGACTGCTTTCTAGCCACGCTGGATACAGAAAAGTGAAAAATATCCACACTGTAGATAATTATAAGCTCTTATTAATTGAATACTGTTGATAAATATGTGTTGTTGTAGTCTTTGTACATGATATTTCTCCTGCCAGTATCTTTTATGCTCCTATATCTACAGCAATAAATCCCAAAGTTTGTCCATGGAACCCTGGGGATTCTCAGGACCCTTTCTGGGGGCACCAGGAGATCAAAATTATTTTCAGAATACACTTGCCTTTTTTCACTCTACTGACATTTGCACTAATTTTACAAAAGTAATGGTAGGATAAACTTAGCATCAATTAAAGCATTGGCACTAAACTATACAAGTAATCACTATATCTTTCACTGCCAGACACTTGCAATTTAAAAAGAGAGATACTTTTATTTAGGAATAGCTTTAAAAGCACTAAAATTATTAATGTTAAAACTCTGGCCAATGTCTCCGTGGCTTAGAGCATCATCCTGACACACCAAGGTTGTAGGTTGGATCCCTGGTCAGGGGCACACACAAGAATTTACCAATGCATGCATAAATAAGTGGAACAACAAATCTCTCTATCTCTCTCTCTCTCACTCTCTCTCTCTCTCTTCCTCTCAAAAGTCAATAAATTCTTTAAATTATTTTAAATTATTATTTTTATTAAATCATTATTCTTGCTTACTTGTCTTTTAAATATTCTATGTTCAAAAGGGAAGTACACATAAAAACCTCATATTGGACTCAAATACAATAGATCTCCCAAAACTATTGTGTAGTTGGTTGAGTTTTGAGCTGAACTAGGCATATTTATCAGTGAATGCCATTTTGTTTGAAAGAATGACTGAATATTTTGATGGTTCAGAATTGTGCTTGGTGGACATTCTTTGGAAAATGAACAAAATATGCTTATCATTTCAAGTAAAATAAATGACAGGAAGATCAAAACGTGGGAAAATTTTTATTTGTCACTGTGAACTTGACTAATATTCCATGCTTTCAGACTTTTCTGATGATCTCAGTATTGATATTAGTGAAGTTTTTATAATCCTATCTAATAAAAGCATTATATGCAAATTTGACCATATCTTCACCACACCCACAAGCCACGCCCACTGCCATGCCCATCAGCCAATAAGGAGCAGATTATGCAAATAAACCCCAACCAAGATGGCTGACGCCACTGAGAGCAGGAGGAAGGCTTGGGTTTCCCCGGCAACAGAGGAAGCCAAGTTTTCTGCCTCCCTAGGCCTCCACTTGATGTTGCAAAGTTTCAATTATAAAAATACAAAAATGGCGGCAGCCATGGAGCTGGAGAGAACAGAGGCTTGGGTTTCCCTGGCAATGGAGGAAGCCAAGCTTTCAGCCTGCCCTTGCTGGCCTAGGCCTCCACTCTAGGCTACAATGTTTCAAACAGAAATGGCTGCCACCCTGGAGAGAGCAAAAGGCTTGGCTCTGCTCTAGGCTACAAAATTTCAATTGTAGACATAGATTAATCCCAGATCCCAAGGCCTTCGGTTGGGTCACTGGGGGATGTGGCTGGCCTGCAAACCTCCACAGGCCCCTCACCCTAAGGGAACACCCACCCTGATCTGGGACACTCTTCAAGGCAAACCAGCTGGCCCCCACCCATGTACCAGGCCTCTATCCTACCTAATAAAAGAGTAATTTGCAGATTGACCATCACTCCAGCACACAAGAGGGCTACCTCCATGTGGTCAAAGATCCTGCCCCCATGTGGACACAAGATGGCCACCACAAGATGGCCAACAGGGGAGGGCCATTGGAGGTTCCAGGCCCTGCACGGGAGGGCAGTTATGGGCCATCAGGCCAGCAGGGGAGGGCAATTGTGGCCAACCCAGCCTGCAGGGGAGGGCAGTTACAGATGACCAGGCTGGCAGAGGAGGGAAGTTGGGGGCAAATAGGCTGACACTGGAGCAGTTAAACATCAATGAGGCTGGCAAGGTAGTGATTAGTGGGTGATCAGGCTGGCAGGCAGAAGCGGTTAGGGGCAATCAGGGAGGCAGGCAGATGAGCAGTTTGGAGCCAGCAGTCCTGTGAGAAGGATGTCTGATTGCCGGTTTAGGCCCGATCCTACTAGGATCAGACCTAGATGGGTAGTCAGACATACCTTGAGGGGTCCCAGATTGGAAAGGGTGCAGTCTGGGCTAAGGGACATCCCCCACCTCCTGTGCACGAATTTCATGCACCAGACCTCTAGTTGTATAATAAAAGTCTCAAAATTTGGAATATCTGCATAATTCTATGAATGCATATTTTCCAGATAACCACTATACTATGATTCATGAGTAAAATGTCAAAGTGCAACACAGGCCAGTGGATTTTAATGAAACAGGATAAGAATAGTTCACTGATATGGTTTCAGAATATGCATTATAATTAATCTGTATATGCTTACCTCTTGTCAAATTTGAATGTAATATCAAAAAAACAATATTCTCAGTTATCTGAGAAGGCTATTAAAATTATCTTCACTTATTCAGTTATATATCTGTATGAGGCAGGATTTTCTTTACATCTATAAACACAACATTTTGCAACAGATTTAATGCAGAACAGATTTGAGTAGCCAGTAAGATTTTATTACTTTCGGTTTTAAATTATAATATTACTAGAAGCCCAGTGCATGAACATTCGTGCAAGAATGGGCCTTTCTTCCCCTGGCTGCTCGTACCACCTCTGCTCTAGGCCGGAGCTGCCTTTTTGCCTTCCCATGCTGCCCAGAGGCCAAGAATGGCTGGGGCAGAGCAGAATGACTGTGTCATCACTATGGCCACTTGGTGCCTGCATATGCAAATTAACATGCCATCTATGTTGGATTAATTTGCTTACTCATTCCTGATTGGCTTGGAGGCATCATGAAGGTATGGTCAATTTGCATCTTACTCTTTTATTAGTGTAGAATATATCAATAGCTATAACCCATATAAAAGAAAGGAACATAAAGGGATCGTGAGATCACGAAGTTAGAGAACCACTGATCTAGAAAAATCTTGTACGTTTTAGCCACTATCTAAACCTCAGTTTTTAAAAAATGTTCTTAGCTTTTGAGCCATTCATTCCCTGGTCCATGTTTGTCTAGCATTTGTGTAAATGTTCCTTTAAATGTGTGTATATTGTTTGTGAGCGACAAAGACAGAGACATACAGACACACATACACAGGTGAAATTAAGCAATAGCTCTTTGGATAAAGTGTGAACAATAATACACTAATGGATAAAGACAGAGCAGCCAGCGGATAGGAAAATAAAAACTGAAAGAAAAGTTTAGCTTAGTGTAGAGCATTTGAAAAATTAGCAAGAGCATTTGAAAAATTTCAGAATACTGGTTGTGAAGGAGGTAAAAGGTAAAAGTATTAATCTTTGAAAAGAGTAACTGAACTTTTCTGTCTGTATTGAGAGAAGTTAGCATTGCTAAAAATTTAGTATTGGAGAAATGGAAACTAAGAATGATGGCTGATACCATGTTGAATGACCACATCCCCATTAACAGAAAGAGGATACACTGTCATTTACTGAAAGAAAATAAAAGAGAGATGGTTCTTGGAATCATGGCCATGGTGACCCTAAGACAGAGTTAGGAAGCAGATGGAGATGAATCAGAAGACTTGCTGCACATCAGAGGAAGGGTACCATGATTAGGTAGATCAGTGCTTATCAGAATCTATCTACCCTTACCTTGGCTTTCTCTTGGGGGGGGGGGCGGCAGAAAAGGTACTTAGTATCAAAATAAAGTTCAGAACTAATAGAGAAAAAAACATCAAAAGTAAAGCTAGTGTGCAGCTTGAGCAGCCATGGAGTTTCTAAGAGGGTTTTGTTTCTTTGCTTTATTTGGCACATTTGATGGGTTATTAAGTATACAGTAAATTATATGAATAACTTACTCTGGTAAATCATTGGTGTATGTTATAATTTCTGATATCTAACTATAATGTCTAATTTAATTGAGAATAATGTGCAAATTTACTAATTATGGCTGCAATTATAATTCTTTTATAAGGACAATGAGACCTTAGGGTAAAACATACTCTATGCCTTAACTCTAGGACCATAGTATTTGAGGTTGGCATCTTATAGAGTCTCTTTAATCTGCAATTATCCCTCAGTGGCATTGGTGAGGGAATAGCAGTTAATGTAAATAAAAATAGTAGTTTCCCCTTATCTGCACTTAAGCTTTCTGCAATTTTGGTTACCAGATGTCAACTGTAATCTAAAAATATGACATGGAAATTTTCAGAAATAACGATGCATAACTTTAAATTGCATTCTGTTCTGAGTATCCTCATTTCATCATTTCATATCATTGCAGGATTACACAGCCAATATATCTGTGATTCTTTACTGTTTAAAGCATCTGGGGTCATTTGATATTTAACACACAATCAAATTTTCTGCTTAAATATTTGAAATATTTTGTGTCACCTTTATCCTAATTGGGAATAAACACTCTACTAGCTAGAGGATCTATAAAAAGATACTCAGCTATCATTCAACTCTCTTTGGATATTTATTTCGATTAGGAAAAATACATCATTCTGTCTTAGAAAACTTTAAGCATTTATAGGTGATTTTAAATGAAGCTTTGTAACATACAATACATGCAATTAGCACACTGCTCAAAAGTTATAGAATATACAAAATAGAAAAAACATGTTCTTCCCTTCCCCATTGTCCAGTCACAAAGCTCAATTCACTCAGGGAAAACACTGTGGAAGGTTTTATAGATCATTTGTAAATTGAAATATTAATTTTAGAGAAATATATTTTCTAAATAAGTTCTCTTTCTTACATTTCTCATATTTAAGTACCTGGCCCCCCTTCTCACATTTTATATTCCATTTGAAAGGACACTTAGGAAGATCTTTTTTTTTTTTTGACTTTTTATTGTGTTTTTCTTTCTCTTGTTTTTTTTTATTTTATAATACCAGATAACTTATATTTACAGTATGTATTATACCCCCAATTTGTTATATAATATCTGTCTTTTCCATTGGACTATAATTTCAAAAAGATTATTCCAAAGTGTATCTTATTCATGGGTATGCTTTTACTCTTACACAGTGTCTTACATAAGTTTGCACTCTTGGTGAATGAATGTGAAATGAGTCAGAGTGGATTAATCTATGAGCCCATTCCAAAAAAATAGAAACTATTATAGGTCTTTCAAACAGAGGGAATAAAAATTCATGGAATTGATTACATGGGTGATAGGGGAGCTAGTGAATCAATCAGGGACAATGAAGCAAACCAGAGATTAATGACAACTGGAAGCATAAGTAGCCTATAGATGGAGGGACAAAGGGAAAAAATAGTTATACCAGATCTAGAAGTTGGGCTACTGAAGGGTAACTAGAACCTTGGCTATCAGAGGCTGAATCCCAGCAGGAGAGGGTCTTCTGCATGAGACGAGGAGATGCAGCCACTGTCAAAGATGTCATTTCAGACTCAAAGAGAAAGAAATACTTTGATTTCTCTGTTACTTTCACCTTCTCATTTTCACTGTTACCCAAACCTGCCCAGAAGCCAATTGGCAGGAGAAGCTAGATCCAGGAAAATGTTGTTCCCTGTAATGCAGAGCAGAGTAGGGGGGAGGGCAAGAAAAGGATTGGTAGAATGACAAACACCCAGTAATACTTAACCCTATAAACCACCTGACAGACTGATTTCTGTGGGAGCCAGTCTGTGACCTAAGGAACACCAAATAATAATTCAATGTGTAGATTAATTCATTGTGTATTTTTCCTGTCATTATTACTTCAAGAAAGTAAATAATTCTATTTCAAATGGGAAGTGTTATGTAAGCATTAAATCTGTTAAATCTATGCATACGCATAAGATATTACTGGCATGGTTTATGGGAAATATATATTGAGTAATTATAAAAGTGGATTACATCTATAGACAAAAGAGAATTGTGGTGCGAAGAATCATTTCTGACATGTAGAGTATGTGGAAACACAAAGAGCAGAATAGCAAAGTGCTTTAATACTTTTGTGGGAAACATTTATAGCTTTTGGGATATAGAAATGTGAGATCATAAAAAAACCTTTTGTTTTTCTGACATCAAATTTATGGTCCAAGTAATAGATTTTAACCATCAGAGAAAAATATTCCAGACTCTTTACTCATTGTGTCATTACTAACAGGCTAAAAGAAAACAAGAAAAACAGTCAATTACATAAATATGTAAGGTGTTCAATAAGTAACTCTGTCTTGAAAACAAAGAAAATATTAGAGTAAGAAGAATATGACGCAACTGTTGGTGAAAAACTTACGTGTTTGTGTGTCTGTAATATGGTGGTTTTAAGTTATCTAAGGAAATAAGCAAAAAACACAGATGATAACTATTTTTGTTTCCTGGAGGAATCTATGAGAAAAATAATGTCAAAAATAATAATTTGAATGTATAATATCCAGATAATCAGGTAGCATACTTTAAAATGTCTGGAGACTTGATGCAACCTCGTTAAGTATATGATTGATTGAATATATGGAATATTTTAAGAGAAAAATGTATTAGAGATCATGAAGTAACTGTCTTCATTATACAGATAAGAAATTGAGATGAGGAAAAGACAGAAACCTATTCAAGTTGGAAGATACATGATTGATAGTAAATAGAGTTTCTGATTCTTCAAAAAACTAGTTAAGGATGCTAAATTTGCAGTCAGTCCAGCTTGAGATTAATTTAGCACTCTGCTACTTGTGTGACAATATGCAGTTAAGTTCATTTTGCCTTAGTATTCTCATCTGTAATAATGAGGGTACCCATTATATAACTCATGGGATGCATTAAAGATGAAATGGGGAAAGGCAAATAAAGCACTGAGCAGAGTACATAGAAGGCCATGGTAGATATTATCTTATTCTTGTTCTGCCACACTCCCAGACTTTCCACCTACTGCTGATTACCTAAGGATTAGAGTTGAAAACATGGTTTAAATAGTACGGAGATCTGTAGGAGGAGGCAGCAATCATTCACCTACCTTTGTGATATTTTCTTTACGCTCATGTCAGTATCTTCCCACTCTCATGATATACCCTATGGTTTTCTTGTCCAAAATGATAGTCCATTTATTAGTCCACTAGAGGCCTGGTGCACAAAATTTGTGTACTCAGCTGGGTGGAGGTGGGGAGGGGTCCTTTAGCCTGGCCTGCACCCTCTTGCAGTCCAGAAATCCCCGGGGGATGTCCAACTGAAGTGGAGTCAGGAGAGGCTCCCACCACCACCACCACATTCATCAGCCATGAGCCCAGCTTCTGGCTTAGTAGCACTGCCCCTGTGGGGAACATACTGACCACCAGGAGGCAGCTCCTGCATTGAGTGTCTGCCTCCTGATGGTCAGTGCACATCATAGCAACTGGTCCTTCCTCTGTTTGGTCGATTTGCATATTAGCCTTTTATTATATAGGATGATTAATTCTTTTATCTAGAACAAATGGCTACTTGATAGCAAACTGACCATTGAAATTGTTAGTCTATTTGGACAAAGAACTTTGTAATTAGACCTTCATTATAGATATGGAAGTGGAGAGAGTCAGTCAGGACAGTGCTTCCTGGCTATATGGCTTCTAGACTGGGACATGAGATGAGTCACAGTTGTTACCCTGTAACACACTGATTAACACAAAATAAACAAGAAAAGACAATATTTAGTGAGATGCTTTGTACATAATCATTGCATGTTAATTTCTGTTATAATAAATGGAAATAAGAGATTTGGAGTTGCATTTCCTTAATGATTAGTGTTGTTGAGCATCTTTTCATATGTCTGTTGGCCATCTGTATAGCCTCTTGGGAGAAATGTCTATTTAGGTTCACTGTTCACTTTTTAATCAGATTTTTTGGTGTTAAGTTATATGAGTTCTTTATACCCCTTATTGGATCTATGATTGATGAATATCTTGTCCTATTCAGTAGGATTTCCTTTCATTTTGTTGATAAGTCAGACAAATACCATATGTTTCACTTACATGTGGGATCTAAAAAACAAAATGAACAAGCCAAACAGAAACAAATTCATAGATACAGAGAAAAAATTGATTCTCACTGAACGAAGGGAAAAGTGAAAAAGGTACAAGGAATTAAGAAGTACAAATTGGCAGTTATAGTAATAAACATGGAAATATAAATTATAGCAGAGAGAATATACTGTCAATAATGCTGTATTGTATATGGTGTCAGATGGGTAATAATCTTCTATAAGTGTGTACTAACTATGTTGTACATCTGAAACTAATATAATATATGCCAGATATTACTGAGCCCTCGTGGCTTGTGGAATTAGTTTATTCTTCCTTGTTAGAGACCAAAGGTCCTCGGTATTTGAAGACACAAATATGGTAAGTGCCTTTAGGACAATCTTGACTGATTCAGGATTTTTCCTATACTACTCTTCTTGCCATCAGATAAATAATGTTGTCAAATCCGAACACAATGCGAATGAGGAAGAACTCAGTATGTAAAGAGAAGAAAGAATTTTTTTCTTTTTTTTCTTTTGTTTTCTACCAAAGAAACTGTCAGACCCAGCTATCATAATATGTATAACGTATGCCAAAAAGAATTAGAGAATAAAGAGCTTCCTCAACAGGAAAAAGCTTCAGGAGTTCACCACCACCAAATCAGTATTATATGAAATGTGAAAAGGTCTTGTTTAAGAAGAAGAGAAAAAAATATTAAAAAATAAGAACAATAAAATAGCAATAAATACATATCTATTAGCAATTGAATCTAAAAACAAAACAAAACAAGCCTGGCCTGTGTGGCTCAGTTGGTTGACCATCATCCCATGCACCAAGAAGTCAGGGCACATGCCAGGGTTGTGGGCTCAGTCCTCAGTAGGGGGTGTGCAAGAGGCAGCCAAACAATGTTTCTCTTACAATGATGTTTCTATCTCCTTCTCCCTTCCTCTCTCTCTAAAATCAATAAAAATAATTTAAAAATAATTTTAAAAAACCACAAATGAACAAACAGAACAGAAACAGATTCATAGATACAAAGAACATTGCGACAGTTGCCAGATGGGAGAGGGGTTAGGGGAACGGGTAAATAAATGAAGCGATTGAGAAGTACAAATTGGTTGTTCCAGAATAGGGACATAGTCAATAATATTGTAATAACTATGTATGATGTCAGATGGGTGCAAGGTTCATCTGGATGATCACATAGTAAGTTATGCAGTATCTTATCATTGGGGTGTATAACTGAAAGTAATAAAATAATGTATGTCAACTATAATTGAAAAATAAAAAGACAAAAAATAAAAGAATTGGAGAGTATGCTTATGAGTGTATATGGAAGGAACTGAACCATAAGGAACAAGAATATAACCCTGGATAAGGGAGATTTTCTGGTTGGTGCAACTATTCCATGCCTCAGGAATTAACAGCTTGACACGGGCCTTTGGAAATAATTTTAATATGATTCTGGATGACTCTTAGAAACTTGGAAAAGGAGATAGTTCACATTAAGTGAGTTAGAGATGGCAGAACTGCTATGGGAGACTAAGCAAGAATGCGCCAACAGGCTCTGAGAAGAGCACATGGTTGAATGCATCTGTTGTGTAAGATTGGAAGACACACCAGTTGAGTATGCCAATGCAAAAAAAGGAAGCATCAGTGAGAGAAGCACCAGCTTTCCTGAGTACTTGAGAACTGGAGGTCCTCCGCATGACAGGATGGACAGTGGGAGATTCTGTTACTCCCCATAACACTGATCATGAGGATCCCAGCACTTAATCGTCTGAAGCACGGTGATTGTAATAATTGTAAAGGACATGTAAGTCAGATATTTGACTCAGAATAATCTTTAGAGATGACTCATAAAACATTTGTACCGAGAGGTGACCAACAAGGATATCATTATCTTATCTAATAAAATAGTAATATGCAAATTGACCATACGTCCTTTATATCCACAAGCCATGCTCACAAGCTAATCAGGAAGAAATATGCAAATAAACCCCAACCAAGATGGCCGTGGCCACAGAATAGGAAGGAGGCTTGGGTTTCCCTGGCAATGGAGGAAGCCAAGATTTCTGCCTGCCCTGGCTGGCCTAGGCCTCCACTCAATGCTATGAAATTTCAATTATAGAAGATACATAATCCCAACAGAAATGGTGGTAGCAACGGAGCTGGAGAGAGCAGAGGCTAGAGTTGCCTTTGCAAAGGATGAAGCCTAACCTACTGCAGCTCTGGCTAGCCTATGCCTCCACCCCAGGCTACAAAGTTTCAATTATAGAAGGTAAATAAACCCAAACAGAAATGGCTGTCATCACCAAGTGAGCAGAAGGCTTAGTTCCTCTTCAGGCTACAAAGTTTCAATTATATAACATAAATAAACCCCAGATCCCAGGGCCTCCTTTGGGTCACTAGGGGTGTGTGGTCAACCTGAAAACCACCACAGGCCCCTCACCCAGGTTGCCCCATGCCCCAAGGGAACCCCCACCCTGATCTGAGATACCCTTCAGGACAAACCAGCTGGGCCCCACCCATACACCAGACCTCTATCCTATCTAATAAAAGAGTAATATGCAGATTGACCATCACTTTAACACACAAGAGTGATTCTCCCATGTGGTCAAAGATTCTGCCCCCACGTGAACACAAGATGGCCACCACAAAATGGCCAGCAGGGGAGGACAGTGGAAGGTTCCAGGCCTGAAAGGGAAGGCAGTTGTGGGCCATCAGGCCAGCAGGCGAGGGCAGTTGGGGGTGATCAAGCCTGGAGGTAAGGGCAGTTAGGGGTGACCAGGCTGGCAGAGGTGGAAAGTTGGGGGCAAACAGGCTGACAGGGGACCAGTTAGACATCAATTAGGCTGGCAGGGTAGTGATTAGGGGGTGATTAGGCTGGCAGGCAGAAGTGGTTAGGGGCAATCAGTGAGGCAGGCAGGTGAGCAGTTTGGAGCTAGCAGTCCTGGATTCTGAGAAGTATGTCCGACTTCCCATTTAGGCAGTCAGACATCCCTCAGGGGGTCCTACATTGGAGAGGGTGCAGGCTGGGTTGAGGGACACTACTTGACCCCCGTGCATAAATTTCATGCACCAGGCCTCTAATTATATATAATATACTAGAGGCCCAGTACACGAAATTCATGCATGGCGGGCAGCCTGGGCAAGAGGCCTGTGGAGATTTGCAGCCCAGCCTGCACCCTCTCCAATCTGGGACCCCTCAAGGTATGTCTGACTGCCCGTTTAGGCCCAATCCTAGTTGGACTGGGCCTAAATGAGCAATCAGACATCCTTCGCACAATCCAGGACTGCTGGCTCCAAACTGCTCACCTGCCTGCCTTCCTGATTGCCCCTAACCGCTTTTGCCTGCCAGCCTGATCACCCGCTAACCACTACCCTACCAGCCTAATTGATGTCTAACTGCTCCCCTGCCAGCCTGTTTGCCCCCAACTTCCCACCTCTGCCAGCCTGGTCACCCCTAACTGCCCTCCTCTGCATGATTGATCGTCCCCAACTGCTCTCCCTTCCAGGCCTGGTCCCTCCCAACTGCCCTTGCCTGCTGGCCTGATGGCCCACAACTGCCCTCCCTTGCAGGCCTGGGACCTCGCAGCAGCCCTCCTCTGCTGGCCATCTTGTGGTGGCCATCTTGTGTCCACATGGGGGCAGGATCTTTGACCACATGGGAGTAGCCCTCTTGTGTGGTAGAGTGATGGTCAATCTGAGTATTTCTCTTTTATTAGGTAGGATAGAGGCCTGGTGCATTGGTGGGGGCCAGCTGGTTTGTCCTGAAGAGTGTCCCAGATCAGGGTGGGTGTTCCCTTGGGGTGAGAGGCGGCCGGGGTGAGGGGCCTGTGGAAGTTTGCAGGCCGGCCACACCCCCCAGCAACCTAGGAGACCCTGGTATCTGGGATTAATCTATGTCTACAATTGAAACTTTGTATCCTAGAGCAGAGCCAAGCCTTCTGCTTTATCCATGGTGGCAGCCATTTCTGTTTGAAACTTTGTAGCCTAGAGTGGAGGCCTAGGCCAGCAAAGGCAGGCTGAAAGCTTGGCTTCCTCCATTGCCAGGGAAACCCAAGCCTCTGTTCTCTCCAGCTCATTGGCTGCCACCATTTCTGTATCTTTTATAACTGAAAGTTTGTAACATTGAGTGGAGGCCTAGGCAAGCAGGTAGCTTGGCCTCCTCTGCTGCTGGGGAAACCCAAGCCTTCCTCCTGCTCTCAGTGGTGGCAGCTGTCTGGTTGTTTTTTTGTTTTGTTTTGTTTTGTTTTTTGTTTTGTTTTGTTTTTGCATAATCTGCCCTTGATTGGCTGGTGGGTATGGTTGTGGGTCTGGTGAAGGTCTGGTCAAATTTGCATATTACTCTTTTATTAGATAGGATCACAGCCTCACTGGTACAATTTATATTTTAGAGCTCATGGTGGGACCAGACTCAGCCCCACTAAGAGGCAGGTCTTCTTCTAAAATTACAACTATGTGGAATTCTTGTGTTTGTCCTCCCAGAATTCATATGTTAAAGCCTTGATTTCCAATGTGATGAAGTCATACAGGTATGGCCCTCATAAGATGAGAACTAGAGTCTTACTCTCTCACTCTTTCTCTCTCTCTGTGGCCCCAAAAGCCAAGAGAAGAGGCCTCTGAATCTTGGAATTTCCAGCCTCCAAAACTGTAGAAAGTAAATTTCTGCTGTTTAATCCACCCAATCTCTGATATTTTGTTATTGCAGGCTGAACAGATGAATGCAACATCCCTTGCCTGCTTTCTTTCTCTGCTGCTTTCCTCACATTCTCCTTACTCTGTGAGGATATTCTCTCAATCAAGAATACCTATGTTAGGCTCTGCATCTCAGAAACTCAATTTAGGATAGTAATGTTTATTCACCTTTTAATTAAGCATGTACCAAAGCAAGACATGCTCATACAAAATATGCAATGGTGAATAAGACAAGCACTCTACCTGGCTTTACTGGCCTATGTCAAAAAGCAAAAATTCAACTGAGTAAATTAAAGATCTAATTGGCTTTATTCAACAATTCGTGAATTGGGCAGCATCCCAGCTAATAAATAAGATGATTCTCCCAGGCATTATACAAAATGGAAGGTTTTCATTGGCAGAAGGGGAGCAGGACAAGGAAATGAAGAGAGGGGATTATTTCAGGCAAGGACACCTTGCCTTAGGGGAAGTCAGGAGTTTTCTCAGGAAGATTACCTCACTAGTGATGATCAGGAAATTCCAGACAGATTGGCTTAAAGTTTTACTCCTGGGAAAGCCTGAAATGGCATTTAGGTAGGTATTAGTTAGGTATTAACCTTTGGTGTAGTTTACCACAAGTGACTGCATTTTGGGTCTCTTGTTTCTTTTGACACTAGTGATCTCTTTTGCATATTTACTAAGCATTTTATTAATAGAATTTGATAGTAACTTGTAAGAATTGTTTTGTTAATTTCTTAATTATCTTTTAAGTTGTTGCATTAATTTGTTAACCCATTGTTTTCTGATCAGAAAATACAACAGATAATATCTGCTTTAGGAACATTATATTAAGAGCTTAACAAATTTAATACATATTTCAGAAATGTTCAAAGAGAAAGTATATTACTTGACCCCTCAATCCATTTTTATACATTTCTGATATTATTCCATAGATCAGTGGTTGGCAAACTGCGGCTCGCGAGCCACATATGGCTCACGAGCTGCGATTTGCAGCTCTGTTAACTAATAAGTTTGCTGACCACTGCCATAGATGCCATGTTTTCTTGTTTTTCATTGGTATTCCTAAAAAGGTTTTTTTTTAAGTATTTTCTTTGCATTCTTTACTAACATTTTTCTTCAAGCATTGTCTTCCTTATATTTCATGTTAATGGTTGTCTTTAATTTCTTGCAGTATTCAGTTATAGTCCTCACGTTCTTTGGTTCTCTCTCTTTTTTCTCTAATCCCCCCCACACACAGATGCACACACTTTCCTTCCCCCGTCATCCCCCACCCCACCGCCACCATGCTTATTTGAGGAGATATGCTTTCCATTTCAGTGTGGTATATCAGTTGTCCTGCTCACTCCACATTATTATTGGGTACTGTTAAAGAGTTGAGTACATGCATCAGCTATAACCACAAGGCAGGTTGTGATAGATGGATCCAGGTTCCTTCTTGGCACCTAGTAGTCATTTCTTTGGAGTATTTTGTTTAACAAGATTATCTTATTTTACCCTCTGCCTATCCTCTTGTATTTCAAACTTGAAGAAGTACTACTTATGTACTTCTAGCCTTCGCCAGTATGGCCTGGTTGGTTGGGCATCATCCTGTGAACCAAGGTGTTGCTGGTTTGACTCCTGGTCAGGGCACATACCTGGGTTGTCTGCTCAGTCCCCCAAGGGCATGCAAGAGGAAGCCGATTCTCCCTCTCCTTTCCTCTCTCTCTAAAAATCAATAAAAACATATTTTTTTTAAAAAAATGCAGTTTTTAATGTGCATATCTATGTCATGGTCCTTTCTTATTTATTTAATTTTGCTTTTGAAGGCTCTACCTTCCAATGCCCATAGTGAATAGGACTGCCTTTGGTTAATATTTTTGTTAGTGGTCAAAGATCTAATTTATTTTTTTTTTAAATCTCTATGGGAATTTGAAAAGAAAAGTTTGGGGACAGGGCAGAATCAAACCACACTGGCAAGGAACCATTCAAAACCAAAATTAACCAACTACATTTTGAAATTTGTGAATGTAGCGTTAACTTCAGCTACAGTTTTCTCAAAGGTCAGATGCAGTCACACTCCCTAAATACCCTCAGAACATTCCTGAGGGATGTGGGCAGCAATACTCCACCCTCTTCATGTCCCAGTGAGAAGACTTCTGTTTAACATGTCTTCTCAAGTCTTCCATGTTATAGAACGATTCTGGAGACTGGAGGTGTCCACCAGCATATAACTTGCACAATAACATGCTAAAATAGCTCTAAAGTTTAGAATGTTCAGGCAGCATATGGTATAGTTATACATGTCCTTACAAAATATTGAAATGAGAACACTCAAATAGAAAGAATGAGCCAGCTCTGCCTGAAAAGAAACTTGAGCTTCTAATAGAGTTTCTAAAATAATTAACATGTGAAACAATTTTAATATATTCTTTTCAAGTTAATCATCAATGCAGCTGACTATCCTCATATGAAACATATAAGCACATGATTTAAAAATAATTCAACTACATTTTTAAAATATTTATTTTCATCTGATTGTTTTGCTGTCTGCTATTGCTTATAGAAGAAAAAAATTGATGCTACTTATAAACACTAATAATTGTCAAATATGTCTAATTACTTTGAAAAATAATTCAAACAAGGTGTGTATAATGGGTAAGTTATTTGCACAATTTAAATATGAGAGCTATGAGAGCTGAAGAAAGAAAACAACAAAAAAAGTAAAATTGTATACATCTATTAAAATGTATGAGTTTGACAATATAATACTACTTGCCAAAAATTCTGTTGTTTTAGACCAGTGTGAACTTCATTAAGTAAAATGATTATAAATGCACTCATATTCCAGGGTAGGCATGTGATAGGAGGATAAACAGCAGATAAACACTAGATTGTAACCCTCTTCTCCTCCCCCCCCCACATTATTTTTCTTCAATGACTATCAACCTTTTAGAAGGGTTATTTATTTATTTATGTATTTATTTATTTATTTATTACAAATAGTGTTGGTCATCAGTACATGTACAGACATGTCTGACTTCATAGTGCATATAAGGCTATAAGGCAAGGCAAGGTAAAACATGACATTTTCACATTGGGTAATTTGAAAGAAAAGGTTAATAGAAGTATAATAGGCAAGAGTCTACTTAGAATGTAGTGAAACCAAGCAGTGGTGGGGAAATACTGAAGAGACTGAGGCTTGAGGGGCAGAGGGGGGAGAACGGAGTAAACCAAAACAAGGAATCCCTTTGTCAGGGCTGTGGCTTTGGAACTCAGCCAGCCCTACAGTAAATATGGCAAATAAGAAATATCCTTCCTCTAGTCCCCATTACTCAACCAATCTAGAAGGCAGAGAGCAAAGGAATGCAGGTGTGTTGTTTTTGGTAGTATTACTGCAAAAAATAGTGGAGAGTTTGTCTGGTTCTATTAAGTCAAACTCTTGCTCTGATGACTCTCTCCTCAGGTTCCATTCATCTACACTCTTGTTCCTCACCAGCCAACTTGTCCACGTTTTGTGACAACAGAATCATTTCCATAGACAGGGATATGGGAGCCCTATTTAAATTTCATACCTTTAATAAGGTTATTCTTACAAACTTGACTGAAAAGATTTTAATGTATGTATTATGTAAAAATCACAAGGGTAATATTACATTAACTTTATGATATGCAGTTTATTATTAGGTATAGCGAAACACAACACATTACAAGAGTTTTTAAGCTTGGAAACATACACATTGTCAGGTAAATAAGAAACAGCTTATCCCCTACTAGACTCAATATTGCATATGTTATTGATTTTTATGTTGCAACTCCCAAAACAATAAAAATCTTAGGTCAGGAGCAAATTGAATCCAATGGTAGCATGATTGCAGAATTTTGTGCACAGTATGGTTTTCACATCATTCCAACCATCAATTCACTTGGCTATAAACTCCCTGGCATTCAGCCTATCAGAGAGAAGCTGACAATCGTACAGTGTGCTTCAGCATGGCCAGGTGCCACTGTAGTCTAAGCCACACTTTCTATTCTTGTGCTGCCCTATGGAACAGCTCCAGAATGGAATGTTGGGAATGTCATTGAGCTGCCAGTATGTCAAATGCATGGTGGAAAGGACATGGGTAAAAGCTTTCCCTTTTGTTTGCTTAGTTGCATTAATATATCCTGAGCCCTCTTATGGCTTCAGATGGGCACAACTTTAACTGCTTTTCTTTTACAAAGCATCGCCTTGCCCTTATGGCAGGGAAAATCTCATTATTGTAGTATACACTGTTCTACGACAGGATTATGAACCCAAACCTTTGGGAATTGAGTCTTGTGCTTAAAAACTCTGAAATAGCCAATGTGTTTTTCAATAAAATTTCTTGGATAAATCTCTTGAATTTGAGAATGGGAGAGTTTTTCTTAAGTAATTCAAACCAAATATAGACCTCCCAACATCCCTCTTCTATTCCCAAATACCCTGTAGCAAATAAAGATAGGGGTTATCAGGCAGCTAAAAATAAGCAAGCAAATTCTACCCTTCATGTTTCTGACCTGAAGCAGAAAAATAAACTACATTTGTCACTTGAAGACAGCAAAGAGAAAGGGAGGTGCATAATGTGAAATGCAGAGGTTAAGAAGCTTTGCACTACTGCTGGTGGGAATGCAGACTGGTGCAGCCACTGTGGAGAACAGTATGGAATTTCCTCAAAAAACTAAAAATGAAACTCCCATTTGGCCCAGTAATCTCACTTCTAGGAATATACCCAAGAAAGTAGAAACACCAATCAGAAAAGATATATACACCCCTATGTTCATAGAAGCACAATTCACCACAGCTAAGATTTGAAAACAGCCTAAATGCCCATTAGCAGATGATTGGATTAGAAAACTACGGTACATCTACACAATGAAATACTACTCTGCTATAAAAAATAATAACGTCTTACCCTTTTCAGCAGCATGGATGGACCTGGAGAGCATTATGTTAAGTGAGATAAGCCAGGCAATGAAAGAAAAATACCACATGATCTCACTCATTTATGGAAAATAAAGAACTTTATAACCTGAAGAACAAAAAGATAGATACAGAGGAAGTAAAGCATCGAACAGGTTGTCAAATTACAGCAGAAAGTTTTGGGAGTGTTGAGAAGGGGGGAAGAGATCAACCAAAGGACTTGTATCCATACATATAAGCACAACCAATGTACACAGACACTGGGTGGGCTTGGGGGGGAGAGGGCATGAGGGCATGCGACAGGGGGTAAGGAAAGCTAGGGGAAGGTCAATGGGAATAAAAAGGGAGATATATGTAATATACTACATGTAATACTTTAAACAAAAAAATAATAAAGTGGGGGGGAAGCTTTGCACTGTAGCAGAAAGCTCAGTGAGCAAGAATGAAGACACTTGGGTTTTCTCCCACAGAAGTATGTGATTTCAAGTAAGTCTCTCAGCTCTGGAAGAAGCCTTATCTGTAAATTGAGAATAATAGTGCTAACCTATTCTCAAAATATTGGATTATCCTGAGAACCAAAGAAAATAAGGATGTGACATTGGGATGTGCTGGAATAGTAGCAAAGTTCTATAAAAATGTATCATGATTAACAGAACAAAATTTGTTGTATGAAAAAACACGTCAAACAAAAACTACTCTTGAAACACACATTCTCTCTCCCTCTCTCTCTCTCTCCCTCTCCCTCTCTCTATCTCCCTCTCCTAATAATGTCCTTCTTGATCCAGACATATAAAATCAGTTCTTAGGAGAAGCAAAATATAATTGACAGTAATTGCTAGAAAATTTTAGAGTGGATCTTACTAAATAGTTTTCTATGAACTTCTTTAAGTTGAATGCTTACAGGTGTTATACTAAAAGAAGAGTTAAGGAAAGAGAATGAAAGGGAAGGAAAGAGGAAAGAGAGAAAAAAGGAAGGAAACAGAAAGGAAGAAAGCAGGGAGGAAGGAAGCAAGGAAGGAAGTTAGGAACACAGAAAGGAATAAATTCCATAGTCTAATACAGTGATTTTCAATATTTTTCTTCTCATAACACATAAATTAATTACTAAAATTCTGTAGCATGCCAAAATATATATATATTTTGCCAACCTGACAAAAAATAGCTATTATTTTATTCGTTCACACAGATAGTTATTGTTGTGTTGGCTGTTGACATTTTTTTTTAATTCGACAATCTGAGGGAAAAGAGATCAGGTATTGCAAGTTTTAAAAGTTCTTGCTGCACACCAGAGTGCCTCTTGTGCACACCAATTGAAAATTGCTGGTCTAACACAAAAAGTTGGAAACTAAAATTAAACAGGTAAGATTTTGCACACTTTAATATCCTGATATTTAACCTCATCATTATGTAAGAGGGGAACATAGTATGCGGTGTTTCCAATTTTATTTGAAATATAAACTGCTGTAACATACTTTGAGAAATGCTTTTTGGAGGGATCTGCTTAATCAGCTCTGGAAAGCAGCCAAGTCCTGGCACAGTGGAGGTTGCATGTTCCTGGATGCACAGAGAACATCAATCAAAACAAGCAAGAAAAGAATAACAGTGACTAAGATTTGTTCAGTAATTCACAGGTTATAAAACATTTCCACACAATTATCTCTGATTTTCAATCTACTTTTGCAAAATAAGCAGTACACCTACATTTACAAATAAAGAAGCAAATGGTGCTGGAGTTTCAGTGTCTGAAATCAGAGAGCTGCTGACAAAATGTGAGTTTCAAACCAAAGGTGTCTAACATCAAACCCTCTGAGTTTCTACAATAGCCTGCTGCTTTATTGTTAAGAAAGAACAAGAGAGGCAGTGAAGCACTTTGTACCAGTTCTTGAAAACCTCAACGTAAGGAATATATACGTTTCCTTCCCTTAGATCCTAAAAACCACATGGTGTAGTGATTTTTAAAGGGAACACACTAGGGGCCTTTGAGATATCTGAATGGCTGATATGACTGGCATTTAATGGAGTGAGGGATATAAATGTCTGTGCTTTGCAGGAAAGGGCTGAGTCATTTTCCAGTGTCCTGCTAAACTACTGGATAAGCGAGTGCTAAGCACACTGAAAACCAGTCTAACAGGACTTTATGCATATATGAAAAAGTATGTAAAAAATTAAGTGAAAATCTAGGTAATATTGAAGCCCATTACAATGAGGTGCTGTAAGTGCTATAATGGAATACAGACATTGTTTTGTAATTTATTAAAACTGAGCACTCTTTCCTCTCATTAATGGCATATACAAATACTTGCTGAGTTTACAATAATTTCAATGAATTAGAATAGTATTGGGAAAGCATAAAAACAGCTTGCAAGTATGTAAAGGGATATTAGAGAAACATTTAACAAAATTAAAACCAAATACTAAAATAACAGATATATGAAAGTTTTTATCACATTTTATTATTGACAAGTGCTTTAAAATATTCCTGTCACCATTCTGTAACATATATTAAAATTTTGAAATCTAATGATAACAAATCTTGCTGTGAAAAGTTACATACTAATGTAACAGTTACTTTTCTATCTTATTCTGATACTATCCTTGAAGTCTCCTATATAAAAATTCTAAGAGCCTCTAGCATTAATGCTTCCTTTTTCTAATCCCTACTGTCTTACAAAGGATATTATTGCCAATAACTTTTAAACTACTAGAGATTGACCATATATCTGAAGATATAGGAATCTTTTAAGGTAAGGATAGATGGGTTTTATTATGCCTCATTATTATGCAATCCTTTCAAAATATTTAGTTTAGGGGCAGTTAATTTTGTCTTGACCTATCTGTACCTTTTGGGGTTCCATGAATGACCAAGTATCAAGAGGTATGATTCTGGTCATTTCTTGATTCTGTGATCTCTTACTAATCATGTAATCTCTCTGAACTCAGGGTGTATATCAGTGAGATGTAAAGGTTTAGTTTATGTGGTTTTCAAGGTCATTTCCAGTCCTGAATTCTAAGATTTTCTAAACTCTTGCTATACTAGTAATTAGTGTTTTCCATTAGAGTGCAAGCATGTGCCTATTTTGTGATGTTGATTATTCTTATACACGAACTTTTGGAATAAAACTTGGTCTTTGAATAGTATACTATTCACATGCACACTCCAGTTCTTGGAGGGAAGTAGTCCATGGCCATTCAATTCTATACTATATGATAGATGCATTTTGCTTATTTTAACCTTCAGTCCACCAAAATGCATCATTACCATATTTAGCATGACTTTTAAGTATATTACAAAACATGTTAGAAGGAAAACTTTCAAAAAACATAAACTCAAAATATTTTTGTTTGCTTTTATTGTACTCTCTGCAAAGACAGAGACTTTCTCTCTAGCTCTCCTCTCTTTTTTTCTGAGCCCTTTGCAGAATCATCCTAACATCCATATTTCTAGCACCTCAAAACACTCCAGCCTTTACCTACTAGCCAGTATCAAAGCAGCTTCCACATGTTTTGGTATTTGTTATAGCAGAGCCCCTTTTTCAGTACCAAAACCTATCTCAGAATTACCCTAGTAGCCAGTAATCACATTTCTGCAAATATACCCAAAAGAAATGAAATAAGGATATCAAAGAGATATGTGTACTTCCATGTTTATTGAACCATTATTCACAAAAGCAAAGCTATGGGAACAACCTAAGTGACCCAATGAATGAATGCATCAAAGAAGATATATATAAAATATTATTCAACCATGATAAAGACAGAAATCCTATCATTTGCATTAACTTGGTAAGTGAAATAAGTCAAATTGAGAAAGACAAATGTGGAATCTCAAAAAGCTAAACTCAGAGAAACAGAAAGTGTGGTGATTAGCAGGGGTGAGTGGGGGAGGGGGAAAGATGTTAGTCAAAGTGTATAAACTTACAGTTATAAGATAAACACGTTTTGGAGATCTAAAATACAAGCATGGAGGTTTAAACTAATAATACTGTATTATTTACTTAAAAGTGGCTAATAGAGTAGAGTTTAAATGGTCTCAAAACAACAAAAAGTAATTATGTAATGAGATGAAGGCGTTAGCTAGCTCAATGGTGGCAATCATTTTACAATGAATGTATCTAAGCAACATGTTATATACCTTAAACTTACAAGGTATTATATGTCAGTTATATCTCAATAAAGCTGGAAAATAGGTTGGGCTTTCATAAAAAAAAACACTATAGACTTGGTGGCTTAAATAAGTTAGATTTACTTTTTCACAGTTCTGCAGGTTAGGAAATCTAAGATCGAGGTGTTGGTCCATTCGATTTCTGGCTAGGATTCTCTTCCTGGCTTGCAAATTGGCTACCTTTTCACAAAGACCTTACTTGGCCTTTCCTTGGTGTATGCTCATGAAAAGATCTCTCTCTCTCTCTCCCTCCTTCCCTCCTTCTCCCTCTTTACGTCTTCTTCTCCCTCTTTCCCTTTCCCTCCCCCTTCGTATATGGCTACTAATGCTGTTTTGAAGCCCACCTTCATGAGGCATAGGCATTTGATGAGAGAGAGGAGCAAAAAGTGGAAGTAGCATGCCATTTAAAGAGAGTAGTAATTTCATTATGAACCTCAATTATTGTATCAAGGTCCATTAGCTCAGATTGGCAGTGTGACTAAATCTTTATATTTTAGCAGCACACGGAATTCTCGAGACTATTTTCATAGTTGGGTCATTCCATCCCAATTTCTAGTCAGGGAACTGAAAGTGCATACTCTGTCTAGCCATATACAGTGGGTAACTGTGGCTTTCCTTTTCATGTCCTGCGTGTCCAGGCTTCCCATGTCAGGGTTCAGCATCTGGAGAAGGCCGCACACAAATGAAAAGAGACTAGAAAAGCATTAATTTGGGGGGAATAATGGGGGCCAGGCGGGAGTCCACCTCTAGGGGGAGGACGCCACTGGTCTGGTTTTCCTATCCCCTTTTCTTAGGGCCAAGTCATACATCCATGTCCTTTAGGTCAGGAAATTCCAACAATGAAATCAACCAGCAAGAATTAACATAAGACAAAAGGTGTGGAAGCTTTTTCAATTACCAAGGTGTCACCTAAACAATATGTGAATAGTTCATATTTAACATAAGACTAAAGGAGGGGCAACTAAAGTCTCACTTAAACAATGAGTAAACAGTTCATACTTAACATAAGATTAAAGGAGGAGCAACTAAAGTCTCTCCTAAACAATGAGTAAACAGTTCATACTTAACATAAGACTAAAGGAGGGGCAACTAAAGTCTCACCTAAACAATGGGTAAATAGATCCATTAAGCTTTGACCAGGTTTCCTGTTTGTTCTATTTACATGTCTATTGGTGAGGCAAAGTCTGGCTTCCTGCAGGTAACATTGGTCACCACCTCACACTTGGCAGGGCATAGCTTTATATTTCTGAAGGTCTGAATTATAAGCAAAGGGAAGGATACAACCTCCGCCAACTTCTCTGTCCTCTCTGACTTTATTGAAGTAAATATGGCTTCCTGGTCCACCCTGACTCACTTCCTTGGGAGGGGGAGGAATAAGCCTAAAACTTAATAAGGACAGGAATCCCCAAGCATCTACTAAAACAATCAGACACATGAGTAATTGAGTAGGACTTTCAGTTGTCTTAGTGCTGGTAGGGTGTATTGGGTTCTACTAAAACAACAAGTTTTCCTTGGTTGTAGCTAAATCACCTTTCATGGAAAGAAGCTATTAGACTGTTAAACTGTTCAGAGTGGCAATTGACCATGTTTGTTTGTTTGTTTAATTCTCACCCAAGAATATTTTATTGACTTTTAGAGAGAGGGGGGAAGAGAAAGAGAAATATTGATGTGTGAGAGAAGCATCAATTGGTTGCCTCCACTATGCACCTCCTACAGGATGATGCTCAACTAACTGAGCCACCCAGCCATGTGTAATTGATGATGAGTTAAGAACAACTCTTTGGTTACATCAGTAGGAGTTATTGAGTATTGCAAGACTCAGGTTCTCTCTTTATCTGGTCCATTGTTTGAAGCTCAGAGGTAGCATGAAATGTAAGGCATAGGTTTTAGTTTTTCAGAATGAATGCAAACTCTTGAAAACTTGTCTGTGAAAGGACAAAGGACTATCCTCCATCATGAGAGGCTGGTCAGCCTATCTCCCCTTTCCCCCTGCTGGGAGTGGCCACTGGGGTGCCAGGAATGTCCTGACTTCCCCAACCACTGCCTGAGCAGACCAATACAGCCCAAGGACATAGCTTAGGTCCTAATAAAGCATAACTAAAGTACCGGTCACTCCCTGATCCTTGTACTGTGATACCCCCACCCGAAAACCCTGACCTAATAAGGCTATCTCTGTAACCCACGTCTCTTCCCTAAGACCACCCAAATCACCAACCCTTTATAACCTATTGTTCTTGCTGAGCTCGCTCTCTCGCCTCGCTGCTGTGCCAGATGAAGGATAGGGCCAAACCCGGGTTTGAATAAAGGTTCTTTTGCTTTTTGCATCAGATAATAAAGGGCTCCCTGGTGGTTAATTATTGGGGATCCTGAGCTCTGAGCATAACATCTGAAAGTAATTATTTAAGTACTAGAGGCCCAATGTACAAAATTCATGCAAGAGTAAGGTCTTCATGGCCACAGAAGCTGCCTCGATTCTATGGCTGCAGCCCTGGCTTCGTCCAGAAGGATGTCTGGTCTAATTAGCATATTATGCTTTTATTATTATAGAATGCTTGCACATATGAGACACGTTAGTATCCCTGAGCAAGGTGAGGTCTTTAGAGCTGGACCCCTGAGATGGGAATGGATGAGGGTGTTTGTGGTTCTTGGTATGGGTAAACTGCCAACTCTAAGACTTGAGTAAGACTTGCTACCTTTGGGAAGCAAAAACAATTACAAAATGTCTATCTATAAGTATGAGGGGGAAAAGTAAGATATATAATCCAATCCAAAGGCTCTATGATAGCTATCTATCATTTTTATTTTTCCAGGGCACATCTCTTTTGGAAGAGAAGTAGGTCACAGGTGTAGGCAGCTCTATCCAAGTTGGACCAGTCATTATGCTTTTGCACCACCAGTTATTGACCAAAGGAGAATCATTACTAATTTGTATGGTGTCTTTCTTTATGTGATTTTGAAAATAATTTTGCTTCCTGAAGACACTTTACTTCCATGTAGCAGAAAAATTATAATATACAAATATTTTGTTAGAATAACTCATTTTACTGCTGCCTTTTGGAAAAGCATGGTAATTAAATATTGTTGACCCTTGAACACTCTGGGGGTTTAGGGCACTGAAGTCTTTGGCAGTTGCAAACCCTCTTATAACTTTTGAATCTACAGTTATCCCTTGGCATTCTTTGATTCAACCAACCATGAATTGAAAAACAGTATTTTCTATCTATGGGTGGGAATACTTACTCAGTGGGGAAATAAAAAATACTGTTTTTGATCCATGGTTGGTTGAACTTGTGGATGTAAAACCCACAAAAATAAAGGGCTGAATGTATTTACTGAAAAAAAATATCACCATTAGTGGACCTGCATAGTTCAAATCCATGTTGTTCAAGAGTCAGCTGCACAAAATGTTTGCATTTTCTATAAGAATGGCACAGCTGAAAGAGCAGCTTTGCAATGGACCCAATCACAGTGATTGACTGAGGTGTATGGCAATGTCTTAAGTTAGACCTATCAAGGCCCTCTCCTGGGAGCTTGCTGTGATGATCTCTTTCTTTTCTAATTGCAAGATTATGAAGATGTGAACTAAGGGCCATGGTTAATCTAATGGAAAAACTGTCTAAGATAAAGAAGCCAATCCACTAAGTGGTGATGATATATAGAGACAGAAGGAAATAGTCCTAGAAATTCTGACTCCTGTACTATTTGAAGATATTGCTATCCTAGCCTTCTATGGTTTAGTTATGAGACAATTCCCTTTGTTAATATAAAAAAGTTTAGTTTCTGTCTTATCAATAAAGGTTAAAAAAACACACCTCAAGTGTATATTGATTTTGAAGGTCAGGTAAGATAAATTCACTACAGTTGGAAAAGAGGACAAGAGAGATACTGTGCAGTAATCTCACTTTATATTAGAGTCATGTGAAAAATTATCTAATTGTTCCTACTGAGAGTATTGCTAAAAATTAGTGGCATATCTATCTATTCCATAATGTAGATTCTTGCCTAGAGTAGTCGTTTAAAAAGTAATTTTTGAGGGGTCCCATATCCTTATGTAGCACCCACATAAATTCATAATAAATTTGGTTAATTTCAAAAGGAACAAAGATGGCGGCATAGGTAAATACCTATCTTGCTGCCCCACACAACAATTTCAAAACTACAACTTAACGACAGAACGAACATCATCCAGAATCACCAGAAAGCTGGCTGAGTGGAAATTCCACAAATAAAAGTAAAGATAGGATACTGTGACTCAGAGGAGCAGCAGAAGGCAGAATTGAGGATATGCATGGAGTCAGAGGTTCACAGCCATGCGCGTGTGCAAGCGGATAGGGCAGGTGACTGGATACCATTTGGTTTTCTCGAACAGGGAGGGAGACAAAGACATCCCAATGCACTGATTCCCCAGTTCTGGGAGAGGTCTGGGGAACCCACACTCATACGGGGTGAACTAAACAGTAAGAAGGAAGCACGCTGAAACTCAGGTGCTGTAGTGGCCTGCAAAGTTGTGGAGAGGGCACATAAACTTGGGAACTGCAGAAGCACTCAAGTGCACAGAGAGGACTTGCTCTCTCATTCAGGAGAAAAAAAAAAGAAAGAAGGGAAACCACTGGACTGCACTGTTTTACGACCCTGGGTGAGACTTTGGGTTTGCAGACTCATTTGGGGAGAAGCTGAATTGACCGGCAGCGAGTAGAGCTCAGCGGCAGCTTTCAGAGGTATGTGCAGCCATTACCACCAGGCACAGAGACTTAGGTGCCAAATAGGGCAAAGCTGATGGGAAATTAAGGCTGCCTGCTCAGCCCAGAGACATCACCCATCCAACCTGAGCACAGCTGATCCTCACAGCCAATTGGTCTGGAGGTCAAACTGTCCTAGTGCTAACAACAATAAGCTGGGCTTAACTTCAACAAGACTGTGCAACCCATAAAGGGCTGCACCAAGAGTATCTACCTCAGGTAACTGGGGAGGCTGTGCCACTGTCCTTTAGAGGACATCTACCACACAAAGTTAATAGACCAACTGAGGGAAGCAGCCAAAATGCAGAGACATGGAAAGAAATCAGGTGTGAAAGAAATGGAGGAAAAAAAAATGACTGCACATAGAGTTCAAAACCACGGTTATAAGGTTTTTCAAGAGGCTCCTAGAAAAGGCCAATGAACTTAATGAGACCTTCAAAGATATGAATTAAACCCTCAAGGATATGAAAAAGGACCAAATAGAAATTAAGCATACACTGACTGAAATAAAATATATTATACAAAGACCTAAAAGCAGTCTATAGGACCGCAAGAATCAAGTCAATGATTTGAAATACAAAGAAGCAAAATCCATTCGGCCAGAAAAGCAAGAAGCAAAAAGAATCCAAAAAATTGAAGATAGTGTAAGAGTGTAAGGAGCCTCTGGGACAACCTCAAGCATACCAATATCCAAATTATAGGGGTGCAAGAAAAAGAGAGAGAGCAAGACAATGAAAACCTATTTAAAGAAATAGTGACTGAAAACTTCCCCCACCTGGTAAAAGAAATTGACTTAAAAGTCCAAGAAGCGCACCAAACCCCAAACAAAAAGAATCCAAAGAGGACCACACCAAGACACATCATAATTAAAATGCCAAGAGCAAAAGATAAAGAGAGAATATTAAAAGCAACAAGAGAAAAACAATTAGTTACCTATAAGGGAGCACCCATACGATTGGTAGCGGATTTCTCAACAGAAACTATGCAGGCCAGATAGGAGTGGCAAGAAATATTCAAAGTGATGAATAGTAAGAATCTACAACCAAGATTACTCTACCCAGCGAAACTATCATTCAGAATTGAAGGTCAGATAAAGTGCTTCGCAGATAAGAAAAAGCTAAAGGAGTTCTTCACTGCCAAACCAATATTATATGAAATGCTGAAAGGTATTTTTTAAGAAGAGGAAGAAGAAAAAGGTAAAAATAAAAATTATGAACAACAAATACACATCTATCAACAAATGAATCTAAAAATCAAGTGAATTAAAAATCGATGAACAGGATAAACTGGTGAATATAACAGAATCATGGGCATAGAGAGGGAATGGACTGACAATTCTTGGGGAGAAAAGGGGTATGGGAGGGGCATCAAGAGACTGGACAAAAATCATATACCTATGGCAGAGAACAGTGGGGGGGAGGTTAGGGCAGAAGGTGTGATGGGTACCGGGTGGAGAGGAGCTATAGGGGGGGAAAAGGGGAACAATGTAATTAATAAACTGAACAATAATGATTAAAATATTAAAAAATAAAAATAAATAAAATTAAAAAAATAAATTTGGTTAATTTCTACTGTTCAAACATTTATTTGTTAAATTGAGTTAATCTTAAAGCACACAGAAATGGCAGCACTTTATTGATTCATTCATTTCCTTTCCAAGTATTTATTGAGCAGCTACTTTGCCATAAATACAGTTCTAATTAATCAGGATACTGTAAGAGTATTTGTATTTAAACTTCTAGATCACTTTTTGTTTTGTTTTTTTCCAATATGCATCTATCATAGGTAGCCATCATGCCAAAAGCAGTTGCTACATAAAAAGGAGACATTCTTCAGACAAAATATATGAGTTAACACGGGATTCTAGCTCCCAATTGTATTCCTAGATGTGAAACATAATATAAAGTGATACAACGGGATGATCTTTACGGCTTATTCTAGCTAAAAAGAAATCTGAAGTTTTCTTTTAACTTACAGAATGGGGTCCCTTTCCAGGAGTCTAGAACTGGTTAAATTGCAAATTGCAGACTCTACCGAAGACAAGCTAGATTACATACCTTAAAGGGTGGGGTCCAGCAATCTGTTTTAGTAAGCTCTAATGTATGACAAAGTCTGAGAACCTCTGCCCGACCTACACAATATGTAAATAATCAATGCATATAAGGGTACATTTTCTAATTTTCTCTTCGTTGCATTTCAACACCAACATTTTATCTTTTAGGCTTTCATGACCTTCTCTGCCACTCTCCATCCCCATCCCACAGTTAAAGCTATTTTGATAAATGCTGTCAGACCCTCCTTCAAGTTTTCAAACAGCTCTTATAACATCATTAACTTTTACAAACACAAATTAAGTTCATATAAAAGAAAACCAAGTCTCTATTGAGAGTGATATTATGCATACTATTTTACTTGAGAATTGATGAGTGTTATTAGGATGGTATATCAATAAGAGCCACTGTGAACAAAAATGGAACAAAATATTTTGGGAATACTGAGCTCTTTGTGCATTAAAAATTATGTCACTATCATAGCATTTCCTTGTGGAGGTTATTAGAGATCGATTGCAATATATATTACACACACACACACAAGAATACTTTTAAATGCTTGTAACTAAAAAAAAAAAAGATATCAGATGACCTATAATTATCCAAACTTTCCTACTCAAAACTCAGAAAATGATGACTTAAATAAAGAAAGAATAAAATGCTTGGTACACAATCACTTCTATACGTAAGACCTTCCTTTTCTATATAGAAATATTTGTTCTAAGTTAAGTTATATAATTTGAATATGCATTCATTTGCAGCTAGCATTAGTACATAAGTTTATGGACAGATTCGTCAGACATTTTATTAGGTATCACTTTTGTTGTTTAGTCCCTGTAATTTGGCTTTAAGACATCATATATACTCATCTCTGAGAAAGTACAAAGTGAGCCAAAAGAATTAATGATTTTTCCATAAGATTAATAAAAAATAGGGAATAAATAAATGTTATTTGTCCATGTGTAACTTTCATCCTGCCTCCTTCCCCTCAATATTTTTAACTCTCTTTATAAAATGTCCTCTTTTCTGAATATTTTACCCATGCTGCTTAGTGACCGGAAGATAATGATAGCTACCACTGCTTGGGTCCTACTAGCTTTCCAGTTTGGGTTTGGAAGCCAAATTCAACTTTTCCTTTTTAGTTAATTCCATACTGTATTTAGATATGGATATAGATAGATGATAGCCATTATTTAAGAGTAAATGGTAATGTGGGTGTGGATGGTCTGTTTTAGATAAATAATTATGATTGGATTTTAAGCCAGAATAGTTTGATCATTGATAACAATAAATATTGTAGGACAATAATTTTTTTTTCCAATCTTCAGTGAAGGTAATTCATAGTATCATGGAAATATTCTTATACTGTGAGATGGTTATTTTATCAGTGGGAAGGAAAAGGAAAACACCAATTTCCTCTTCTTAAATATTTTTCCCTGAAGTCATTCTATTTTGAGGTTTTAGAGTTTTCCTATTCATTTGTTTACTATTAAAAGTCAAATATTCAAATCCAGAGGAACAGCACCTTCTCAACTCGCTCATATTATCTCCTATTATTTCTGACTATTCATCTGTATTCGGGTCTTCAAAAAATAAGGAAATCATCAAAGATCAGGAATTTCCAGTGTGGGAGTTTGTAACCATGGTACAATTATTTCTACTGTTACATCTTTATCAAATAAAGAAGAATCTGCAGAGATAAAATAACTTTAAAATATTTTATCCCAACCTCAAAGAACTGAAGCATACTATTCATTTAACACTTGTAATTACTTCTCTTTACTTCTCTCCAATTTGCTTCTTGCACACTGGTTCTTTCATTCTTTCTTTATTTTAATTTCCTCCCGGCAGCCTGTTTTCCACCTTCTATTCCCACTGATTTTTTCAATGCTGTTATTCATTTGACACCACTTCTAAGTTTCTGTTTTTAATTTTGTTGTCTCCTTTTTATTTCATATTTCAACTATGACTCCCAAAGATTGTGTCAAGATGAACTGTTCAGAATGAAGACAGTGATGGGTTATGAGGGGCTTAAGGAACTGGGCAGAGGAGAGTGGTCAGGATTTTCTTCATGCAATGGAAATGTGTTGGGTAGACCTGGTGTGTGAGAAGCAAAAAGCAGAAAGCCCTGCTAAGACATGACCAGAATTCAAAACCTATTAAAATAATGATTTGGAGTAGTGTGCCCAGAAGAAAATGAAAGAAACCAGTCTGCCAGGTCAGTAGCTAATAACCCATGTGTTTGCTACTAAGGAAATTAAAACTTAGGTAATGAAAATGGTAGCTACCTACTGAGAATGGAACTGAAGGCTCTCCATTAATTCCCCTCCCTGGGTCCTTTTGACAGAACCATCAGAAAGTTACTTCCTATTTATTTAATAGCAAGAGATTTGAAATGGAGGGAGGGAAAGAAAAAGGGAAGAAAAGTCTCATGTAAGCTCTTATTCAGCTCTTTTAAGTGGAAATCCAAACAGGGTACCTTTCTCCTCTGGCCAAAACATACATCAGCAGAGGTCACGAAAAGAGGAAGGACAGTTAAAAAAAAGAAGAAGAAAAAAGAAAGAAAGAAAGAAAGAAAGAAAGAAAGAAAGAAAGAAAGAAAGAAGGAAGGAAGGAAGGAAGGAAGGAAGGAAGGAAGGAAGGAAGGAAGGAAGGAAGGAAGGAAGGAAGGAAGAAGAAGAAGAAAGAAAGAAAGAAAGAAAGAAAGAAAGAAAGAAGAAAGAAAGAAAGAAGAAGAAAAAGAGGATCGCTGTCCCAGATAAGCACAGCCAAGATGACTCAGACAGTCTTCCAGGGGATTTTTGGTGTGGGGACTTCAAATTAATAAACCCGCTGTTAGTGTTATGGAATCCACAGGGTTGGGCAACCTCTTTCAAGAACACTGCTTGATGTCAGGATTCCGGGGGTGAGCGGTCGCTGTTTATTTCTGCAGGAGTAAGAACACCTCTGTGGAACTCTTAGTTGCTCTGAGAATGATTAGAGGCCATCTGGACATACTTTGGCCCGAGATAAACACGTAGGGTCGCTTTACTGACCCTAAATCCAACTCTTGACCCGATTCCTGCGACTTTCTGAATTGATCTGAAAGCCTGGGTCTCTGCTAGGGGTGGAGCGCAGGGAATCTAGATGTGAGAAGACGGACGGCTGGCTGCGGCTTTTCAAGATTAAGACCTGGGGATGGGCAAGGCAGGAACTTGTCTTTCCGCTCTCTGAGGCCCGGGGGCTCCGGGAGAGACCCGGGAGGGAAGTGCCGCCGCGGGGACCGCAGCTGACAGCCGTGGGCGCCGCGGCCGGCATCCCCACTCGGGCGGGGAGCAGGCGCGGGTGTGCGCGGGCGGCGGGCGGGCGGCGGCGGGAGGAGGCGCAGGCGCGCTGCTCGCCCGTCTGCAGCCCCGCGCCGAGCCCAGCGCCGCGTCTCGGGGAGTTGATGGCAGCACCACAGCGCGGCCGCCGGGCTGAGCGCCGAGCGCAGCCGCCCGCCGCGGCTCAGAGTGCGTCCAAGATGTTGGCGGATCGGGGCGCGGTCGCAGCGCCAGGGACGGGGGCGCGCAGCAGCCTCCGCTTGCCCGCCTCCGCTGACCTGCCTCGTTTGGCCCCAAAGAATGTCCTCCAAGTCCAAGGGGACCCCCTCCTCGTCCGCCCTCGCCGAGGGACCGCCGGCAGGCTCCAAAACCAAGGTGAAGGAACAGATCAAGATCATCGTGGAGGACCTGGAATTAGTCCTGGGCGACCTGAAGGACGTGGCCAAGGAACTCAAGGAGGTGAGAGGCGCGGGGGTGGGATCGGAGTCCGGCCCCTTTTGCCCCCTTGGGGGTGTCGGTCCTGTTTTCACCAGGGACTGCTGGTTTCTTAATTCCAAGGAAACTATAGTAAGAAGACTGCAGACAGACTTTCTCTGCTCCGGCGACTCCTGAGAAGAGTTGCTGTACTTTTTTTAAAAAATCAGGAAGAAATCAACTAGTGTTTTAATCGATGGACCTGGGATAGTGGGAGGGGTGAGCGCGCCTGTCTCCGGATCTCCATGTGTGTGCGATGTCGGGGGACGGGGGTGACAGGGGTGTGTCGACGGAGGGAGAAATGAGCAACCCGGCCCGGAGCTGGCGAGATGCTCCTCTCCTGCCCTCTTGCTCACTTGGGGTCCTTTGGCAAGTTGTCCTAGCCTGGCAGCCTCCGCAAGCCGGAGCTGAAGGGGGGCCGGGTTCCGGGCCCTGGGCCAGGCCAGGGAGGGCAGCCTGGGGGAAGCTGGGCTCCAGCTCTCCTCCCCACTTCTGAGCCCCGCTGGAAAGAAGGGAACCCGGTTGCTGGCAGGGGAGCCCAGACTTGGGGACCTGCAGGGGTTCTGGGACCTTCTCACTTCCGCAGTTTCTGAGGCATCTCTTGCCCTCCTCCAAAAGTCTCTCCTAGTAACTCCGGGCCTCTGCTCCACCCCCTTCCTTCTTTTCTCCCATTTGGCATTGAACCTGGGGAGCCTGGCGCATCAATGGTGTGTGTGTGTGTGTGTGTGTGTGTGTGTGTGTGTGTGTGTGTTCGCGCGCGCGCGCGCCAGCCAGGGTCTTGCCACTTGCTCTTGGGAACCGGGACTGTTTTGGTTCTTTCCGGCTCCCCATCTATTCCACTTCTGTCCTCCCACCTCCGGAGAGAAAGAAGCGGAGGCAGTATCTGGGCTGAGCTGCGTAGATGAGGCTGCTGCTCCAGGCTGGGGCGAAGACTGGCTTAGAAGGGGTGGGTCTCCCGCAAGCTGGCTGGCAGCTGGTGGAATCTCAGAGCTGGTGGCAGCGTCCAAGTCCACTGTTCTGCTACCGAATGGGCTCCTGGTGTGCTTCTCCCTCTGGAAGTACGCACCCCGCAGTTGCTCCATAGCTAAGATTGTAACTTCTGAGGTGGTGGTGCAGAGGCTGGACGGGAAGGGGTGGGGATTTAGTCTAGGTCCAAAATTGTAATCTTGTTTCTGAGACCAAGTGGGAGGAAATTGAGGTTGTTTGGATGTCTGGCCTCTAGAGATTAACCTCCTCTGTCCAGTTTCCAATCCAAATGTGAGACCAGAGTGCTCCCCACCTACTACCCCCACCCACCCTTCCTCTCCCCAATCCCCAGTTACTTCTATGATCAAATGCAAGTCTGTTAAAATGGCCCGTTCATAGGCAGAGTACTGTTTGCCATGGCAAATGCCATTCCTGTAGGTGTTCCCCAGACAGAACATAATTACTACTGCAGTCCCGAGAGTGGAGATTGATAGAGCTGATAGATGTGGGGATAAAACTTGTTCATGTTTGCAGGGCTTCTCTAGGATCATTACTTCACAACTGGTTGACAGATGGCGAGTTTATGCATTGAAATTCAAGTCTAAAGATGCTGTTCATTTCTTTGTTATCCTTTCATTTGACATTTTTGGCAGACTGTGTTTTCATCTGTAACATTATGTCGTTGTAAAAATGAACAAATTTGGGCATGTTCCTTTGGCAGAATTGTGCTTTATAGTTGTTGAGGTTTCTAAGGGGCGGGGGAGGAGAGCATGTGGGGAACCTACATCAGCACATAACATATTTACTGTCTTATTGAGGAGGTTGAGCTTAAGAGAAAGGTAGTCAATCAAATTCTGCATCCCTGGCATATCCTTTCTTATGATGTGTCACTTCATTCCCTGCTTGAGACAGAATAAATGACAAGAAACTGCACATGGTCTTGGTGCTGTCTTGCCTCCTTATTCTGTAAATATTGGGAGATCATGTAGAGCTATAGTGAAACTTTTAACCTCCCTAAGGCTCTTGGTTAGAATCACAAAGAAATAAATCAAGGAGTGTAAATATTCTCTTCCTTTTACTCTGTGTTTTCGTTTACTGGAGAATATTTAAGGAGGGAATCAGGTAGTCTATAAAAGGAATGAGAAAGCATGGATAATATGCAACCAAGCAAATGAAAGGATCTGTCTTCTAAACAGATTTAAAGATAAAATTTTGCTTGATACTTTGGAAGTTTGATTGGTTGCCAGGACCTGTTGGGGTAAAAATCTCATACCCTGAAGAGTGAAATTTGTGAGTGATAAATGATGTGCTGTGATTGATAACTATTTTTGCGAGGATATCATCAGCCTAGGTCTGCAGATGGAATTGTATTATACTATGGCTGAATCTGGGAACATTGGCTATTTAAATAATATAATGATAGATATTTCAAGAACAAAATATTTATAGGGCATATTTAACCTGTAACCTTTTGCAGTTGTCCAGCATTTATCTTTTAAAGATAATACTGCACATGTGACTGAAAATGTCTTTGATGTCATTTTTAACAGAGGAATAACTGAAAACTTTGTAAATTATAAAGTTTATTGGTCTCTATAGTTATGACATGCATATAAGTGTCACTATAAATTTATCAGTTGTTATATTCAACATTCTGACAGTTTATCATTGGCATTTATTAAATATGAATTCTCATATTTAGAATTCTCATATTTAGAATTCTCATATTTAGAATTCTAATTCCTTTATTGGCAATGCTGTGTTTTTAGGCCTTAATATATTTTGATATAAGTGAGTAGAGAACTCTTATTAAATTAGAACAGAAATTAGAAGTTAAAATTATTATGACTAGATCACTGTATCAGTGAACATGATACTTATTTTACTTTTCTGTTTTTTTTATTCTATCTAGAATGCAATATATTTTTAAATATTCTGCTTTTTATATTTGCATAAATTCCTCACCAACAGTATTGAACTTTTGTTTCAGGTTATTTTGAAATTGGTTTTCTTTTTAGAAGTTTTCTGGACTTTATTTAACCTGAAAATTCAGCTAGTATGATCAATTTGAACATAATAGTAGCTTATTGCAATGTCAATAATTAGTAATGAAATTCCATTATTACTTTGGATGTTTTTTATGACTGGTTATTTCAGAATTATTTAATCATTTATAATTAAATTATATATTGAAAGAAGAGGAACAGGATTTCTACCAAGTTTAAGAGCAGTTTTATTCTGCCCTCGGAATTTAGTAAAACCTCAACTAACTTGACTTTTCAGAAATAATAGGGGTGTATTGGTCTTCTGTACTATAATGGAAAGCCTTAAGTATAATTCAACCTATTTATTCATCACCTGCTATATGCTATATTATCTTTTATGGTTACCAAAATGAATAAATTATAATTTCTAGTCTCAGCGTGCTCAAAAGATTAGTTTGTGATGCATTTATTATGTCTTTGAATATCAATAGCGTAGAAAGACATTATTGCTTTTAGTGGCCACTGTCACTATGATCTAATAGGGGAAAGCAAGCAGAATTGAGAATAAGAGTGAGTATATGTGGATTAATAAACCAATACTTGCTCTGTACTTAGTAGTACAATAAGCCTTTGATGAAGAGAAGCTTTAAAAAGATGGTGAGGTGTGAATGTTAAGAAACAATTTATTCAGATTCCCATGATTAACGCAAAAAGGTCAATGTTATATACCAGAGATTCCAAGTGTTACAACCAAATACTGGATATTTTTATGAAGTATAAGTTATTTGGGGAAATGGAATGTCAAAAAGGAAAATTTTGGATCTTCCTTTGAGATGTGGATAAGATTTGAAAAGGTAGAGAGGAGAAGGAATTAACAGGAAATAGAAATGAATAGGGAGTTAATACAAGATTAATTTATGTTGTTGTTTTTCTACACTGAAAAAAAAATAGTGGCGAAACTCTAGAGTTTTAGGGATAAAATTAACTATTGCTGGTTTTTAGATGTGGGATCATCCATTTTTAGAAATGTAGAAAACAGACCCATTGCTTTTTCAAAATAGTTCTCAAATAACCTGACATCTTTAGAAACCAATTTGCCTGTTCTTTTATGAAGAACTTACTGGTGAACTGTTTTGCATCAAATGTTGGTGTTAATGTTGGATCACAGATCTCATTAGTTAGAGAGAAATTGAAATATGTAATAAACAGGCTTTTATTTGGAATCAAAATTCATTGCTGCTTTAGGTGAATTTTATTTTAGTTTAGACTGATTATAACCTGGAAAAACTTCCACAGTGTTTCAATTTATAATTTTAAGTGACAAGGTTCTCTGTGGGTTGAAGATATCTATAATAATAAAAGTGTAATATTCTAATTACACCAGACGTACTTCCAAATGACCTTCCAGGCCAATCTGTAATTATAAGGCCTGGGGCAATCTGATCTGTCCCAGCTGTGAGGGAAGCCAGGGTCCCAGTGCCTGCCAGCAGCTAGAGGGAAGCTGAGTCCTGGGTGCCAGAGGCAAGCCAGTCCAGCAGTCGAGGTAAGGAAGGCCTACTCTTGCAGGAATTTCATGCAAGATGCCTGGTATATGTATACTAGAGGCCCAGTGCATGAAATTCGTGCACAGTGGGAGGGGGGTGTCCCTCAGCCCAGCCTCCACCCTCTCCAACCTGGGACCCCTTGAGGGATGTCCGGCTGCAGTTGGACATCCCTCTCACAATCTAGGACTGCTAACTCCCAACTGCTCACCTGCCTGCCTTCCTAATTGTCCCTAACCACTTCTATCTGCCAATCTGATCACGCCCTAACCACTCCCCTGCCAGCCTGATTAATGCATAACAGCTCCTCTGCCAGCCTGTTTGCTCCTAACTGCCCTCCCCTGCAGGCCTGGTACCCCCAACTGCTCTCCCTGTAGGCCTGGGTCCCCCATAACTGCCCTTCCCTGCAGGCCCGGTCACCCCCAATTTACCTTCTCTGCTGGCCAGGTCACCCGTAACTGCCCTCCCCTGCATGCTTGATCATTCCCAACTGCCCTCCCTTGCAGGCCTGGTCCCTCCTCACTGCCCTCCCTTGCTGGCATGATCACCCACAACTGCCCTCCCTTGAAGGCCTGGTCCCTCCCAACTGCCCTCCCATGCTGGCCATCTTGTGGTGGCCATCTTATATCCACATGGGAGCAGGATCTTTGATCACATTGGGGGAGCCATCTTGTGTATTGGGGTGATGGTCAATCTGCATATTACTCTTTTATTAGATATATATTTTGTCTTGTGAGTAGACAAAACTATCATGTACAAACTAGGGAACCAGTTAAGATCAGTGCCTGGAATCACTCATGGACTTCGTGGGTGGGAAGGTGTGTCAGCATTGTGGCTATTGACTGGAGAGCATCCATGATTTTTCATAAACAGAAACAAATTAAATGTAAGTTTAATATTGGAAAGCTTGAAAACCCATAGGAAACAATCCATTTGGGGCTTATGAAAACAGAATTAACAATTATCTTCAATATATTTTTGTTTTTATGTGTGTGTGTGTGTGTGTGTGTTTTTATGGTTTACCTATTTAAAGTTGTTTAGTTTATCACTATAGGAAATCGTACCATTTTTTGGTTCATGAGTCTGTGAATGTAAAATTCATTATAAAAACAAATTAAAGAGAATAATCTTTATTGTTTTCCAAGTTCTAAAGTTGTGAATGAGTCAAATTGCTCAGTTCATTCAATTGTAGCAATAGCCATTTTTCAGTACTCAGTTCAACAGTCTACATTCCAAACTGGAGTATGTTTACTAAATGCTAAAATGCTTTCTAATTTTTCTTTTCTTAAGCATGATGGCTAAGCATGTTACTGAAAATGTCGAACAGTACTGAGAAAATAAAGATGGCCAATAACCATCTTTTACTATCTCTATTGCCAATGCATAGAGCCATCCACGACTCAGAGAATTAATTGATAAGAAATTCAAGCAGCTTAAAGTAAGAAATAAATGTTTGCTTCAGGTAATAGTGAAATAATAGAAAATAAAATCAATCTGGTTTTATTGTTACCCAGATTATGTTTTTTTTTCTTTTCTTCTACCATTACTGCTCTGAGGATTTTAGGTATTTAAATCAAACTGTAGGAGAAAAGATAGAATGAAAGTTTGAGTAAAATATATTTTCCCCAAATAAATTTAACTACAGAAACTTCTATAGAAGTAATCATGAAAAATTCCGTAGGCTATTTTTGAGAATTAGAGGGGTAAAATTCCAATAGACTGCTGATTCAGTTCTAATTGAAATGTATAAAACTGACATCAGGCTCAAAAATAACTTACTAGAAAACAAAAAAGGAAACTTTTTTCTTTAAAAAATAAATTTAATTATTTATTTCATTAAGACTATTTGTTTGTTTGTTTGTTTATTTATTTAGAGCAGTTTTAGGTTTGGAGCAAAATTGAGGGGAAGGTACAGACATTTCCCATATATCCACGATTGCCACACATGTACAGCCTTTTTCATTATCAACATCTCCCACCAGAGCAGTACATTTGTTTATAGTTGATGAGCCTATATTGACACATCATTATCACCCAAAGAATGCAGTATATAGTATGGTTCACCCTTGCTAGTCAGCAATCTATGGGTGTGGACAAATGTATAATGACAGGTTCCCATCATTGCTGTGCTCCACCTATTCATCCAATTCCTAACCTAACCCTCAAAGTGGTAATTTTTTTAAGAACTTTTTTTTCTAATTTCAGAAGCAATACAGCATATTATAGAATTTTATATGGGGGGGACAATATCAAAATTTTAAAGGTGAAATAAAAATTATCCTTAGTGTTACAAAGAAATAGATATGTTGAATACTTGACTATATTTTCTTTGTGTTTTTGTATGAATATTTTAACATAGATGAAATCATACAAATTATGGAACTATATACAATATTATTATATCACAACCATTATGTAGATCTTCTATGTTACTTTATAGTCCCCATAATATTGGACATTTATTTCCAATTTTTTTATGGTTGTTAAATATCACAAAAAAAGAACACTTGGCAATAAAAATGGCTAAGAGATTTTACTTGATGTCTGATATTCTTCTAAGTGCAGTTTATTTAGATTTAGATCTTCTAATCCTCAAATTAGACATATGAAAAAGGTACTATTGGTATTTTGTTTTAGGAATCTAAGAGGGAAGGGGGATATGGGTGGCTGGGTGGGAAGAGATCAACTTGTATGCATATAGTTATAACGCCTGGACACATCAGTAGTGGTGAAGGCCTGGGGCAGGGTACGGGGTGAATTAGAGGGGTTTAATAAAGAAAAATAGGGGACACATGTAATACTTTCAACAATAGATTTAAAGAAAAAGGAAAAGAAATCAGGCCAGTGATGTTAAGTCACATGCCCAAGATCACTTCATTGTAAGTAGAGAAGTGAGGTTTCAATGCCAGGCAAATTATTACGAGAGCCCAAGCATTTAAACACTACAGTATTTATTATTAAGCTCTCTCTCTCTCTCTCTCTCTCTCTCTCTCTCTCTCTCTCTCTCTCTCTCTAAATTTTATTGGAAGACAAAAAGACAAAAGCATGAAAGTTTTAGTTTTCCAACCTTATTGCCGTTGACTTCCAGGGAGTTTCACAAGCATTTACTCCCAGTTAAGAGTATATGCAGTATGTGGACATTGTTTCTTAAATTTCAAGAGAAGCTAATAAACTTTTTAATTTAATTCTTGTTGCATAGTTTATTATTTCTTTGTGGTAACAGTTATTGTTTTTGTGGATTTCAGCCAATTTTAGGCACTAGCTTTGAGGCAAAGGTATTAGTGAGTTATTTAGACCTTGCAGTTTGCATCTTTCAAATAAATAGGTGATAACTTTTGACCTACTTAGCCTTAAACAAAAATACTACTGAAACAATTAGGTTTTTCATATTATGACTGAGAAAATAAAAGCACAACTAATTTGTATCTAGCGTTGTATACAGCTGTTTCAAGAGAATAAAGTAATTTGGGAAACTTTTATTCTCTTGTTTTTATCAAATTGCCTTAGAAGGGAGGTGCTATCTTTAAATTTTCTGAGATATTTAGAGTTTGACAGTTGTTTCAGTTTCTCATATGACTGATAAATATAGAAGATTTTCAACTTTTTTTTTTTAACTAGGTACAAAGTTACTGAGCTGGCTAATAGTGTTGTAGGTATATTTATAATTAGATTTCTTATGTGAATTTACTGATTGTAAGTAAGCCAACCTCCTCTCATGTATTCTAAAATCCTCTTCCTCCCCCCCCCCCCCGCGCCCAGTGTAATATGGGTAGACATTTTTTATTATATTTAAAGTTAGTTCATTAGGAAGAAATATTCTAAATTAAGGTTTCCCATATGACCTAGGAAACCAAGTCACACTACTTCAGCTACAAACAAGAACCAGAAAGTAGCATTAACTAAAATGAGAAAATAGATATATCTAAGTAATGCTCAAATCAGAGTGGCCTGTTAAATTAGGAAAGATGTTGCCTTGTATGGTATCAATAGAAGATTGTTGCCACCAATCTGAAGCCAACAAGAAAACTCAACCTAGGGCAGTGGTTGGCAAACTCATTAGTCAACGGAGCCAAATATCAACAGTACAACGATTAAAATTTCTTTTGAGAGCCAAATTTTTAAACCTTCTTCTAATGCCACTTCTTCAAAATAGACTCACCCTGGCAGTGGTATTTTGTGGAAGAGCCACACTCAAGGGGCCAAAGAGCTGCATGTGGCTTGCAAGCCACAGTTTGCTAACCACTGACCTAGGGCATAGTAAAAGGAGAACCTTTATTCAGGTAAGCAGTTTGCAAACCTGTGAATTGCAGCATATGTCCATAGGAAGCCAAAGGTGACTCTACCAGACAAAGAGGTTTTTACCTTTTATAGAGAAAATCCTTAGTAACCTGATTGGTCAGTTTTTTGTTTGTTTGTTTGTTTTTTGCAAATGAGGAATTAAAATTTGCACTGTCTATTTGGTCTAACTATCACTGTTCTGATTCATTGGGATGGCTAATTCTGATTGCTCATTATGGAGCTGCTCTGATTAGTCAGTAAAGATGCAAGTGAAGATGTAGTTACACAGTTCCTATTGGACAAGGAAAGTCTCCATCCATTGGTCAGAAGACAATACCAGGAGCTCCTTTATAAGGGTTGATGTAGATGCAGGAACACTGAGAAATATGTAGCTTTTCCCTGAAATTCAGCATGCATGAAAGCCCTCTGTCAGCAGTGGCTACTAGACTGGTTATGAATTTGGGCCCCATTAACCTCAAGGAGTCCTTTGCAGATATATTCCTTCTTGAGGTTCACAGTGGCATATACTATTTTTATTTTTGAAAATTAAAGGACGTGAAAATTCCAAGGAATTGAGATTCCAGACTCTACTTTAGATAGGAAATATGAACATTGTTAAGACAGAATTTATGTTTATGATAATTGTTTTCCCTCTTCCTGCTTTGCAAATACTACTGAAGTTTGATGTTTGAGATAAGTTTACTTTTAGAATAATTAAAGTGAGTCAAATTATATAGCTATGCCCATTGTGCTATAATTACTATGGTGTTTGACTCACTATAAAAAGATTTTTAATTACAGATAACATATGACATACTAGTTTAGAGAAAGCAAATTTGATGATTTTTAACAAATCCTCTTCTCTAGTACTATAAGAAATCTAACAGACCAGTGTTTATTCACATTTTTCATAATATCAAATTTAATTCTAAGATTTCAAGCTATATTCATGTGACAGAAAACTACCAGGTTAAAAATATATATCTGTGAAAATAATTGTCTTCTAGCCACAGTGGTTCTTTTTTTTTAATCTTTATTGTTCAGTTTATTAATTACATTGTTCCCCTTTTTTTTTCAGCCTATAGTTCCCCTCCACCTGGTACCCATCCCACCCTCCGCCCTCACCCCCCTCCACTGTCCTCTCACATAGTTGCATGATTTTTGTCCAGTCTTTTGCTGCACTTCCCACAGCCCCTTTCTCCCCAAGAGTTGTCAGTCCATTCCCTCTCTATGTCCAGATTCTGTTACGTTCACCAGTTTATCCTGTTCATCAGCTTATTAATTCACTTGATTTTTAGATTCATTTGTTGACAGATGTGTATTTGTTGTTCCTAATTTACACTTTTATCTTTTTCTTCTTCCTCTTCTTAAAGAATATCTTTCAGCATTTCATATAATATTGGTTTGGTGGTGATGAACTCCTTTAGCTTTTTCTTGTCTGCGAAGCACTTTATCTGACCTTCAATTCTGCATGATAGCTTTGCTGGATAGAGTAATCTTGGTTGTAGATTCCTGCTGTTCATCACTTTGAATATTTCTTGCCACTCCCGTCTGGCCTGCATCGTTTCTGTTGAGAAATCCGCTGACAATCGTATGGGTGCTCCCTTATAGGTAACCAACTGTTTTTCTCTTGCTGCTTTTAATATTCTCTCTTTGTCTTTTGCTCTTGGCATTTTAATTATGATGTGCCTTGGTGTGGTCCTCTTAGGGTTCCTATATATTGGAGTTCGGTGCGCTTCTTGGACTCCTAAGTCAATTTCTTTTACCAGGTGTGGGAAGTTTTCAGTCACTATTTCTTCAAATAGGTTTTCATTATCTTGCTCTCTCTCTTTTTCTGGCACCCCTATAATTCGGATGTTGGTATGCTTGAGGTTGTCCCAGAGGCCCCTTATACTATCTTCAATTTTTTGGATTCTTTTGGTTTCTTGCTTTTTCAGCTGAGTGGATTTTACTTCTTTGTATTTCAAATTTTGAACTTGGTTCTTGGGGTGCTCCAGAGCACTTTTAGGGCTTTGTATAATATTTTTTATTTCAGTCAGTGTATGCTTAATTTCTGGTTGGTCCTTTTTCATATCCTTGAGAGTCTCTTTATATCCTTGAGGGTCTCCTTCATTTCCTTGTAGGACTCATTCATTTCCACGTTGGTCTTGATCATTTCCTTGCAGGTCTCTTTCATATCCTTGAGGGTCTTGTTCATTTCCTTGTAGGACTCATTCATTTCCTTTGTGGTCTTGCTTAGTTCCTTATAGGCCTCGACCTTTTGTTGGAGCCTCTTGAAAAACCCTATAACCATGGTTTTGAATTCCATGTCCAGTCGTTTTTTTTCCTCCATTTCTTTCACATCTGATTTCTTTCCATGTCTCTGCATGGTGGCTGCTTCCCTGAGTTGGTCAGTTAGCTTTGTGTGGTAGACTTCGTACTAAGGACAGTGGCTCAGCCTCCCCAGTTACCTGAGGTGGATATGGGTTGCACAGTCTTGCTGAAGTTAAGCTCAAGTTAATCGTTGTTAGCACTTGGAGGGTTGACATCCAGGCCAATTGTCTGTGAAGCTCAGCTGTGCTCAGGTTGGATGGGCAGAGTCTCCGGGCCAAGCAGACAGCGTTAGCTCTGCCCTATGTGGCCCCAGGGACTGTGTTGGTGGCAATGGCTGCCAGCACCTCTGAGAGAGATCCGCTGCCAAGTTCCACCGGCTGCCGGGGAATTCAGACTCTCCCCAAATGAGTCTGCACGCCCAATGTCTCACCCAGCGTCGTAAAACAAAGCAGTCTGATGGTTTTCTGAATGAGAGACAAGTCGCAGAGCACGCTCTGCTTGGTCACGCAGCTGAGCTGTTCGCGCAAACTGCCTTCTCCACAAGCCGGCAGACCCCTGCAGTGCCCGAGCTTCGGCGTGCCCTCCCACTGTCCAGTTTTCACCCTGTATGATAGTGAGTTCCCTGGACTTCGCCCAAAGCTGGAGAATCAGTCCAGTGGGACGTCTTTGTCTCCCTGTTCGAGAAAGCTGGCTGGTTTTCAGCCACCCGCCCTGTCCACTGTTGCACGCTCCAAACCTCTCTCCGCACGAATCTTTCAATGCTGTCCGCCTCCGCTCCTCCAAGTCACAGTGTCTTATTTTCACTTTTGTGGAATTTTCACTCGGCCAGCTTTCTGGTGATTCTGGAAGGTGTTTGTTCTTTTGTTAAGTTGTAGTATTAAAATTACTGAGCATGACGGCAAGATAGTTATTTTACCTAGGCCGCCATATTGGTTTCTCCCACAGTGTTTCTTAATCTCTTCTCCTCCCTGCCCCTTCTCCCCTTCTCCCCCCTTACAGAGCCCTTTAACAGTTTATAAAATTGTAGATATTTCTCCTGGAGCAAGAGCTCACACAAAAGTAAGTCTTTGCAGATATTCAGGGAATTCAGGTGAGAATGACTTCCATCAGCCTGTATGAAATCTGGACACCATCTTTCCCCCAATAAATCCTAGAGAGAGAGAGAAAGTTTTTGCCTGTGGAGTCTGGACCAAGGAGGTGCTGGCCACGTGGAAAAGCCGTGCACTCACCCTCAATTGGGCTCCTGCATGAAAACGTTCCCATAGTTATCAGATCAACCTACCAAAGTCAGGACTCCAGGGACCTGTTTCCACTTTCCACTCAATTTTGGGCAGAACAGCAAAAGGAGAGAGAAAAAGAGGGAAACCAGGTTCAGAGTCATTTGAACAGTCTTCTGGGATGGGAGGGATTAGAATGACTATCCCCTAAGAGCTTATCTCCTGAGTCTTAAGAAGGCCAGGTGCACTAATCACCTTTAACTGGCCAACAGCAGCTTAGTGGTTTTGTCTCCAGATGAAAGGTAGAGAGCGGGGGTGGGGGTGAGGGGAGGGGGGCAGGGGAGAAAGAGAGAGAGAGAGAGCCTGTTTTTGTCCATTTTGCTTACCCGTTCTGCAGCTCTCCTCCTGTTCCCTAGATCTAGGTAAATCTCTGTGGGACCTCCAAAGAAGAAACTGAAATGTGGTCGTTGGGTCTGAGTTTATTGTCTGGAAAAATCAAGGAATGAGTTCACAGACAAAAATATGGTTGTCACAAGGAAAGTTTATTGAGGGATAGATGAATCCCTGCTGCAGGCAGGCATTGGGAAGGGGGCCCAAAGCAGGTACCACTTAATCTTCTTTGTCTAGAGGTAAGTATATGCTTTGCTGGCTTTCGATTTGTTCTTTCAAAGAATTCTGTACAACATCTATTCATTCCACCAGCTGGAGGACCTGATTGAAGACAGCCACTTCAGGTCCTAGGTGACATCACTGTTCTCACCTAGCCTGGTCTAGTATTTCCCAGACAGCCGGGTTGCCTTGGCAACTCCCTCCAAGCTGTGTCTAGTTCTAGGTACTTTTGTTTGTCTTTGTGGTGCAGTCAGTGGACTATACTCTGCCCTGTCTGCAATACTCCACTTCACCTTCTCTCATGGTCCTATCCCTGACTGTCTAGTCATCTTCTATATCCTCATCTCTTTACTTTACCATGTCCAAATCTCCTTTCTCCCTCAAAACCTAATCCTTTGTAGTCTTTCCCAGGTCAGCTGATGGTGTTCTCATCCTTCTCGACCTTGGAGTCATTATCAACTCCTCTTCCATGCTTTATGTACAGGTTTCATCAGAAAGTCTGGTTGGCTGCACTGTATCTTCAAAATCTTTCCCATAATTGATTATTTCTTATCTCTCCCACTGCTACCACGAGTAACCAACCTCCTCACATTTGGATTGCTACAATAACCTCCTGTTCTCCTTCTTCCTTGCTTCCTTAAACTTCATTTTTCAGCTCAGGAGTCAAGGTAAATCTATATCACATAACTGCTCACATCCTTGTAGCAGCTTCCCAATTCATTCAAAGTCAAAGTGCTAACAATGGTTATGAGGCCTCAAAACATTTTCCTCCCTATCCTGTTATAGCTCTCCCCTTCTTTCTTGCTACTGTATCTCCAACCTGCACTAGGTTTTTCTGTTTCTTGAATATTGTTCACCTTTCTTACCATTAGTCGTTCTTTAAAATTTAAATTTACTGAAAAATAACCTATAAAAAGGGATGTTGGCTACTGTTTAAATGAGTTTTAATCATTTCAAGGTGTCTGTAAGAAATATGCAGTTTGTTGCAAATGTCCAATATTATGTAAAATACTCAATAACTACGTAATAACACTATTTGGTTGTTTTTTCTTCTTTTTCTTTTATGTACTCCCTCTAGTGTTCAAAAGTATGAGTGCTTATAATTAGCTTATTCAGATACTAAAGAATAGATGTTAATGTAGAAATAGGATGTTCTTAACTTGATATTTTGTTTTACTCAGGAGATTATATTGTCAAGTTGCTGAACTTTCAGTGTATCATAAGAAAAAACACGTTCTCTATATTTTTACCTGTGGGATGTGATCCTGCCTTTTCATATGTATATTTTCAATCTGTTCACTTCAATCAGAAAGAATATTGGATATCTTGGACTTAAAAAAAAAAAACACTGTACTATATTACAGATTTTCTCTTAAAATTTATAACTGTAGTCTAAGTTTTAGTTGGGCAATTTGGATATGAACAGAAACCTTCCCACATACTCAATGCAAAGTGAAAAATAAACCCATACCAATATTGACTAAAGGAATGACTTTGAAAAAAGAAATTAATATATTTAATTAATTTACATCACTATGCTTTAACATATCAGAACATTACTTAATTACATTGGTTTCAAACTACCTTAAGAAATAACCCAGATATTTCTAGGAATTACAGATACTAGTACAAAAGAGAGCATCATGTGAGAAAGAAACATCTATCAGTTGACCCCCATATGAAACCCACAACCTAGGTCAGTGATGGGCAACCTTTTGAGCTCGGTGTGTCAAAATTCGCCAAAAAAACAAGCATAACTCGGGTAGTGTGTCACTTTGAGAAAAAAACAACAACAACACAACATAATTTCGCAATATTTATAGTTTAAATAACAAAAATGTATAATTGTAATATACAATTATTTAACTTACCTGCTTAGTGACTTCTTTGTTTATCTGTCAGTTGGTTTCTTTTGTTGGTCTTGATATTATTTAACTTGTGTGGGGTGCTGTGAACTAATAAGATAAGTGAGGGGGAGGGGGAATTCTTTAACTAACCTGCCTATTAGTGACATTTTTGTTGCTGAATTTCACTGGCTAAACCTTCAATTGAAGGTTGGTATTATGTACACTTCAAGCCCAAGCAAGCACTACTAACTTCATCTGTCAATCTGTTTCTTTTGTTGGTTTGGATATTATTTAATGCTGAGACTAAGGTCTCACAAAAGTAGGTAGAGGGAAAAATTGTGAGTAAAGCTATTGCTATATTTTTCAGGGTGCTAAAAGTGTCTGGTAATCGGTTCCAGGCATTCCAAATTTCCTGTTGGTAGTGGCACTCCTCTTGATTCTCCAAGGGGCACCTTTCCAGATTCCAAAGTTTTGACCTCACATCAACAAACACCTGAGCCAAGATGCTGTCTTGAAATTCTGCAAGTTGCATCTCCAAATCATCAATTTGCATCCATTGGAAATCATTTAATTCCAAACTACTGTAGACTACTACATCAGGATACTTAATTATTTTTATGGTTTGTTCTAGGCTTCTAAATTCATTAAATCTATCACTGAACTGGTCAAGTAACGAGTCTAAAACATGCTGGTACTTTATATGCAAGGGTTCCATTTCATTTTGTACAGCTGCACTGGCCTTCTCAAAATACTTTGTTACTCCAGGAAAATACTTAGAATTTTTAGTTTCTACATCTTGCTTGAAAATTTTAAGTTTACTTTCAAAAGCTTTTATGTATCCAAACATAACATCAATACTTTCACCAAAACCTTGTAACTTTAAGTTCAGTTCATTAATATGAACAGAGAGATCTGTAAAAAACATCAGGGTGTTAACCTACTTATTGTCATTGAGCTGAGAAAAGTTTTCCAGATCCTTATCTTCAAGAAATACCATAATTTCTTCAATGCTCTCCACAAAGCGCTAAACAACTTTGCTTCGACTCAGCCATCTTACATTATTGTACATCAGCAGTCTCCTGTAGGTGGAATCAACCTCCAGTAAAAGTGCAGAAGATTGTCGCTTATGAAGAGGGCAAGCAGTTATTAAATTAATTATTTTTGTAACAACTGACATTAAGTTGTTTAAGTCAGTGAATCCTACCTTGGCACATAAAACCTCCTGATGGATAATACAATGAAAAGGCACAATAGGATATCCAATAGCTTCCATAACAATTTGACAAATCCATAAACAATTTGACTTTTTCCCCACCATGTTTGGTGCCCCATTTGTCGTTACTGACACAACTTTATAGCTATCAATTGCAGTAACTGAGGATGAAATGTCCTTCTCTGCATGCGGCCTCATACTTCTCTGTATGTGACCGCATGTGGCCACGTGTCATCTAAAATGGCTACGCGTGTCAGTGCTGACATGCATGTCATAGGTTCGCCATCACGGACCTACGTATATGTTCTGACCAGGAACCAAACCTACAGTTCTTTGGTGTGTTAGATGGCACTCCACCAATGGAGCCACTGGCCATGGCAATGCCATAAAAATTTTAAACCACTTTAAATCCTGATATTTTAGTTGCTTATTATCAGATTTAAAAAAAAAAGAAGAAAGAATAAATTGCCTTCAATGACTTTCAGAGGCATTGTTTTCTAAGCTCTATCTACTTTCTGGAGGTACTTTGATATTATAATGATTAATGTATTTATAAAATGGAATTCAGAATTCAGCACTCACCCTGTGCATTTTTTTAGGGAGATTTATATTCCAATACTTAAACTGTATTTATAACAGGCTATCTTGTATGTCCTTGGGGAAACTTACATTTTTAAAAAATACAGAATACTATGGCACAACATGGCTGTTTGAGGTTGCTTCATTAATCACAGATAGTATGGTCCAAAATGCTTGAGAGTTTAACATCTGCTTTCTGAACTTCTTAATACTCATACATAAAATGTTTAATGAATTCCATTACTCAACAACAGCCTCTTAGATTACCTTGGTACTGATGAAGAATACAAGTTGGCCAATAACACCAATAGGCTTTTTTGTGCTGGAGAAACAGTTATCAAGAAACTATCCAAATTTGTATTTATAATGCTTTTCCTTTTGTCACTCCACTAAAAGTGGTTGTATATTATATACTGACTAGTGGCCCGTGCATGGGGTTGGGGAGGGTCAGGGGAAGGATGTCCTTCAGCCCGGCCTGCACTGTCTCCAATTTGGGACTCCTTAGGGATAACCGGTAATTGGACATTCCTCTCACAATCCAGAACTGCTGGCTCCTAACCATTCGCCTACCTGCTTGATTGTCCCTAAATTCTTCTGCCTGCCAGCCTGATTGCCTCTAACAGCTCCCCTGCTGTCTTGATTGCCCCTAACCACCTCTGCCTCGGCCTCACATCCAGGACCCAGGAATCCCTCCTTCAGTCAACCACAGGCACCAGGGATCCGGGCTTCCCTTCCTCTGGTCAGCCATAGGGGTCCAGGACGGCTGCAGCCACAGTGGATGGTGGGCAGGTGGCTTCGTCTGAACAGCGGTTGCAAGTGTTGGCTCCTAGGACTGTGGGGTCAGCAGCTTCTCTGAATACCAGGCTGTAGCCAGCTGCAGGTGCTGGTGCCTAGACCACAAGCAGGCAGCTTCTCTGTCTTCCCTGGAATGTGGGCGACTTCTCCTGCTAGCTGTGGCCTGGGATCATGGGGCAGGTGGCTTCTTCGTCTCTGGGGCTGCAGCCATCCTCAGGCACTGGGGCCCAGTTTCTCTGTCTCCCCCAGGATGTGGGGCAGGTGGATGTAAGACTTCTGCTGCTATCTTTGGCCTGGGATCAAGAGGCAGGCAGCTTCTTTGTCTCCTGGTGCCTAACTTCTCTGACTCCCAGAGGCCCAGAGCATGGAGGGCTGCCTCCATGTTTTCAGGTTAATTTGCATACTCACTCTGATTGGCTGGTAGTATAGCAGAGTGACAGTAATTTGCATGTTTCTCTTTTATTAGTGTAAATAATTTTTTATTACCTAATATGGTTAATCCCCTATAGTGTAAAATTTAGAGTTGAAATGTTTCCAATCATATTATGTTTTTATTGGTTCCTATCCTTCTTTCTTCAGGAAACTTGATGAAGAATGGGGATTCCAAGAATTATTTGTAATTAGACAATGGGATTTCAAGAAATATAAATTTAATGAAACAATACCTATACCTTATCAATGTTTCAGAGAGAAAAGAAAAACAGAGCAAGGGCTATCATTGAATGAAAAATATAGTAATAAGCTTTATCTTCTCACTATAACAAGAGAGGACACTATTATAATATTTAGTGATTCTGAATGTAGGCTGTTATTTACTAAGCTTGTAGAAGATTATGATTGCCTTAAATTGTGAGGAAAGTTAAACCAATTAAGAGTCTTTCAATTAGAAGCTTTAATATGTGCAATCATAACATAAAATTATCTTATTTCACTCACTATATTAACTATAAAATTATCTTATTTCACTCACTATATTCACTATAGTAAATGTATGAGGCTTGATTAAATTCAAGTCTTCAGAAATCCTTCTCAAATCCACACTCTATAGTACTTCTCAAGTTGGCATTGACTAAAATACTATTTGACCATAAAGTACATGACAGGTAATACTTTGGATGATTTAGTTCCCTTTGATATTTGTTAATTTTCAAGTAAAACATAGATACTTTGCCACATCTTAATATATACTCTTACAGAGTATAGGAGAAGTATTTAGGATACATGTATGTATTATAAACTTCTTTGTGACATGTTTGAAATACTTTTTAAGATAGAGAGCTAAAAAGAATGATGAATTATATTAATATCTTTCTTACAAATCATGGAAAGCATACTAATTTTATCAGTACAGGAGGATAGTTTTACATTAGCGTGGCTAGCTAGAAGTAAAATTTTTAAATAAAATATTTTTGTAAATTTAAGAAAAAGTCCTTAATAAAAACATTGCTTTAATGTACAGTATTATAAAAATAATTGCCTAGCTGGTATGGTTCAGTGGTTGAGCGTCAACCCATGATTCCTAGGCTTGATCCCCAGTGGAGGGTGTGCAGAAGACAGCTGTTTAATTATTCTCTCTCATTGTTGATATCTCTTTCTCTCTTCCTCTCTCCCTTTCTCTCTCTTAAATCAATAAAAACATAATTTGATTAGTAATAAATAAAAATTTAAATTGCATTATATTTATGGAATTAAGTGACATTTGTTTCAATTTACCTAGTATTATTTTTAATAATATAATGTTATTATATTATTTACCTAGTATTATTTTACCTAATACATTTTGAAATTATTATACTCAAAAAGGTTTCCAATGCTAACAACCAAGAAATACCCAAATTCGATTTAGTATCCAATTTGTCATTTTAACAAAAATAACTATTGGTTCATTTTTGTTGCTATGACTACCATAACATTTTTCTCAGGAAACTTTTTTTTAATGGACATATTCCCCTTGGGCATGTTCTTCCTACAGTGAGGGTGTATGCTCCATGATCATAAGAGCCTTGCATGTCTTTTATATTACCAACTTGGTTCAGAGCAGTGCCTATCAGGTAGTAGCCAGCAAAGTATATTTAATGAAGACCTAGAAAGGGAAATTTAATATTTGTTTCTTGACAAATATATTTAGCTGATAAAGAATAAGGACCTAACTGGTTTGGCTCAGTGGATGGAGTGTCATCACACTATACTCTCCTATGCAAGTTGGAAGAAGCTCTGCTCAGAAGTTAGTTGCTCAGGATCCCAGGCCCCTTTGATACTGCTGTCTGAACACCTGGTTTCTGGGAGGGGTGGGGGAGGAAAGAATGCAACAATTCACACCTATACTTCTTTTAGTGTGCAAGTGGCACAGATTTGGTGTGCATGCAGAACTGTCACCCTAACCAAAATGCAAGTGGAACAAATCCTTCTTATAAGCCTGTGATGAAGAAAATCAGTTGGGACTAGATAGCCTGTATTGTCTTGACCACATCTTCACTCTTTCCAGATTTTATTTTTTTCTGAGTAACGTGTATAGTATAGTTGTTTAATTGAATAGGTCTCTCTCTCTCTCTCTCTCTCTCTCTCTCTCTCTCTCTCTCTCTCTCTCTCTCTCTCTCTCTCTCTCTCTCTCCTTCTCTCTCTCCTCCTCCCTCTCCCTTACCCTCTCTCTTTTCCTCCCCCTCTCCCTCTCCCTCTCCCTTTCCTCTTCTTCTCCCTCTCCCTCTCACATACACACACACATACACACACACTCTCTCTTTCTTACAAACAGAGGATTTGCCAAACTTAATAAATTTATTATTTCCCAAACTTACTGGAATAAGGATTCTGATTTTTGAAGACCATCTGTCAGAATTACAATTCTGTGGAGCAATTTTAGAGAATATTCTTCTGGGTCAAATCAAAACATGCCCTAAAAAGAAGAGACTCACATTTAGTAGAATCTTTAGCCTGTAATAAACTCATTTACTACATTATTTTTATCTTGCTTGTCAATAAAAGTTAAAAAGAATAATAATATAATAGGATACCATTTAGTTTATCATGAAGACAAATTTCTGACCACCTCAGATATCAGACCCATAGCAAAGGACTTGAAATTAAGAGAGAAATGAAATGCCTATACTGAACAAGTGATATTTAATTTGTGAAAAGATTATGCACTAAAGCAAAGTTGCTTATTTGATTCAATTCCAACTTGGTCATAGTTTTCACAAAATATTAACCATCTTAGCTTTCAATCTATAGATACCAAATTAGAATGGGTGGCAGATTTTCTCCCCACTCCTATTGATTTTCATACTGGCAGTAGTGTGAAACAAAATAATATAGCCCAACAGTAAGAAAAAATCCAGAATGACTCAGGAAATACTCTGATTTTAAAAAATGAGGCAAATGCATAAAACATTTTAAATTATTGTCAATTCAAGTATTAAAATTGAAGGACATGTTTCATTTCTTACATCTATAAGCTGCAGAAACATGGGACTTTTATATATATTCTCTCTTTTCTCTATATAAATTAGACAATGTTATAATTCTGTTTTGAATTTGTAGAATAAAATATGTCATATAAATTTTTATTCCTCATTTTCTCTCATAAGATGGTGAAATCATTGTGAAGTATACAGCCTAGTCTTTTAAGTAGTTTTAAATTGCATTCATAGATATATATTTTCTGTAACTATATAATTCTTTGATTTAAAATGAAAGAAGGGATATATATATATATATATTTTCTTCCCTGAACATCAGGAAAAATAATTTTATACTAATTAAAATATAGTAGGTCCTCAGGTTATGTTGGAGACCCAGTCCTATGGTGTGACATAACATGATTTTTTCCTGTAAGTCAAACCCCACCTACATAAGCACCTACTCACTCACATGGAGCATATACACAGCAATAATGAAGTGAAATAGTAAAAAAACAAAAACAAAAACAAAAACAAACAACAGAAAAACAACTTACTAAGAAAGATAACAATTCCTGACCTTTTCTTGTGGAAAATAAATAATAAAAAACATAAAGCACATATATATATATGTGCTTTTTCCAGACAAAAACAAAAACAAAAACAAACAACAGAAAAACAACTTACTAAGAAAGATAACAATTCCTGACCTTTTCTTGTGGAAAATAAATAATAAAAAACATAAAGCACATATATATATATGTGCTTTTTTCATATAAATAAATAAAAGAAGCCAACATAACCACAAAATGATGAACTTCAAGTCTGATGTAACCCAAGGACTGCCTGTAATATAATTGATAGTGTTACTTGAGTACAATAATTTATATATACACTACAGGTCTGGTGCATGAAATTCATCCACGGAGGTGGGGTTCCTCACCCCAGTCTGTACCCTCTCCAATCTGGGACCCTTCAGGGGATGTCTGAGACATCCCTCTACAATCTGGGATGATTGGCTTCTAACCACTCTCCTGCCTGCCTGCCTGATCACCCCTAACTGCCCTCCCCTGCCAGCCTGATTGCCCCTAACTGCCTCTCTCTCAGTCCTCATTACCATGGCTTTGTCTGGAAGGAAGTTGGACATCTGGAAGATGGCCAGTTGACCCAGTCTAATTAGCATATTACCCTTTTATTAGTATAGATAGATTATATAGTATAGGATTGCTTAAACGGGGTGGGGAGAAGCCTTTTTCAGTAGGAGGAGATGCTCTTGGCAGACAAAAACACATAATCCCTATATCTGGACTGACAGCTAGTCATATGCACTATACTGCAAAACCAGTCAGTAAGAAATTGAATCACTTTCTTATACTTTACACCCTACCCCTTCTCAACCTCCACCTTAGGTTCTGCCTTCACAGTTCACCCAGAGTAAGTTCTAATTGGTCACTTTCTATGCCATTCAGAGTCAAAAGCTCCACCTCCCAGTCAGATTTGGTTCTGACTGGTTGGTTTCTATGCCAGTCAGCATCTCCAGGCTTATCTCCAGGCCTGATCATAGAGGCAGGGTTGATCAGCAGCTACCTCAGGCTGCTGGTGAAGGGGTTTACTGCTGACTTCTGGGAGAGAGAAATTTGGCTGCTGGCCAGGCCCAGAGAGAGAAGAAGATCCTGTTCACCCTGCTTTTTCTCTGGACCTAGCCAGCAGCCACTGCTTCTGCTGATTAGACCCATTCTCTCAGCCTGGTAATTGGTTGAGCCTTTGGACATTTTGGATGTTACAACCCTGGTTCTTTATTTATAGACTAGAGGCCTGGTGCATGAAATTCATGCACGGGGGCAGGGGGGTTTCTTGAGCCCAGCCTGCACCCTCTCTAATCTGAGACCCCTTAAGGGATGTCTGACTTCCCGTTTATGCCAGTCGAACCTAAACAGGCAGTCGGATCTTCCTTTCACAATCCAAGACTACTGGCTCCCAACTGCTGGCCTACCTTCCTTCCTGATTGCCCATAACTATGTCTGCCTGCTAGCCTGATCACCCTAACTACTCCCTTGCCAGCATGTTTGCCCCCAACTACCCTCTCAGCAGGCCTGGTCACCCCTAACTGCCCTCCTCTGCAGGACTGGTCGCCCCTGTTTTCCCTTGCAGGCCTGGGCCCCACAACTGCTGTCCCCTTCAGGCCTTCCCCCCCATGCAGTCCTCCCCTGCAGGCTTGATTACCCCAACTACCCTACCTAACAGACCTGGTCCCTCCCAACTGCCCTCCCCTGCTGGCCATCTTGTGGTGGCCATGTTGTGTCCACATGGGGGCAGTCATCTTTGACCACATCAGGACAGCCATCTTGTGTGTTGGAGTGATGGTCAATTTGCATATTACTCTTTTATTAGATAGGGGAGAGCCTGGGTGCATGGGTGGAGGCAGGCTGGTTTGCCTTGAAGGGTGTCTCAAACCAGGGTGGGGGTTTCCTTAGGGTGTGGGATGGCCTGGGCGAGGGGCCTGTGGTGGTTTGCAGGGTAGTCATGACCCCCAGTGACCCAAGCAGAGGCCCTGGTATCTGGGATTTATTTATCTTCTATAATTGAAACTTGGTAGCCTTAAGCGAAGTCCAAGGTAGGCCATGGCAGGCAGAAAGCTTGGCTTCCTCCATTGCCAGGAAACCCAAACCTCCTGCTCTCTCTGTGGCTGCAGCCATCTTGGTTGGGTTAATTTGCATATGTGCTTCTGATTGGCTGGTGGGTGTGGCTTGTGGGTGTAGTGGAGGTGTAGTTAATTTGCATATTACTCTTTTATTAGATAGTATACTTTATGTTAGTAATTTAAATGAACAATTATGCATTTCCACTAATTTAGAGTAACAAAGAAATCTCCACTGTTTCATTTTAGGATAAGTCTAAACCAGTTTAGAAGAGTGAATTTAAAAGCATTTTTTTCTACATCTTATATAATAATTTGAGTTTTTATAACAATTTGGTCACATTTGTCTTTAAATTGTTTTCTATATTTCCAGAAAATGTATTAAGATAAATACTGATGTCCTGAGTTTGAAACATTTTATTAGTGAAAAATTACAAAAGGATCATTCATATATAATTAGGTATACTTTTCATCATATGTTTGCTGGAAATACATTTGGACTAATGGCAAGTGCCAACATTAAGAAGATTATGTATGTGCTTATAACACCTGCTCTTTGTACTTGGTATGAATTTTCTGAAGTTCTCTTAAATGAAAACAATGATGTATCATCCAAATTAGAGACCAACTGCAGTGAAATTGTTCATCATGGCTTAGAAGGGTGTCTCTTGCTGATGGTGGTAAAAATTATGTCTAGATTTAGTTTTTAATGTTTACCAACTGTCAAATTAAGAATAGCATGAGAAGTCATATGAAAAGAGTCAAAAATGATTAGGCCCTGTGATTAATTTTATTTGAAACCTGTTAGCCCCCAAGTGCATTAGAAATACTATACCATTTATACCATAATCATTTCCTCTCCTTATATATTCTGTATTAACTTAGACACAAGACCTAAGGTCATTCACTCTCTCTTCTTCATTTTTATTAATTTTCTTTTTACAACTGTCAAACAGTTTAAAGGAATTATTTACTTCCAAGATCATAAAGCATTGATAAGAAAATCTATTTAAAGCATCTGATTAATCAAAGAATTGAAATAACATAATTATCAGTACAAATAGTGTTGCAAAATATGGACATGAATTTAATAAATTATAGTCCTCAATATCTCAATATCCTTTTATTCATATGTGGAAAACACATAGTATTCAGTTTACTTTAGTTTACTAAAGGTTTTTTGAGAACTATTATTAGTTTTGTTTGTTTGATTTTTAATTAAAACAAGAAAGTTTTCTCTATTGTGCTATAGACTGCTTCATACCTAAACTGTTACACCTTGTCTTGTCTTACCAAAGTCTTTAATAAATTGCTATTTTTTTAATTTAAGCGTTTCATTTTGAGATAGTTATAGATTTACACGCAGAGTAAGAAATTATACAGAGAGATCACATGTACTTTCGTGCAGTTTGTTCCAGTGGTAACCTTTGGAAAAACTATAGTACAATATCCAACCAGGACATTGATATAGTGAAGATATAGAATAGTTCTACCACTACAAGCGTCTCTCATGTTGTCTTTTTATAGCCTCAACCAATTCTCTTCTGTCCCCACCTCATCTCATGCCAATCACTAATTTCTTTCCCATTTCTATACATTTTCATTTGTATTTTAATATAGAGTCATACAATAAACATTCCAATTGACAAATGGACAAAATATATGAACAGGCATTTCACCAAAAATGATATACACCTAGAAAAAGAGCATATGAAAAAGATGCTCAACATCATTAGCCACCAGAGAAATTCAGTTTTCTTTTGGGATTGCCTTTCTTTTCACTCATTATAATTATCTGGAGATTCATCCAGGTTTTTATGTGTATTTTTTTTATTTGTCTCTTATTGTTAATTAGTATTTCATGCTATATAGGTGAACCATACCTTGTTTAACCATTCACCCATTGAAGCACATATGGGTTCTTTCCAGTTTGGAGATGATATATATATAGTGTTATAAACATTTATGTACAAGGTTTTGTGTGAACATAAATTTTTATTACTCCAGAATAAATGCCAAAGAGTGCAATCGCTAGATTATATGGCAATCCCATGCCTAGTTTTATAAGAACTATCAAATGGTGTGCCAGAGTTGTTTTATCTTTTTTCAGTCCTACCAGTAATGTATGAATGGTCCTGTTTCTTAGTTTTTCTGCATCCCAACCAGCATTTGATGTTGTCACTACTTTCTGATATGTGTGGAGTGATGTTTTATTGTGGTTTTACATTGCATTTCCCTGATGGCTAATAATGTTTAGCATTTTTTCATTTGCTCTTTTTGCTAAGTATACATAATCTTTGGTGAAATGTCAGTTCATATCTTTTGGCCATTTTCAACTGGCTTACTTTTTTTTTCTGTTGAAATTTTTCTATAGAAATTTCTTTCTATATTCTACATACTTTCGTGACATATATGCTTTGCCAGAATATTCTCCTGGTCTGTAGCTCCTCTTCACAGGGCACTTCTTAGAGCAAAGGTTTTAAAATTTGAAGTTCGATTTATCATTTTTTTAAATTAGGGTTTATGCTATTGGTGTCAAGTATAAGAACTCTTCACCTACTCCTAAATCCTGAAGGTTTTATCTTATTTTTTTAAATAAAATTTTATGTTTTACATTTTACATTTACCTCTGTGATCCATCTTGAATTAACATTTGTATAAGGTCTGAGACTTAAGTTAAGATTCATTGTTTTGCCTATGGATGTACACTTGCCCCAGCATCATTTCTTGAAAAGGTTTTAGCTTTTCCACCTTTGTAAAAAATCAGTTGGATATATTTCTCTGTGACTATTTCTAGATTCCCTGTTCTGTTTCATTGGTCTGTGTGTCTATCCCTCCAATGATACCACACAGTGTTGATTACTGTAGCTATATAATAAGTCATGAATTTGGGTAGACTGATTTCTCCCACTTTATTCTTTTTCAAAATTATTTTAGCTACTCTAATTTATTTGATTTTTATATAAATTTTAGAATAATTTTGTCAATTTCTATAACACTCTTTACTTTGAATTTGAGAGAAATAACATTAAATATGAATATACATTTGGGAAATATTGACAACTTTATAGAGTTGATTATTCAAATAAATGAACATGTTACTAGTGAGTGTCTCTATTTATTAAGCTCTTGATTTCTTTTGTCAGTATTTTATGGTTTTCTGTATGCTCCTACTATTTTGATAGATTTCTCTGTATGTATTTTTTAAGTTATCTTTGTTTTTGAAAGTATTACAGATGTCCTTCCTTTTTCCCTCCATTGATCCCTTCATCCCCACAGCTGCCTCCTCCCTAGGCCTTCACTATTGTCTGTGTCCATGGATGATGCATACAAATTCTTTGGTTACTCTCTTCCACCCTGCCTTCCCCTTCTCTCTGAGAATGGTCAGTCTGTTGCATACTTCCATACCTCTAGATCTATTTTCTTTGTCAGTTTATTTTGTTCAGTAGATTCCCCATATAAGTGAGATTGTGTGATATTTGTATTTCTTTGATTGGCTTATTTCGCTTAGCATATGTTTTTGAGTGGCTATAAATTTTGGAATCCACCCACTAATTGTTAGTATATAAAGATATAATGCCCTAACTGGTTTGGCTCAGTGGATAAAGCATTAGTCTGCAGACTGAAGAGACCCAGGTTTGATTCTGGTCAAGGCCATGTACCTTGATTTCAGGCACACATCTAGTAGGGCATGTGCAGGAGGCAGCTGATTGATGTTTCTCTCTATCCCTCTCCCTTACTCTCTGTAAAAAAAAAAATAAAATCAATAAAAATATATTTTAAAAAAGATACAATTGATTTTACATATGGATCTTATATGATCTTGCCTATCTACCTAATAAAAGAATAATATGCTAATTGACCATACCTTTGCAACACCCACCAGCCAATCAGGAGTGAGTATGCAAATTAACTTAACAAAGATGGCAGGTTAATTTGCATACACAGGTGCCGAGTGCCCAGGGGTAGGCAGGACACTTGCATCATTGCCATGGTGATGATGCAGGCATTCTATACCACCCCAGCTGCCCCTGGTCTCTGGGCAATGTGGGAAGGGGGAAAGGCAGCTCCAGGTTAGAGAGGAAAGGTGGCTCTGGCCAGAGCAAAGGTAGTGCCAGCAGCCAAGGGAAGGAAGGCCCATTCTTGCACAAATCTTTGTGTATCAGGTCTCTGGTATTGTATATTTGAAGTGAAGTTTCTTATAGACAGGGTATAATTGGATTATTAACCTTACTAATCTCGTTCTTTTAAGTGATTTACTTAGACCATTTACATTTCATATGATTTCTGTCATGTTAAGACTTAAGCTAGTTCTAACCTAGAACTCCCATTGAAAAAGGTATATAAAAACAGATAAAAACATGAGAGATAGCCCTGGATGGGTGGCTTAGTTTATTGGAGCATTGTCTTGCATACCAAGTATTGCCATTTTTCAGTTTGAGTACAGTAGAAACAGTACTTTCCTTTATGTTTCTTTACCTTCACTCATTTTAGTATAATATGTGTCATAAGCAGTTTTCTCTGCATACATTTAGAAACACATTGATGTACTTTATTCCACCATAAAATATAATATAGAAAACTCAAGAGGAAAGGGATATCTATCATTTTTACCCATGTTTTTGTTTACTGTGTTCTTTTTTTCTTTCCAGGAAAAGTTTCCTTTTTAATCACTTCTTTTATTAATTTTTGAGAACTTTATTGTTCTTTTTGGAAAGGTGTATCAGTGAATACTCTTAGCTTGCCTTCATTTGAGAATATATTAACATCCCTTTTATTCTTTAAGGATATTTTCACTGGTTACAGAATTTGGGGTAAATAGTTCTCTTTTTTAAGAATTTCCTTCTTATCCACATGGACAATTTTTCTTTAATTTAGGTTGCTTTTTCCTTATAGGTAAGTTGTTTTTCTTTGTCTTTAGTTTTCTGAAAGTTGTTTAAATTACATTCTTCTTTCCCTTCCATTCTGTTGTTGATCCCTTTCACTGAACTTACAATTGTTATTAATGTATTTTTCACTATAAAAATTTACATTTGGCTTTTCTTTGTGTCTAATTTTTTTTTCTGAGCTTTTCTATTTCTTTCTATTTCTATATTTTGTTTGTTTCAAGTATGTTCATATTTATTTATCAAAACATTTTTTGTAATGGTTGCTTTAAAATCCTTATCTGATATCTCTATCATCTATTGATTGTCTCTCATTTTAAATTCCATTTAGTGTGGAAACTTCCTTATTCTTGGTATGATGTGTGATTACCTACTCAAACCTGGACATTTTGCATATAATGTTATGAGGATCTGGGAAGTGAATGGAACACAGCATTTACTGTCAAAGAGGGAGGAATTCATTTTGCTCTCATGACACCATAGGGAGGGAAGGAAAAATGCCACTTTTTACTATCCTTTGGGTGTGAAAATTCATATTTTCTCCTTACTTAGTCTTTTATGATACTGTATTGGGGTCCCTCTTTATAGTGTCTTAAGGGTGGAAATGTAAGCTCCCTACTTGGTGTTTATTGGTGTAGATGGCAATGGGACCATCGTTTTTCTGTGGTGTTTGGTTAGAGTAGAACAGCTGCTACTTAAATGTTTCTGTCTTGTTAGGTTTTTTTTCCTGGAGATTTGGCTAGTTGGGCCTTTTTGTCTACTTCCCTTGATATTTCCAGTTACACGTCAGAATATATAGGGCAAAGAAAATTTAGAAACTAACTACCTCCTTCTACTTGGAGTTTTGAGGTCTCTAGCTGGTCTTCCTTCTTTTAGCTCCCTTTTAGAGATCTCATGTTTATTTTACATATAATGTCCAGATTCCAGAGTTTTTAGTTGTATTTAATGGGAGTAATAGGGTAAAGCATATCAATTCTATCATTTTGTTAGCTGAAGTTCTTGATATCATTTGCTTTTAAAATAGACCATTGAATGAATTTTATATTTGTTAATAGAAACATGTAAAATTAAATTTTGGGGCTAAAATGTTAAATTTTAAATATTATTATTTTAATCTTTATTGTTGAAAGTATTACATATGTTCCCTTTTTACCCTATTGACCTCTTCCAGCCCACCCCTACCCCTCACCCCAGACCTTCACCACCTAGTTGTCTGTGTCCATGCGTTATGCATATATGCATACAAATTCATTGGTTGATCTGATCTCTTCCCACTCAGTCACCCTCTCTGCGTTCCCTCTGAAGTTTGGCAGTCTGTTTGATGATTCTGTCTCTGAATCTATTTTTATTTATCAGTTTATGTTGTTCATTAGATTATACATATGAGTGATACTTATCTTCCTTTGGCTGGCTTATTTCACTTAGCATAATGCTCTCCAGGTCCATCCATGCTATTGCAAATGGTAAGGATTCCTACCATTTGCAATAGCAGCATAGTATTCCATTGTGTAGATGTACCATGGATCTAAAAAATATAGCAGTCATCACAGAGAAGCATTTATTTTTTTATTTAAATTTTAAAAATTATTTATAATTAAATAATGGAAATACCACATGGAAAAGTGATTTTCTCTTAAAAATTTGTGTTTTCTGTCAATCTTATTAAAGGAAATTCAAGTATAAAAATTACATTAAAGGCTGTAAATTATTCCTATTTAAGTTCCTACTAAATTATATAAATCTTTAAGATAGAGAGAGAGAGAGAGAGAGAGAGAGAGAGAGAAACATCAATGTGAGAGAGAAAGATTGATAGTTGCCTCCCATCTGCTCTCCAACTGAGGACTAAACTCACAGCCTAGGTGTGTGTTCTGACTGGGAATCAAATCTGCAACTTTTTGGTGTGTGGGACAACACTTCAACTAACTGAGCTACCTGGCCAGGGCTAAAGTGTATAAATTTTATATTATTTTCTTTTTGTTGCTTGGATAAGATTTTCTTGCCTTTATTTTTATGAAATCATTCTTATATAATAACCAGGAAGCCTTAAAAAAATAGAATAGCTATGACATGAGAGAAATAAGAAATATAAGATGAAAAGATTAAGACTTTTCTCTAAAGAATTTAGGAAAGAGGCACCTAACTTCAGATGACAAATAGAAACATTAAACTTGTTGCCGAAGCTGGTTTGGCTCAGTGGATAGAGCGTCTGCCTGCGGACTGAAAAGTCCCAGGTTCGGTTCCAGTCAAGGGGATGTACCGTGGCTGCAGGTACATCCCCAGCAGGGGGTGTGCAAGAGGCAGCTGATCGATGTTTCTCTCTCATCGATGTTTCTGACTTTCTATCCCTCTCCCTTCCTCTCTGTGAAAAATCAACAAAAATATTAAAAAAATAAATTACTAAAAAAAAGAAACATTAAACTTGTTTACTTAAAAGAATACACAATTTTTTGTCCAAATATTTAGAGTGAATGTGAAAGGGCTTAGGAAAATGGAAATAGGTAGAATTAATTCAGTGAAGAAATTTACTCTTTGTAAATAATTTAATATCACGAATTAAGTTAATTTAATATTACTTTTGAATTCTACAAATAACTTTTAAGCAGAAATAGTGTTAAGCATAAATTGTGATAGTATTAGAGAGGGGATAGTACAGATATTTATTTTGTTTACATTTCAAGAAAAGATTACTTCGAAGTAACAAATGCACATAGATGCACATACACAACCCCCAAACCCAGTCTTGATAGTAAAGATTAACTTGTAAAAATATGTCTACTTTATAATGCTATAATGAAAAGGTAATTATTTGCCACTTCTTTTGTATATACTCTTTCAAGGAAATTTAAAACATTTTTAATTGATTTTCAGAGGGAGAAGAAGGGAGAGGGAGATAGAGAAACATGGATGTGGGAACAAAATATCCTCCTGCATACCCCCTTTTGGGGAATGAGCCCACAATCCAGGCATGTGACCTGCTCAGGAATTGAACCAGCAACCTTTTGGTGCATGAGATAATGCTCAGCCAGCTGAGCCATACTGGCTAGGCAAGGGGACATTTTTTATAAACAATATCTGCCTTATGTTTTAAAGGACTTTTACATTTAAGATGATATTTTCTTATTGGTTCAGGTCTCATTTATAGGAAGGAGTGGAACTATCCAAATTAGAAAATGTAGAAAGAATGTGATCCAATAGTTCATAAAAGAAGAAAAATAAATAGCTAGTATAAATATGAAAATCACTGTGGAGGGGACGAGGAGGTCAAAGCACTTTTAAAACAAAATGAATGAATGTGTGAAATGAAGCTCTCTTTCTGGAGGTCAGGCTTGTCAATGTATTTATCAGAAGTAATGCATCCTTTGTCCCAGTCATTCCACTTTAAGGATTCTGGGTAAGTTGTTCTTTTATTCTAAGGAAATAAAAGAGAGGCTTAGAAATTTTTAAATAAAATAATCTGCACCAAAATATGCACATCAGTTTGTTATACACTTTCTTTTATACACTGTTATACACTGTTTATTCTTATTTTTCTTTATAATTCTGTTCCTGTTTACTTTTTATATTGAACAAGCAAAAGTATCACTTCGCTAATTTGTGAAGAACTCCAATCAATGTTATTTTCAAATAACATTGAAATTGGAATATTTAGTCCATTTCAAACCCATAAGTAGCCAGCTAAGGTTTAAAAAGTCTTCTTATTGTCTTTATTACTCTTCAGGCAGAAAATCCCTTTAATTCCCTTTTGTGTGTGTGTGTGTGTGTGTGTGTGTGTGTGTGTGTCTGTGAATGGTAGAAAACAGAAACCATAATAGAAAGACAGCTGATAAGTCAAGAGGCTCTGTGTGCTTAAAATGCAAGGTCACCTGGTGTAGGAATGCAGTGGTCTGGGTTTAGATTCCAGCTCTTTTACAAACCCATTAATCCCTTTGGAAAGCAGTGTTCTTCTTATTTAAAGTATATGCTGTTGCCACTTTTGTTGGTCAAAACAGTTCTATACTGGCAATTTTTCATTCAATGCAATAAAATGAAATATTTCCAGTATAGAACTGTTTTCCCAGCAACAGTAATATATGAGTCTATTGTAGGGTTAATTATGATTTATTTTATTTTTTTATTTTTATTTTTTAAAATATATTTTATTGATTTTTCACAGAGAGGAAGGGAGAGGGATAGAAAGTCAGAAACATCGATGAGAGAGAAACATCGATCAGCTGCCTCCTGCACACCTCCAACTAGGGATGTGCCCCCAGCCAAGGTACATGCCCTTGACCGGAATCGAACCTGGGACCTTTCAGTCCACATCCTGACGCTCTATCCACTGAGCCAAACCAGTTCGGCAATGATGATTTATTTTAATACATACATTTTTAATTCAAAATACCTAGTTTTATTGGGCCAAGGAGCCTCTCTGGTCATTCAAGCACCTTCTCATATTAACTAGTGAAATGGTTAGATTAGATGCTAGGTTAGCTCAATTTTCCACGTTATGTTGAAGAACAAAAATAGGATATTAGGAGGTCACTGGACTTAAAAAAAGTTCATTGCTCTACATTTAATTAATCTTTGTTAAAGACATCAAATTCTAACAAGAATTCTACAAAAGTTTAAGAATAAATTCAAAAATATCAGTATTGAGAATTTATGTAAATGTCAAAAAGTCTAAAAAGGATTTCAGACTCTCGGAACTAAAGTAGTACATGTTTGATGAAATGAGGGGAAATGAGAGAAAAGACAGTTATAGGAAATGACTTACTTAAAATAATATAAATTATAAGGATCTAAAAGTTTTTAAATTTATACTATTTAATTGATTTACATTTTCTAGGAAGTGACATGATTTGACATAAAATGATCTCATTTTAAGGATAGGAGAAAATAGTTTTCTGATAGACTGTGAGTACCATAACAGATATAATATAGATGCAGAATCATTGTAAGGTGAATCTGAAGTACAATTGGTATGCCATTAAAGTATGGTGAAAGAAGAGAGCATGGACATTCAGATGGTCTCATGAGCTGAAAACATTACTGTCACCCAAGTAAGTTTCACATTTCTTTGGAAAAAAATATGTTTTGTTAAAATAATACATCTGTTGGGGAGAGTGGTATTTGGCAGAGGGTGCAAGCCACTCACTATCTGCTTCCCTGTGCCCTAGCTTTGGTGCTGATTCTTTTGGAGTAAACAAACAACCATGTGGCATCATCTCAACTTGGAAAACTGTTACTGGCAACATACCAGCATCAGTCAGTACAAGCGCATTGGAGTCTTACAGCATATCAACTCCTGGTGTAGACAAACAAAAAGGGAAGATAAGAATTTCTTTTAATTTCTCCCAGGCATTTCTTATCATGGTGTTGATAAGGTTCTGAAGAAATCCTAGGGATAAAGCTAACCTTGAGACTGCCTGCTTTGAGGTAGTCTGCCATGTACTAGGTTAACATTTTGAAAGGAATCTCTTGCTCTAGTCTTTGTGAAATACTTCAAGTTGCAAAAGAGAGAAGGGAGTCACTCTTCATAGGGTTGACATAGGCAATGACATTTGGTTCAGAAAGGGCAGGGTCTTTGGAAGAAAATGATGGTGTGGTCAGTAAAGAGGAGCTCTTGCAGGATCTCAGAAAACTGGACTAGGTTCCTTGCTGTACAGCCCCGCAGGCCCCGTCAGCCATAGGAAACACCTCTGAAGCCAAGCAAGTGAAGGGGATGGCAATGCCTATAGAATTTTCATGCTGCTTCTTAGGCATATCAGATGTAAGTTCCAGAGAGCAACATATTCTGGGATCTCATGTGCTCTCACATTAAAGCTTCCAAGGCCCATAGTCACAAATCTGTAGGCAAAGAAATTATCTGTTATTTTCAAGGATTTGATCCCATTAACTCATGGGAACAGGGGGAAGTAGTTGATGATAGAAGGCAGGCACACTTGTGCCTATTATTGGACACTTTTATAGCAGCAGCTCCAGATTCTCAGGAATCCTAGTGTTATTTTAGGTATAATTCTTTCTATACACTTGGAATATAATCTGGAGAATCAAGCTTTGTTTCAAGGATAATGTGAAACAGAATTTCACCTGTTAATGTAATCCTCTTTCTCCTCTTCTGCTCTTTCTTCTCCCTTTCCAGACACTTCTCTGGCTACAACATGATGAAGTATTTGAATGGAAAACTAAAGTCAAAATGTACTGATGATGTTTTTAATAAAGAAACACATCCTAATTCATTTTGTTATTAAAATGTTTCTGAGCAAATGGAATAGAAACAATACAAGTCATAGATAAGAACTCCAACAGAAAGTTGGTTACTTTAATCATGTCTGAATATGGCTTTTGCCTTCTGCTTGGGTAGGTGACAAATCATAAATTTCACAAATGGGGTCCTTTGCATTCCACTTACTGATGGAGAGGGCTTGAGGAGCTGAGGCTGAAATTTCAAAACATGGATCTCAAAATTTGTTTTGAGATTATCCATCATAAGAATTATCAGACTATCCATTATTGGAGGATGCAAGTTACATACATTTGGCAGTTGTGTATGTGTTAATTATTTTAATGAAGAAAGTGGTGTGGAATTTTCCAGTTTTTTTTTAACAAGATATTGTTACAGAGTAAAGGTTTAAATACTTTGAAACCTACTGTCATTTCTCTTTAAAAACATAAACATTGTTTATGATCTATTTGTCATATGTACTTTAAACTGACAAAATGTCTACTTTTTAAACTTACTACTTCTTTTTTAAATTTGTATAAGTGTTTTTTAAAAATATATATATATACTAGAGGCCCAGTGCATGAAATTTGTCCTCAGGTGTGTGTGTGTGTGTGTGTGTGTGTGTGTGTGTCTGTGTCCCTCAGCCCAACCTGCATGCTCTCCAATCTGGGACCCTTCGAGGGGTAAGCGGCAGTGAAACATCCTTCTCACAATCTAGGACTGCTGGCTCCCAACTGCTCTCTTGCCTGCCTGCCTGATTACCCCTAACTGCTTCTGCCTTCCAGCCTGATCACCCCCTAACCACTCCCCTGCCAGCCTTATTGATGCCTAACTGCTCCCCTGCTTGCCCGATTGCCTCTAACTGCCCTCCCCTGTTGGCCGGGTCACCCTAACTGCCCTCCCCTGCTGGCCTGGTTGCCCCTAACTGTCCTCCACTGCAGGCCTGGTTGCCCCCAAATGCCCTCCCCTGCAGGCCTGGTCATCCCCAACTGCCCTCCCCTGCTGGCCATCTTGTGGGCACATGGGGGCAGCCATCTTATGTGCTGGAGTGATGGTCAATTTGCATATTACCTCTTTATTATATGGGATACATAAAATACATATTTTATTTTTTCTGCATAAAATTTATTATTTTATAACTTTTCCTTTTTAACTCATATGACAACCTGAAAATATTGCATTCTACAAAACAATACTTTAAAATTTGATGAAGAGCCCAGGCAGCATGGCTCAGTGGTTGTGCATCAACTAAAAATCAGGAGGTCACAGTTCCATTTCCAGTCAAGGCACATGCCTGGGTTGTGAGCTAGATCCCCAATGTGGGGTGTGCAGGAGGCAGCTGATCAATGATTCTCTGTCATTATTGATGTTTCTATCTCTCTCTTTCTCCTTCTCCCTTCTTCTCTGAAAGCAATTTAAAAATTAAAAAAATGATGAAACCAATATATATATACACACATATACTGTACAGAGGCTGGAGGGTATTTTCATAAGAATTCCTTTGAAGGACATACCACCTGAGTGTCCTTGTTTCAATCTGGAATTTTGATAAAAATTAACTTTTAGACTTTAATTACAACTTTTATCTTTATTCTATATAATAAGAAAAGGACAAATACAATCTTATTTTAGAAAAAAATCTCTGTATATGAAAATTAAAACACATTACATATATTTCTAAATAATGTTTAAAAATTTCCATCAGAGATATGACCTGATGTTCAATGAATACATATGTGGGATAAACTGACCTGGTTGTATCAGTTAGCACTATGTTTCAGGTTCAAATGATAGAACACCTTATTAAAGGACACTTAAACTTACGGTGTTCATTTTTCTTATGTAACATGTTCAGAGGTAGACAATACAAGGCTAACAGTAGATTCTCAGTGTCATCAGCACTCCTGTATCTTCTTTGTTTCTATTTCTCTGTGTTGTGCAGCATTTTCCTTATGGTGGCAAGGTGGATGCTGCACCTGCAAAGTCACATCAGTCTCCAGGCAGAAAAAAGGGGGAACAAAAGGCTAAAGAGCAATAAGAAGGGCTTGCCAGCTGTTAGTGTCTTTAAAAAAAGTTTTCCCACATGATCCTATCTCATTGAACCACAGTTTCCATCTCATTAAAATCAGCAAGGGGGCCGGAATGGGGAGTATTTTAGTTTTCTGGCCTCAGTACAAAACAAGGTACCTTGAACAGCTTTGGGGCAGTAACTCAGGTTCCGATATTTCATTTATTTGAAATTTTTGCGAGTGGTCACACCAGACTGAAGAAATCCAAAGGAGAAACTTCTTGATTTTTAATTTTAGCCAGGTTGCTACTCAATTTTCAATCTGGTCATTGAATGATTTGCCTCAAAGGATAAACCTATTTTTACTTTTGAGAATATAGCCAGAAACCCTGAAGACCCTAGATACATAAAAACACCCTCTTCCTATAGTATGTCATAAATGTACTTCTCTGAGACATAATACTCCACATTTATAACCTTAAATATAAAGATTTATAATCTCTAAGACCTTTTTATGTTATATACACCTATGCTGACAAAGCTAAAATGGACATTAAAATGTTTCTATCAATATTTTGGTCACTGTTATTATCTCATTTTGCTTTATTTGACATATTTTAATTAAAATTGCATTTTTTCTTAGTAGCAACTACAAGCTTAAGTTTATTTTATGACATAACTTGAACTTTGAAGTTAGAGAGTTCTAGATTCTAATAATTTAAGGTGTCTGGCTTTAATCAATTTTCTGAGTGAGGAAATTTGAGCTTCTGTTTTGTTTTCTTCTTTGTAAACGTGGACATGCCACCTCTCTCATGAATTATGGTTGTGCTTCTGCGAGATGAACATGTGACATGCCTAGAATGGAGCCTGTGTACAGAGAGGACTCCTTTCCTTTCCTTTCTTTCTCTTTGCCCCAACCTTTTACCTGTACACCCTAAGCTTCCAGCTCTTTCATCACTTTCATTTGGAGTTGGGAGGGTGAGTCATGGTGGAGAAAGGGAAGAGGCACAACACTCAACAGTGTTCCAAAGTCATTCTAGGCATTAAATATGGCAGTTTGAGCTTGGAGATTTTTAGGGGCAGCAATCATTGCCAGTGACTCAGTTGGTTGGAGTGTCGTCCAGTGCATTGGGAGGTAGTGGGTCCGATTCCAGGTCAAGACACATATCTGGGATGATGTTTGGGTCCCCAGTTGGGGCACATACAGATGCAACCTATCAATGTTTCTCTCTCACCTTGATTTTTTTTCTCTCATCCTTCCTCTTTCTCTAAAATGAGTAAGCATATCCTTGGTTGAAGATTTTTTTTTTAAAGAATCAATATAAACTGATTTTATTTTTTGGAGATTTTCAGAACTGTTTCCTGTTGGGTTTGTACACAGAAACCACTGGGCACTAGCAGTGCATTCATAACAGTGGCAGATGCTGCTGGTTGCCTACCCCCTGTAGGTTCCCTCTTCCTCCCTTCATGTCAGAGTCCCATTTGCTTAAAGCACTCATGTGCTCATTAAGTAACTTCCCTTTTCAACTCTTTTACTAAAATGAGCTGCAGTCAGCTCAGTGATACATAAATATGTCATTGGTAGCACTTGCTTTTAGGAAAGCTTTTAAAATGAGCAGACATAGCTGCACCTACTGTTTCTCCTTTTCCTTCCTTTCCTCTCCTCCCCACTGTCTGGCATAGGGATAGAATGCCCAGAGACACTGCTGCCCTTTTGAGACCATGAGGATGAAACCCACACACTGAGATAGGTGACATCTGTCCTTGTTGCGTCAGCCCCAGACTGCCCTTAAACTCAGACTTTCTATTATATAAATCCCCGTGTGCTGAGAGAGTGTTATTTGGTGTTTTTTTAATGTGCAGTTGAACACAATGTTTAACTGCTTATAATAACTTAAAGGAGAATGTCTGGAGAGTAATGACAATTTGCTCTCTTCAATTGCAGTCTGCTGCAATATGATAAAATCAGCTTCCTTCAGTCACTTTAGAAATTACAGTAGAAAGGAAAGACTTTAGAATAATGATATTATCCATCTCTATGTCATTAAATTCTTATATTTGTAGGCTCAGGCTTGTTTTAAATATGCAGAATAGACTTTATATTATAAAACTTGTCTTTACTTAATGGTGCCTTATGTGAGTAGCATCCCTCTGAAAACACTTTACTTTTGTACTTCGGCTGTTTTTGTCATTTACAGGAATCATCTTCAGTTTTAAAACATTAGTTTAAGAACAAGGCTATTATATGATTATGAACTGATTTATTAATATGTGAATATGTTAAATATATAAATGCTGCATATGAGTAAGTTAAACCATAATGTCCTGAGAGGGACTAGGCTTATCATCATCTGAATTTAAATACTTACTACAAATGTGCTTTTTTGCTGTATAACCTGTAATTTCAGTTGTGTTGGATAGTGATGATAATTGGCTTAGTCAAATAAAGTTTGTTACGTTGAGAATATATACTGATAAGCCTTGCTTTCTCTAAAAGAGGCTGTTGATTTTGAGTATATAGCCCTGTTTATGTTTATGTTAGTCATGAATCTAATAGTGATTTTCTAATTAGCTGGCAAAATGCAGTAGCTCAGTAAATTCTTGTCTTTTATGTTCACGTGGTTTGTGTTTCTTGTATTCATCTTGTAAGTACTTTCACTCACATGGTTTATGAGCAGCACAGGCTCGATGGTGTAACCATACGTCTGCAGGCCAGATTTTCCCCTTGGCTTCCGTTGAGTTCTCTGCATCCATCTGTAGGGCTGTTTACAACCATATGCTTTTGGCATCATGTGAAAGTAAAAGGACTGGCTGAGACTACCAGAAGATGGATGGCAAATCATCTGGGCCAGTGAAATTTCTCTGTCGGGTGCAGTCACAGGCAGTAAAGTGTGTGGGTTGCCATGGCTCTGCTTTCCTCGGAATGGAGTATAGGGAACAATGGTTTTAAAGTCACCCCCTTCAGGACTTCTATACCTATTGACAATTATTTTTGCCATTCTTCATAGTTAAATGTAGTTGCCTTTAGATATGACTTTGGTAAGGGGATTTAAATTTGAATAGAGGAGGCTATCAGTTTCAGGCTATATTGATGGCCCTTGAATTTTTGCCAGAGATTTACCCTACGTAGTATTTGAGTCAGAAAAAGAGGAAATTCATGTGAACTGAAGTTGTCAGGTAAGTATCAAGATGGTTAGCTCCATTTTTATTTTACCTGTTCAATAAGAAACCTTTATTAACAGTGAGTAAATAACCTTCAAAATTGGAATCTTGTATGAACAATGAGTAATATTTAATTTATAATGACATGTCAGGACTTTTTTATTAGAATATCATACCAGCTTGACATATTGGGCTTCTGGCATAACAGGATGATGGGTTTTCTATTCATTATACTACCTTCTACATGTCCATGTTTGGACCAGTGCACCAATACGGTTTTTACTACCCAAAAAGAAAGTTTTATAACGAGCGATCCAGGAAGGGTTACAGTGGTTCTCAACCTTTCTAATGCCGTGACCCTTTAATACAGTTCCTCATGTTGTGGTGAACCCTAACCATAAAATCATTTTCGTTGCTACTTCATAACTGTAATTTTGCTACTGTTAATGAATCATAATGTAAATACCTTTGTTTTCCGATGGTCTTAGGCTCTATAGTAGCGGTGCTCAACCTGTGGCAACCCACAGGTTGAGCACTGCTAGCACGGTCACCTAAGACCATTGGAAAACACAGATGGTCTGTGTCGCGGCATTAGAAAGGTTAAGAACCACTAAAAGATAATTAGGGTAGAATGGCCAAAACTTGGTACATACAAGTTTTATTCTAGATGGGATTGCTATTTAAATTGTTGTGTCATTAACTTACTCTGATTCGGTATTTCTTTCTCAGCTGTTAAAGTAAGAGAATTGTTTATGTCTGCCTCCAAAGAGATGGCATTATGAGTAAAGTATTCATGATTGGCAGAACACTTTGTGTTCTCAGAGAGCTACTTAAATTCTAAATGATAGCATTCAGTGTGTTACATCGGAGCTTAGTAATGTATGTTAGAATACAGTTCATAATGGAAAAGTGAGGAATGGATGGGTCTTGACAGTTGGAACTGCTCCTCAGTTGAAATTGCTAGGATGAAAAATTACTCTCTGGCATGCTTATCATTGTGCAACAGAGCCTGTTATCTTTGAGGAAGTATTCTCACTTTTTATCATTTGTAGGAAAGCATCATGTGTCATGAAATGCCATCTGTACTCATATATTGGATGGTAGATATGGTATGATGCTGCTATATTTTTAAACTATCAGAAGTGGTCATATACTTGGCAGATGTGGACAAAAAAGGGGTCACATACTAAACCTGACAAGTTCAGGGGAGGCCCACATGACAGGCCTTACAAACCCAGAGACCAAAGTAATCATTCAGGGTGGCCTGAATATAAAATTGCATCTTGGTGGGTAGTCATGTTCGAGGCCTGCAGCTTTCTTGACAAAGGTTAGTCTTTATCTTTGAAAATGTCTGCTGTCTGTGCATCTAACATAACTTACCTTTGAAACTTCAGAGTACTTTTCTTTTCCAAATCCCTCCAGAAATAACTGTGGGCTCCAGAACACTAGACCATAGAACTCATCAGTTGACATCCTGTTCCCCTGAATGCCATTTCTATGTGCTGTAAATCTTAACTGTTCTGTGCCCACCAAGGTAAAAAGTATGTCTCTCCACTGTGCTTTTTATACAGGCTCAGAAACTCTCCTCTTTTGCTTTTTTTCCTGTCTGTAACCTATCACCAGTGAATTTCATGTAACCTTACTTATATCTCATTTGATGCTAATGTACAAATTGAGCTGCAAAACTGCCATTCTCCAGAGCATTTTCTCAATTTGTTGAGATTTTGCTTCCTGGCAATTGTCATCACTTAGTCATAAATAAACTTTTGTAAGACTTTCTTATGCTAGAGCTTCTTTTGTTAACCCAGATGAAGAAAACAAGATGCCTTGGGAGTTGGTGAGGGAGTTGATTTGACAGCCACTTAGATAAATGACTTTTACTTAGCATGGTGCCCAGATTGAAATACATAGAAGTTCCTGTTTGTCTTAAGGCCTGAGATTTAGATAGAGATTCAATACAAAGCTAGTGTACATGTGTGACACAAGGAGGACAATGAATGAAGAGGCCCCAACTCCGGTCCTGACTCCGCTATATACAAGCCACGTGCCTTTAGTTATGTCACCTGTGAAATGTGTGGGCTGTTTCTTTGCTCCTTGTTTGGAAGCACCAATATCATGTGGATGAGAGTGCAGGGCGATATTATGTGATAGGGTCTGGTAGTCAGCTTTATAGTCTCGGGAACCTGGTTTACTGACATACTGAATGTGAATCTGTCTCTTAGGATCCGGCACACAAGCTCCCAGAAACCAATGAATAAAAGCAGGATGCCAATGTATTAATGTATAATGAGCAATAGGACTACCAAAGGGACCATCATCTTTTGGTGAGCTGACTTGCATAGCTGATTCTCTCTCTGAAAGCAAACTACTTGGGAGATCTGAATATAATTACAAGCCTATGAAGGTTGCATGAAATCAGTTTAGAATCCAGGGTAACTTAATTCATGCAAATAGGTTTACTTGTCCTTGGGATCAGAGAGAACACATCATTGGATCAAAGCATTCCCTTCCTTTGCGCTGAGAATATTTGTTTTTCTAAACTTGCATTGCTCACTCTCTTTTGAGTTATACATTATTATTGATTTTAGTCACACTGTAGCCAGTTTTATTAGTATGGGAGCCATTTCTGGCTTTTCAAAATGACTAAACTTATATCTCTCTGACTTATTATGTAGTGATTTTATAACTTAATTTTCAGAGGACCATCTTATCTCTTATTTCTGAGTTCTTAGAATTTCTCACCATAGCTCCTCCCCTATCATCACTGTCTATGTTAGGCTCATTCATTTAAAAAAAAATATTTAATGATTTCAGAGAGGAAGGGAGAGGGAGAGAGAGATAGAAACACCAATGATGGGAGATAATCATTGATCAGCTGCCTCCTGCATGCTCCCCCACTGGGAATCGAGCTTGCAACTCAGGCATGTGCTCTGACCTAGAATTGAATCACAACCTTCTGGTTCATAGGTCTATGTTCAATCACCAAGTCAGGCCCGTTGAGCTCATTCATTATTTAGAGAACTCAGATCTAGCACATTTTCTACTCAATGTATTTATTTGGGGAGTTCTTGGTGTTTAAGGAGCAATTTGATTTTTCTGATTTCACTTTCATCCTATGGGGGAAAAATCAAATTTCTTTGAAACACTAGGCAGAAGAGGAGAAATAACATCATCTTTTTTACGTAGTTTAGTGTCAAGTAACAAGGCGCACACACACACACACACACACACACACACACACACACACACAATCAAGCACTGCTGTAGAAGTGTCATTTCTATCAATGTAGGTTATCTTAGAACTAGAGATCCAGTGCACGATATTAGTGCACTCAGGTGGGGCGGGGGGGAGCGTTCCTCAGACAGACCTACCCCCTTTTGTAGTCTGGGAGTCCTGGGGGCATGGTGGAGGAAATGTCGAAATGACAATGGCTTAGGAACATTATGGAGGTAGTGCGCCCTGGTGGGAGTGCACTGACCACCAATTTTATGTGGATTGAGCATCAGCTCCTTGGTGGTCAGTGCTCCTCTTAGCGACCAGTCATTCTGCTGTTCAGTCAATTTGCACATTACCCTTTTATTATATAAGAAGATAGTGAGGAAACTTGCCCCTTTAGAGGTCTTTTAGGAAAATTAAAGCCATTCTTTTTAAAAGCTTTGGCGAAGAAAAATGGGTGACAGAAACTTTGTAGCATATAGCTGGGCATGGCACCTTCTTTGGAAATTTCTTGGGTTAAACAGTATCAAGACTATTCTCCCTATTGATCACTGTTTCTTGTTTTAATATTTAATCCAGTAACTGATTTAAAAACCTAGATTAATAGTGTCTTGTATCAGTTTTTTGCATAATCTACATGTATGCATATTAATTTATATAATAAACAGAGCATGCTTCTCACGGTGGATTTTAAACAAATATGTATAGGAAATTCACCATGGAAAGAGAAATACAGTGTGCCTTGTATGGATTGGGGTTTTTGCAAAGATCCCACATTCATTGCCTTTATAGCATTTATATAGTCTGAGATTATTTTGGTTTTATTCAGTCAGGAGGTATTTCTGTGCATATTATGTTGATAAAATTTCCTTTTTCAAGGAGCTTTTGTTTAAGAGAGCCTGACCTAAAACATCTCTCAAATTTAAATTGATGGTGTTTTTGTCCTTATTGAAGATTTTCCTGGCAAGTGATTTTCACTTTTTTGATAGGTTTCTTTTGTTAGTATACTTGCTTCCCTATCTTGATCCTAAATTACAGTTCAAGTCTGAGAATTTTTATGTTTGAAAGAAGCAAAAAGTCATCTCTTGATATTATCTCCAGGAGGGAAGTACATTTACCAGTACATTGGCAATTATAAGGTATTTTCATTGCATTTCAAAACCATCTGATCACATTACTGTCTATAGAATAGTAATTCAGCTGATCAAAGTATGGCCTGCTTTTCTTTTTATGTATTTTTCTTTCAAAAACTGTGGTTATTTCAGGTACTGATCAAAAAAGTAAAAAAGGAAATGGGCAGAATATATTTAAATATTGTTTGGTTCGTTGCCATGGATTGTTGATATTCCATAGATGTTGGGCATGGCAAGGGAAGCTGGTGGCTTCAGAACCTGCTGCTCTATTTCCCAATTTAGCAATCTCCATATGGCTCAGATGGCGCCGACCAGCCGTCTGCGACAGGCAGGACCACTGAGTGGCCTATGGCATTTTAAGCATCCTGCTGAGTCTGTATCATAACCAAGAACAATTTCTATTGTTAGCACCTTCTGTGAGAATTCCTCCCGAGATAAAAAGCAGCCCAAAGAGAAGGCTTCCTTGGGGTTTCCCTGAGTCACAGTGATGAACTGGTGGCAAAAATCTCTGGCAGCAGATACTTTTACTGTGATCTGCTGGAAAAGTCTGGGTGAAAACTATTACAGCAGAGAGCATACTGAGGCTGGTTTGTAGGACTTATTAATGTTTAATTTATTTTATTAGCATTACACAAGCAATGCATGATCTGTTCATTGGCCTTTAAGAGAAATTGGAACGTTACAGTTGAAGCAGAAACCTGCTCTGACATCCACCATAGTGTCAGTCTCCCGTTTCCTGCTCTCTCAAACACTCATAAGATTTAAGATTGAAAAGCTTTGGTTTGTGTCCTTATAGACACTTTAAAAATACTTTTCACATGTATTAGTGGATGCCCATAGAAAATACATATGCAGTAGTTTTCTTTGTTTATATGTAAAACATAAATGGAGAGAGAGAGAAAAAAAACCTTGCTGTTGTTGAAAAATAGCCTGGGAAATCTTCAGTAATTGCATATACTGCCTTTCTTTTAAAAAGTATCAACAATTTTGAGAGATTGCTTTCTTTTTAGAGAAGTCCTCCAGAATATGCCTGGTTAATAATATTTTGTAGGTAATAGAAGAGTGTTCCTAGGTGAAACGTGGCTTTGTATCTCTTAGTCATTCTTTATTTCCAAAGAGAAGAGCCAGAGGGACGTATGCCTGAGCTCTCTTCTGGGACGGTCTGGTGTCCTCAGTGTCTCCACTTTCTGTCGGAACTGTCATGACTTTCTGCTTAACCTTCTGAGGTGTGACCTCTATGAGATCTACAGGACTTAGCTCTGCAGTTCTGGGGTTCTCTTACTTAGCCTGCAATTGGAAGAGAGTGTCTTGGTCAGGCAATGCTGTGTTTCCATACACTGAAGGAGGAGGGGCCATATTGAACTATAGAATCTGGAGTCAAATTACCTGAGTTTGAATCTTTCTTGTCTGCTCTTGGTTGTGTATGACCCCATGTGTGATATTAAAAAGCATAGTTGTCTTTCTTTATATTAACTTTAGCAAAAGTTAATTCTGATTATTTCATCTATAAACTTAAATCACTTAGGGGATGATTTGCATTTTTCACTTAAACATTCTCTTACACCAGCTGTAAAATAACAGCTGTTTGTTTTGTTTTGTTTTTGGTCTAATTTATTTAAAGAGAAAAATGTGCCAGGTATTTTGCTGGGTGGTTAAGATGGAGAAGAGTTGGATGCAGTGAAGTAAGAGGATATGCTGACTGCGAGAGGAATACCAGGGAAAGTTTGTCTGAGGAACTCATATAGAAGCTATTTTAGAGATGGACTAGTAGCTGGGGCAAAACATTTAAGTTTTTGTTTGTTTGGTTTTTAATTGATTTTTTTAGAGACAGTGGAAGTGAGAGAGAGAAAAAAAGAAATATTGATATGAGAGAGAAACATTGACCAGTTACCTCCCATACTTGGCCAGATAGAAGATCAAACAGCAACCTAAGTATGTGCCTGACTAGGAATCTAACCTGCAGCCTTTGGGTGTACAAAATGAAGCTCCAGTCAACTGAGTCACTGGACCAGAGCAAAACATTAAGTTTTGAGATAGGAAGAGCTTTCCATAGTTAATTGAAGGACCAGGAAAAGCAATACCTGCAGCAACATAGTGATATTGGGAAATAATTATGTAAAATGGAACTAGAGATGTTATGGAAGACTCTAAGAAAGCAGGAGCAATTTGGTATTACTCACTATTGTATCTCCAGATGCCATTCTGCCATATGAGTGAATGAATTGTATCAAAGAACAAATGTATGAATGAGGTAACCTACAAGAAATGGATCTGCCAACAGATTAGGAAGAATCTCAAGAGAGTTTGGTGTCATAGAAAGCAAAAGGAGAACATTTTTTACATAGGTAGGGTTGTTCATTGCTGTTAAGAAGTGAAATAAGGTGGAGATAAAGGTACCCAAAGGTGTCAGTAGCATTGTGGTCACTAGTCACCGTAGCAGGAGCAGATACATTGGGAATTGGAATTGGTTGTCAGATTTCAGTAGGTTGCTCTGAACAGTAGTGGAGAACATGGATACAGGATGTAATTCTTACTTAGAAGCTGAAAAGATTTTAAAGAAAGATATGAGCTATTAGAGTCTTTGATGTTAAAGGGTATGGTCCAAAAAAAAAAGTATACAGATGTAAGAGGGGGTGCTATATTAGAGATTTAGCATGCTCAGAATTACTGGAAAATAAGACATTATATATGTTTTTTAAATCCTTGATTATCTCATTTTCAGCCTTTCCCTTTTATTTCTATGGGTAAATTCCCAAATGAATACCTCCTATTGTTCTCTGAATCTTTTTTTAGTAATCCTAAACACCATTATTATGAAAAAGCATCTCCTCAGGTGATGGAGATTTGTCTGCAGGTGGCTTATTAGGACCTGTCTCTGTAAACACTTCTAAGGGAATAAGAGAAGCAGGATTAGGCAGGAGGAGGTGGGGAGAGTTGAACTGTGCTGTAGTTGCAACAGTGGGCTCAGCCAGTTCCAGTGAAGGCTTGGAAGTCGATATGTCTGATCTGAAAAAAAAAGCCTTCCTGCTCTGTACCAACCTGACCTTAGTTAGGTACAGGGTGTTCCCAGGAGGGTGTGGTACTTTGGATGAGACAGCTCCCTGGAGCTCAGGATGATTCCTGAAAGAGAATCTGCAGTAACCTGCCAGCAGGCAATACTCCTGGCATCTGGGAGTATTAGGACTCTCTTCCAAAGGGGAAATGTAGACAGCATCCAGAATTAAATTTATAATATTTATAATGAGGAGAAGGAGTAAAAAATGCAATGAATAAGAAATGAATTTAAGGACAGAGGAAACAGGAGTGATAAGTCATCAAATGAGTCTTCATTTTCTGTCTTCTAAGTATGTTAAGGTCTTCTCTAAAGTGTGGCTTGACTGAAATCATTCACTTGTCTTTGAATAATCAGAGAGAACATACATTTTTATCCTATGCATTTCTGGATTTATTATTGTTGTTATTGCTATTTAGCTCGAATGGAATATGTTTTCTTTGTTTCTAATACATGTGCAACTGACCGGAATCACAGATCATTGTCTGCCTATCATTATGAGCCTGTTACTTGCTTTTTGACTTAATTTAGAATCATAGCGCATGAGCTCCACTGTGACTTCAATAATTTTCTTTTAAGTTTTTCATTTATTTGTTTCTTTCTCAAAGCTTATGTATTTCTAGAAAATAATGCATCTTATCATTAGATTTATTTATGGTTTTGATCTAATTATTCTATGTTAATGTCATAAAATACTAGAATTATTTAGGTGTAATTGCCTCTAGGATTGATATATCTCAATGGAATAATTGTTACAATATATAGTATTAAGTGCATTATTTAACAAAAATGTTATTATAAACGTGCTTTTATTAATAGGGTAAATGCTATTTTGATTTGCATATATGAGTTTTGCCATCCCACAAATAAGTATAATATATTTATTTGTATTTGGGAATTTTATAGTTAAACACCATTTAGTATTAATTTCAATGAATTTGGTTCTTTTTGTACTGTTTAATTTCTTTTAACTTTAATTTGTAGCAATATTTATTGAACATAAAATTCAGTAATTGATATTTTGTAATTCAATATATTTTCTTAATTGAAATCTATTTTTTTCCCTGAGGATTTCATAATTCATTGAAGTTGTTGCACCCTACAGTCAGTGCTTTATCATGATTGAATTTATTTGCATTTAAAAATTAATGTAATCTATATTTCCTGGTGGAAATCACCTTCAGTGAAAAGTTTCAGAGTGTATTACTTATGTATTCACTTATTCTTTTTAATCCAATTTGTGCCAAGGAAGAGTTGAGGAAATAATAAAAACACTTCATTTCATAGGAGTGTACTAAAGAAGAAATAGATAATTAATGTAAAGAAGTATGGAAATATAAAGAAATCATTACCAAAAACCAAAGAAAAGAATATTATTAATATCTATATCACAAAGAGTCAAAGCAGTTTCTAAAGCAGAACTCCAGCTTGGCTCTGAGTTTTCCAGCAGCAAAACAGAAAGAGAGAAATGCTCAGTTATATAGCATTCATTGTTAGAGAAAGTAAAAGCACTGTTTTCCCTTTACAGATGAGGAAACTGCAACAGGCATTTATGTAACCTGCCCAGTGTCATATAACCAGGATTAGTATTACAGCACAGTTAGCTGACTTCTGTGTCCATATTCTTTATCCTTCTCTATGAAATAGTTTTCAATATCTGCCCATTGGTACTGTGTTTTCAGTAGTGTTTGTTGTAGCTGAATTATTGTTCTGAAAAAGTATCTTAGTTTATTTAATGATAATTAATAGTGTGTCTTTGTTTATAGTCATAGCTTAGTAAAGATATAACATTTCAATTGTGCAAGTTATAAAATTAAACAAGGGCAAACAAATCTTGATGCTTTAGAAGAACCATATCACATTTTATATCCAAACTATGAGGGTGAATATTTGAAAAGGCTAATATTTTACCATTTTGATTTACAAAATGGCAATTTTTTTGGGGGGGGGGTGGTGAGGGCATGTGCCGGGGGGGTAGGGGAGGTTGGAGTGTGGTCAATGGGGGGAAAAGGAGATATATGTACTACTATTTGTAATATTCTAAACAATAAAAAATTAGAAATTCCATATGGTTTGAACTAATATTGAAAGCGATACCTTAAAAATATGACAATATAGAAAGACATTTGTCAGCAGGGTCTTGTGGAGATTTCCTGTAATAAGTCCTCTAATTCTGCCTCATCAGTCGATAAGTCTGGAAATTATTTGGTTTTACAGCCTGCAGAAGGCAACTTTGTCATGACAAATAGCTCTTTCCTATGAGACTGTGTCTTCATTTCTAATATAGACTGCCTGATATAAGCAAGTAAATGTATTACACATTGTATACTAAAAAGTTATATATAAATGTGAAAGGTCTCCATTATATATTTAAATATACTAACTCAGGTTTACTACAAACTCACCACACTGGCCTCCTTTTGCAAGCTTAATGAATCAAGCTAACAACATGGCCCTATTATATCTTCTTGTTTCTTCCTATTCACCCATATATATCCAGACTTAAACCTAATAAATTAAATACAAAATGTAGCTCAGACCGGTTTGGCTAAGGGATAGAGAGTCGGACTGCAGACTGAAGGGTCCCGGGTTCAATTCCGGTCAAGGCCATGTACCTTGGCTGCGGGCACATCCCCAGTAGGGGGCGTGCAAGAGGCAGCTGATCGATGTTTCTGATTTTCTATCCCTCTCCCTTCCGCTCTGTAAAAAAATCAATAAAATATATTAAAAAAAATAAATACAAAATGTAATTCCACCATTCTTTTCCTTTTCATTCCCCCCTTATAATGTATGCTCTTGTGCTGTAATTCAGGAATCTTTTTTATGCCATTTTATATTCTTTCTGGAACATGGCTGATTATAAATAAGTACATTTATTAAGTCGATGTTTTACATAAAACTATTCAGTTCCATGGACCAATATGAATATGCAATTGTGACCTAATTCAAGAACACATTATTTTTCTTTAGCAGAAACATCAATATTGCATTATTTTTAGTAACTTCTAGTTGGAAAATTCTGTTGTGAAGGCTGTTATCTTGCCAAATCTGCACCCACAAATAATTAATGTAGACAAAGTGGACACACAGCAAGCAGCTATAGAACATGTGTGTTTAGAAGTCATTAGCACACTTTGAAAAATAAGCCCTGACGAGGACTCACTGTGCAGCTCAAATGGTAAAGTTGGTGCAGTAGATGTTGAGCATAACATTCATTTATTTTTTTTTAATGAGACAATAGATGAATTACTAGGTAATGATAAGCTTTGCTTCCTGTTTAAAAAATTTCAAGTGTTTAAAAAGAAGAAGCAACATTTTGGGACAAGTATTTCCCCATGTGCATGAAATTCATGCATGGGGGTGTGTGTCCCTCAGCCCAGCCTGCCCCCTCTACCTTCAAGGGATGTCCAACTGCCCGTTTAGGAGCCTAAATGGGCAGTTGGACATCCCTCTCACAATCCAGGACTGCTAGCTCCCAACTGCTCACCTGCCTGCCTTCCTGATTGCCCCTAATTGCTTCTGCCTACCAGCCTGATCACCCCCCTAACCATTCCCCTGCCAACCTGACTAATGCCTAACTGCTCCCCCGCCAGCCTGATTGCCCCTAACTGCTCTCCCTTGCAGGCCTGGGTCCTCCCCAACTGCCCATCCCTACAGGCCCGGTCACCCCCAACTTCCCTCCTCTGCTGGCCTGGTCACCCCTAACTTCTCTCCCCTGTAGGCTTGATTGCTCCCAACTGCACTCCCTTACAGGCCTGGGTCCCCCGCAACTGCCCTCCCCTCCTGCTGGCCATCTTGTGGGGACCATCTTGTGTCCACATGGGGGCAGCCATCTTTGACCAAACGGGGACAGCCATATTGTATGTTGGAGTGACAGACAATTTTCATATTACTGTTTTATTAAATAGGCTAGAGTCCTGATGCATGGGTGGGGACCTGCTGGTTTGCTTTGAAGGGTGTCCTGGATTAGGGTGTGGGGTTCCTTTGGGGTATGGGGCAGCCTGAATGAGGGGGAGCCCTGTGGTGGTTGCAGGCAAACCATGCCCCCTAGCAACCAAAGGTAAGGCCCTGGTATCTGGGATTTATTTATCTTCTACAATTGAAACTTTGTAGCCTTGAGTAGAGGCCAGGGCCAGCCAGGAAACTTGGCTTCCTCCATCGCTGGGGGCAACCCAAGCCTCAGGCTGGCTTCAGCTCCATGGCTGTCATCATTTTTGTTGGGATTTATTTATCATCTATAATTGAAACTTTGTAGCCTTGAGCAGAGGCCTGGGCCAGCCTGAGCAGGTGGAAAGCTTGACTTCCTCCATTACCAGGGAAACCCAAGCCTCCTGTTCTTTCTATGGCTGCAGCCATCTTGGTTGGGTTAATTTGCATACTCACTCCTCATTAACTGGTGGACGTGGCTTGTGAGCATAGCAGAGGTATGCCCAATTTTTGTGTTTCTCTTTTATTAGTGTAGATTAAGCTAGATCTGAAAAGGAATCTGACTTAATGCATTCCTGGAAGGAAAGGGGGCTCTAGGACAGTCAAGTCTACTGTCTCAGACCTCATCTTTCCATTCTGAAAGAGAAAATAATCCACGGTATGAGTTGTGAAGAAAGGATATATAATTCCCAGAGACTTTGTGGGCCTGGATAATGAAGGTCTCATCCTATGGTCACCCTCTTATTGTTAATGTCAGGCTTGAAAACTTCCCCCCTTTATACACTAGTCCCAGCCAGAACTGCCTTTTCAAAGAAGAATGTAGACCAGGCCAACTCTTCCCCTTGTTGTTATTCCTAATTCCACTTATACAACCACTTTCATATTTGTAGGTCTTCCAAAAGCATTTATCTTATTTAATTATAATTATGAACCATTTCTTTCCCTTTTTGAATTTTGCAGTATATTCTGTGCCTTATATGTTTTTCCTTAGGTGAAAAATACAGGAACTATCATGAGTTATTCCAGTCTTCCTTCACATATTCATCTCAGAGTGTATTTACTGAGTATCCGTGTGTGTCCAGCCTGAGATTGGGCACATTTCTGGAACTATAGCCACTACTACCTATACCAACTCTGCTCTCCACCAGAGATTGGTAGTCATAGAATAATATAGGGTATAAGTGAAATAGTTGCTTAAATCACAGCCTTAAAATTTGGAACAGATATGATTTTAGTAAAATCACAGCAAAGTAACAAATGAAATAATATGTAGTAATTATTTTCTAAGAGTTTTCAAGCATTTCCAGACTATATTATGTTTTCAGTAACATCATAGGAGCAGGACTATCTCAACTATTTCACCTGAGTTATTGAAGAGAATAATGTGTTATCTGCTTAGCCAATAGCCAATATCAGAATAATTTTATCATATTGGGGCACTACTCAGATAGTACTATCTTCTAGATTGTGCCGCTGTATATAGTAGATGTATTGTAGAGCCCTAGGATCATGGAAATAGAGTTGGAAGAAACTTTAGTAATTATACAAAAAGTAAGCAAATAAAAAAAAAAAAAAAAACAACCTCTTGGTTATATGAAAGGATGCCAATACCAGACAGTTAATGATTGAGGTGTATTAACAATCTAATTTACCTATGGCTAAAGCCATTGCTTTTCCTGGTCAGCTAATTTTGACTCTGTATAAATCTTCACCTTGTAGATAATGGTTCCCAGGTGAAAGTCTATATAGGTTAGAAAGATGCAATAAGTCATCCTCCTGCTCCAATTCTCTTGACCAAAGCTTTTAATTTCAGGAAGGCTAGTCAAATTTTAATCTGACAGCCAGAGGCCATTTTTTACTTCTGCCTTTGATCTTTGCTTTTGTTCAGAGTTTTCTGCTGGACTTTGTGATTTTAACAAGATCTGGGTACCAATAGTTCAAATTACCATTGGTATATAGCTTTTGCTACACTTCTAAATCTCCATTCCAGTCAGGTTAATTCTGAATTGGGTGGAGAGCAGGGTGAACAGCAGTGAAGAATTGCTACCTTTACATCAAAGGGAAGCTGGAGTAGTTAAAGGACATTTCTGGAAAGGGTCAACAGCAGTGGAAACAGTACATTATTGTGATTTAGAATAGGAAGTTGGGCTCAGAGTGAAAGTAATCTGTGCCACATACTAGCTCTGTGTCTTAGTTAAGCTGGTTAGCCTTTTGGAGCCTCCATTTCATCATCTTTAAACAGGAATAGTCCCTATTTCACAGAGTTTGTAAAGTTCATAAAGCCTAATAGAAAACATTAAATCAATACTAGTATTGAAAATAGTAAACCTGTTTTAGGAAGAAAATGAGGATAGAGGAGTTACCAATTATAATATTGAGTTCATATGCATTATAACAAGCAGACAAACGTGATGGGAAATTCTGTAGTTCTTGCCTTAAACTCTGAGGAAGTTTTCTTTGACATTTCATGAAACATCTCCAGTTGTATTTCCTTAAAGCAGGGATCAGCAATCCATTTGTTGAAAAGGGCCAAAGGGCCAGATAGAAACTGTTTTATTTAGGCTCTGTGATCTTAGAGTCAAAATCAAGACTATAATGTAGATGCCTATATAACAATCACATTTCCACAAATTTTTATTGATGAAATTCAAAGTATAATAATAATTGAGTCACATTTTTGTAATACAAGTCTACTGATAAGACAAGTTGAATTATTTTTATGGGGAGAATAATCTTTTCCTTAATTGTGGTTTACTCTTCCCTGCCATCCAATTGATTACTAACATTTGTCTGTAAAATCCACTCATAGTTTATGGGCTGTACAAAAACAGGTGGCATTCTAAATTTGGCTCATGGACTTTAGGTTTTTGGCCCAGGTCTTAAAGGATTAAGGAAGAAAAAGAGCCTTGAGAGATTCTGATCAAATTAACATGTTTGTAAGTAATAGTTTGAGTAGCTGCCAGCTAATTTTGACTCACGAAGTGAAAACTATACGCTGTAATGGTATCTGAACATATTTCGATGTAGAGTGCAATTGGAAACAAAATCTTGGGACTATGCCATGGTTTCTGAGCATCCTTTCTCTTTTTACATTTGCCTGGACTTTCTGCTAAGAGATTAGACAGAGCTGTTTTATCTTCTTATGTGCATGTTTCTCAGATGTTGGAGCCAATGTAGCAGAAGGGAGAAGAAGCACATCAAAGGCGGTGATGAGGGATGCTTGTTTCACTCCCTCTGTTAGAAGACAACAGTAGCCTGGAAGTGAAAACACAGAGTGGAAATTACCTTTCCCCTTTATTTATGCCCAATGTGGAAACATTATGAAGAAGTGAATGGAAATCCATAGATATTCCACAGAACCCTTTCTAAGTTAAGTTACTGGTAGAGTGAGTATCTCTGACTTGCTGAGGCTGTTGGGAATTCTACAATTTAGGAATAATGGAGAGGTATGGTCAGGAAATGGAATTTAAATATGATTCTAATAGGAACAAAAATAGTCTTTTTGAACTGTCAGCATTATGGATTGCCAAGAGCAATGGGTGAAGAGAGCCATTTGGAGTGGTAGAGTTGACCTGCCCTAAAATCTTCTTCATTTGAATGCAATTGAATGATGATTGCTAAAAACATTATTTTGTAGAAATCAAGATATCAACCATCTGTGGAAACTCTGCCATATTCTGGGGATGAAGTAGATAAAGATCCTATAATGGCATGGAGCCCATGGAAAAAGAGAACATGGAAAAATTATGGTACCTCAGAGGAAGTACAAAAAGTCCCTAAGTCAGTTAGGAGTTTGGGTTCATTGAAGGCATCTGAGTTTCCAGATGAGCCTGAGGGATCCATAACCAAATCCCATTCACTGCAGAGATCCAATGCAGAGGGGACGGAGTCGGGGTTCAAAGAGGATGTGTAGAGATGCCAGGTCCAGAGGTGACATATGAATTCATTTCGAGAAGGGTATAGCACCAGGTTCTTTCCTCAGAAGTTTGGGTGGCAGGAAAGCATTGGAGGCAGCGTGGGGCAGCTGTGTGGAGACTGATGACAGGTCTTCCCTCTGACCTCCACATGCTAGGCGACAGAGGGCATACTCATGAGCAATGGAAATGGAAACTGCATAGTTAGGGTTTCCAAAATATCCTGTATACTTCTGATGTTCTGTAGAGGTCAGCTAAAACTATGAGGCCTTATAGAAAGAAGTTAAGGTTAACCCTGTGACTTATTTACCTGGATGATAATATAGCTTGAATAGAAAATCATATTTTCACAATTTTGTCGAATAACTTTTTTATTATTTAAATGTTCTCTCTTCCCTGAAATGCAGACTTAATCCAGCAGACACTAGTTCTTAATATATATTAGAGCAGTGCACTCCATTGATGAGAAACTAATCAATGTTCACTATAATTGCTTTTCTCATTACAGAATTTATTGAGAGTCTATTAAATGCCAGATGCTGTGTTAGAATTATATAGGTGAATTTGATAAGCATTCTGGACAAAAGAGCTTTAACAATTATGTTAATTATGCCTTTATGGTCACTACTAAAGAAGAAAGACATAAAATTGTTGCAAAAAAAGAGGTCATAACTAACTTAAAATTTCTGACAGTATTTACTTTTAACAATGGCTTATTGCCAACCCAAATCATCTCTAAGGTTATTTATGCACTGAAATAATATACAATGAGATTGTATCAGATGCAGTGTTCTTTTAACAAAAGTATCTGTCCCTAAAAGATAAATCTAAATTGTCTAAAATTTCAAGCACAATAAATATCCTTCTGGATTATGCAACAAACTCTGGCAACCTTTATCCATTTGAGTTAAGCACAGTAATTCCTGCTGGGAATTCCCTATTACAAAGTGCATTGGCTTTCATGGTTTGAAAACTGTTCCTATTCAAACAAGCTTCAGGAGGGTGAAATAGGACAGAGAAAACTTCTTAAACATTCTCTTAAAAATGATGGGGAGGAAAGGATAAACTTAACTGAATGTGAGTTTCAAGATTTAAGAATATGGTATTTTTTAACCCTTTTGTATTGTTTTGCCCTAAAATAGAATAATTGTCAATGGATATAGTTACCATGGAGATACATCTTTTAAGAACATAAACTAAATAAAGTCATTCAATTATAATACTTAGAGTATTGAACACAATATTAGATGTTCTTTTCTAATATTAACCTTTAAAATTAAAATGGTACCAATTGTGTACTGGGATGAAATGAGAAAAATATATACATTATGATATATTTGTTTCTTTTTAAAAGAAGCTTAAATTTCTTAAAATAGCTTTTTCTTGACAAACTAGCAGAAACTGACCATTTGGGGACTATAGTTCTCAAGCAAAACATGTTATCCCTGTAAATATGCCTCACACGCACATGCAGGGTGGGCAAAACTAGGTTTACAGTTGTGACTATAAGAATAGTTTGTACTTGTATTATTTATTTATTTATTTATTATTGTATTATTTATTTACTAGAGGCCCAGTGCACAGGTGGGGTTGTCCCTCAGCCCAGCCTGCAATCTCTCCTGTCTGGGACTCCTTGGGAGTGTCTGATCAGGTTTAGGCCCGATCCCCCTGGCAGTTGGACAGCCCTCTCACAATCTGGTACTGCTGGTCCCAACTGCTCACCTGCCTGCCAGCCTGATCACCCCCTAACCATTGCCCTGCCAGTCTGATAGATGCCTAGTTGCTCCCCTCTTGGCCCAATTGTACCCAACTGCTCTCCCCTGCTGGCCTGGTAATCCCCAGCTGTCCTCTCCTACCAGTCAGGTCACCCCCAACTGCCCTCCTCTGTTGGATCAGTCACCGCTAGCTGCCATCTTCTGCCAACCTGATCACTCCCATCTGCCCTCTAGTCACCCATATCTGCCCTCCCCTGCTGACCTGGTTGCCCCTAACTGCCCTCCCCTACAGGCCTGGTCTCCCCCAACTGCCATCCTTTGCCAGCCCTTTTGCCCCTTACTGCTCTCCCTTGCAGTCCCAGGCATACACAACTGTCCTCCCCTGCAGGCCTGGACCCCCCTTCTTGCCTGATTGCTCACAACTACCCTCCCCTGCCAGCCATCTTGTGGTGGCCATTTTTGACCACATGGGGGTGGCCACATTATGTGAGGGTGTGAGGGTCAATTTGCATATTACTTCTTCATTATATACTAGTGGCCTGGTACACCAAATTCATGCACTGGGGTGGGTGGTCCCTCAGCCCAACCTGCCTCCTCTCACATACTGGGAGCCCTTACGGGATGTCCAACTGATGGTGAGGCTTTAGGCCTTGGGCAGGCTGGGGGTGAGCCATCAGTTGGACAATTTTAAACTGTGTAAAACAGTGTAGTTCAGGAGTTTTTCATTACGGATTGGGTTCACCAAGAAGACCATGTTGCAATATAAAGTGGAGAAACTTTGTGGAAGTGCAAGCACCCCTATACGTAGCCAGCGTGCGATCAGGCTGTCAGGGTTCCCAAACCTCTTGCCTAATAGAGCTGCTTTGTCTACTAAAGAAAACACTCTTCTTTTGTAGTCCTTTCTACATTTTTTTTCATAAGCATCTCTTTAGAGAAGACTTCTTTAATGTGTCCCTTCCTTTCCCCCAAAAGAGGGATGATCAATTATTTCAAGGAGCAGCAGAGGGTGAGGAGGAGGCAATGAGGACCTAGGTCCTTGCAATCACCAGAGAACTCTGAACTCGCTATGTCCTCCTTCAGCATCCCTTGGGTGGCCTCCATGTTTCTGTTACCTTGATAGAAAGAATATGTGACCCCCCCTACCTGCCGTGAAGTCTTGTTCCCATTCAAACGCCCACACACCATTCCACAGATAACATGCTTGACTAAGACATAGGCCACAGACTGGCATTTGCTCTTTGTTTCTCCTTCTTGTGTTTGCCAGGTGCTTTAAAATGGATGAGGATAGATGGGACGGTGGGCAGCATGGTATGTGAGAAAGCTGTGTCAGGGGTAGATGCTTGGGGATTTCAGAAGATAATCCTGTGGAGGGAAGAGCAAAGCAAATGGAAAAGTCTGTGTCTTTTTAAGCTTCTCCTGGATTCAAAGGCTTTGATCCTGTGATGTGTCTGAAGGTAATTTTCTGCATTTCTGGGTGAGATAAGATATGAGTGAACAGATGCAGGGAGCTGCTGTTTCTTAGTGAGTTTTTCTGTCCCGTTTTCACTGAATTGACCAATAATCTGAGCTCTGTGGTGAACATGTTGGGGCTGTGACCTGGGTTTAGGCGAAACATCAATTAAAGCTGTGAACTAATAAAAAAAAAAAGCACCGCTGCCGCCACCTCACTCCCAGCCCACTTCTGCTTCCGTGCTCAAGCGGCCAGGGGCCTCTGGGTACTCCCATGCCGCCACCGCCCTCCCGCCCCGTGGCTGCTTCCGCATTCTGTGCTCAGTACTTCAAACTCTCTCCTACACTGGGTCTGGCACCAGAACTACATTGCCCAGAATTCCTGGTTCTCCCAGTACCCTGCATGAACCAAGAGCACTGTGAATTTTCTCCAACCACCAGGTGGTGGCCACCGGGGTTTCTACACACCCCATAGACTGGCAGCAGCCCTCCCATTCCCATCGTGGGTGCTGGGCTTGCGAGCATGCAAGGACCCTGGATGCTCATTTGCAAGTGATTCAGTCACCATAAGTGTAAGGAGGGCTGGCCCTTATGTACCGTGTGGGTAGAGCTTATAGCCTGGTGGTTGCTTTTACTGCACTGTGGCCACACCCCTGCTGGCTTTGCCCCCTGTGTGCTGGCTACCCCCTGCCACGCCCCTGCCCCAGCCCTGCCCTGATTGGCTGGCAGTGTAGTGGAGGTATGGTCAATTTGCATGCTACTCTTTTATTAGATAGGAAGATACTGTGGAAGCCTACATTTGCTTATCTCTGTGTTTTACTTAAATAGTGCATGTAAAGCAATTAGCAAAATGCCTGCCCCATAGTAAATCCTCAGTATTTGTGAATGATAATTCTCTGCTTGCCTGTTTTTCTTTCCCTTTGGTTTTTCTTCTTTCTACCTTTTGTCCTTCCTGCTCTTCCTTTCACTGTGTCTCACTGCACTTTCTGTTCTTTAGTTCCCTCTGTTTCTTAACTCCTTTCTTCTTTTACTCCTCTGTTGATCTTTTTCTTCCATTTTCTGAACTAATAAAAAAGAGGTTAAATGGGACAGAATAACATAAGGCTAGTGTTAGAATAACATCATGATAACAAAATAAGATATTGTTTCAAGGTCAAGTGGCATTTTTGGATGTGGGGAGGTGTAGGGATTTGTGGGAGATAGGTATGGTAAAGGGATGTCAGGGTGGTGTTTGGTAGGAGGCAAAACTAACAACCTTCATGGAAGAGGACTTTGAATAATGAGGAAGAGTCTCCCTGGAAGCATTTCTGATGGAAGCTTCTGTTTTCCAATTGAAACCAGAGCACTTCATGCAATCCTAATACCCAAACAGTGGAAGCTATTAACAAACATACAGCAGGGGACTTTAATACAGCACACTGGAATCTTGGAATGTTACCTACATCATTCCATGCAGGACATAGCTTAGTGCAGCAGAAGCTAAAAACATAAATAGACATACAGTTGGAGAAAAATAATTAGAATATAAAAGAAATGTACTGACAGCCTCCTCCTATCACATTCAACATTCTCCTTGCTCAGCTCAATTTTCTCTGCAGTCCAAGTTCAACAGCTGAAATAGTGAGGAGGTTATTTTTCCTGTTTAAAGGAAGGAAAACAGTCAGGTAAGAATATTATTTGAATATAAATATCTTTATTCCATCCTGAGTGGTGGTAGTTTGATGGTAAACTACAGGTTGCCATATGTGATTCCAGTTTTACCTTGGAGATAGTTGTTCAGAGAGAGTGGTTCAGAACTTTAAGGGAATACTTCTTGGGGATTTCTTGGCTTCTTCCTTCTGCAATGCCTTAGGGAGTTTGCATCATTGTGACCACCCAGTGTGTTGTAGTGAGCAAGATAAAGGTCCAGAATAGTGGGTAAATATCTAGAAGAATATGCCTGGTGTTAGGCTTTTTATACATAATAAAAGTTGCTCCTAAATACAGTAAATGGATCAGTGGACACTTATACTTTCTAGCACAGTGGTGCAGAACCTTTTTTTTTTTTTGGCCAAGGGCCATTTGGATAGTTATAACATCATTCAAGGGCCATACAGAGTTATCAGATTAAAAATTAGTCTGCTATATTTGGTCAAACATTTAATTAACTCACAGAGCCAGACCAAATGATTTCATAGGCCTTATACTCACGGGCCGGACCTACCCGTACTAACAGGTCATTCCCATATATGCTTCAGTTTTGGTGTTTTCTTCTATAAGTTAATTTTACTTTTTAAATTTCTGTCTTCTTCTTTGTATCATTCTTTTTTAAAATATATTTTATTGATTTTTTATAGAGAGGAAAGGAGAGGGACAGAGAGCTAGAAACATTGATGAGACAGAAACATCAATCAGCTGCCCTCTGCATACCCCCTATTGAGGACCAAGGTACATGCCCTTGATCGAAACTGAACCCAGGACCCTTCAGTCCACAGGCTGACGCTCTATCCAGTTAGCCAAACCAGTTCAGACTGTTTCATTCTTTAGTTAGGCAGCTTGTAATATTCTGCCACTGTTGAAATAATGCTTCAGAACTCTAAATTGTCACTGATTTGGTAGAGGAGAACCCAAAGGGAAACATAAAAAAGGAGCAGTATCTCTTAAGCATAATAATAAAGTACAAATATTTAATTTATGCATACATATTTATATATGCAAATATGCTGATAAACATAATTTATTTAAGTGACTCTGCTGAGCCATTGTACAGTTAGTTGACAAGACAGTGATAAAAGAGTTGTTAACTAGCTTCTAATGAGTTGAAAACATCTACAGTCACTTGTTAATAGTGAATTAATTGGACAGTTAATTATAAAAAAAATCCATTAGACGTTTCCCTTTTGTGTATGCTTGGGTATTCCTCTCTCATATAGTGAAAAATAAGCATGGATTGAATTTTATATCAACAGAGAAGTTGAAAATAAAATTTATATAATGATTATATAACACTAGAAGCACAGTGCACAGAATTCATGCATGAGGGTCCCCTCAGCCCAGCCTGCACTCTCTCCAATCCAGGACCACTTGAGGGATGCCCAACTGCCAGTTTAGGCTTGATGCCAGAGATCAGGCCTAAACCGGCAGTCAGACATACCTCTCACAATCCTGAACTGCTGGTTCCTAATCGCTCATCTGCCTGCCTGACTGGTCACTCCTAACTGCCCCCTGCTGCTCTAGGCCAGGTTGCCCCTCTGCTGGCCTGGTCCCCCTTAACTGCCCCACCCACAGGCCTAGCCACCCCTAACTGCCACCCGCCCTGGCCTAGTCACCTTTCACTGCCAGCCTAATTGCCACCCAACTTCCCGCCCGGCTGGCCTGGTTGCCCTCTACTGCACTCCCACCACCAGCCTGGTTGCCCCTAAATGCCACCCCCGCCAGCCTAGTTTCCCCCAACTTCTCCTCCTGCAGGCCTGGTCACCCCATGCAGCCTGCTTGTTCAGTCATTTGGTCATCCCTCACTACCCCTCCTACTGGCCTGATCATAGGCAGTCATCTTGTGAAGGCATGAGGGTAAATTTCCATATCACCTCTTTATTATATAGGATGGCCTCCAAGTCATAAAATAATATTGATTGGGATTCTGGGACAGTATTTCACCAAATCCATTCATTCTGGGCAAGATTACATACAGTTTTCACTATGATCATCCAGACATGCCACTTTAGGTAAAGATAAATATTGTTGTTTGGAAATATTTCTATTTTTATTATTTATATATAATTTCTTTAGAAAAATCTGTCTACAGTTCCTGTGAAGCACATTTCTGGCTCCTTTATAGAAATAATAAAAAGATTAGAAATTTATTTGTCAAATATCATGATGTCAGATTTGATAGGAATGACTAATAGTTCTAGTTCTCTCCAGTATTGAGAGATTTTATATCTTTATCATGTAAGTCATTGTCTTCAGTATAGATTGGTTAAAAACCTTATAATTTGCAATATTGTATGCAAGGAACTTAAAAGATATTTGATATATTCAATTTTATCTTTCAAGAGTGTTATTTTATTTTATAAGGACATGTAAGCTTTTAGAAGGACTCTTTTTTATAAGAATTAACTTTAATTTGTAAGTGATTTTTAGGAAAAAAAATCCAGATATTAGAGAAATGACAAAAAAAAAAAAACACACACACAAAAAAACAAACAAACAAACAAAAAAACCACACCATAGCCCATTTTTCCAGAAAATAAGAGGTTATTGTTAACTTTTGCAAGTGTTAGTCCATAAAACTTTCTGTATAAAGGTACAGGTATAGAATGAGTGGGTTGAGGTAATGTCTCCCTATACTTTCAGTATTTCCAGGTCATTCTGACTCAGAGCAGTGTCCCTCAAGTCACGAGTAGATTGTTGGTGCTGTCCCTGCTGTTTTACTTCTTCATCTCTGGCTATTGACGTCAGGGGCCTAGATAGAAAACAGTAGAGGAGTTTACCCAAGGGTTTACCACTCCTGCCAATTTGGAGTAATCTCTGAGCAGAAATCTTTACATATTTCCCCATTATCCATCTGAATTCAACTCTAAGACATCAAATTTAGTAATATAAAAAATAACTTAAATATCCACACCCCTACTAAATTTGCTTTTATTTTCAACATAATTTTATTTGGCAAATATTTATTGAATGCCTGTTATGTGCTAGGCATTCATTGTTTTATATATATATATATATATATATATATATATATATATATATATATATATATAAAACACACACACTAGAGGCCTGGTGCACGAAATTTGTGCACAGGGGGCGAGGAGGGGGCTGTCCCTCAGCCCAACCTGCACCCTCTCCAGTATGAGACTCCTCAAGGGATGTCCAACTGCCCATTTAGGCCCAATTCTGGTGGGGGATCGGGCCTAAACAGGCAGTCAGACATCCTTCTCACAATCCAGGACTATGGGCTCCTGACTGCTCGCGTGCCAGCCTCTCTGATTGCCCCTAACCACTTCTGCCTGCCAGCCTGATCACCCTTTAACCACTACCCTGCCAGTCTAATTGATGTATAACTGCTCCCCTGCCAGCCTGTTTCCCCCCAATTTCCCTCCTCTGCCAGTCTGGTCACCACTACTGCCCTCCCCTGCAGGCCTGGTCTCTTCCAACTGCCCTCCCCTGCTGGCCTGATGACCAATAATTGCCTTCCCTTGCAGGCCTAGAACCTCCCACTGTCCTCTCCTGCTGGCCATCTTGTGGTGGCCATCTTGTGTCCACATGGGGGCAGAATCTTTGACCACATGGGGGAATCACTCTTGTGTGTTGGAGTGATGGTCAATCTGCAAATTACTCTTTTATTAGATAGCATAGAGGCCCGGTGCATGGCTGGGGACAGGCTGGTTTGCCCTGAAGAGTGTCCTGAATCAGAGTGGGGGCTCCCTTGGGGTGTGGAGGGGCCTGGTTGAGGGGCCTGTGGTGGTTTGCAGGCTTGCCACGCCCCCCAGCGACTCAAGCGGAGGCCCTGGGATCTGGGATTAATTTATGTTCTACAATTGAAACTTTGTAGCCTAGAGCAGAGCCAAGCCTTATGCTCGCTTGGTGGTGACAGCCATCTGTTTAAAACTTTGTAGCCTAGAGTGGAGGCCTAGGTGCTGGGGCTGCAGAAGTTTGGCTTCCTCCATCGCCCTGGCAACCCTAGCCTCTGCGCTCTCCAGCTCTGTGGCTGCTGCCATTTCTGTTGGGATTATGTATCTTTTATAATTGAAACTTTGTAGCATTGAGTGGAGGCCTAGGCCAGCAATGGCAGGCAGAAAGCTTGGCTTCCTCTGTTGCTGGGGAAACCCAAACCTTCCTTCTGCTATCAGTGGCGGCAGCTATCTTGGTTAGGGTTTATCTGCATAGTTTGCCCCTGATTGGCTGGTGGGCATGGCTGTGGGCATGGCTTGATCAGAGATATGGCCAATTTGCATATTACTCTTTTATTGGATAGGATAACAATGTAAATTAAGGAGGCAAAGATCCTTTCTCTATTGGAGCTTAAATTTTAAAAGAAGAAATGGAGATTTAACCATCGACATAATAAATTAGGAAGTTACATAACATGTTGGAAAGTGAAAAAATCTGTGGAAAAAGAAAAATTATACTGGTGGAAGGCTGTTCTGGAGTGCCAGGGTAGAGGTAGAATGGGTTACAATTTTGAGTAGGTAGGATGGTTTTGTGAAGATGTCATTTGAGCAAAGATTTCAAAGGGTGAAGGATTTGGCTGTGTGACTATCTACGGAAAAGTATTTTAACTGGTATAATTAGCTAGGACAAAGTTTTTAAGGTAGGGCCTATGCCTGATATACTCAAGAGAGCATTTGTGGCTGGAACACAGGGATGCAAGGGAAGGCACTGGGAGGTGAAGGCAAAAGAGAATGAGAGCCTGGCGATTGAGTGTTGTAATCCTTGTAACAAATTTCAAATTTCCCCAGGAGTGAAAAAGTGGACCAGTGTGGACTGTTTAGCAGAGGAGTACATGATCTGAATTATATTTTCAAAGCATCATTCACGTGTGTGTGTGTGTGTGTGTGTGTGTGTGTGTGTGTGTGTGTGTGTGTTTTGAGAGGAGTCTCTAGTTTGGCACGGGCAGAAAGAGAGAAAATTAGGAGGCTATCCAATAGTCCAGGTGACAGATGCTTGTGTAAAGGGTTAGTCTGTCTGGAAAGGTATCAATTGAGATAGTAAGAGGTCACTGGGTGATGGATATGTTTTGAAAATATAACCTACAAGGTTTCCTGACAGATTGAATGTGGGTTATAATAGCAAGAGAGGAGTCCAAGATGAATTCAGTTTTTGTGGCCTGCTTATTAGGAGTTGCCTCTGCTGAGACGAGGAGGGCTCTGGTGGGACAGGGGATATCAAGAGTTCAGTTTCTGACAGATGGGAGCTTGAGTTGCTTTTTAGAAATCCAGATAGAAATGTTAAATAAGCAGTTGGGTAAACCATTTAAGAGTTTGCAAGAGATCCAAACTGGAAAATAAATTTGGGTGCTATTGGTGAACAGGTATTATTTAAACTTGGGAAACCACTAGGTAAGCGGGATAGAAAAGAGGATCAAGGGCTGAGTTCAGAGGCATTTGGCAGTGGGAGAATGAGTGCCTGCCCCACACGCATGTCTGTTGCTCCTATATTTCTGACTATCTTTTTAAAAATCTTATATTTTACTCAGTTTAACTTACCCATTAAACTCAAATAGTTCTTCATTTTGAGTATATACATATTACACTTATAAATGTCCTATTCAGAGCACTCAACAGAGATGGTTAAGATAGGCTCAGGTCCATCTGTTGTTGAACGTACTGCATTTAAAATATTGTATCTATTTTCTATATAACATTTTATGGATGGAGTTATGAATCTGACCCTCTACTTAAAAATTTATTTCTCACATTTTTCTTTTCTCCCTACACTCATACAAGTGGCTTCATTATCTTTTCAGTGTATTTCTAAATATTATCTCAAAATAGATCTTTTTAAAGTAAAATAAGTGCATGCTTGTTACCTTTATTTAGATGTGATTTTCAACTTGTCATGTTAGAAAGAAGAAAAATGTAAATCTTTAAATAAATCACATGAGTATGTACAGTATGAAAAATTCTTGCATGAAAATTTTGATTTTAAAATGAAACAAACATTTTATCAGAACTTTGTAGGGCATAATTACTTTTAAAATATGTATTATGGAGAATAACAGATCTGGATCTAACTAATACAATAAATTGGATTATAATTAATTTGAAATTCAGAGTAGTTATCTGTATTCACTTTACATTGTATTCATTTTAATTGTGTGTTTTTTGTGTGTATATATCATTATATATACATACATTAATAAGGTACATACAGTATATAAAATCTCTATGAGGGTATCATGTCTGTGCTTTGTTCCTCTTCTCAAAATTTAAAATGGCATTGCAGATGTCTGCAGTAAATTTTTGCTTATTGGGTATCTTCATGAAGAAAAAATAGTTTTATAAGATGGTTTTTTAAAGCTTTTTGTTTTGAAAGAACTTCAGTCACAGAGAATTTGCACAACTTGTACTCAGAATTCTTGTGTATCCAGATTCCCCAGCTGTTAACATTTTACAACACTTACTTTATTATTCTCTTCTTCTCACTCTATAGTTATTTTTGTGAAATCATTGAGGTTAATTTGCATACATGGTGCTCCTTTATTTCTAAATACTTTGTATATATTTCCTATAAAACAGGGTCATTTACTTACATAACTGTTACACAGTTATCAGAATCAAGAAATTAGCACAATGAAGTGCTATTATGTAGTCTATAGACCTTTTCCCATGTGTAGTCATTAACCATAGGCCACTTAGTTTTATTAAGTAATCTACCTTATTTATAAAATACCAGCACAATGACTGCTGCTGTTTAGTTATAGAGTTGTGATAGTTGGCATAAGCAAATGACCATGTGTGTGTGACCTTCCTGTGATAAGGAGAGAGTTATAAATGCTTAAATCTCCTTAGTAATCCATTGGCATAAGTGTCAATGATGCATTGTTCTCATAATAGTGGTTGTGCTCACCTGTTTTCTAGTGCCATATTATTGCAAATATTACCCATTATACACTGTTTTTAAAAAGTTACTTTATTTTTACAGATAAATATCTGACACTATACCTTTCAAAAGGTTCTACAAATAAAATGTCCCCAATATCCTCTCTTTTTAAAACATGCCTGGAATAAGTATACATAACCACTGTTTAGATTAAACAAAACATGCATGAATGAATGGAAAGAAACATATTCATGTTGAAAAGATGGCAATTTTGATGAGTGGGAAGAGCCATTGTATATGTTCCCATTTTAGTTGATCTCCCTCTGTCTTTATTGGTCACTAGCTATTGTCTGTTTCCTTTCCACCAATATATTCCCATTTTTCAAGCTTTATTTAGATTATTGGGGGCCTGGTGCATGAAATTTGTGCACTGGGGGTGGGTGGTCCCTCAACCTAACCTGCCCCCTCTCACATACTGGGAGCCCTCAGGGGATGTCCAACTGATGGCTCACCCCCAGCCTGCCCTCTGGCGAGGCTTTAGGTTTTGGGCACCCAGCCATTGCCCTGCTCAGCTAGGCCCTAGCTTCCTGTGACAACCCAGCCCTGGGGGCTGGCCACTCACCACCACTTCCCCTCACAGTGCCTGGGGGCTGGGTGCTCACTGCCACTGCCATTTCATCTCCACTCCCGGGGCCAGGTGCTCATGCCACTTGGCCCCGCCCCTGCTCCTGATTGGCTGGTAGCATAGCCAATCAGGAGCCAAGGTATGGTCAAATTTGCATTTTTCTCTTTTATTTTATAGGATTGGTTTTCAAGATGTGTTCCTTAGCAACATAGTGTGCTTTAAAGGGGAAACATTATTTAATTCAAATTTAATTTAATAAATAATCATTTAATAACCCTAAAATAATACACAGGTATTCATTAACAAATTTGAATACACTGGAGATCACCAGTGTATTTAATCTATTTTACCAAACAGATTCTTGAAATGAAATTTTCCCTACCATCTCTGGGCATAAATTTGGTGATTCTAGAAAATGTGTTATTGACTAGACAGTATATAACATTAATTTTCTTAACATATATTTTTATAATTTTAACGAAATGTCTAAATTACTATAGTATACATGTTACATAACAAGTCTAACTCAGTGGATCTTTAGCAAGTATTATACAAATACTAGAGGCCCAGTGCACAAAATTTGTGCATGAGGGGAGGAAGGGTATCCCTCAGCCCAGCCTGCACCCTCTCCAATCTGGCACCCCCCAAGGGATGTCCAACTGCCCTAATGGCTCTTTAATTATAGTTACTTGCAAGTGACTGCAGTTAAAGAACTGGCAATGGAACTGAAATAAAGTGTGGAATTAACCTGAAATAAATTATTTTTGAACTTTTAAATATTTTAAACCATAAAGTTACCAATATATCCTGGATTTTTTAAAAACATATTTTTATTAATGATTTCAGAGAGAAAAGGAGAGGGAGAGATGAGAGAATCATTGATCATCTGCCTCCTGCATGCCCCACACTGGGGATTGAGCCTGCAACCTGGGCATGTGCCCTGATCAGGAATCGGTCCTTGACCTCCTGATTCTTAGGTCAATGCCCAACCACTGAGTCATGCCAGTCAGGCTATATCTTGGAATTTTAATGAAAATTATATTATTAACGTCATAATTAAAATAGACTTTGAAGCCTACCTTCTGCTAAACAAAGCAGATCTATATTGACTGAGTTGTCTATTCATTGTCTTCATCCATATGGAATATTTACTACTTAAGAAATGCAAGTAAATTATTAATATTTCATTTCCAATTTGAATAAAAGTTCTACTACCCCTCTTTCAAGCTATTGATTAGTTCATTGATGAATATTCTGAGATTTTTAAAAGGAGCTCTTGAGAAACATGGTAAATCAGCTATATTTTTCTGTGAAATATAGCTCTGTAATCAAAATGAAATCCATAAGTAATTTAACTTTGGAAGTAGCAGTCACCCATCACACTCAATTTTAAAATTTTGTGTTGTTACATCAATTCTGTTTATTGGGTATACATATAATTTTGAACTTATACACATTAATATATATTATTAAAATGCCACTTCTAGTGGAGACTTAGTGGGTTGAATAATATTTCCACTGCTGAAGGTTTGATAATTGGTGGTTTGAATTCCTTAGAAAAAAAAGAACATACAAATCTCTAGGGTGTTTTTGAAAATGAAACAGATCTTCATTATTGTATTAATGTGTTGCAAGTGCAGATTAAAAAGAAAGTTGTCCTTGCTTTTCAGAATTATCTAAATACTACCAAAAAGTCTACTTCCTCTGAGATCTCAATCTTCTAAATGACCTCACTGCTCTCTTTTTCCCAGTGGTTCCAGCGAGTTATGAGCAGGTTGAGATTGTACAGCGGCCCTGCTGAGGAACTTGTGTTGTTCCTTAGAGGAAGATTATGAAAAAATGGGTGAAGGGAAATAGAAAGAAAGGAAATTGGTCTGAAGGATAATGGCTAAATCAGGAGCAGATAATTCCAAGGGCAGAAAAGGCAATTTGTTTTTTGTTTTTTATTTATGTACCTGGGCTCCTGAGCAAACAGGAAAGAGCAGCTCATTGTGGATTTTAGCATTTTGTGAAATTTCTGGCAGGCAGCTTTGAGGCTATTTCTACACCATGAAGAGAACTGATGCAAGTTTTCATGAATATTTACTATTGATAAAAAAAAAGATTTAAATATTATGATGATAAAACAAAGCAGCTATATTTGTTTTAATATAGTATTTTTTCTGGCAGTTTCAAAATATTCTAAATCAGGATAATATCCTATCTAATAAAAGAGTAATATGCAAATTGACTGTCACTGAAACACACAAGATGGCCACCCCCATGTGGTCAAAGATGGCTGCGCCCCATGTGGACACAAGATGGCCACCACAAGATGGCCAGCAGGGGAGGGCATTTGAGGGCAGTTGAGGGTAACCAGGCTGTCAGGAGAGGGCAGTTGGGAGAGACAATGCCAACAAGGGAGAGCAGTTGGGGAGGGACCTAAGCAGGCAGGAGAGGGCAGTTGGGAGGATCAGACCTGCAGGGGAAGGCAGTTGGGGGGCAGTTGGGTGGTACCAGGTCTCTAGGGGAGGGCAGTTGTTGGTGATCAGGCAAACAGGGAGGGCAGTTATGGTGACCGGGCCATCAGAGATGGACAGTTGTGGGAGACCAGGTTAGCAAGGGAGGGAAGTTGCAGGAGAGCAGGACTGCAGGGGAGGTCAGTTGTGGGGGGACCAGGTCTTCAGAGGAGAATAGTTAGGGGTGACCAGGCCAGCAGGGTGGGCAGTTAGAGGCAATTGGGCCAGCCAGGGTGTAGTTAGGTATTGATCAGGCTGGCAGGCAGAAGCAGTAGGGGCAATCAGGCAGAGGCAGGTGAGCGGTTGGGAGCCAGCAGTCCTGGATTGTGGCAGGGATATCCCTGATCCTACCTGGATTGGGCCTAAACAGGGCAGTTGAACATCTCTCAAGGGTTCCCAGATTGGAGAAGGCACAGGCTGGGCAGAAGGACAGCCCTCCCCAATCCATGCATGAATTTTGTGCACCAGACCTCTAATATTTAAAATAATAATAACAAATAAACAACAAAAATCATGAAACAATGACCATATGTCACTTTAATATACATTTTATTCTGGAATTTAAAGGCGTAATACGAATAACCACGTAGGAGTTCTCTGTATTCAATTTTCCCCCCAGAAAATATTTAGCTATGTTTGTTTGAAAAAAGTATATAGAAGAGCATAATGAAGCATGGGGTTCTTGTATTATTCATTGATTAATGAGTGTTTAAATGATCACTTCAGTAAAATGCAATTGGGTGGTTAATATTTAACAATAATTAATATATCAGTATGAAGTAGAAAAAATATCTAGAGTATTTTATTTTTGCTTTTCTTATTGTGAAAAATATACACCTATTAAACTTTATTAAAATGTTTTGGTTTTATGATGAGTGGTTAATATGTATAATGGGAAATAGGACTATGAGTCATTTTTACAGTTTATTATTCTTTTTATTTTAGGTTCTTTGTTTTTCCAAAATATTTCTTTGGTTGAAATTTATGCATATCAGTCCTACAGCCAGAAGATACCCTGGCATCTACTAAGGCTCACACCTGTGTAGACCTGGCCATCTTGATTCCTTTGATACCAATTTCAATTTTGGTGAACTAAGGGTTTCATATTTTGATGGTTCATTAGATAGAGAAGACAGTAATGAAAGTGCTGTTTTCTAGAGTGAGCCAAACACTTTCCCACTCTGTATTGTTTGTTCTTTGAGAACATATATCTTTAGACCAGGACAGGCATTCTCAGCAGGACCATGGCATGGGCCCTTAAGGAGCTTCTCTACCTGCTTTTACACATTAGCCAAGTTGATTTTTCTTGAATACAAATGTAAAAATATTTCTTTCTTAATGTGCTTTACAGGCTTGGGCTTGATTTAACTAGAAAATTCAGGCATCATAGAGGATAACAACAGGCTTTCTGTCTCAGTCCTGTAAGACCCTGTGTGACCTGGCCCAGCCTCTCTACCAGGTGTACTGTGCATCATGGGCCCATGTACAGCCAATGTTCTGATCACATGGGTCTATTTTCTGCTCCTTGAAAATGTCATTGCCCTTACTGCCTTGGACTATCTATATCCCTCACTCTCCCTCTCTCCTTTGGTCTTCCCTAACCAACTCTCTTTAATCCTTTAGAACTCAGATTAAAGAAGTTAGCCTTCTACTGATCCCAGAATAGATGAACATCCCCTTTGCTTTTTTAATTATTTTTTTCTAATATTATATATTTCTTTGTAGCATTTATCATTTTACATTTTTAAATAAATTATTAATCTCATGGTTGGTATTTAATTGTCAGCCAGCCCAGATAGAATGTGAAGAACAGAGTCATGAACATAGAGGATATGTATTAAATATTGTTTAAACAAGTGCAGTCAGATATCCTATATAATAAAGAGGTAACATGCAAATTGACCATCAAAGAAGATGGCTGCTACAAGATGGCTGGCAGGGGAGGGAACTTGTGGGCAACTAGGCCAGCAGGGGAGGGCAGTTGGGGGTGACTGGGCTGGCAGGGGATGACAGTTGGGGCAACCAGCCTGGCAAGGGAGGGAAGTTAGGGGTGACCAGGCCAGCAGGGGAGGGTAGTTGGGGCAACCAGCCAGGCAGGGGAGGGTGGTTAGGGGTAGTCGAGCTGGCAGGTGACCAGTTAGGCGTCAAACAGGCTGGCAGAAGATGGTTAGGGTGTGATCAAGCTGCCAGGCAGAAGCAGTTAGGGCCAATCAGGCAGGCAGGCAGGTGAGTTGTTTGGAGCCAACAGTCCTGTTTTGTGAGAGGGATGTCCCAGATTGGAGAGGGTACAGGCCGGGCTGAGGGACACCGTCTCCCCCAACACTGTGCAATAATTTTGTGCACCAGTCACTAGAGGCCTGGTATATTTATAAATATACTAGAGGCCCAGTGCATAAAATTTGTGCACGGGGGCGGGGGATGTCCCTTAGCCCAGCCTGCACCATCTCGAATCTGGGAGCCCTTGAGGTATGTCTGACTGCCGTCTAGGGCTGATCCTGGTAGGATCAGGACTAAATGGGCAATCAGACATCTTTCTCACAATCCAGGACTGCTGGCTTTGAACTTCCCTCCCCTGCAGGCTTGATCTCCCCCAACTGCCCTCCCTTGCATCCCTGGTTCCTCCCAACTGCCCTCCCCTGTTGGCCTGATTGCCCCCTGCCCCCACTGTCCGCTCCTGCTGGCCATCTTGTGGTGGCCATCTTGTGTCCACATGGGGGCAGGATCTTTAACCACATAATGACAACCCTCTTGTGTGTTGGAGTGATGGTCAATCTGCAAATTACTCTTTTATTAGATAGGATAGAGGCCTGGTGCATGGGTGGGGGCCAGCTGGTTTGCCTTTGAAGAGTGTCCCAGATCAGGATGGGGGTTCCCTTGGGGTGTGGGGCAGTCTGGGCAAGGGGCCTGTGGAGGTTTGCAGGCCAGCCACGCTCCCCAGCGACCCAAGTGGAGGCCCTGGAACCTGGGATTAATCTATGTCTACAATTGAAACTTTGTAGCCTGGAGCTGAGCCAAGCTTTCTGCTCACTCTCGGGCGCCAGCCATTTCTGTTTGAAACATTGTAGCCTAGAGTGGAGGCCTAGGCCAGCAAGGGCAGACTGAAAGCTTGGCTTCCTCTCTTGCCAGGGAAACCCAAGCCTCTGTTATCTCCAACTCAGTGGCTGCCACCATTTCTGTATCTTTTACAATTGAAACTTTGTAACATTGAGTGGAGGCCTAGGGAGGCAGAAAGCTTGGCTTCCTATGTTGCTGGAGAAACTCAAGCCTTCCTCCTGCTCTCAGTGGTGGCAGCCATCTTGGTTGGGATTTATTTGCATAATTTTCTCCTGATTGGCTGGTGGGCGTGGCTGTGGGTATGTCATGTGGGTGTGGCAAAGGTACAGTCAAATTTGCATATTACTCTTTTATTAGATAGGATAGTTATTAATTTAAATATATTTTAAGGGATTGTCTTGAGGTCTTATAATTGATTTCTTTAGTATTTGAGGTAGGACAGAGGTAGCACTGTCTAGACAAACAGCAAAAAAGAACTGCTTTTTGACAATCTGAATGATTTTCCCTACTCTGCATCATTTGCACTGCTGAACAAAATAGTTTTTTGTTCAGCAGTGTAAATCAAAATGCACTGTAGACTGTGCATTCCACTTTTAAGAACTAGTGGAAAATAATTAAATAGTATCTTCTGTCACAGCAGGTAAGGGGATTTAAAATGACTAATCTTAAAGAATTGTCTGTTTCTTAGAATTCTGGTGTTGAGATGCCCCATATCCACATCTTTTTTGTAACAAACATGAGGCTTTGGTCATAATCATAGATCTAGAGATAGAAGTGTTCCTGCTGAGATAATTGAGGTCCCGTGACTTTTGGGACCCAGATGAGCTGTTTGGAAATAGATGTGTTCAGCTGAAAGGCATTTCCCCCAGGATTTTTTGGCCTCTTCATGTTCTCCTGATTTTTCTCTAATTCAATAGGCAGCCTGTTTTTCCCCTTTGTTATTTTTTAAAATATATATACTCTCCAGTCTTCATTGAAGCCAAAGATTGAAAATAGCAATATGTCTTTTGGGCTCACCCTTAGAAAATCAAATCATTGGTATTTCTCCCCTCTAAGGTATCACAAGGAACCTCTGAAAATGATACTTCTTTATTAGTTAAAACTATTTTTTGTGTGTTTCTGTTATATGTCTTAGCAGGGACTGTAGTTCAATGTTGAAGCAACCTTTTGACCTTGTGATAGCCATGACCTTGTTGTAATCTGTGAGCCAGCTTGTTGCAAGGTTTTAAGTGTTGATATTTATACTCCAGGAGCTTTTTTATAAGGAATAGTTTCTTCAAAATAAATGTACTCTTTCCTGCTTTACTCCTAACTAATCTGGCCTTCTCATTACATCTTTATTATTTTTTTAGAATAATATTAGATTTATAAAAAATTTGCAAAGGTAGTTCAGAGAGTTTCCATAAACTCATCACTTAGTTTCCCCTGATGTTAACATCTTTCATTACCATGATACATTTATAAAAATTAGCAAATAAACATGAGTTGGTCATATTTTAGAATGTGCACTATGTGGTAATTTATCTATATCAATCTATTTCTTTCAAGTTATGTATACTTGGATATTGTTAATAAATAAGGAAAACTGATGTGAATAAAATATGGTGTTGGTGAGAATGGAATGCAATAGTGATAGCTAGTACTTCATTTCTATATCATTTGATAGTACTTTATTTCTATATTATTTCCTAGAATGGAATAATGATTGCTAGTATTTTATGTCTATATTTTTAATAGATCATTTATATATAACACGTTACATTGGCTTTAGTATGCCTCAGTAGCATTTGTACTGCCTTTCATTTCTGAATATTTAAGTAAACAGAGCCATGTATAATAGAAAGGACATCAAGTTAAGAGTGAGATTTTTTTTTTCTAATCTTGGGGCTATTAATTTTGTGATCTTTGATATTTTACTCACTCTCTGTGGATCTTAGTCTCCTCATCTGTGAAATGAATAGTTGAGACTGAGGATCTCCAGGGAGTGTGCTGGCTTTACACATGGATGATTTTGTAATTATTTCATGATCATGTACAGTCTCTTTTCAGTGTCAGTCAGGCTGTGGAATGATCCAGGCCAAATCATCAGTTTCTATAACAATCGTTGGACCTCCCTCATCATTGTGGGAGGAGAGGTCAAGACCAGAGGTGACACATTCAAATGCCTGAATTTATCTGGCAAGTACAGAACTGAGTGAAAATGGAGGTGGGGACCCTGATGATCTGTAGAGTGCATACCCTTTGTTGTAGCTGCTACATAGCTCCCAGGGCCCACACCCAGAGGAATGCCAGATCTTCTGCCTTTTCAAAGAAAATTCCATAAACAACATTTTATTTCAACTCCTACAGTTTTTAAATATTAGCAATTAGTTCAATTTAAAATAACCAACTCTGTGGGCTAAGTTAAATATTCAGTATAATTGGAATTTTCTGTTAGAAGCTGGTTTGTGATTTATGTTCTATTTTAGTGACTATCAAACATGTTTACCCATTACAACAATAAGAAATGCCTTTTCCATCACAATCTAGTATACACGTAGGTGTGTGTGTGTGTGTGTGTGTGTGTGTGTGTGTGTGTATGAAAAGAGGGATCACAATCTAAATTTCTTTGTACTACCTTAGTATCTCATGCATAGAAAGGTTTTAAATATGTATTTGTTGAGTCTTTAAAATATAACTCTGCATTCTTGGTATTGGAAAAAAATGGCATATATTGGTAATGAATTGGGAGCCAATGTAAGTCATGGTTAAAGTAGCTAAGAGGGGAATTGCCTAAGAGAATATGATGTTGATATGGAATTAATGTCAATGCAGGCATGTGGAGAAAGATATTAGCCACACGAGATGGATTCCTTGTCTCACATCAGGGAAGATACTAGTGGATTTTCTGAGTTGGTCGAACAGGTTCTCTTGTTTTGCTAGTATCATCTCTTAGGTATTTAATAAATACTCACATTTGATTGGATGAATGAGTATGACGAAGAGCTCAGTGCAGGTATCCAAAACATCTCATGGATTTACCCACTTATGTGGGACCTGAGGACTTTCTTGCTAGGGAGCCATAAACAAAAGTGAGTCTTAGGCATCCCCTCAGATTCCACTTTACAATCCCCTATGACATTTGAAGTCTAAAAGCGGCTTTTATACTAACACAGGCTATGCAATAGGTAGCATGTGAACTTCTGAAATTTATACCAAATTAAAATTCAATTTGTGTTTTTCAGAAGCCTTCAGTGGCTCCTTTCATTGACATGGCTGTAAAGGTTTTCAGTGGGGACTGATGAGAAACACTACTTGTCTCAGTCTCATTATATTGCCTCAGGTGACTGCACTGGGGACTGAAGGCTTTATTCTTTCTTATTAATAGTCACCAGACATAGCATTAATGTGACCTATAAAATACAGAAGAATTATTAATAGAACCAAAACAATTAGACATATGTATTCTTTTAGGCAATGGTATTTACATTTGTAATGTGGCTCAAGTCAAATGGAAAATGTAAGCATGTGGTAAAACAATATTTTTTTCTCATTCAGAATCAGTCTTTTATATAACTTAAGATAAACTTGAAAATAAATATATTTTATGATTACATGTGGATTATTCCCATCATGTTCTACAAAATAGACACAGGGCTGTTGGATTTTTAAAGTATATTTTTATTGATTTCAGAGAAGAATGGAGATGGAGAGAGATACAGAAATGTCAATGATGAGAGAGTATCAGTGATAGGCCACAACCACACACCCCTCCCCCCCACCAGCAATGAAACTGTGACAAACACACGTACACCCCAGCTGCTCAACTACTGACCCACACTGGTCGGCCATAGATTAGGGTTTTTTGTTTATTATTTCTTTTTCTTTCTTTTTTTAGTGAGAAATAGTTTTGGCAAATTCTTGTCATTAAAAGTAATATTTTTATACACACACAAAACATCATCTTTCTTGATGTTGGGTAATTCTTGTGGAAATAAACTGTGAGCAAATTTCTTCTACAACTTTCCATGCTTAGACAAATTGTATTTTATAGTAATATAAAATTTGCAGAAGACTCTTCAGGAAATTATCATTGTGACTATAGTTTTTATTTCCATAGCATGTCATGCTCTGGGAAGTTTTTAGCACTCATTTCCTATTGCTTTTTAGAGCTATCTACTGCAAGTTTATGATGAAAGATTAAAATTCCAGTGAGGAGTTTTGAGTTCTGAGCCTGTCTCCTCAACTAATGAACTTCATGATGTTGACTATTTCCAACCCTCTGGGATGGTTCCGTTCAGAGAATGGATCAGATAACTGAACTCTTCTACTTTTCTCATTTTATATATAACCCAGAGATTGTAACTAGTTTGTCCAAGACTAGTCTATGTGATATCCCTAAAAATACAACCCAGTTTTAGTGCTATTTCCATAACACTCAGATACCACAAAGAATGAAGGAAATAACAGATTGATAAGTTCTAAATCATTTTCTTCCCTTCAGTAAAAAAATAGAACATTATGTGAGAGACATACACAGATTATTATTCTTGCAAGATACATAAGCTTTTTATCAAGCCATTAGGGCCAGTGCATGAAATCCGTGCACTGGGGATGGGTGGTCCCTCAGCCCAACCTGCCCCCTCTCACATACTGGGAGCTTTCAGGGGATGTTCTACTGATGACACACTTTCGGCCTTGGGCAGGGGACCTCGGCCATGGGAACTTGGCGCCTTGTGATCAGCCAATCGCTCACTCTGCCCCTGCCCCCTTGGCTCTGATGGCTTACCTCACAATGAACCCAGTGACAGGATGTTCCTGGGACACAGGCCACAGGCACTGGGTGCCTATGTATGCAAATTAACCACCATCTTTGTTGAGTTTAATTTTCATACTCACTCTGATGGGCTATTGGCATAGTGGAGGTATGGTCAATTTTCATGTTTGTCTGTTAGTAGGTAAGATAGTCTGAGGACATTAAAAAGAGCAGTGATGATCAGCATATGGTATATATTTCCTAATAATTGATCTTATGCCACTCATTTAATATTTTGGTAGAGTTGCTAAGTGGTAAATTAGATACTCTTCCTTTATAATATGATTTTCATAAGACACATTGCAATGTCTCAGGATGTCTTTGTTACATAGGAGGGACCATCACCAACATCAGAAAAACTGATGCTTTGAATTATAGCTCACTGTATATAAAACACAATCATTCTGAATAATAATGTATGTAGGGTGTACTTTACATCCCCATGACTATTCTGTACCTGCTAATTTGTATCTTTGAAAAAAATTCTTATTGTTGAAAGTAAAGTACAGCATAGGAAATATAGTTAATAATCCTATCTAATAAAATAGTAACATGCAAATGTGACCATACCTTGGCTCCTGATTGGCTATTCTACCTGCTAATCAGGAGCAGGCGACAGGGCCAAGTGGTGCCAGCGCCCGGCCCTGGGGTCAGAGACAAAGCTGCAGGGGGGGGGGGGGGGGGCGGTGGTGGTGGCGAGAGCCTGGCTCCTGGGCTCAGAGATGAGGAGGCGGAGGCACTGGTGGCGGAGGCGAACGCCAGGCTTCGGGGGCGGAGACCAGGCAATGGCAGCGTGGCATTCCAGCCAGAACAGAGAAGACTAAAGGCTCTGGCTAGAGTGAAGCCTCCAGCCAGCCAAAGCAAAAATGGAAGGCAATAGCCAGAGGGAAGGCCTGGGTCCCAGGTTCCAGAGGAAAACTGGTCCTGGCAGCCAGGGGAAGGAAAGCCTATCGCATGAATCTTCATGCAACGGGCCTCTAGTATTATAGTAACTATGCATGGTGTTAGGTAGTATGGGATTTATCGGTTTGTTGTAAAGGTGCTTTTTCTTTTTGTTGTTAACACTTGGGTGTTTGTTTTTTTAAGATGAATATTATACTCCATTGTCTTTACAAGGTATTTGTAAGACCAACAGATCATCATCATGTTTTTGCTTCACATTCCTTTAGAAAGTTTTAAGGCCACACACACAGCAGCAGGTGAATGTGGTTTCATGAAATGGAAACCTCCTATTATGTTTCAAGGCAATCAATAATCACTTAATAACACAGATATAACAATTGTCCTTCATTCCTGCAGTGCTTCTGATTAGTGTGTTTTTTTTTTCTTAATTCTCTAAATCACATTCAATGAGCATGGTTGAATAATACCCTCAGTGATATTATAACTTGGTATAATAATTATGAATAAAACAATCATACTCAAATCACTTCAATTAAAAGCAGTCTTTCAGTAAATGAGACAGAATTATTTAGCAGTCACACAGTAGAAATTCAATCAATATTCTACTTTTCTACTTATTGAGTCTAACAAGCAATACTCTCTCTAGTAAAATTCCAATAAGTTGCCTCCATTGCTTTGTCTCATTTAAACATTTTGTCCTTTAATTTGTTAAATCTTTAAAAGGAATACGAACTGAATTGGCAGATAACACATACTTGAGAGGATAGAAAACATATTGAAGTTTAGAATCTCGTTTTCAAATTAAGTTTTTTTTAATGCTGTTTTTGGAAGGGACTAGGTGGGTAGGCAGGACTAGCAGATATTATTTTGTAGGTTTTTATTGTAAACTCCCATTTTGGGAGGCTTTTTGCAAATAATCTCTGTGCATTCTTTCCAAAGAGTATTTATACATGTTTATTTGTTTATTTGTAGCAAACTTAGAATTCTTAAGATCTTGATAATAGGACACCGTGGACAGAAATTATGTCCAAATTTAACAGAGAGAGATTTCAAATAATTAATATTTAAAAAATTTAGTTATACAAATATAGAATGGGACACATTTTTTAACCAAATTGAGTATTAGAGAACTATATTGGCTCATTAATACTCAATGAATCAATGATACAGTGGAATAGCATATAGAACTTCAGGCACAAGGAGAAGTGATTATAGAATTCAGGTTACCACTTGGCTCCAATATGGGAGGTAATTCTATTTCCTGAATGGGGGGCAGGACTGGATAGATACAGATAGAAGAACTAGCATTTATGAAAAAGTACTGTTTGGTCCTGTGTTCGTTGTTTTACACATACTATCTCATGTAAGCCCCACAGCAGACTAGATTTCAGCCTCTCCAGCTCACTGCATCCAGAAAAGCTTTACTATTACCTATTTAATATGATAGTAATTTGAAGAATTGGGTTTAGGTTGGGATTAGAAGGAAGGAATCTCATAAACACCTGAAATATTTTCCTTAGGAATTTAGTTAAGATTGTGAAACGAACACAAGGAAGGTAGCCAAATCCAGGAGAACTAGGTGCAGCATCTTTTTCCTGACTTTGGAATTCTGCTAATGGAAACTCACAACAGTGACACTGTAGGATGAAGCAGATTCTAGCTAAATCACTGCCTTTAAAAAATATATTTCTTATTGATTTCAGAGAGGAAGTGAGAGGGAGGGAGAGATAGAAACATAAATGATGAGAGAGAATCATTGATCTGCTGCCTCTTGCACATCCCAAACTGGGGATTGAGCTCCCCAACTGGGGATCGATGCTCAATCACTGAGCCATGTTGCTAGGCATCATTGCCTTTTTATTATGATGGTTTATATCACCAATTTTGGAGTCTTTATGCTATTAAACTCTGTTCATTCTTTCAATGGAATCTTTGCAAATGCATATCATTTATTGATAGATTGATTGATAGTAAATTCAACATTTACAAGGTGATATTCTTATTCATGGGAAAGTAGTTAGTCTCCTTGCTCCGAAGAATTTCTCTGCTTCAGATTTCCCATATCCTGATGAGCCTTTTGATATCAAAGTTGTCATAAAAGATTTATTTGAAAAGAGTTGTTCACTGTTAAAAATAAGTACATTTGGGGAAACACAGCATTGGGCCTTTGTTTGTTCCAGCTGCCATAACAAAATAACATAGACTGGGTGGCCTAAACAGCAGGAATTTAATTTCCATAGATCTCCAGGCTGAGAAGTCCAAGATCAAGGTGTTGACAGATTTGGATCTTGGTGAGGACTCTTTTCCTGGCTTTCAACGGCCACAGTTTTGCTGTGCCTTTTTTGTCCTCCTGTGACGAAGATAAAGAACTCTGTTCTCTTTTCCTATTCTTAGAAGGACACTGATCACATCATGATTTTATCTAAAATTACTTGCTTCTCAAAGGCTTCATTTCCAAATACTATCACACTGGGGGTTAAGATCTCAACAAATAAATTATGTGGGGACAAACCTTCAGCCCACAAACACTCATAATAGGACCTTTCTAATAAAATGAGTAACTTTCTGGTTTCTCCAAATTAGAGATGCAATTGCTGAATAATCTTTCAAAATTTGAATTTCTCAGTCATCTTTTCCCCTAACTGGGATACCATGTTAAAATTATTAGCTCTTGTTTCCATGACCAGGAATTATATGTCAGCCAAGTGGTATTCTTTGAGTATAATCACCAAACTTTTCATTAATACCATTGTAAGACTCAGAGTGTTCTTAAATGGAAAATTCACCATTGAAATAGCATTAAATAGAATTGTGTCCTAGATCCCTATTTTTCTGTCTCCTCCCATAGCATACAGAAAAGTATGTACTGTGAAAACCAAACATACTCCAGTAACTTAACCCACCTAGAGTCCATATAGTTCTAGGTTCAGATATATATAGAGATAGAGATATAGATATAGCTATAGATATAGATATAGATATTATATACATTCTTTATACTTTATTCTGCTTACAGGATATTTTTTTTATTGTATCTGTGCTCTTCTTGCAAACTGCTCCATATTGTCATTCCTAATACAGTTAAATGAACATGCATTGAAATGGTAACCCCAGTCACCATACATTATGCTGCAACGAACATAGGAGAACAAATATGTATTCAAGATAGTGATTTTATTTCCTTTGGATGAGTACTAAGAAATTGAATTCCTGGATCAAATAGTAGTTCAGTTTTTAATTCTTGAGGACCCTCTATACTCTTTTCACTAGGCTGTACCAATTTACATTTTCACAAACAGTGTACAAAGGTTCCCTTTTCTTTACATCCTTGCCACTTGTTATTTTTTGACTTTTTAAAAAAACTTTTTGATAGCCATTTTAACAGGTCTGAAGTGACATGTTACTGTGGTTTTGACTTGCTTTTTCTTTATTATTAGTGATGCTGACCATCTTTTCATATTCCTGTTGGCAAATCATGTGTTCTCTTTGGAGAAATGTTATTTAGGTTCTTTTTTTTACCAAATTTCAGTTGAAATATTTGGTGTTTTTGCTATCAAGTTGTGTTAGTTCCATATATTTTTTGGATATAATCCCTTTACTGGATATGTTATTTGTTAATATCTTCTCCCATTCCGTATTTTGCCTTTACATTTCATTGACTGTCTTCTTTGCTGTGCAAAAACTTTTGATATAATCCCACTTGTTTAATTTTGCTTTTGTAGCCTATGCTTTTGGTGTCAAAACAACAACAAAAAGTTGTTGCCAAGACTAATATTTTGGGCAAATCTCTGGCAGCTCTGAATATTCATTTTCTCATGCACATTAAGAGATTATATAAAACTATAATACCTGTGGTTTCCTTTGCATTCTTAAGTAGGTATTACAATATGTAATTACATTTAATTAAATACTTAGTAGAACAAATATGATCCTTACCTGATAATTAGGTTATTGACAATGTGAAATTATTAGCATCTTTTAAAATAATGTTTTTTGCCGAACCGGTTTGGCTCAGTGGATAGAGCGTCGGCCTGCAGACTGAAAGGTCCCGGGTTCGATTCTGGTCAAGGGCATGTACCTTGGCTGCGGGCACATCCCCAGTTGGAGGTGTGCAAGAGGCAGCTGATCAATGTTTCTTTCCCATCGATGTTTCTGACTTTCTATCCCTCTACCTTCCTCTCTGTAAATATATATATATATATATATATATATATATATAATGTTTACATAATGTTTTTTGTTGTTAAAATTCTTATGCATGGGTGTTTGCGAATAGTTATTTTAGAACTTCCTCTCTTTGGGACCTGTTAATATGAAGTAAATGAATACATTTTAATAAATAAAAGATATTTCATATTCAGAAGTCAGTAGTATAGGGAAGGGTTAGATGTTTATAGTTTCTATTACAAAGTATAGGAGATTTTCATTAGAAATTAAGCCTCCTACTATACTCAGGGTGAGTAGTTTTTGTTTTTTTCCTTAAGATTATTTAAGCATTTCCAGGTTTTTGCATTTTTTATAAGTTAAGAAACAGAAGTTTTAAGAACTGTTGTTTAAAATAATCCATCCTCTATGTTAATTTGATGATGGGAATTTTTTTACAGTTTACATATTTATCAAATCTTTATGAGGTATACTTTAAATGTTACAATTTTGTCAGATTTTCCTCAATCAAGCTAAAAATAAAAATAACTAATACATTTTTACAACATAAATTAAAGGCAATGAAATGTTCTTTACAAAAAGTAAATTAGAATAATGATTGTAGGTAATTTTTTTTCTATGTTTACAATATGTAGTTGTATAAAGATAACAATATTTGGAAGGATTATAGATAGGATAGCTACTTGACTTTTGTATTTTTGATGGCTGTAATTTTAAAACCATATAAATATCTTTTTACTAGGCCCGAATGATAGTCCCACATGAACTATGAATGTGATTTTGTATGTCTGTTATTTTTATGATTTTTTAAATTAATTTCAGAGAGGAAGGGAGAGTGAGAGAGGGATAGAAACATCAATGATGAGAGAAAATCATTGATTGGCTGCCCCCTGTATTCCCCCTAATGGGGATTGAGCCTGCAACCCAGGCATGTGCCTTGTCCAGGAATCAAATCCTGATCAATACTTAACCCAGCCAGGCACATGTCTTTTATTTTAAGGAAAGATTAGTCATATCTTGCTGGAAATAATTGGCTAAAGATATTTTGTTGTGTTTTTTTCAAGAAGAAAAAATGAAATCTTTTAACAAGTGATACTAAATGTTGTTATATTCTAATTGTCCTTACAAATGCCCCTACCCTGCTGGCCTGCTCATCCCCAACTGCCCCCACCCTGCCAGACTGCTCGCCCCCAACTGCCCCCATCCCTGGTGGCCTGATCTCCCCCAACTTCCCTTTATCCCTGCCAGCCTGCTCACCCCAAACTGCCCCCACCCTGCTCTCCTGCCTGCTCACCCCCCGCCCCGCCTTCCTACCCTGCCAGGGCTCTGTGATCAATGATGCACCCAGGGAGGCCCTGCAACCCACCTGGGGCTCTGGGATCAATGGCAAAGCAGAGGCAGGTATTTCCCACCTGGCCTGGCCTCCACCATTAATCCCTGCCCACATGGAGGCCCTGCCCTCTTTGCGATCAATCGATCAATCACTGCCCATAGGGAGGCTCTACCTGCCCTGCCCACTCTGCCAGGGCTCTGTGATCAATGCTGCGTGGAAGTAGGCCCTGCCCACTGGGCTGGGGCTCTGCTATGGGCCCTCCCTGCCTTGCTGGCTTGCGTCTGCTCTCCCAACCACGGCTTTGTCTGGAAGGAGGCCCAGAAGGTCATCGGTAAGGTCTCCCGGTCTAACTAGTATATTACCCTTTTATTATTAAAGATGTAAAAAAAATTATTGGCTTCTGTTACTAATCCAAAATGGGAAGTTCCAGGAGTTGTAACAGTTTCCGGGGAGCTAGTGTACAGACGAGCCATTCATATGTGTTTATTTTGTACTAGTACAGAAATCCTACCTGAGCTTTTCAGTTTCTTCATGTATGATATATTAATATTAACTGGAGGAAAAGGTCATTTAAAGAAATATTAAATCTATGTATGACCGTGAAAAATAAAATGGTAAATGGGTGTAATTATACATATCATTGAGATGAAATGACATTTTGAGGTTCTGTACACTTTATGTGGGTAAACTAGCCCATCAAAACTAATTAATCTGATTAACATCTCCAAAATATTAATTTCCTAAAAGAACTTTTTCTGCTATGTGTAATTAGATTCCTTATTCATTAAAATATGATCTGGAAAGATCCTAGGTGTTTGAAATAAGCAGAACTCTTGACTCCTTTCTCTACCATTTCCTATATGTGAGGTCTCTGGCCCATCTCTAGCTGAACACATTAAATAAATGTAAAATAATATTTACCACTGCAGGAATTGTGGGATGAAAGGAAGAAGTATTTCCTGTGAGATAGCTTTATTAATTCTAAAGTGTATTACAATCCTTAGCAGTTATCTTCTCAAAACCAAGTACCTCTGAAATATTGTTCTGTTTCATTTTTTAGAGTACTGGGCTTATTTTAAGTATAATTATTTGTGGAATTGCATTACACATGGATTTATTTCACGGTATTTTGACATTCCAATTCATTCTGAATATTTTTGCCCCCTAAATTTTGACAGGGTTGTCTTACTCTTTTACTCATAGATCATGGCATCTTCTCTGTTAAATGTATATGCATGGCATGCTTGACAGGTTTGTGACTTTCCTCCTGCCCTTTCCTGTGGATACTGCCTAAACTGTAGCTTGACTGACATGTGCTTTTGTATTCTGTTGAGATTTACATATTTTCTTTTGGTGTTTATTTTTACCAAACAGTCTAGGGTTTCTTAGCCTAACAGCTACTTAGTACAGTGCTTTTGCTGAGGTAAGCTGTTGGCTGGTGGAAGTGTTTTTGATTACTGGCTTCAGAAAATGGTTATCTATATTATAAAAGCCAGTGACCATAATCCAGTAATGGCCAAACAACCGGTCACCAGGTGCATTGATGAGTCTTGCAGCGCTGCAGGTCTGGGTCCCATTTGTTTTCAAATGGGTTGCATTTTAAACAGTTTATAGATGTATATTCTATACAATTAAAGTTTCAAAAGGGCATTCCCTCTATAGTAAGACTTTCTTCTCTTTTATTTTCCTGACTCTGCCTTCTCTTCCTGGGAAGCTGTAATTGTCAGCATTTTTTTGAGTAGTTTCCCATACATATTCTAGGAGCAACCCTCTATGAATTCAATAAAAAAAGCATGTTTACCCTAACTTGGCTAGTTTCAGTCTGATCTTTGATATATTACTCTTAAATTAGTAAAAAAAAAAGTGACTTTCTTTTATGCTACACAAGGTTCTATCAATTGTGTGTTTTTTTTTTTTTCTGTTCCTAACACATATTCAGCTCCTGCATAATTTCTAAGTAAACAGCTTTTCAACAGTTTGTATTGGGTCTTTCATGCTTATCAGATCAGTGTGAGTTATGCTTCCTTGCTTCTCATATTTTACATATTGCTATAGAGGTCTAAATCTATTGTCCTAAGCTAGATATCTCATATATCCCATTTAAGCCTGTAATAGTACTCCTGTGTCTACTGATTTGCAGTATTGGATTTTAACTCAAAATATTCAGTCTGTTTCTGGCTTTCTTTTTTTCTGAAGTACAGTCTATTTACCTTGGGCCCTGTTATAGACTGCATGTTGTATACCACCACACAAAAATTCTTATTTTGAATCCCTAACCCCCAATGTGACAGGATTTTGAGAGGTGAGGCCTTTGAAATGTAATGAAGTCATGGGGGCGGGGTCCCCACGATGAGCTTAGTGCCCTTATCAGAAGGGACCAGAGAGCTTGTTTTTTTCTCCCAGTTTCTGCCATGCGAGGATTCAATAAGAAGGTAACCTAGCTGGCCATTTGAAAACCAGGAAGGTTTTCGCCAGACACACAATCTACTGGACCCTTGATCATGGACTTCTCATGCTCCAGACTGTGAGAAATAAGTGTGTGTGTGTGTGTGTGTGTGTGTGTGTGTGTGTGTGTGTGTGTGTGTGTGTGGTGTTGTCATCCAATCTATGCTATTTTGTTACAGAAACCCAAACTGACTAAGACAGATCCTGACAACCTGTTTAGATCTCATAGGACCTGTTATCTGATGAACTAGACCTTGCCTTGGTTTTTCAGTTAACTTTTCTATCACTGTGCTTTTTCTATCACATTTGTCTGGAATAGATAGAGTTCAAAGAGCCCAGTGGGAGGTTGTCATTCAGACCATTCACTATCTTTTAGGAGATAGTCCTTGTGTAATAAATTATCTGTTTTGGGGACCTGGCCTGATCTTGTCCAGGTTAATTCCCTGTTCACCCATCCCTACTCAGTTTCAACAGGTCTACTTTTGGTGAGTCTGCCTAATACATTATAGTCTTAGGAGTTCCACATGGTTGCAAAGTATTTTTCTAGTATGTATGACTCAATTTTACTTCAAATGAGTATACTGGGACCCTGCATTATTTCTATGGTTAATGCATGATCACTATCTTCAGGACAAGTGATTGTAAGTTTTATGTTGTGAGATAATTGCTCCTTTCTATATCAGACATCTTTTAGGATGCCTGGGGATTCCAGAAATATGATGTTGATGCAGCCAGGCATTGTGCAGCAATAGCAGAGACTACAAATGCCAATATGTGAACCTAAGAAGCTGACTCTCAAAAACATATATGTCTCTTGGACCCACCCAGGGTGATTCTGGATCAATAGGACTGGGATAGAGCCCAAAGAATCTATACTTTTAACAGATCCTGATGTGATAACTAGCAGGGAATTACTGTCCCAGAGAGCAAGTGATGAACTTTCTGTCATTGGTTATCATTGAGGATATGATATATTTATGGGAAAAGTCTTTCTTGAAAGAAAGCAACATAAAATCACCCAGGAAAAAATGACTTTTTAATGTTCTGTATAAAAACAATATAAAGGACCAACTCTTATCCCCTCATCTCCCTCCATTCTCTACCACTTCATCAGGGGTACCAATTCTAAATAGAAAGTACTGTTGAATATTTGTTGATTTGTTTATGCTATATAGAATGGCATATAGGCTACAGCATCTTCATTTTTATAGAGAATAGAGTAATATAAAAATGAGAATTACACATTCTTCAGTAATAATAGATTCTACAACACCACAAACATTTTTAAAAAGTGATTCTGATGTTTACTTGGCATACAGGTTTTAGATATTAACTATATGGTACATAGGGTTAACTTATGGAGCCATCTGAATAGAAGTTTTATGAATTGAATTGAACCAATTTTAAGAAAAGTGTGAAATGTTTTTGGAATGCTATCATCACAGATACCTGACAAACACAAGAACAGTATTACCAAACCCTCTCAAAGCTTTCATATTAGGCCCCCTCTCTGATGCTTCAATTTGTGAATTTTTTATTTCTTACTTCAGGTCATATGAGATTCATTCATTTCACATGTATTTTGACAACCCATTATAGACATCTCTATCTTTACTATCCTTCTTTCAGTGGTTATTTATCCTATATAATAAAAGGCTAATATGCAAATCAACTGAAACGTCAGAATGACCTGTCACTGTGATGTGCACTGACCACCAGGGGGCAAACGCTCAACACAGGACTTGCCCCTGGTAGACAGTGTGCTCCCACAGGGGGAGCGTCACTCAGCAAGAAGCCAGGCTGACCACCTCAGTGGCAGTGCTAAGGATGTTTGTCAATAGGACTTCCCCCATGGACCCATACTGCAAGGAGTGCAGGCTGGATTGGGGCAACCCCCCTTCCCAGTGCATGAATTTCATGCACCAGGCCTCTAGTTTTTTATAAATGTTCACAAATATTTGTTAGATAGGCTAAGTAAGTTTTTCTGTTGTATATTCTCAGAACACGACTTATTTATTTATTTGCTTACTTTAATCCTCATCTGAGGATATATTTGTTTGTTTTTTATTTGATGTTTAAGGCTTTAGTTTAACAATGATGAGGTTTTTGTTTTAGCATTGACTCTTTTGTCTTGGAAACTAAGAAATGAGAGTGAGAACTTGGCTATCACATGTAGAAAGCATGGACATGCACTGCATATTATATTCATTTAAAAATTTTTACTGTCTTGGAAGAGATAATAAAATGAAAACTCATGGTTCCTAAACTCAGCAAGTATATAAGTTAGAAAAGAGAACAAATATACTACAGTGCAACAGAAGAAAACAGCTGGAATATTCATGTCTAAAAGAGATGACAAAAACAGAACACTACCCTATGAAGAAGTGACAGAAAAGCGCCTGAGCACAATCAGGGAGTGATTCATAAAAGAAATGAGAACAAAGCTGGTTTTTGAAGTGTGAGCAGGCATTTGCTAGATGGAAGGTAGAAAAGAATGAATCTAAGGAAAGTGTTTAGAAATAAGGAACCTCGTTGGGAGCATCTGGGTAAATGTTTTAAGCAAGAATTGGAGGTAAGCTTAGGGATACAGTATGACTTATAAGAAAAGGAATAGAAACTCTGGTTAAAGGAGAAAAATAAATGGTAGAAATTATTGGATCATGGCAGCTTAAAATTTCAGGAATAGAAATTTTAGATATTTCAGTTTAGATATAGGGGTGATTAGGGCCTGAAGGTATGACCAAGATTTGGTTTTTCTGTTATTATTTCTTGCATTTGCTCCATTTCCAGGTTAAAATCCTTTCATTGTTCACTGTCAAATCTGGAATATGGAAACATCTCTTTGGTAAATTCCATAGAAGAGCAAAAAAGTATTTCTCTCAGAATCTTATCTGAACTATTAAGAATGGAAAATAAGTGAGCTTACCAAGGGAAAATTAGGGAATTGTTGGTGGATGAAAGGGAGCACAGATGTTGAAAAGGCAACCACCAGATGTCCTGCATATGTAGATATGTTGTGTCATATGTAGGGACTGAGCATGCTTAGATGGTTTTCAGTAGAAACATGGCCTGGTATCAACACCAATGGGAAAGCATAACATTCAAATAATCTATGACCTAGGCATCATGCTGTTTTACCAGGGTGAACTCTTGAACATATACAGTAGAAGACATACACAATAATATTTGTAGCGGCACTATTCACAGTAGCAAGTTTTAAAAACATCTAAATGCCAGTCATGCAAAGAGTGGAGGAATAATTTATCGTATATTCACAAAATAATACTACAGGCAAAATAAATAAACTACTGTATAGCAATATGTATTGTCATAGATAAATCTTAGTAATAAATAGTTAAATGAGAAAATGGATTCAATTCACAAAGATTGTAAACATGATAATACTTTGTAAATTTAAAAACAAATAAGTTTTAAAAATAAGCATATATATTTCTCAAAGTATAATGTGAATACCATAAAATTATACAAAAGGAATGAGATAGAAAAGAAGCAAACAAGTGAATAGTAATATAAATGGCAATGTTAGATATTTTAAGAAGACAAAGGCTACAAGACGATAGAGTATACTAGTGTGGAAGGTTTGCATGATATTTTAAATATGGTAGTCATTGAAGTCTCTTAAAAGATAACATTCAAGCAGAGAATGGAAGGACATGAAGGAGCTAGCCAAGTGGGTGACAAGAGGAGAAATTTGTTTAGAGTATAGGAAATAGCCTTTACAAATGCAATGGTAAATGTAGTGGTAAATGCAGTGGTAAATGCAATGGGAGTGTGGTTGGTGTGTTTCAGGAGGTTCAGTGAAGCTAGTATGGCTGAAGTGGAATGAGAACAAGGAAAAATGAGAACAGAAAGGTTCAGATCATGTAGGGCAATCAAAACTATTGGTTACATGCCTTCATGAGATAGGAATTGACCTCATGAGATAGGAATCCACTGGAAGGATTTGAGGGAAGGATTAATATATTTTTTTAAAGTACTGTGGCCCTTTTGTGGAGAAATAGGTAATTTGGAAATAGGAAATCAGATGAGTTCAAAGACTGTGAAGTCGTTCAAGAGAAGGATTATTGTATCTTGGGAAATGATGACTATTCTGGTTACCTATGAATTTAGAGTAAATGACCCCAAACTTTGTGGCTTAAACAACAAATATTTTATTGCATGTCACATTTTTGTCAGTCAAGGATTAGGACAGGACTCTAGGCTGGACAGTTCTGTTTCATAAGGAAGGAACAAAGGTCATGCACAATAATGTGCATAGAAGCACTATTCACAGTAGCAAATTGGAAGTATTCAGCTGGTAGATTATTTGGAGGATCCAAGACAGCTTCACATGCATGCTTCATGCCTTGGAAAGGACATAAAGAATACTGGGCCTATGGAGAGTTGAATCCCTCTCTCTCCATATAGTCTCAGGGCCTCTGCACTTGATCTTTCCAGGATGCTATTCAGACTTCTTACATAACAGTTTACAACTCCAGGAACAAGTATTCCAAGACACCAAAAGTGGTAGCTGCCAGTGCCTTAAGCCCTGGGTCTAGAAAGCAGCATCACTTCTGTCATTCTATTTGTCAAAGCCATCACAGAGCCCACCCAAATTCCAAAGTAGGTGACTTAAACTTAATCTCTTTACCTCTTTATAGGAGGACTCTCAAAGAATTTGCAAACATATATAAGCTGCCATAGTACAAGAAGTAGAGGTTGTGAGAAGCAGTTCAATTCTACATAATTTTTAATGTTTAGCTTATAGATTTGGCTAATGAATTAGAAATGCATTTGAGCAGAAAAGAATCAGTGATAACCCCATGATTTTTTATCTAGATAGTTGGAAGAATGGCGTTGCCTTTTACTGGGGAAGGGAAAATTGTGAGAAGAACAATTAGAAGTTCCATTTCGTATATGTAAGTTTGAGTTGTCTCTTTGATCCCAATTTGACCTACCAAGTAGGCAGTCAAATATGACTCTGGATTTCAGGAAGGAGGTCTGAGCAGTGGCTGTATGCATGTAGGCTGTATTTAAATTAATGGGACTGGATGAGTTTCATTTAGGGAGGAGCGTAGTTGGAGAAGAAATCTAATTAATGAGCCTAGCAATTATAGAAATGAGAAGAAACTTGCAAAGCAACCAAGAAAAAACAGGTTGTGAAGTAGAACCAAAGGAAAATGGTATATAAGAAGCTTAGAGCAATTAGTGGAGGGAGTTGGGAATGATCAAATTGATTCCGCACTGCTGATTACATAGATATGGACTGAAATTTGAATATTATTTTGGAGCCTAGAAAGCATTGGCGACTTTATAGGAGCTATTTTGTTTGAGGCATAGGAACAAAAACCTATGGGAGTGGCTGCAAAAACAAAACAAAAACATAAAACATTGATTTTGCTCCATATTACAAAAATACCGAAAAACGTAAGTAGAATAAGTTGAGAAAGCTAGCATGGAAATATCCATAATACATTTTCTAGTATGCCTCTTGTCTGCTAACGTGAAATGCCTCAATTTTCAGTCTTGGCCTATATGTCTGAACAGAGAAATTGGGGGCCCTGGGGTTTTGTATCAGCTTAAGGGAAATTGTTAAAGCTAATGTCTGTGACTTTAAGTCTGTGATAAGGAATGTTGATTAATATTGCTTCTGTCTCTCTGTCACCTTGTTAAATATACAGGTTCCATCACTTTGAATTTAAATGCTTGTTTGGAAGAATATTGTTACTTTTATGTCAAAATGCCAAAAGGAATAAATTCTAATTTCAACCTATGAAGAAAATAATCACATTTTAAAGCCTTGGGGCTTATACTTTCCAGCTGGCCATAGTTCACTACATTATCTGTTGTATTAATGTTACCTGCCTTATTTCTGAAGACATTTGTGCTTGGTCTATTGATTTTATCATGTCAAGATTGTAACTTTCTCTCAGACTAATTAGTGAAATTTTAGAGGAGCACAGTGAGCCTGGAGGACATTGACCCCACAAATAGGTTACTGGAGTTCCAGACCTAGAACTCACTATAGTGGAGAATTCCCTGCTACTCACTGGATGATATTGATGACAATGATGTTACTGGTAGTAATATCATCTTCACAGAATGCCTGTGAAAGAAGAGGTGCTTTGCTATATTAGTATAGTAGACATACTATCTCATAGACTCCTTCCTTTAGATTGAGATAGGTCTTATTATTTTTGCCATTTTACACATGAGGAATCTAGGTTTAATGGGATGAGTAACGTATGCTCTGTGTCACACATGCTCTGTGTGGTCAAGTAGGGAAGGAAGGCAGAAGCCAGAGTTTGTAAGGCTTGAGAGCTATCTCCCTTTGCTAGCTTTGATTCACTTCAGTGAAGTAAGGATAACAAGTGATCTAATTATACCTTATTGTAACAAACAACCAGAAAAAAATATATATATGCAATTCTACACTGGAAAACATATATAATTTTGAGATAATTTCTAAAATGAAGATTGAAATATATTAACTTAACCATCTGGTTGACTCTATTTTGTAAGGTTGCTGTTTTCTAACATTTTTACCTGGGCCTTTTTAACTTTGGTGAAATGGAGTGCCAAGTTCAGTGACTTGCCTTTTTGTTTTTCATATCTGAAGCCAATGGTTTATATGTTCACTTTTTACAAAAATAAGTCACATAGTAATAATTAGTACATATACATTTTATAGAATTTTTAAATAAGTATTGACTTGCTAGTTTTTGAAGTGATTATTCTTAACACAGGTATATTCCATTGTTTTTAAGATAAAACTAACAATGCTGAGAGAAGATTTAAGAGCTAAAGATCTATCTGCAGAACGTATTTATGTTCATGATAAACTTACAGGCAAGTAATGGAAGGAGAAATTCCCAAGACCTATTTTTAAAATAAAAATTTAGTTTATTTTTATGTGTTAAGTTAGGTAAGATAATTTATTAATTTAATTCACTTTTATTCTGATGTTATTTTACCCAAAGGAGTACAAATAAGAGGAAACTAAGGTTATTTACATCTTATCTACCAATTTATGAGTTCCCGGAAAGTAATTAATTCATACACCGAATGGTGTGGTGAAACCATTTGACAAAGTAGGCAGTTTATTTTTGTCTTTTTTCTCGAATAATCATAAGCACAGGCATATCAAGATTTTCAGTTTAGCTTGAACAATTAAGAAAGGACTGTTTAGATTTTAAACACAGTGGTTTAGTAATCTAGAGTATAGATTAAACAACACAGAATTGATTCGGGCAATCCTGAAATGTCCTAAGTTCAGGATTTAGTCCATCCTGAAATCTCTCCAGTTCAGTTAAGATGCCAGTATTCTTTGGAGAAGACCCCAACACAGGCTTCTCTCTATTGCTGTGTCTACTCAGTAGTGCTTCAGTTGTCACCTGGCACTGCATTTGCTGAGAGAATACTTTTCTGGGCAAATGGTTATGTTCACACAAAATTGAGAGAATTTCTAGAGAATGTGGATTTGCGAGAAGTTTTTTTTTTTTTAATTTATTTTGTTATTCCTCTTTCCTAATTCTAGCCCTTTAAATCTCAATAAACTGGAAATTCCAGCTCCTTCCCCCTACTGAATTTTCAAACTGTCTCCTTTCTGACAACTTAGATAGGACTATTCCTCATGGGAACTAGTAGGTTTGAGTTAAATTAGACCTTTCAAACACACAATTATTTTATGTGTATAAAAAAATGATAGAAATTTCAAATGTCAATCTTTGAATTTCTCAAGTAGTAATTTTCTAAAAGGGACCAGTCTCAAATGTTAATGATGCTGTTGTGACAAAAGAAATTGTTAGTTTTATCAATTCTCAGATTTTTAATTATCCTCAGTTCTTTTATGAAGATGTTACATGTATCTTTTCAAATTAAACACTTTGATATTTATAAGACTTTAATTTGAATATAAATAAGAAATACTAATATTTTATAGTTCTTTATAAATGAAGAATTCAACACTGTTATTTAGAAGAATGTGAAACCACTACCCTCGAGAACATTTATTGAGCACCTGTAATATACTAGTTATTATTTTAGATGCTATGAGTAAAAGCTTTCTAACTTCTTATTCTCTTTGAAACCAGTAACATTATGGAATTAGGAACATGGTTGAGACCAGAAGCATGAATTGGTACATTATAGGTAGTAAACTTGTTCACAAAGCACTTTTAAAAAGTAGCTGAGATATCGATATCATTTGCTGTTTTGTGTTCGTGCAAAACTAAACTAGATTTGGTATTCAAACTGTCAGCAATAATAGAGAAAGGATTTTTTCAGTAAATAATTCCATGCCATTAGAATATATAGACTGGAAATAGTAAATCCATTTTGAACCTTACTTCTTATCATTAAAAAATCAATTTTAGAATGATTGAAGCTCTAATATTGAAAGATAAAACACTGGAGTATTTATTTAAAAAATAGAATAATTTATGACCTTGTAATAGGTAAGATAATTTTTATAAAGATACAGATTGCTCTTACTATAATGGAAAATAGGTTGAACAAAATGAAAATATACTGCTATTTATGAAGAAAACATCGTAAAAAGATAAAAAAGGAAAACATGAACAAGAAGAATTTTAATATGTATATTTGAGAAAGGACTTGTTTTCAGAATATTCAACTAATTCCAACAAATCAATAATAATAATAATAAAGTAAAGACTACGCTGTACAAAAATGCACAAATGACTTGAATGGCTATTTTACAAAAGGGTGTATATAAATGACCAAAAAAAACCCAAACATAAAAGGCTGCTCAATTTAATTAGTCAAAAAGAAATGCAAATTAAACTAACTTTGTGTATTTTTAAGCACTCACCAGAATGGTTAAAATGACAAAAGTAAAGAATATGGAATATTGGTAGAGATATAGAGCAACTAGAACTCTCAGAGTTTTGGGAGAAATAAGAACGATAGACATAAAACTATGTCTAGAGTCTACTAAAGTTGAATATAATACATACATTAAAATTCAGAAATACTTGTACATATATACCAAAGGAACATGCTCACATATTTATTGTAAGACATCTAAAAGAATGTTTATAAGAAGGATATTTAAAATAGCCCCAAAGTAGAAGTAACTCAATTTTACATTAATAGTAGAGTGGATACTCATGAGATTTAAATACTACTTTGCAAAGAGAATAAAGTGTTGGTAACAGTATGGATAAATCAAATGAATTTATATAACATTTTATCACTATATTGAGCAAAAGAAGCCAGATACAGCCTAGCCAGAGTGACTCAGTTGGTTGAATGTAGTCTCGTGCACTGAAAGTTTCACAATTTTTTTTCTCTCTCTAAGCATGTCCTTGGATGAAAATTAATAATGAAAAAAAATTTAAAATAAGCCATGTACAAAATATTATTTTGTTTGTAAAATAAATCTGGAATTGGAAAAATCTTATTTTTCTGGGGAGGTAATAATGGAGAGAAGAGTAAGGGGAACTTCTGGGGTGCTGTTCAGGGTCTATTTTTGAATTAAATACTTGGGGTACTCTTCTATGTACATGGTACACTATAATAAAATATGCTCATAAAGATTAGAAATATAAAGGAAGAAAGAAGTATTTGCAGCTAACACATTGCCCAGAATTGACCCCTTTAAAACAAAAAGCTCAACATTTTTAATTGTTTTTTAATTACAGTTTACATTCAATGTTATTAAAAAAAATTTGTCTAATAGTAACTAAATGCCCACTTCTACACAGTGCCCTTCATCAGTCATTATTATAAGTTGAGCTATAATTTGTTAATCATACCTCTTGTATTTTGGGCTGGAAAAAATAATAAAATTATTATTAAATTTGAAGAATAGTGATTGATTGTATGATCTGGGACATTGATCTTTTCCTCCATCAAACTTGAACTGAGGGACTTCTAGTCTGACAGCTCTTGGTTTGGACCCTACACCATTACCTGGTGCTGAGGCCTTCCTGCTGGCAATGGAGCTACACTACTAGCTCTCCTGGGAGTCCTCTTGACCACTGCAGATGCTGGAACTTTTTGTCTTCCATAATCTCCATACCAATTCCTTATAATCCATCTAGTTCTCTCAGTACATAAATCCTAATTGCTCTTTCTCTGACAATTATAGGCACCATTTTAAAAAGATTTGTGTGGTTTTCTTTAATGCTCACTGATTACTTTTTACAAAGCATGGGTGAATTCCAGGAAGTGGTTCAAAATGAGTGAATAATTGCATATTCTTATGAGTTTACACTACTCTGATTCACATATAGGAAACATAGCAATTTGTGCCGAGAAAAGCAATATGTGTTTCAAGGATATGCTTTGAAATTTTAACAAAGAAATCTAAGCCGATAGATTTTTGTATTTTTATCTCAAATGTCCTTGTTTAAAGCCCTGAAGTTTCCATACAGAGGAGTTACTAGCATATGAAATCTCAGCTTGCAAAAGCTTTAAACTCTAACAAATGTAGAAGCTCTTAGAAGCTCAAAAGAGACTGTTTTATTGAGGTTGGAAGATGACCTTGGCCCATTCATCCTCTCCATGGACAGTAACTTGATTGGCACATCAATTTAGCTTTGAGAAAATAAAATAGAAGACAGGAAATAAAATAGAGGCAAAGAAATAATACCAATGTTTTCTTCAAAATAATTTTTAGTTGTGTATATTTCTTTTTCCTTTTTTTTCTTTCCTTTTCTTTCCTTTTCTTTTCCTTTTATTTCTTTTTTTTTTTTTTAACACTGACATCTTCCTCATATTTTTGGGAAACACCATTTCATGATCACTGCTTCCTGGAATTTTTTGTTATTAATTATTACCAGAGGATCCTTTTTCCATTGCCTTTTTTTTTTTTAAGAGAGAGAGTGGAAGGGAAGGGAGAGAGAGAGAAAGATCAAACATCGATGTGAAGGAGATGTATCAGTTGGTTGTCTCCTGCATGTGCCCAGACCAGAGTTGTGATCGAACCTGCAACCTAAGTACATGAACTTGACTGGGAATCAAACCTGAGACAACTCGATGCTCAGGCCAATGCTCCAACCAGGGATGCTTCCTGGAACTTTTACAATCTATTTTACACAAGTTAGTGCAACACTGAAGAACACACATCAAAAAGAACGTGCACTTTTTCACAAAGTGAGCACCATGTTCAAACCATTGTATTTTATATCATTCCTTATTACACCTCCAGAATACTTAGGCTTTCGTCATCATATTACTCAAATATACATGTCCAACCTGACCTGGTTGTCAAAATCATCCATTGATCTCTGTCTCTTTGAATCCAGAGAGATTGCCAAATCTTACCTTTTTTTTGTTTGTTTGTTTTTTGCCTTCTATCTCTTTCAATTAAGATAAATGGCTGCAGGGAAAGAGTCTGTTCACTGAACTTCTATCCTGTCGATGAAGTTTTAGTTTCTAAAGTAATTCCTTGTTCTAGTTATTTCATCATAATTTGGCTTCCTAAATGTGCATGCGTTTTGTCAAAATTATTGAAATCATGGGATATTGGGAGAGGATTATTTTTATATTTTAATGGCTACATTTTAAATTGTAGATGTCCCTTGAATTTGAGGATGTTATATATCAATAAATAACTTAAAGGTTTGATGCCCTGACCTCCTTCTCTATCTGCAGATAGTATTGTACACTGAGTATTAAGTAATTGACTGGACACAAGCTGAGGCTTGAATACAGCAGTGAAGAGAACATGTAAATATAAGAATAAAATTGTGGGTATACCTTGACCTACTAAGTATTTTCAATTAATTTTCATAGAAACCTTAAGAGCTATGTGCAGTTATCATTCACATTTTAGAGGTGGGGAACTGAAACATATGAAAGGTAAATAATCAAGAGAATAATGGATTTATTTTGACTTTAGGAATATGTTATTTAGAAGACTGGAGTGATCCCCCCCCCCCCCCCCCCCCCCACTGACCTATGCTAGGGAGACTTTGTAGAATATCTGTGAATGTGTTTGGTGGTGGGTAACTTTAAAGTGTAAGTAAGCCATAGGTTTGAGGAGAGGTGGGAAGAGAATTATAAGAGAGGAAACTAAGTGAACAAAGAGTGTTGGAAAAGTATTTCAATCAGTCAAATACATTGAATGGAGGCATGTGCTTATATAGATAAAACAAATGGGTAAAGACTTAATTGTGAGACAATGGAGAATTCTAGGGTTTACAGCATTGTGTATTTTCTCTCAAAGAGAATTCACACTTATTAAAAAACAAAAAGATATTCACCTAAAACAATAATCAATACTATATTCTTCAAAATTTGTTGGAGAAATATAGTTGAAAACAGATAAGGAAATGTTGTGGAGGGCTTTAAAAAACAATCTGGAAACTTTTGTTTAAAAGTTATGGAATTTAGCACATTACTTTCTGAATGAATTTCCTAATTCTTTTATAATGCCAATATTTGCTATAGAAATATGAAGTTCAGACTGGTTAATTCCATATACTATGTCAATAAAAAAAATTGCCCAAGGAGTATGAGAAGTATCCAATGCCTTAAATCTAGTTGTAAATTGATATTTCTAATGCTAGGCAACATGCCAAATATATTTTGATTATTGATTGCTGCATAACATCATTCTAAAACTTTGTGGCTTAAAACAGCAATAATTACCTAATTCCTCTTATGGTTTCTATGAGTCTCAACTGGAAGATATACACGTTGGAGATTGGAATTATCTATAGTCTCATTCACTCACAGATTTGGTTGGTGGAGGGCAGCTACCAGAGTTTGGATTCCTCACAATATAGGGTCAGAGTTCCAAGAGAAAGTGTCTCAATTTAGAGGTCATTCTGCTTTTTATTACCCAGTTTCAGATGTCAGGCAGCACTCCTGCCTTTACATGTTATTGACCAAGGCAGTTATAAGGGGCCACCGAGGTTTAAGAGGGAGGGAAACATAGATTTCAGAGGAGCATATGAATAACCATGTGCAAGAATGGGTGCATTCTCTGTGTGTGAGTTATCTTATTATCATGCTTTTAAAATGCTATCTGCCATTCCATCTGAGGGTTCTAAAAATTGCCAGGGCCTGGCAACCAGGTAGAAAGCAGAGAGTCACATTTGTCTCATGGAGCTCCTGGAGGTATTTTATTAAACATGGCAAGTGTTAGGCCATATCACAAGGAAATACTTTATTTTGTTTCTTTTAGCTGTGCATTTTTTAAGTATTTCTACCAAGAAACTGGAAATTTTATTTCTGGAACATGACTGAAATCATCTAAAAATAAAACAGTTGTGTCAAAGATGAAATAACTGTCCAGAATGGCATTACAATTGTTTGTAAATCTCATGAGGTTTGGGCATGTTGAACTGCCAAGGCTTAAATTAGTTGCCTGGCACAAAGACAACTCTGGAGGTTGGTATATGCTTTAGAATGAGCTTATTTATTGTTCACATGAAAACTACATCTTAAGTGCTGGGTACTGATTGTTGCCCAGTGTCAAGGTGGGTCCTTAGGCTCACTGACAGCAGCAGCTGTAATCGTGTAAGCATTTAACCCAAGATTTGTACCAACTAGAGAAGGGATCTGTTGGAAGATTCAAATATTGTCCTGATTTTCTTTACTGGTTCAATTTCATATGTATTAAATATCTGTTGTGGTTCAAGCACTGTGTGCTATGATGAAAGTTCAGAGATGAACATGGCCCCTTCTGTTCAGTAATGTATCTACCAAGAATAGAAGATATGCAAATAGGCCATTTCATGGACAGGTGGGAAATTCCCTGCTAAAAGATAAATGAAAGGGGAGTCTTCTAGGCTGAGGGCAAAGCATGGGAAAACAATAGAAACACAGTGTCACAGGAGACTAACTGTATATTATAGAACAAAGTGGGATGTGTTGAGGTTTTCAAGGGAAGTAGCATCCAGGACATCTTATCTAATAAAAGAGTAACATGCAAATTGACCATACCTCCACTACGCTACCAGCCAATCAGGATCAGGGGGCGGGACTGAGGGGCGGGGCCAAGTGGCACGAGGGCTGGGCCCCGGGGGTGGAGACGAAGCAGCGGTGGTAGCAAGCTGCTTGAGTGTGGAAGTGGCTAGGGGGCGGGGCGGCAGGTGTGGGAGCGCTGCAGCACTCTGGCTTCTGAGCGCAGAAGAGGGGGTTGAGTGCCCAGCCCCTGGGGCCTGGTGCTCACAGGCAACTGGGGCTGAGCTGAGCAGGGAGATGGCTGGGGGTGAGCCATCAGTTGACATCTCCTAAGGGCTCCCGGTATGTGAGAGGGGGCAGGTTGGGCTGAGGGACCACCCACCTCCAGTGCACAAATTTCATGCACTGGGCCACTAGTAGTTTATAATTGAGCGACATTACCTAAACCAGATAGATACAAGGCCTTCCCTTCCTTGAGTTCTGATTTAGACTCTGGATAAGTGATTTTTATAGGAGGGTGTCTACATTATAAAATTTAAGAACCAGAAATAATCTTAGAGATCATGAAGTAGCTAATTGTAGGATAATAAATTGGCCCATGAAAGTGAAAGGATATCACAGTTGATTAATAGAGGGAAAAGTTAATTGTTAACATTTTTCTTACTCTTATTCTTAAATTTTAAAAAGTATTTTATGACTGTTATTTGGAATTAGTTATACTACATTTATATTGCTTTTCTGTTCTACATGCAGTATCTAATTGGATGCTCAAGCAATTTATTTTAGATAGGTGCAGAGTAGATTATCTGTATTTTCAAATGAAGTAAAGTGTATTTTGGATGAGTTGTGAATATTGCATAATCAACATTTATCAAAAGTCAGGAGAAAATAATTCTTATTTTTGTCTTTCAATCACGTTTAAAATGAAGGTATTGTCTTCCAATACCTTTGTTTGTTAAGAACCTTCTATATGGGAGGTCCTCTGGAAGCTTCTTGCATGTTTATCTTATTTAACCTTCCCTGTGATGCCCTAATATGGGTAGTGTGGTGTGCAGAAAGTAGGGCAAAGAGACACAAGGCCATTTCCACTGTGATCAGGGCAGAATGAGGCTCAAACATATCCTTTAAGAATCCAAGCCCTGGGCTTTCTTCCTCATTAGATTGGCTCCACTGTTGTCCTGTCTCTCAAAAGTATTCTTGAAAATAAAATATCAGTGTATTTGCCTGTACCCCATAGGAAATGACAAGTTCAATTGTTCAAACAGTTTGAAAATCAATGGACTTGAAATGTTGAATAAGAACAAGACAGATTTGTCGATTTCACTTCTGTGCTTGATAGATATATATTTTCTTATTGAAGTGGGCCTAATGTTTTCTATTTAAATTTTAAGTCAATAGACATGCAGCACACATTATTACATTTTCCCAGTTAAGGAAATTTTGCTGACTTAAGAGAACAAAAGGCAAGATTTTCTTTTTATTTATAAAGGAAGTTTACTTTTTCTTTGACTTTTCTAATATTTTAATTTAATTAAGAATTTCAGCTATATTACCCAATACTTCAAGATCGTGTTTCAAGCTAAGCATATAGGTTTCAGGTACTTGTTACCTATTACTTTTAGCTCTGAGATCTTTCAATTCCATGTCCTCTTGGAGTTCACACTTACATAGGGAGAATACAAAAATATTTTATATTGATGTGTGAAAATTATCTTAATATTGAAGAATAGCATGCATAACAGGTATATGAATTCATAGACTGTAAAATATTTCCATCTCCAAAACTATCTTGGTTCAATACATAATTCATAAATAAGCTTATTTAGGGAACAGAAAGCACTGGGTTTTCTTTATATCAAAAGTAATATGAAGTAATTTTCTAAAGTAGTATTTGTAAGTTATATGCCTATTTTTAGTTTTTTTTTAATATATATTTTTTATTGATTTCAGAAAGGAAGGGAGAGAGAGATAGAAACATCAATGATGAGAGAGAATCATTGATTGGCTGCCTCCTGGGGATTGAGCCTGCAACCTGAGCATATGCCCTTGACAAAAATAGAACCTGGGACCCTTTAGTCCTCAGGACAATTGCTTTATCCACTGAGCAAATCTGGCTAGGGCTGGCTTTTTATTGTGATTCAAATAATTCAGCATTAAATTATAGTGCAAATTCTGACAATGAACTCTCAACCTGGATTCAGATACTCATCATTTGTTCTCCCTTATTTATTCTTTTTGAAAATAAAAGAATAGCTCCAGCTGGGTGGCTTGGTTGGAACATATTCTCATATATCCAAAGGTTGTGGGTTTGATTTCCAGTCAGGGAACATACCTAGGTTGTGGGTTCCATTCCTAGTTGGGGCGTGCATGGGAGACAAACGACCAATGTTATCTTGTGTGTGTGTGTGTGTGTGTGTGTGTTTCTCCCTCTCTCTCTAAAAAGCCAATAAACATATCCTTAGATAAGGAGAAATAATAATAATAATAATAATAATAATAATAATAATAATATAATCAAGTCCTTCATCTCTCAGTATTTGACATAAAATCCATAAGTCATTCATACTAAATGCCATTTCTAATAATGTTATTTTCTAGGCAGAAACATTTCAGTGAACCCCCTGGGCCATAATCTTATCTCTACCATTTATCAGCAGTGGGACTTTAAATTACTTAGCCTCTCTGGGCTTTCATCTTATCTTCTGTGAAATGAGGATAATAATAAAATCTGCTATAGAGTCGTTATAAAGATTCACTGAGTACGTTTTTTGTTTTAATAAAGGATAAAATTAAGCTCATTAGCCTTATTTTTAAGGCTCTTTACTATTTTATTTAACAACACTTTCTAAAATCTATCTTCTGCTTTTAGAAAAGATGTAGACTCCAATTAACCTCTGCACATGCCTAATTTTTAGTGTTCCTTATTGGCTCCCACTGTCACACCCTGTAGTTGCCACTCCATTTAACTAAAACACTTCTACCTATGTTCTCCTTGTCAGAATCCGTTAATATTTGATGTCATCATGCCTGTGTGTTTGGAATGATGATCAATTTGCATATTACTCTTTTATTAGATAGGATGCACAAATAAATATAGATCTTCAAACACATCAATTTGTATACATTTAATATGGAATAGCTTTTTGTATGTCAATCAGATCTCAATAAAGTATTTAAAAATACTAGTGAAAGATACTATGTAAGAAATAAAATAAGCCATCTATGAATCATAGAAATGCTTTGAATAGATAAGGAAGGCAATTACTATCATACATATAAGGAAAAACTATTTTAAGTTCTAAGTTACCTTCTTGGCAAGAAAATTCAGAATCAAATCCCTTTTGACCTGTGGCCGTTTAGCTAGTTAGTCTAAGGATCACTCCCTTAAGCTCTAACTAGCCTCAGATTAAGGCTGTGGGAAATGGCAGTAAAGTTTGTATTGTGTTGGATATTCCTATACTTTGAAAATGTAGGGATACTATCCTTGGATAGAGGGATACCCCTTACCCCTTAATGCACGAATTTTTGTGCACCAGGTCGCTAGTATTTTAATAATGAGTTAAAGGGTAGTTATATTAAGCATCCTATCTAATAAAAGAATAATATGCAAATTTGATAGTACATTCGCCATGCCCAAAGCCACACCCACCAGCCAATCAGGAACAAATTATGCAAATAAACCCCAACCAAGATGGCTGCCACCACTGAGAGCAGGAGAAAGGCTTGGGTTTACCAGGCAACAGAGGAAGCCAAGCTCTCTGCCTGCCAGGCCTCCACTCAATGTTACAAAGTTTCAATTATAAAAGATACAGAAATGGTGGCAGCCACTGAGCTGGAGAGAAAAGAGGCTTGGGTTTCCTGGCAATGGAGGAAGCCAAGCTTTCAGTCTGCCCTTGCTGGCCTAGGCCTCCACTCTAGGCTACAATGTTTCAAACAGGAATGGCTGCCACCCCAGAGTGAGCAGAGGCTTGGCTCAGCTCCAGGCTACAAAGTTTCAATTGTAGACATAGATTAATCCCAGATACCAGGGCCTCCACTTCAGTCGCTGGGAGGTGTGGCCAGCCTGCAAACCTCCACAGGCCCCTAGCCCAGGCCGCCCTTCACACCAAGGGAACCCCCACCCCAATCTGGGACCCTCTTCAAGGCAAACCAGCTGGCCCCCACCCATGCACCAGGCCTCTATCCTATCTAATAAAAGAGTAATTTGCAGATTTAGCATCACTCCAACACACAAGAGGGCTGTCCCCATGTGGTCAAAGATCCTGCCCCCATGTGGACACAAGATGGCCACCACAAGATGGCCAGCAGGGGAGGGCCTTTGGAGGTTCCAGGCCCTCCAAGGGAGGGCAGTTGTGGGTAATCAGGCCAGCAGGGGAGGGCGGTTGGGAGGGACCAGGTTGGCAGAGGAGGGAAGTTGGAGGCAAATTGGCTGGCAGGGGAGCAGTCAGACATCAATTAGGCTGCCAGGGCAGTGGTTAGGGAGTGATCAGGCTCGCAGGCAGAAGTAGTTAGGGACAATCAGGGAGGAAGGCAGGTGGACCGTTTGGAGCCAGCAGCCCTGGATTGTGAGAAGGATGTCCAATTGCCCGTCTAGGCCTGATCCTAGATGGGCAGTCAGACATCCCTCGAGGGGTCCCAGATTGGATGCTATGAATTCTAGATGTATTAGCTACATTTCAAAAGTTTTAGCTATTTTGGAAACAGTAATATCCTCTAAGTCATTAAGATTAATCAGTCATTGTAGAAAGAGCACAAAGTATTACTCATTGTATTTAAAAAAATATATAAATGTTTTTATACATTAAGACAGCCCCAGAATGATCTATAAGAAATTGAAAATATGCCTCAATGTCAAAATGTTCTTAGAACTCTCTATGCATTATAATTTATCTATACATTATAAAGTGTGAAAATGAATTTAATTAGGCTACTTTGATAAGTATCTGGAGACAGATTAATAAAAAAAAGGAAATGAGAAATACGCACACATTCAGGGGAGTATTATTCAGTCTTCAAAAAAGACCTCCTGTCATTTGTGACATCATGGATGAACCTGAATGGCACTGTGGTTAGAGAAATAAACCATACAGATACAGAGAAACACTATCTGGTATCACTTATATGTAGGATCTAAAATTTTTTCAAAATCATAGGTACAGAGAGTTGAGTGGTGGTTGGCAAGGGCAGGGTGTGGAGGAAATAGAGACAAGCTGATAAAAGGAACAGACTGAGAAACACAGAGGGAAACAGAGGTAGAGGTGGAAGAAAGGAACTTATATGCATATATGCATAGCCCATGAACACAGACAACAGTGCGGTGAAGGCCTGGGAGGGAAAGGAGTAGGGTGAAGGGGTAAAAGGGAGCAAAAAGAGGATATCTGCAATTCGTTCAACAATAAAGATAATTAAAAAAAAGGATACAAACTTTTAGTTATAGGATGAAGAAGTTCTCAGGATCAGATCTAATGTAAATGTGCTCTCTCTCTCTCTCTCTCTCTCTCTCTCTCTCTCTTTCACACATGCACAAACACACACACACAGTTGTTAATGAGCTCATTAGTGGGAGTTCTTTCATTATGTATGTATATCAAATTATTATATATTTACTTTAAGTATTACGATTTTATTTATCAATTATACCTTAATCAACATGAAAAAATAGACATTTCTTTAAAAGGATGATTCCCTTTCTTTTTTCTTTCTTGCCTGAGGCGATATATTAGGGAAAATATTGCTATGAGAAATGTCTGAGATTTTACTGCTTAGATTTTTCTTCTAAGATTTTTATAGTTTTGAGGCTAACGTTTAATAATTTAATAATTTTGAGTTTATTCTTGTGTATGTTGTCAGAAGGTGATCTAGTTTCCTTTTTTGCAAGTATCTGTCCAATTTCCCCAACACTATTTATTGAATAGGCTATCTTTGCTACATTGTATGTTTTGCCTCTTTTATCAAATGTTAACTATAATATTCTGGGTTGTCTTCTGGGCTTTCTATTCTGTTCCATTGATCTATATGTATGTGTTTATGCCAGTACCATGCTGTTTTGATGACTATGGCCTTGTAGTGTAGTTTGATATCAGGCAACTTGACTCTTCCCACCTAGTACTTCTTTCTCCAGATTGCTGTGGCTATTTGGGATCTTCTTGTGGTTCCCTTAAATTTTTGGAATATTTATACTAGTTATGTGAAATATGCCATTGGAATCCTGATAGGAATTTGTACTGAATCTATAGATTGCTTTGAGTGATATGGAAGGAAACTTGTCTTGGAATGGTAAACACACAATACAATATAGAGATGATGTGTTATAGAATTATATACCTGAAACATATATATATGAGGGTGGGTGTTCCTCAGGCCAGCCTGCACCCTCTCCAATCTGGGACCCCTCGAGGGATGTCCAATCAACTGCCCGTTTAGGCCCAATTCTACCGGGATCAGGCCTAATGGGCAATCAAAGATCCCTCTCATAATCCAGGACTGCTGGCTCCCAATTGCTAGCCTTTTTGCCTGTCAAATTACCCCTAACTTCTTCTGCCTGCCAGCCTGATCACCCCCAAACCACTGCCCTGGTCAGCTTAACTGATGCCTAAATACTCCCCTGCTGGCTCAATTGCCCCTAACTGCCCTCCCCTGCCAGCCTGGTTACCTCTAACTGCCCTTCCGTGCTGGCCTGATTATTCCCAACTGCCCTCCTTTGTGGGCCTGGACCCTCCCAACTGCCCTCCCTGCTGGTCTAATCGCCCACAACTGCCCTCCCCTATAGGCAATTTTGTGGTGGCCATCTTGTGTCCACATGGGGGTGGCCATCTTTGATCACATGGAGGCGGCCGGCCATCTTGTGTGTCGGAGTAATGGTCTATTTGCATATTACCTCTTTATTATATAGGATGTATATTTTTTACCAACATTCCCCAATAAATTCAAGAAAATTGAAGATTTGTATTATTGATTTAATAAGCTAGCTATATTTTTTCTTCTTATATACTTGAGGCCCAGTGCATGAAATTCATGCACTTGTGGGGATCTCTCAGGCAGGCCTGCACCCTCTCATAGTCCACGAGCCCTCAGGGGACGTCCAACTGATGGCTTAGGCCTTAGCGCTGATGTGGAGGTGGGAGAGGCTCCTGCCAGTGCCGCTATGCTTACCAGCCACGAATCCGGCTCTGGCTGAGCAGTGCTCTGCCTGTAGAAGTGCACTGACTACCAAGAGGCAGTTCCTGCACTGTTTATTTGCATATTACCCTTTTACTATATAGGATTTTCTTATATTTTCTTGTATTTTATACAACCCCTTATCTTATTATAACTTTTATTATATTTAATTTTTTCATTTATAACATAAAACTCATTTATGAAACACCAATCTGATGGTTTTAGTAAAAAATGTGGTAACCATACCACCTCCTTAACCTATTTATTGTGGCCTTTCAGTATTTAGCCAAAAAACATTGAAAGCTGTGTTAAATAATTTTAAAATGTAGGAAATAGTTTGAGGATCTAATTGGATAGGAAGAGCCTTTTATTCTATTAGATTTGTGAGTGAGAAATGTTAACAATTAGTAAATTCTCTTTTATAACTGCCTTATTATACTCATAAATGGTGGTGCTTCCTTCAATTGTTTCAAGAAGGCATTTGAAGCAGTAAAAGCCACCATGATTTATAACAATTTCGTTCATCTATCCAATTGCGAAATGTATATCTATCTTAGTTTATCACTTTTCAATGCTAGCGTATCTCTTTTCACCTTAAAATGAGAACTGAAAAATCCTGTTTATTTTTTTCACATACATGCCCCACATGCAGTGATATAATGTGAAATCTGATCATTTTTATCTTGTTAGCACTGAAAGGAAGGAACTAAAAACAAATTGTTCTCATTGTTTTCACTCTGGAGATGACTATTTCACTTCGGGATTTTTGTCATTCAATTTTAGTTTGGGACCTTCAGCTGTTTGTCAGCACAGATAAGCTGGAGATGGGAGTTGTGCTAGGGTTCAGATGCTATGGTAGGGACCCTGACTCTCGCTGCCTCACAGTCTGCTATCATGTTCATGGTCAGTCTTTCTTTTAAAGTCACTTCACATAAATAGCAATTTCCTACAGGTGCTTCCCCATTTCCCAACACACGTCAAGGGAGATTGTCACTGTCTTTTTAAAATCATGCCAGAAAGCATTTTGTTTTATTTTTTTTCATTTGTTGTGTTTTTCCAGATTTATTACTTATATTTGCTTTGTTTTGTTTTAATTCTGAGAAACTCACTTTAGAGAAATAAGAAAGCTCTTTAAAATTTTAAATATGCATCCCTATTTTCCTTACAACTATTTCTAATAACTAAGATATTAAAACAACCTAAATGTCCATTGGTAAAGAAATTATGGTATATATATTACTCCTCCATGTGAAATCTTACCATTTGCAACAACATGGATTGAACTAAAGGGCATTATGCTAGTGACATAAGTCAAAGAAAGGCAAGTACCACTCTACATAGGTTATATGTAGAATCTAGAATAAACAGAAATCCAGAATAACAGCTTTTAGGTTCAGAAAATAGATAGCTGTTTGCCAGAGGCAAAGAGTGAGGATGGTAAAGAAATGGGTTAAGGGAGTCAAAAGGGAAAAGGGGAAAAATAAAATAGGGCTTCCCAATTTTGTTTAGTTATAAAAAACATGCTTATTTACTTAGTTCTCTAGGTTCCTCCCCAGGAGATTGTGGCTTAGTTGAACTTTGACAGAAGTCTAAAATCTGTCTATTAAACAATAAAATTCATATGATTAGATAAATTTTAGAAATATACAAAACAAACAAACAAACAAATAAATAAATAAATATGATATATCTGAGCTATTTTCATTCTTTGTTAATCCACCTCCCCCTGTAAATAAAGATATAAATCAGTAGTAGCAAACCTCGTATTTGGAGATCTACTTTTAAAATGTCATTGATCACTATTTTCTTGAATTCACCCTTCAAATGGGTAACTGATATTCTTTGTTACAAAAAATTCACCATCATGCAGGCAATGGTAATCTTTGGGATGAATGTTTATAGGCTGCTGTATCTTAAACTCATGAGAAAAGGGTGGAAGATTTTGGTTAGAGTCCTTCCTTTATGTTTTCTGGAAATATGTCTAGTTATTTCATTTTGAACCTCAATTGATAATAACTTCAGAAGTTTCTATTAGAATAGAGTAAGATTTAACCTTCTCTGTATACTTTTCATTGCTATATTACCTTCAGCCCCTCCAAATGAGCTTAACCTATATAAGAAAAGCATAATATGCAAATAGATCAAACAGTGGAACACCCTGAAGAACTGAACAACCAGTCACTATGATGTGCACTGGCCATCAGAGGGTGTGTGCGGAACATGGCGGGTGTTGGCCACGGAAGGCCAGTGGAGCAGGTGAGCTGAGCAAGGGCACCAGACCAAGGCAGGTGCTGGTTACTGTTATCCTGTCATGAGGACAAGCTTCTGGTAGTTACTGAAAATTCTTTGCTTCCACATGCCACTGTCCTGCCCTGCACTTGCATCCACTGCCAGCACCAGAGCCGCTGCTCACACCCACTGCTAGTGCTGGCCCTGCTCTCACCTGCAGCCAGCACTGGAGCCACCACTTGCACCTGCTGTGGTGCCTGGTGCCAGTCCCAATCACTCAGTGCCATCAGCAGGTGTGAGTGGCAGCTGCCAGCCCTGATCGCCCCAGAGGGCTTCTCTATCTCCCCCTGCTCCTAAGTTGTAATTGGGACAACTACTGCCACTCACACCCACTGCTGGAACTGGCCCCAATTCCTCTGCCCTGTCAGTGGGTGCAAGCAGGGCTGGTGCTGCCAGTGTGTGGAAATGGCAGGAGTGGGGATGCTGACAGACAGGGGACCAGGGTTCCTAGTGGCAGGGATGTGGAGGATGGGCTGAAACCCGCCCCTGTGCTTCCTGCAGCCTTGCGTCCTACAGTTCTTTCAAGGTGCACAAATTTGTGCACTGGGCCCCTCTAGTGCTTTAAATAAAAATGTTGTTCCTAATATGCAAGACAGTTTTTTTTTTTAATTAGTTCCCTGGCCCACCTTTGTAAACTATATTCCTGCCTCTGAGCTCTTCCTACTTAAGAAGGTTGAAGCCAGTACTAATATTCAGAATTTAGGCTAATTACATTAGTATTCAAAACAGAAGGTAGAAGTGAAAAACAGTTAATACAAAGCTATTCAACTAATGTAAAAACAAAAACAAAAATGTAGATACGTATTCAAGGTGAAGTTATTTATTGCTTAATGGTCCAAATTTTTCAGGAACTTCAGTATTCAGAAAAATGGTTAGAATGCTAATTAATGATTTAATATACTGAATAAAATTATTTTCAACTATTAATTATGGAATTATTTCTACAAGGCCAAATTTTACTAACTATTTTTAATTATAAAATTACATTTCTCCATATAGTATATTATGATCATTATTAAGCCTTCTAAACCTCTAGATGGTGTTTCATCTCTTATTTCCTGCCATGATCCTTAGTTCTATGGTATGTTTGACCCATAGAAAATAAAATGGGGTTAACATATTTCTGGTGGATTTTTGGAATGCCAACAGATCTTCATTCCCATTATACTTCTTCTGTAATTATAAAGGTATGTAAAAATAGAATCTCTCCTGCAGATCTCAGTATGCTATGAAGAAAATCCTTGAAACATATTATAGTTAAAGAGAATTGACTAGTATATAGCAATTACATATATCCTAAAAATTATTTGCTTCTCCTCCATAAGAAAGGATATATTTGAGTTACAGCAATTTTGACTTCTTTTTCCAAGGGGATCTTTAACAGATTATTCTGTAAACAGATATACTAGTAATGATGAGCCAGTTATTCAAGTTTTAAAATACAGTAATACAGTAAGTAATACAGCTATTCCATTTTTCCTCCTAGGTTAAATCTGAGTTATGTAATAAAGCTATGTTTTATTTATAATGGGGTATATATGAGTAATGTGTACGTATATGCCATATTATCCTTGCAATTAAAACCATGTTTATTATCTAAAAATCTCCACTCTGTTGTCTTTTCCATTTTCCTGGACTGTTCCTAGAGAATAGTGAAAACTTCAAAAAGCTACTAGTTTGGATTCTGTTACCATTGTTACCTCAGCCCCAGAATTATATTTTTGTAATGAACTTAAGTATCTAAATTCTCAGGCCCCGTGAGGAGCTGGTCTTTTTGGTGCTGAGGCCTGTCCTTTGCTTTGCACAAATTCTATAAATGAGGACATTTATCTTCAGGCAGTTCTGCTACATTCTAGTCCCAGATGTGTGGGACACATATCACAGGCTCATTTTAGCCCTTTGAACAACTATGCCGCAAAGGCAGGTACAAAAGCAGTTTCTAATCATGTAGTGTACAGATTTGGGGCAAGGTGGGGGGAGAGAAGGAGGTTTGCACCATAGTTGTCCATCTGTTTATTAGTTCTAGTTGAATAACTTCTCTTGCACTACAAACGTATGTGGTTCAAAATTCAACAGCTTCAAAGTATTCTATTTCAAAGCTATACTCTCCTTTTATTTAAACCATGAATGTCTGATATGTCAATATGAGTTTTTAGCTATAAGCTATCATTTATACTTTAGAACTAACACAATTTTAATACATATTTATTATTGGATTTTATTCTTTTTATAAATATGCTATTTTGTGTCCTAAAATGCTAATAACTGCAGTTCTTTTTATTGAATTACTTGGTGAAGTATGTATCTGATATTCTACAAAATCTTGCAGTCCTTTTCAGTTTGAGTATTAGTGCAGATATTTGTTGAAATTGAGCGTTCAGGTGATATGATCATATTTTGATCCTGAAAACTCACATTTTTGTTTAACTTAAGATATAAATTAGTTAAGAGGTCACAATAACTCTACTATTTTCTGAAACAAATTTCTATTGGATAAACACATGAGCATTGGTGTACTTGGTGAAGATTATGGCAAAACTCCAGTTAGCAGTTCAGCAAAAAATAAAAAGCATATACCATAAGGCTATTGTTTACACATGAATTTATACATGAAGTTTGGATATATGCATCTTGCCCCAGTCTAAACAGAGTGAAGCAAACCTAGTAATTATGCATGAATTTTAAAACAAAGATCACATTTTGTTGTTTAAATACTGGTGCCTTGAATATTCATGGAATGCATATTTTTGGTATTTTCTGAATGATAAATATTACATTTTATGGTCAGATTTTATAATTGCTTGGTAGCACATTAATTGAAATTAGTTCAAAATTTGGAGTGTAAATTTCTTTTTTTCCTATTTTTTCTTTCTCTTAAATCTTGAAGTATAAATTTTAAATCTTAAATTGTCTTATGAAAGGTCAGACTTTGTATTTTTACAATAATTCTGTAAGCATATTACTAAAATTCATGATTTAAATATCCCAAACATGTTTCCAAATAATTTACAGGCCCTAGCTGGTTTGGCTCAGCGGATGGAGCATTGGCCTGCAGACAGAAAGGTGCTGAGTTTGATTCTAGCCTAGGGCATGTACCTTAGTTGCAGACTCCTCCCTGCCCACGCCCTGGTCTGGGTGTGTGAAGGAGGCAACCAATCTATGTTTCTCTCACATCAATGTTTCTCTCTCTTTCCTTCTCTCTTTCACTCTTCCTAAAAAGAAACTCAATGAAAAAATATTCTCAGGTGAGGATTAACAACAAACAATTTATAGAAAAGCTAGTTAGATAATCTATTTCACCTTTCATTGAGACAAAATAACTAGAGTATAATCCAAAATTTGAGTGTTTGATTTCATTCAGATGATGGTTTTATAGGTCCAGTCTATTATATAATTAAATCTAGTTTTTAAAATGTATTTATGTAGTAGGCTTTTCTGGGGTTCTTTGTGTACTCAGCACAATAATATGCTGATACTTGATAAATACTTTTCTTTAAAACTGTAAGACATCATTTAGGTTATACTCACTAAAAATTATACTAACCCTACAATTTATTTCTTTATAACCTGACACATGATTCATTTAAGAAATCTGGACTGAGTCCAATAGCCAGCCCTCTGCTGCTTAGCCTGAGAGCTGTGCTTTAATTAAGTTTTTTTTTTCTTTAGCCAATAAAGAAATCTCCTTTGATTCTCAGATAGTGGTGTTATAAAGATGAATAAGAGGTTATCACTTCCTTGAAGAAATGTGAAGTGCAGCCAGTTGGATACTGATTAGAATTTGAATGGAGCTTTCCATAGCAAAGCCCTTTCACACACATGGATTCAATTGATGAATATTTGTAACTTGTGGGGTTGTATGTGTATGCTTGATTCCTAAATAAGTCTGATTGCTTAATATAGAGACATGTTTTTCTCTAGAACTAAATTGTGACGCTGTGCATGTGACGTTTTACAGATGTATGTTGCTGATCACAAGGGAGACATGATAATGTAGCAAGCTCAGGGGAAAACCCAGGATTCCTGAAAAACCTATTCAAAATATGTGCTTATATCAGAGGCTTTTTTTTTTTTTTTTTTTGCATCTCATAGTTGTCAGGACAAGCAAATGATCAGGGTGAGATTATCAAAACAGATTGTGGGCATTGATTAATTCTGCAAAGGCCAAAATGTGAATGTGCATTTGTCAAGAGTTCAGGTTTGGTACTCTCTCCTCTACGAGATTCAGGTCATCTTCTGTCTTTTCTCCACAGCTGCTTCCAAGTAGAAAGCTTAGACATTTTCCTTCTGAAATGGGCAAGAATACTCTAGATACTTGAAACACGGGTTAATGATTTACTTCAAACATTTCCCAGATAATTTTCAAACCCTTTCCACTTTGGGTTTAGCCTAGTCTGAGACTTTCTGTGATGCACATGAGGGGAATGAAGGAAGGAGTTGTTCAGCTTGTCCTTGGCAGAAAAGTCCTGTTGCTGAATAAGATCACAAGTTTTGGCTGGAGTGGCTTGGTAATAGCTTTTTCCACTGTGCAAAGCCAGGCAATCTCTGCCAAAGAGCAGAACAGAATCTATACTGTCAAAATGGAAAAAAAAAAGTGGCGGCAATTACGAAGCTGGGGTGTTCTGGCAGCACACTTAGAATTTGGCATTTTCATTTCGCTGTGAGGAGGAAAGCATGGCCACCCACTAGAGCAGTGTGGTCTGCTGCTGTGCTGCCTGGAGACTATATGACACTGAGACTGAGACAATGTATAGGTGCTGGGTTCAGAATCCTTTATTGTAGGTCTGATGAGAATCTCTCCGGTAAAGGTTTTGGCATGCATTGTTACTGCACTGCTCTTCAATATAATAACAGGAATGATAGCAAACACTTAAGTGCTTTAAAGAGTGTTAAATCTTTCCCATGTATTAGCTAATTTAATTCTCACTTTAGCCCTAGGAAGTTAGTATGATTTTTTTATCTCCCTTTCAGAAATAAGGAAAGAGAGGCAATAGGGAAGTAAATACCTGGTCATGTATCATAAAGACAGCATTTTTGTTCCTTTCTCAGTGTCTTGACATAAAGAATAATATAGTAATGTTAACAGAAAAATCTATATTCCTTTTCTTAAATCCTTATGGCTCTTTTTGAATGACTTTTGGGCAAATATTTTTTTGGAGGAGGAAAGAACAGAACTATGTATATTTCACCGGAAGTGTTGATATAGATAACAATTTTTACCATTTCTTTACTTTTCCATTCTAATAGTATAACTTTATGAATCTCAGATTTTTGCCAATATTGCTAAGAGTATTTAGTGTAGATCTAATGTGAAATGTGGTTGGGTAATTTGATTACTCACCTCATTTTTTTACATTCACTTTGTTAAGTGTTTGAACCATAAAATTTTTAATACTGAGTAACAAATAGTGTTTGCATAATGCTATTCATTGGAACATTTTTAGAATCATGGTTTTTCATTCAGACTTTACAATTCATTATTAATGAAAATACTTTCTATAATGCATATGTCTGTAATAAAAGCGTGGGCAGGGATTCTTGGTGTTTGATTTCCCAAAACTAGAAGAGCTCCTGGCACGTAATTGGTGCTCGGTGAGTATTTGATGAATGAGCATTCATTACGACTAGATGCATAATGAAATTAAACACCTTGAGCTTATTTATATATACAATTTTGCTTTTCCTCTACTAAATAATCAAGGTTATTGTTGATGAAGAAAATTAGTAACAGCATGAGAAGCAATGGGAGCAGAGGAAACTGTGTCCTTCCTCAGCTCCTACCCAGGCTGGTTCTCTTGGAGCTCCTTGAGGATGAAGTCTTTCTCACTCATCAGGGTATTCTTAGTACTGACAAAGCATAGTGATATAACTGTGAGTTAATGGTTGTGCAAACTAAATGACTTAAGCTCCTGTCTTTTTATTAACACTTAGTTTAAACAAATCTCAGTCACTGCAGTTTGGGGAATATGTCACCAAAGGCTTAAGGCAAGAGCGAGGGATTACACATTTGGGGAGGATCTCTGAATTGGATGCAGCAACCTCAAGGACCTTGGGCTCTGTACTTCAGCCTCCCAAGTCAGAGGCTCTGTACTCACTGCCCTATGGTACATAGAGTTCTGACAGTATCACTACCAAGAGATCACTTAGGATCTGCTGTAACCAATTCAGATAGGCTAGTTTAGTGGTCGGCAAACTCATTAGTCAACAGAGCCAAATATCAACAGTACAAGGATTGAAATTTCTTTTGAGAGCGGAAAACCGACTTCTGCGCATGGACCATGAAGTTTCAATCATACTGTAGGTGCGTGTCTGCAAGTGGCATTTTGTGGAAGCTCCACACTCAAGGGGCCAAAGAGCCACATGTGGCTCTCGAGCCACAGTTTACTATCACTGGGCTAGACTTTGGTTCAAAAGACCTAGAATATGTTTTTCTGAGGTTGACTCAGCCCATTAACACCTCATACAATAAGCTTAGGTTTCCTGAGGCCAGGCATCCCTTTATATATTTGGAGATACCTCTCTCATTTCAAGAGGCTATTCTATACCACCACTTTATGGAGGGTATTTCTATATGTTTTTGTGGCATGCTTGACTGCCCTTCCTTTCTGGACTATTGTCCCTAAAGCTGGTGTGCTCATTTGTCTGTTAATGATCACTGGGCAGCAATACTGAAACAGTATTGATTAATGAGTAAGTGTTAATGTCAGGAAAGTTTCCAGTGATTGCTTTAGCATTCTTTTCTCAGAAGGAACAGGTTCTAAGTGAAATTCTTGAAGACTTGGTTGATTGATTGATCTGTACCACAGGTCTTCAGTTTTCATTCACAGTATGTAGTCTTAACATGTATGTCCCCACGTACGTGGTTCATATTTTAACTCTTCTTCTATTCATGTGTACATCTCTACCAGCCTAGCCTATTCCATCATACTAATGTTCCACCCCCATTCATAAGCTCCTGTACCTATTTAGTTCAGTGTGTTTTGGAAAGTCTAAAGTATTTAAATATAGTATTTTTAAAAGTTCTCTAATTTTTTAACAGAAGCTCCATAACTTACTCCCACCTCCCCACATGATGAAACAGGGACACAGTGCCACAGGCAGACAGTGCCAACAGGACACCAGGAAATACCAAGAAGGTCAGCCCCATCTTAATGTGATGTTTGCAGGAATGTGGACATCACACACCAACATTTCTAAAAAAGATGGAAGTCCAGGATTTCATTTGTTATTCAAAATACATACACAATTTCTATTAACAGTTAGATCTCTTTGAGTATCAAAGTTATTAAATAATGAATATGAATGACATGATTAACAATAAGTCACAATATATAAATTGTGATCATCATATAACATATTTTCAGTCTGTCTTTTTCATAGAGGAAAATATATATAATAACCTCATAAAATTCAAAATATTTTCTTTGTTTCTAAGACTGAAAAAATGTTTTAAGAAACATATATGGTGTTTTCTCAAATGGTAGGATTTGACTTCCAAGGTGCCAGTATCAGTTATGGTAATTCATGAATATACATGTTTTCTATTAATAAAATTAGTTTATATTTTTATAATTTCTCTTTATATTGACTATGTGAAACTAATAAATTTGGCCATTAAAAACAATAAAAATACATAAAATATGCTTGTTTAAAGTTAAATATTGTGTAAATGATAAATTTTTCTTTAAATACGGCTTTGTGGTATATAGAATTCATTCATAATTCAGGATAGTCTTGGCTACAACATATGTGACCATAAGAAGGATCATCACCTTTAACAGCTGGGAATTCCTAGTGAAGTGAAAACATGTACAGCCAAGGTTAACAGTGTTCTTTTGTTGCAATTTTCTATTTCCCACCATGAAAGGCTGCCAATAAGGGTTCACTGGTCCCAGTATTTTTCCATATATGAAGGAATGTAGCTTCGTTTCTCATTAAGCCCTCATGCTTCTGGAGCTGTAATTTAATTTCAATGCTTCTTTAGATATAGGACTCTAGAAATTATTTGTTTTAAACATAAATATTACACTTTCCACATCTAAATGAAATCTGAACAATACCATGATAAGTCAACTATTTAATCTGAAGAGTGATTTTATTATACCTAAAAATTATGTCTGGATAATGTCAAATATTGGGATATAGTGACATGTTTACAAGTCCTATTTTTGTCAAAATCAGTTGAATTCTTATGTTCTGTATTTGGGGATATTGTGTTTAAAATGAATTCCACTAAATGGTATTAATATTTGCACTTGAGAACCTGTTGAATAAACTTTCAATATTTGCATACAGTGTATTCAATAACGTAATTAGTAAACTATTTCCAGTTAAGGGATTGTAGCAATTATACTATTTTTTAATAGTTTGTTAGGAGCTAAGAATTAAGTCTTCGTTTTAATATGACTTAATTGTAATAGAAGAAAGGGATGTTATTTGGAATTTAGCTACATTTATCTTTTATTTATTTATTTATTAGAGGCTCAGTGCACAAAATTCGTGCACAGGGGAAGTCAGTCTCCTCAGTCCAGCCTGCACCCTCTCCACTTTGGGACCCCCTTGGGGGATGTCCGACTGCTGAGGCCACTGGCTCCTAACTGCTCACCTGCCTGCCTGCCTAATCAGCCCTAACTGTCTCTGCCTGCCAACCTGATCGCCCCCAACTACCCCTCTGCTGGCCTAGTTGTCCCCAACTTCCCCCTCTACTGGCCTGATCCCTCCCAACTGGCCCCCCCTCCATTGGCCTGGTCACCCCCAGCTACCCCCCTTGCCAGCATGGTTGCCTCTAACTGCTCCCCCTCTCTGCCTAGTCACCCCCCGCAGCTTGCTGTTCAGTCATTTGATCATCCCTCGCTACCACCTCTGCCTGCCTGGTTGCCCCACAGAGCTTGTTGTTTGGTTGTTCTGTTAGGGCGTGGTGGCTAATTTGCATATTATCCTTTTATTAGTATAGATTTATTCTCTAAAGTTTTACATTTGTCTTCTTTTTCCCTGGTTGACTCCTGTCCCTCCCCCCTCCCCCCAGCCATTCCCACCTGGGCAAGCCCCTACTGCTCCAGAGTCTGTGTCCATTGGTTATGCTAATATGCATGCATACAATTCCTTAGATTGCTCTCTATCCCCCGACCCCTGCCATTTGTCTCTGGATCTATTCCTATTCATCAAATTATGTTGATCATTATATCCCATATATGAGTGAGATCATGTGATATTTATCTTTCTCTGAGTGGCTCATTTCGCTTAGCATAATGCTCTCCAGTTCGATCCATGATTCTTAATAAAATTCTACTTCAACGGTAAGTAAAATAGAAGCTATAGAGCATTATGTAAATGGAAAAATGTACTGAGAGGGAAGTAAGGATACGTTGTTGACTAAGTCAGCATCAAGAGGTTAAAAAATCTCTATATTGATAGGCAAGGCCCATGAAGAAATACATAGAATTATTTTCTAAATTTTCTTTATTTTTATATTGTGTGAATTGACCATGATGTTATGATCTATCGAATATAAATTACGTAAGAACAGAAACTAAGATTTCTCAGATTCAAATTCTAGCTCTAATATTAATTTGCTTATTATTATTTTGCAACTCACCTATCTGAGTTCTTAAGACCTTTAGCTGACTTAATTCCAGAGAATTCAGGACCTAGTTTCTATGTATTCTGTTTGACATGACTTTTACAGAAAGGGCTGAGCACTGTAGCCTCAGCATTTCTCCTGGAAAAAAATCTTGATAGTCTACAAATAGACAGGATCTTTCCTCCAGTGAAGTATTTTGCACCTTTAGATTTCTGGTCTACTCATCAGACAGTGACTGAAACTCCCGAACTCATTTATAATTTTTCTAGAAAAAAATTAGGTATAAGATTTAATTGTTTCAATGGAGTTTGTTTGATTTAAAAAGGTGAATTTACTATTTAAATACTAATTAATTTAACTAGTAAAAATAGTATCAGATTTTCAATGTCTTTTTACAGTTATTTCTAGGACCTATAAATTTTGTTAAAATATAAGAAGTTTTTGCCATATGGAGCAAAAGAGAAAATCCAACATTTAATATTACTATTGAGTTTAACTGTATTGCTAGTTCCTAAGGTCAGAAAAAAATTCATAGGGCAATTGAATACCAGTTTTAATTCAGAATGGTTTGTTATTATACTAGTATAATGATGAAAATTATAAATTGAAATGAAAAGGAAATAAGAACATTTGGGGGACTTAAGAACCTCAGCAACATTTCTCCTAAGTGTCCAATTTAGAATACAATAAAACAATACTTTGATATCTTTATCATTTTTGTTACTTCATTCATTCACTCAACACCTGTTGACTATCCACTTTGTCCTGGCACTCTGCTAGAAATAAGGAATGTAATGATTAGTAAAACACAGCTCTGCCCCTAATATGTTCAGTATCTAAGAGAAGCTGAAGAAAATAAACAAGACTAGTTAGTTGGAGGTGAATCACACAGGATGCAAAATAATAAATTTAGTTTATGAAATCAGGATGAATAGTGACATAGAGAGAAGCTAAAATTAATGTGGCTCAAAACTGAATTAAGTATTGATTAATAGTCATCAGAATTTTGAAGAAGGACTCTATAACAAGTTGGAAAGCCATGACAAAGTCTGCTGTTTTAGTTAGTGAAATAAAAAAAAAATATGAGAAAGATATATCAGAACTTTGTAAGATTGTATAATCCTATATAATAAAAGAGAAACATGCAAATTTGACCATACCTTTGCTCCTGATTGGCTATGCTACCAGCCAATCAGGAGCAGGGGTGGGGCCAAGTGGCCCCGGGTATGGAGATGAAATGGTGGTGGCAGTGAGCACCCAGCCCCCTGGTGCTGTGGGGGGAAGTTGTGGCAGCAGCAGCAGTGGTGGCAGCTGCAGGGGGCCCAGCACTGTGAGCAGTGAGTGCCCAGCCCCCGGGCCTGGGTGGTCGCAGGCAGCCGGGGCTGAGCTGAGCAGGGTGATAGCTGAGTGCCCAAGGCTGGGGGTGAGCCTCAGCTGGACATCCCCTGAGGGCTCCCAGTATGTGGGAGGCAGGTTGGGTTGAGGGATCACCCACCCCCAGTACACGAATTTTGTGAACCAGGCCCCTAGTTCCATAATAAAACAGTGACTGAAATTTATGTCAAATGTACTTGTCATAAAGTATAACATCAGATATGATAACAGGGAAGACTTGTGGAGCATAGTGACAGCAAGGCCAGCAGTTGCAATGGCGAAACAGGAAGATCAGCTTCATGGTTGGTTATGTTGCAGTTCTACACAGACGTGTGCAGTGATTGACAACCTGCAGGAAGGTGTGCTTATGAAATGGTCTTCCTTGATTTTGTTGTTCAGTCAAAACATTGTACAAATTGTTTTAGAGAATTATTGTTTACATCCAATCTTAATCAGCTAGCCAGTAGTTTTAATGTATAAGCCAATGAACAGGCTATACTAGTAATATTGTAGGTGAAAAATGTCAAAGAGCACTACATTTTGGTTATTGTGAGAATGTTATCTGTCAAGGTTCATAGGACAGCTAAATTTGCATTTTCCCTCTACCTCACTGGCCACCCCTCAGTGATTTTTGCTTAATCCTCTTGATTTCTCAACCTATAAATGTTGCAGGCCCACATACTCAGAGCTCACTCTCTCTCTCTTTCCCCTTTTCTCCCCATCCCTGCCTCATTCACTTATCCCCTCAGTCTCTCCACTTTCTCCACCCCATCCCCCTTCATGCTGATCTTATCTAGTTCCATAGCTTTATATACCATGAATATGTGAGTTCCTCCCAAATTTATCTCTCCCTGACCTCTCCCTGAACCCAGCTATTATCTCCATTGGATGTGTAAAAAGCATCTCAAACTAATTATGTCAAAATTAAGAATATATACCCAGGCCCACAACTCCCTTTCTCATTAGTTTCTTCAATGTCACTTCATCATCTACCAGTTTCCTGGGCTAACTCTTGGTATCATTCTTGCTTTTTCCCTTTTACTCATCTCTCACGTTAAATCCCTCAAAAATTTTTGTCAAACCTGCCTCCAGAAGGTATTCTGAATCTTTTTTTCCCCCTGATTTGACTGCACCTGCTTTAGCTATCCTCGTTTCATTAGACTGCACTTACACAAATTCCTGAATTGATGCTGTTTCCTCACTTGCCCCCCTTTAGTCCATTTTACTCAGAGCAGCAAAAGCAGGATTTTTTGAAATATAAAAGGAACAGCATCATCACACATGGAAAACTTTTATGACTCCTCATTGCCCTTAGAACTCCTTCAGTCTCCTTACCTTGGGCAGCTGCCTTCTGATGAATCGCTGTAAACTCTTCTAACCTCAGAACTTATCTTCTTTCAGTCCTGGATCCCTGCTTCCCACTCTGCTTCTGGGCCTTTGCACTTAGTATGCACAGGGTTGAGTCCTTCTATTATTAAGTCTCAGTTCATATCTACCTTTTCAGAAGAGCTTTTGCTCACACCTAGCCTGAGATTTAGTTGTCTGCATGTTTCTCTTTCATTCCCACTCACACACTTCATCTCTTGACGGACCACTGTCTCTCATGGACTTATCCGTAGTTTTCTTCAGGGCATTTGCCACTCTGTGATACCTTGATCATGTGTTTGTTTTCTTCCTTCTTGATTGTGTTTCCTCCATGTCAAATAGAAGTTGCTTAAAGATATGGGCCTCATCTCTCCTTTTCATTACCAAGCCTTCAACATCTAGCAAAGTAGCAGCACAGTAAGTATGTATAGAGAAAAGGCAAAAGACTCTATGGATCAACTTGTCCTTCTTTTTCCAACTTCAGATACTCTAAGTAGATTACCAAAGGATAAAGAAACTACATATATCTGAAGAAAGGTCTTACTCATTGCTTTGGTATTGTTTTGTGAGAACTGAGCATGAAAAGTGTACATTTTTTAGAAATCGAAATTCCATATGTTAGCAACTGTTTGCAGGCTTTAAATCCAGTGCTTTTTTCCCTTGCTTCCTTTTTTGCTCTTTAAAACGATGTATGTCAAAATAGAATTTGATTTGCCGAACCTTAATGCTAGCACTTTGAAAAGTTTGCAGCAGGGAGAAAACAATACAAAAATGTGCACTGTTCACTTACAAACACAATGAATTTTATATCTTGGGATTAGGGATCAATGTATGAATAATTCTTCCATGGAAAAATGAAGGATAATATGAAATAGTGCTTTGGCTGCAGATATATTTTATTATTTTCAGCTGTTTACCACTTGAAAATGTGCTGTCTCTGGAGTTACTTTAGGATAAAGAAGAAGAAAACAGTTTCAATCATCACACTTCTTAGTAAAGAGAAATACAGACATATATTAGTGGAGAGGTTTTATTATTGCAAAAGTATCAAGAGTTAGCATAAACAAACTGGTAAGTAGATCATATCTACCATTCCTAGATTTTTCTTGGTAGTTATTTACATCCTAGTTTATTCCTGGGGATTCTGCATTTGTGCGTGATATGATTGCTGGCACATGCTGGGCAGTGCTGTAATTATTGAAATATGGATTCTGGATTTAGAATGTCTGAATTTGAACCCCAGGTTTGTTTGTTTGTTTGTTTGTTTGTTTATTTAAATATATTTTACTGATTTTTTACAGAGCGGAAGGGAGAGGGGTAGAAAGTCAGAAACATCGATGAGAGAGAGACATCGATCAGCTGTCTCTTGCACACCCCCTACTGGGGATGTGCCCGCAGCCAAGATACATGCCCTTGCCGGAATTGAACCCGGGACCCTCAGTCCCCAGTCCGATGCTCTATCCACTGAGCCAAACCGGTCTCGGCTGAAGCCCAGTTTTAAATCTCTTATTAACTGTATACCCTATGCACATTACTTTTCTTTTGAAAAATGACAATTAATAATAAATACTTGCCTTTAGAGGTTATTTTGAGCATAGAATGAGATAATCTATATAGAACTCTTAATGTCTAGAGCATGATAAATGCCTAGTAATGTTAGTGAATATCACTTTAATATATATTATCTTTACACTCACCCAACTGATTATACCTTAATAACTGTTCTCTTTCCCATGATGGCCCTCAGAAATTATATTAAAAGAAGGTTTGATCAGAAGATTAAGACATAACTGCATTAGTTTGTCATGGATTAGTTAGAGCTCCAGAGCAGTGTTTTCAGTACAGGTAAATAGTTGTCATATAGGGGAAAAACCAATTCTTGTTCTGCTTCTTCTTCAACAGAAACATTGTTTTAATATTTTGAGAAAAACTACATTAAAAAATTTGACTCAGCTGTCTATACATCAAGACTTTTCAGCCTTTAAAACATTAATGTAGAACTACATTTAATTTATCTGTAGGTTTTAAATCTTAAAAGTGTATACCTAGATGTTTGTTTAATTAAAAGCTTTCAAAATGTTAATATGCACCATGGCCTTTCAGGAAGAACATAAATTGTGCAATACTTTTCACAACTGGGATTTTTGTTTTCCACAGAGGGTCTATTTTTTTTAGTTCACAGGTAGTGAAAGGATGATTGTTAAGAAAGACAATATTTTTATGGTCAGGTTAGGGATCCATTCTTATGGTCAGATTAGGACATACGAAGAATTTTATCATAAACTTGAAAAGCCTGACTTGTTTAGTGTTAAATTTATAGAAATTGGATAAGAATATTTAAGATGAAACTGAAAGTAGAGTATAATTTCACCTTCCTCATTTCGCTCATCTTTGAAAGAGCTTACTCTTGTAGCTTAGAGTTAATTAAGTAGTACAATTAAAGAAACAGTCTGTGTGCAGAACAAACTGATCATGCTTCTACTTTTCTTGCCTGGGAATATTTCCTACTTCTGTCAGGTGTTTCTTCTAGTAAAAGAGGTTGCAAAGCATAGAGGTGCAAACTAAACACTGGAGCTAGGTTACCTGGTTTGGAAATCTGCTCTGTACTTTGTAGCTGTGTGACATTGGCCAAATTACTCAACCTAACTATGCCCCAGTTATCTCACCTGAAATTGCAGGAAATAAATACTACTTGATAGGATTGTTATGAAGATTAAATGAGTTGTTCCTTTTGGATAACTATTCCTGGCATATAATATACAATGTATATTTGTTAAGTAAGTAAATTAAGCTGGAGAAGCTATGTTATTGCCTTTTCTATTTATTTGCTATTACTTTTCTCCTGCTATGTGGCTAGTCTCAGGTTTAGATAATGTAATAGCGAAAAGAATGAGTGTTCATTGGTTGATAGAAACCTAATTCTGTTCCTTGTCTCTGGATGCAGTGGTGTTCTGTCTTAAAACAAAGGGTTAGTAAAGATTCCTTCTCAGCCAGTGACTGTGGGATGAATGACCAGACAAGATAATCAGTATTTCTGCCCTCCATATAAAGCCATCTAGTGTTTGTGCTTGATTGTGTATTGTATTAAGCAAAAGTAAGAGACACATCTTTTAGAGGGAAAATAGACTCAGAAGTCTTCTAAACTCTGTATTTTAATAGCACCACTAATCTCTTAAAAATTATTTCCACAGTGAATTTGTGTGCTATTATAATTATAATAGTTAATATCATCTAACCCTCACTCAAAGTGTATAAAGGATTGTCATTATCCCCAATCTATAGTGAAGAAAACCAAGGAAATTAGTGACTTGCTTATTTAGCTGGTTACTGGTAAACTGATTTACAAACCCAAGAAACCCAACTCTAGCACCTGTGCTCTTAACAATTTTACTTCTTGCCTCCCTTTACCAGGAGACTTTAGAATAATAGTAATGAAGAACCTGGAAAGCCTCAATGTATGGCTTGTTATCTCAGTGCCAATTTCCCCAAGTCCAAGCACTGAAGACATACATATACATATACATGTACTCATACACATACATATACATATGCATAATGCTGCTGTAGACATTATAATCTATAATGCAGTATATATATCCATATAACTGGATTATAATTATAATTGGTCCATAACAGCATCCTTCATAATTGTCAGAAAATAGAAACAATTAAAATGTCCATCAGTTAATATTTAGATAAACAAAATGTGAAATATCTATGTAATAAAATATTATTTAACATTAACAAGTAACCAGCTACTTATACATGCTACACATGCATGAACCTCAAACATATTATGCTAAATAAAAACATATAAAAGACCACATGATGTATGATTCCACTTATATGAAATGTTCATTAAAAGCAAATATACAAATTAAAAAAGTGGATTATTGGTTACCTGGAAGTAGAGATTGTAATAGGGATTGATTGCAAATAACATGAAAGGTTTTTGTTTGTTTGTTTTGTTTTGTTTGTTTGTTTATGTGTGTGTGGGTGTGGTGATGAAAATGTCCCAAACCTCGATTTTGGCAGCAGTTGCACAAATCTGTAAATTTAGTAAAAACCATTTACTTAAAACAGAACTGTGCACTTAAATGGGTAAATTTCATTATATGCAAATTTTGCCTCAATAAATCTGTTAAAAAGCAAATAAACTGGATCATGGTCCAGAGAGTTAGTATCCTGGACCATCATTTAGTGATAAAGATAAAGCAGGCTGAAAATCAAATTTAAAAATGTATAATCCATATAAAATTTTAGATTATTCTGCCCTTTCTTCATAATTGGAATAAAAAAAAGTCACATATATACCTAGCATGAAAAATAAGTTGGCAATAAAATAGGCAGTTTTATTTATTTAGAATTTTGTACTGATATAATTTCACTTTGATATGATAAGCTGAGCATCTAACTTTGGAAATACATTTATTTTTTGTACTTCATTTAAGGTTTGTCTCTAAATGAAGATGTTTAAATGGAAGTTGTATCAAGGTATTAGATTTATATATAGAAGAATATCTGCAAAGTATAGTAGAAACTCACTACATGTACCCTGGATATGTAATTAATATTCCCCTTTATAATCAATAACTCAACCTCATTATGTCCTGCCCTTTAATTTTCCCTTATTTCTACTTTGGATGATATGTAGGGAATTCATTTATCACTTCTCCCATTTTACAGGTTAGGTAACAGAGGCCTACAAAGATTAAGCCAAATCATGTAGCTTTAAGTGGCTGAGATGAGCTTACTCCTCAGTTCTCCTGAATACTAGTCATATATAACCCCACTAACCATTCTAATACTCTCTACTCATTGGAATAATAGATAATTAATAAGACTATAGAGTCTTGATAGATATCAGAGCTTAATTCATAAACAATTTTGTTACTATCATAAGATTCTCTTAACATCATGTACTAAATTGGAACTTGCATGCAATATGGGTTTAAAATGTAACGTGGCATCAATACACAGTAATAGTCTTTTTGTGCATTATCAAGCCTCTTACATTGGACTGTGGAGAAAAGTATAATTCCGTATACACCATACCTATTTAAAAATAATATTCCTAAATGCATCATTTTTCATTTCTAAACTTCCAGCTTTGCAAAAAATAAATAAATAAAAAGAGGGGAGAACAATAGGCTATTTAACTGTTTGCTGGCTTGCCATACATCAAAAGAAGAGAGATACACTACTGCTTTCACAAAAGAGGGAATTGGCTCTGATGTGCCTCCAAGTTATTCTTCTCCGGGAATATTCCGAATGGCACATTTCCTGATGCCTAAAAGCCTTAGATCCCAGTCCATTTCTTACAGACTCAACAACTTACTGTTCAAGCCAGATTTGTGAGAAGCTCAGAGATCCATTCCCTCCCTTTTTTAGTACCTTTCTTAAAGAAATAAAAGAACTATTTGTGTGTTTTTCTGTTTGTTTTGTTTGAAACAATATCTCTTGACCTATTCTTAGTAGTTACATTGCTAAATTACATATATTTCCTTTCTGTTGTCCTGGTATAGCTGTGTATATTCTTTTAACAACAACATGGACCCTATAATCATTTCTTCAACTTTCCTGTTATCTCGTGAGTTTATGTTCTTTACTTGTGAAGATGAATTGTTCCCTGGAAGTCTGAGCATCAAGCCTGGAAGTGCTGTTCTTTTATGTGCAGTCGTCCTGTTTTCACTTCATGGTTTTTTTCCATTCAGAAACGGATGCGCTGACAGCAAGGGAACAAAGATGGGTATCTTTTTCAGAGAGCAGTGTGCATGGGAACTATGTAAACATTTTTCTGGTTACATTTATTTTGTAACATTGACAGTCATTTTTTTGGATATAAGTGAGACTGAGTGGGGTAGACTTAATGTAAAGCACATGTATTGGCCAGTGTGCAGACACTTGTTAGAGCTCTCCACACATATGTTGCATAATGGATTCTGTTTCTGTTATGTGTTTTTGGCAGAGCCCACCACTGCACTTTTTAAAGTCTAGGAAACATGTAAGTTTATTGGAACTCTTTCTTCCCCTAGGCTGTAAAGGGGAAAGGGTTTAAAATGTGAGCAAGAGAGATTAGATTTCTCTAGGATAAAGCAGATTTTATCTTTTGTATGAAATTTCATCTCTGTCTTTTCCTAACTTTAAGCATCTTAAAGTTAGGAACCTCTGATTTTCATTGTTGAATTCTTCCCCCAACTTGTTTGAAATACAGGCTTTTTTCTTGTTTTTTTTTTTGTTTTTTTTTGTTTTTGTTTTTGTTTTTTTTATGGAGACTAAATTCAATTTTTGACATGCATGCTTGATTGCTGAAAGTGCATATATCTAAAATGCAAATTTAACATGCATAAAATTATTTCTGGATGTCTCTTGACCAATAAGAGGATCTTAGAATGTTTTAATTCTGTTCACTACCTTACTGTTTAATATTTTAGACTTATCTTGGTTTATATGCCTAAAGTAGTTAGTCACTGTTATACCTATTGTTTTATACTAGTAGTGCATATTTAGTTTTACTGCTATATTTTCCAGTTTATTTGCTCACCATTGCTTCACACTCCTTTCTGACTCACTTTACATATTCCTAAATTACATCCTTTATTTATTTAGTTACAAAGAAGCAGTAGAAGTCTCTTTGATTTTTCTTTGAAAAACATCCTTCATTTTAGATAATGAATTACTGGGTATAGTATTTCAGGCAAACAATTATATCCATTCATCCTTTTAATGACATTAACCCATTGTCTTTGAGTTTCTACTGTAGCAATTGAGAAGTCTGAAATCAGCTGTCAGCCTATCTTTCATTCTTTCACATTTAATGTATTTTCTCTCTGTTTTCAAGGTCTTCTCTATGCTTTGGTCATTGGCCATTTCATTATGATGACCCTGAACGTGGATTTTTAAAAATCACTCTCATAACTTATTTTTTCTGTTTTATAAGAGGATTAATGTTTTCACATCAATTCTGACAAATTTTTAGCCATTCTTTCTTTTACTAACCTACTGCCATTTTCCTTAGTTTCATTCTCCTTCTCTGACCCTTTCCACTAAGAGCTTTTATTAAATGCTGTTCCTTCTTATTCTATAATTTATATATCTTAACCACTTTTTAATATTTTAAAATCTTTATATTAGCTCTATTTCTTCATCTGTTTTCTAGTTCACTGTTTTCTTCTTTAATTTTGTCTATTCTGATGTTTAACCTGCTTATAAGTTTATTTGCACTTATACACAGTATCTTGCTCTATTTTTTTACGTATGCCATTAATCACTTTAAAAATACTTATGTCACAGTTTAATCTATTTTTATTATCTTAAGTGCTTGGGTTTTTATTTGCATTGTTTATTCTTCATGCAAAGTCTCAATCCTAGTGGGTTATTTTCTTATATATTTTGTCACTTTTTAATTATAAGGTCATCTAAATGTTTAAAATCTCTTAGACCAAACTTGCCTCTACTTCTGTCACTAGCTCATTGCTAGACAGGCCTTTATGATTTCTATTCCTGGGGGTGCTGCAATGTTCAGATTCTATAAATTTCTGTTCCAAACTCAGGCAAAGTTTTTACAAAGTTACTGAGGGGAAAGAATTTTATTTTCCTGCATCCAAAGTACAGAAAAATGCCTGTGTCTTATAATATATACACTTCTTACCTACCCCTTCACAGAGCTTACAGCTCTTCCAGGGTTCTGATGGATGCAGGTGCTACTACCTCATTGTCTGTGATCCACGTGAGTGTCAAATCCCAAACAATCGCCTTCCTCCTTAGCACAAAGTTTGCCTTTACAACATCTAAGGGCTTACATTTCTGTTTATAGTAACCTGCACAGTCCCTTTCCTGTTTTAAGAAATCTAAAAATACATTTTAGGAAGCCTCATGTTTTCTATTCCATCTAGTCTGGTATATTGTGAGAAACAGAAATGTCCCATATTCCTTAGTTGCTTAGCTATATTTTCCATAAGCATTTAGGACTTACCAACAGATAAAATGATTTTTAATGTTAGGAGTTGACTCTTAGCATAAAGAAGCCAGTGACAATAGAATAAGCTGATAGTAAAGATTTATTTAAAACATTAAACTTCAGAAGGAACTTACTGGACTCAAAATAGAGGCAACCTCATCTTTATGGATCACCACAGGGAAATAAGAGCTGATATTTTAAAGTTGATTCTAGAGCATACCAAGAGTCTTGATTATATATGCACATACTTACTATAGACCTTAAGTACTCATTTTCTACTGAGCTTGAAAGAGATTGTAAGATAAGTAATTTACCATTTAAGTATTGCTTTTTTCACAATTTTTTTTCTTAATAGATGAATCCACTTCCTCTATCTTTATGTTTTCCTATTTTTCTGCTTTCAGTTCACTCTCTCCCACAAACTTTTAAAAAAGACCTCTCTTATAGAGAACTCTGATTTTACAGTACTTTTTTGCATAAAGGTAAAGAAATATTAATACTGTAATAATATTCCATCCTCCTTCTTAGTTATTTTAGGTAGTTTCATGTCTTGAATTCCTCCTTCAGTGTTGGAAGTCATCATACTAACCTTTAAAAAATACCTATAGATATTACACCAAAGACATGTTATTTCACCAAGAGCAGTCATGAAGTTCTAATATTGTGGCATTTTAAAACAACTCTATGTAAAAGTTAGCAGTTAATTTGATAATATTTAAGGATAATTTATGACACATATAGGCTAAAAGAATTTTAATCATTGTCATCTATAATTTATTAACACTGTAAACTAAGCACATTTCTGAAATTTTCCAAGTATTTATTCATTGAATTCTAACAAGTCTATGTAATTCTATGATAATCCTATTAAAGAAAAGGCAATCTGAAAGGTCCTGTTTCTTCTCAGAGTTATGTAGGTAGGAGATAATGAAGCTGAGATTTACAACCAGATTATCTGCAGTCTGGTTTCACAGTTCAGCTGTGAAATGCTTTTCTACACTGTCTTACACATATACATATACACACAGCAACACACACATACAGCCTATTATGTGCTAATTACCTTTAAAATATCTCTACTTCTATATGTCTACTTGTTCTCTATTTATTTGGTTAGGAGGAAAAGGTGAAGACATTTTTACTATTCTGTTTATAAATCCTGACCCCAAAATAGAAAGTTATCCAATTAGTGACAAATACTCCAATCCCAATGAAAGATATTATTTTAGAGGAATTGAGACACATGTTTCATAGAATTGAAGCCAAGATTTTTTTCTATGCAGCTAACTTTAAGGAATTCTGAAATCATTTTTGTTATGGAAAAGCAACAGATTTTATTTCAAACTTCAGAATCTAGTGATGTAACTCAGCATCTGTGTCTTACACAAACTCAGAACAAGCAAATGAATGACATTTACCATCAGCAAGTGACTGATTGTTTTGTGCTTAGCCATTTGACACATATTGTTTATGTATTGACCAACTAGAGGCCCACCACACAAAATTCATCCACGGATATGGTCCCTAAGCCTGGCTTGCAATCAGGGTGATCTTCCTTGGCTGCCTGCAGCTGGCCCCACCCCCCACTGCCACCCACCCCCATTTCCAATTTGTCATGGGGCGATGGAGCCTGCCAGCCTGGGGGAGGAACAAAGAATTCGGCCATTCCCGCCCGCTCGCTGGCCCTGCCCCTGTGTGTAGGGTGACTGGCAGGGTGGGGGCCTTGGCCTGGCACACCCTGCTTCCCCTGCCACACACCTCCAGAGCCCCATCTGCCATCAGGTGATAGGATCCTGCCGGGAAAGGAACTGAAGGTGGTCAGTGAGCTTCATAGTGACTGGTTGAGCAGCCATTCTGGTCATTCCACCATTAGGGTCAATTTGCATACCACCCTTTTATTATATAGGATATGAGATATTTAAGTATAATTTTTGATCCAGTTAATAAGTTTTTATTATTTTAGTATTATTTTAGTCTTTTAATTGTTACTGCTTTTTAACTCAAATTTTAGAAACAAATAAGATTATAAAAATGAAAATAAAGTTCTAATGAATAGAAAGAACATTTTGCTTCCTCTTGTAATATGTCAGTGTATATATTACATTCTGTTTTCTTCTGTAGTTTGACAGATTAAGCTCAGTGAAAAATTCTATAGAATTGCTTTCTATATGTTCAATTTCCAAAGACCCAAAATGATAGTAGCTTTTCTGATTCCCTTACTTCTTCTCCTTGAAAGAGCCTTACTGTTATTTAAAATCAACTTTACTGACTTCAAATCATGACATATAAATATTGCAAGGGTGTTTGCATTGATGGCATTAATGCAAACATATTTGATTCCATATAGAAAGAGAAACACAACACAGGCACACATAAATGTTTTGTGAGGGCAGTTATTCTAGAGCTGCATAATGGCTTGGTAATTCACCAACAGCAGTTCAGAAGAGAGTGGAATATTAGAAAAGGCTGTACTTTATTTATGCACTATCTAACTATGTACACATGGAAAGAGAACTGGAATTACATTTAGAATGGTTGCATGTGTCTGTGAATGGAGCACGAGGATGTGGGCCAAATGGAGAACATGAATTTTATTGCTGTTTTCTTCAGAGAACAACATTTGGCCAACCCTTTCATCCTTATTGAAAAGTAGTCATATAGTACTGTCAAATGACCTCACTGCTCTCAAAACAAAGCAACCAAGACAAAAAAGAACAAAGCCCAAGTCTTCTCTTCTGGCCTTCTGAGTCTCACCAGCACTACCACTGTTGGGCTTTTTAACCTGAAGGTTGGGCTTACTTATAGTTGGGCAGTTTTCACTTTGCCATTCTGGAAATTGGCAGTCTATCAATTGGCTGTCAGTTACTTGGCTGACTTCCTGCAGAAACTAGAGGCAGTAAGTGAGAGAAATATCCATTGCCGGATTTTTTTTTTAAAGAGGCCATTGTAAGACCAATGCCCTGGCAACCAGAGGAACAGAGTAGAGGTAGAGATAGGGAAGGAGGAAAGAGGTAGATTAAATAAGTAAACAAAGACAAATGGTGAGGGTGAAGAACTAAACCAAATTTCCACCTAGTGGAAAATTATGCTGATGCTGACTAGATTCTGACCTATCTTCTCTATATACATAAATATTTATATATCCTCCTCACTTCATTCAACCATCAAATGTTTACTGAGAACTATGTGCCATGTAGTGTGTATCAGCTGGAGATTCAGCCATTGTACCCAAGACTTCCAATTCCTGGTCTGATGGCGCTAACCGATTAATGACTGCAACAAACAAAAGCCATTGTTACAATGCAGTTAGATAAGTGACAACAGAAATATGTGGGTACCATGTCGTTTCTAAAAATTCCTGGGGAAGGGAAGAAAAATGTTTTTCCTTGTCCTTTTCTTTAACAATTTCTCCAGACTTTCTACAATAAAAGAGAACTCTATTTTCAGGAAATATTTTAATAGTTTCACACTGCCCTTTATCCCACCTGAAGTGAGAAATAATCTTCAAGCAGTGTTCCTACAGGAGAACATTATCTGTGACAATAGAGAGGAAGTTTAACATCATCCAGGCTTATCAACATCCATCCATATGCTCTTGACTATGTAGGACCACCTGGATTTTTCTTCTGTTCTTGTTGACTTTCATTCCTTCAAATGAAAACAGCAAATATAAGTAAATGTCCTTGTTGTCTCTGAAAAATGTGCCAGGGACAAATCATCCATATGCAGCTTCACTCTCCATCACTCAACCAAAGAGAGCATTAACTTTAATCCATAGGCATTTTCAATCCTGAGCTCAAGGCTGACATCCTTTTTATATTGATTATATTTATCTCGTTGTCCCAGAACCTCAGACCCAGCATATTAAATGATGAATACATCTGTTCTCTACTGTTCTTGGCTCCATTGTTCAACTCCATCCCTCTTTATGTATCTTTTATATTGCCCACTCCTGTACTCCAACCAGAAATGCTAATACCTTCTTTATCCTGTATTTCCACCTTACCTTTCACATCTAATCAGTCACCAGTTCCTGCTTGTTCTACCTTCCAAAACCTCTCTACTATTTATCCCTTCCTTTGTTCTTTAGTCCCTTCAGGTTGTTGTCATTTCTCACCTGGACAATTGGAACAGCATCCTTGCTATGCAGTCTCAGCCCCATCAGCCAACAAATTATCCTTTTGATATGCAAATCTGAACCTGTCATTTCCCTGTTAAAAAATTCTTCAACAGTGGCCTGTTTCCCATAACACTGTTTTTTAAACATGTGTGGTTTTCGTCTTTTTGTCAACAGAATCTTCTGTCAGTTACATTTTATGTAATATTTCAATTACATAGAGTTGATTCGATGTGAATGAAGTTCAATGAATGGGATGGGACATCAGAAAGCCCTGATCTCAGAAGCTCTTCCCAGTATGCCTCACTAAGTGACCTAAGGTACCTCAGTGTATCTCCAGAGTAGAACAGAATGCAGCTTGAAAATCATCAGTCTATAGAAAAAATTATAAGCTCCCTTGGGTTATCTACAAATCCTTAATTATCTACCTGTCCAGACTAATTTCCGACACTGTGCTGATTTACACATAATTCTGCAACCACATTGAATTGTGGCTACTTCACAGACATGCTGAGCTCCAACATGATTCTCTGACCCTAAACACTAGTCCCTCTGTCTAGATTGTGACGCTTTGACAAGAACTCCAAGAAACTGATTAGTCATCATCTGGCTCAGTGAAGGGTCTTATGTTCTTTGTCACACTCCCACATCTCACCTCTAGGCATACTAAGCCTTTCCCTTTTTATGTGTTCCCACTGCATTTTACCTTCATCTCTGTAGCATATTGCTTTGTGACTCTTGCTTTCACATCTGTTTCTCTAAAATATGGAGATCGGTAACTAGGCTTTTATTGTTGATTTCTCAAGAGCTAGCATAGTCTTGCAGCCTCTAGTGGGTCATTAATAAATATTTGTAACATGAATAAATACTGTAACATGCTTCTTGAGTTATTATAACTAGAGTTAAATTAATTTAAAAAATAAGCATACTATTAAAATAGAGCTATGTTCCTTCATTTTTAAAACTGAATTAGAATTCAAATATAACTTTGTTGGTAGTAAAGAGGTTGAACACAATCAGAAATATATAGGTAAAAACAAAATGAGAACTTACATTGTTGTTTTAAAACTAATTAGGATACATATATTATATATGAACCTTTTAGGCTTCTTTAGCTTATTAATAGTAAATTCAAGGCCTTTGAAGAGTCTGCCCAGTTTCCAGCTGGTCCAGAGTTTCTCTTCTCTATGTGATTGTACTTTGAACAAAAGTCGTTTAGACTTAATGGTGTTGGAAAGTGGAAACATGGTTAAAAAAAAAGATTCTCTGTTTTGGTCAAAATACTATAAGTATTTAGTAAAGTGAGTTATAAAGTATACCTTTAGTGACTTACCTTTTTAACATTGAAATTTATTTTAAATATTTTTATTGAGAACTTGATGACTATTACAAAATGTGTCCCCAAAGTGTAAAGTGGACCAGTTACCCCTCACTGTAAGCTCAGAAGAGCACTACCTCTTTTTTCAGATAGGGCTTCAGAAAAACAGTGTGAAGTGGTAGTGGTTGGGGCCGTAGCCGTAGAGCTAAATCATTTTAGTTGAGGCTCTATCAATCCTTGGTTAGAACTCAGAAACGTTGGTTTCAAAATTGGACATTCTATTATTAGCTACGTGACAATTATCTAACTTCTCTCATCTTCTATTTCTATTTTTGGGGAATAGGAATGATAATAACTTCCTACTGATTAGAACTCATTGAAATAATGTACTTAGTTCAAGTCCAGACACAGAGTAAGCATTCAATAAATGTTGGCTATTGTTTTTATTTGGCTATTGTTTTATTTGACTTCAATATATGGAATATCAATCCCCTAAAAAGTGCTGATATTTATAGCAGGGCTAGTGAGGAAAAAAAGTCAAAAGGAAATACCTAAGTATGTCAAGAACAAGAAGTTTAGAAAATGTCAAACATATTGTAATGAATGATGTTTAATTTTGTCCACATTTGTAATAAGTTCCTGATGGGATTAAAGATATATTGGGTAGATAGATGTGACAGGTTAATGCACACAAGGAGTGGAATGTTTTCCAGAACATTTAAGAGGTAGCCATTGCATTTACACCTGAGTCAACAGAAAATTGAATTACATATTTTCATTTACTATTACCTCCTGTGTCAAAAATATTTCATAAACTTTTGAGCTGAAAACTAGACCTACTTCATTTTTCATTATGCATAGTCATATTCTTCATGTGACGTGGCATTTGGAAAGGCATTTTAGTTCCTGTATTTCTCAGATAAAATATTATTATTGAAGGTATTTCATGTAGTAAAATAAGGTTGCTGGTTTATATACTTCAGATGGTTTATATTGTGAGTTCATAAACCATAGGGGAATTTAAATAACTTGAAATGAGACCTTTGGTAGAAAGCCTTCTTACATGATTTCATTTATAGTAAAGATTAATCTCAACCAACATCTATTCATCTAAAGCTGGCTGTTAAATAAAACCAAGTATTTATTTCTGTGACTCTCTTCTGACTATGCCTGGCCAACATTTGCGTGTCTCATCACCTTTGGAGCATGCTGGATATTTTCAGTGTCTCCAACACCAGTACCCTTTTGTTCTCTTTAAAATTGCAGATTGCTTGGCTCTGTTTATAGCCTATTATGAAAACAAGACATGGATCCTTTTTTTTTTGCTGCAGGAAAGATTAATGGAATTGAATAAATACTTAGAATTGAGAATTGAGATGACATTAAAGCATAAGTAAAAGAAGAATGAATTAGCAATGGGAAGAGAAACTAACAACGGAATTGTAGATATCAGAAGCAGGCAGTGCATGTTGTTTTGCTATATTGCCAGGGAATGTGGGTTGAAGAAGTAGCATGTTGTAGTGAGAAAAAAACAATGATTCTTCTGGGTTTCTACGTGGAGATCATATATTGGACCTGTTGAAAATGTCCTTTTGGGTAGGTTTCAGGTAGTAGAGTACTTAAGATGCTGTACTTTTAGTAGCATAACTTGTTATTTACTACTATGTATTATTTTCTTTCAAAGAGTAGGGTACAAAAGAGGGGGGAAGGATAATTTTATAGCAAAAATACGGAACAGTGTATACTGTGATTATGGTTACTATAAAAATCATTCATGACCATTCTGTGTTGGAGATGAATATATCATTCTTCCAAAATTCTAACACTTTTACTTGAAATAAATTCACTGTTTTAATAAGCTTGCATTTAAAGTTCATGTTGTACATAGAAAATGAAAATAACATGCAAATATACACATATAATAGCATTACAATCACACTCAATTCAAAGTGATGCTTATATTATAAAATACTGGAGGAAGCAGGTGTTACTGAGACTAGCCTTAGAGAAGGAATATTTATTTCCCTAATGTTGAGCATATGGATACTGAACAGATTGCATATTTAACCTTACTTCTGAATACTCCTTGTTATGCTGCATTTATATGCATTGCTAAATTTCATTAAGTCAAATAACTTATGTTGAAACTTCTAAAAATAATATATTTTAAAAGAAAAAAGTGTGTATTATCTGTCTGAAGGTGTGTGTGTGTGTGTGTGTGTGTGTGTGTGTGTGTATGTGTGTGTGTGTGTGTGTGTATGAATCGTCCTAAAGGATTTTCATAGTAACCTTGATCCTACTGTTCTGTTGCTTAAAAATAGAGTTTCTTGATATTTCTATGTCAGCCATATCAGTACATGCAGACCTTTCTCCATCAATTTTTAAGAGCATGCTCTGAATATAAAACCTTCCATAAGACAGTAGGATAAACTACAGGATTGATAATGTTCTGGGATTTTGGAATACAATGAAAAATATACTTGCAATGTAAAGAAATGTATACATTTTAATATATCATTTTGTATTTAAAGTTTTAGTATGTGTACATGCTTTTAAAAATCACAATATACATTGTTAGAGAAACAAAGGTACTGTAGAAATAGGACAGAAATGCTCTAAGATTTAGGAAGGTGTATGAAGAGCATAGCTCACCATCCATTTGATGTTGGCCTAGGTTTATGGAGAATATAGTCCTATAAACAATTATACTTCAAAGATTCAATCCTGCTGGTAAAAAAAATTAACATCAATGTAGTGACTTAATGTCATCAGTAATGATGCTCTCTCTCCAGTCCCTCATAAACAGGGCCATATCATGTGATATTTCTCACAGGCAGATGCTGCTCATGGTTGCCTAACTGCTCAGACAACTGTAATCACTCATCACCTTATCCTTCATGTCATAGCCTGGCGGACCTTTCCAAAGTGAAAATGTCCTGGGCTTAAACCTCTTCAGGGACCTTCCCCAGTGTCTAGACACATCCTAAACTCTTATACAAGGCTATGATTTTTTTTAAAGGGCTGCATTGTATATAATCCATGTCCTATTTGTGTTGATAGACATTTTGTTTAGTATTTTTTTTTTTTTAGTTTGTGAAAATTTGGTTTTGTTGTGATAAACTGATGAACAAAATAGACCCAGACACATTGAAGCATTCAACAGACTAATGAATTTCAGAGGGAAGGGAGAGGGATGCAGGGAGAGATAAAGCAAATGTGTGTGGGGGGGAATCCTATATAATAAATGAGTAATATGTAAATTAACCATCCCTCCCTGACAAAAAATGGTGGTGCCCATAGCAGACGCTGGTGGCAACACCTTGGCAATGGGAGCACAACATCTGCTCCTTGGCCGCAGAGGGAGGGCTGGGGCCTTTGGCCAGAGGACTGGGAGTAGGACACTGAGCTGGTGCCGCCTACAGCGGGAGCTCAGCCTCCATGGCCCACTGGCATGCCTGGCTGTGCAGAGGGAGGAGAGGGGCAGCGGGGCTCCGAGTGCACTGTCATGAGTGCAGTGTCCGTGCCCCAGCCTCCTAGGTGGGAAGGGAGGGATCAGGCTGGCCAGGCCATGCGGAGGAAGGGGAAGAACCAGAAAAATGGGTCTTTCCAGTTCCTGATGCTGATGGAGCTCTATGGGTGCTAGGCTACTCCATCTGCAGCCCCCAGTTGCAGCCCAGCAGACCCCTTCCTGCAGTCCAGACATGACCCGCATAACCCGCGGCAGGGGGGTGTCTGGTGGGCACACTACAAGCATCAAATCACTGCCGCAGAAGACGCCCTACACACACACACACACACACACACACACACACACACACACACCACTCACAAGTAGTATGGTACAAGGGGCAACTCCTGAGGTCCTCTCCCATGGCAGCAAATGCGTACCATGCCAGGCGGGGAGGCCAGACCTGAAAGCCCAAGCTACAGATTACCCAACAGGGATTCCTGTGCTGGGCCCCTGAGAAGGCCCCAGGACAACCATCTCCCCAGAGGCTGTGCAGGAAGTAGGAGAGGAACCTCTGGCTAGAGGCTGGGGTGAAGGATGCTGGCATCTTTGCAGGCCAGGCTGAGGGACACCACTCCCCCTCTGCACCCTCCTACCCCCCCCCTTATGCATGAACTCTGTGCACTAGGCCTCTAATATATATATATATATATATATATTTTTTTTTTTCTCACAATAGTGCAGTGAAGGCCTTGTAGGTGGTAGGAGAAGGGTGGAGGGAGTCAATGGGGAGAAAGTAGTCTTTATTGTAACATTAAGATAATTTTTTTAAGTTAAAAAACGACAACAGTGTTTTAAGAAAAGATACTTAAATTAGCATTCTCATTCAGGCCGGTGTGGTTCAGTTGGTTAGAGCATTCTTCCATACATCAAAAGGTGGTGGGTTTTATTCCTGTTCAGCCTGACATACCTAGATTGAGGATTAGACCCTGGTCAGGGTAAATGTGGGAGGCAGCCCATAGATGTTTCTCTTCATCAGTGTGTTTCTCTCTCTCCCTCTTCCTTTCTCTCTAAAATCAATAGAAAATCCTGTTGAGTGAGAATTAAAATATATATATGGCCCGGTGTACCAAATTCGTGCGTGGGGGGCAGGGAATGTCCCTTAGCCCAGCCTGCACCCTCTCCAATCTGGGACCTCTCGAGGGATGTCCAAATGCCTGTTTGGGCCCGATTCTGTTAGGATCAGGTCTAAATGGGCAGTCGGACATCCTTCTCACAATCCAGGACTGCTGGCTCCAAACTGCTCACCTGCCTGCCTCCCTGATTGCCCCTAACCACTTCTGCCTGCCAGCCTGATCATCCCCTAACCACTACCCTGCCAAGTCAAATTGATGTCTAACTGTTCCCCTGCCAGCCTGTTTGCCCTCAACTTCCCTCCTTTGCTGGCCTGGTCACCCCTAACTGCCCTCCCCTGCAGGCTTGATCGCCCCCAACTGACCTTCCTTGCAGGCCTGGTTCCTTCCAACTGCCCTCCCCAGCTGGCCTGATCACCCACAACTGCCCTCCCTTGCAGGGCCTGGAACCTCCTGATGGCCCTCCCCTGCTGGCCATCTTGTGGTGGCCATCTTGTGTCCACATGGAGGCAGGATCTTTGACCATATGAGGCCAGCCCTCTTGTGTACTGGAGTGATGGTCAATCTGCAAATTACTCTTTTATTAGATAGGATAGAGGCCTGGTACATGGGTGGGGTCCAGCTGGTTTGCCCTGAAGAGTGTCCCAGATCAGGATGGGTGTTCCCTTGGGGTGAGGGGCAGCCTGGATGAGGGGCCTGTGGAGGTTTGCAGGCCAGCTACACACCCCAATAACCCAAGCGGAGGCCCTGGTATCTGGGATTAATCTATGTCTACAATTGAAACTTTATAGCCTGGAGCTGAGCCAAGCCTTCTGCTTGCTCCGTGGTGGCAGCCATTTCTGTTTGAAACTTTTTATCCTAGAGTGGAAGCCTAGGCCATCCATGGCAGGTTGAAAGGGAAACCCAAGCCTCATTTCTCTCCAGCTCAGTGGCTGCTGCCATTTCTGTATCTTTTATAACTGAAACTTTGTAACATTGAGTGGAGGTCTGGCAGGTGGAGAGCTTGGCTTCCTCTGTTGCTGGGGAAACCCAAGCCTTCCCCCTGCTCTCAGTGGCTGCAGCCATCTTGGTTGCGTTTATTTGCATAATCTGTTCCTGATCGGCTGGTGGGTGTGGCTATAGGCGTGACTTGTGGGTGTGGCAAAGGTATGGTCAAATTTGCATATCACTCTTTTATTAGATGGATATATCCTATCTAATAAAAGAGTAATGTGCAAACTGACCATACCTCTGATCAAGCCATGCCCACAAACCACGTCCACATGCCAATCAGGAGCAAATAAACCCCAACCAAGATGGCTGTAGCCACTGAGAGCAGGAGGGAAGCTTGGGTTTTCCTGACAACTGAGGAAGCCAAGCTTTTCTCCTGCTGTTGCCAACCTAAGCCTCCACTCAATGCTGCAAAGTTTCAATTATAGAAGATATATTCCAACAGAAATGGTGGCAGCCACAGAGCTGGAGAGATCAGAGGCTAGAGTTGCCCAGGTAATGAAGGAAGCCAAGCTTCTGTAGCCCTAGCACCTAGGCCTCCACTCTATGCTACAAAGTTTCAATTATAGAGTTTAAAAAGAAATGGCTGTTGCCACAGCAGGAGCAGAAGGCGTGGCTCCACTCCAGGCTACAAAGTTTCAAATGTAGAATATAAATTAATTCCAGATCCCAGGACCTCTGCTTGGGTCGCTGGGGTGTGTGGCCGGCCTGCAAACCACCACAGGCCCCTCATGCAGGCCAATCCACACCCCAAGGGAACCCCCACCCTGATCTGGGACACTCTTCAGGGCAAACCCCCACCCATGCACCAGGCCTCTATCCTATCTAATAAAAGAGTAATATGCAGATTAACCATCACTCCAACACACAAGAGGGTTGCCCCCATGTGGTCAAAGATCCTGCCCCCATGTGGACACAAGATGGTCACCACAAGATGACCAGCAGGGGAGGGCCATTGGGAGGTTCCAGGCCTGCAAGGGAGGGCAGTTGTGGGCGATCAGGCCAGCAGGTTAGGGCAGTTGAGAGGGACCAGGTCTGCAAGGGGGGGCAGTTGGGGACTATCAAGCCTTCAGGGCAAGGCAGTTAGGGGTAACCAGGCCAGCAGAGGAGGGAAGTTGGGAGCGAAAAAGCTGGCAGGGAAGCAGTTAGACATCAATTAGGCTGGCAGAGTAGTAGTTAGGGGGTGATCAGGCTGGCAGGCAGAAGTGGATAGGGGCAATCAGAGAGGCAGGCAGGCAAGCAGTTTGGAGCCAGCAGTCCTGGATTTGAGAAGGTGTCTGACTCCCCATTTAGGCCCTCTAAGGGTCCCAGATTGGAGAGTGTGCAGGCTGGGCTAAGGGACATCCCTCACCCCCTGTGCATGCATTTCATGCACCGGGCCTCTAGTATATATATAATTAGAGTATATCTGTACTTATATGTACATATCTATACATAATAAATAGTACTTAGGTGAACATGTGAGTGAACCATATATAAATACATATATACACAGGTTGAAATTCTAGAGGCAGTACTAAAGGCCAAATGGTATGTTTATTTTTTCATTTTAATGAATTTAAAATTACCCACCAAAATGATTGTACCATATGTTCCCACACACAGATTTCGTAATGCTCCAGGTGGGTAACATAAATGCATTGAGCAGCCTGTGTGTAAGGAGTTAAGCTGATTATACTGGGACCAAGCAATTATTTACATTCTTTTTTAAAACACTGGGTACCAAACTACCTAATAAAATACCCTCTTTAGGTTACATAATTGTCAAGGCTATATTATAAAAGTTGTCACTGTTATTATTCTCATTGAAAAGGGTAGTATAGTTTTAGCTGGTTTGGCTCAGTGTATAGAGTGTCAGTCTGCAGACTAAGGGGCCCTGAGTTCGATTGATTCCTGGTCAGGGCACATGCCCAGGTTTCAGGCTCAATCCCCAGTGGAGGACATGCAGGAAGCAGCCAATTAGTGATTCTCTCTCATCATTGGTATTTCTATATCTCTCCCTTCCTTGCTGTCTGAAATCAATAAAAAATAATTTAAAAAAGAAAATGGTAGTATAATGATAAGGCTGAGCAATACATATATTTATAAGTTATATTTCTGACTTCATTTGTTTTTTTGTTTTGTTTTTTTTACTTCTTTCTTTATCTTTATTGTTCAGTTTGTTAATTACATTGTTCCCCCTTTTTTATCTCCCTATAGCTCCCCTCCACCCTGTACCCATCCTGTCTTCATTTGTTAACTTTTACATTCCCTTTGTGATCCTTGACAGTGATGATGATAAAGGCATAAGTCTTGAAGATCCAATGCGAGAAAGAAAAAAAGGAAAATGTGGGGGAAAAATACCAAGATATATTGAGACAGCAATGGAGACTGAGTATATTCAAAAAGTTGGTATAAAAACAGAAAATTTCAGAAAGTTTATAAGGCAAGAGAGATATGCTTCCATTGTTCATGTTTCACCTTATTTTTCAACCATCCAGCCTTCCCCCATAAATTTGCTAATTTATTGTTTGTTAACTCTGGCCTGTGGTAATAATGAATGCTTAATGAAGTGATTCTTAAAAAAAAATAAAGTGTTACTTAATAACATAAATGTTTTATTTCTGATGGTGATTGTGTATATCAGCTTGTTAACATTAAGTCTATAAAATTTACTTGTACAAATAATCAAAGGGATTGAAATTTATAAGGGTGACAGGATTTTCAATGGGTAGTTTTTTTTTTAAGACAATAACTTTTTTTAAACAGATTTTTATAATACTTAATAGTTTAGTGTGTAAAAAATTCCACCTGGTATGGTTCAATTGGTTGAGCATCATACCATGCATCAGAGGTCATTGGTTAGATTCTTGGTCAGGCCAAGTGCCCCTGTTGCAGGCTCAATTCCCAGTACGGGGCATGCAGGAGGCAGCTGATCAATGTCTCTATCTCTCTCTGAATCAATAAAAACATACTATTAAAAAAAGAAAAGTATGGGAGGATGTTCCCATTTATTACAGAGAAATATAGAAGCTTTTATATAAATATGTGATAAAAAGGATAGAAAGGAGGAAAAGTAATACTTGAGTAGTATTTGAACACTCAGTTTAATGCTTTATTTTCCACTATTTTTTCTTTTCTCTCCCTTTTTTTAAACAAAATATCATTACCTGGGTATATTTTTCCAATTTTTAGAGTGGAGGGGAGGAGGAGGAGAGAGAGAGAGAGACAGAGAAGAGAGAAGAAAAGGGAAGGGAAGGGAAGGGAAGGGAAGGGAAGGGAAGGGAAGGGAAGGGAAGGGAAGGGAAGGGAAGGGAAGGGAAGGGAAGGGAAGGGAAGGGAAGGGAAAGGAAGGGAAGGGAAGGGAAGGGAAGGGAAGGGAAAAGAGAAGAGAAACATTAATGTGTGGGAGAGACACATCAATTGGTATTCTCCTGTATGTGCCCCAATCAGGGCCAGGATCAAACCTGCAACCCAGGTATGTGCCCTTGACTAGAAATTAAACCCTCAGACTGATACTCTGACCATATTAGCCAGAGCCCCTATAATCTACAAACTCAGGTATATGGTATATGGGATGGTTCATTAAAATTTCATAGTATCAAACATAGTTCAATAAAAACATACCCTATGATAATGCAGATTTGGATACTAGTGACTGAAGATTGGTTTTCATTCTCAGCCCAACCTGCATTTTAAAAGAAAGTGGTAAAACAGGAGGACAGATATGGAGGGAAGTGTGAGACCCTTCTTGGGGAACCAGGCAAATTGAGAAAAGTCTTCTTATGTTTGGTATTTGTCTTTCCCACCTCCTTGGAAAGAGATGGGTGATCAGACAGGTGCCAAGTAATCAGAAGATTTATGAATTATTATCATTATCCAGGAAATCTCAACTCTTCTTGGAAGTCCTCATTTTCCCCCTTCTGCATTGAAGATATTGTGGACAGCTGACACCAGGCAGAGCTAGATTCCAGTTGGGACTTGATAGATTGGGATTATACATTCAGACCCATAGAATTCCAAACCTGCTAGCTGTTTAGACTTATCTTGTTCTTTTATTATCCTTGCAATATCATCACCACCTTTTCCACGAATCAGTTCTTTGGACCCTACTTGCCACATTATGACAGAGTTTTATTGTACTTTAATTTCTGCTGACTAAAAATCTGCAATTATACTGTCACTGGGCATCATTCCAGAAGAAGTCCACTGAGTAGAGTTGAATTGTGTTGCTAATTTAAGGTGATATATTTGCTCGTCTTTGGCTCAGTTGTCTGGTCACTTCTTACAGCATCTCTTTTTCATTAAAGATATAAGTGTGAAGGGTGGTAACTATTACTTTAAAATTGTTTTTTCCTATAGTCTCTCATCACATTGAGCTCTACAGAAAGTAAAAATGCTTTACAATAGTAGTAATGACTGAAAAACACTTAAGTACTTACCAAACATACCTGAATAGGGGGAAATAATTGAGTATGAATGTCAATATCTAAAATTTATTAATTAACTGATTACAAGTAAGCTATAAAACAGTTGATATATTTATATACACCTTGCCAAAATAGCTTATTACCATTTTTAAAAATAGCCACATATATAATTTCTATTCATAAGTATAAAAAATTTAAATAGCCACTCTTGATTTATATTATACATATGCCATATTTTTGTTTTTAATGTTTCAGTATTAAACTATTTGGAGATTTATTTTATTCAGTCTGTCTACATTTATCATATGTCTGTGCACAAAATACATCTGTGTTTTTTACAAAAATATTTGAGGTTAATAGTAAAAGAACTCAATATTTTTATTCCTGGGGGCTTATAATGGGAAATGTCTGCATTTACCTTTGTAGTAGCCAAATGATTCTTTAACAAAAGAGTCTAGACTCTTTGAGTGAAGGCTACACATTGTTACTATATATGGAAATGTCCCTCTATTACTGGTGAAAAATGAGTCCTTTTGTGGTGTCAAGAGAAAAGAATTTCAAACAGCACAGGCATGGAGAAATTTAAATGTGATGGGAAGGTTTTATTTGGAGTTAAGGTGATTAATACACACTGGAGATGGGGAAGTAGAGGACAGGCAGGTTCTAGAAGCAGCTGCCATGAGACTCCTGTTAATCCTCCATGTATTTTCTTGGTTCATGGTAAAGAACAGAGTGCCATTCAAGCCATCCCACCCAACTTTCTGAATGTTCCTGGGCCTAAGACCTAACCAACCCTTTTCCTGGACCTACTGAGGTTCCACACCCTCTATCCAAGCTGATTACCTTCCTAGTTTTTCCCAGGCTAGGCTCTGCCCCTCTATTGTCACCCTTGCTCTCACTGGTCATGCCCAAATGTTCTGTTATGTCATCTGGTTTCTACTGTACATGTGTCTAGCAGAGGAATTTCCCCTTCCCCTCCCTCTGGGAATTTGGTACCATGCCAGCAGCAACCTCGGAGAGATTTTCCTGTCCACTCTGAGGATTAAATCTCCTAGGTGGCAGTTTACTGGATTGTGTAAGTGAATCTGCTTATGCTAATTTCTCAGCAAACTGGATGGAATGCTGTCCTGATACCTGCTTCAGCTTTCTAGGTTATTAAGCTTATTATTTGATTCCCTTTTGCTTTATTCCTTATATTAATAACTAGTTATCTATGCAAACAGCTACATAGTCACAAAATCAAACTTACACATTCATTTTCATTTGTTGTATATAGTAGGGTTCAGTTGCTATATTGCTCACAGAGCCCGTAAGGGTAAATTAGAAATGGCCTATATGTTATGGTATTTGAAGGAGACAAATGATTAGCATTCCTCTTGGCAACTCCGGTTTTAAACCAATTGAGCAATTAAACTTCAGCATAAACAGCTTGAAGCTAAAATATCACCTAAGTTACTGATGAAAGCCAGCTTGCAGAAAGACACTAAGGTATAGTGTTCTGCCCCAGCCAGCTCATAGGGACTATGAGATTGTTCAGACGCCTTCCCAACTCCATTTTCTATGACATGACATTGGTAGAAGTATTTACACCATGGAAATTGGCAAATGGCATATATCAGGGCCTTTATCTCCCCTGGCAAGCCAGGTATTAAACAGTTAACAGTGTACCACTGTCTGAAGGCATGAATTATTCCAAGTAGTTAATTCCAGGATTATCCAGTGAGCCCCACACAATGGAAGCAGGGGCTGCTCTTCTGTACCTGGGGCTGAACAGATGTGTGCTCTGTATACAGCTTACTCACAAGAGGAAGGGAAAAGAGTTTTTCTCCTTTATTTTCCAACTAGAGGCCCAGTGCATGAAATTTGTGCACAGAGGGTCTCTAGGCCTGGCTGGTGATCAGGGTCGATCTGTCAGATGACCAGCAGGGCGATCAGGAGGCTCTTGCTGGCACCCGCCTTGCTGGCCTGGCACTGCATACTTACCGGCCCCGCCTCCCGCCATAGCCACCAGTCACTTTCCTCTGTGGAGCAACTTGTGGGGTGATGGGGCTCCTGCAGGCACCTGCCTTGGCAGGCCTGGGGCCTGCAGCCTCAGGTCAACTCCTACATTGAGGTCTGCCCCCTGGTGGCCAGTGCGTGTCATAGTGAACAGTCGTTCTGCCGTTTGGTCATTTTGCATATTAAGCTTTTATTATATAGAATTCCCTAAGGCAGAACTGAGGACATGTAGAACTAGGACTCCACAGGACCAAAACATTAGATATTTGCCCCTAAACCTTTGTTTTTGTTCTTCTATCTATGGGACTTAACCATTAGGAATTACTATTAAGGGGTCTGAATGTTCCTTGTGAAGAGGAAGTTTTCATTTCATTAGAACAACCATCTTCCTACCTTTATGAGGCTGCTGTCTCAGTAGCAACCTTTGTATATTTCCTCTTGGCAACTGGAAATAATGATCTCAATTATCTTTCGTGACCCGAAAGCTCTTCCTAGTAGACACTCACCAGAAAATGAAATATTGGTGATTTAAATTTCATTGATCTATATACAGCTTTAACTATAGAAATTTCTTGCATATTTTCCCTGCAACATTAAAACTACAGAAGCTTTGTAATTTGATAAAAAATAAGATACTCCAGGAATACATAAGCATATGGAATTCCAATAGTGGATATAAAATTCATAAAGACTCCAATAGTAAAATGCCAAGTTAGATGCCCCAACTTTACTTATAAATTTACTCTTATTTTCCAATTATTAGAGGACAAAATTGTGTGATATTTAATCCTCTTTTAATCCAGGAATATAGACTGCAATCAAATTTCTTGCTCTTATTTATCTAAAAGTTAAAGAAATTCTAGTTCTTTCCAATTTCTTACTCTGCTTTCTCTGGTCTAGAGCTTCCCCCAAATATTGATCAATACTTTCAGTCTTTCCTGTCATCTTCTGAGCTGGTGAATTTTGATGTTTGTTCTATTCCTTGGGCACTTGGGTATAAAAGACACATAGCAGAAGAAAGCATAATTTAAGTCATAAAGGTTTGGAAAAGGACCATCGAATCTATCTTTTGGTGTTAAAGAGATGACATTTTATAACCAGGTCACCTTCACTTTCAGGCTGGTCAGTAGTATGTCCTTCAGCTCAGAGCTGTAGTACTTTTTACTTCATGCATCTACCACACATATTCTCAAGTCAACTTGCTCTGACTCATATCTTGGAATACTTCCTCAGCAATCTTGAGTGTGAAGCTCAGTAACAGATGAGTGCTTCATTACGAAGGCATCCTAAAATTATGAAACTAGCATAAGGACAATATAAATACATTTGCCACTTTAGGCAAAATAAGCATTTTACAGTAAATGTATCAACTTTTTTATCTTCTAGTCTCCAAACATATGTGTTGCAGTTATTTTTAAATTTGAAATAATATTTCTTATGGGCAGTTTTTGCTGTTTTCAGCACATTTTAAATAATATGTTAGTGGCAGCATATTCTGAAACGAATTTCTTTTCATTAACAGACATTGTTGCAAAGGAAGCTTGCCATAATGCTCTTTCTGTTTGTTTTCTTAACAGAGAATCTGCATTTTTGATTACTTCACTTGCTACACAACTAAAATGTTCAAAACTTCTACATGCGAAAGTAAGCTAATACATTTTTCAGGCTTTGCACTCTTAAATCATTTTATATCTGAATGTTTTTAAGCATATAGAAAAGTATAGAAAATAATAGGCACGTAGGACCAATGGTCAAGATTGTATGAGTATTCTTATTTGCCTAGGAACTTATTTTTCCTATTTAATCCAGACAGATATAGCAAAACCCCTGAGTCTCTTGTTCCCAACCCAGAATCCTCCTCCTTAAAGGTGTTGCTAGACCTTGTCCTCCCTTTGTGTACTTCTGAACTTTTACTTCAGAGGTGCTTATGATAATACTAGAGGCCCAGTGCACAGATTCATGCACATTGAACAGAAATTAATTAGAAGGTGGCTGGCAGGGTGGTACTGGGAGAGATAGGTTGGACACATGCTGGAGCCACCATCCCCTGATGGCCACACCTGGGTGGCGCCAGGGCTCAAAGGGTCCTTACAGAGTGAGTTTTGTCCTTCTAGCAGGTGGGGTCCGTTGGCGTGGCCTGTGAGGATCAGGCCAAAACCAGCAGTCCAACATCCTCCGAGGGGTTCTAGAATTATGAGAGGGTACTCTGCAAAGTTGCTGTCCCTTGGCAGCTGCTGCGTAGAGCGTCTGTCCCCTGGTGGTCAGTGCACATCACACTAACTGGCCAGTCAACCGGTCACTTAGCCTTTTAAATATATAGATTAGTCAGTGTGTGTTTTTAGAACTTGCATAAATGGCATAATTTACACATTTATTTTACAAATTATATGATTTTATTGTTGAACGGTTATGAAATATCAAAGGCAAAAAATAGATTTGAAATCATTTTTCATGTTGGATATAATCCCTTGCTATTAAGTATATTGTCAAATAAGTTTTGTTGCTTTTCTTTTTATGTGTATGTGTTTGTTTTTAAAGAAGTATTCAAGAGATTCTGTGATCTGTGTGTTCTTAGACACTTGGAAATTTCTGTCCGCTGTCTCTGTGCTTGAAGAATAATTTTTTTAAAATGCTCTGGCATGTTATTTTCTCCTTCAGAATGAGTACCTGACCCTGGAATGTTGATTACATTTTGTCATTTCAGCTGTCCTATCATTTTGGGGTTGTTGAATTTTGGAGTTTCCTATCTTCTGGGGGTATTTTAAATTTGAAATTTTTGTATCTGTTGTCTTCACACTTGCATAGCAGCTTGGCCAGGAATTCTTAGTCACTCTTATTCCTTCAGAACTTTGGTATATTGCTGTCTCAGTTTCTCTCTTTGAGGGTGCTCTGGGAAAGTGCCACCAGCCTGATTTTCCTCCCGGGAAGTTGTGTGTGTGTGTGTATGTGTGTGTGTGTGTGTGGTTGTTTTTGTTTTGTTTTGTTTTGTTTTAGCAGTGGACTGTCCAGAGTTCATGCAAGAGGTCCAGAGGGGCCTGTGTAATTCTTGGAGAGCTTTATTTTCCTTTGGCTTCTGTAACCTGCCTCCCCTGGTAGATTTTGTTTTATCCTGAAAAGAAATTGATTCTTTCCCTGAACTTAACCTGCACTTTATGCCTGGAAGCCTATCCTTGAAATGCTGAGTATTTCTCAGTGGCAGCTGTTCACTAACAGATTTTACTCGAGTATACTGTGAAGTTTAAATAGCCAAAATCAATTATTTCCTTTCTTCAGATAAGTTCGTCTTTTAAATACATTAATTTTTCTGTTGCATACTAATGAAATCTATTTATCAGAAAAAACAATATTTCTTATGATGTATATCAATATGGTATTTCCTCTGTATCTATTATTTCCTCTCTACTGTCTGCAATCAATACTGCCTTTAGACCTAAACTAGAGACCCTATCCTTGGAAACTGTGCTAGAGAACATTCCAACCTGTCCTCCACTGGCCACGAAGTAGAGCAAAGCAGCCATGTCCACATGAGTCTGTATTTTCCATTTAGATTAGACAACAGTACCTGAGACCCCGGGATTCCCCAACCATCAGCTCCAAATACATGTCCAGAACTTGTAGTAGCTTCCTGGCCTGATCCTTCTTTCTGAGGACGGACCAGGCCACTGGTCAGTTATTCTTGGACCCAAGGACTAACTGAAGGTTGACTGTGTCCAGAGACCATCCACAGAGCTTGGAAATATGTGCTGGGAATCTACATATGTATATGTGAGGCCTGTCAGGGTGAAGAAAGACCATGGTGGGAAAAGGGGGGTGGTGGCCTGGAGCATGTCCTCCTTTCACTGCCAGCCTCTGACATGGAAGGCTGAGTTGTCCAAAAATTCTGAATTTAAAAAGAATTTTATCAGGTCTTTTTATCAAAGTATATCTTTTAAGGTAGAAGGATAGAAAATGTAAACATTTTAAATATTTTAATAGCTTGAAATTACTATTATTTAATATTTCAATATATGGTATTTTATTCTTACCCCAGGCCCTGAAAATGTTACCGGCATGCCTGTCTGAAATCTCTGGTTTTTTTCCCTTTTGCAGCCACACTGATTATATCAGGCTGTCACTCTATCTTAATCATTCAGTTTCAATCATGTCTATTCTCTATCTTTCTGTTTGTGTTTTATCAGCTTAGTAATGATTGTATTTTAGAACTCATTTTGTTTCTTTTGTTCTTTAGTTCCTCTTTTATGTTTTATGGTGATATATTACATATATACATATACATACATATATATGTATGTATATGTATATATATATAGGATATGTGTGTGTGTGTGTGTGTGTATATATATATATATATATATTTTTTTTTAATATATTTTATTGATTTTTCACAGAGAGGAAGAGAGAGGAATAGAAAGTCAGAAACATCGATCACCTGCCTCTTGCACACCCCCTGCTGGTGATGTGCCTGCAGCCAGCCACGATACATGCCCTTGACCGGAACTGAACCTGGGACCTTTCAGTCCGCAGGCCGACGCTCTATCCACTGAGCCAAACCGGTTTCGGCTATATATATGTATTTTTAATTAAGTATTTCTGTAGTACAAAGCACTCAGGAAAAACTTTCTTCCGTTTCTTCAAGACTGAGTCCTTCACCTGTCATTTCTTATCATTTTCCCCTTTCCACAATAGTATTTATAGTGGAATGCCATGTTGCTTGAACAGCTCTGCTTGGAACTGCCCTTGGGCCTCAAGCAGTATGGTGACTTTTCCTTACCATGTTCCCATCATGTGTAAGTCTGACTTGTCTTCCCAGGCAAACTACAATATGAAAGTGAGCCTGTTTCATGTTCTAGCCACAGTCCTACAGCTCGAAGGCCTGAGGGAGATGGGAAGGGGAGTGGATGGAGAGAAATCATGACATTATCCTCTCCCATCGTAGAACAGGTCAATGTTGTGTCCCAGTTAAGTCTGCTGTTGCATTCAGGGACTTACCATGGGCTTATAGGGAAATATGTTTCTGTGTGTATTATTCCTATAGGTGAGTGAGCTGCCACCATCACTCAGCCCCTCATTTACTTTACCTAGTGCAGCACCCTCTCTGAGGCAATCCTGCACGTTTTTTCATATTTGGCACACATCTGTGTGAAAATGTGAGGACTTTCATTACTTTCTTAGAGCCATCCTGAGGCATGAAGGCCAGGGTAAAGATTCGTATTAAGTTGAGTTAAAATCTCTGGGATGGGTGAAGAAGTGGGAGGAAATGAAGAAGTTATAAGCCACTGGGATGTAATGTGCAACACAAGAAGTATAGTCATTAATGTAATAACTATGTACAGTGACAAATGGTAACTAGACTTATTGTGGTGATCACTTTGTAAGGTTTATCGATGTTGAATCAGTATGTTGTATACCTGAAACTAATATAATGCATCCAGAGATATGAAAGCATGGAACAGAGTACAGAATCTCAGAGGGAAAGCAGGATACGGTGGGTGTGTGGATGGGAGGTAATCGAAGACCTTGTATGCATGTATGCATAAACTATGGACACAGAAAATAGGATGCTGAAGGCCTGAGGTAGGTTGGGCATTGGAGAGTGGCCTGAAGGGGGTCAGTGAGTAAAACAAGGGGACATAAGTAATACTTTCAACAATAAAGCACTATTTAAATTTTAAAAATATGAAGAAAAATAGATTTTAAAAAATATTAAATTGCAAAGAACAATATCTCTTTTTCTTTGGCTGAGAGTATTTCAAATTTAAGACAATAGATAGCACTACTTTGCTTTTTGGTTTCTATTATTAAATATTTTTGCTATGTGTTACTTGTTGTTGAGGAAGGAGATTCTACTGTATTGAACTTACTGTGACTTCACTCTTTATAAGTAAAAGTGTTGTATATATTCTGCTGAAAAGTTTGAAACAGTTGAAAAGTTGACATTTCATTCTTATTCAGTGCACACTTCCCACCATTTTTGCTCTTCTTACCCAGAAATGTCTCTTTTGTTATAGTTTCCTAGAGAGACTATCCCTCATTATTCTTTCTTAAGTAGATGTTTTTTAGCTCATGTCAAAACACTTGTCACTAAGGAAAATGAGATTAGATATAACATTTTAATTAGAAGGTTATATATTATGATTTTTCAGTGTTAAAACTTCACTTTTATCCTATTAAAAAACTTTGCCTTTCATTTATATATTTCATATATATTTTAGGGAATTGGTTTATTAATCTGTTGGTTTTGACCATCAGGATTCAGCACTTTTTGCGAAGTAATTCTTTAAAAGTAACTTATAATAGGAAGTTCCTTAGTAACATTTTGACACCCTTGTGTTACTATCTATTGTGAGGTGGACTGTAGATAATTTCTGTTTATGAATAATAAATATTGAAGTTGCAAAATTGATTTACTTACAAAATAAATATATTTATAGATATATCTATTAATGTAGTGAATATATCAAAAAGTAGACAAATCCTTATCTGTCATAACATGTTCATTCCATAGGCCTGGAGAGAGACTCTATGTGCACATCTTTCTACATGTGATGAGGTCATGAAAGGTTGGAAAAAACATTTTATAAGACAAAATGATTCTCTAGCAATTGGGATGCCCTTTGTTAATTATTTGCTACAGAAAGGCTAATTCAGGTACTTCAGTTTTGGAAAGGTTTATCCAAATATTTCTTCTTCAAATGTGCAAAATGTGCTTTGGTATATTCATATAATGACACTGCAGCTAGTAAGCCAGGGGTCTCATATGGGGTAACGTCTTTATACAGGTTTGGCTTGCCCTGCAATATCATTTTTTAAAATTGTACCAGTGCTTGAAAAAAAAATCTATACATGTCACATAAAAATCAATTTTTCTAGCTTCTTTTGAAATCTTTTGAAAAGGACAAATGAGGCCCTATTTCTGTGTTCCCTTCAGACAATCATGTCCTCTACTATTCCCATTTCCCTTCTTTCTTTCAATGTATGTATACACCTCCCTTCATTAAATTTAACAACACTACTTTATAGTATATTTTAAAATGCCATATTACTTTGTAAACATCTATAGTTCTATGTAAATTGTATGAATGACTTATTATCATAAGTTGCTCAGAATAGTCCTCATTTTCTAGTTATTGGATTATACATAAGAAAATCATGTGTTTTAAAATCCAAATACATAATTCTCCACATATTAATTTTGAAATTTTAAAAAATTTTATTTACACTGTCTCAAAGTTTCTTATCTTATATGGCATATTTTTTAAAGTTCCTTGCTTAATATTAAATTAAATAGCACAATTATTTCACCTTTTAATTAAATTAGTACTCAGAGGAACACATATTTTTAAAAATATGGAACTTATATTAATAATATAATAAGTATACTAATTATTTTTTTAAAAAATAATCATTTAGTACAGTAGAATTATATATAATTTTGGCCACTAGAGGGCTTTGATGTGTGCGTACTCTGTGTGTGTGTGTGTGTGTGTGTGTATACACACATACCTAGGTGATTTGCACCCTTGTGCCCTTACATCATCACAAGATGGCCACCCCCACATCTTCACAAGATGGTGAGCAGGGGAGGGCAGTTGGGGGTGACCAGGCCTGCAGGAGAGCAGTTAGGCACCAATCAGACCAACAGGAAAGTGGTTAGGGGCAATCATGCAGGCAGGCAGGCGAGCAATTAAGAGCCAACAGTCCTGGAATGTTAGGGGGGATGTCAGATTGGAGAGGGTGCAGACTGGGCTGAGGGACATCCCTCCATTGCACTAATTTCATGCACTGGGCATACACACACACACACACATAAATATACACACACACACACACACACACATACACACACAGATATAAGTGAAAGTATAATTATGAAGGTTAACAATAAAGTTTATATAGCTACCAAAGTTTAGCTATATAATTACAAACTTTTAAGTGTCAGTATAGTGTATAAAGTATGCAAGATTCTTATCCTGATTATAAGCCAAGTAAATATATAATATTTGACATTGTATGTGGGGTAAGCAATGTTTCACATTTTAAAAAGTGAAAAATAGTCAATTAGGAGAATTTACAGGTGGGATAAGTTTTACAGTTTTCATATGTTCATTGCCTTAATATTTTAAAAGTGTTGGAAAAATACTCCACATTTTGTTTATTCTAAACCATTTATAAAACATGTATATTTATAGTAATTGTGCCAACAGTTTTATTTGAAGTTAATGATGGGACTACATTTTGCTATGAATACTCTGTTTTTGTAAGGAAACAAAATCATGTTGAAGTCTTCCAGGAATTTTTCAGCAGTATGAAAGATCAATTTTCAAAGTTCTAGCAGATTTAAATTGCTGTTGGCTGCCTGTGGTGAAACTTTTCACTGTTTTTCAAATTATGTATAATTTATTTATATGAAATATCTCTGGAGCCATATGATAATGAAGATGCTTGGGAAGACAATTCTAAAAGATTCCAAATTTTAAAACCCCTCTCTCTTTCATCTCATACATTGTGGTTCATTAAATCACACATGAAGGTGTTATACTTTAAAATGCAGCTCCCTTGCCCCATTGTGAGTGCTAGAACTCAGGCACCAAGGAGCATGTCATGCTGCTTGCATCCATTCATTAACCTAAGGATAATGTCCCCATCTGTGTTCCTGCTAAGCACACTTTCATCATAATTGAGTTAGACTAGGTATTTTTCTAACCGGGAAAGATATTTAAAGGTGGGCTTTAGAGATTTCCAGATGTTTTTACTAATGCAAAAATAATGTGCTATAACCTAACCATTTGTGCAATTTTTCACAGATTTCCCTAGCTTTCTTATGAAAATAATAATTTTTAATGACTTGCTTTATGGCAGTGGTTTCCACTTCCTCAAGACTCCGTAAAGTTGTGGTTGCTCATATCACTTCTCTGTTTGAACTTTGAGGGTTACTTGTAGGTAAAGGCCAAACTCATGATATTTAGCATGGTATTGAAGATTTTTAGGCATTATAGCACTTCTTCACCTGCATCTCTTTCTATTTTTGTCTTTACACATCTTTCCTAGCTTGCCCTTTCATTTCTTAAACATTTCCCTAGATGTGTATGTATGCATGCACACACACTCAAAGGCACACACACACACACACATACAAACATGCCACAGCCCTTACAATCTGCCATGTTGGATTCCTTTCTACTAGGGAAATCTCAATTCATTTTTCTAATCTTCCTTCCTTTATTTTGCATTTGCATGTGCCTGGAGTGCTTTTCCACTATTTTCTACCTGATCCTTCAAAGTCCATATTAAATACTAGAGGCCTAGTGCACAAATTAATGCATGGGTGGGGTCCCTCGGACTGGCCAAGAATCGGGGCCAATTGGGGCCAGTTGGCTGGGGGGTGGGGTGGACTGCAAGAGATTGGCTAGCTGCCCTGATTGAGAAGTTGGTCAGCTGCAGGAGGTTGGCAGTGAGAGCCCACTAACCACCAAGGGACAACTCCTACATTGTCTTTCCCCTGGTGGTCAATGCATATGATAGCTACTGGCAAGGCTGGTCATCTGGTTATCTGGTCCTAATGGACACTTAGGCTTTTATATATATAGATTTCCTGTTTCCAAATCTTTGCTGGAATTTTTTCTTCCTCCCTGATAGAATTAATTGTTCCTGCCTCTCTACTCCAAAAACATTTTATACCTACTCATACTGTAGCACTTATAACAGATACCACAGACAGATTTTTATTTTTTCTACTTCTTCTGGTGTTTTTTTTTTTAAAGTAGAGAACTAATGCCAGTAAGGAAAGACCTAGTTTTGACATCACACAACTAGTGACAGTCAAAATTAAAATTATATCCAAATGTCCTACATGCTAATTCCAGTGTTATCAATATCAGTATTTCTCATAATATCATTTTGAATTTTTGATAAAGGCTATTATTTCTACACTAGAGGCTCAATGCAAGAAATTCATGCAAGAGTAGGCCTTCCTTCTCCTGGCTGCCATCACCGGCCTCCCTCAGGCACCCAGGACCTGGGCTTCTCTTGCAGCCCCGGCTTTGTCTGGAAGGTCATCCAGAAGGATGTCTAATTAGCAAATTATGCTTTTATTGTTACAGATTACGTTCCCAAGATAGTAAGGAAAGGAGAGTTTTTCTGATATTTTTGGCAGACAGTTTAATATTCTTCATACATTCTAAGATAACTTGACAATTAATAGTCTAATACATTAAATTCTTTTTCCTTTACATTATTCTTAAACGTACATCTCAGTATCTGAGATATACAAAGTAGAGACATATGTCAATGTCATTGTAATATATATATCTAAATATGTCTTTAATGATATTTATAAATAGAATGCTTTATAGTCTTGCAAGTTTATTTTACTATATGATTTAAATGTCCTTCTCCAAAAGTTAGTAGTGATACTTTTAAGATATGTGTGTATATGTATAGATTGAAAGACCGAAATTAGAAATTCTATGACCATAGCTTATTTATAGTCCAAATTCATCACCTCAAAAGTTTATAAACTTGCACTAAACTATAAGTGATAGGTACAAGTGGCTCAAGAGCCTTCTAATGAGGCAAGCAGAACCCAGATCCAGGAGCATTGTGTCCTTACCACACTTCAGGTTATATATTTAAAGAAAGTTCAGTCTGACTAATGCAGAGACTGAATGAAATGGAAGACAGATTAAACTGGGTGGAGAGGAGTTTTATTCTCACATGCTCACTCATGACACTTATAGAATATTATTTTTGTTGAGCTAGTTAAACATCAATAGGGAATATAATACATAACCTGAGGTTTATTTCATTGGTACTTTTACAAATGTGAAAAGATAAGAGATTGCGAGCTATAAGCTGGTGTCAAAGTTTACAGTTCCATGATCATGAGTTATAGCTTCCTCCTGAATATCATTAACATAATGGAATCCTTTTGAAGTGTAGACTCCAAAATGCAAGTAGATGAGCCTTTTACATCTATTAAGCTGTTAAAGCAAGTTATGATGAAGGATGTTTTCTTTTCCATACTTTATAGGCAGCCTCAGTAGAAGCATGTTTCCTATTAAAATAATAAGACACCTTATGAAAATAGAAATTAAAGTTAGCAATGCTATTTCCACCATTAGAATCTATGAGTAATGTTTCTCACAGGGGAAAGAGAAGTAGCAAATACCTCACTCACTGAAACTTGATAGACAAGGAAATGTGATATTTAGATGAAGCAATCATTATGTTTAGTACATTTTAACTATATGAAGCAAAACTGCTTTATAGCACTTTTCCCCTTATTACTTAATTGCTTTGTTTCTTTGTTCTGAACAATAAGCATCTGGGTATGTGACAAATAGAAATTGTGTGTACTAATTTGAAGAATTTTTTCTTCCTTCAAAAATGCTTACAGGTCTATGAGGAAATGTTATGGCATTGTGTTAAGAGTTTTAAAAAAATTAAACACCATAGTTTAGCGAATTGTAGATTTAAAATGTTTGGAACATGTAGTATTTCAAGTAACATAAAATGTTGAAACTTGTAAAATTTTCCAAGGCTGCTGGGGTCCAATAACATTTTGACAAATCATATCCGTATTTGAATTTTATATTTAAAGCTGTGCTATCTATATACTATCCATGCTATGGCTATAAATAATTAGACTTAAAAAGAAACAAACCTACTAAAACATGTGTGTCTACCTGTAGCTTGTGACAGTGTCACAAATTTGAACCTTTTGGGGACTTATCTTTAAAATTATAGTTTAAGGTTTCTAACATTTTAATATGGCTTATAGCCTCCCTCCCCTGCTCGAGCCTGCCCTTTACCTGTCTTTTCACACTTATCTCTTAGTAGAGGCCTAGTGCACAAGATTAATGCATTCAGGGAGTCCCTCAGCCTGGCCTGCATCCTCTCGCAATCCAGGAGCCCTCAGGAGATGTCTGACTGCCTCTGAGGTGGGAGAGGACTGCCACTGCACTCGCCAGCCATGAGCCCGGCTTCTGGCTGAGCAGTGCATTGACTGCCAGGGGGCAACTCCTGCATTGAGCGCCTGCCCCCTGGTGGTCAGTGCATGTCATAGCAACTGATCATTCTGCTGTTTGGTCAATTTCCATATTAGTCTTTTATTATAGTAGGACTAGTGGCCCAGTGCACAAAATTTGTGCACGGGGGGCAGGGGAAATGGTGTGCCTCAGCCCAGCCTGCACCCTCTCCAATCTGGGACCCCTCGAGGAATGTCTGATTGCCTGTTTAGGTGCGATCCCATTGGGCAATTGGACATTCCTCTCACAATCCAGTACTTCTGGCTCCCAACTGCTTGCCTACCTGCCTAAATAATTGCTCCTAACCGCTTCTGCCTGCCAGCCTAATCATCTTCTAACCACTGCACTGCCAGCCTGATTGATGCCTAACTATTCCCCTGCCAGCCTGTTTGCCCCTTACTGCTCTCCCCTGCAGGCTTGGTCACCCCTAACTGCTCTCCCCTGCAGGCCCAGTCACCCCTAACTGCCCTCCCTTGCTGGCCTGGATCCCTTGCAACTGCCCTTCCTTGCAGGCCTGGTCACCTCCAACTTCTCTCCTCTGCTGGCCTGGTCACCCCTAACTGCTCTCCCCTGCAGGCCCAGTCACCCCTAACTGCCCTCCCTTGCTGGCCTGGATCCCTTGTAACTGCCCTCCCTTGAAGGCCTGGTCCCTCCAACTGCCTTACCATGTTGGCCTGATCACCCACAACTGCCCTCCCTGGCAGGCCTGGTCTCTCCCAATTGCCCTCCCGTGCTGGACATTTTGTGGTGGCCATCTTGTGTCCACATGGAAGCAGGATCTTTGACCGCATGGGGAAAGCCAACTTGTGTTTTGGAGTGATGATCAATCTGCATATTATTCTTTTACTAGATAGAATTCCTGAACCGACTTACTCTTTTTTTTTTAATTTTCTTTAGTGACTAAAGTATTACATGTGTGTCCTCAACCCCCTTTACCCCTTCCACTCCCACCATCCCACTCATGCCCTCACTCCCCCTGGTGTCTGTGTCCTTTGTTTAGGCTTATATACATGCATATAAGTCCTCTGGTTGATCTCTCCCCCTTACCCCCACCCTCCCCTACCTTCCCTCTGAGGTTTGACAGTCAATGCTTCTCTGTCTCTAGATCTGTTTTTGTTTATCAGTTTATGTTCATGATATTCCATAAATGAGTGAGATCATGTGATACTTATCTTTTTGACTGGCTTATATCACTTAGCATAATGCTCTCCACTTCCATTCATGCTCCAGTTTAAAGCAGCCACTTTTTCCTCCTTTTTCTTCTTCTTCCTCTTCTTAAAGAATACCTTCCAGCATTTCATATAATACCTGTTTGGTGTTGATGAACTTCTTTGGCTTCTTCTTATCTGTAAAGCTCTTTATCTCTCCTTCAATTCTGAATGATAGCTTTGCTGAGTAGAGTAATCTTGGTTGTAGGTTCTTGCTATTCATCACTTTGAAAATTTCTTGCCACTCCCATCTAGCCTGCATAGTTTCTGTTGAGTAATCAGCTGACAATCGTAGGGTGCTCCTTTGTAGGTAATTAAGTGTTTTTCTCTTGCTTCTTTTAATATTCTCTCTTTGGCATTTTAATTATGATGTGTATTGATCTGGTCCTCTTTGGATTCCTTTTGTTTGGGGTTCTGTCCACTTCCTGGACTTTTAAATCTATTTCTTTCACCGAGTGGGAGAAGTTTTCAGTCATTATTTCTTCAAGTAGGTTTTCACTATCGTGCTCTCTCTCTTCTTCTGGCACCCTCATAATTATGATGTTGGCACACTTGAAGTTGTCGCAGAGGCTTCTTATACTATCTTCAAATTTTTGTATTCTTTTTTATTTTTGCTTTTCCGGTTGAGTGTTTTTGGTCTCTTGGTATTTCAAATATTGGACGTGGTTCTTGCTTTCCTCTAGTCTGCTGTTGGGTCTCTGTATAATATATATATTTTTATTTTAGTCAGTGTATGCTTAATTTCTAGTTGGCCCTTTTTCATATCCTCGCTGAATATATTGGCCTTGTCTAGGAACCTCTTGAAAAATCTTATAACCATGGTTTTAAACTCTATATCCAGTGATTTGTTTTCCTCCATTATTTTGTTTGTGATCTGTTTCTTTGTCTCTGCATTTTCCCTGCTTCCCTGAGTTGGTAGGGTAGCTTTGTGTGCTAGGTGTCTCGGCCTTCCCAGTTACCTGAGGTGGACACTCTTGGTGCACCCCTTTATGGACTGTGTGTACAGCCTTGTTGTAGTTAAGTCTTGATTGTTGTTGGTATCACTGAGAGGAATTGACCTCCAGGCCAATGGCTGTGAGGATCAGCTGTGTCTCTGCTGGGTGACAGCCTTATGCTACAAGACTTGCAAAATTGCAAAAGCCTCTATGCTCAGCTTGTATGGGGCAGAGATTCAGGGTGGAGCCAACAGCCAGTTAACCCCACCCTATGAGATTCCTGGGTCTTAGTGTCTGCAGGCAATCACTGCAAGCACCTCTGAGAGAAAGGCACCCTCTAGTTTCTCCCACTGCCAAACAGTCCAGTCTCTCCCCAAATGAATCCAGACTTCTAGATTCTCACCAGGTACTGGGGTTCAGTGCAGTCAGAACTGTGGTTCAGTGCTATCTGGAGCTCCTGTCTCCCTCCCACCAGATCAAGTCAGCGACACCCTCAACAGTCCATCCTCTGCACGCATTCGCATGTATGCCTCTGGATCTCTCCCTTTCGCTGTTCCGCTGAGTTTCCACCTTACAGTCCAGATTTCCCCCAGGGTCTCACCTGGGACTGGGGTTCAGTGAAGTCAGAACTGGGGTTCAGTGCAGCCCAGATATTTGTCATTCCTCTCTGTGTGCACTCTTGCATGTGCCTCCGGACCTCTGCCTTTCACTCCTCTCCTGAGATTCTGCCTTACTTTCCAGTTCCCCCCCATATGAGCCTGGGTCCCAGGGTCTTGCCCAGAGCTGGGCCCACAGCTTGGGTTCAGTGTAGTCGGAACTGGGGTTCAGCACAGTCTGGAGCTTTTGTCTCCTTTCCACTAGAGTACACCAGCCAGGCACTCAGCTGCCCTGTCCTCTCCAGCCCCATCCTCTCTGCGCACACGTGCATTTCCATACCTCAAGCTTTGCAGCTCCTTAGATTCTCTGTGTGCATTTCTCCTTTCTTCTAGTTGTAAAATTTCCACTCAGCCAGCTTTCCTGTGGTTCTGGATGATGTCCGTTTTGTCTTTTAGTTGTATTTTTGAAATTGTTGTGTGAGGCAGCACTTCAGGTGTTTACCAATGCCGCCATCTTGGTTTCTCTCCCCTGAACCACCTTATTTTTTTAATACCATTGCATATGCTATGGGTTCTGCTAAGAAATACCTTTTCCTTTAAAATTAAATTTTATTTTATCATTCATACATCTGTCTGGTATTACCTGGTTTGAAGTTATCACTTCCCAATGCCACCAACTGACCTCCTTGGAAAGAGCCCATTTGTTGCTCTCCTTTACCAATATCCTTTACCATACTTACCCATCCTTTACCACTACACACATCACACTGTACAGTAATTATTAGTTTACATGGAGGAGAATTTTGTCTAGTTCGCCCTTTTCCTTTTATTTTCTTGTGTATGATTTTAATTATTATAAGCCAATACATGCACATGCTTCCCAATCTCCAAATCAAATTCTGCATGTGGATGTATAAGTAAAATCCACTGTCTTTATCATCTCCATCCTATTTCTAGGCCTGTTCCCAAGAGAAACCCCTTTAACTATTTGTCTTTGTATTCTAGATAGTCGACTATCTAAATAAATAAGCTCAAGCACTTTAAAAAACACACAACTTCAATCCATATTATTTGAATTACATATAGAAGATGAAGAGTTAGTCTTTTTTATTTTGCCCATATATTGAAAAGAAACATTAATAACCAGCATCTCAGTAGTACAAGTGCAATGAAACAATGTTTAATGAATATATAGAGAAGCAAGTTTAAGCCTATATTCCTAAGCTTGAACTTCTCCAAAGGAAATTCGATTCAAATGGTTCCTTTTCTTGCGCACAATTATTGTCGTCCTCCACCCTGCAATAATTCACTTCTTCATATCACTAATGTGTGACAACTTTTCAGTTATATGATCTGTTGATTTCAGTGCATTATTAATTTTTCTTGGATCCTCTGATTTTCTGTTTTAGTTCAGAATAACTGCTCTTTAGGGACTGTGGTATAGTTTTCATCCTTAAATTATTTTCTTTGTTTTCAGACATCTGTGTTTGTCATAATATTTCTTACACCCTGTGTTTTCCTCCTTTCTTGGATTTTATTAAAATCTGTGCTACAGTGTATTCTTAACTTTTAAAGACCAGTAGCAAAGAAAGTCTTTCCATTAACATTTAAAAATATTTTACTTTTTAATTACAATTGGTTGTTCATTTAGCCAAGTAGAGAAAATAGTGGGTGAAATCATTTTGCTCCAGAACTTTGAAGTTATTGTTAAAATATCTTTCATCATCCCTCTTGAAGAAACTATGATGATTATTTGATTTCCATTTCTTTCCTGGTATCCCATGTTTGCTTGGTACATGATTGCTTTTGTTTTCTTTCTCATTCATCCAGGTTAGTACTCAATTGCCTCTTTCTGTCTTGAGCTATGGAATTTTTCTTTTATTATTTCTTTAACTTGCCATCCCACATTATTATTTTATTTTTATGGAACCCTTTATTAAGTCATTAAAGCTCCAGAATTGATTTTTCTGCTTTCCATAACTTTTAATTTGTTCTTGATTTTTTCTTTAATTCTTCAAAATAATTATTAGCACTATTTTTAAGATTTTATATTTTATGATTTCTTTTAATCTTTTTAAATTTACTATTTATATTTTATATTTCAAATAGTTTTATTAATTTATCTTCTTTTTTTTATAACTGTTCATGTTTTATACCTCACTACATACTCAAACTCTCTAAATATATTAGAGTTACTATAAAGTTCACTAACAATGGAATCTTCATTATTGATCTGTTAATACATATAAGTCCTTGAGAGTGAGAACCAAGATGGCAGCATAGGTAAAACACCTATCTTGCCATCATACTCAACAATTTTAATACTACAACTTAACGAAAGAACAAACACCTTCCAGAATCACCAGAAAGCTGGCCGAGTGAAAATTCCACAAATAAAAGTGAAGATAAGACACTGTGACTCAGAGGAGCGGCGGCGGACAGCTTTGAAAGATTCGCGCGCAGAGAGAGGTTTGGAGCATGCGCCAGCGGAAAGGGTGGGTGGCTGAAAACCGACCAGTTTTCTCGAACAGGGAGACAAAGACGACCCACTGGACTGATTCTCCAGCTTTGAGCGAAGTCCAGGGAACCCACTATCATACAGGGTGAAAACTGGACAGTGGGAGGGCACACTGAAGCTCGGGTACTGTAGGGGTCTGCCGGCTTGTGGAGAAGGCAGCTTGCGCGAACAGCTCGGCTGCGTGACCGTGCAGAGAATGCTCTGCGACTCGCTCTCTCATTCGGGAAACCGTCAGTCTGCTTTGTTTTACGACCCTGGGTGAGACATTGGGCATGCAGACTCATTTGGGGAGAGTCTGAATTCCCCGGCAGCTGGTGGAGCTTGGCAGCGGCTCTCTCAGAGGTGCTGGCAGCTATTGCCCCTGGCACAGAGTCCCTGGGGCCGCATAGGGCGGAGCTAACTCTGTCTTCTTGGCCCTGAGACTCCGCCCATCCAACCTGAGCACAGCTGAGCTTCACAGACAATTGGCCTGGAGGTCAACCCCTCCAAGTGCTAACAACAATTAACCTGAGCTTAACTTCAGCAAGACTGTGCAACCCATATCCACCTCAAGTAACTGGGGAGGCTGAGCCACTGTCCTAAGTAGGAAGTCTACCACACAAAGCTAACTGACCAACTCAGGGAAATAGCCACCATGCAGAGACATGGAAAGAAATCAGATGTGAAAGAAATGGAGGAAAAAAAATGACTGGACATGGAATTCAAAACCACGGTTATAGGGTTTTTCAAGAGGCTCCAAGAAAAGGTCGAGGCCTATAAGGAAATAAGCAAGACCACAAAGGAAATGAATGAGTCCTACAAGGAAATGAACGAGACCCTCAAGGATATGAATGAGACCTGTAAGGAAATGATCAAGACCAATGTGGAAATGAAGGAGACCCTCAAGGATATAAAGGACACTCTCAAGGATATGAAAAAGGACCAAGCAGAAATTAAGCATACACTGACTGAAATAAAAAATATTATACAAAGACCTAAAAGTGCTCTGGAGCACCCCAAGAACCAAGTTAAAGATTTGAAATACAAAGAGGTTAAATCCACTCAGCTGAAAAAGCAAGAAACCAAAAGAATCCAAAAAATTGAAGATAGTGTAAGGGGTCTCTGGAACAATCTCAAGCATACCAACACCTGAATTATAGGGTTGCCAGAAAAAGAGAGAGAGCAAGACAATGAAAACCTATTTGAAGAAATAGTGACCGAAAAATTCCCACACCTGGTGAAAGAAATTGACTTAGGAGTCCAAGAAGCACACCGAACCCCAATATATAGGAACCCTAAGAGGACCACACCAAGGCACATCATAATTAAAATGCCAAGAGCAAAAGACAAAGAGAGAATATTAAAAGCAGCAAGAGAAAAACAGTTGGTTACCTATAAGGGAGCACCCATACAATTGTCAGCGGATTTCTCAACAGAAACGATGCACGCCAGACGGGAGTGGCAAGAAATATTCAAGGTGATGAACAGCAGGAATCTACAGCCAAGATTACACTATCCAGCAAAGCTATCATTCAGAATTGAAGGCCAGATAAAGTGCTTCGCAGACAAGAAAAAGCTAAAGGAGTTCATCACCATCAAACCAATATTATATGAAATGCTGAAAGATATTCTTAAAGAAGAGGAAGAAGAGAAAGATAAAAGTGTAAATTAGGAACAACAAGTACACATATATCAACAAGTGAATCTAAAAATCAAGTGAATTAATAAGCTGATGAACAGGATAAACTGGTGAATGTAACAGAATCATGGACATAGAGAGGGAATGGACTGACAACTCTTGGGGAGAAAGGGAGTGTGGGAAGTGCAGCAAGAGACTGGACAAAAATCATGCAACTATGGGAAAGCACAGTAGAGGGGGGTGAGGGTGGTGGGATGAGTACCAGGTGGAGGGGAACTATAGGGGGGAAAAAAGGGAACAATGTAATTAATAAACTGAACAATAAAGATTAAAAAAAATAATAAAATAAAAAAATAAATCTCTGCAAAAGTGGAATAGGTTTTGAAGAAAAGAAACAGGGGAGAGTGATTGATATAGAGGCAGAGAGGCATTGAACAGGCTGTCAAGCTACAGGGGGAAGGCTGGGGAGGGTTGGGGGTGGGTGCCTGGGGAGATCAACCGAAGGACTTTTATGCATGCATATGAGCATAACCAATTAATGCAAGACACTGGAGCGGGGAGAGGGGCAGGTGGGGACATGTGCTGGGGATAGGGGAGGCTGGAGGGAGGACAATGGGGGGGAAAAGGAAAATATATGTACTACTATTAAAACTAAGTTATACTGCAAAAAAATTAAAAAATATTTTTTGAAAAGTGAAAAGAAAAAAAATACATATTAGTCCTTTTATACTTACAGATTTTTTTTAAAAAGTAATTGCCAATGCAGAGCTAACCAAATTCTGGAATGATTTAAATGCTTCTACTTATTAAACTGTTTTTAACGTAAGTGTAAATCAGTTTTATTCTACCATTCACAAAATAATTATAGAAGTTACTCATTCATATTAATCCCATGCAGTATATAACAAATACGGTGATATAGTAATGGAACACAAAAGCTGAGAGCTATGTGGTGAACTACTCACTTTAATCTTTTCACTATATCAGTGACATAGATATAGATAAATAGATGGATAGATAGGTATACAGGTGCATGGATAAATACAGATTTTTTACAATGTGATATAATGTTAAAAAATGAAAACGAAGATGTGGATTATGAATATGAGGGAAATTGCATTCTTGTCCCCCTGTTGGAATAGCCACAGATGACTTCACGACTTCCTGATTCTTCTCTCTCAGCAGCGATCTGACTGATCTGCCAGTTGCTATCCTGTATGTTTCTGTTGGGCAAACCTCCTGGGTCAGCCTGCATTTGTGTTCAGCCACTGAGCATGGTCTAATTAGTATAGATGAGGAGTGTTTTTACCCCTCTCTTTCTCTTGATTTCAATTCATTTCTCTTTCCAGTGTTTTGCTGCTTTTGCCACAAGTTAAAAAATGTGTTTGTTTTCATAAATCAATATTAAAGACCTTAGAAGAATTCTTAAATTTCTTTATACAGATTTAAGCTAGAGTTAAGTTCTTCCTTTCACTTCATTAAGTTTGTAAGTGAAAATCAGTTGTGGAGAATTATTACTGAGGAGGCCCGAGAGGAAGATTCACTGAAGTTGAAAGAGAGTTTTCTTTTTTCAAATATACCATATATATTATTTGGTATTTAATTAAGCAAGATAAGCAGGGTTTCTCTGGAGCCATATAGATAAAAATCTAAAGACAAGTATTCACTTAAACTATCTTAATTTGAAGCATGACTGGAAGGTTTCTTATTGCCAAGCTGTGGAGCTAGAATTTGATTAAGAGTCAGATGACATAGCAAGAGAGTTCACCATCTCACCAACTTTATTGATGCCTTCCATTTCCACTATCTAATCCATTCCACTGTGGTTCTAGACTAAGTGGAATTGTTGTGGTTGAAGACTTTGACAATCCCATCCAAGTTGAGAATGCTGGGGAGGAATGTAAGCAAAGCAAACAGAGACTTTTTTCTCAGAGTCTGCGTTTACCCAGTTCCGTCACTCAGCACATGCTTAGTGAATGTCTACCATGTGCACTCACTATGCTCTCTGCCAGAGACACAAAATGGAAATAGATGTTTTCATGCTCTGAACACACATAAATAGGCAGTTCTAATATATTAAGGCAATTATAATAATAAAAGGACAAACCCCAGTGAGAGCATAGGAGCTCGTAATTTTTTCTAATTTTAAGTAAAATTGACTACCTTAAATTCTACTTGGATGATAACCCTATAGTGGCTTTATGTTTAATCTTTGTAGTTTAATATTTATAACAATAATATAAAGTGAAATTTGTATTCCCATAAATAATTTAGTTCATATGATCACTTAATTTATTTTAATCTGATTCATTTTTATGAAAATATTTAGGGATATTCTCCCAGATGTGAAAACCTTGAGCTCATTTGACTCCTAAATCACACTTACTATTATTTTCATTTGTTCCACAATCTGACCAAAGATTACTTGTATGTGAGGCTAAGAGAAACCTCTCGAAATCATCGAAATCATCAAACACAACACATTTATTTAAATCTCTCTGTTTCACTTCCATTAGCAAAGTCCTACATATACCTAAGTAGTCACAATTACTTGGACAGATAACTGAATTTCAAGTTGGGGATATAAATTTATCCTTTGCATGTGATATTTTTAGGTGTGGATGTTCTTAAACTTATGGTTGTTGTCATGCTGTCTTCTCACCTCCAAATATTTGCAATCTGCCCCTCTAGTCCTGCTTTCTGTTTGTTTTTACTTTAATTTCATCATGCCTCTAGTTATGATTCCTTTTGTTGCAATATGATACTTGGAAATAGTTTAAGCAAAACATAGAAGTGTAATAATAAGTATATAGTATTTTTCTTGTGTGGTTAATTTATTCATCTCTCACTTGGCTGCAATTGGGGCCTAACTTGATTAAATAAACTACAGCACCCTTCAGTATGTTCTCCACATGTTGGCTGTAAGAATCCCTTCTTTCATTTTTCTTTATAACTTTAACACACATTAAACATTGATTTCATTTTAAAATTATAAAATATTTCACACATGACATAAAATAAATAAGTAAATGTAACAAATAGAATTCAGACTTAACAAACATCAACAGTTTAGTTCAAGTTATAAAAGAAATAAAATATTTCAGCTGTATAACTGATCATTCCCAGTATCCATTCCTCTTCCTTCTTGCCTAAAATTGATATGTATTATTTATTTTCACACTGTATAAACTAAACTAGCTGTGCCTCTATACTGAACAATGTACATACTGGATATGTTTTTTAACTTTTTTATTTAGCATCAGGTTTTTTATATTTATCTCTGCTGATACCTATGGCTCAAGTTACTTCACTAGTACTACATTATATTTACTTGATCAACCACTTACTAATAGATTTTATTAGGTTGTTTCTAATTCTTTGCTATAGCAAAACAAACAAACACCTGCAAGGAATATCTGTGCTTTTTCAATGCTTGTACATCTGTTCATGAATTCCAGTTTTATATCCAATACATGAGTGAAATAATATGGTTCTTAGCTTTTTCTGAGTGACTTATTTCAATTAGTATAATATTCTCAATGTCCATCCATGTTGTTGCAAATGGCTCTATTTCATCTTTTCTTATGGATGAGCAGTGTTCTATTTGATATGTGTACCATATCTTTATCCATTCCTCTATTTCAGGAAACTTTTGTTATTTCCACATCTTGGCCACTGTGAATAATGCTTCAGTGAACATAGGGTTGCGCATATCTTTGCAAATACATGATTTCAAGGTTTTTAGCCTATACCCAGGAGACGGATTTCTGGGTTGTATGGTAATTATATTCTCAGTTTTTTGAGGAATCACCAGAGTGCTTTCCATAGTGGTTGTACCACTCTACATTCCCACCAACAGTGAATGAAAGTTCCCTTTTTTCCACAACCTTTCTAACACTTATTATTGCTTGTCTTGCTGATAATGGCTCAATGCTTGCTCATCTGGTAGCGTTTCTTTAGAGTAGTCTAGGATCTATTCCAGAAGATCTATACCATAGGGTGTGTACCTTATCCAAATTATCAGACACTGTCAAAAAATTTCTCAACTGACCGAATTTATATTTGCCCTGGTATTGTTCAAAGTTTCCATTTATCCACATCATCTCCAACAAGTGGAATTAGCAGACATATTTTTACTGAGTATGAAATGTTATCTCATGTTATCTCATTTTTCTTAAGTTTGTATCACCTTGATTACTAAAATTGAGTATATTTTCATGGTTATAGGAAATTTGATATTCACCTTAGGGAAATTCCTTCTTTATAACCCTTTTTTTCTGTGTGTGTGTGTGTGTGTGTGTGTGTGTACATGAGCTCTTGATTTTGTTTCATTCATTGATTCTCCTAAATCAGTATTTTTAGGTTAAGGTTGTTTGTTGTTGTTGTTGTTGTTAAGTATTAATATAGCTGCATCAGATTTCATTTGGTTACTTGTTTGCTATATCTGATTTTTTATCACTAAATTCAATCTTTCTGTCTCTCTTTTTGAATAAATTTTTAATCTATTCTTGTTATGATTACTAATATATTTGAAGTTATTTTTTCTACTATCCTGTGCAATCTTTTTCTATTTGCTATCTTTTTCCCTCTACTATCTGTCTTTTTTAGATTTGCCACGTTTTTCACTCACTCTGTAATCCATATATTATTTTGAAATTTATACATTTGTCTACTATTTCTGTAGTTGTCCTAAAATTTTTCATATGTGTAAAGCCTAGTAAATCACTGCCAGGTACAAACAGATTTCTTGTGAACACAACAAAAAATGCTTCAATTCTGACTATTCTCCAATATGACATGTATTTTCCTACTATTTTAGTTTCACATTTTTCTAACCCTCTTTCAAATTAGTCATTAGTATATTATTGCCTTCTAATCTGTGTATATTTTGATTTACTTATTTAATAATTTCTTTGTTCACCAGCCTATGATTCTTGTATTTCAGTTTCCTCTTCTGGCTTTTTACACTTTTCTGAATTGTCACTTATCAGTACCTTCAAGACTGAGCTAAAAGGAGTTTACTCTCTTTGTCTTTATTGTCTGCTAATGTCTATTACACTTGAACATTTATAGAAGAGTTAAACTCTATTGTGATTGCAATTACTTTTTTTTCAGTATGAAACACATTTCTAAATTTTTTTCAGGCTTCTATTGCTTGTGTGAAAACCTGTCATCCTAATTTTTGTTACTGTGTAAAAATTTAGTGTTCCTTTTTTTATTATTGTAAAACTTTTATCATTATTCTCAGTGTTTTATATTTTCACCATCGTATGTCTGGGTGTGGGTTTGTTTATATTTTAGTGTTCTTTAGTTAAATGATGCTTCAATTTTGAAAAATGTCACTTCTTAGTCTCTTTGGATACTGCTTCTCTTGCGTCTGAAACTATTTTTAAAAATATGTGGTACTTTAATCACAAAATAACAAGGACTCTCACAGCCTCGCTACTGCCTGCCTCTCTAACCTCATTCTCCCTGGGCTCTTCAGCCAAGAGTCTTCTTTGAAGGACCTTTAACAGGCTCTGCCCTGAGTGGACTGCTAAAATAACTTCTCTTCTGCCAGCTGACTGCAACTCATCCCTGAGGAGTGCTTCACCAGCTTTTTTGATGGGGATTTTCTATGTTCCTCTTGTAATAGCTGCTATTTTTCCTTTGGAGCACTTGGGTCAGTTGCACTTTTACAGTCATTTGACTATCTAATGACTCCATATCGGGCTTTCTGACTAGATTTCTTGCTTTATAGGAGTGGTATTTCGTTTGTTTTTTATTCCGTTGGCATTCTGTAGGCACTCAGGAAATAACAATGCTGAGAGTCAAATTATCCAGGAACTATCAAACCATCAGGGACCCAAAGCAGTATTTACTCATCTCCAAACATTAGCTTCAGTTCCCCCATAGCAGACCAGCTGTCTCTCCTTTGCTGCAGACATATAATACAATAAATAGTACACAGCAACCAAGAGTCAAGACTGTGCCACATTCTTTAAGTGACCTCCCACTTTAATTTCTATGCTTTCTAGGCTAAAGCTGGAAGATGTATCACTAACTCTGTTGAATACTTTATGGCTAAACCCTGTCTCGCCTGCCGCTTTAAATTCTGGATAACTAAGCACTTTTTAGAAGTAATAACACCCTTAAAAATAAAAAAGGTGAGAATTTGTTTTGCTCACATTTGAATTAAATAAATAACCCTCACCCAGCCAGAGTAGATTAGTTGGTTGAGTGTTATCCTGTGCACCTAAAGGTTGTTGGTTCAATTCCTGGTTGGGCCATATACCCAGGTTGGAAATTCAATCCTTGGTTGGAGCACGTGTTTCTCTCTCTCTTTTTTTAAAAATATATTTTATTGATTTTTTACAGAGAGGAAAGGAGAGGGATAGAAAGTCAGAAACATCTATGGGAGAGAAACATCGATCAGCTGCCTCTTGCACACTCCATACTGGGGATGTGCCCGCAACCAAGGTACATGCCATTTGTCCAGGATCGAACCTGGGACCTTTTGGTCCCAAGGCCGACGCTCTACCACTCAGCCAAACCGGTTTCGGCTGGAGCACGTGTTTCTCTTTCTCTTTCTCTCCTTCCTTCCCTCACTCCCTTCTTCAACCAAGCATGTTCTCAGTGAGGTTTAAAAATAAAAAAAGAGAATAATCTTCAAGGCATTTACTTAAATATTTGTTGAACCCCAGTTGAGTGCCATTCATTACATTAGGCCTTTAGGATGCAATAATAAAAACAAGGTACCTGATCTCACTGAGATTATAGTTTACAGAGGAAACATTATTCCAATACTCATACTACTATAAACCTTCAATAAAAATATGTGAATGCTTAGAATCAAATACATATGAATCCCTGTGAATATTTAACACATTAGCTTGACCCATAAGGGAAATTTCAGTAGGATGGGGAAGGTTTACTTCACGAGTTACTACTAAACTAAGCTTTTTAAAATGAGTAGGAGTTAATAAGACAAAGAGGAGAGGTCAACATTTCAGAAGAAAAATTAGTATCTGCAAATGTCCTGTGGCAGGAAGCAGCCTGGCAATTATGAGAGTCTAAAAGAAGACCAGAGAGGTTAGAAAACAGAAAGAAAAAGGGAAACATCAGAATTAAGGATGTGGAGTTATTTAGGAGTGAAAGAAAGGAATGTTGCTGGCTTATATGGGCTAAATAGGCCCTATTGTTATTTTAAAAATTTTGTGAGCTATCTATTAAATGATCGTTATTGAAAACAAAGATAGGTATATAAACTTGTTAAATAAATTACATAGAAAATAAAGGTTTTCTGATTATGCTTTTTAAAATTTATCTTTATTGTTGAAAGTATTACAGTTGTCTGTCCCACACTGACCCCTTCCATCATGTTCCCACCCCCTCCTGAGGCCTTCACCACACTATTTATAATTATTCTTAATCATTTATAATTATTTCACTACATTTTACTATTATTTGTACTCCTGATCTTATATATATTCTATTAGCATGGTGGAAACACTTCATAATAATGTGTTACTGAACATTTCTTTCCAACTTCACAGTCAGTGAAATTGACCCTCTGGATGTTACATTCTGAAAACTGGCAAACTGTTCAAACCAGGATCCCCTTAGACCCCTAAGAAACATGGTTAAACACCAGCACAGCGATTATACAGGACCTTGGAGACCATGTTAAGAATTAATCTTTATCACAGAAGAAGTGAACAGGCATTGAAAGGTTCTAAGCAGGGGGGTGGCAAGAGCACACACAACTATTTTTAAAAGATCACTGAGACTAGAGAAATGAAAGAGGAAGCAAGGTGACTCTGGGTGGCCTGGATGATAAGTAATGGTGCCTCAGACTAGAATTAAAGAAATGAAAATACAAGTGAATGAATTTAAGATATATTGAAGACTTAAAATAGAAGGCTGGGCTTGGGTGGTATTAGCATGAACCAGACATGAGGAAGAAGTAAAATATCTGTATTCTCCCTAATTTCTAGTTGGTTGTGATGTTTTCATTCTGAGCCCAATCCTGCCACCATGTGTCAAAGAGCCTACTTCACAGTTGAACAAACTTAGACCTGATTAAGAGAAAAGGAAAAAACAAACCTACAAATACAAATATATGAATTGTACATAAGTAAATTATTTGTCATGTAATTCACAACTTGTCCATTTTCATATACTAGTATGCGTAATAGTACCGTCATGAGAAATACCTCCAAGTTCTCTGACTATGAGGAGCCGGAATGACTGAGGGCCCAGTTGCCAGTCTCTGAAGTCCAGCATTTGGGTCAATGTCATCCACACACAAACTACCTCCAGGCAGTGACTGAACAGGACAGAGACCCTAAGGCAAGCCTGTCAAGGGAAATGCTAGATTCCTTTGATGGACAGCTTTAACTCTATGACTCCCCAATGCCCTTAGGAAATTTTTCCTTAAAACTATCTAACATGCTTCCACACAGTTTTTCTGTCTTCAGAATTATTCTCCTTTACTTGGGGTAGGGCCTATATCTTGGTCTGATGGTTCTGACAAACTTATTTGATTCCCTGCCTCTGCCTGTGTCCGTGGCATGTTTTGAGTGGTGTTTGTGACTTGGGTCTCTCCCCAATTGATAGGAGGCTTCTGTAAATTCTGTGTCCAAGAGAATTTTCTGTCCCCTTCCCCTCCCTGTCCTAGAGGAAGGATTTCATTGTCTGTGTTTTAGAGGTTAGAGGGGTTTTGTCATTTCTCTACTTCCTAAAACTTTAGTTTTGCAAAGAAAGGGGTCTGGGATATGGGTGTGGTTTTGAGCCTATTTGCCTAGGGACTCTTTCCATTGTTTTCCCCTGTCCTCAGTCTCCCAGGTTAGAGGCAGATGAAAAAGGGCAAGTTGCCTTGTCTGGCATGACAGCATACACTTTGCCTTTAATCATTCATCAACATTATAGCTGGGTTTTTTTTACTCACTTTGGTGGAGGCTGCCTCTTTTCCTGTGATTTGCCAAAGGTGAAACAATCTTTGTGTCCTCTCTATCCTAAGAGAGTTTGAAACTCCTTGTAGTTCTGTTCATTCGGTTATTTTGTGATACTAGTTCTCTGAGGGTCCAGTCAAGTTACGATTTTGAAAATTGTCTGGCTTTTTCTCATTTTTAGCATGAGATTAATGTTCTCCTGTAGATTTATATATGCTAAGCAAATCTCATCCTCTTTTTTAAAAAATCAGAACTGTTTCTGCATCAGGATTTTATCTTTGGTGAGTATAGCAGAGATAGCAATAAAATGTATTCATAAATAGTGTATTATATTCTAGGCATGTGAAATCATGATGTTATCAGATGCCACTCTTATGACAGTTATTCTGTAAATTCATTGAATGAGGACATTATGCGGTAATGGACTACACAATTCAACATTAGTCAAGGCTCCCATAGTGGATCACAGCTAGCCGTGAAGACATTGTTTCTAGGATATTTTGCTTTGGGGTCATTTTTCAACACAGTTCCCTTGTCCTTTCCAACCAGGTGGTTGACCAGATTGATACCCTGACCTCTGACCTACAGCTGGAGGATGAGATGACTGACAGCTCCAAAACAGACACCCTGAATAGTAGCTCAAGCAGCACGACAGCCTCCAGCATAGAGAAGATCAAAGTGCAGGCCAATGCACCTCTCATTAAACCCCCAGCACACCCATCTGCTATCCTCACGGTCCTGAGAAAGCCAAACCCTCCACCGCCTCCACCACGGTTGACACCCGTGAAGATTGAAGACCCCCAAAGGTTGGCGCCTGCTGTCAACCCTGTCAAGACCAATGGCACCCTTCTGCGGAATGGTGGCTTACCAGGAGCACCAAACAAAATTCCCAATGGAGATATCTGCTGCACACCCAGTAGCAACTTGGACAAGGCGTGCGTGCAGCCTCTGATGCATAAACCTGAAAAAGACAGGTGTCCCCAGACAGGACCTCGGGAAAGGGTTCGGTTTAATGAAAAAGTGCAGTACCATGGCTATTGTCCTGACTGTGAGACCCGGTATAACATAAAAAATCGGGAGGTCCATTTGCACAGTGAACCTGTCCAGCCACCAGGAAAGCTTTCTCACCAAGGCCCTCCCCGCCCTCCTCCACCGCATCTCCCTCCATTTCCACTTGAAAATGGGGGAACGGGAATAAGCCACAGTAACAGCTTCCCCCCTCTCAGACCTGCAACTGTGCCTCCTCCCACTGCACCAAAACCACAGAAGACGATCTTGAGGAAATCAACCACTACAACAGTGTGATGTATGACATTTAAAAACATTTTTTATTTTATTTTAATTTTTATATTATAAACATATTAAGTAATGAGCACTTTCTACTCAAGCAATAAAAAGCCCAAATATATTAATCCTGCATTCAGCAAAGTGGCATAAAAATCACCTGGTAAGTATGCAGTACATTGGTATATCCTGGGTATACACAATTTAAAAAGTTGCATTATCAGAAAAATGAAAAAGCTGAATATATTGTTTTTCAATTGACCTATAACTGTGGCTTATAGTTCAAATCATTTGATTTACTATAAGAGATGGGATTAGATTTTATTACTTTGTAACTTATCTATATTAATAACGTATCATGCTATTAATTTTGACATAATGCTTTTAATAAGAAATTTTAATACTGAAGAGCCATTTCATTATTTTTTCTAAAGATGTTTGTTACTATTTTTGCATTACTAAATTTTGAGGACAATGCCAAAAATTTATTTTCTATGCTAAACAATTAGAGTTAACTATATGTTCAACTATATAGGTAATGAAAGATTTGATGTGTGGAAATATCATGCCAGTAGACAGTAGATAATAGCAGAACCAATGTTCCTCAGAATAAAAATGAAGCAGTGGTGCAGTTAATCCCATGTTAATACTCATCAAAGTGGATAGTAACATGGACAGAGTTTGGATGGAGATCACAGTGAATTATGTGAGATTTTTCTCAATTAAATATCATAATCAAGTCATAAATATAACTTTACACATTTATGTAGTATATACTTTGGTACCTCAAGGACCATTTATTGAATGCCTCCTGCACTGCCAACCCCTTCCACCCTCTCACACTCAAGTTTTTCCAGGGCACAATTTAAACCAGTACATGGAAGTGATGGGATGATTTGCCTTTATATCACCAAGTTCTCTGCCTCCCTGAGAGAATTCCATTGATAGAAGAATCATAGGGAAAATAAAGATGCTTCTAGAACAGGATGTTTTTAGCATTCGCCTTTAGCTGATTCCCTTGAAAGTTGAAATATACCAGGGGTATTTGTTTTTCAGTAGAAGGAAGAGAAAAATTCCTTTGCTTATAATAGCCAGTAAATGTGTGTTTTTGTTTTAATTTAGTCTAATTTACCAGTTTAAGTCACTTGTCATCCATGGACCAAGTTTATTTCCCTTTTATCATGATTTGAACTTAATTGATATTTGGCCCTGGAACTAGAAATGAGTTTATTTCCCCTAAAAACATGGTGATAGGTGCATAACTGAACAATATTCGTCCATTAAGTGGCAAAAATTGAGAAAGTCATCTTTAGTTAAAATTTATTTACTGCACAACTTAATGAAGAGTACTGTAATTTTTTGTCTTTAAACTTTTGGTCTTTAAACTTTAATTTTTGCTGCTACAGCAAAATCATATTCAGTTATATTTCCTTGTTGCCTTTTTCAAATTATATCATGGTAATTTAGAATACTATTTTAAATAACTTTCTATTGAAAGATAATGTAATATTTTAGGCAGAATGACTGAAACATAATAGGCTTTATTATTTAATGAAATGATCCAATGGAAAAAAGATACTCAGAATGATTTTTGTTTTGTGTTTATGGACATGAAGGTAATGTAAGTATAATCAATCTAATTTTTCCTGACCAGTTTGGCTCAGTGGATAGAGCATTGACCTGTGGACTGAAGGGTCCCAGGTTCGATTCCAGTCGGGGCCATGTACCTTGGTTGTGAGCATATCCCCAATGGGGTGTGTGCAAGAAGCAGCTGATTGATGTTTCTAACTTCTATCCCTCTCCCTTCCTCTCTGTAAAAAAAAAATCAGTAAAATATATCTAAAAAAAACCAAAAACACTTTTAAGCTGAGACTGGTTTGGCTCAGTGGATAGAGTGTTGGACTGCAGACTGAAGGGTCCCGGGTTCGATTCCCGCAAGGGCATGTACCTTGGCTGCAGGCACATCCCCAGTAGGGGGCGTGCAAGAAGCAGCTGATCAATGTCTCTCATCGATGTTTCAGATTTTCTATCCTTCTCCCTTCTGATCTGTAAAAAAAAAATCAATAAAATATATTAAAAAAATAAAAAATAAATAAATCTAATTTTTCAGGAAGTTACAAAACTTAAGACCAATAATCAAGAAAGGCCATAATCAATTTTATTAATTTTATGATCAGTATGTTTAATAAATATAAGTCAGGTAAATAAATAATTGATTTAATGAATAGCAAAATAATATATTCTTAACTTTTTAATGCACTCATTTAGCTTGATAGAAATAAACCGAACATTTTATTACTTTTCTATATTTAAATAATATTTTCAAATGTTCATACAGTATTAGATATGATAGTCTTAGAAGACATCTTTCGTCCACAGCCTATTACTGAGACCCACTAATTCTATCTAATAAAAGAGTAATATGCAAATTGATCATCACTCCAACACACAAGATGGCTGTCCCCATGTGGACACAAGATGACCGCCACAAGATGGCCAGCAGGGGAGGGCAGTTGGGAAGGACCAAGCCTGCAAAAGAGGGCAGTTGGGGGTGACCAGACCTGCACGGGAGGCAGTTGGGTGCAATTAGGCTGCCAAGGGAGCAGTTAGGCAATCAGGCTGGCAAGGGAGTAGTTAGTGGGTGATCAGGCTGGCAAGCAGAAGTGGTTACAGGCAATAAGGAAGGCAGGCAGGTGAGCAGTTGGGAGCCAGCAGTCCTGGATTGTGAGAGGGATGTCCAACTGCTGGTTTAGGCCCAATCTGCCCTAAATGGGCAGTAGGACATCTCTCAAGGATTGAGCCTAAATAGGCAGTTGGACAACCCTCTAGGGGTCCCAGATTGGTGAGGGTGCAGGCTAGATTGAAGGACACCTCCCATCCCCCATGCACGAATTTTGTGCACTAGGTCCCTCATTAACTTATAATTTTATACATTAATTCCCCTGTCAATATCTGGGAACCAATATGAATCTCAAAATAGAGCTTCTTAGCAATCACAAATCATTCACTTATTTGCAATAAATCAAGTTGAATAAGTTGAATAATTCAAGCTGGTTGAATATGGATATTGAGCCAAAAACACAACCTCTGAGATTTAAATCCATCTCTCTGTCTCAAAGTGCAGATATATCCCATGAAATAATCATCATTTAAAATATGATTAGAGACAAAACTACAAGGTCTGTTTTTATTTAACACATTTATAACCAATTATTGGCCTGGAAAGCTGAGTTAAATCTCAAGCTAAAAAAAAAAAGTTATAGTTATTGACCTTCTTCTCTTATTATAGTCAATCATATAATCAAGATTAAGTGTCAGATTACAGCAGAGTTAGGACTTTCTTTCGAATTTATTTGTTCTATATGCTCCCCTTTTTTCTATTTATATATGGAATATATTAGGCCAAGAAGATATTTTTTGTTTGTTTGTTTGTTTGTTTTGCTGATGATTTGGTAACATTCACTGAAACTTAGTTATTTCATATGAATATATACCATATTTACATATTTGTAAAACATAGGAAGCAATTGACAGAGAGCATCATAATATTTGTTTGGAATCTTGTGATTAAAGTGTAAGTTACTGCAGTTTTCAATATCAGCCAACATTGCTTTCAGAATTTAAATTCTGAACTGCAAGTTCTATGCATCATCCATTAAATTATCATAACACATGGTATATATTGTATATTTTCTATACCTGAAGATTTCAAAGTAGAAATGCTTTCCTCAAACCATTAGTAGGAAGTTATTTTTTACATTATGCATTTGAACACTTCAAATCACTTAATCCATACAAACATCTATGGACTAAACTCCATAGTCCTTTGAAAGGGATGTTTCTGCGAAATATAAAATGGTAATACAGCTTATGACAATATCAATTCTTAAAGAAGTATAAATATATACTTTAAAATGTAGCATTAATTAATTAAATTGAAATAGGAAAGGTTTTTGTTTTGTTAATTTAAACAAAGATTATCTCACTTCTATTATGGGAGATGGTTGTGTCCCTGCTGATGAAAGGTAAAAAGAAAATAAAAATTGACCAAAGTTCTCTTTCATCTCTTGGTTATAACAGCAGTTATAAAAAGAACAAAACTGATATTTTTTAGATCATGCTTAAGCTAAATGTAAAATATCTGCTCAAAAATACAGGGCATACAAAAAGAGAAATTTCCCATTCTTTCAATGTGATATAATTATATTCATACCTCCCCTCATCAATTTAATAATATTCTAGAGAAAAATGAGGCTATTAACTGAAATGGTTTCATTAACATAAAATTCTTGTCTTTGAATTATACCTGCATATAATTACTTAATGAATAAAGAAACAAGGCACTGTATTATATAGGTTTTTCTTTTTTGTGTGTGTGCAAATCAGTAGTTAAGTTGCTTTTGGCAAAACCAAGAGCAGCAGCTACAAAACAGTCTCTGAAACTATGCAAGACCTCTTAGCTACAGGTTCTAATTATAGCTCTTTGTGAATTCTCTATGAAGAAGAGCCTGAGTGGTTCCACTTGGAATTGCACCGGGAATGGTGTAGTCAAGTCATGAATCACTGCCTTAACTGAATCGTTTTCCAGGGAATACATGCGAAAAACGCAATGTCAAGTCTTGTAATTGTCCTGATTCAGTTTCTTACTCTCGACTTTTTTAGTTGTATATTTTACTATAATATGCACTCAAATTTCTAGCAAAAGATTGCATTGTAATGTACTTCAGTGATTTCTAAGTGAGGGAATGACTTATGATCAATAAAAATTCATATCACATAATTGGGTAAAGTATACAGACTCTGATGATTAATAGACACTATCAGAAAATCACACATTGTTTTTTGAGTCAATTTGGCACTGTATTTCAATTTTTAGATTAAACATTTTGGAGTTTTAGAATCATTCAAGTTTTCTGATTCTGAAGTAATGATAGATGTGATGCTTCCATGAGGGCACACAGCAGTGTTGAACATAAAACTGCAGTTAACCATATTTTTGTGGAACTGCAATTATGTAGGCCATCATTTTATTGGATATTCTTGGATTTATTATTCTGATCTTTTAGGGGTAAACTAAAGTGGAACATACAGAAGATTTTCAAATAAACCCACGTTAAGATTTGCAAATAAACCCAAGTTAAACTGTAAGTAATCAACAAAGAGTATAAATTTGGTTGCAGGCCAAGGTAAAATAAGGAGGACATATTGCTTATAATTATCAAAAAAAGGTAAGCTAATAGTAATTGCTTTATGAAACTTTACATACATTGGAGTTTCATAGGAATGTATAAAATCGTTATCCTTATTTACAAGTGAAGAAATTTAGGATCTCGGTTTCAGTATTTTATTAAAATCAACCTTTTAAAGTGATTTGTATAGTATTTTAGTGACAGCCTGACTTCCCACAATTTCCCCCCACATCCCATTTAATAGTGTTCTTCATAGCACTGAACATTGCAAAAATTTTCCTTTATTCTTAGCAGTTATTCTGACGCTTGAAAGGAGTTAGTTAATGTTGTTTTGACATTCTTAATATGTTTGATCTTTGCAGAATATGAAAGTGATCTCAGGCAATTTAGCTACCACATAAAATGAATGAGTTGCTGAATAATGAAAGCCTCATTTTCCTCATGTATTGTAAGCAGCTTCACCTTTCAGGTTTTTTTCCCACTGAGTTCAAAGATTGTTGATTATGTTGGTTTCTTTCCCTAAGAAGTTCTGATTTCATCACTTTAATGCTATTTGACCCTGAATATGTAACTTCCATTACTGGTATTTCATTTTTGAATTTCATCTACTTAACCTTGACCCCTACAGCTCTAAGAAAAGCAATAGATTCACTCCATGGAACCACTACAAAGCAGTGCATGAGAGATGTCTCTAATAAAATAATATTCATTCTTTTGGTACTAGACTATAGATATCATTTCCCATGATTTGATAATGTAGTTGTCAATTCTCCTAATCATCAAAGGAGATTTTGACCCAACTAAATAAAACAGTGTGTGCCTTCAAGTGGGTTAGGGTTGATGTTGATAAGACATATCTAACCCTTCTCAAGTGCTGATTTTATGCTAAACATTCTTCTACATGTTTTTATGTATTATTTTTTCTCATAACATTATTTTTCCCTTATAAGAACCTAGTGTCTTAGACACTATTATTATTATTTACATTTTGCAAATGAGGAGAATCACACTGGACACCTGCTGCCCAAGGTTGTGGATACAGAAGGTAGTCAATCCAGAGGATCAAGGCAGGCAGGAGGCCTCCACAGCCCAAGTTCCTCAACGTTCAGAAATGCTTACAGCTCAGCCACTGCATTGTATAGGGCTCATCTTACAGCTGAAAGTCATCTCATTGAAACTTGCCAGAAGAAGTTGTTGGAAGATATAAAATAAGAGAAAAATAAGTGTATTTCTGGATAAAGTAGTCTGTGTATGCTGAGGTAGCAAGCAACTCCAATATCTCAGTCCATCCAGTTATATCCTGCTGCCTTAGAGTTCATCCTGAGTCCAGAAGACTCTCCAGGCAAGAATCACTCAGGCAGTCGAAATTCAGCCATACAGGCTGCATTGATTGTGTGGAACCACCTTCTGGTGCAGTGTCCTCTTCCAGAACCACCAGAAAGAGAAAGGGATGACCAGAAACTCTTTCCTGTATTTTTTAACCTCAGGCCCTATATATGTCAAAACTAGTCATGTGGCCCTGCCTATAATCCCCATATGCCCAGAAAGAAAAGGAGATCCACATATGGGTAAAGAGTCCTACCACCATTATTTCCAAAGGGGTAATTTTTTGGTGTGTGTATAATATGACTATATTATACACTATTATATATAACATTTTCTTGCTTTTCTCATTTCCTGCTGTTGATTTAATCTAACCATAAATTAGAATGTCATCTTATTTTAAACAAAGATGGAGAATAAAGGAGTGAATCTGACAACAGCCCTGCTAACAAGGTGGAGGGAATTGACAGCATTTACTAAGAAGATGGATGAGCTTTATGACAATCTTTTCCTACCCTATTTACATTCTGTCCAAGGATACACACCAACTACATTATGTAGTTCAACATTTTAGAATTGCATACTAAATTTTTATTAGTTAAATTTCTAAATAAAGAATGATAGATAAACCTAATTTGAAGGCATGTATGTACTTATTGATCCAGAATAATCAAAGAAATATGGGAATCTACTATAGAAATTTAGGCCCTTGATCCTGTAAATTATGATGTGTAGTTGTAATATTGATTTAGAGGGTAGTGTATTAAGATAAAGCATACATTTAAAACCAGAGACCTGGATTTATGTCTCAATTTTCCCAACTTCTAAGTCACCCTGGTCAAATTGCTTAATGAGTTCTGAGGCTTGCTTTAAAAGGAAGATAATGGTGCCATTCTTTCCTAGCTAATAGGGCTCTTGAGTTATTAATTATTCTCCTCCCCTTCTATATTCTGAGCTCACCTAATCCTCCTTTACATGTAAGGGTCAAGAAAGTAATGGTATATCCCCAAATGTATGTTTAAGCCATCAGGACTATAAGCTTCAGCTATTTTATAGGCAACCATGCTGAAAGGTAAGGTGGATGAGGCAACATGAATAAGCAACTTCAGGATTGAATAATCTACAGCCATCAGAGCTATTGAATAAGCAGAATCAACACATTATAATGCCTCATGCTGTGCATATATCAGAAAAACCTTCCAAACTGTTTCTTATAGCATCCTCTTTTTAAAATTGCTGGTAGTCTTACAGATGTCTCCCATTTCCCCCCTTTACTCTCCCTCCTCCCAACCCCTACCCATCCCCCAAGTCTTCACCACCTCCCCATTGCCCATGTCCATGGACTATATATATCCTATATAATGAAAGAGTAATATGCAAATTGACCATCACTCCAACACACAAGATGGCTGCCCCATGTGGCCAAAGATGGCTGCCCCTGTGTGGACACAATATGGCCACAACAAGATGGCCAGCAGGGATGGACCAGGCCTGCAAGGGAGGGCAGTTGTGGGTGGTCAGACCTTCAAGGGAGTACAGTAGGGCCCGAGGGGAACCAGGCCTGCAGGGAAGGGCAGTTTGGGGGTACCAGGCCTCAGGGGAAGGCAGTTTGGGGGAACCAGCCTAGCAGCAGAGGGCAGTTGGGAATGACCAGGCCATCAGGGGAGGGCAGTTAGGGGCAATCAGCCTGGTAAGAGAGGGCAGTTGAGGGTGACTGGGCCAGCAGCGGAGGGCAGTTAGGGGTAACCAAGCCTCCAGGGAGGACAGTTAGGGGTGACTAGTCTGGCAGGTGACCAGGCCAGCAGAGGAGGGAAGTTGGGGTAAACAGGCTGACAGGGGAGCAGTTAGACATCAACCAGGCTGGCAGAAGAGTGATTAGGGGGTGATTAGGCTGGCAGCAGAAGCAGTTAAGAGGCAATCAGGAAGGCAGGAAGGGGAGCAGTTGGAAGCCAGCAGTCCTGGATTGTGAGAAGGATATCCGGCTGCCTGGTGGGATTGGGCCTAAACAGACAGTTGGACATTCCTCAAGGGGTCGTAGATTGGAAAGGGTACAGGCTGGACTGAGGGACAACCCCCACCCTAACCCCATGCACAAATTTTATGCGCCAGGCCTCTAGTAATTAAATAAATGTAAATTTAAGGATCTATCTTTTCTTAAATTAACAGTATTATATAAAAGCAGATATTTACTATATTCCCACCAGCAAATCATAAGGTGTTAGAGTAGAAGGCACTATGATGATTTAATATAGTCCTTTCACTTAATAAGTTAGCAAATTGACCTCCTAGTAGGACAGGTGAACTCATGTAAACTCATGCACAGGAATGTAAGTTTCCTCACTTGATATATAGTTTATTCCTATTAACATAAAACAAGCAGTTCCCATAGAAGACAGATTGCTAATATTGGTGTGTGAGAATCAGAGTTTTGGCAAAGAAGAAGAAATAAGCAAGAAAATTTAATGGTGTAAAGTGCTATCACATATGCAGAAAGTGCTAGACAAAAAGGAGGAAGGGAATGGAATAAAATGAAAGTTATTCACTTAATATGTGAAGGCCTAGTTGTACTTTCTACCACAGGCTAAGATTTTATATAATACAATTTTTATTTTACATGTGTTTGTTTTAATTTGAAGATAACACCCTAGTTTATAGAGAAAAGCCACCTTTTTCTCCTGTGGTCAAGGATATAGCTGATAAGAGGAATTTCTGAGAGACAGATCTATCTGTAAATGTTTCCTTGAGGATGAGACTTTTAGATAGGCTTATATTTTGTCCTTTGATTACATGCATTTAAAATCTAAAGCTTTCTCTGGATCACTACCATGATGTTGAGTCAAGAATGTTTACTTCCTACTTGGCAAGGAACACTGTCAAATTTAAGGATAAAATAAAAGAGGTAAATACAATTTTCAACTGGAATCATAGAGATAGTATTCTTCTGAAACTACCCTAAACCTGTCTCTATTTACTGAAATAAATATACTAAAAATTGCATGAGTTTTCTTCCCATTGAGTAATCTAGTTATTTTTCCATGGTATGTTCAACATTTATATCAAATATATTTTCTAAGGTAGTGAACTGAAGTCTCACATTGTTTGATTTCCTGTAGAGTCTACAGTATAGAGTGCCTATCCTGTGAGCTAAGGGCATTCTATTGTGTTTGATAAAAGCACTTCGATAGAGATGAGACAGCAGCATCTCAATATATAGTTGTTGACTGAATTCACAGAATGAACAGCCAGGTGTAAAGTGTTTCTTGATTACCATTTCCTACTTTCATAGCTTTTTCTGTTGCTCTCATTTAATGTATTGCTCGTTGCATGTTTGGGGAGATTGCAGTGAGACTTGAAAAGACAATTTTTATATCTTTGGTTCAGTGTGTGTGAATTTCTCTTTGATATTTTTAAAATGTGGCATTTGCTTACCTTACGGTTATTCAGGGTAGTCTTCATAGACTTCCTAATCCATGAAATGAGGGAAGGTAATCTGTATTTCTTATAAAATGCAAGCTGATATAAATAACTGCTGATTTTCTGATGCACACTAATCTTTTAAGGGATAGAGGTGTGAAATTGGATTTGGCAGAATACATTGTAAGTCCTTGATGAACATCTCAATAGGTTCTTGGAAACTAGGACTTGAAGCAGAATGATGTATAATGAAACCAATGTTATGTTAAGCTAATGACATAAACAAAATTTAAGTTCCTATGGCATATTTCTGGTTTCGAAAACATCACCAAACTTATAAAGACCCAAGACACTTCCAATATTAAACATTGAAATAAAACTGAGCTATATATACATTTGAAAAAGATGAATAAAAACAAGTAAGATCATACTTTTCCAACCCGCTTAATTCTCCTTCATAGTCCTGAGTGGCGCGATCCTATCCCGGAAGCTCAGGGAGCAGGGTGGGAACTCACTCTCAAAGGCATGACCTCTCATTGCAGGGCATGCTTGCATCCAAGCCCACACTCACTCAGACTGGGACAATGTAGACATGACTAATCTCATTTGCACATCTCTTGGGTGTGGTGGAAAACCAGAGTACCTGAAGAAAACCCTCGCTGACACGGGGAAACCATGTAAACTCCACACACATACTGGCCCTAGCAGGAAACAATCATCTGCCCTTATCATCTTTATAACAAAAGGACATTGAACAAAACAAAGTTATTCAAGGACCTTCTCTACTACCTTAAGGGATCTGTGGAACTTTTCTATAAGGTGTTAGAAATTTATGATGCATCTGGGCTTACATAAGCCAACACAGAATGGTGTTTTATGTTTTCAATGGCAAAATTCAAACAAAGAAGCTAATATAGGAACACGGGTTTCTACATTCCTTTCTGGACTTGATAGGAAAACAGCATCTTAAAAACTGGGGAGGGAAAGCAAACACCAATGAAGGTTGTGGGAAAGGGTAAAATACACTTGTAGATTCTTACCTGTGAGATGTAGAACTTCTGGCTAATCTTGGATCTCAAAAAAGGGCAGTGATGGAGTTTCTACGAGTGTAGGAAACTGACTCCATTGGGTGCAGGTTCTCTTTTCCTTCCTTTCCTGGCCTAGGGATGTGTTGTAAATCTGAAAGAATATTAAGTTCCTGGGGAAGGGGCAGGAAAGAGTGGTGCTCATGGTACTAAAGAATACATGATTTCATTTTTCAAATGGAAAGATGAAGTAATTTGAGAATCTATGTTCTAAAACTTTTAGCATTTTATGGTATAGAAACTAGAATGCCATGGCTGGGGAGTATTTTAAAGCTTATGAACCTATTTTGCGTTTCTAATATTGCAGTGTGAATCTCGAAGTTGGCTAAACATCAGAATCACCTGGGATGTTTTATACACTGAATCAATTACATCAAAATACCTCTATGGTGGCTCAAATATCAGTATGTTTTAAACTTATCCAGGCAATTCTAGGATCTCAGCAAGAATGATAGATCTGTTATATTTCATTCTAATTATAGTACTTTAGAGTCTGTTTACATCTTCCTTTTTCAGTATAAGCAAGAGACAGGCAAGTACTTTGAAATCTATATTTTGAGGAGTTTGTGTAGAACATTAAAATCTTGCTTTGGTTAATACAGCATTAAAAAAGTAATCCCAGGGGAACCAAGATGGTGGCATAGGTAAACACCTATTTTGCTGCCCCACACAACAAGTCCAAAACTACAACTTAACAACAAAACAAACATCATCCAGAATCACCAGAAAGCTGGCTGAGTGAAAATTTCACAAATAAAAGTAAAGATAGGACACTCTGACTCAGAGGAGCGGCGGAGCGCAGTGTTGAAGATACTCATGGAGCCAGAGGTTCTGAGCCATGCACGTGCAAGCGGAAAAGGGCGGGCAGCAGCAAACCCGGCTGGTTTTCTTCAACAGGGAGGGCAAAGGTGTCCCACTGCACTGATTCTCCAGTTCCAGGCAAGGTCCAAGGTCCAGGGAAGGCACTCTAAAACTCGGGCGCAGCAGAGGTCTGTGAGCTTGAGGAGAGTGCGCGTAAACATGGGGACAGAAGTGCGCGACCACGCAGAGAGGACTCATGACTTGCTCCCTTGTTTGGGAGACCACCAGACTGCTTCTTTTTACAACCCTGGGCAGGACTTTGGCTGTGCAGACCCATTTGGGGAGAGGCAGAGTTGTCTGGCAGTGGGTGGAGACCAGCGGTGGCTTTCTCTCGGAAGTGTATGCAGCCGTTACCATCCAGCACAGAGACCCACGTGCTGCATAGGGCGGAGCTGACACTGCCTGTGCAGCCCAGAGACTCCACCCATCCAACCTGAACACAGCTTACCCTCACAGCCAATTGGCCTGGTGGTCAAACCCTCCTAGTGCTAACAACAATAAGATGGGCTTAACTTCAACAAGACTGTACAACCCATAAAGGGCTGCAGTAAGAGTATCCACCTCAGGTAACTGGGGAGGCTGAGCCACTGTCCCTTAGAGGACATCTACCGCACAAAGCTAATAGACTAACTCAGGAAAACAGCCACAATGCAGAGAAATGGACAGAAGTCAGGTGTGAAAGAAATGGAGGAAAAAAGACGACTAGACATAGAGTTCAAAACCATAGTAATAAGGTTTTTCAAGAGGCTCCTAGAAAAGGCCGATGAACTTAATGAGAACTACAAGGAAATGAACAAGACCTATGAGGAAATGAATGAGACCCATGAGGATATGAAAAAGGACCAACCAGAAATTAAGCATACACTGACTGAAATAAAAAATACTTATTACACAAAGACCTAAAAGCAGTCCAGAGGACCGCAAGAACCAAGTCAAAGATTTGAAATACAAAGTAGCAAAATCCACTTGGCTGAAAAAGCAAGAAGCAAAAAGAATCCAAAAAATTGAAGGTAGTGTAAGGGGCCTTTTGGACAACCTCAAGAATACCAACATCCGAATTATAGGGTTGCCAGAAAAAGAGAGAGAGCAAGATAATGAAAACCTAATTGAAGAAATAGTGAGCGAAAACTTCCCCCACCTGGTGAAAGAAATTGACTTAAAAACCCAAGAAGTGCACAGAACCCCAAAATATAGGAATCTAAAGAGGCCCACGCCAAGACACATCATAATTAAAATGCCAAGAGCAAAAGATAGAGAGAGAATATTGAAAGCAGCAAGAGTAAAACAGTTAGTTACCTACAGGGAGCACCCATCCGATTGTGAGCAGATTTCTCAACAGAAACAATGCAGGCCAGATGGGAGTGGCAAGAAATATTCAAAGTGATGAATAGCAAGAATCTACAACCAAGATTACTCTATGCAGCAAAACTATCATTCAGAATTGAACGTCAGATAAAGTGCTTCGCAGATAAGAAAAAGCTAAAGGAGTTCAAACCAATATTATATGAATTGCTGAAAGATATTCTATAAGAAGAGGAAGAAGAAAAAGGTAAAAATATAAATTATGAACAACAAATATACATCTATCAACAAATGAATCTAAAAATCAAGTTAATTAAAAATCTGATGAACAGGATAAACTGGTGAATATAACAGAATCATGGGCATAGAGAGGGAATGGACTGACAATTCTTGGGGAGAAAAGGGGTGTGGGAGGTGCAGCAAGTGACTGGACAAAAATCATGCTACTGTGGGTGAGAACAGTGGGAGGCAGGTGAGGGCGGAGGGTGGGATGGGTACCAGGTGGAGGGAAAAAAAGGGGGAACAATGTAATTAATAAACTGAACAATAAAGATTTTTTTAAAAAGTAATTCCTGAGCTGGAGATCTATTTAAAGTAACTTTAAAGTGGGGAATATGTGTCGTCTGTGAGTGTATTACCACTCAAAGTTTCTGTGATTCACTGAGTCAATATTTATTTCAAAAAGTGAAAAGTAAGTACTAAAATTCCACAAATAAAAGTAAAGATAGGACACTGTGACTCAGAGGAGCGGCGGAGCGCAGCGTTTTCCTCAATAGTCAGACCATCAGCCCACAGACTGAAGGGTTATGGATTCAGTCTGGTCAAGGGCATGTACTTCAGTTGCAAGCTGGATATTCACCCTGCTGGGAACATGTGCAACAGGCAACCATTTGATGTCTCTCTCACACACTGATGTTTCTCTACCCCTTTCTCCCCCTCGCTTCAACTCTGTCTCTAAAAAAAAAAAAAAAGGCAATGGAAAAAAATATCCTCCAGTGAGGATTAACAACAACAACAAAAAGATAAAATATGATATTAAATTGTGAGAAAGTTGAATTGTGTGCATTTTAAGAATATTGTTTACCAGTAATGTACTTAGGTATCCATAATTCTAGACCAATTATGAATATAGAATGTGACTAATTTCATGACAATAATTCATTATTAGACTGCAGTTATCCACATTTGCTAATAGTGTGTGTAAATTAAAGTATCAAATATATTATTCTGACATTGTGAGAAATCTTATATTCTTCATAGCCTCTTTCAAACTCTGTTTTCTGTAAGTCATGTTAATTAATAAGCTTATTTATACATGGTATTTTCCACATATGCTTTAATCAAACTTTGTGTCTATTTTATCTTTATGAAAAGGAAGTAGAAGTCAATTTTTATTGTTTAGAAAAATGATATTCTTTATAACCTTTCTAAGATTATATTCTCTATTAGTTATTTTTATTTTTTATAATTGGTTTGTATCAGCACACCAGGTTAAACAAACTTAAAATGTTTCTTTATTTCTTTGTTTTCATGCTCTTTGGCTAAGGAAATCCAAAGTCATTTTGACATTCAGGACATAAACTAACAATAAAAACACATACTCATTAAAAGTATACAAATTCTATGTTAAATATTAAAAACAGTAATAATTGTAAATAATTTACAATGCCTTTTCTGATTTATTTGTCATTACACTGAGAAACAAATATTGCTGGTTACAAAACTTGAACTTGAGACTGTCATAAAATGATGTGGATAGAAAGAGTTGTAATATATCTCAATCTAAAAAAAAATTATCAAGTATTCAAAATGAGATCCTCATATGTCATTGATCTTTTATTATTCCCCTTTAGCAGTTAGTAGCAAAATTCAGAGAAACTAATTAAAATGGATATAAAAGTGGTTCCAGTTTTAGGAATAATCTCACTAAGGAATAAAAAGAGAAGAGACCATTTTCATATTCATGAAAATTAAACTGAGAGTGACTTGCATTTTTTTATTGTCTTACTCAGAGAATAACTTGGATGAAGTTCTTTGTTTTAACTCTCAAGGACATTGAGACTAAAATGGACTTTGATATTTTGCACTTGATGTTGCTTTGAACGTGTCCTTTCTATGCCTCCTGATATGGTCCGTGGCAATGGTAATTCTTGCTTCATGGTTTTTATCCGCTCCTAAGGAGGAAATTTACAGTTTGACCTTGGGAGCATAGTATTTGTCCTCTCTGCTTGGAATCTGGTGTGGATGACACTGGGTTTGAGCTGGAGACCTCAGCATCTCTGGCCACGATGCAGCTGTCAGAGCCCCATCACTGTTATTGGTGCTAATGTGGTGAACATTCAGGCCGGCTCAGCAGATGCTGGAAATAGAACTTGCTGTTAGATTTTTTGAATCTGTTATTAAAAAAAAAAAAAAAAAAAAGCAAAACAACCCACAAGTTGTTTAATTGCTGTGTCATACTACTATGCCTGATCATTGAAAAGAGGTATTTGGGATTTTCAGGGAACAGTATTCAGAGGATGGTTGCTTTGAAAGGGAAAGATGGAAAGTTTTTCTAAGCAACTATTTTCTAACATTCACAAACATTATATGTAGTGTTGGGTATTTTACATATGCCATTTTATTCAATCCTTATACCTACCCTTGTCAAAGAAAAATAGCCCCAGATGTGTTAAACTAGTAAGGATAACTTTATTCAAGACTATTACAATAGGCTTAAAGACTATTGCAAGAAGAGAAAAAGATTGGACTCAATTCATTTGAAACAAAGGACAGCAGCATTGTTAGCCCTGAGGTGATCTAGTGGAAAGCACCTCCCCTAGGGAACTGGCCACCTGTGTTTGCTGATTGGTGCTTATGGAAATGAGGCTCCCACCCTCCCTCAGAGATGGGAGAAGGGCAGTGTTGCTGTCTTTCCTGATGATGGCTTATTTGGAAAGGCTGGCTCGAGGTTGAGAAAGACACTCCTGGGTTATGAAAGTGGAGAAGCTGAGAGATTTATGTTTCAAAGCACAGAGAAAAAAATATAATTGAGCGTTTCTTTAAGTAAATTCCTGAGAAAAGAGCGAATTCTATCTCGAGTTCAGTCAAGCTTGAGAGGAATGTTAAAGGTCTCCTGATCATCTTTAAGGTAAATGTTATTTCCCTTGTTACCAAAAGACCACAGCTTGGAGAGGTTAAGTTTGCCTGCCCTGTGTCTCGGGCTGTTAAGTGACAGCGTTGTGACTTGACCGTAACTCTGGACTGTTCCAAACCCTGGGAAAGTCCCAATAAGCTTCAGCTTTGTGAAATTCCCAGGCTGTAAGAGAACATTGGCTACATAGATGATCCATCTCTTAATTATTTTCCTAAAGCTTTTTCTACAGAACAGAAAGAGTTCAGGGGAAAATAAAACCCAACCTAGACACCAAGAATTGCGATGGAGAAATATTCACTATTTTATTATGAAGATGCCACCCAAGAAAATGGGAAGCTAATGTTCAAAAGCCCTAACTTTCCTAATGGCACGTAAGTTACAGATGACATAGCAAATAATCATACCCCCTAGGTTCAGAGTTCAGAGAAGTGCTGGGAGCTGATTGGTCAGAGCTGAAGTAAGGATGAAGAATCATTTCTTCCGATTTTGAAGATAACTCTGAGGTCTCTTTCAGCATCCCTGTCAATCTCATAGGAAAGTAGCTGAAGGTTGGTCCACATTAGGGCTCAGGAACTAAAACATAATTTAGGTCAAGATGGTATCTTTAACCTGCCAAAGGTCCAGATCCTGTGACCTTTAGTCAAGTCCTGACTATCGTCTTTTGCTCTCTTGGGATTTTTGATTTGTGAAGGGGAAGGGAAGACTAGGTCTCTGAGTCAGGGGAAGGGGGGTGAGAAGGGAGATATATATATATATATATATATAAAGAGAGAGAGAGAGAGAGAGAGAGAGAGAGAGAGAGATTTCTAAAGTTAGAGTTAGCATTTAAAGAACTAAATTTAACCAAATTCATAAGAATTCCAGCTACTTTAGGGAAGAGGATATAAGGATTATCTCTAAAAGAGTTTTGTTCACATAAAATATTGTATGCTACATGATCTATAGTTTTTGACAATCTTAATATTTCACAAAAATGCAATTTTTGTGCAAGAGCCATCTAATCTGCCTGCTTGTTAATGTTTCTTTTTTTCTTACAAGCTGCAAATGATTCCCTTAGGATTTGTGAAACAGCTTCATAAACTTTTTATATTTCCATCTTAAATAAGAACTATTTGTAGCACATATGAGTTAAGGCACCATTGTTGATAAGAGGAAGGAGAAAAGGAAGTTAAAGAAAATAACTATTAATAAAGGGAGTTTCTTTCATTAGAATCTTAAGAGAAGCAAACGATGGAAAAGTTGTCCTGGACCCTGAAGGGTAAGGGGCCATTCTGCTGCACATCAGAATTAAGCTTAGCAGTTTGACAAAGAATCACAAGGCTCAGATTCAGGCAGTAAGTCATAACCCATAGCCCATGAAGACTGAAATCTTCTTTCCAATTAGTTACTGATCAGTGTTTAGTTTCTAAAATGGAAGAAAATATGTTTCTGAGTACAGAATCAGCATTCATGAAAATACTTAACATTTTTCATTTTAATATTAGTCTTGATTTTTAATGTATCAAATGACAGCTGTTTTTAGGGTTTCTGATATCAATATAAGACATTTCTGACCTCCCAGTAAAATCTCTTCTTGAATTTTCTAACTGCCTTTTCCTCTCCCAGTCATGCATTTATTATCTGTGAAGTAGCCAATATTGTTCATTATTCCTTGCTTAATCTTAAGATATCTGAAAGAGAGAAGATTCTGTGTGTTTTTTTAATTGATAATGAACCGGTTAGAAGCTCAGAAAATTCCAACTGAGTGCTCTAACATGTCTATCAGGTATTTACCTCAGTTTTTTAATAGAATGGTGAAAATTTGCTTTTATCAAAAAGGTCATTCTCTTTCATGATCATGCTAATGAGCGCCTGGTTGAACGTTAATTGTCAGGAAATTATTTTAAAAAACACCTTGCATGAATTTATCTTAACATCTTTACTTGACTATGTCATTGTTTTGTTAAACCTCAGATAGAGAAAACGAAAAATGCTACTTTTATTATTGGGGAACTAAAATGAAAAGTGAATAGGAGACACCTGTGCTTTTATGAGTTGCAAGAAGGCATTGCCAAGGACTGTAAATACTAGGAGAAGGACTATTGTGTGTTGTATTAAGCATTCTATTTCAGAAAGCAACCAGAATTATGCACATCTTCAGTTTTTAAGTGTGGTAAAATAGAAAGCAGAATTAAAGAAGATACATGGGTATTATCAAACACCTTTAGTTTAAATTAGCATTAAGTTATCATAGTATCCTCACCATTCTTAACTGATTATCTGCAATTGATGCCAATACTTGCAGTATATTTTGGAGGAAGAATTTTATCATTGCTCAAAATATCTGTTGCACTTATATTTAGTCTTTGGCATTTCTTTAAAAAAATCCTTATAATTATATCCAATTTCTATATAATCATATCTTTCAGTAAAAAAAAAAATTACTAAAAATAAATACTTTTATTATTTTGTTCATGGATCATACATTGTTATTTTTCAGAGATTTTTCATATCACAGTGCATTACATTTTTCACCCTACAGATCCCATGAATCGTGTGACACTTTTGTCTGCCTAGTTGACTCCTTGTCATTGTTTAGACCTTAGTTTAACCAGCACAATGTCACTCCTTCAAGGGGCCTTTTACAGATAGCTTTCTTCCTCTGCCATCTTTTAGCCTCTTATAATAGACTAGAGGCCCAGTGCACAATCATGCACTAGTGGGGTCCCTTGGCCTGTGGAATTGGGCAAAACTGGCTCTCCAACATATACCGAGGGACCCCAGATTGCGAGAGGGTGCAGGCCAGGCCAAGGGACCCCACCCGTGCATGATCAGAACCAGGGAGGGACACAGGAAGTTGACCAGCCAGGGAGGGACCACAGGAGAGCTCCAGGGCATGTCTGGCCCATCTCACTCAGTCCCAATGGGCCAGACCTCAGCAGCAAGCTAACCTAAAAGTCAGAGCTTCTGCCCCCTGGTGGTCATTGCATATCATAGCGAGTGGTTGAGCAACCTTAGCATATCATTAGCATATTATGCTTTGATTAGTTGAATGGATGACCAGACATTTAGCATATTAGGCTTTTACTATATCCTAGAGGCCCAGTGCACAAATTTATGCCCAGGTGCATTCTCTCAGGGTGGCCTGTGAGGATCCGGCTGAAAACTGTAGTTCAACGCTGCCTGCAGCTCTTACCTGCTGTTTCCGCTCATCTCAGCCCCACTGTGCCTGCTGCAGGCTCATGCCTAATCAGTTCCAATCAGGAGAGGCTTGTGCTGCTGCAGCATCCCTCGCCAGCAATGAGGTCTGCATCTGACACCCTCCCGAGGGAAGTGGCCTGCAGGATTGGGCCAAAATAGGCTCTCTGGCATCCAGCAAGGGGACCCAGATTGCGAGAGGGTACAGGCCAGGCCAAATGACCTCATGTGTGCACAATCAGGACTGGGGAGGGACCACAGGAGGGCTCCAGGGCATGTCCAGCCCATCTTGCTCAGTTCCAATGGGCCAGACCCCAGCAGCAAGCTAACCTACAGTCAGTGCACATCATAGTGATTGGTTGACTGTCTGCCCCATGGTCTTCATTGCATGTCATAGAGAGCAGTTGAGTGGCCTTAGCATATCATTAGCACATTAGACTTTGATTGGTTGAACAGTTGACTGGTCACCAGACAACTGGACACTTAGCATATTAAGCTTTATTATATACTAGTAGCCCAGTGCATGAAATTCATGCACATTAAAATTGAATTAATTAGAGGAAATATTTTAATATTGCTATTTTTCCTTTCTCCGTAATAGAAGTGTCAGAACTGAAAGAAAATTAATTAATAAAATGTATATGAAACGTTCCATTCCTGTCAGAGTCTGGGGCATGCCGCGGGACCCAGAGTCAAGTCTCTGCCCACCCGTGTTCACCTTGAAATCACCTTGAAATCCCACAAGACCCAGACTTGGCTAGCCCCAACCCCATGAAGCCTCACAGGGCAGGGGGCACAGCCTCAGATCCCCCAGCCTGGCACTGAGTGGGGGGTGCAGGCTCAGGTCCCCATCAATCCTATTGGCAGGGAGCATGGCCTCAGGTTCCCCAGCAAAGCCTTAGGTCCCCTGACCAGATGCCAGGTCAAAGGGTGTAGCCTCAGGTCCCCTGGAGCGGCCTCATGTACCTTAGCCGAGGCACCAGGGCAGGGGGTGCAGCCTTAGGACCTCCAGATTGGCCTCAGGTCCCCCAGTGCTGAGGTAGGGGAGATGTGGCCTCAAGTATCCCGTCAAACCCCTCCAGGCCGGGGGTGCAGCCTTAGGTCCCCTGACCTGGTGCGGGAGCAAAGGGCACAGCTTTAGGTCTCTTGGGCTAGCCTCAGGTCCCCAATCCTGATGCGCATCGGTGGCAGTGTCAGGGCACGGTCAGCGTTGTAGCAGTGATGCCACCAACACTGTCACCCCCGCCCTGGCAATGCCGCCACTGCTGCTGCCACCTCCCCATGCCTCAACCCCGTCCCCCGCGCCACGCTCAAGCCTCGGCCCTGCCCTTGCCTTGCATGTGCCTTGGCCCCGCCCCAGCCTCACCCCCATCTTGTGCTGCTTGGCCCCACCCCCTGCTTCTGATTGGCTGGTAGTGTAGCGAAAGTGCGGTCAAATTTGCATATTACTCTTTTATTAGATTGGATGATTTATTATGTAGATGGGCTATCCTGGTGTAACATCTGAGTGTACAATTAAATATATGTGTAATTCATTATTATCAAGTATATATCAAGACCCTACCACTCACCAGACACTGCTTTAAGTTTTGGGGAAACAGCAGTGCACTATTAGATGAGTTACAGCCCCAATGGAGTCTGTATTCCAATGGGAGGGGAGGAAGAAAAATCAACAGATACCATGTATACTATAAGTATCAACAAATACATGTATAACTATCAATAAATCTTTTTTAAAAATTAAAAACTGACAGAGGAACAGATCATCCTTTTACCTTGTAGAGCAGACCACTGAGAAAACATTTGATCAGTGAATGAGATAAGAAAAGGGAATAAGGCCAGGCACTGTCCGGGGAAAAGTATTTCAAGCAAAAGAAACAATGTGTAAAGCCCTGAAGCAGGAGCCAGCTTGGGCTGTTAGGTCAAAAATGAAACCAGGTGGTTAAGCAGAGTGAGGGACTAGGAGTGGGCAGGCGTGATGGTCAGGACAAGATCATGACTGTTTGATTAATTTCACTCTTGTCTTTCAGGACTCTGATCTCCTCAAGGGTTGCACATGTGAGCATTGTGTTCTGTATTCCCCAAACAGCGCACACTCTGGCACATACCAGGTCTTCAGTGAATATTTGTTGAATTAATAAATAAATAAAAAGCATGACTGAGATGCAGGAGTTAATGCCCCTCAGATGTTTGGTTAGTCACAGCAGAATGAACAAAATGGACCAGAATGTTCAGGTCCCCCCAGCATTTGATGTGGCTGAAAGGGTAGGAGGTATTGCAAGAAACAAGAGAAAGATGTGAGCTTGTGCCAGGCCCTGGAGAGTTATCGGCACCATCAGGAAGAGCTAGGATTTTATTCAGCAGACAAGTGCAAAGTTGTTGGCATAATATAATGCATCAGACTTTAATATGAGAGATTAGTCTGCTTGCGATATGAGAGATGAAATAAAGGATATACTTGGAAAGAAGTATATATATAAAAGGTATATTAACTTGGTAGAATCTACAGGATTTCAAATATATTTATGGCATCCAGTTTCCTATTTAGGGACCTGATAACAGGCCATCAGAACAGGGAGATCATTTTCTCTGAATAGGGAGCAATATTATCATTTATTGTTTGAATTGTTACTTATATGTTTACATGCTGATATTTAAATAAGTAAGAAAAGAACTGTGTACTATATCACTGTCATCAATTTCCTTTGGTGTGATGCCTTACACATGTAATTCCTCATTAAATATTTGTTTAAGATCTTACATATCAACACATCTTTATTAGTTGAACTTTATAAGCTTGAGGAAAAGGAAAAAATCGGGACTGTGTGATTGAAGTGGTATATAATTTCCTCTCAGTTTTCCTTGGGAGTAAACAGATGATTACAGTGAAATATGTTAGCACAGAAAAATGAAAGGAATTAGCTATTATCTTTGCCATATTGTTCATGAGACAAGATGATGTAAACATCCCTAAGTTCATTCAAAGCAAATATTGAAGGGAAAAAAAAAGAATTATAAAAATTGAAACCCTGATGATGTAATATTCTCAGTTGTTGATGGTATGAAAAAGGGCCAAATATTTTATTTTCCTAAAAAGGGTGATTTTCATCAGCGGCCTCTATTAAAACATCACTTGATTCCCTAGACTAATCTAATATCATAATAAGCATTTAGTTCCAATTATTCTGTCTGGTTTTTAAATAAGTCCCTTCTACTCATGCCTAATATCTCCCTTAAGGGGCTTTGTTACCATAGTTTGTAGGAGAGCTGCAAAAAGTATTTGCCACTTTTCATATTGGTCTTCCAAATAAATTCTTCCTAATAAATAGGACAGCTCCTCTTCAAACCACTAAAACCCCTCTGTAGTGCAGAACACCAGCTTCTCTTCAATTAAATCACCAAATTATCTTGATTGCTGAATAATCAATGTCCTGTTCTGGAAATTACTCTCTTCCTTGGTTTCTAAGACTTTACTCATAATTCCTTCCATTATTTCCCTCCTTTCTTACCTAAGTTTCTGGTTTTCTTACCAACTGTATCTGCACTCCCAAGATTTAGTGCTTGCCTCCCCATCCCCCCTTTGCTTCACATATTGCTAATCCCTTTCAGGTCCATGGCTTCGAGTTCATTTATAAGCTGCGGGTTCCCAAATTGTTGTCCTCAGAGGAATACTCTCTTAAATGTTCCAAATGTGTGTTCACTTTCCTATGATATAGCCACAGTTGCAACATAAATCCAAAATGTTCAAGACAGAATTCAGTCTCCTCTCCAAAACCTCTGCTATAATTTTTCTTTGAAACCTCACACCCAACATCACCCTGCAAACACCCCTTTGAGTAAGACATGAGAATACTGCTTAAACACTTTGAATAATTCCTTTATGTGTAAAATGAAAATGTTTGCCTTGCAGAATTGCTGTGAAGATATATAGATTTCACAATTGCTGCTTGTAAAAAATAATTGTTATATATTTTATATATTTAAACAAAATTAAGATTTCAGGAGTCAATTCATGTTAAATTATGGAGACACAGAAAAGAATAAGTTGACTAGAGGAGTCTTCCATAACTTTATTTTTAAAAATCATTAAGGAAGCTTTAAATAGGTAATATGGAGGAAATATATTAAAGATTAGGGAAGCAAGTAATACAGAAAAACACTGAAAATAATCTAAATGTCAAAACCACAAGTTTGATTGAGTAAACTATGGAATGTCTATTAATGTTATATTAGGCATTACTAAAAGTGGTGGGTCAGTTTATAACTAAACATTATCACAAAGAAATTATGATATAAAATTACATATATTATTTGGTTGAATTATGCAGTAAAGAGCATTGCATTTAAAAAATTAAAATATATATTATAACTATACATGGAAGCTGAGCTAACTTTTTAAATACTGTTTACTGTCATTTTCTTTTATAATTTAGGAAATCAAATCAAGCTGATAAAGCAGCAGTGTCTGCTCTAAAGAAAAAAAAAGAGTAACTATTTAAATAATATTTTGACATAGTAACAATAAAAACCTTGGTTTTCCCCTCAAAATGACTTTTTTTTACACAGGAGTCTGGAAGGATTTTGCATATCTAAAAAAATGAGACACAAGATTTCCTTTTCTCATTGTCCAGCGAGAAGGCAGTTTTTAAGTTAAAATTTAATGAAACAATTAGGAAGTGATCTTAGGGAGATATTTTTCCATTGGTGGCAAATAGTATTACATTTCTATAGGATTTCCTTATTTAAGCAATAAATGAAAGGAGATACTTTGAAATCAGCTATCATCTTGAGCTTTGCTGGTTTTGTTTTCTCTTGGGAACTCATGTTGACAGGTTTAAGAAAAGCATTTATTCAGACTCTACAGGAAAACGCTTTGTCTGTCAAACTGAATGGTGTGTTTTTCCACATCTGGGCAGCAGTTACCTGCAGTCCAGGTGCTCAAATGTCTTATTTTTAACACTGTTTATATCTTCTCACTATATTCCGGTAGTAACCATATATTACTATTAAATCATTTATTGGTGATTACCTTTGAAGCCTGCATCTATTATTTGAGAATATGATTGTAAAGCTATAAGCATTTTGAGAACGAATAATTGAATCTTTATTTTGGTGCTCATATAGCAAAGAATGCCTTAAATAGCATATGTTCAGTACTCCACTGTGCATTTCCTCTATGTCCTCTAAGCCATTTCATTCTACAGATGCTACAGGAACCTATTCTCTCCTATTGCTGAAATCAGTGGGGCTCCAATAGCATATGTGGCAGATTCGCTGCTTATGCTTAAATCCTTTTGAATGCTGAAGTGCTACAATGTAAAACATCCTTTACACTTCTTAGATCTATCCAGGATGGAGAGATTTGAATTGATGGACCCTTTATTTTTTATAGCTCCAGAAAGCCAATGTAATTGTGAACATGGATGGTTTCTGAATTTGGACATTTCTGGATTTGCATTCAGATTCTGATAGTCTCCAGCTATGTGACCATAGGTACATTTTTAAATCTCTCTGAGCCCTTGTCTCCTCATTTACCAACATGGAAGGATAGCACTTATTACTTGACATAATTTTGAGAATTAAAGTGAAGTAGACATATAAAAGTATCTAGCACTGCGCACACAACCTTTACACGAGGCCCATATCTATTTGTTTATTGTCTATCTCTCCTGCACAAAAGTATAAGCTCAATGAGAGCAAGTATCTTTTGTGTTCACATGTGGATTTTTGACTGAATAAATTAATGAATAAAAAGACTTATTAGAATGGGTCGTGTCTTCAAGAAGCATAAATATAAATCAAAATAAATGGATGTAAGTAGTAGCAAGCAGTATAATTAGATATAATTTTGATAGGCTGCCCTCATGAAGAAATTAGCAAAATAATTTAGCTAGCAGGTTTGGCTCAGTAGATGAGCATAGGCTTGGGGACTGGAGGGTCTTGGGTTTGATTCAGGTCAAGGGCCCATGTCTGGATTTCAGGCACAACCCTCAGCAGGGGGCATGCAGGAGGCAGCTGATAAATGATTCTCATCATTGATGTTTCTCTCTCTTCTCCCTTCCTCTCTGAAAGCAATAAAAATATTTTTAAAATAAAATCTATGTAGCAAGTGAATAAAATTGGAAATGGGAGACTCTTGGTTAATTTGTTTTATGGTAAAATAGTTGCATGCTCAATCAAAGGGCCACATTATAATTTATAGGATTCTAGAATAATATTCAGTATGTGAAGTTTTGTTTTATTAAGTGATAGCCTAATGACTAGTGATTATTACTCCCAAATAATGGCCATGTCACTGAACACTTTGGGGGCATAGGACTTCACTTTTTTTTAATTGAATATGCTGTGCCCATTGATCATGAGTAAAAACTGTGCCCTGATACATTTTCTTTCTCTTCTCTTTTGATAAGAGAAAGAGTGGTCATTCTGGGTATATTATGTAGTCATATCCTATTTTTCAAGTTTCGCCACTGTGAAGTTAACAATTTTTCTCCTTGGAATTAATAACACTTTAAATTTACCTGATTTGTTAGGTATGGCTTTTGTATTTTGTTCCCTGATTAAAAAACAAAAAAAACACTTTCATTTGAAGATTATAAATAAGTTAAGAGAGACCATCTTCTGGAACTTGTTATGCTCATATTATTACATTACATTTTTTTTAATTGGAAAAGACCCAACTTTTCCTACTAATTCCACATGTGAACAGCTAAATATTGTCTTGACTGCCAGCCCCACAGGTCCTCTGAGGGCGGCGAGGTGGCTCCTGCACTGAGCCCTGGAGGAGGGCTGGTCAGGGCCATCTGCTTGCCATTCTCATTTGGAAAAGCCCGCAGTGCCGGAACCAGGTGTTGTGCGGTGTAATAGTTCAGGTGTGACTTCTGTCTTTAAACGTTTTAAGGCCACCTGTGTTTTGTGTTTTCGGTGCTGATGTGAAGTCCGACTGCAGGCCCTCCGCCCACCAAGAGAAGGCGCTCCGAGCAGGGTGAGAGGCGGCGTGGTATCTCCTGAGGGCACCTCAAAGTTGACAGTAAAGTAGGAAAGCTCTCCCCACTGCCAGTTCTGGATGCCCTATTCCCTCGTGGTTTTCTGTGGCAGAACTACATTCAGGGCAATGATGATGCTCTTGCTGTCTTTGGTCTTGACCCACTTCAGCTCCAGCTGCTTCAACTGGTCTTCATCTGACGCTTTGTGGACTGGGAAGCCGAAGCTGGTGCGTGTGTCGCCAGCATGTGCAGAGGACCTGGCCGCTGAGGGCTGTGCCATGAGGGGACATTGGTCTGTGAGGCATCCGGCTCAGGCTCTCAGGGGTCTGGGCACCACTGCAGTGAGGAGAGGCTGGACACCTGCTTTCAGAGGAGTTCTAAAGCAAGGCACGACTCCAGGCCATCTTTTCCTGTTCATTTGCTTTCTGAGGCAGGCTCTGTCCTCCAGAATGAGCCTTGGCCTGGTTCTTCCTGGGAATGTGGTACTTCGATGAAATAACGATTCAGAAAGAGATTGTGGTGAATTGAATCCTGCCACCCTAGTCTGCAGTCCTGTACTATGGATAATTTTTGGTGATATGAGTATAAATTCCATGTAGGGTGGTCAGTTTATGAGGAGCCATTGTAATTGCTTGTACGATTAGGTGTGTATAAGAACAAGGTGGCTTTGAGTCATCCTTTGGGCTGTGTCCAGCTGAAGCTACCTTTTCATTTTCTGACTGCGAGTTGTCAATCATTAAATTAAGTTCAGGTGCTATTGCTCGGCCCATTTTGTACTGAAGATCCTGCTTCCCAGGGGCTGGATGGGTGGGAGTTTGCAAGCACTGATGGTTTCCATGGGGGACGGCAGGGGCTGATGAGGTGGGCCGTAGTGTCTGGAATGCTGATGGTCAGGGATGAGATGTGAACCTGAACGGCTCCACCTGGGATTCCGGCACCTCCTGTTTCTCCCTCTTCTCCATGGATGGCAGTGAACTTCTCTTGATGTTTGTGCTCCCATATCTCTGTGACAAGCCATTTGAAAACGTGTCTTTCTTGCCAAGGCAGTGCAGGTAGAAGTTGCTGCTGGCTACTGTGTCAGCCATGCTGCAGGCAGGGAGGGGTGGGGGGGCCCTGCCATAGGTACTGCTCAGCAGCATGGAAATCTCCAGATGGCACCATGAGATGAAGTTGGAGTGGACCCAGCTGTCCAAACCTTGCAAAGAGTTGCGGCCAATGGTCACCGAGCACTGCTTCTTTAGGTACCGGAACGCGCTGGCCTGCAGACTCCTGGGGACTGCACGGGTCAGTGCCTCCAAGGAGCTGAGGCCCAGCCAGGCTGCTGGCCATGAGCAATAGAGCCAAATTTAATGATTTGATGTCATTCTATTATTTTCAATAATTTATATTTAGCTTTGTTCATTCTTTTCTAAAAGTAGTTCTTCTATTCAATTATATTACTTTTGGGTTCCTTTGCATCATTTCCATATAGTGCTCAGTACAGAAATATGTTGGTGAACATGGTTTCCACCGGGCCCAGGCAGCCACAACTATGATTGACGCTGGCGTGAAGGTAGTGTTAGTGAGGCACATGCTGTATGCTCCAAGCCCTGGTCCTGTTCTAGTTAGGTGTGATTTGAACCTGGAAATAGCTCTCCTCTGAAGTTATGCACCCTCCAAGCTCTGAGGCAAATAAGAAATTTGGAGCCACAACAGGCATTTAGTAGTACTGTTTGGTGAGGCACATCAAAATAAGACTTCTTGAGCCAACTGGTGACAAGTCTGCTATTTTTCCTTAACTTCTTACTTCTTACCTGTGGATAATTTCTTTCAAATGAAAGAGTGGATTAGTGGTTTGCAATCTTCATTGTGCATTAAAGTCACTTGGGATTTAAATACACACACACACACACACACTAGAGGCCCCGTGCATGAAATTCATGCATGGGGGGTAGGAGGGAGGGTGGTCCCTCAGCCCAGTCTGCACCCTATCCAATATGAGATCCCTCTCACAATCCAGGACTACTGTCTCCCAGCTGCTTGCCTGCCTGCCTTCCTGATTGCCCTAACCGCTTCTGCCTGCCAGCCTGATCACCCCTTAACCACTCCCCTGCCAGCCTGATTGATGCCTAACTGCTCCCCTGCCAGCCTGTTTGCCCCTAACTTCCCTCCCTTGCAGGCCTTATACCCCCCAACTGCTCTCCCCTGCAGGCCTGAGTCCCTCCCATCTCCCCTTCCCTGCAGGCCTGGTCATCCCCAATTGCCCTCTTCTGCCAGCATGGTTATCCCTAATTGCCCTCCCCTGCAGGCTTGATTGCCCCCAACTGCCCTCCCTTGCAGGCCTGGTCCTTCCCAACTGCCCTCCCCTGCTGGCCATCTTGTGGTGACCATCTTGTGTCCATATGGGGGCAGCCATCTTGTGTGCTGAAGTGATGGTCAATCTTTTATTAGTTAGGACAGAGGCCTGGTGCATAGGTAGGGGACAGCTGGTTTGTCCTGAAGGGTCGCCTGGAGCAGGGTGGAGATTCCCTTGGGGCATGGAGCGAACTGAGTGAGGGGCCTGTGGCGGTTTGCAGGCTGACCACGTCCCCTGACAACCCAAGCAGAGGCCCTGGTATCTGGGATTCATATATCTTCTACAATTGAAACTTTGTAGCCTGGAGTGGAGCCAAGTCTTCTGGTTGCTCAATGGCTACTGCCATTTCTATTGGGATTCTATAATTGAAACTTTGTAGCCTTCAGCAGAGGCCTGAGCTGACAAGGAGGTGGAAAGCTTGGCTTCCTCCATTGCTGGGGAAACCCAAGCCTCCCTCCTACTCTCTGTGGCCGCAGCCATTTTGGTTGGGTTTATTTGAATATTTGCTCCTGATTGGCTGGTGGATGTGGCTGGTGGGAATGGCTTGTGGGAGTAGCAGAGATATGGTCAATTCGTATATTACTCTTTTATTAGATAGAAGATTATATATATTATACATATATATATATGTATATATATGTATGTGTGTGTGTGTGTGTGTGTGTGTGTGTATATATATATATATATATATATATATATATATATATATATAGTTGTCCAGGTCCTAGTGCCAGGTATTTGGTTTCAATTCGTCTGGAGTGGGAGTCTGGTAGTGATATTTTTCAAAAGCTCCTGGAGGTGCTTAATTTGCAGCCAGAGTTGAAAGCCATTGTAATAGAAAATAAATCATGAGGACTACCCATATTCAGGAGTGAGGGTAAGAGAATATTGGCTTAACACTACTACAATTCAGGATAAATGAAAGTAAATTATTTCCGTTTCACTTGGAGCCACAGGAAAAATTATTTTGAGGAAACTATTGTCCAGTGTAGCTATTGAATGTATACACATTTCTTCTGAAGAATAAAAGTAATCTTTCCTTTGAAATTTGGTTGAAAACTATTAAAATCTTACCTTTACAGTCAGCTTGATTTGAAGTAATTTACTCAGTAATTTACTCTTACATGTGTGGCTCTAGGGAGATGGCTATAGTTTAAATTCACCACTTAACCTGTTGTGTTACTTAGAAGGCTAACTTAGGCATGCTCTATGCATTCATTTTTTTAAAATTAATATGATTGTTAAATTAAGTATTCCAGCTTTTTTCTCAGTTGAGAACCAATGCCACTTAGTAGACTAGAGCAAAATATATAAACTGAAAATTTAGCCAGGTTCTATTTCATATGGATAGCTTTAGCTCAGGAAATACTCCAGTCCTGGTAGATCTGATCAGATGAGTGATTCTCAAAATGTTGTAAGACAGGGAGAGGAGTAGTATCACATGTTATCTATGAAAGCTGCTCTACTGGCCACCCATACTCACAATAGATGCCTGTAGATACACAATCTGATATTAAATTGATAGGTATTACTTAGCCAAGAAATAGAGCAACAGGTACAAACAGAATCAGGTGCTTCTTGGAATTCATGAATTTATTCTGTTTTATAAAAAGAAGGAAATAAGGGGAAAAGGGAGGAATGAAAGATGGAAGGAATCATTCAGTTTATGAAACATTCCTATAATGTTATTTGTAATTCATGTTGCTCCCTGAATAATTAGGATTTATAAAAGCATAGATATTGTATGTTAATTCAGTTTCAAGAAATGAAAAAATCTACATACTATTTATCACATTCTAAGAATTACTTTTTTAGAAATATAAATTTTTAAAATTAAATTTAAAAATTCTCATCAGCTGCCATCATATGTTTTCAATATTTTATCCAATAATTCAAAAATATGAATGATTACCACACTATCAAATTTATATATGGGATAACCTTGGTAAGTATGTTATCAGATGATTAGTAAGCTTTTAGGATAGACGGAATCATCAAATGTCAATCAATATTGTTTGCCCCCAACAAACAACATGTTTAAATAGAAAAATACGTTGTTTCTTTCACATTTTGTATCAATCATGTAAGTTTTATATGTTCAGACTGGAGTGAAGCTGACACTTCTAAAACAGCCAAGATTGCATAATATTAACTTCCTTGGGGCAAATACTGGTGATTATCTCCCAAGAAGATATTTGTCTTAGTTTTGAAAAACTAATGCTGAAGTATCAGATATTCTCCTTACAGCATTTTTCCTTCCATGTAAAATTCATTCTTTTGTGAATTCATTCATTGCCCTAACATTTTATGTGTGTTTATATATACCAGAAATTGTAGTAGTGAGCTAAAAACTGTCAATGTGGTAAATACAGAATAGTGAGAGAAATAAAGACACAAACATTTAATTCAAAAGTTCAATAATTCTATGAGAGAAGAATATAAGTTATGAAAATTTGGAAGACATCTAAGGTGGTAATCTAAAAGTTTATATTAGTAAGTGATATTTGAGCTCAGATCTGAGAATTAAAGAGTCATATATTTAAAAGTTAGCATGTCACAGAGACAAATGGGATATGATAAATATTTGAGGTAGAAGGGAACATGCATGAGCTGGTGGGCGAGAGCAAGGAAAGATGTACTAGTAACTATGAAAGAATGCGCAGCAATATTAAAATGATAGAATGAAAACTAACTTTTATTAAACGGAAATGATAGAAATGGAACCAGAGAGTGTCATTTTGTTGTCAGCATTTCATAAATTTTATTTTATATTTTTCAGCTTAAATAATTTTATTTATCCTTTTTTTGTAACTCATATTTTTGTTGTGTGTGCCAAGTGGCAGTAGTATGCCAAAAACTAAGCCACATGGGTCAAATAGTAAGATTTAATTATAGATACATGTAACAACATTTTGCTCTTTGAAAAGATTTAGGACACATTTTTCTGTGCATAATAGCTAAATCACTGTTAAACAAATTTTCACAAAAAATATTAGAAAATTACTAAATATTTAAATTTGAAATTTCATATGATTGTAATAAAGAATTTATATTGTCATAATATAAGGAATTCTATTTTACCATTAAAACATGCTTTTATTTTTACATATTACATGACTCATCTTGTTTCTAGTAACTGGAAAACAAGTGTTCTAAGAATTTGTAGTTTGCTATTTAGTTTTGAAAATCTCTTTCAGGACTCCCTCATCATAATGCAAAAAAAATGAAAACACACCCTGTTGATATGTATCTTATATAATTTATAGTCCCCAGGATTAACAATTTTTTCAACCAATTATGAAATTACTGAAGAAAAAAACAATGCTTGGAAGACTTTTTTTTTTTTAATCCTCACTCCAGGATATATTTTAATTGATTTTAAGGAGAGAACAAGTGAGAGGGAGAGAGAGAGACAAACATCAGTGTGAGAGAGGAACATCCATCATTTGCATCCTGTAAACACCCCAATCGTGCATCAGACTTGCAACCAGGTGTATGCCCCAACCAGAAAGCCAGTTCCCAGCCTCTCAGTGCACAGGAGGACTGAGCCGCATTGACCAGGGCGAAAACCAATGTTTGGAATTACAGAGTTTAGAAGGCAAAATCCTGAGGCTTTTTTTTTATTCTACTTATATTTTTCTATACAATTTATTGAATGGTGTGTTCTCCTACTAAAGTATTTTCAACTCTAATTCTGGAAAGTTTCATGAAGGATTAATGAACACATATTCACTGGACACTTATTTTTAAATCATGGTATTCAGTGATGGAAAAGAAGAATCATGTATCATGAGTTCTCCCCTCAGTTAATTTACAATCTAACTAGGAAAGTACACTTAAAGATTTTAGGACTATAGATAACTAAAAGCCAACTGAAATATGAATCAAGTCCTGGGGTACAGAGTTGGGTGTGGGTCTGGGACCACTGCCCTGACTAAAGGAAGATGCATATTGAAAAGTCATACGAAATAAGGTTGGTCAGAGAAGGGTCAGATTATAAGAAAGTGACCATGCTACTCAGGACCTACAGAGTGTGATGTTAGGCAGATTAGAGAATTTAGACAATACTGACTGATAGGAAAGTGAGGTAGGAAGAGAATAAATTTCATAAGTGAAAGGCATAGTATATCCCAGGGCTGACAAGAATATATATGGCAGTGGTAGCCCATTATATACTATAGCAGCTAATAGATATACTCACAGCTGAGCTTTGAAAGGATGTGAGTAGTTTTTATTAATTTAGGGTTTAAAATTGGACTGAGTTTAAATTCTGGCTCCAACACTTATTAGCTGTGTGGTATGAAACAAGATCTATTTAAACTCTGTCTTTGTATTAATCAGTTACTATGTGTGAACAGTAACAACAATGCCTGGAACATAATAAAGCCTATATAAATAGTACCTATTCTTTGTTAAGCTAGCAGCGGTGTCTAAGTAAACAGATATAAATATATTTAAGGAAGAACAAAAGCAAATATAATACTGCATCTTTTATTTAAGGAAGGGATAGAAATTGAATCAGAGTGGGAAAAAGAAAAAGTCACTCTTTAAAGTAATAACCTTGAGTTTGAGTATTGTGGGTGATAGGAATCACATGACTTGACAACTGAATTTTGCTCCAGTTTAATATCATGGACAAATGACATCCAAGTGCACTTCGCCCCTAAAATATGTGAAACTAGTTTTTAAAATTTCTTCTAGTTCTTATTTTTTGAGGTTTGTTTATGATGGGAACTCATAAGAGTGCTTATCTCCTAGGCCTAAAATATTCCATTCTCAGAGTACCAAGGAAACAACTCAGTGGCAGATTCTGGGGGATTGGTAAATGTTGGAAGCATTATAACAGACAGTGTTATTCTTGCAATCTAATGGAAGGAGGAATCCACAAACTCATCAGTATGCTTGAGATACTTGCATCAAAGGTATCCTATCTAATAAAAGAGGAAATATGCTAATTGACTGTCACACCCTCACAAAGATTTCAGCACCCAAACCTAATAAGGAAGGAATATGCTAATGGCCACACCCTCAAAGATGGCAGTGCCCACAGCCACAAGATGGCAGTTCCCAGTCCCCTCAGCCCTGTTGGGGTGGCAGGCACAGCACGGTCGGGCCAACCCCATGTGCCTGCCTCCAGAGTCCCCCAGTTCCCTCAGCCCCCCACCTGCCCAGGGCCAGCCCAAGGAACAGGCAAGCCTTGAATGTTGGCTGCCCAGCTGCCCAAAACCACCCAAGGCTCAGGTAACCAGGGCTGGTCGAGGCTTGTGCTACCAGCAGTAACAGCTGCAGAGTTGTGATGGGAGGGTCACCTCCCACCCCTGAGGGCTCCTGGACTGTGAGAGGGCGCAGGGCAGGGTAAAGGACCCTCCCTCCAGTGCATGCATTTTCATGCACCAGGCCTCTAGTAAGAAATATTATTAAATGGATGATTTATGGAATTAAAAAATAGAAAAGGAAGCAGGGTTCACTAGAGCCTAGAAAAAGCTTAAAAAATCATGTCTATTTTTTGCTCTTTTCTTTGGCACTTGCCAGGGGAATACAGACTCAGGCATTTTTCAAAGTTTCTTGAAATTCTTTATAGAAAAGGTATAGAAACGTTACATGGACTACTAGATGGATCAGTAACTGGTTGAAATTGTTTGAAGTAACTTTCAAATATTTGATGTGGAAAAGGGAAAATTATTGATCTGAAGAGCTCTGTGGGATAGAATTCAAAGTGGAAACTGAAAGCCATATGGTAGGAAAATTGCTGAATTTAAGAGAAATATGTTTAACAGAATTGTCTAACAATGATGTAGGTAACTTTAGGGGGTCATGGGTTCCCAGTACTGATTATGTTAAAAGAAAATGGACACCCAGGGTCAGGGAATCATAGAGAGTGTGGCATGGATACTTACTGGTTTTGTGTGCGTGGCATGCTTTTCTCCCATGAATTTACATAGCAATAATGTTTTGCTATGAGGAATTAACCTGCCTCCATTGGAGAAAGTCTAAGAGAGACTATTAATGAATATTCTTTTCTCTGTTGGCCAAGATGGCAACTTGATGCAAGTCAATCAAGAATCTCTCTAGAATTTGAGCTGTCAAGGTGGGAGCGTATTCATCCTTTAGGATAAACACAATAGAAGCAGCCCATCAGTTCCCACAGCTGGATGTTCAGAATTGCTTTAGTCCCTGTCCTTTCCAGGAAGTGGCTTTGCAGTGTTTATCTCACTTTTCTAATCAACTCATAATATTTCAAAACTATGAAGATTTGCTTTCTGTTATTTACAACCACAGAATCCTGGTTAATACATATGTAAATATGCACATTGGTGATTGAACTAAACCTGCCTTAAAATATCTTTAAGTACAGACAGCCTGTAATTCTCTGATTTAGAAAAAAAGAAAAAACCAAAACAAACCTATTTGTGTATTTTTAATAGAAAAAAATGTTTGAAAAGTAGGGGAATTAGAAAAAAAATTGACAGGTTGAAAAATCCTAGCTGTATTTTCTTATGCTTGTGAATTTTTATGAAATTAGTTGTAATTACCTCTTTATTTATTTAAAACTTTCTCTTTGGTCCCAGTGTCCTACAACTGTTCTGGATTAGATCTGTAACATACTGATCCGTAAAGGATCGAAGGACCTAGCAAAGCAATTTCATGAAATCTGACATTATCTCCATCACTGTCAGCTTCAACAAATAATCCGTCATTTAAACTGCAGGCCAGGGGGACCTTGTCACTCATTCTTCTCTGGAACAGAGAGTGAAGAATTCGATGATTGGAAGCTCTCACTGTCAGATCCACAAGATGTTGTCTTCATGTATGTAAATATGTCTTCTGGATGGTTATTGGACATATGCAAATGCAGTGGACTACAAATAAGGAATCTGGAACAATTCCCTCAGGTTTGGTTCTTTTTTTAAAAAATATATATGTATATTATTGATTTTTTACAGAGAGGAAGGGAGAGGGATAGAAAGTCAGAAACATCGATGACAGAGAAACATCGATCAGCTGCCTCTTGCACACACCCTACTGGGCATGTGCCCGCAGCCAAGGTACATGCCCTTGACCGGAATCCAGCCCAGGACCTTTCAGTCGCAGGCCTACGCTCTATCCATTGAGCCAAACCGGTTTCGGCAGGTTTGGTTCTTTTTAAAGAAAATATTCTTTCTGGCCTCTGCTTGGCTAAACCACACTCCATGACTGACCATGGATGTTTTAAATCCTCAATTACCCGATCTCACACATTTGTATCTTTCCTATTTTCTCGGAATCATCTTGGCTCCTGGCAATTCTGTCCTTTATGCCTTCTCTATTTTGAATCTGCCATTTCTTAGGTGTGTTGATTCGACAAGTTTCTGTACTTTTTTATTTTTTTGTTTGTTTATATACTTCTTAGACTCTCTGTTTTATCATTGGCAAAATAAAGTAGTTTGGTTTGCTTTAAGGCCTTAAACAGTTAACTGCCATGATATTTTTAATTTAATTAAAAAAGGTCTTCCATTTGCATCTATAGATGCATGGGGTATATATGGTTAAATGAGATGTGACAGATAGCAAAGCATTATTTCCAGCAAGTAAGTTATAGAATTTGTATTAGTATTGTCATTGGTTTTATTTTAAAACAGAAAAAAAATAGAATTAAATCTTCAGGTCTGGCCAGTGTGGCTCAGTGGTTGAGCATCAGCCTATGAACTAAGAGGTCATGGGTGGATTTCAGTCAGGGCACATGCCCAGATTATGGACTCCATCCCCAGAAGTGGGCATGCAGGAGGCAGCCAATCAATGCTCCTCTCTCTCTCTCTCTCTCTCTTTCTCCTTTCCTCTCTGAAAAAAAAATAATAATGTTAAGAAAAATCATCATGACAGGGGACTATCAAGGGATATCTTTGTCTGTGTTAAGCGAATTTCCTGATTCCTTATTTCCTACACAATCTATAATAGTAAAATCATAATATGCTAATTAGACCAGACCTTCTGGATGAAGCCAGGGTTGCCCAGGTCCTGGGTTCCAGAGAGAAGCCGGTGCTGGCAGATGAGGAAAGGAAGACCTATTCTCACACAAATTTCATGCATCAAGCCTCTAGTTTACAATAACCCTCTCATAATTAAATCATTCTAAGCATGTGTCTTTCTCACAACTAGAACAGCTGAAGGCAAATTGTTAATACTAGGAATTAAGCCCAGCTCAGTAATTGAGCATTGACCCATGAAATAAGGAGGTTACAGTTCAATTCCTGGTCAGGATACATGCCTGAGTTTCAAGCTTGATCCCCAGGAGGGGGTGTGCATGAGGCAGCTGATAGATGATTCTCATTACTGATATTTCTATCTCTCACTCTTTCTTCCTCTCTCTAAAACCAATAAATATATTTTTTAAAATGAAGTTTTAAAAAATACCAGGAATTAATCATCTAGTTTTATATGAAATCAGTAGAATTTCAATCTGGTCTCAGTTCCTTATACTTAAAAAATGTATTGGGTAGAAAAAGAGCCATGGGTGAAACATGGACCAACTAGCTCTTTTATGTTGCTGTATGTATGGTAAAAAAGAAATAATATGATTGGAATGAATAACTGAATCCTTTTCACTTATGTTGTGGGTTTTAAGATATGAACTATGAAAACTCCATTGACATGAGTATTCTTAAATATAAGGTTATGATATTTCTCATTTAAGATTAAATAATAAAGTAATAATTGTAGAATACCAGAAAGATTGAGGTCATAGGCTCAGGGAGTTGGTGGTAACTAATTTCAAATATAAGCCTTTTACAGTGTTTATTTTGAGAAAATTTAATAAATCATATACATAAAATGATATTTCTAGCCTCCGTATTTCAATAAAAAACTATAATTTTCATCATAATCATTCTGTGAAGCTTTAACAATAGTATTAGAATAAAAATTTATCATTAACTAAGATTTGCTAGAAAGATGGAAGGAAAGTAATTACATACAAACTTAGAACGATATTTTAATATTGCTAATTTGTTTATAACTTCATTATTAACTCCATTAATATTATTGTAATGTAGTTAATGTATAATTATAATGCATACTGTTTGTAAATATGTATTGAGGTAAATAACTCTTATTTGGAATCAAATTTGATGCATAAACATGGAAATGGTTTATATTCATTATGAAATGTGTAAAGTAAATTTTTCTACATTCTGAAATTATGCCATTTTATATGAATATTGGTTTTTATAATAAGTGAAAATAATAAGAGTAAATAATTATCGAGGCTTACCATTGTTGGCTTTGTGCCGCATGTATCATGTTCAGTGCTCTTTGTTTTTATTATTTACCAGCTTTTATCTACTATCTTTTATAGGAATTAGGACTTATTTTTATCCTAAAGTAGAGCATGAAAAATGATACAGATATGGTAACTTTGTTTTTATTTACTCTAAATAATATATTTTATAGTGATATAACTTTGTGGAGGCTAAAAAAAATATTAGTGTTTTTCCTCCCACCTTCTAACTGGGCCAATAATCAAATTAACAGAGACAGTTTAACAAAAGAAAATCCATTTTAATGCATGTGCATTGGGGAATTTACATAGGCATAAAAATTGCAAAGACCATGAGTCCACATTGGGAATATAAGGTATTTTTGGACAAAGGGAATAGGTGTGGGACAGGGTATTAGATTTCTTAGGTGGGAATGGCTGTTTTACAGGTTTTTGAGGGAGAGCAGAGCACATGTGCCTGCCCTAGTGCTCATATTTCTTCACTGACTGAGAGACAGTGGATAACCTGCCCTGACACTTGAAGCTGCATCTCTCTGGCTGTTCTCTGGCTCACACCCAATAGTGGTCAGGGTACCCACAGTGTGTCTAGGTGGTTGCTGATACTGGCATCTTTGGGAGATAGGTTTAAAAATTCCTTTATACTGCCATCCATAACCAGAAAACTGATTTCGTGCTTATAATCTTTAAAGTATTATAAATGTATTTAAGGTATGTGCAAAGATAGTTCAGATAGTATGAGAAAGGATTAATCCATTTGTGTAATCTTAATTTAGTCAGCAGACATGTCTGGCATATTTAATCTGTACCATGAATTGTGTGAGGTACCAGGACTGCAGAAATGAATTATTTATCTTTGACTGAAGAGCTCACAAATCCAGTAATGAAAATAGACATATGGATAATCAGACAAGATACAGTGTGTGTGTGTGTGTGTGTGTGTGTGTGTGTGTGTGTGTGTGTGTGTGTTTAATAATATAAATACTCCAGTAAAGTAATAGGAACTCAGAGGATGGAGCAAATAAATTATATATCATGGCAAAGAGAATATGCTATCTGAACTTGCCTTAAAATATCAGGAATTTATGAGGCAGAGGTGGTCAGGAAGTTCTAGTTAGTGAGGAAACAGTGTGCACAGGAAAGGAAAGGAGTCCTGGCCAGTGTGGCGAAATTGGTTGAGCCTCATCCCATGCACCAAAAGGTTACCTGTTCAATTCACAGTCAGGGCACATGCCTGGGTTGCCAGTTAGGTTCCGGGTAGAGGTGCATATGGGAGGCAACCAACTGATATCTCTCTCTCTCTCTCTCTCTCTCTCTCTCTCTCTCTCTCTCTCTGTCTCTCTCTCTCTCTCTCTCTCTCTCTCTTATCTATCTCCCCCTTCCTCTCTCTCTAAAATCAGTACAAACATATTTTTTAAAGAAAGGAATGAAGACATATAGTATTTTCCTTTGGGGACAGTGAGCAGCATTTGCTTTTCGAAGATCGGGTGCATGCAGGAGGGAGGAAGTGTGCTTGGATAGCAGAGGTGAGAGTGAACTGTCACAGACTTGTGAGTTTTACTCATAGAAAAATAAATAGGGAAAATGGATGACATGGTTCTGAGATTCTAATGAACTGGGGAATGCAAGACTGACCTTATTCCTCATGTGAGTCTTTTGCAAGCATAAAATGCTATTTTGCCAATACTACAGAGTTGAGTTTAACATATTTTGTCATCTCAGCTTGAACTCTGTCTCCTCAACCATGGCTACTTATACAGAACAATCATATTATGTCGTAAATATAGCTTTGTTCTCAGATACCACAATATGAAAAAAAGTTCTATTCCATTATTTAACTACATATATGCATAGCTCATGGACACAGACAACATGTGGTAAGGGCCATGGGAGGGGAGTCTTGGGGCTGAGTGTGGGTGGGCAAAGTGGAGAGAATGCAGAACATCTGCAATAGTGTCAACAAAAAAAATAACTTAAAAATAAAGTACAAAATAGATCAAACTAATCTGTGGCATTAGAAATCAGGAAAGGAGTTACAGTGAGTGTGAGAGATAGTAACTGAAAGGGAACATACAGGGGCTTTGGAAATGCTGGTAATGATTTTTTCTGATCTCCATGTTGGTTACACAGTATGTGTAGCTTGAGAAAAGCCATTGCGCTGTCAACTAGCGACAGATGAACACTAATGTGTGCCAATTGTAACTCAATGAGGGGTAGAAGTCAAAAGTTTTTAAAAAGTGGAGAGACTACTTCATTAAAATACTCCTCATAGACAAATAATTTTCTTTTTTAAAAGTCTTTAAAATTAAAATAAAGATGAAAAGACAGAACTTTAAATACTCTAAAAAATTTCCACAGAGTTAGATTTTTTTTCATGGTTTATATATTGCAATCTGCTTAAGATGATGTATTCTAAACAGCATTTCACCGCTGTGACAGTCCAAAATTAACAACTCTTATTTATACATGTCAGGTCCTTCCAGGGGACATTTGAATCATCAAATATAGACAAAGATGTCTTCAATTTCACTTAAGTCTATTTGTTTAAGTATTTATTATTTGAACATTAGTAGAGCCATGTATAATATTTAAGGAGAATTATGAATCAAAATATGTCAAATTCCATAAAAGTAAGGAAGTCATTCAAACTTCTAGCAAAAACGTGAGGAGTGGGGAGTGCAGGGTGTGCAGTGCATGCGCACACTCTTATCCAGTCAGAGTGTCTCTCAAAAATAGAGAAATAAACTGGGGCCTACCATCCTGCAAAATGAAGCAAATTTGGTTGGAGGATTTATTTTCTCACATGAAGAAGAAAGTTTGATTTATGTTTTGAAGGAAAAACTTGAAATGCCAGCCCATAGCAGGACTTACTAAAAATTATCTTATATTCTTGGTTTTATAAAGAATGGCATAATTTTCACAGGTAATTGACAATGACCTCTATAGGTTATAAAAATGTTTAATTAACAGCTTTTAAAATGCATTATATGTATTAGTATTTTTCAATTGTCAACACTGAAAGAAAATCTAATATTTTCATGATAATCAAAGGATTTTTTAAAATATTATATCTTACATACAGTAGGCAGGCCATTTCTGAATCTCAGTTTGAAAATACTTTTTGAACAATTCTTTTAAAATTAAGTTTCATATTTTTGAATCCATGTATAATTTTAAATAATTATAAGGCATTATAAAATATTAGAGGCCCAGTGCATGAATTCATGTATGGGTGGGAGTCCCTCTGGGTGGCCTGCAGGGATCAGGCCAAAACCTGCAGTCCAATGCTGCCTGCAGCTCCTATCTGCCGCTCCCATTCATCCCGCCCCGACTGTGCCTGCGGCGGGCGGGCTCATGCCCAATCAGTCCCAATCCAGAGAGGCTCGCACTGCCTCAGCAGCACTCGCCAGCCATAAGCCCTGCATCTGGAGCCCTCTCAAGGGAAGTGGCCTGTGGGATCGGACTGAAACTGGCTCTTTGACATTCCCCAAGGGGTCCTGGATTGTGAGAGGGTGCAAGCCAGGCTGAGGGGCCCCACAGGTGCATGACCAGGCCAAGGAGGGACCAGGGGAGGACTTCAGGGCATGTCAGCTCATCTCTCTCAGTCCTCATCAGCTGAACCCCAGTAGCAAGCTAACCTACTGGTCAGAGCATCTTCCCCCTGGTGGTTACTGCTTGTCATAGCGGCTCACTGACTAGTTGACTGTCTTCTCCCTGGTGGTCATGCATGTCATAGTGAGCAATTGGGCAGCCTTAGCATATTGCACTTTGATTGGTTGTTCAGTTGTTCTGCCATTATGTCTATTTGCATATTACTCTTTTATTATATAGAATTAAACATTTATAAAAATAACAATCTCAAGTTAAATGTGAAAAAATAAACCAAAGTATTCTATCATTTTAACACAGCTGTTTGATAGTTTTTCCCTAGTAGATTACATCCTAAAGACAAAAATAACTGCAAAAAAATGTCTTAAACAGTTTTTAGAATTCATATTGATGACATATTATTGGTATTGTTTATCTGAGACTGGTATATGTACTATGGCATAAAGCAAAAATCAAAATACTTATAATATTCTAATTCCATCATCCTTAAGGGTCCTTGAATACCAAGATTGTCCATGTATGAAAAAGGAGACACAGATATAAAAGAGGTTAGTTAAAAATATTGTAGAGTTGAATTTGAATTGGAAGTATCAATATAAACTGGTAATTTTTTTAAAAAACTAGACAAAATAAACCAGAGTTTTCCATTTAAAAGTCTAAACAATCCAGTAGCAATTAGCACACTGAGAGACTGTTTTCTCCAAATACTAAACCTCTTCAAAAGAAACCTGAGCTCCCTGGGAAATGGCTAATTTCAGATTGGAGGCAAAAAACATCTTCTTGTACCAAATAGCAAGGGAGCCAATAAGTGCTATTGGGACTGTATCAAAAGAAATCACTAACTTGAAGACTCCCCAATTGGAACATGATGGGGAAATAAAGTATCAATAAGGATAATGATTGCAATGTATTGAAACACATCAAATATGTTAACTCTGAGTTCAGAATGACACTATAAAAATACTGTCACTATCTGAAATTACTAGGAACAAACTAATTTTGTGAAATGGTTGAATAATAAAGGGAATCAAGCATTTAATGCATTCCAATATGAATTATACCCCTGAGGGATGAAATATAGAACTATTTCAACTAATTAATGAAAAGTAATCATGGAATCGTATTATCAATATATTGCAATCGCTAATGAGCAGATAGATCTAAGCATTAGTTATGGCTACCAACAGCACAAATTAAGAGCTGTGAAGTTCCTGGCCAATGTGGCTCAGCTGTTTGGGCGTCATCAGTGATTCCTGGTCACGGTACATGCCCAGGTTGCCTCTTAACTCTCAATAGGGGAAGCGCAGGAGGCATATAAGAAAAATTCTGCACTTTTTGTCTCTGTCTGGCATAGTGTCCTTCAGGTTTATTCATACTGTCCCAGATGACAGGAATTTCTTCTTCTTAAAGACTATATATATATATATATATATATATATATATATATATATACACTAGTGGCCTGGTGCACAAAATTTGTGCACATCAAAAGGGTATTAATTAGAGGAAATATTTTAATAGTGCTATTTGCCCTTTCTCTATAATAAAGGTGTGACAGATAAAAGGTAATGAGCACAATGTATGTGAAAATAATAAATAATTTCAGTAATAAATAAATAATAAAAATGATATAACAATAACACACTCATGATATAAAAACAACATTGGTGCAAATAATGACTGATAAAGTGATTAAACTTATTCTAATATCTCCCTGTATACCACATTAACAGTGAAAACACTTTCAGAGTGCTTGACTAAGTTTCCTTCGGATAAAGTATTTACAACTTTAACTTTAACATCACATGCTCTTCAAACTCAAAAGAAAGCAACATAATAACTGACCATGTGTGAAAATGGGTTCAGGTAGGAATATTCCTACTCTGTCTAGAGTTTGTCCTTGTGATTTATTAATAGTCATTGAAAATGCTGGCATCACGGGAAACTGTCGTTGAATTAATTTAAATGGGAGGCCAGTGTCAGATGGGGACAAATCAATTCTTGGAATCAGAACAACTTCTCCCTCTGCAGATCCTCTTAATACTTCAGCTTCAATAATGTTAGGTAGTAATCTTTTGAGAATAAATCTGGTACCATTACAAAGACCCCATTTACTATTAAGGTTTCTCAATAGCATGATGATTGCACACACTTTCAATTTTAATTTATGACATGGTATTCCTGAAGGAGTAATACTATTAAGAAATTCAATGGAAAAATTTTCCTTTTCAGGATCATCTGTTGAGTCAATGGAATCATCACTCAAATAGGTGTTAAAATCTCCATCAAGTATATCTAAATTTCTTCATTTAATTTTTGAACATGCTCATTTTTTGAGCAAAGAATTGCACGTTTAGATATATTTTTAATATTATCTATAGAGGATATACTATTTCCAAAGGTGGATTCAATAATAGATCCATTACAAATCATTTCATGGAGAATTTCAATAATATCCATTCCTAAATGAAAACTGCTAGTCAAGTTTGCCATCTCTAAGTTTTTTTTTTATATTTTCTTTTTTTTTTTTAATTTTTTTTTACTTTCAAAACAACCAAACCCTTGTGTTGAGGGCTGACTTTCAATAGATCGCAGCAAGGGAGTTGCTCTGCTATGTAGGAAACGCTAACCCAGAAACAGGTCGTCTACAGAATGGTTTAGTGCCAGATTCCCCAGGAATGTGTGTTGCATGAAAGGGGCGGGAGTGGCCCTCTTTCTGGCCATGCCCCGTCTCCCAGGACAGAGGGCTCTCCACACCAGACCCCGGTCCCAACACAGGCACCAATGCCACCTTGGTGAAGCGGTTGGGAGCGACGGCACCAGCCCTGCAGGGAAGGCAGGGGACCAGCTATCTGAGGCCAACTGAGACTTCCCGGCGCGCTGCAGTATCATTCTGCCTGGGTGGGATTCTGACTTAGAGGTGGTCAGTCATAATCCCACAGATCGTAGCTTCGCCCCATTGGCTCCTCAGCCTGTCATCTCCAAGTTTTATTAACCATTCTCTATAAGCACAATCCTCTGATCTCGTATTTGTTTTAAGAGACAACTTTCTGAAACATCTCTAAACATCACAGTACTTCAAACTCTCTTCTGCAGTGGGTCGGCCACCAGAACTACATTTCTCAGCATTCTTGGTGCTCCCCACACCCTGCATGAACCAAGAGCACTGTGAACTTTCTCCACCTGGTGTGGCCACCAGGGTCTCCGCATACCCCAGAGACTGGCAGCCAGCCCCCCGACCCCATGATGGGTGTTGGGCTGGGGGGCATGCAGGGAACCCTGGGCCTCACACAGTGGCGGCCACCAGGGTATCCATATGCTCTATCATAGGCGCTGGGCTTGGGACATGGTCCCAAACTGCCGCTTGGCTCATAGCCCCGCCTCGCACCTGGCTGTCATTACCCAAGGTGCCCAGGATGCTCATTCGCATGTGATTCAGTCACCATAACTGTAAGGAGGGATCTCACAGCCCTTAAATACCGTGGGGGCAGAGCTTATAGCATGGTGCTTGCTTACACAGCACTGTGGCCACGCCCCTGCTGTCCATGGCCCCTGTCTGCTGGCTATGCCTCCTGGCCACGCCCCCTGTCCACACTCCCTGTCTGCTAGTGACGCCCCCTGTCTGTTGGCCATGCCCCCTGATCCTGATTGGCTGGTAGCACAGGGGTGGTATGGTCAATTTGCATGTTACTCTTTTATTAGATTATATATATATATATATATATATATATATATATATATACACACATATATATATATATATACACATATATACATACACACACACACACACACAATATTAACTGCATATGTATATATATCACATTTTCTTTATCCATAACACTTTTATTATTTCCATATCTTGGCTACTATGAACAATGCTTCTGTAAATATGGGAGTGCAGATTTTATGATAATGATATTTTTTTCCCTTTAGAGATATACCCAGAAATGGGATTATTGGGTCATATGGTACCATAGTTCTAATTTTAAATACTTGAGGAACTTCCATACTGTTTCCATAGTAGTTATGTTAAAACTCTTTGTGGTACAAAATTTAAAACAAATAGGTTTGTCATTTCTTGGCACTTTTTAAAAACTTGCCTAATAGCCTGGCTGGTATGGCTCAATGACTGAGTGTTAATATGTGAATCAGGAGGTCAAGGTTGGGGCACATGCCAGGGTGTGGGCTTGATCCCCAGAAGGGGGTGTGCAGGAAATAGCTGATGGGTGATTCTATCTCATCATTGATATTTCCATTTTCCTCTCCCTTCCTCTCTCTGAAATCAATGAAACATATTTAAAAAAAATAAAACGTGCCTAATAAAACCCTATTTCCTATTGAATACAATCAATATTTGACTGGAAAAGTTGATGCACCAAAGGAAAAAAAATATCACAGCAAGAGTATTCACAGTGTTTAGCATTCACACATAGCCTAGGAAACTCAAGTTCAGTGAAGTGAAACATGTTCAGAAAATAATGGATTTAGCAAAAAGTAAAACATTTAAATCATGAGTGTCTGATTTAAGGTATAATTTACTTGTGCTGCCTCTCCAAAAGAAAGGACATTATCTCTATCTGGCATGTGTTGTTATTTTTTTTAAATTGATATTCCACCAAGTGACAACAAATCAAGTGAGTTATTATTATATCCTATTACACTGACAAGGAATATGGGTATTGGAGACATTTTCTGAGCTAAAATCTATTATATTTAAAGGGCAGTATCACTGCTCTAACATTCCTAGTAGCTTACTTGGGAGTAAAGTTCAAAGAAGAATAATTCCCTGAGAGGAGGTCTTCGGAATATGTTTGTGTCTGGCCTTACATTTGTAAGTGACAGCCCTGAGTCGCACCATCATAGCTATTCTTAACTCAGAAAAACCTCCAACTACACCAGATGCTAATTACAGAGCATCATTGTGAAATTATGCTTTATTGCATATAAAATCATTTAGTTTTATTGCTTATCAAAAGAAAAAGAATTCAAAGCAAGCCAATAACAACAATAACAACAACAAAAAACAAACAGCAGAAGTTAAAAATTTTTCATTGATAAAAAGATAAAAATCAAGTTTTGGTGGAAGCTTATGCCTCCTGCCAGGATATGTTTCACAACAAAGGGACATATAAAAAGACAACCATGAAATGGCAAAAATAAATTGTGTAATATGACATAGGAAAAAAAAAGTCTTTCAGTATTATCTATGGATATGGAGTTCCTTCTGCTTTCCCCATCAAAATTAAGAAACATTAATATTGAATCACATTAAATTTAAAATTCTACATTTCTGAAGTGAATAGATATGCAAATAGGTCACTTTATAAAAGTTAAATGTAGCTAAAGAATTAACATAAATAAACCACTATCCCAATAAATAGTTTTCATTTACTAAAATAGATGATCAAAATCAGAATAAACACAATGAGCTATATGAGGTAGACTTTTTCAAATAATAAGTACACTGTAAAATTTCTTTTTGATGATCTTTTCCAAAACCAATGCTGAAATGATTTAAGCCAAAGTAAATCTGTCTGCTAACAGACAAAGCAAACCACCAATCGTTTTCTTATTGTTTTGAATTTCCATTCTAGCTTTTCTCTTTCTATGGAAAAATCTTAAGTACAAAGAAAAGAAGTAGAGCAAATTGTAAGTTCATACACACAAAAAACACCCACTAGCATATGTTGATCCAGAAACTTCCTGTACAAAGTACCTTTTAAGGGTATAGCATTTTACTTCCTACATTTTCTTTTCTCTTTACATATAATGAACAACAATAAAAAAAAAATGGAAAGTGTATCCCTGGCCAATGAGCTCAATAGTTAGAGCCAAAGGGTTGCAGTTCAATTCCTGGTCAAGGTCACGTACCTGGTCACATGTTGTGGGCAGGACCAACCAATGGTGTGTCTTTCTCACATCAATGTTTCTCTCTCTCTCTCTCTCTCTCTCTCTCTCTCTCTCTCTCTCTCTCTCTCTTCTCTCTCTTCTTCCTTCCTTCCTCTTTTCCATGCTCTCTAAAAATCGATGGGAGAAAAAGGAAAATAAAAGGAAAGTATCAAACCAAAATTAGGTCATTTAAGTGTTCTGACTGAGGCATTGCAGTAAATTTCCTATGAAATAAAATTTGAAGAAATTATTAATAAAACTAGAAAGGTATTTTCAATTAGTAATAATTTGTACACATTAAATCTCACTTAGATTTTTCTAGAAAATAGACATGAAACATTAAAGCCTCTATTACCTCTAATTCCTAGGTGTAATAATTATAGTTTGTTTAGAAAGCAGTTTCAAAATTAGTCAGTAATTGGTTTTGGCTCTGAGAAAGAAACACATGAGAATATTTATTTTTCATCTTAAAAAAAGCATGAACATTTTGCTTAAATTTCCCATTTGTGTTATGTTACTAAACCACTGATTATGGGCATGATGCCTCCAAACTTTTAAATACTAAGGAGACTTATTCATCAGAGGGAGTGAAATACAATCTACCACATACCACATTGTTGAAATTTTAAATACCACATGCATATTCTGTTTACAAAACTATGCCATAAGGGAAAGGCAATAATTAAATTGAATACATGGAAGAAAATCATCACTTTAAATTTCAATATATAACTGTATCTCTAAATTAAATTGGGTATTAGAGAAGTCCTTGAAAACCTTCATATTATTGTATATTTTTTCAATTTCTTTCAAAATATACATATGTATATTTCTCCTATATTCGAAAATAAGAGTCTTTAAAGAGACAATGAAGTTACAATGAGGTTTTTAGGGTGGACCCTAATCTAATACAACTAATGTTCTTAATAAGAAAAAGGCAAAATTTGAAGATAGGCATGTTCACAGGAAAAAAACATCATGTGAAGATGAAGGCAAAGATTGCCAGCAAATGACTAGAGGCCCGGAGCGTCACGAAATAGATGCTTTCTCAGATCTGGCTTGCAGAAGGAAACAGCCCCACCAGCACGCGACTTTCGGACTGAGATCTAAGCCTCCAGAGCTGTGAGAAAATAATTATTTGTTTTTAAAGCCTCCCAGTTTGAGGTACTTTTACAGGAGCCCTTAGCAGTCTGATACACCATATTTTAACTAGGATTCCAGAATTTAACTTCAGGTCTCTTCTGTTCCAGCATCCCATATTACACTGAGTTATCATGTGTCTGTAGACTGCTTTTGGCAACAGTGGTTTCACAGACTTATTTTTTGATGACTGTGACAGTTCTGAGGAATAATGATCAGATATTTTGTAGAATGTTCCACTGTTGACATTTGTCTGGTATTTTTCACATGACTAGACTGTGGTTAGAAGTTTGTTGGAGGAAGACCACAGGAGAAAGTGCCATTTTCGTCAACATGATGTATCACTCTTGATAGTGACTTTGAACACTTAGATAAAGATCTGTCAGATGTCTTCACTATGACACCATCATTTTAACTCCCCTTTCCTTTAGAATAAAATCTCTGTGCCCCTCTCACTCTTCAGAAGTTATAAGTAATGCTCCTGCTCCCAGTATTTACATAGGTTATTTGGAATTACCCTCATGGGAGAGTTGCCTCTTCGCCCCCACTTATTATTTATTCAATCATTTACATATATCAGGGCAGACTCATGGAATTTAATTTATACTTTGGGTTATAACCTACTGCTGTTTTACTTTGTGATCCAAACTGTTCATTGTTCTACCTTTGGCCATTGGAGTTCTTTCATTTGGCTCCCGTGTCCTGTTGATGGGTCCTTATCAATGTGTTTGTGTGTGTGTGTGGTGCTCACTTACTTTCTGTTATGACAAGATGCTCCAAGAACATCTGTATGTTCCCTGTTCCAGTCTTAGAATCAGCCATTTTCCAAGGATCCCTGGTTCCTTTTATCACAAACCAAGATCAAGGCACCATATGTGCTGATTACTAATGAGACAGCATTGATTTTATGCTACTTCAGATAAAAGCCCAAAGAAATATGTGTGTGTGTGTGATCATACATATATCTGTAATCATTTCTATCTATAACCATCTGAATGTGTGTGTTTATATACATACAAGAGGCCCAATGCACGAAATTCGTGCAAGGGGAAGGCAGGCAGTGTCTCTCTGCCCAGTCTGCACCTCTCTAATCTGAGATCCCTCCAGGGATGTCTGACTGCCTGTTAGGCTCAATCCTTTAGTCTCACAATCCAGGACTGCTGGCTCCCAACTACTTGCCTGCCTTCCTAATTGCCCCTAACCGCTTCTGCCTGCCAACCTGATCACTCCCTAACCACTCCCATGCCAGTCTTATTGATGCCTAATTGCTCCCCTGCCAGCCTGTTTGCCCCTAATTGCCCTCCCCTGTGGGCCTGGTCACCCTAACTGCCCTCCTCTGCAGGCCTGCCCCCCAGCTGCTCTCGCTTGTAGGGCTGGGTCCCCCCCAAATGCACTTCCCTCCAAGCCTGGTTGCCCCCAGCTTCCCTCCTCTGCCAGCCTGGTCACACCTAACTTCCTTCCCCTGCAAGCTTGATTGCCCCCAACTGCCTCCCTTGCAGACCTGGTCCCTCCCAACTACCCTCACCTGCTGGCCATCTTTGACCATGGGGGCAGGATCTTTGACTACATGGGGGCAGCCATCTTGTGTATTGGGTGATGGTCAATCTGCATATTACTCTTTTATTAGATAAGATAGAGGCCTGGTGCCATGGATGAGGGCCAGCTGGTTTGCACTGAAGAATGTCCCAGATCAGGGTGGGGGTTCCCTTTGGGCATGGGGCGATGTGGGCAAGGGGCTTGTGGTGGTTTGCAGGCCGGCCACACCCCCAGTGACCCAAGTGGAGGCCTTGGTGTCTGGAATTTATTTATGTTCTACAATTGAAGCCTCCTGCTTGCTCCATGCCCACAGCCATTTCTCTTGGGATATTTACCTTCTATGATTGAAACTTTGTAGCCTTAAGCAGAGGCCAAGGCAGGCCAGGCAAGCAGAAAGCTTGGCTTCCTCCATTGCCAGGGGCAACTCTAGCCTCTGCTCTCTCCATCTCCATGGCTGCTGCCGTTTCTATTGGGGTATATGTATCTTTTATAATTGAAACTTTGTAGCATTGAGTGGAGGCCTAGGCTGGCAAGAGCAGGCGTAAAGCTTGGCTTCCTCCATTGCTGGGGAAATTCAAGACTCCTTCCTATTCTCTGTGGCCAGCAGCCATCTTGGTTGGGGGTTAATTGGCATATCGCTCCTGATTGGCTAGTGAGTGTTGCTTGTAAGTATAGCAGAGGTACGGTCAATTTGCCTATTACACTTTTATTAGATAAGATATACATATTTCATAGTATAATGGAAAACACACCTGAACCAAAAGTACCTTGAGAGCCAGACATTGAGACTCTTTTTGGTTTAGCCATTATTCAAGAAGTTACTGAATTCTGAATTTGATACCATGGTGATACTTTGATAGTATAGTTTATTTCTTAAGGGGTTAAAGTGATATGTCATTGGATTGTATTTGAGATATATCATGACAAAGAGCATTAGGGTACCCAGGAAATCCCTCTGATTCCAAGTTTAATGACAGTAAAAATTACTCATCATTCCATTATTTTTCTGATTATAAGGGTAATCTCCTCTCTGTTGGCAATGTAAATGGATACTCACATTGTCTAGTGATAATGGTGGCAAGATTGAAGGAAAGTTGTTGGGGAAATTAACCCATTCTAAGGTTAAGTAAGAAATATCTTAGACACTTGAAATTAAACTTGTAGCATCATCTTACCCTTTTCAAGTAAAACAGAACCATTTTAAGACCCTTTTTTTATTTCTAAGTTATTGTTTTGGCTGTGGCTGGGTAGCTTAGTTGGTTAGAGCAGTGGTGGTCGGCAAACCGCGGCTGGTGAGCCACAGGCAGCTCTTTGTCCCCTTGATTGTGGCTCTTCCACAAAATACCACAGGCAGGTGTGCATGTACAGTGAACTGAAACTTCGTGGCCCACGCACAGAAGTCGGTTTTTGGCCTGGGCAAGTCTATTTTTAGAATACTCAAGGGGTTAAAGAGCTGCCTGTGGCTCAAGAGCCGCAGGTTGCTGACATTGGGTTAGAGCATCATCCAAGGTTATTGGTTTAATCTCCTGCCAGGGCACATACAAGAAGCAACCAGTGAATGCATAAATACCTGGAACACAAATCTCACTTTGATGTTTCTCTCTCTCTGTCACAAATCAATTAAAAATTGCAGTTTACATTCAATATTATTTTGTACTAGGGGCCTGGTGCACAAAATCTGTGCACTGGTGGTGGGAGATACCTCAGCCCAACCTGCCACCTCTCACATACTGGAAGCCCTTAGGGGATGTCTACTTATGGCTTAGGCCTGCTCCCCATGTCTAGTGGGCCTAAGCCGCAGTCTGGCCTCCCTTTGTGGGAGGCAACCAGGCTGATCAGGGGAAGACAACAGCCCCATCACCCTGCTGCTGCAGCCACTGCCAGTCATTACAGCCACCAAGGTGTTTTCATCAACATGGACTCCAGTCCCTTCACCATGAAAAAATGACAACTTTCTTGAGGCATTTTCAAGATGTGTCTTTCATAAGATATGACCTTTCTTTCTTTCTTTCTTTCTTTCTTTCTTTCTTTCTTTCTTTCTTTCTTTCTTCCTTTCTTCCTTTCTTCCTTCCTTCCTTCCTTCCTTCCTTCCTTCCTTCCTTCCTTCCTTCCTTCCTTCCTTCCTTCCTTCCTTCCTTCCTTCCTTCCTTCCTTCCTTCCTTCCTTCCTTCTTCCTTCCTTCCTTCCTTCCTTCCTTCCTTCCTTCCTTCCTTCTTCTCCTTCCTTCCTTCCTTCCTTCCTTCCTTCCTTCCTTCCTTCCTTCTTTCTCCTTCCTCCCTTCCTTCCTTCCTTCCTTCCTCCCTCCCTCCCTTCCTTCCTTCCTTCCTTCCTCCCCTCCCTTCCCTCCCTCCCTCCCTCCCTTCCTTCCTCTCTTTCTTTCTTTCTTTCTTTCTTTCTTTCTTTCTTTCTTTCTTTCTTTCTTTCTTTCTTTCTTTGTTTCTTTCTTTCTTCCTTTCTTTCTTTCTTTCTTATTTCTCACCTGAGAATATGTTTCCATTGACTTTTAGAGAATGTGGAAGAGAAAGGGAAAGACAGAGAGAAACATCAATGTGAGAGGAACACATTGATTGGTTGCCTCCTGCATGATCCCTGATCTGGGACCCAGCCAAAGAGGAGCCTGCAACCTAGGTACATGCCCTTAATCAGAATAGAACCCAGGCCTTCAGTAGGCAGGCCTAGTTATTATCCATTGAGCCAAACCAACTAGGGCAGGATATGACATTTCTTAGCCCTCCAGCAGCAGACTTCCATTTTTTTTCTCCACAAGTCTGGTGGAAAAATCCTTATTACCCAAGTTAATAAGAATATTACCAGTGGCATACAGGAAGCTTAGCCAATGAGCAGTCAGAAAAGGTGTTTCCTCTGTAGTTCACATCAATTGCCGGCTGGGCCCTGCCCAGGCCTAGAGCCTCTCACTAAAGATTTAGGCCTGGGCAGGGGACCCCCAGCTCCCTCCGATTGCTGGATCTGCCCCTTGCCCTCTCAGCTCTGATCACAGGCTCGGCTCTGATCACAGGAGCCACTTGGCTCATGGCCTTCCCAGGATGCTCCGGGCCTATGTGGAGCCTACCTCAGAGTGACCTGGCTGCCAGGATGTTCCTGGGCACCTATGTATGCAAATTTACTGCCATCTTTGTTGTGTTAATTTAAATACTCACTATGATTGGCTATGGGCATAGTGGGGGGTACTGTCAATTTACATGTTTGTCTATTATTAGGTAAGATAGGCTTCAGGTATATAGCATAGTGGTTAGGCAATCATATATTTTATTTATTTATTTATTTTTTAAAAAAATATTTTATTGATTTTTTACAGAACGGAAGGGAGAGGGATAGAAAGTCAGAAACATCAATGAGAGAGAGACATCGATCAGCTGCCTCTTGCACGCCCCCCACTGGGGATGTGCCCGCAGCCAAGGTACATGCCCTTGCCAGAATCGAACCCGGGACCTTTTAGTCCGCAGTCCAACGCTCTATCCACTGAGCCAAACCGGTCTTGGCGGCAATCATATATTTTAAATATAAGACTAAAAACCATAAACTTATAGGAGAAAACATAGGCAGTAAAATCTTTGGGAGTTCTCATAGTGATTTTTTTTTTATACATCTCCCTGGGCAAGAGAAACACAGGAAAAAAAAAGCAAATGGGACTACATCAAATTAAAAAGTTTTACACAACAAAGGAAACCATCAAAATGAAAAGACAACCTACTGAATGGGAAAAGATACTTGCTAATGATACATCTGAGGGGTTAATATACAAAATTTATTAAGAGACATTCTGTATGTTGCTTTTTACAAAGACTTTCCAGAAACACCACTCTATTGTAGTTGATGCAAGATATTTTTTTCTATCCCAAAGCTTACAATATTCAGTCTTGTATGCCTAAGAAAGCAAAGCATGTTAGAAGAAAAGTAGATTTTAAATAGAATATATTTTGCTTTGTTTCTAATTCCTTTTGAGTAAGATGTTCATAAAAAGGAAATTAAGACTGGAGATCACCTCTTGGCATAAGTAGCTAGATATTTTTCCAAGACCAATAGCTTCCGAGACCTTACTAGTAATAACATCAGACAATCCCTGATTTCTTTTCCTATCATTTTTTTAAAATCTTCATAAAGATTAGAGTATTTTATGGCTTGTCTTCAGAATTTAATTGTTGAATAACATCAATTAGAAGGAGAAATATTGTTATCACTTCTTTCATGTAATAGATGAAGAACCTAAAAGGATTGTGGCTTGACAGAAATGTTTAAATGAGGAGGGAGAAGTGTTAGCATTTTGATTTTGTTTTGATTGAAGGTACTCTAATTCCACCTTGAGAAAATACTAGTAATGCCATTCTCTAGCATGCCTCATTTGCAATGGAGCTAAGTAGAACATGCTATTGCTCCTGCTAACATCAGGTTCAGTAGTTTTTAATGCACTTACAAAAAGGAGTTTTGCCAAAAGGAGGGATAAATATCACAGCCATTCATTTCACAGTGCTCTCCAATCTGGCCGCAACTGTTTTCCTAAGCAGTACATCAGTTAATTAAAAGGAAATTAAAAGGCAGGACAAGAAAAAGAGAGATTTAGAAGAAAGGATTTTCAAAACCATTTCTGGCTTTAGAGAAAACGATTTGCATGAGCATTTGCATGAGTAAAATTCCTGCTTGGCCTAAGCTAATGAAAACATTCTTAAAGCAGAGAGTTTTTTTTTCTCAGAAATAAAATAAAACCACACAAACAAAAAGAAAAAACTGTCCTCTGAACACTATTAGTGAGTCACAAGAGGAGGCAGGGTAAGTAAACATCCATATTTTGTGTAGTGAGTACCTCCACTTCCTCAGAGCATGAAGTAAATATCATCACTGGGTGTGCTTTCCTGGGTTCACTAATCAAAGCACAAAGTATCCTGGTGACTGTTTTTCTAAGTTTGTTCCTTTAGCATTTACACTGTGCAGTATATTGTCCAAAATAATTAAATATTAGAAGGTATTTATAGCTCACTGGTTGCAAAATTACCTATGCTAGTATTGTTCACTAGGGTTCTGGTGCACAAAAATTATGCATGGGGTGGGGAGTGCAGGGGGTGTCCCTCAGCCTAACATGCACCCTCTCCAATCTGGAAGCCCTCAAGGGATGTCCTATTGATGGCTTAGGCCTGTTCCTCATGATTCTCTGCTCTCTGTGGGGGCCTGCTTGCCCTTAGCCACCAGGGCCAGGGGCAAGCAGTCCCCTGCTGTATGCTGTCTGCTTGCTCTCTGCAGGGGATGTTCCTGCCCTGCCCCTGGCTACTTGCGAGCATACCAGCTTGGAGCACCTGGGTCCCAGGGATGTTCCCACCCCTCCCTCGCTTCTCCACACCTGCGTGTGTAGTCCCAGGACCCCAGCTGCTCCAGGCCTATGTGCTGGCCTACATGCTCAGAGTGGCCTTGCTCCTGAGGACACCTGTCCCCAGGACACAGGCTGCTTGGCACCAGCTTGCATGCAAGTGGCCACCCCACCCCCAGCCACTCCATGCCTAAGTATGCAAATTAACTCACAATCTTTGTTGGGTTAATTTACATACTCACTCCTGACTGGGTGGTGGGCATCACGGATGTATGGTCAATTTGCATATTTCTCTTTTTTTTAGTGTAGATAACCATGGAATGAAGAGGGCAAGACAATTATTTTCATTCTGGCTTTATTTCTTGGCAAACCCACTACTGTGGTCTCCTTTGGTTGTGAGAGATGGGACAGAGAAATATGGCAGTTTCCCTGTTGATGTGCACAAGTAGTCTTGAACTCTTTCCTAAGAATTAGGTTTTCAGATAGATTGTTCAGCGGTCTTGTGGAATTATCTACAAAAAAGGAAAAAAATGTTTTGTTCAATGTTTCTGTCTCTGTAAAAATAAACACTATAAAATCATTTTTACCTATGTTCTTATTTATCAACTTTGCAAAGTAAACATTAACTTTTTCCAATTTTTTTTTTAAATAGTGGAGGAAACTGAGTATGAACAACTATTTTGTCCAGCCTTGGCCTGGTGGCATAGTTGGTTGCAGTGTTGTTCCATATCCCAAAACGTTGCAAGTTTTACTTCTAATCAGAGCACATACCTAGGGTGCAGGTTTGATCCCCATTCGGGTGTACCTGGGAGGCAGTCAACCAATGTTTCTCTGTCTCTCTACCCCCTCTCTCTAAAATAAACAAAAAACATATCCCCAGATGAGGGTTAAAAACAAAACTTTCTTATCCAGATCCTTATAACTGTTGTGGAATGGAATTTAATTTTGAGTACCAGACTCCAAAATTATGATATCATAACAGGCACTGTTTTAAGAAATTTGCAATATTTGCTAGTTAATCAATCCACATTAATAGTTTGGCATTAGCCAATATGATGGAAGTACCACAAGACTGCTCACAATTTAGATGATTGAATGAATGAATGAAGCAGGTAAGCAAGCACATGCTGCATGTAACCTGTGGAATGAATGTTTTTCAAGTGATTGGAATTTGTACTTAATCATAAGATTAATGTCTGTCCTGACTAATTTATTGGTTCATTTTGTGCCCATAATAAACAGTAGAAAAATATTTCTAGAAAGTATTCTTCAAGGTAATATTTTCAACAAGAAACCTAAAAGGATGACAAAATATTTCTTTTTTTAACATCATTTATTCCTTTCCTACAGAAGACTTGAATTATAATATTTAATTGTAACATTTATTGAGCAATAATAAGATTTTTTTCAAACAGTTGATAAAATATCCCAAAACATGTTTGAGCTAGGTGTCTAAGATGTGCTTTAAAATAGTCTTTTGTGACATACATATATTAAAGTAACTACAAATATATTGTTAATATATTTTAAATTATCACATCATAGTAACTTCACTGTTATATTGTTCAAAAAATGTAATTTCTACTATTAGCATGTCACCAAATTAATTTAAACTGAATTAAATTGGCAAAAAACTGAAAAGCATCCTTTTCCAAATTGCTATGATTCTACATGGACATATACTGTACATATGGAGGGGAAAATCAATACAGTTTAAGATAATAGAATAGACTTTTGCTTTGTGAATGCAGATGTTCCATGAGCAAGAGAATGTCTATATCATTGTCTGTAACTAATTTTCTCAGCAGATTTCACAAATTCATTTGTCACGTTATCACCAGTGAAAATGGGTTGATTCTTGCAATGTGGTGAGGAAGGAATTTCAAAGGGCACATGTATGGAGCAAGTTTAAGCCTAGTGGCATCATTTATAGGGTTGAAGGGAAATAAAACGCCCTCAAGCTTTACCCAGGCTTATGCTGGGCCCTCCTTTTAACCAATCACCTTCTTGGACCTTCCAGGGTTCCAGGCCCTCATCCTTTCTGATTACCTACTTTTCCAGATTTTCTCAGACTACACTCCATTCCTTTCTGTTGCCATTGCGGCTCCTACTGTTCATGCCCCAAAGTTCTGCTGTTTCATCTGGTTTCTACTGTGCATGTGCCTAGCACTTTCCCCCTACTTCTCTGGAACATCCAGGTACCAGGCTGGCTGTTCCCTAGGGAGATTCTTCCTGCCCACTCCAGGGTTGGTAGATGATTACAGTCTGAGGGCAGAGGATGTGGCTGGTCTCCTGGGGAGCCCGTGAATGCTGCGACTTCCTAGTGAAGCAGGCTAATGTCTGATTGAGCTCCTTAGTTTATTAGGCCTATTGTCTGGTTCCATTTGCTCTCTTCCTTTATTAATACTAATTAGCTATCTATGCTACTACACTAAGAAAGAATTTATTGGACTTTACAAACAAGGTCCTTACTTCGAAGGGTAACATTTTCAGGGCCAGATTACACAGTAGATAAACAGTTATTTTTCTATGTTTAACTTATAAAAATTTGGCACCCCTTAAACTGATTTTTATGTTACTCTTTACATTTTATGTGCATTTTGTAGTTACTATTGAATGAAAAAACAAACACAGTGGAGCAGAGTATTAGGCAAAGCTGGCTATTTGGTTGTTATTTTGAATTTAAAAGGCTTGTAGTTGGACAGACTTGCAGGGTCAGTTTCATGGACTTGTGACCATTGCAACTGCACCGAGCCCTGACTTCCATAGCACCACCTCCTTATCCATAGATAGCCCCCCTACATTCAAGGTTTAATGATATGCAGTCACTGTCTTGATACTTTTATCTTTGCATTTGCATTTTATAAATGAAGTCCAATAGAATAATAGAGAACATGTTGGAGGCTTGAAGCTTCTTGTCAGGCATGGTACCACATTCCCCTCCCCTATCCAGAGATCATTGCTGTCCTGTGGGGGACAAAGTGCTGGCAGCCATGTGATGTGCTCTGAGTTGCAAGGCAAAGCTCCGGGATTTATAGGGGTCTTCACTCAACCAGAAGGAGCATGACATTAAAGAGCAAATATAAAAACAGAAAGAGGGAGTAAGAAAAACAAAGCTCTTTTCATGCTTTTTGAGCAAGGGCCCTGCATCTCATTTTTCACTGAACTCTATAAATTTTGTAGCTGTCCTTGGTAATTTGGAACTAATGTTATTGAATGTCATTGATGTGCTAGTTCAGATTAGGGCGTTCTGAGGTGAGTGATATTTCAGGGTGTCAGGAATTTATTTTAGAGAATGACCATCTGGCTTGAAAGACTTAAATATCATCTCTCTAAACTGCTGCTGTATCAGACTCATGAACATTTACTAATTACCTAGCCTCAATACATCAAGCACTACCTACACATTTGGTTAGTATGTTTTCCTCTTGGATGTGTAGGTTGGTCCTACATTGCTGCTGGATTAGAAAAGAATGGCAGCTGCAAGAGAATCTCACTTATATTTTGCAATATTTCATAGATAATTCATGAGAAGGAATTAGTTGTGTCAACTTGGAACACAATGTTAGGGCTAGCAAATTAATTTTACTCATATTAAAATAATCATTTTCAAGGTGATTTTCTCAATATCCATAGTTTGTGAAGCATGAAATAAAATGACTTTCCAAAATAGCTAGATATTTAATAGAATTTAAAAATTACAAGAAAGTGCATACATAACTATATTTTCATAATTTAATTATATGCATTAAATTTTGTATGTATCTATACAATAATTAAACTTCATATAACTTTGAACCAGTACTTGGGCTGAATATAGAACATACTAAATGGGTAAGAGTAAATACACACAATGCTATTAAGAATGACCTAGGTGTTTTTATTTGTCTATCTAGAATGCTTCATTTATATTCTTTTCTAGATGATAACACATTGTCTATCTTTCTTTTAAATGTCATTTTTATCAGTGAAAACTCCTTGAAGTTTTTTTTTTTTCCATGTCTGGAGTAAACTCTGCCCAACTTCTTCCACTGAATGATTATGTTTAATATTATAAACTAGAGGCCTGATGCATGAAAATTCATGCACTAGAGGTAGGGAGGGGGTTTCCTCAGCTCGGCCTGCCCCCTCTCACAGCCTGGGAGCTCTCAGGGGCAGGAGGCAATCTGACAATCAGGGAAGGTGACGCCCCCATCACACCTCCACTGTTGCCACTGCTGGCAGGGTAAGCCTCAGCCAGCCATGGTGACCTCAGCCTCAGGTGACCCTGGGTAGCTGGGCAGCCACCATCCAAGGCTTGTCTGTGCTCTGACAGGCCCTGAGTGGCTAGAGGGTTAAGGGGCCTGGGGGACTCCAGAGCAGGTGTGTGGAGCCACTAGGCCCACTTGGGGGTGAGCCCAGTCTTGCCACATGCCTGCTGCCTCTGTGGGGCTGAGGGGACTGAGCGCCATCATATTTGAGTGTGTGGCAGTCAATTAGCATATCACCTCCTTATTGACTATGGGCATCATCATATTTGAGGGTGGGGCAGTCAATTAGCATAGTCCCTCCTTATTAACTGTGGGGATGGCATGAGAGTCAATTAGCATATGCCCTCTTTATTAGATAGGACTAGAGGCCCAGTGCACAAAATTCGTGCATGGAAGGTTGGGGGAAAGGGTGTCCCTCAGCCCAGCCTGTACCCTCTCAAATCTGGGACCCCTCAAGGTATGTCCTGGTGGGATTAGGCCTAAATGAGCAGTCAGACATCCCTCTCACAATCCAGGACTGCTGGCTTCCAACTGTTCACCTGACTGCCTTCCTGATTGCTCCTAACCACTTCTTCCTGCTAGCCTAATCTCCCCCTAACCACTCCCCTGCCAGCCTGTTTGCCCATAACTGCCCTACCCTGCAGGCCTGGTCACCACTAACTGCCCTTCCCTGCAGGCCCAGTCCACCACAACTGCTCTCTGCTGTGGGCCTGGGTCCCCCTCAACTGCCCTTCCCTGCAGGCCAGCTCACCCCCAACTTCCCTCCTCTCCCGACCTAGTCACCACTAACTGCCCCCAACTGTCCCCCCTTGCAGGCCTGGTTCCCCCCAACTGCCCTCCCCTGCTAGCCTGATCACTCCACAACTGCCCTTCATTGCAGGGTTGGTCTCTCCCAACTTCCCTCCCCTGCTGGCCATCTTGTGGTGGCCATCTTGTGACAACATGGGGGAAGGATCTTTGACCACATGGCAGCAGCCATCTTGTGTGTTGGAGTGATGGTTAATTTGCATATTACTCTTTTGTTAGATAGGATAGAGACCTGGTACATGGGTAGGGGCCAACTGGTTTGCCCTGAAGGTTGTCCCAGATCAGGGTGGGGGTTCTCTTGGGGCATGGGGCAGCAGGCCAGCCACATCCCCAATGACCCAAGTGGAGGCCCTGGTATCTGGGATTTATTTATCTTCTACAACTAAAACTTTGTTACCTGGAGCGGAGCCAAGCCTCCTGCTTGCCCTGTGGCCACAGCCATTTCTGTTGGAATTTATTTATGTTCTATAAATGAAACTTTGTAGCCTTAAGTGGAGGCCAAGACAGGCCAGGGCTACAAAAGCTTGGCTTCTTCTATTGCTGGGGCAACCCTAGCCTCCTGCTCTGTTCAGCTCTGTGGCTGTTGTCATTTTTACTGAGATTTACTTATCTTCTATAATTGAAACTTTGTAGCCTTTTGTGGAAGCCTGGACCTGCCAGGTTGTGTGGAAAGCTTGGCTTCCTCCATCTCCAGGGAAACCTAAGCCCCCCTCCTGCTAGCTTGATGTCTGCAACCGTTTTGGTTGGGGTTAATTTGCATACTCACTTCTGATTGACTGGTAAGCATGGCATATGGGTGTAACAAAGTACTGGTTAATTTGCATATTACTCTTTTATTAGATAGGATTCTTTCTAAAGCAGTGATTCTATTATTCAAAAATCCTCTCATCGGAATTCCTTATTGCAGCAATATAATAACTAAGGCATGAGTATCCATGGCACCATTCAGAGAGGACTCTGGTGTTTTTTGTGTCTTCAAGCCCTATAAAAAGTTTGGGGAGGTATACAGTCTTCCCCTGTACCGCCCTATGACCACTTAGTCCTCTACACATGACAGAATATGAAGACAATAATACACAAATGAAAAAAAATATCCATATGTATGACACTACTATCACTCTTACTAGTTTTAAGTACAACTTGACAACCCATCTCACAGTAGTACCCCCATAGACCATATTTGACAATGATTTCATTAGAATAATGCAGTAAACAAAGCATACTTCTAGGGCAGTATCAAGTGATTCTCTGACGTGAGTTTCCACAAGTGTCAAGGATAATGTCTTTCTCTAATCCTGCAAAGTGACAGCTCAGGTGTGAGAGTTTGAGATCATGGGCAGATGAGGGACCAGCCCTGACTAACACTTCCAATGTCCCAAATAGGAAAGAACATGACCAGTTACCACCTTCAGAAATCCCAAAAGATATTTATAGTCATTCACAGTCCTGCTAGACCAGATGCAGTTTATAAATCAGGATTTATTTTTATCATAACAAAGTTACATAGTAATAAAGCTGACATTCTACCAGTACCAGGTTTCCATAGAAACAGAGCTAGAAAGTCAACTTTGGTTATTTTTCTTTTTACAGGGAAGTGTTTTTGCTATCCCTCTATTCACATTAGAAAACAGCAATATTTGGGAATTGGGCTTACCAAACAGGTCTTATTTTAACACAATAAAATAAAAAAATGACAGCTATATATTAAACTTTTGAAAAAACTTTAAAAAGAATAACAATGTTTCTGATATGACTACTTAATATTGCAGAGATGCCTCATTTCATCTATAAATTCAATGCTAGGCCATGGAATTTTAAAATTTTGCTAAAAACAACCACTCTGAATCTAAAATGTATACCACATAGCAAATGAATGACTAGCATCCAAATTACAATCATCTATGTGAATTATTACAAAAGAATAGTATATCAGCTTGGCTGGTGTTGCTTAGTGGTTGAGTGTTGATCTATGAACAAGGAGGTCAAGGTTTGATTCCCAGTCAGGGCACATGCCTGAGTTGTGGGCTTGATCCCCAGTAGGGGGCACACAGGAAGCAGCTAATCAAAGATTCTCATCATTGATGTTTTTATCTCTCTCTCCTTCCCTTCCATACTGAAATAAATAAAAATATATTTTAAAAAAGAATAGCATGTCAAAGCATAGCAAAGTATAGATAATTTAATAAATGCTATTCAGATGATCCACAATTCATTTGGAAAAATAGACTCATAATTAATATTAAAATAAATAAGTTAGATTTTAACTGGATTGACAACCTTTTCTGTAAGTGGGCAGAATAGTAAATATTTTAGTCTATGTGGGTCATACTATTTGTCCTAAATACTCATTAAATTATACCCATTGAATGGTGTAAGTGTAGCAAAAGTGGCTTGCAGGTAGTAGTACAATCTAATCAGTGCCAGAATTTCCTTACCTGGAGAATAATAAGAGTATCTAATTCATAGCTTTATATAACAACTAAAATGTGAAATATTTAGCTTTGTATTTAGATATAATAGAAATATAACTTTATTTTTATATTTTCCAAGCTTAGCATAACACCTGACTTATTGTAAGTATTCCATATATTTTCATTTAACCTAATTAAGTGGAAATTTCTTGCTGATATTAATTTAATGGGGAGAATAAGACAAATTTTTTTTTTTTGGTAATGATTTTGGTCTCTTCATATTTACTATTTAAATGCAGGAGACATAAGACATATGAAGCACCATTTCATAGTTACAATTTTTTAAATTGTATTTACATATATCTATAATAATAAAAGCATAATATGCTAATTAGACCATACGTCCTTCTGGATGACCTTCCAGATGAAGCCAGGGCTGTAAGGGAAGCCTGGGTCCCAGGTGCCAGAGGGAAGCCGGTGCCGGCAGTCAGGGAAAGGAAGACCTATGCTTGCATGAATTTCATACACCAGGCCTCTAGTGATACATATTTGTCTATATATATATAAAAGGCTAATATGCTAAATGTCCCTCCCTCTGTCTAACCAGTCGCTATGACATGCACTGATCACCAGGGGATAGATGGTCAACGCAGAGGTTGCTGAGCTGCAGTGACTTGGCAACTGCACTTTGGTGAAGCACCCCAAAACCCGAAAGGGGGGAGCCCTATTCCTCACAGGTCATGTAATTCCACCTGTGGCCATGGGCTATGTTGTTGCTAGGACACTATGGGCCCTGAATCTGGTTTACTGCACACTTGTGTTTGCATTCCACTCCTGTATGACAGCACCTTTACAGAGTGCCTTCTCGCATTCTAGGACTCCTCGGGGAAGTCAAAGAGCTAGTTTTGGCCCAATCTCTGTAGGCCAGGCCAAGGAACCCCACCTGCCATAGGGACCCCTCCATTCAGTCCACAGATTCCTTTGGAGTCCTGGTGCTACCCCCAAGTATGGCCAGCCAGGGAGGGAGTGCTAGAGATTGGCTCCAGGGTGCATCTGGCCTGTCTTGTCCAGTCCCACCCCGCTGGCCACCTTCTAATTAATTTCCTTGCACCGGGTACCTTCTAATTAATTTCCTTGCATATAGTACTAAAATATATATAATAGTTAAGTATTTGTCTGTTTTATAAAATACATTTTAGTACTATATAATTCATATATAAAACTTTATATATTCATACTTAATAATTATAGATTATAATGAAGACAATTATAAAAATTATAATTTTTATAAGTTCCAAATAAATATAGAATTGTGAAATACCTCTGTTTGGACAAACTTTTAGTAATATATTTAGATTTTCCTTAGCTTTGTTTGCTGTCTTGACATTTTAAAATCATGCTGCCCTATCTGTGAAGTAATGTTCTTAGTCACTTAAGATGCTACAGTAAACCCTCAATTTTGCAGAGCTCAATTTAATGGACTTCAAATTTAACAGACAAAATTTCCGGTCCATGGGTCACATGTGAAAATTAACACCCTATTAATTTTCAACAAGATTTGCTTATAATTAAATTAACAGGGTTTGTTGCTATTAATTCACTGTTATTTTTAACAAATTTTAGTGAATAGGCCATACATTGGAAAAAACACTGTAGTAATTTTGTCAACATAAATATTACATATTTAAAACTATAGTCTACATATTTAAATCCAAGAGTCACCACTCATATATAATGCTTGGCAAATTATTAGCACATGGCACACTGCATGGTGAATGGTAATTGGTTCTTTTGTGATCTGGTGTGACTTTCTGCAACAGTTTTAACGTGTGTGATCCTGATGTTCTGATGTGTGCTAAGCCATGCTCCAACTGTGTGCATTTGGTGACTGGTGAATGCATGCATTTACTCGTCCTATTCAGTAAACATTTAAAATTACAATAATACTGTTATTGGAAAATTACACAGTTGGAATTTCTCCATTGTTAGTGTGTGTGGGGTTCTTATAATATCTAGTGAAAAAGAATTTTCTAAGACTCAACAGTAGGATGAGTGATTTTTTTTTTTGCATGGAGTTATATCCCTATGTTTCCAAGGTCCCATTTTTTTAAAACCAGTCCTGGAAAATGTGTACCTGGGGATTCAGCAGAGTTAAAAGCAAAGCTGGTGTCCAGTTTCCCTTCCATGGTGGAGCTCAGTTTGGCAGAGCAAAGGCCAATTATAATACATCAGTCCATTGTGTGGGGTCCATGTGGCCATGAGCCATGTGGATGAATGCAGGGAAGCATGCCCCCTGAACCAAGAGAGCCAGGAGCACAGGAGAACTAAGAGAGGGAACTCCCTTTGTTGAGAGGCTTATGTATCTCAGATTTTGAATCCTTGCAGATTGAATGGGCACTCCCATTCTGACCAACCAGTGCCCTGTTCTCAGGTATTTACACTAATAAAAGATAAATATGCAAATTTACCATGCCGCCATGACACCCACCAGCCAATCAGAAATCAGTATGCAAGTTAACCCAACATATATGTTGGGTTAATTTGCATATGCAGGCGCAGAGTGAAGCCTGAAGACTGAAGACTGAAGATGACTGAAGGCTGAAGGCTGAAGACTAAAGAATGAAGATGACTGAAGACTGAAGACTGAAATGGCTTGGCTTCTTTGCTTCAGCTGCAGCAGATGCTTGGCTTCTTTGCTGTGGTCAGAGCAAAGGCCTGGGTCCCAGATGCCAGAGGAAAACGGTGCTGGCAGCAAGGGGAAGGAAGGCCTATTGCATGAATCTTTGTAGTGACTAATAAACAAGCACCTTCTCTGAGTCATTTAGACCTTACTGGTCATGCATCTATTCTTTTCTTTTCTAGTCTCTTCCCCCATGATCTCTGGGGAACAGACATAGAGAGTATTAAACTGCAGTTTTCTGGAAAAGCTGTACAAATGGCATACCTATATTATCTGGCCTTCCCTTTGTGCTGGAAGCCAATCATTGTTTTATGATAAAGATCTGGGGACAGGGAATTTGGAGGGCTGGTCAACCTTAATTGCTCTGAAGGGTCAGAGCTCATTATTGGATATTAGTGGTTGAAGCGCAGCCTCCACCTGTTAGTACTAAGTAGATTCAATAATTGGCTTTTATTTGTGTTTCCTGCCTGGTGGATATGGGTGTATCTTATAATCTTAATCTTAAAAAAAGGGATGGTAAAGCCAGAGTGGGTAGTAGGTCTCCCACTAGAGTTGGACTACTACCTGGCCCCCATTTCCAAATTAATGCTTTTCTAAGTCTCTATTCATTTGTGTGTGGCCTTCTTCAGAAACCCAAACCCTGAACCAGAACCCTGAATCATGCCAGACTTGAAAGGGGTTCCCACCCCTTTTCTCCTTTTCTGTTAATCCTAATATATAAAAAGCCAGGTGCTATCATGGCCTAAATGACCAGATGGATGACTGAATAGCAGGCTGCATGGGGCGATCAGGCCAGCAGGGGGGGCAGTTGGAGGTGACCAGGCCAGTGGGTGGGTCAGTAAGGGGTGACCAGAATGGTGGGGGGAGGGTAGTTGGGGACAGCCAGGCCAGCAGGCAGGTGAGCAGTTAGGAGCCAGCAGTCCATATTGTGAGAGGGATGTCCAACTTCCAGTTTGGGCCTGATCCCCAGAATGAGGTCTAAACTGGCAGTCAGACATTCATCTCCCGAGGGGTCCCAGATTGGAGAGGGTGCTGGGCTGAGGGGACCCTCACCCCCGGGGTATGAATTTTGTCAGCCAGACCTCAAGTTATTTAATAATTGGGTTAATTACACATAGGGAGCTTTTTGTGAAATTAACTTCTGTAATATTTAATTTTAATTACACAGATGTATCTACATAAGTAAAAACAAATTAACTAATATGTCAATTTTTAACATGCATTCGGAAAACCTACTTTATTATAGAATGGAATTTTGGTTTTAAGGGACACCCCCTCACCCAAATTAGTCCATTATATAGAGATTTCACTTTATATAATGGACTAATTACAGGTCTAGGAGGCCGAAAGCCACCCGACAGCTACATTGCTCTCATCGCCATGGCCATCACACAGGCACCAGGGCTCAGCCTCAGACTGGGCCACACTGACAAGGTCATCACCTAGCAAGTACCCTTCTACCATGACAACCCCCCAAAATGGCAGAACAGCATCTGCCACAACTTCACAGACAAGGACAACTACTGGGTGCTCAACCCTAATACCAAGGACATGTTAGAGAGTGACAGCTTCTAGCACTGTGACCTCTCCACTTGCCTGGACTGCATGCAGCCACCATTGTCCCTGCTTTCCTCCCTGGGCATCTTCTATGCAGGCTATGCCCTACCATTGCTGTCTCAGGGTCTACTACCCCACTGTGTCTCTAGGTCAGTGGTCGACAAACTGAGGTTCGCAAGTCACATGTGGCTCATGAGTGGTTTGCCACTCTTTGACTAATGAGTTTGTAGACCACTGACCTAGACTCTCAATTCCAATAATTACAGGCTGTTGTTGTTCCTTGTGATTAAGCCCCTATCCCAGTGGTTGGCAAACTCATCAGTCAACAGAGCAGCAAACCGCGGCTGGTGAGGTGCAAGCGGCTCGAGGGCCGCAGTTTGCCGACCACTGGTCGAGGTCCCTGTGATGTCTTTGGCCTGGTGCCCAAGCAGCCACTCAGCCCAGAGCTAGACTGATTACATGAGAAAAGTATCCCCTAAACCTGAGGACAAAACTGGAGAAGGGACCAAATTTAGAGCCACACAGGAGAGACTTTGGGCTTCCTGGTGCATCCTGCACATACCTGGTTCACTTTGTTAATGGGAGGAAGTGGGGAGAGGAAGCCTCAGCCTATGGACTTGGTCAAAGAACCCTTTATCAGGTGAAGATCCAAAGACCATCCCTTTCAGGGGTGCAACTTAGTGTCTACACCAGATTCTGGAATCTGAATTGTGGGAGAATCACTCTTACCTGTACTGTGAAAAATTTTAATACATGGGGTGGGCCTCTTGTGCCTTTGACTATGTTACTCAATAAAAGGCTCCAATAGCACCTTCCTTCTTAAGGTGAGGAAGACAAGTTTGAAAAAAAAAAAAAGAAATATGCTACTTACTTAAATTAACTGACTTGACATTTAATGAGTCAAAGCCTAAAAGTTATCTGGTATGGTTCATATTTTGTGTATCACATTTGTGTCTAGAAAAATTTACCAAAATTAAAGAATGACCCTTGTAGTGTTTGAAAACTTTGATCTATTCCATTCAAAAAGTGAAGAAAACTTTAATTAGTTTTAAACAAAGGCCTTTGAAATAGAATGAAACAATTAACCACTGATCTGACGAATGAGTCAGAGAGCATTCCCGGGAGCACTTCAACTCATTGTTGCTAACACAGGAGCTTGGTGATTTATGTTTCATTATGGCAATGCTGAGTACATTTATTTCACTTGTATAGGGATGATGGTGTATTACATTTCTCCACATCTGAGGCAAAAATATAAACAATATATAATAATGGAAGTTCATGAATTTTTAAGTCAGCAAATTATACATGAAAAATTATTTGGGGCTTTTCTCTAGTGGGGAAAATATATTTGGCCTGAGGTTAGGGTGAATGTGATATCTGATACCAATCAGGGAGAGGGCTGCATATCTGTAAAAAATTTTCAAAACTAAGTAAGACTTACATGTATTCTGTTAATACCCAATATTGAAATTCAAACTGCCAATATAGACATCTCCTGGTTAGAAGATTTTATTCTCTGCTTTTAATGTTTGGTTGCTGAAGGCTGTGAGGCAAATATCTGCTTCTATGAGATACCTAAAAAAATTAATGGAACAGGAAATTATAATTTTAGCTCTGATGTTAAATAGGTGTAAAATGTACCAAACGCTTCTTTTTTAAATCAACCAAGAATCTATTAATAGTTTTTTTTTAATTAAATACTATAGGACAGGATTATTAGGATGAAAAACTCAGTCAACAACTGCCTCAAAAGGAATAAGAAAAATTCTGCTATGATATTAGCAAAGTTAAGGAGAAAATTTACACTGTAAGAGGCAACATTTCCCCTATAGAATACCTCTTGGTATTTCTTGAGTGTGTGGGATTAGCAATCTAATTAAATCATATTTCAAGAGGCAACAACAACAGATAAAATTTAAAGAGATTTTATTAAAATGACATTTACCAGATTGAACAATTCTTGAACTCTTATTAAAACCACAAAGAGAGAACAATATTTATGAATTTCATAAAAGACTGAATGTGCAACTTGACATATGTTAGTGATGATCTGGTAATCTACAATTTATTCAGTAGCTGCACAGTTTGTTTTTATTGTCATCTATGTGTATGTTTGAGTCTCTTTATTAAAGAAAGCACACCATGCATTTGGAATTTACATACCCCCAAATGAAAGTGGGGTTCTCAGATGGACTTTAAAGGATTAATAATACACTTAATACCACTACTCTCTGTCTCTGACTTTTCTAATAACATACTAATCAATGAATTATGGTACAAGGTTCATTTTAATAACTTTCTGGACCTATTTTAGTAAGTCATTGCATAAATATTCTCTTTGACATCACAACTTAAAGAGAAGACCATAGACACAATGCACATTAAGTGGTGCTAAGCATATTTGATATTGGGTTAGTAGGGTGAGAATTATGGTTAGGTTTTTTTCTTATTATTTTCTAAAAAATATTAATGGATAGGAATATGGATATAATTTATTTTAAGGTTCTAATTATTGCAGGTATTCATGAAGGCAGATTAGTTCTTTGGCAACTCTGCTGCATCAAGAAAAAGAATATTCTTTTGGCAGTTTGATAATACATTTAGACTATATAGAATGCAATGAAAGATAACATTATGCAAGGTGGTTTTTAAATGCTTTAAATGAAGCCTCTACCTTAAAAATGATTTATTAACTGTTTTAATAGTGATATATATACATATATATATATCAAAGAATATATCAAGATATAAATATCTCAAGATATTCTTAAATTTCAGGTTCTATATTATTTTAAAAAATGAGTTTTGTACATGTTACATCTATTTAAGATAAGAGCTAAAATTATGTATAAATAATTTCCTGTTCCACTAATTTTTTTAGGTATCTCATAGAAGCAGATATCTGCCTCCCAGCCTTCAGTCTTTGAGAACTCAGTACATTTACAGGTGGACAAATTTACCTAAAGTTTCAAAAACTGTAAGAGAGATTTTGAACATTAATTCTTATTCAGTTATTAATTTTATTGTTGACAGTATTACAGATGTCCTCCAATTCTCTCCTCCTACCTTAGTTTCCTCCTCCCATCTCCTGCCCCACCCAAGGCCTTCACCACACTATTGCCTGTGTCCATTGGTTAAAGAAGGATTTCTTACCTTTTGAGACAACATGGATAAACCTGGAGAACTTTACGCTGAGTGAAATAAACCAGGGGAGAAAGAAAAATATCACATGATCTCACTTACATGTAGAATTTAATGAACATAAACTGATGAACAAAACAGAGGCAGGGATGCATGGAACAAACTGACATATCTCAGTGGAATGGTGAAAATGGGGAAAGATTAATGAAAGAGATAGATCTTTTAATTGAAATATAACCATACTATAAAATTTAATAGTAGCATGCTTATATTTCAGTTTTAATTAATATAAGCATGCTACTATTAAATTTTGATGACTGACATCACATTATTTTTATATATGAAATTTATGGGGAATACAGTATATATTTCAATATGTTTAGACATTTAAAATGCAATTCTTGATAATTCAAGTAATTTTAAATTAGGCATTAACAAGTGATTGCCTCATTCTTAATATATTTTGTGTGTTTTTGCTAAACTGTACTTACTATTTAAACTGATCTTCTGTCTTTTGTTTTCTTTCTTCTGACAGCTCCTTCAGATTGGAAGGAAATCTTTATTTGGAGGCATGTCAGCTCATTTTTTCTCACTTCAGATTCATCATTATGACTTCTTGAGGCCAGATGTAATTTTGAAATAACCAGGAACTTGTCCATCTAAGAGCAGCAAAATTCCCTCAACTTTGGAGCACAAGTGATCACTGATATGGTCTGCATAAAATCATCTGCCTCTAGTCTGACAGCCATGAGCAGAGCCCTAGGGGTGAAAAAAGCCACAGCCTTAAATCTCTTCACTCAGAAATTACCAAGAAAAAAAAAATATATACATATATGAAGGACTAAATGATTAAGCCAATAGAAAACAGAAACCAAACAAAACCCATCTTCCTTCACCATGAAAATAAATATTCCCAGATATGAAAATGTATATTCGGCAGTTAAGCTAGTAAATTAGTATCAATTGATTTATCATTTGGGAAGGTAAAATGGAGATAGGAAATATCTCTAGCCAGAATTACTCAGCATTTCAAAATAAATGTGTAGACAAAAATAAACTGAACAAACAGAGGAGCATTGCAGCAATGAACAGTAGTATTAGGACAGAATGTTGCTGTTTGCAGAGAGGATGTTTGCCATCTTGTGCATAACCTTAAAGCCATAATGGAATAACAGCATTATTGTCAATTGCTTGAAATGTTCCTGCATTCAGTCCTTCACTCCATATTGTTTGAAAGAGGGGGGAAGTCAGTCTTACTGATTATTCCTCAATGCACTTCTAATATTTGCACTGTCACTTCCATTCAGGGTAATGATGCGTGCTGTTATTTGCACAGATGGTCCCATGCGTTTTCAGACCACAACAAGCAGTTTCTTGCAGGAGTCCAAAAAGAAAACACTTAAGAATTCTGCAGACATTGATTTCTCTCCTATGAAATTCAGTTATCTAAAAAAAAAAAAGGTTTGTCTCAGATTAAAATAATAATTATAGAATAATAACAAAAATGCATCAGTGTGGTCAAATGAATGAGAAAGGGATCAAAAATTTTTAATGAAGATCATTTTATATCATTAACAGCCAAGAAGTCAAATACAGTGAACTGTACACTAAACATTTGTGTTGAACATCTATTTGTTCTCTGAATTAAAAAAAATCATTTGTAATTTGTATTTGACATATAAAAACAATTTTTATAGCCATTTATCTATGCTTCATGGGATAATGTACCAGACAAACAGCATTTTCAGTTTATTTTTCTAAATAAATGTGTTGTTTATATTATTTGTAGTTGCTTATTTTATTTGGCTTTCATTACCTGCAAGATAAATTTCCTATGGTTCATTGGCAAACTTTTTTTCATGTTAATTTAGAAGTAATGGAAGAATGAAATATCAAATATTATTGTGGTATAAAATTGGGCTTTCTATTTCCTAAACTCTGAAGAAGAAATGGTATATTGTCACCTTGACTTTCTGGTCATGGATTATTTTAATACTGTATTTATATTAGTTATATTGATGGAAATTTGCTTCCGAGGATGAAATTATATATATTTTTTAGGCCATCAGATTTTACAAGTCTTCAGCAGAGGTCTGCAGAGAACTTTCATTAGTATATATAATAAAATGACTAGGCACTCTTACTGGAGCAACAATTAAAAGAAGGGCCTATTAAAAACCTGCAAAGTGCTCATTCTTACTTGAGGCTCACCAACTGGAGTGTGTTTGATCATCTCTACCCTCAGTAAATAGTGTACAGTTCAAAAAAGTTACTTGAAAATTTTTTAAATTGAGGCATAATTGACATTTTTTTAGCTTAAGTGTACAATGCAATGATTCAATATAGTCCAGCTTAATATCCATCATCACATACAGTTATAATTTTTTTCTTGTGGCAGGTACTTTCAAGAGCCACTCTTCTAGCTACTTTCAAATACACAATACAGCATTATTATTTTTAAATGTGTTTTTCTTTTTCAATTACAGTTGACAGACAATATTATATTAGTGTCATACAAGACAGTATTCACATTTGGAGATGGCGGGAGGAGAGTCAAAGTCTTGGAAAAGATGAGAGTCAGTTCTGAGATGTGTATTTCATGAGAAGCCTGGCCCTCAGGTGCAGCTAGAATGATAAGCTAATAGGCCTGGCTTTCCCTGGGTCCCTTACCTTTTGCTGTGCTCTGGTGGGGTTGGAATGGTAACCTTTTCAGAACTCTCTCCCTTGGTGATAGTCATATGAGACCCAGGAAGCCTAAGCCCCACTGGCCACCAGGGCCAGGCAGTGTAGAGGGGTGCCCTGGCAGCAGCTGCAACATGGGGGCACCAGACAGGGTCTTGAGCCCCTGCCTGAGACACATAGGCGAGGTAGAACCTAGGCAGAGGCCTAGCTCAGCGATTGCATTCCCTGAGAGCTCACCACAGCCCCTAGCTCTAGGACAGCAAAATGGGTCTTTTTTGGGAAGACTAGGGGAGTGTTTCAAGCCCAGAGTGGTGCAGGGACTCGCTCGCTCAGGGTTACAGTATCGCGAGACCAGGAAGTAGCCTCAGGGCCTCCAGAGCAGGTGATCCAGGGGCCTCCCCTCAAAGGCAGCGCAGCAGCAAACCATCCAAAAACACGGGGTTCAGGCAGGTGTCCCCCTCCCGGACATACTGGAGTCCCGGAACTCCACAGGGGGTGGGTGTGTAGGTAGCACCCGCCAGGCAAAAGGAAGGAAAAAGGAAAGCCTGGCCTTTCACAAAGCGGTTGCCCAGGGCTGGAGCACGAAGATGGCGCCTGCGGCTGGGAGGCCACCCGCGAAGGGCAAGTAACTGGCTCCCTCGGGAAGCAGAAAATACAAGCCTGTTGTTATAAAACAGAAAGCAGGGTGCCAGTTAGCACGAGGGAGGCAGAGGGAGAGCCGAAGATTGGGTTCAGCACCCAGCAGCCCCCAAATTTGTGCTGAATTTGCTGCCTGCCTCTCGGGCTGATGTGTTCAGATTGGCTAGTGGTCTCCTTCGCCTCATTCACATGAAGCCTGGGCCCCTCTGGATCCGCATTCTCTGCGCGGGGACAGGTGAGTCCATGCGTTCCTCAATTCCATATCATCTGGCGGGAGTTGTTTTTCAAAGCTTGATATTTTGAGGCTCATCTCTCAGGGGCAAGGTGGGGTTCAGGGAAGACGCCCCAGGAAAAAGCTCAGGGTGGAGTTTCCTCCTGAGGCGGCTGCTGCTTGTGGGGTGTGGGGGGTGCGGGCTCATGGGGAGGTTGTGTCCCAGTCTCTCCTTCCACATTGATGAGGAGGGCCTGAGGCATCAGAGTTGCTCAGGTTTTAGATATTATTTTCAGAGGAAGTGGAACCACATGTGTGTAGCTGCAGATTCAGTGTGCTCTCAGGAAGACGTGAACCTAGGATTTTCCTATGGCACTATCTTGAATCAGAAGCCCCAACTACCTCAAACACATCTTCTTTAAGAATTAGAAAAACAGATGATTAGGTTTATTCCCAAACTATGATCCGAAACAAAGTACACATGACATTATTCTGCACGCTTAAACTGATTCACTCTCTGTAGTCTCTTTGTGGTACTTAGTGTAGCCTGTAACATAATGAAGAAAATTAAGTTTGTCACGCATGATTTGAGCCTCTGAAAATTAAGACAGTGCACATGAAAATAATCCAACTAGGAATTAAATCGCCAGCTCCTGTGGGATGTATTGCCTGGGCTCAGTCAAACGCTTCTGAGGTCCGTGCTCATTGCTTCAAGCTGTGAATTACTTGGTGCAGGGTCTTAAATAGGAAAGTCTAATTTCTCCCCAAATATCTAACACTGAAATCCATAAAAAATAAATGATATAGCCCTAGCCAGTTTGGCTCAGTGGATAGAGCTGACCAAACGGTCCCAGTTTGATTCTGATCAGTTGCAGCCTCCGCCTCATCCTGGGCCCTGGTCCTGCGTGCAGGACACAACCAATTGAAGCCACATTGATATTTCTCTGTCTTTCCCTCTTTCTTCCACTCTCTCTAAAAATCAATGGGAAAAACATCTTTGGGTGAGGATTAAAAAAATAAGTGATAAAAATTGTGGTTATTTTATGAATATACTCAACAGTAAGGAGTGCTTTGTTTGTTGTGGTCTGTGGAGAGCCCTTAAAAGGTTTTGCAAAAATGTGACATTAACAGGCCTGTTCTTTAGCAGGATATCTGTAGTAGTAAAATACAGTAATTTATAAAGTAAATTCTAGTGGGTGATATATAAGCATAACCAACGGATGCAAGACACTGGGAGGGGAGTGGAGGATAGGGGATGCTGGGGGAAGGTCAATGGGGGAAAAAAGGAGACATATGTACTACTACTTGTAATACTTTAAACAATAAAAAAAAAACATACTATCACAGATTGTAAAAAAAAAAATCTAGTGGGTGAAATGGTGGTAACATGTCTAAAATTTTCTTGAATTTGGTTTATTTATTTTCCTTATCTTTAATTACATTTGATTCCTAAGTTTTTTTTTACTTGTACATCATTTTATCTTCTTTTATCTTCAAATTTTAAACTTACCCTTTGCTATCTTCACGGTTCAGTATTTTACAAAATCTATTAAACAATCTTCATTTTTCATTGAGGAGTACTACTTACAGATTTATCAAATTGAGAATACCAATGTAGGTACAGGTATATGTCACTTTACTGTCCTTTGCTCGTTTGTGCTTCATAGATGTTGCATGTTTAGAAATTGTAGACAAGAACCTCCACTAGCACAAAGATTATGACTTGCTTTTTTGAAACCCTCTCTTTATTGTAGTGGTCAGGAAACAAATCTGCAAGATTTCTATAATCTCTACTTACTGACGTTTGCTTTTAGAATGCAGGTAGGTTACATTTACATGCAACTCCAACTATTGCTCTGCTGGCCCAAGTTCACTGAATTAATCAGGCTTGTCTACATGGGGAAGATGATTTCTTTCTTTACTGAGTGTTCTCTCTGCAATATGAATTGTGTTAAGCACTAGGAAGGTGAGGAAAACAGACACAGATCTCATTTTTAGGGATTTTAAAATCTAATTGGAGAGCAATACATTAAACATGTAATTTCACTAGGTAATAAAAATTACAACTGTGCTAATTTCTATGAAGAAAAGTATATGGCATGCCATGACCATATGTATATTCAATGTATCCAACTCAGTGGGGGAGTAAACTTTGAGCTGAAGGGTGATTAGGTAAATGGGGCAAATCATGTACAAAGCATTGTGAATGGGAAAGAAAATAGGGTGTCAGAAGACTTGAAAAGAAGGGTAGTTAGGTTTTAGCAAAGACACAGTAAAAAAGATAGCACTGAAAAAATTGGGGAGGTGGAAGCCTATCTTACTTAATCTAAACCTCAAATAAAGCAGAAAACAACACAGACAGCCATGAGAACTAAAAATAGTAGTATACAGAAATACCGAAGTAATAGCAAATGATGATGATATAACAAATGTATGTAGGTTTAATTCCTGAAAACACTAAGATCAGGCTCCTCCAACTTTTCCCTCCACAAAGCATTTGCATCTACAGCCAAAGGAATGCAGACAGTTACCCACCAAACAATGGTTTAAAGCATATCTGATTGAATGCAAACCAGAAAAAATGAATAGAAAATATTTCAGAATAATAAGTTAAAATTAAGAATGGCATGGGAGCATTTATTATTTATATAGGTATACTTTTTGAAGAAGGTATAAAATGCATTTGTAGACGTCTGTGAATTCATAAAGACTTTAGCAAGTACAGGTGGAATAACAAACATTTAAAAAATGTTGAAAACAATTTTTGTAAAACTATATGTTATACAGAAAAACCCAAACAACAAGAGGCTGTGCAGAGCTGGCATAGCAGCAACTCCTTAAAATCATCAGGGATCCAAACTTCTTTCTTCTCTGCTCTGAAATCCTTAGAATAACACATGTGTCTTTGTGGTGGAAAACAGTGACTAGAATTCCAGACATTACATATATCCCAGGCAGCAGGACAAGGAGAGATCTCACCTCCTTCTTTTCCAGGAAACTTAGTGAAAAGTGTTCACACAATATCCTATGTAATAAAAGAGAAATACACAGATTGACCATCACTCCAACACACAAGAGGGTTGCCCCCATGTGGTCAAAGATCCTGCCCCCATGTGGACACAAGATGGCCACCACAAGATGGCCAGCAGGGGAGAGCCGTTGGGAGGTTCCAGGCCCTGCAAGGGAGGACAGTTGTGGGTGATCAGGCCAGTGGGGGAGGGCAGTTGGGAGGGACCAGGCCTGCAAGGGAGGGCAGTTGGGGGCGATCAAGCCTGCAGGGGAGGGTAGTTATGGGTGACCAGGCCAGCATAGGAGGGAAGTTGGGGGCAAACAGGCTGGCAGGGGAGCAGTTAGACATAAATTAGGCTGGCAGGGTAGTGGTTATGGGGTGATCAGGCTGGCAGACAGAAGCGGTTAGGGGCAATCAGGAGGCAGGCAGGTGAGCAGTTTGGAGCCAGCAGCCCTGGATTGTGAGAAGGATGTCTGACTGGCTGTTTAGGCAAGATCCCAGTAAGATTGAGCCTAAACAGGCAGTCAGACATCCCTCAAGGGGTCCCAGATTGGAGAGGGTGCAGGCTGGGGACATCCTCTGACCCCTGTGCATGACTTTTGTGCACCGGGCCTCTAGTTTTGGTATATTTTTCATTATTCAAACTGGCCACATTAGCATAAGGAGCAGTAGAAATGTGATTCCTTTAGCTGAGCACATTGCCACATTGAATAAATTTGATTCTAACACTACAGAGACTGGTGAGAATGAATAATGGTGTACATAGCTATCTGGTTATGCCCCTCAAGACTTTAAAACTATAGCACCAGTTTATCATGCCTTGGTTTGAGTATTGGGGATTTTAGACACTAAATTATATGCAAATCTAAAGGAATAAAAATTTCCACTCATATTTTCAAGAGCAAAATAACACAGTGGAATCATAATATGTGAACATTAAATCTTTTATGGATTCTACTATACTAATGTCTATTCCTTTTTATGAACATTACTAGAGGCCCAGTGCACAAAATTTGTGCATGGGGGGGTGTCCCTCAGCCTGGCCTGTGCCCTCTAGCAGTCCAGGAGCCCTCAGGGAATGTCCAACTGACGGCTCAGCCTCTGCTCAGCTGCTGTACTCAACAGCCATGAGCCCAGCTTCTGTCTGAGCAGTGCTCCCATTAAGTGTCTGCCCCCTGGTTTTCAGTGTGTGTCACAACAACCAGTCGCACTGTCCTATCGAATTGCATATTAGCCTTTTATTATATAGGATAGAGGTCTGATGCACAAAATTTGTTCAAGAGTAAGCCTTCCTTCCCCTGGCTGCCGGCACCGGCTTCCCTCTGGCACCTGGGACCTGGGATTCCCTCGCAGCACCCAACTTTGGAAGGTCATCCAGAAGGACATATGGAAAGGATGTCTGATTAGTTAGCATATTATTCTTTTATTATTATAGCTACTCAGTACTGGTAATGATAGGACATCTGTGTCTCCTGTTTTGAAACTATCATCACACTGACTGTAATTCTGGTACACACAGCACTGTGTTATTTATTAGTTTATTGGGGTGACAACTATGTATATAAAAACTTAAGTGACTGTTATGACTGGGCTACTGAATGACTGGTCAACCACTCGCTGTGATGGCTACTGACCACCAGGGGGAAGATATTCAACCCAGGAGCTACCCTCTGGTAGTTAGTGCACTCCCACAGCCAACCTCCCACAGCCAGCCAACCTCCCACAGTCCCTCCCACCCCCAAACTAGGCGAGATGGCCCCGATTGGTTCCGATGGCCATCCAGGCTGAGGGACCCCACCCATGCATGAATTCGTGCACTGGGCCTCTAGTTGGTTAATAAAATTACATAGATTTGGGGGCAGGGTAGTAAGAAGCTAGGAAAATTCCATGGCAAGTGGAATAGGGAAACTGAGACAGCTAAACAGATGGCTGAGCAATTCACAGCCAGCTAATAATTTGCAATATCTTATCTTCCCTCTCCAACTACACTTTGGAGAAAATGGTTTACACATTCCAGACCATGCTGGGGCAAACTTTCCAGTGATGTATTTCTTAAAAAAGAAAAACATATATATTATTGATGATAGAGAAGGAGGAAGGGAGAGAGACAGGGAGATAAACATTGATCGGTTGCCTCCTGTGAAGGTGAAACTGACCAGAGAATAACCCTGATTTCTCTATATGCTCATTTTGGTATATCAGCATATCAAAGGACACACCTGGAAATCAGATGGATATTCCAATAGAACCCTCCTCTAAAATTCCCACCTTTAAAAAACAGGAAAACCCTTTAGACAGAGGACCCTATAATCACTCTCCCTTGAGCTTGCCAGCTCCCCACTTCTTTCCTCAGGCATGTATCTTTGCTTTCTTTCTCTTAAGCTTTAAAGGCTCCCACAAGACTTGCTACCAGGGGAGCAGTGGGCAGTGGCAGCTCATCCTGGGCTAACCCCCTGAACTTGTCTCCAAGGACCCTCCTTTTACCTGTATAATTGGCTTACTGAATCGACACAGTCCAGCATGGCTAACTTCTTCCTCTATGGCTTCCTTTCCTATGTCTAGGCAGTCCAACCTAGGCTTACCTTCTGTTACTGTTACTTCTTATCCTGAGTTCATGCAGTCAGCAGTCCAGTCTAGGCTCACTTCTGTTGCTGTGACTTCCTTTCCTGTGTCTAGGCAGCTGAATCAAAGCTCACTCCTATTCCAGTAATCTTGCCTCTTTTATCTTAAACCCTTCCTTTCTTTCACTGTCCTCAGCTTTAATAAATATACTCTCAAAGTATGTTTATTCAAAGTCACCTGGATATGTATCATGAAATCTTTTCTGCACAAAGTCAATAACCCACCCATTCCAGACTGTGCCAAGGTAGCCCCTCATAGGTCCTGGTTCCTTTCTGGTCACAAGCTTCATGTGTACAGTTCTATGATACATCTTGTTTATATTGTGTTGTGTACCCACTATCCAAAGGAAAATCTCCTTAAGTCAATGTAGACTAGACTCCCACCCCTTCCCTTCATACCCTATAACTCTTCTTTCCCTCTGGTAACCACCATACTATTGTCTATTTCCACAAGTTTTTGTTTGTTTGTTTATTTGTTGCTTTCAGTTTTATAATCCCACATGTCAGTGAAATCATATGGTTCTTCACTTTTCCTGTCTGAGTTATTTTGCTTAACATGATATTTTCAAGATCCTTCCATGTTGCAAAAGGTAGTGTTTTATCTTTTGCTTTGGGTGAATAGTATTCCATTTATATTTGTGCCACTTTTTTTATCCACTCGTTTATCAAGGGACAACTTAGTTGTTTCCATGTCTTGGCCACTGTGAATAATGTGTCAGTGAACATAGGGGTGCACTGTATATTTTATAGATGATATAAGGCATTTTTACAGGACATTTTTACTGTACAGGCTTTCATACTTCCTCATTATGATACTCAGGTATTTATAAATACAATTTATCTGTAACTCACTTGCACACACTTTAGTAGGGTGTTTCAAGTTGTTTGTTTTTTGAGGAAATAAGTGAAGTATTGGAATTATCTAAAATCTTTTTACTCAACATATATGTTTAGGGGAACACTTTATGCTGATTCTGTGAAAGCATCCCTTACATTTTGTTTGTTTGTTTGTTTTGGCATAGCTATAGAAATGGTTGTTTTGGGGGGCCATAGTGCAAAGTCCAGGTATTCCAGAGGTTTTGTTAAAGGAAACCAATACATACATAAATTTAAAAAGTATGTATATAAGAAAGATTTATGGATTTCCATAGAAAATGCAGGTCCCAGAATTATATGCATTTGCCTAACCACACGCAGACTTTCTTTGGTCTTGTGCCAGTTACAACTGAATAAAATAACAACTAAAAGTATTTGAGAATATTTGAAATATAGAAATGAAAAATAGTACACACTATGGTGTGCAGTGTGATTCCCCCAGTTAAGGTAGTTCACACTTTTTAAGACATTGTAATATTTTTAATCATAAAATAAATCTAATCCATAAAAGACTAATTTAACCAAACACCACAATCAAATGAGCTTCCAGAAACATTGAAACATATTCTCTCTGAGCTCCCTTTAATTTCTCTGGACAGTAAGTATTTCAAAGTATTTATTCTTTATTATATAATTAGAGATTGAATCCAAAATTTGATAACCTGATGTATTTTTCTGAATGATTTTTATGTTTCTATATTGGCTACAACTAAAATACAGACTGTATTTTTATTAATTTTTTAAAATATGGACACTATTGCATATGTCCTCCATTTCATCCTCCTTCCCTTTGTCTACCTTATCCCACCTCACATCCCCTTTCTTTGGCCTTTACCACACTATTGCCCATGTCCATGGGGTATACATATATGTCCTTTAGTTAATCCCTTTACATTCTTTATTCAGTCACCCTATCCCACTCCCCTCTTGGCACTTGCCAGTCTGTTCCATATATCTATACTTCTAGTACCATTTTGTTTGTCAGGGTTATTTTTATTTATTAGATTCCAGATATTAGTGAGATCATATGGCACTTGTTTTTCTCTGACTGACTTATTTCAATAAACATAATATTCTCCAGGTTCATCCATGCTGTTGCAAAGCATAAGAGTTCCTTCTTTTTTAAAGCAATGTAGCTTTCCATTGTGCAAATGTACCACAACCTTTTTATCCACTTATCTGATTACTAGTGGCCTGGTGCATGAAATTCATGCACATTAAAAGAGTATTACTTAGAGGAAATATTTTAATAGTGCTATTTGCCCTTTCTCTATAATAAAGGTGTGACAGATAAAAGGTAATGAGTACAATATATATGGAAATAATACATAATTTCATTAATAAATAATAAAAAATGATATAACAACAATAACACACTCATGATATAAAAACAACATTGATGCAAATAATGACTGATAAAGTGATTAAACTTATTCTAATATCTCCATGTATACCACATTAACAGTGAAAACACTTTCAGAGTGCTTGACTAATTTCCCTTGGGATAAAGTATTTACAATTTTAATTGTAACATCACATGCTCTTCAAACTCGAAAGAAAGCAACATAATAACTGACCATGTGTGAAAACAGGTTCAGGTAGGAATATTACTACTCTGTCTAGAGTTTGTCCTTGTGATTTATTAATAGTCATTGAAAATGCCGGCATCACGGGAAACTGTCGTTGAATTAATTTAAATGGGAGGCCAGTGTCAGATGGGGACAAATCAATTCTTGGAATCAGAACAACCTCTCCCTCTGCAGATCCTCTTAATACTTCAGCTTCAATAATGTTAGGTAGTAATCTTTTGAGAATAAATCTGGTACCATTACAAAGATCCCATTTACTATTAAGATTTCTCAATAGCATGATGATTGCACCCACTTTCAATTTCAATTTATGACATGGCATTCTTGAAGGAGTAATACTGTTGAGAAATTCAATGGGAAAATTTTCCTTTTCAGCATCATCTGTTGAGTCAATGGGCATGGGGGCAGCCCTCTTTCCGGCCATGCCCCGTCTCTCAGGATGAAGGGCTCTCCACACAAGACCCCTGTCCCAATGCGAGTGCCAATGCAGTGTAAAGGTTGGGCGCAGCCCCGGCCTGGCAGGGATAGAGGGGGACCTGCTATCCACTGCCATATTGTTCCGCCTGGGTGGGATTCTGGCCACCATCGGGTGGAGAGAGTTCACAGTGCTCTGGGTTGGTGCAGGGTGTCAGGAGCACCAGTATTACTGGGAAATGTAGTTCTGGTGGCACAGTACTTCAAACTCTCTCCTACAATGGGTCTACCACCAGAACTACATTTCCCAGCATTCCTGGTGCTCTGCCACTTGGTGCCAGAGCAAGCAACCTTGAGGACTCACTGTCCCACCTTGTGCCTAGTGCTCATTACCCAAGGTGCCCCTGGCACTCATTTGCATGTCCCATGCAACAGGTAAACCCCAAACCTCAGTCACAGCCTAACTATCAGAGCAGCCTCCATGTGAGCCTCATGAGGGGATATCATGTCATCAAATTCCCCTAACCGTCCCAAGGTCACAGCAAAAGGTTGTGACTCAGTCAACAGTAAGTGTAAGGAGAGAAGAGAGGGATCTTGCTGGCCCTTAGGTACAATGTGGGCAGAGCTTATAGTGTGGCGTTTGATTACTCGGCACTGTGGCCATGCCCCTGTCTGTTGGCTATGCTCTGACTGCTGGCCATGCCTGCTGGCCATGCCCCTTGCTCCTGATTGGCTGGAAGCATAGTGGAGGTACAGTCAGTTTGCATGTTACTCTTTTATTAGATAGAATGGGCACTTAGCTGTTTCCAGATCTTGGCTATTGTAAATATCACTGCTGTGAACATAGGAGTGAATATATTCTTTCTAATTGTTGCTTTGAGATGTTTAGGATATATTCCCAGAAGTGGGATCACTGGGTCAAACAGCAGTTCCATTTTTAATTTTTTGAGGAAACTCCATACTGTTTTCCACAGTGGCTACACCAGTATTCATTCCCACCAATAGTACACTAGGGTTCCTTTTTCTCCACATCCTGACCAGCACTTGTTGTTTGTTGATTTATTGGCAATAGCCATTCTGACAAGTGTAAGATGATATTTCATTATAGTTTTAAATTGCATCTCTCTGATGATTAGTGATGTTGAGCATTTTTTCATATGTCTTTTGGCCATCTGTATATTCTCTTTGAAGAAGTGTCTATTCAGGTCCTTTGCTCATTTTTTAATTGGATTGTTTGTCTTCCTGACAACTGAGTTGTATATGTTCTTTATATAGAATACATTTTTAATGAAACATGAAAATGAGACTCCTAAACTGAATAACATTTAGTGCATTAAAAATAATGCTCTGAAAAATTAGCAAGAAGGAAAACATTTTACCATAATCCAAAGATATATTCCTTACATTTTGACATAAAATACTTAGAAATTGAGAGAAAGGAGCTTAAGCATGAACTAAGGAAGGTATATAGCACATATTACTTTAAATTGGTTTTCACTTTATTTTAAAGTATACATTTAGTTTATTATTATATTATAAAAATAATAAATGTAAGACAAAAGTTCCTATTCATTACCATTTACCCACCCCACTCCTTTTCCAAAGTAAACCACCATAATTTTTTACATAGATAGAAATACCAATAGAAAAACATAGTATTGCTGTGTATGTAAATATGTGTGTGCTTTATGTTAATGGAATCATCTATGATAATAAAATCATAATATGCTAATTAGATTGGAAGTCCTTCTGGATAAAGCTGGGCCTGCAAGGGCTGAGGCAAGCTACTGTGGCTGCGAGGGCCAAGCCCCTTGCACAAATTTCATGCATCGGGCCTCTACTACTTTATATAAGGTGTTCTACCACCTTAATTTGTTCTACTTAAGAATTAATCTCTGAGATCTTTCCACATTTTTACCTGTATGTCCTGGTAATTCTCTCTAGAGTTTAGTTACTCATTTCACAGTTATTGGATATTTAGGTTATTTACTTTTGCTCATACAATCAGCATTGTGTCTAACACCGATGTAATTTGTATATAAGGAGGAAATTGAGATCAGTTCTTTCTTATGATTCACATAGCAAATGTAATAGCATTTAGAAATGCTACAGACTTTTAAAATTTATATCTATTTGAATATGTAGTGTGTGAAGTCCCTTTTTTATAATAGGAAATTGTACTTACTTGATAGGAAATAAAGCTAGAAAGAGAGTAAAAGCTAGATTTTGGAGGTAATAGTAAATTTCACTGGAGAATTATTGCCATTGGATACAGTAGTTATTCTTTTCCAAAAGTATAGATGTAGGCATTAGTTTAGGAAACTTGAGGATAGAAATAAATATATTTCAAAAAGTAAAACCTGCTTCTCAACTATGCTTACAAATATTGGGAACAACTCTTTATTAAATGGCACTTACTATGTGGTTTCAGTTAATGTTGAGGCTTCTTTTGAAAGATGCTATTAAAACTCTCTTTTCTGGAATGAAATCACGCTCTTGAGATAAAACAGTTGTCTGATTATGGCATAAAATATGAGGTATGTTCTTTTTGTGACAATTTATGATCATCTATTGCAGCCATAAAATTACTTACCTTACTAGTAAGAATAATTTCAAGAGGAGAATGTACATACCTGTTACTGAAAAAAGGCAAACTTCTTCACTTAGGTGGCCTAGTCCTTCTTTTAAATTAAAACATATCAATTTTAATTTGAAATACTGTAAGATTTTATTAGTGTATATATATATATATATATATATATATATGCTTTAAAATAATAGTATCTCAAATAATGATTACATATGTAAATATTAAAATTACAGTACCATAAGCAATTAACAGATGATTGAGAAATTAAAACTATCTAATTTTCTAAGATAAAAATACAGCCAACCTAAAAGGAAAATATAGTTCTAAACTACTCTTTTATTGCAAAATTTCTTTTGAGATGGGACTGATGCCTGTTGAAGTAGAAATGACCTTTGCCAATAGATTTTCCCTTGCATATCTATTTTCTCCAGCATGAGTGATATACACTGGACACTCAAATGCTTTACTGAGTAGTACAATGCAGTTTTGCTGAGAAAATTAAACTAACTGGAGAAAAGAAAAAAAGCAAACAGAGAGGGGCCATAAAGGTTGCTCTTAGTCAGGATTTGAGAAGCAGCCTCTCTTCAAAGATAAAAACATCTTTCAACATTACTTGCTAAGAATACAGGCGGTGATAACCTGAATATTAAATTACCAAAGGATGCTTAAGGTATTCCTTCTTAGCCTCTTTTTCAGGCAGCTTATAAAATTTCAACTTCCTTAAAAGCCTCCATATAAGACAAACTTTCAGTCTATCAATAATTTTTTCCATAATTTTAAAGTTTAGGATAGATTCAATTTAATGTCTTGTTATTGACTAGTCTCCATTACTCATACAACAAATACTGAGTTGGTATTATGTTCCAAATTTGCATTGCTTAAGCAAAAAAATTAACTTGAAACTTTCTGAAAGTTAGAAAAAAAACTGACAAATAATAGACCTCTGTAATATGTTAAAAATAGAAGACAGTGTCAAAAAACTAAAGCCAAAGGCTTAACAATGAAGTAGTGTGCATTTCAGTGAAATAATTTTGGTGAGTTAGAAAGCTAACACAATCTGTTTATGGTTTCTTATTTTTCCAAGACCAAATTTTTGAATTACTAGAAGACTGGGTAATGTGGTTTTGAAAGCTGGTCTTCTATGGAAGCTACATTTGTGTAGCTTGGGAGTTCCCAAATCCTCTATATTTCTGTGTGTGTGTGTGTGTGTGTGTGTGTGTGTGTGTGTGTGTGTGTGTGTGTGTGTGTTTTTTCACCCCAAATGACCTCACTCTTGCCCTCTGCACATTGTGAGATAAACTAGCTCCTTCCAGAATCTATGTGGAGTGTCTGTTTCTCTGGCTCCAAAGCTGCTTCACTTGCCCATTTCCTTTGATTTTTTGGTTCTGCCTTTTGCCCATTAAACCAGATGATGTCTTCCACACTGTTTCTCCCCAGGTGAATACCATTCCTATTCTCTTTTTGCCGTAGTACAAACAGCACAAGACTTTTTAAAGTCTAGCATATTTTACTGCAATTAAGGAGTAAGAGTGGAAAGTTATAGTCGAATTCAAGCAACAGCACTCATTTTAATTTGTATATTAAGTAATATTTTTAAATTAATATTTATTGTTGAGATTATTATAGACGTCCCTATCCCCCCACCCCCGCCATAGCTCCTCTCCACCGATTCCCACTCCTCCCCAGGCCCTTGCCACCTTATTGTCTGTGTCCATAGGTAATGCATACATGCATATAAGCTCTTTGTCTAATCTCTTCCCGCACCCCCACACCTTCCCTCTGAGAATCATCAGTCTGTTCCATTTCCATGCCCCTGATTCTATTTCATTCACCAGTTTATTCTGTTCATCAGACTTTTTATTCATTTGATATTTAGAACCACTTGTTGTTAGATATGTACTTGTCACTTTATTGTTCATATTTTTTATCTTTTCCTTTTTCTTCTTCTTCCTCTTAAAGAATACCCTTCAGCATTTCATATAATACTGTTGTGGTAGTGGTGAACTCCTTTAGCTTTCTCTTCTCTGTGAAGCTCTTTATCTGACCTTCAATTCTAAATGATATATTTTGCTGGGTAGAGTAATCTTAGTTGTAGGTTCTTGCATTCATCACTTTGAATATTTCTTGCCACTCCCTCTGGCTGCATAGTTTCTGTTGAGAAATCAGCTGACAGTTGTATGGTCACTCCCTTGTAGGTAACTAACTGTTTTTCTCTTGCTGCTTTTAATATTCTCTCTTTATCTTTTGCCCTTGGCATTTTAATTATGATGGATCTTGATGTAGCCCTCTTTGGATTCCTCTTGTTTGGGGTTTTCTGCACTTCCTGGACTTGCAAGTCTATTTCTTTCACCAGGTAGGGGAAGTTTCCTATCATTATTTTTTCAAATAGGTTTTCAGTGTCTTGTTCTCTCTCTTCTTCTGACACCCCCATAATTTGGATGTTGTATGCTTGAAGTTGTACCAGAGACTCCTTACACTATCTTCATATTTTTAATTCTTTTTTCTTTTTGCTATTCTGGTTGGGTGTTCTTTGCTTCTTCATATTCTAAATTGTTGACTTGATTCTTGGAATCATCTGGTCTACTATTGAATCCATGTATATTATTCTTTATTTCAGTCAGTGTATGCTTAATTTATGGTTGGTCCTTTTCCATTTTTTTTTGGCATTTTCTCTAAGGTCCTTGAAAGTATTACTGAGTTTTTGGAGGTTTATAAAAGATTCTTGAGTAACCTTATAACTGTGGTTTTGAATCTATATCCAGTAGTTTGCTTTCTTCCATTTCTTTCATTTGTGCCATGTTTATTTGTCTCCACATTTTGGCTGCTTTTTTGTTTGTTTCTATGTGTTGGGTAACTGCTAAGTCTCCTTGAGTTGATGGAGTGGCCTTGTGAAGTAGGTGTCCTATAGGGTTCAGTGGCTCAGCCTCCACAATCACCTGAAGTGGACATTCTTGGTGCACCCCTCTGTGGGCTGTGTGCAGTGTTGTAGTTGAGCCTTTATTGCTGTTGGTGTCACTGAGAGGAATTGACCTCCAGGGCAATTGGCAGTGGAAACCAGCTGCTACTATAATTGGAGAGCTGCTGTGTAGGAGACATCCTTATGGAGCAGGACTTCCTTCAGTGGGGCTTTGGTGCTCACTGAATCTGCCCCTTGGATGTGTTGCTTATGAATGAATTTGGTATGGTCTCACACTGACCACTGGGTACACTGGCTCTTAGGTTTCTAGGGAGGTGCAAAGTCAGCCACTGCTTGGGGCCATCCAAAAGGATCTACAGAGATATCTGCATATTCCTCCTCTTTGTATTGGGTTTGGAAGTCCTCAGACGAGAGGCACAGCTGTGAAGCAAAGCAGGCTGGTGCTGATGCTGGTTCTTGGGCCTTTTATTGATTGGTTTGGGGCTCCCTGACCCAGTTGCAGCTATCTGACAGAATTTTAGCCTGAGAAAGGACAGACTATTCATATGCAAAAGCTGCTGCTCACAGCGTGGATGGGGTTGTAAAGTGGGTGAGGGGCAGAATCTCAGGGAATCACCAGGCAGAGCAAATAGAAATGGCTTCCAGTCAGCCCTGCACCAGGGAAGTTCAATCACAGGAACAATGACCACTGAGGAGCACCTCCATCTGAAAGAAAGCCACCTACAAGTTTCTGCCCTCATGACAGATAGTCCAGTTTCTTCCCATATGTGTCTGGATCCCCCAGAGCCTCACCTGGCACTGGAGCTCAGAGGAAGTGGGAGCTTGTAAATTCAGTTCCTGGTGCTGGCCTTTTAAGAGGAGCAGCTGAATCTCTAGCAGCCTGTGTGTCACTCAGCCCTAATCACACTAGTTTTTACAGTCCATCATTCTTACTGCATGTAGGGACTTTTTTCCTGAGCTCTGGAACCCTGGGCTTGGAGTCTGGTATGGGGCTGGGACCCCTTGCTACTCCAGGCAGCCTCTGTAGAGGCAATCTCTGATTAAAAGAGCAGCACACCTGGGTGCCAGATTACCCGTTCGGTGCCTCCACACATTCTACGAGTCTTAATATGCTTTATTCTTTACCTCTCTAGTTGTATAGTATTTCCACTCAGCCAGCTTTTCTATGGTTCTGGATGATAGTTGTCCTGTATTTTAGTATTTTAGTTGTAATTTCGATGTGGCTGCGGGAGGCAGCAAGTACAGGCATTTACCTATGCCCCCATTTTCACAGTACATCACATTAGGTAATATTAACCTAAAATTTTACATTTTGAATTGCACAATGGAGGATTTCTCTTTTGTAACATCTTCCCTTCTCTCTTCCTTATTCAAATTACATCCATCTCCTTAACTGTTCCTGCTTAAAGACAATTATTCTCCTTTCTACCTTTTTCTATCTCCCGTTACTCTTACTTTCTTACATAGAACAGTTTACCATTAAGAACTCCTGCAAAGTCAGAAGTACTCTTTGAGATATTTTCTTCAATAAGACTTATCTATATTCATCTAAGCTTTCACTAAAGTTTGAAATTAAGAGAGTTCTTGTAACTCAATGAATTTCTTAAGCTCCTGGTAGAATGGCAATAGAAATATTTATGTTTGATATTTTCACACACACACACACACAAACAAACAAACAAACAAAAATAAATAAACAAACCAACTCTGCAGGAGTTGTATAACTGGGAGTGATTATTTTGTTGGTGATGTTTTTGTTTTGTGTGTTTTGTTTTTTTCCAATCAGCATTCTCCTAAATAGCTTTTTATGAATAAGTTTAATCCCCCTTGTGTTAAGATGATTAACCTTGAGGCAGAAGGGAATGAAACTAGGGAAATTCCTTGACAAGTGGAATAAGGGAAACTAAGACAAAATAAATAAGGCCAAAAAACTTGATCAATTTAGAGCCAGCTAATTAATCACAAGGTTTTAGCTTCCCTAACCAAGAACACTTAAGAGCAAATGGTTTATACATTCCATACCTTCCTGAGGCAGACCTGCCTTAGTCCCAGTCCCACTTCAGTAATGTGAACCCTATATAATAAAAGGCTAATATGCAAATCAACTGAATGGCTGAATGGTCACTATGATGTACACTCATAGTGGCAGACTCTCAATGAGGAACTGCCCTCTAGTGGTCAGTGCACTCCCACAGGGGGAATACTGCTTAGCCAGAAGCCAGTATTGGCTAGTGAGTGCAGCGGCAGTGGTAGGAGCCTCTCCCATCTCTGAGGCAGTGCTAGGGACCCCTCAGGGGATATCTACCTGACAATTTAGGCCCGCCCCAGGGAGCGGGCTTAAGCTGGCAGGCAGACATCCCCAGAGGGGTCTAGGATTGCAAGAGAGTGCAGCCTGGGCTGAGGGACACCCCACCCACAATGCACAAATATAGTGCACCAGGCCTCTACTTAAAAAGTAAAAGTAACCAGAGAATAGCCCTGATTCCTTGATACACACATTTTGATGAATCAACATATTGAAGGACACACCTGAAAAGCTAATGAATATTCTGGTAAGACTCTCTCCCAAGACCTCCTCTAGGATTCCAGGGGTCAAAGAAAGATTGAAAAACCTCAAAACAAAGAATCCACAGTACACTAAGAGCACATCCATGCTGTGTGTCTCTGCTCTTTTTCTCCTAAACTGTAAGGGTCCCCACAAGACTTGCAACCAAGGGAGCAGTAGACAGCAAGCAGCAGCTCATCCTGGGTTTACCCCATAAACCTGTCTCCAAGGCCTCCTTTTCTCTGACTTTCTATCTTGTTGTTTTTTCTTCCTTAAGCCCTTCCTTAGCTTTAATAAACATACATTCAAAATCACCTAGACTTGAGTTTTTAAGTCTTTCCTGTTTAAAGTCAAGAACCCACACATGTCTTGGTCAGTGTTGCTTAGTACTTAGAATGTAGGCCCATGCACAGAAGGATATTAGGTTTATGCCCAGTCAAGGGCACTTACCTGGGTTGCAGATTTGATCCTGGCCTGGTTGGGGCATGTGTAGGAGAGGTAAACACTTTATGTGCCTCTGTATGCCTCTTCCACATCAATGGATGTGTCTCTCTTCTTCCTTCCCTCCCTTCCACTCTCTAAAAATTATCCTTGGGTGAAGATTAACAGAAAAAAAAAGGAACCCACACATTATGCAGACCTACCACAACCCATCCAATAACAACCTGACCATTAACCTTGTAGGTTTTCTTGTTTGCTTATTTTTCCCCCTGTGATTTGTTTGAAGAAAAGAACAACTCAATGCATCTCCATGTTCAGATTAATGGCTTAAATTACATTGTTTACTGGGAGTAGCAAAGACACAATAACGAAATGTTTATAGAATTCTATTAGTGGGGCAGAAAAATACATTATGTTTAAGTATTTTAGAAGTATATTAATTATACAAGAAAAAAATATGTTTTAATTCCAGGAATCCATGCTACCATTTTAATAAAATTAAAGAATTCAACTAATGTTTAATCAGTGTCTATTAGGTCAAGGCACCATTCTAAGAACTGGGATAAAATAATACACAGAAAACAACAGTGTTGGCATTCTAATGGAAGTAGAAAAATAATAAATACATCAACAAATATAGACTATGTCTGATGTTAGTAAGAAATTTGGAAAAAATACAGTGGTGTAAGGGAGGGCAATAGGAATGACAGAGGTTGGAAAAGTCAGGGTTATAAAAATGCTATTTTATATACAGAAATCAAACAATGCTTGTTTGAAAAGGTTTCATTTGAACAGAGACCCAAAGTAACTTTTGAAAGCCTGCCTTGTGTAATCTGTGAGAAGAGCATTTCAGGAAAGGAAAGAGCGTAGTGAAGGTCCTGGTTTAGGAACATGCTTCGAGTGTCTGAGGAAATGCCATTTAGCTTAGAGTAGAGTCAGTGAGAGAAGAGTAGTAAAGATATAGTAGGGATTTGTCATATTTTGTAGAATCTTAGTGATTTTAGGGTTTTGGATTTTATCTTCAGTAGAATGAGAAGCTGTTATTGGTATTATATCTGAGAAGTGTCAGAAATCTAAGGAGCTAGATGATTTATCTTTTTAAAAGATCACTCTGATATATAGATGATATTTAAGACTGAGTTAGAAGCCAAAAGACAATTGAGTAGAATATTGGAATAATCCTGAAGAGATAAGATATTGTCTTGGCCCAAGGTGGATCTCAGATTCTATGACATGGAAGATAGTGAGAGGTAGTACTCAGTGTAGAGATATATTTTGAAAGTTTAGCAAACAACATTTGGTTACAGATTGATAGATTATGTGTTATGAGAGAAATAAAGGTATGAAAATTAACTTCACATATTTTGATTTTGGGGTTTCTGAGCAAAAGAATAATAAAGTTGCTATTTATTCAGATAGGTAAGATAAGGTCATCTAGGGAGGGAGTATAAATTAAGATATACAAAGATGGAATTCTACTCACTGCAGTAAAGGAGATTAGGAGGAAACAAAGAAATCTGTAAAAGTTGGTTTAGTAAAATAGGAGAAAATTAAGATAAATGAAAAATAAAGAAATATATTTTAAGAGATCAAATTTCAAATGACATGAAAATGACTATTTTAGCAAAAAACATACTGGTCAATCAAAAGAGAACCTACTTATATCATTTATGCTCACTTATGTTTTAGTAGAAAGCCAGATAACTTCTCTTTTTAAAAAATAATTTTTAAATTGAATTTATTGGTATGATATTTGTTCCCAAAACTATTCAGCTTTCAAGTGTACAACTTAATAAAACATCATCTGCATACTATATCATCCACCCAGTGCCCCAAGCAAGATCTCTTTCCATCTCATCTCCCCTCCACCCCCCTTGCACATATTCAGCTATGCAATCAAACTCCTGTTTTTCTGGTTGAACTCCCGAGAGGACACTTTGCCTATTAGTCTTTTATATAGATAGATAGATTATATACACTTGGAAGAATAAAGAAGCATCCAGGCTGCCTATATTGCTGTTAGATCTGAAGCTGAGACTATACTTTCTACTGAAACCAACCAAACATGATTTAGTATAAGAGGCAAAGTCTGTAGGAGTAAAAAGGAGCACCCAGTAGTTGATAGTTGTGGGTGATGTTACCCAAGGACTGCAATCCTCTTTGCAGGGCTGATGTTTGTGGTGCTCATCTGCAAAAAGGTAAGGCTTACAAGCACTGGCAAAATAAAAGTAGTAAAGATGAAGTGTTAGGCTCAGAACTTATGGTCCCAAATGAAGGAGTATCTGGTTGATTTATGTAAAAACTTGGGGATAATATGTGAAGGAGTGGGTTGTAAGGATCCTTTTATCAGGATGGGATTACTAATGAATAATCAATAAAGTTTCTTTGTTAGAAAACCTTGGGGCATACAACCATGTTGCTTTGGTACTCATTTCCCCTTCAGAGCCCATATATAGTGCTGCCTCTTCTGAACCTACCTTTCTATCCGAGTTAGTCCCTTTTCTTCCCTATGCAAAATTTCTAGGTGTCAGGCTGTTTAGGGCAATGCTCAGCTAGTTCAGGCATATTCAGAGATTCCTCTAGCTTTTCTCCACTTGGTGAGCTTGGACATATTGGGTAAGATTGCTGTTCAGGGTACTACCTAAATCCTTGTCTAGGTTGTGAGCAGCAAAGTGTTTTGAGGTTACTGAGAAAGAAAAAGATAGTTCTAAACGCAAGTGTCCTTGGTACCAGGATTCCTTCCAACTCTCTGCAATGCATATTTCTGTTCTCAAGGGAGACTATAAGCAAAGAACTTCATTTGGTTTAACTCTACTATATCTCCTGATAAGCAGAAAGGAAATGTTCTGAGTCCGGAGTACTGAGAAAAATATATTCATATGGGAAGTGCATATGGTATTTATTGTCTATATCTATAAAAGCCTAAGTGACCATTATTACAGAAAAACCAGAATGAGTGCTATGATGCACACTGACCACCAGGGGTCAGACGCTCAATGCAGGAGCTGCCCCCAGTTGGTCAGTGTGCTCCAACAGGGGAAGTGCTATTCAACCAGAATCTGAGTTTATGGCTGATGAGCATAGCTGCTACAGCATGGGGAGTCTCTCCCCACTGTGCTGCAGTGCTACTACCAGCAGGTGTAGCAGGCTGGGATGAGCGTGCCTGGCCCTGGCTTGGATTCCTCCCTGTCCACCTACAGCTTGGCACACTGCTACACCCTGGGCTGCAGGGGTCGAGGCCTAAACCAGAAGTCGGACATCCCTCAAGGGGGTCCCAGGTTGCAAGAGGGTGTAGATCAGGCTGAGGGATCCCCTCATGCGTAAATCCATGCACCGGGCCTCTAGTATTTTAATAATTGGGAGATGATCCTGGGACCATTAGCAGGATGGTAAATAAATGGAAGAGGTAAATATATTTCCACCTTTATTTAGTTATTTGAAATCTTGAATTATTCAAACATTAAAATTTCATTCTGAAGAATATTACAGATCTTCTCACTTATGTAACAAATACGTACAGATATTAAAGGGTTAGGTTATAAGAACAATACAAAAAGAATTGCACCTTAATTTGGAGAAGGAACAGGTTAGGGACAAATTGACAATTTTCAAATGTGTAAATAGTCATTACAAAAAAATACTGTTGAGTAGTTTCCATGAGAACAAAGTAAAGAGAAATTGGTATAATTAAGCTTTATTAAATAAACTTTTAAAAAGAAATGCTCCTTATGGGCGAAACCGGTTTGGCTCAGTGGATAGAGTGTCAGCCTGTGGACTGAAAGGTCCCGGGTTCAATTCCAGTCAAGGCATGTACCTTGGCTGCGGGCACATCCCCAGTAGGGGGTGTGCAAGAGGCAGCTGATCAATGTTTCTCACTCATCGATGTTTCTGACTTTCTATCCCTCTCCCTTTCTCTCTGTAATAAATCAATAAAATATATTAAAAAAATAAATAAAAGAAATGCTCCTTATGGTATGTACTATACTAAACCTTGGTTTATTGTTTTTTTTTCTTTAGTCTTGTATTAATTTTTTTAATGTGGTTTTTCCCATCAAAAAGCAAGAAAGGCAATTGTAGTAGACATTTATGTTCTGGTCCTGTTCAGAGTGATGACAATAATAATGAGCCATAGCAAAGAACAATAAAATCTGATAAAATAGAAGCAATATGCATGTGTGTACCTCCCCCAAATCTTCATAAATTAACAGAACATAAATAAAAATGTTTACAATTGTGGTTTTGTTTTATAGTATACTAAATTTGTAAAATAATATTTAATTTATATAAGATATTAATCCAATACAATGTTATACTGATTTGATGACCATTGGCATCATCAAGTTGAATTTTATAGAATGAACAACTAGGGCATATAGTAAGTGTAGGAAATATTACAAAATCCAGCTATTATGAAAATCTGCATTTTTGGATAAATTTTATCTAAATATATTACATTGACACTATCACAAATACAACTTTTAAAATATCACTCTCCAGTTGTTATCTGCAATTATGTAGAATTACAGTTGATTTTTGTCTATTGACTTTGTACCGGAAAACTTTTCTAAATTACTTATTATTTGAGGTAGTTGCTTTGAAAAAATAGAACAATTATATATACAAGTAATCATGTCATTTATAATTATGGAAATGGAGTCCTTTTCAGATTTCATACCTTTTGTTTATTTTTATCACCTTATTTCATTGTCTAGAACCTACATAATATATATGGCATGCTATGTTACTGATTTTTAGCCCAGAAAGTTCAACATTTAACCATTAAATAGTCAAGTAATGTATTTATTGTACAAGTGTACTTAAGATGCCAAGGCCAAAAAAAGGTTCTCTTACAATATGTTTACCATTCAAGATTTTAAAAGTAATGTGACCATTTTTAGTATTTATGAGCTTAATCAGATGTCTTACTTACGGTGTTAATATTTACTAATAATTAACACGATATTTCTACATTTTAGTTTAACAACAAAAACTTGATCTCAGGTTATATTTTCATTTCAATGCATTTTTTGCTGAAAGTAGAGCTATTTCTGAAGTTGACACACAGAATTTGTAGTTAAAGCATAAATATAAGCCAATTTATTGATTCATTATTTCCTACTAGGGATATTTATTTCAAATTTTATTTTATTTATAGTTTCTGTGTTTTAAGGCAGTCAAGGGGAGAATCCTATTTAGATTTCAGGTATAGAGCTATTTGTATATTCATTATTAAAAATAAGTTATTTCAAAAAATATTTTCCAACTCTTCATTATAATACTAAAAATATTTCTTGTTAGTTGGTATGGAACATCTAATGCAAAAAGAAACTGCATGAAAACCTGAACTATAATTAGAAATTTGGAGATAGGGCAAAGATATATTTTGCTTAGTATTTTTGAAAGACAAGTTGCTGGCACTTGTAAAACTATATGTCTGAAAATTACTTTGCGACTGCATTGGAGAAATGCCTACAAGAAATTTAATGATTAATTGTGAAGATTTATATGTGCTACTCCATTTAATCATAAACTAAGAAAGAAATTAGAACAAGGAGGTCATAAGTCCAGAACTAAAGAAAGCTCTATAGTCTTAAAGCCATTACTACAGAAAATAAATCCTTCCACACATCACAGGGAATGAACAGTGTAAATTTCAAAGTTTGGAAAATGTTTCTTGTGGAAGAAAATCCCATTAAAATATATCTGAATTATTTCAAAAGAAGGTCCATGGCAGTGTCAACTGCCATTAACATGAAGGATACTTCCCAGCTTCTCATTTCATTATGTTTGTATCAAATTCTATGACTTTTGTTTATAATCAATAATCAATTTCTTCTAAGAACACTAAAATATTACAACCTGATTTGCTCACAGTAATAAAGATTTACTGAAATGTGAGTCATCCCTATTTAAATCAGCCTATTGAGTCACCAATTTTCAGAATCCCTGATGGGCTTGATGTATTTATCACTGTCCTTTAGCTAATGGAGATTTATGTTCATTTCATAACTTAAGCCAAACATCGATTTTAGTTTTTTACAGGCCCCAGTTTCTTCCATGAAATGTATTCTTAGTAGGAGCCAGTATTATAGTTTCACCAGTAGTCAACTGAAAGAGAAACTTAATGGAGAGATGAAACAAAAATGGGATGAACAAATCTGAGTTTAGTTAATTTTCATGATTAACAACAAAAATCTTAGACTTTGAAATTAATTTTATATTTTCCTTTTAATTTTTGAAAATATGTATGTTAAAATAATTAACTAACTAATATAAGTAATAATATTTACCACTTTCTTAGCCACTAGCACTTTAGCATTCTAATGATTATTAGTGTCAGTAAAATTTCATTTCACCACAAGGTGTCCACTAATAAACCTTCACAGAACTTTGCCTATTCAGTGTACATAGAGTTGGTATTTGTTTAAGAAAATACTATCCTTATACCTGTCACATTTTTTCCTCAGAATATCTTTTCTAGAAATGTGCTTTTGTATGTCAGCAAATTGTGACTTAAATTTTAAGTCTTAGAGCATTCAGGGCTTTCAGTATTAGAAATGTTTAGAAGTTTTATTAACTGATTGTAATTGCAGTTAGTTCTCACAAAGACTTTTTTTTTACTAAGGACTTTAGCCTCAAAAATGTACCTGATTTTTCAAAGAAAACTGGCTCTTTTTTTCTAAATACTACTTATATACGAGTCACTGCTTTTTTTTGTTGTTTGTTTGTTTGTTTTACTAGCAGTCAAACTCAAGCTAATCTGTCTAAAATTCTTCTTTGCTAAATAATTGAAAAGTTATATTTTTCCATAACTGTGTTTCCCAGAAATGCAACCTCAATTTTATTAGGAATTTATTGAATGGCTTCTTAGTGCATTATAGTAGGCATAATATATTTAGTGGTAAATGGGTTTACATGGTTTCAATCCTTGTGGAACTAGAGTAAAAAATGCTAAGGAACTCAGTAATTGGGGTAGGAAAAAATAGAATTACAGTTGTTTGTATGGAAAAAGACATGCAGGTTATAGTTATTATAATCGCTTTATTAACTCAAAAGAATGCCACAGTGGCACAGTGCACTGAGGTACAATCTCTTAAGTGCTTAAATTACCGGCCTTCAATTACGCATTCTTGTATTCTACTTTTTATATTCAGTATACTCTGGACCAGAGTTATTACCTATTTTTGCACATCCCTGTACATCTAACTTACTATATTTGTAGGAACTGCTATAAAGTTCAAGTATAGTGTTCTATGGGTGCAAAATAGGACCAGCCATCTAAGCATAACTAATTCATCGCTACCAGAATCTTGATATTGACAAGCTACCACCATATAAAAAAGGTAGAATTAGGAACCCAGACTTGCCATTTTGTATTAAAAATGGCAAATGTATACTACAGATATAGACACAATTCTGAAAATAAGCCTTAGGCATAACGCAATAGCTGTCCCTGTGTAGGAATGAAACTGTGCTGTTAAGAGAACTGGGAAGCCTGGTAGCAATTAATAGGATTGTACCTCAAAATAAAAAGACGAAATGGTGGTACTTAATAGTCCAAAGCAAGGTAAGTGCAATTATCACAATGAGTGGCAAGACTTGAGTGGCAGACAGAGAGAGAAGGCTTGACTCACTGTGAGATTTAGAATGATGAGAAGTACTGTGAGTAGTCACTATGTGGTAAATAGAAAATTCCCTCATTTTTTGACATCTTTAAAATAATTGTTTAAATAAAATTAATATATTTATGGGGTTCATAACATATAATATAGAAAATTTTACAATCCTATATAATAAAGAGGTAATATGCAAATTTACTGCCACACTCTTGGACAAGATGGCCAGCCCCATGTGGTCACAAGATGGCCAGCAGGGGAGGGCAGTTAAGGGCAACCAGGCCAGCAGGGGAGGGCAGTTAAGGGTGACCAGGCTGACAGGGGAGGGCAGTAAAGGGCAACCAGTCCGGCAGGGGAGAGCAGTTGTGGGGGACCAGGTTTGCAAGGGAGGGCAGTTGGGGGCAACCAGGCCTGCAAGAGAGGGCAGTTGGGGGCAATTGGACCATCAGGAGAGCAATTAGGTGTCAATCAGGCTGGCAGGGGAGTGGTTAGGGCAATCAACAGGCAGGCAGACGAGTTGTTGAGAGCCAGCAGTCTCAGATTGTGAGAGGGATGTCTGACTGCTGGCATCCCTGAGGGGTACCAGATTGGAGAGGGTGCAGGCTGGGCTGAGGGACACCTTCCTCCTGCCCCCTTTCCCCTTCCCCCAGTGCATGAATTTAATGTACCAGGACTCTAGTAATAATATAGAGAAAAGGAGAGTATAATAGGAGTATACTGTTAGTAATTTCTTACATTATATCTGAAGTGGCATATTATTATTTGAAGATACTATGGTAAGTTAATATGCATATTTCAGACTTTAGAACTTCTACTATGTAAACTTAAAAGTGACGGCTAATAAAAGCATAGTAAAGAAAAATTGAATAATGAAAATATTTAGTCAAAAATAATTCAAGGAAAAAGAATAAAATATATTTGAAACAAATGGAAAACAGCCCAATGGTACACTTAAAACAACCATATAATAATTAGATTAATTATGAATGCTCTGAATTTTCCAAATAAAAGCCAAAGAATATTACAATAGACTAAAAAGCTAAATCCAGCTGTATGTCATCTAGAGAAAATGTATTTTAACTATAAAGTTATAGTTTAATAGTAAAAAGATGGGAAAATAAATTTTACTACCAAAGAAGTCCTTAGGATTAGGAATATTAACAGAGATGAGAAGGGGCATTTCATAAAGATAAAAGTGTTACTTCAGCTGAAACTGTTTTTTTATCTTTATTGTTAAGTTTATTAATTACATTGTTCCCCTTTTTTTCACCCTATAGTTCCCCTCCACCTGGTGCCCATCTCACCCTCCGCCCTCACCCTCCTCCACTGTCCTCTCCCATAGTTGCATGATTTTTGTCCAGACTCTTGCTGCACTTCCCACACCCTCTTTCTCCCCAAGAGTTGTCAGTCCATTCCCTCTCTATGTCCGTGATTCTGTTACATTCACCAGTTTATCCTGTTCATCAGCTTATTAATTCACTTGATTTTTAGATTCATTTGTTGATAGATGTGTATTTGTTGTACTTTTATCTTTTTCTTCTTCCTCTTCTTAAAGAATATCTTTCAGCATTTCATATAATATTGGTTTGGTGGTGATGAACTCCTTTAGCTTTTTCTTATCTGCAAAGCACTTTATCTGACCTTCATTCTGCATGATAGCTTTGCTGGATAGAGTAATCTTGGTTGTAGATTCTTGCTGTTCATCACCTTGAATATTTCTTGCCACTCCCGTCTGGCCTGCATCGTTTCTGTTGAGAAATCCACTGACAATTGTATGGGTGCTCCCTTATGGGTAACCATCTGTTTTTCTCTTGCTGCTTTTAATATTCTCTCTTTGCCTTTTCCTCTTGGCATTTTAATTATGATGTGCCTCGGTGTGGTCCTCTTAGGGTTCCTATATATTGGGGTTCGGTGCGCTTCTTGGACTCCTAAGTCAGTTTCTTTCACCAGGTGTGGGAAGTTTTCGGTCACTATTTCTTCAAGTAGGTTTTCATTAACTTGCTCTCTCTCTTTTTCTGGCACCCCTATAATTGGGATGTTGGTATGCTTGAGGTTGTGCCAGAGGCCCCTTACACTATCTTCAATTTTTTGGATTCTTTTGGATTCTTGCTTTTTCAGCTGAGTGGATTTTACCTCTTTGTATTTCACATCTTTTACTTGGTTCTTGGGGTGCTCCAGAGCACTTTTAGGTCTTTGTATAATATTTTTTATTTCAGTCAGTGTATGCTTAATTTCTGGTTGGTCCTTTTTCATATCCTTGAGAGTCTCCTTCATATCCTTGAGGGTCTCCTTCATTTCCTTGTAGGACTCATTCATTTCCACGTTAGTCTTGATCATTTCTACACTGGTCTTGATCATTTCCTTGCAGGTATTGTTCATATCCTTGAGGGTCTCATTCATTTCCTTGTAGGACTCATTCATTTCCTTTGCAGTCTTGCTTATTTCCTTATAGGCCTCGACCTTTTGTTGGAGCCTCTTGAAAAACCCTATAACCGTGATTTTGAATTCCATGTCCAATCGTTTTTTTCCTCCATTTCTTTCACATCTGATTTCTTTCCATGTCTGTGCATGGTGGCTGCTTCCCTGAGTTGGTCAATTAGCTTTGTGTGGTAGACTTCCTACTAGGGACAGTGGCTCAGCCTCCCCAGTTATCTGAGGTGGATATGGGTTGCACAGTCTTGTTGAAGTTAAGCTCAGGTTAATCGTTGTTAGCACTTGGAGGGGTTGACCTCCAGGCCAATTGTCTGTGAAGCTCAGCTGTGCTCAGGTTGGATGGGTGGAGTCTCTGGGCCAAGCAGACAGCGTTAGCTCTGCCCTATGCAGCCCCAGGGACTCTGTGTTGGTGGCAATGGCTGCCAGCACCTCTGAGAGAGAGCCACTGCCAAGCTCCACCAGCTGCCGGGAAATTCAGACGTTTCCCAAATGAGTCTGCATACCCAATGTCTCACCCAGGGTCGTAAAACAAAGCAGTCTGACAGTTTTCCGAATGAGATACAAGTCGCAGAGCGCTCTCTACAAGGTCACGCAGCTCAGCTGTTCGCGCACAAGCTGCCATCTCCACAAGGCGGTAGACCCCTGCAGCACCCGAGCTTCGGCGTGCCCTCCCACTGTCCAGTTTTCACCCCGTATGATAGTGGGTTCCCTGGACTTCACCCAAAGCTGGAGAATCAGTCCAGTGGGCCATCTTTGTCTTCCTGTTCGAGAAAACTGGCCGGTTTTCAGCCGCCCGCCCTCTCCGCTGGTGTGCGCTCCAAACCTCTCTCTGTGCGAATCATTCAACGCTGTCCGCCGCTGCTCCTCCGAGTCACAGTGTCTTATTTTCACTTTTATTTGTGGAATTTTCACTCGGCCAGCTTTCTGGTGATTCTGGAAGGCGTTTGTTCTTTCGTTAAGTTGTAGTATTAAAATTGCTGAGTATGACGGCAAGATAGATGTTTTACCTATGCCGCCATCTTGGTTCTCCCCCTGAAACTGGTTTAGCTCTGTGGGTAGAATGTTGGCTTGCCGACTGAAGAGTCTCAGGTTCTATTCCAGTCAAGGGCACATACCTTGGTTGCAGGCAGCTGATTGATGTTTCTCTCTCGTTGATGTTTATAACTCTCTATCTCTCTCCCTTCCTCTCTGTAAAAAATCAATAAAATTTATTTTAAAAAAGTATTACTTCATCCTGAAAATATAGCAATTCTAAATCTTTATGTATGTAATAACTCATAACATATGAAGCAAACACTGAAAAAAGTCTTTAAATAAAATCAAATCCACAATTTTAGTTGAGATATCTACAGAAAATTACTAATGATAAAAATGGTGAATAAAATATCAATCAGCAGTATATATTTGAAATGTATAGACTACGTCACCCAATAATTTCTATACATAATTGAAATGTATAGACTGTTATAGTCAACATAAAACAAATTAATTCATTCATAAGAAATAATGACTTAATAGGTGTTTTGGGATACCTTTCCTATGATTTCACATTCATTGGAGGCATATGGTGGAAATGACTATTTAATGACTTTAAGACTTAAAAACTTTACAAGTATACACATAACTTATTTAAGCTGGTAAGATTTCCTGACAAGAGTAGTATTGATTGATTGCATTACGTAGAAATACTCTAGGACAATTTTCCATTCCTTATCTTGAGAAAAAATAATCATCTCTAATATAGATGCCTCAGATACCTGGTAATTTTATGTAAGGGATTTCTAGTGATTTTTTTTCATTTTAAACCTAATTCACCTTTGTGCGATTGACCCAGAAAGCATAGTTTTGTTTCCCATAAGCTCACTGTCCACAAATTATGCTTAAACTATTTACTGTACTTTAAGACTTCCCCATTGGAGAATGGATTTATAAGTATACATCCTCTTGATTATATGATTTTTAGAATGGGTGGTTTCTTAGGTGAATTTTCTAGCATTATCTGTCTGGACTCTATAAAGTTCATTAATTTGGGGGAGTTCATTGCGATGTTTTTTTTAAAATATATATTATGGCCTATTTAGTGGTTTTAGCCTCTAAAGTCATAGAATTGTCTTGATATTTTCTTAAACAAATTGTGATATATTCAAACAATAAAATGAAATGAACTACTTACACACACAGCATGATAAATCTCAAAACATTATGTTGAGCAACCTAGGACACAAAAGAAGACACTATATGAACTGATATACATGTAATTTAAGATCAGGTAAAATTAATCTACAGTAATAGAGTACATATAAGTTGTTCCCTGGATGAGTTGAGGAATGGTAAAATGCAAATGGTTACAAGGAAATTTGGGGGATAATATAAATATTGCATGTTTTGATTGGGGTGATGATTATAAGGGGTGTTTGACAAACTCATCAAAATGTAACCTTAAGATAGTTGCTTCTTATTCCATATAAATAATATGTACTTTCATGAAGTGAATAAGTAAAAATAAAGCTATTTTGGAGAAGAATGGAAACTGGGAAACTACCTAAGGTGCTGTTAGTAATCTTGGCAATCAGTGATGGTTTTCATAGTAGAAATGAGGAGCAAGAAGATAGATTTCGAGTATGTTTTGAAGGCTAATTCTACATAATATGTTGATTATTGTGATATGTACACTTGGAGTTGCAAATATCTGATGGACAGAGAGAAAACAAGGACATCTTTAAGAGTTTGGCTTAAGAAATTAGATGGTATTGCTTATTTAAAAATGTTAATCTGAGGTAGGAGCTAGCTTGATGGTTGGTTCCTATGGAAAATCAAAAGTCCTGTCTTGGCTGTTGTAATTGTAATATGTTTATTACAACATCTTTGGACATGGTATCAAACTGACTGTTGGACCCATGAGTCTATTGTTCTAGAGAGAGTTAGGATATTAAGGAATAGAGGTGGAAGTCATAGCAAACAAGTTCCATTTTAAGCCATAGCCTTGAGAAAATATCACCTAGAGAAAAAATACATTTAAGGCAGATGAGAGAGCCCAGGGCATTTGGTGGTTCAGCAGGAGAAAAGGAACCAGATAAGAGACTGAGATGAAGCAGCTAACAAGATACACAGTCAAGTTTGTGAAGATTCCAGACAGAAAGACACAAGAGAGTTTTAGGAGGAAAGATTAGCAGCTATGCTGAAAATTGCAGAGTGGTCCAGTTAAGATGATGAAAGATCAGTAACCACTAAGCAAATTTTTTGTGTGACCTTGATAAGATTTCTCTCTGGAATAGAGAGGATGGAAACCTGATTGAAGTGGTTTGAGAAGATAATAATGTGACCTTAAGTTTGTCAAGAAAGTTTGCAATAAATTGGGAAGAGAGAAATGGACAGTGGTAAGAAAATAATTCAGATCAAGGTACAGAGAGATTTTGTTGTTTTAAAAATCTATCTGTATTAATAAAAGCCTAAGCAACTATCACAACCGAATGGATGACCGAACAGGCTGAGTGGGGCAATAGGCTGGCAGGGGGGTTGGTGAGGGAGGACAAAATGACTGAGCAGCAGGCTGTGTGGGGTGACCAGATCGGCAGGGGGGTTAGTGAGTGGCGACCAAATGATCAAACAGCTGGGTGTCTGGGGCAACCAGGCCTGCAGGAGGTGGGCTGTTTGGGCAACAAGGCAGGCAGAGGGGGGCAGTGAGGGTGACCAGGCTGGCAGAGGGGGGGTAGTGAGGGGCACCCAGGCTGGCAGGGGGCAGTTGGGGGTGAACAGGCCATCAGGAGGAGCCAGGGGTGAACAGGCTGGAAGGGAGGGAAGTTGGGGGCAACCAGGCCAGTAGGGGGGGAAGTTGGGGGCAAACAGGCTGGCAGGGAGGACAGTTGGGGGTAACCAGGCCAGCGGGGGGGGGCAGTTGGGGGTGGGCAGGCAGGCAAGAAAGTGAGCAGTTAGGATCCAGTAGTCCAAGATTATGAGAGGGATGTCCGACTGCCGGTTTAGGCCCGACCCTATGGATCGGGCCTGAACCGGCAATCAGATATCCCCCAAGCAGTCTCAGATTAGAGAAGATGCAGGCTGGGCTGAGGGGACTCAGTGTATGAATTTCATGCACCGGGCCTCTAGTGTGTGTGTGTATGCTTATTTGTATGCTGTTGGTAATATTCCATCAAAAATTGATAAATCATTGATGCTGGAGTGGAAGTGTTGGGAACAGTCTTTGAAAAAGGTGAGAAGATATGGGATCTAAAATCTCAAGTGGAGGAATTGGCATTTAATACCGTGTTTCATTTTGGGAATTATCATGCTAAGAAAATGTATTGATATTATTCTTTATGCTTTAATACTAAACTTTAATTCTAAACTTTAATTCTATGCTTTAATACTAAACTTTAATTCTAAACTTAGAACTAAAGAAAGCTCAGCAAAATAAGATTTGGTTAAAGTTAAGATTTGCTTAACATTCTCTGATTCCATTTTTTGGTTTGGAATCCATAAGTTTTCTAGTTTTGTTTACTCTTCATTAATATCTTGCCTTCATTAGACAGCTACCATAAAATTAAAATGCATTTTCTAAAGGTTATGTTATTATAGGTTGTTTTATTTCAGGAAAAAAACATAAACATTTATATCCTGCTGAAAAGAATAGTCTCACCTGAGCCACTAATGAGACTGTGGAGCAAAAAATAATTTTGAATTTGTTGTATCTTCTGTTCAGCAGAATACAGTCCCTGAAAAATCTGCAGCCACAGTAACAGCTATTTCAGTCCTGGGATCTGCAGAGCCTATGACCCTTTAGATATCACAAAATTGCACATCAGTCATTAAAGAAAGTTTAGTTTTCTATACTTGGTTCTTCAGTCGTCACTAACAACCATTCAGAGCTAATGACACTCTTCATCTACAGTGGTGAATGGAACAGTGACATATTTAAGGGTCAGAGGAGAAAGTTAGGAAAAAAGCTGTGATTTTGAAACAAAAGCTGTAATTCCATAGAAGAGTGAGTATCTTTCAAATGAGAAGAAAATTTAGGATTGTGTAAGTCTAGGTCAGGTCTCAAGAAAAAATTTAGAAATTCTCTTCCCAAATACTGCCATTCAAAATTTTAATCTCCCCCAATCTGTGAGAGGATTTCCCATTCTTGCTGTTATGTTTAGGCAGTTTGAGCTATTTCCTTACTTCTCCTATGACCTCCTTGAAACATTGACAACACCACCAAAATACAAGTGTTTATATCATTAGGGGTCTTTTGATACAAGTTATTGAATAAACTAAAAGTGACTTAAACAATTAAAAAACTGTGCTACCTTGCATAATATGTCCCAAAGTAGACTATATCAGAGCTGGTTAACTCTGGCTCCATATGTGAGAGATCTCACTCTCCAAATTTACCTTTTTGGGTCCCGAAAACATACAGAAGCTCTTAGCATTAGAACCTCACATGGCAGTGCCCAAAGCAATATGAAGCTAGTCCCTATTTTATTCCCCTTTTTGCATTATGAGAAAAACGATCACAGAAACTTCTCACTAGACTTTCCTCTTTTTCTTATGTTTTGTTTGTCTGTGTTTTTGTTTTGGGTCATATGACCATGTCTAACAAATCACTAATTATGGAAGTAGAATTATAATGATTGGCATAATCTAATGAACATTTCCCCCTGGAGATAGGGAAGCCCCCCTAAAGATACATAAAATACTAGTTCCTAAATAATGTGGAGTTTTTGCCAGCAAAGTAGAAGGGATACCTGGTGACTGTTGAAAGATGGGGCAATGCATGCAGTGATTAGCAAAGTGGCTGATATACAAGCATATAGTAAACTAGAGACTCATTGCAAGAAGATTCCTGCAAGACTAGGGTTTCCTGTGGCCTGAGCAAAGCTCCCTCCCATCTCTGCTGCCTCGATTCCTTCTCTGCTGCCTCATTCCCTCCTGTCTCCTCTGCCTCGCTCCCTCCTGTCTCCTCTGCCTCACTCTCTCCCTTCTCCCCCACCCCACTTGCTTGCTTCTCTGCAGCTTTTCTCCCTTCTGCAGTGCTTGGCTTCCTTCTACACCTGGATATGTAAATTAACTGCAATCTTGGTTGGGTTAATTTGCATACTTGTTCTGATTGGCTGGTAAGTGTGTCTTATGGGCATGGCTGTGGGTATAGTGGAGGTATGCTCAATTTGCATATTACTCTTTTTTTAGATAGAATATTAGCTGCTTTATTGTCCTATCCAAGATACTCTAATGGAAATACAATAAATGACACCAACTTCTCACCTCAGACTGCATACTCTATCCTCCATCCATTCTGTCATCAAATAGTATATAGTTAACCCTTAACTGCAGCTTTGATTTCTTCCCTTGACTCTAAATCTCTTTTCCTTGTCATCTTATTCAAACAGCTGCTAATATATTGTCTGTCTCCAGCCTCATCCATTTTCACAAATTTTGCGTATTTTAGCCAAATAGATCTCCCTTAAGGCAAATCTGATCATGTCAACAGCTTCCTTAAGAACTTGTAACAATTCCTCATTATATTTGAACTCTTCTAAATCATGTCCTTGCAGCCACTCTGCCAAGCCTGCAGATGGAAACTCCTTTGTCCTGCAGCTGCACCATCTGGAACATGCAGTCCCCTTCGTGAACATGATGTAGGATGAGAACAGAAAACTCACACAGGGGATTTCCATTATCTACAAAGAATCAGATGCCTAGCCAACTACAAGAGATCCAAGAAGGGCCCTCTTTCATTCACTCAGAAGAGGAGAAAGACATGATTTTAGGGAACACTATTTTGGTAGATGCAGTGATGTGCCTGTCAGATTTTCTTTCAAGGAAGGATTTGATGTCCAACTGCAGGGAGGTATCTATCTCATTACCTGAGGCATCCCACATAGCCAAGTGGGACAGAGGGATAAAGACAGGCCATTTCAGCTCACCGGTTACAGCTGCTACAACTCTTAGAGAAAATGCTTACTTGAGGACACTAATACTTCACTGGCTTGCTTCACAGCTTGACTTCTTTCTTAGCCCTGTCCTTCTTCACTCTTTGTTTAATAAGTTTTGATTTCTTAGGAACATCTTATACTCTATACTCTACCTCAGTATCTTCCTCCTGAAACAACAGCCTGCAACAACTAGTAATTTCTACCACAAAGTCTTTTAGCCCTCAACTCTCTTTTCTGCCTGAATTATTATAATTCATTTGAATCTTTTTACTCCAGATATAGAAGAAATAATTACAGTCCCCTGAATGTGTCACCAAAATGTTGCATGTTGCTGAATGCTCTTTTTCTTTCACTCATTATCTCCAAGACTACCCATGAATAATACTTAGAAAAAAAGTTATATGCCCAGACCCAATAGTTATTAAACTAGGGAATTCAGACTCAGATCCTCCATATTCCTTTATAACTTAGTCTGTTTCCTTTACAACTATGTAAAACAGTCATTGCCTGGAACACCCTTTCCCCCTTCCTTTTGAGTGGCTCACTGGTACTTACCCAGTTCAGCATCATCACCTCCAAAAAGCGTTTCTTAGTTATCCCCTCTCCTTTAATAGGCTGTCATCCTATATTGCCCATATAACTAATACCCCAAACTTTTATCCTTATATAGTACTTAACATTACCACATTATAATTTTGTTGTTTGTCTAGCATCCCCAATGGCTGGACAGTGCTGATACATTCCTACCTTACCTACTTCTCAAAAGGATTTTGAGTGATTTAGTGTCAGCACATATAGGTATGGAGAAGTGTTTACTGAATGATTTTAGTATACTCTTACCCCTACCCCTCTAGCTTTACACTGACTCTACCATCATAGGGGATTTGGTTAAAAAAAGGAAAAATATAAATGCCATTGCTAGAATGTGTGCATTGAACAAGTGTGAGTCCAAATGAATTTGATTTGTTAAAAATTATTTCCCAACACTGAGTTGGCTATCCACATGGCTGACTACACGGTGTAATATAGCACTGATGACTTGGCAAGAACAGAGCTATCTAGAAGAACTCTTTTCAGACAGAGCTATATTCTGTTAATTTCTTCCCAAATCCATAGTCAGCACCTATTTATTACATGCAAAGACCCCATCAGGCATAACTATCTCAGTTATGATAATCACATTACAGATGTATGTGTGTAATGGGAATTATGACATGATTATTCACATTTTGGTTCTCTTCTCTGGCTCAAAACACTACCCCCATTGCATATGTATTTGCATATTAAGAAAATAAGGGGTGAAAAAAATGCTGAGCAAATTTTTTATGAGGCATAATGAAGGTAAGTTTGGGAAGAGAATAGTAGCGGTAGTAGTTATATTGTTCCACTATTTATTAGAATGAACAGATATACACAAAATTAAATATGGATTGGGGCCTATAATCAAGTAGAAGACATTGATAATAAATCACTGAAATTTGTAGATAATTACCATTTTTTCTGTCATGGATTTCCCAATTCTCCATTATCTGGTAACTAAAGGGTTAGTGCCCGGTATAGCAGGGCAATTCTAGGAACTGAATTAATAGTGTCACCTAGTGTCATTCCAATGCCGCCATACTGATCATCACCTCTGATGCACATGTTTCTCCCTGTAAGCAGTACAAACCACAGAAATTTTATTAAATTAAATTTTAGTATAATAAATCAATTTAAGTGCTTTTTCAGTGCATTTGGGAACCCTAAAGTGGCAACTGATTAAATTTGTTGTTAAATCCTATTACCTATAGCCTCCTTCTACCAGGTCTCATTCCCTTAAAGCACAGGACTATGACTTTATCCTCAGAGAAGCTCGTTCAACAGATCTTGGCTGTCTTTCTCTGGTTTGTTTTGGAAACCTCTGTAAAATTACTTGAGTTCATCATTTTCTCGTATCTGGCAGATGCACATTCTGTCAAGGGATTTACTTTTCCTGAGGTACTTAGCACCTACTGACAATAATCATTTTTCTTCTGAACAGATAGAGATAAAAAGGGGGAAAAACATGAAAAATACATTTTAAAGATTTTAAACTAAAGAAAAAAATGACAGCTTTCTACCTTAACAATCAAAATCAGCTTTTGCTTCTGAAAACACATTTCTCTCACTTGATGATTTGATCTGATCCTGTAGTGAAGCTTGGTTTTTTAACTCAGGGTCTTGGATAACTTTACTGATAGTATTATTTGTACAGAATATTGAGAAGGTTGGACTTTCTTGCATAATAAAAGTATTCACAACATAAACGCCTTTCTCTGGTTGGGAATCCTTATTAATGGAGAAATATTTAACTTTATTTTTTTAAACTTTTGTTAATGACTAAGTTTTAAAAAACTGTGACAATCAAAAATTCATTAGCATTCTAGGATCTACACTGTTATATGAAAGCACTTTAGAGAGAATTACTATTTGGATAACAAATAACAATTATGCAAACAGGAAAAAATAAGCCATGCCACAAAAGAGCTATCTTGGGAGAGTATTCATGCATCAGAACTTTAGTAAAAACCAGAACAATCCTATATCAATGGTTTCATCCAAAAAACTGCCATTAATCTATGACAGTTATGCCAATGAGTCTCATCTTCCACTGGAGAGTTCATTTACTTAATTGAATGAAAAGAGAGACTTTCAAGCAATTTCATTTTATTCCTTATGGTTTTATACTTTGAATAAAGCATTCTCTCAGTTTTATAGGAATAAAAAGATAATGTCTGCAATATAAAACAAATAGTTTATTGATTTTATTTTAATTATTAAGTATAGAAATATAAAGATGATATTAGAACCCACTTTGTTCTACATAAGCCTATATAATAAAAGGCTAATATGCAAATAGACCAAATGGCAGAACAACTGAATAACCAGTCACTATAACATACTCTGACCACCAGGGGGCATATGTGAAACATGGCAGGTGTTGGCTGGGTTGAGTGGTAGAGTAGGTGAGCAGGGGCACCAGACCAAGGTGGAGCGCCTGTCACTATCATCAGGGGAGCCTCTGGTGATTACTGAATATTCTTTGCTCCATGCACCTTGGTCGCGCCCAGCACTTGCACCCATTGCCGGTGCCAGCCCTTCTTGCACCTGCTGCTGGTGCCAGCCCCAGTCACTCTGTGCCTTCAGCAGGTGCAAGTGGGGTCAGAGCCATCAGTGCATGGTAGCAGCAGTGGCAGGAGCTGGGCTGCCAGCAGACAGGACCAGGACCCTGATGGGAGGGTCCAGGCAGTGGCCCTAAGCATGAGTCAAGACCTGCCCCAGTGCCTACCACAGCTTTATGGCCCACAGTTCCTTTCAAGGTGCACAAATTTGTGCACTTGGACCCTAGCCATTAATAAATCTGTCCCACAAGTGGATATGACCAATAGAATTTGATGTTCTCCCAAGGTAAGCAAGGTAAATGTTACAAATAAAGTTTAGTTAATTTCAGGGGGCCTGTAGAAGTCATCATTTAGGTAAATGTCAAAGTAAGGCCACATTTTCCAGCTATGAAAGTGTTTTCATTCCTTTTTCAGACATTCTTTATGTTTTTAACAGTGTAGCCCACCAGGTGTCCCTTGCTTCCTCCTGAACTTTCTTCTTCCCTTTTGTCTTTATCTTTCTAAGAATTTGTCCATTTCACCTAGATCCGTGGTTGGCAAACTGTGGCTCGCAAGCCACATGCAGCTCTTTGGTCCCTTGAGTGTGGTATTTCACAAAATACCACGGCCTGGGTGAGTCTATTTAGAAGAAGTTTAAGTTTAAAAAATTTGGTTCTCAAAATAAATTTCCATCATTGTACTGTTGATATTTGGCTACGTTGACTAATGAGTTTGCTGACCACTGACCTAGATTATCCAGTTTTGTGGCATTGTATTTTCTTATAATCCTTTGTATTACTGTGATGTCAGTTGTTACTTCACCTCTTTCATTTCTGATGTTATTTATTTGGGTCTTCTGTTTCTTGGTGAGTCTGACTGAAGGTGGATTAATCGTGCTATTCTTTTCAAAGTACCAGCTCTTGATTTCATTGATCTTTTGTATTGTTTGTTTTAACACTTTATGTTATTTATTTCTGCTTTGATCTTTATTTCCTTCCTTCTGCTTATCCTGGAGATCAAATTAAAATGCGGCTATTAAAATGGGACCAAATCTGACTGGTGTTCTTAAAAGAAGAGGAAATTTGGGCATGCAAAGAGACACCTGGGATGTGTACTGCTAGAAAAGACAGTGTAAAGACTCAGGAAAAAGATGGTCATCTGCAAACCAAGAACAGAGGCCTTAGAAGAAACCAAAACTGCCAAAACCTTGATCTTGGACTTCCAGTCTCTGCCACCATGAGGAAATAAATTTCTCCTTTTCAAGCTACCCATCTGTTATATTTTGTTATGGCAGCCCCAGCAATCTAATAATGAGGCTTTTAAGGGGAACTGATACTTTGATTTCCAACCATTTTTAAATCACAGTAAGCATATAAAATAAAAGAATAATATTTCTTCTGTATTCTAACATAAGTAGATGGGAATCTTAGAGCTAAATGGCTGCCTATAGATTCTAATATTTCTGATCTCCGTGTGCCACACTAAGGTATAAAGTTATCAATATCTCATGCACATCTGCAAGCCATTCGTGACACCTCATCTAGGAAGCTCTTTTCTAAAGGATAACTTTCAGAAAGAAGTAAAATAATCACATAAGGAATGTCTGAAATTCAAAGAGGAAGGTTCTTTCTGTGTATAAACTGAAGCTCCAGGCAGAATTTCATGATGGCTATTTTTTAAAACTTTTTAAAAAGGGTCACTAATCTAACTGCTGATGTTTCTCAGTAAACCAAGCTGCAATAATTCTTATCACCTTTATCTTCCAGTTATACTTTTTCCCTTCTGCATTTGAATTCTATTAAATTGTAAGAATGTGACTATAGTTCTATACTCTGCTTTGGGTTTCTCTTCAGCAACTACAAATATATTTTTCTTATATTGATTATAGATTTAGATTTCCCATTTTATATTTTACTTATCCTTACTATGCGTTGAGAGATAAATAATGTATTGAGAGTATGAATAGATGAGGACACCTTAATCAGAAATCTGACTAGCCATTATTCAGTTTTTAAGTCCCTCTTTGTCTAAAATATTCGTTTATGATGCACTACATGAGGATTCATATATTACTTTAAAATGCATGCAAATATCCATACATGAAATACCACACTTGAAAACTTAACCCTGCTGAAACAATTTAGTGACTATTTAGAAAAATGTTATTTTCACTTTGGAAAATAACTACTAAAGTTTAATATATATATATATTTTTAGTAAAATTAGGTTTCCATAATGTTAGTATAGTCCTAAGGTTTAGTTTATCTTAGAACTAGTTTAAGATTTCTCTAATGAGTTCACTCGAAAAGCATTGTAGTATTACGTAGGTGTGATTAAAGATTTTGCAGAGGAATTGAGAGAGAAATTATCCTAATAAAGAGGGAATATGCTAATTGACCATCACTCTGTCACAAAAGTGGTTTCACCTGCAACTGAGGCCAAGTTCCTATAAGGAGCTTTTAGAAGCAATCAGGAGGAACACCATGATGGTGGCATATGTAAACACCTATTGTTCTGCCCCGCGCAACGATTTAAGAACTACAACATAACAGCAGAACAGACAGCATCTAGAATCGCCAGAAAGCTGGCTGAATGAAAACTCCACTAATAGGAGTAGAGGCGGGACACTGAGACTCAGGAGCGGTGGGAGCGTAGCCTTTCAGACGGAAACAGGTTAGGAGCCGTCCTGGTCGCGCGCAGGCTGGGGCTGGGGCTGGAGCAGCAACCCTGGCCAGATTTCTTCAATGGGGAAGGCGGAGACGTCCCACTACACAGATTCCCCGTGCCAGGCGAGGTCTGAGGTCCGGGGGACGCACCCTGGAAGCGGGGTGCGGCAGAGGCTCCTAGTCTGTGAGAAACCCGGAGGCGGAAAAAAGAAGTTTCCGTGCAAGGGTCGCGCAAACCCACGCCTTGCCCCCTGGAAACTTGTCTCCTGGGTCTGGAAACCATCTATTTTACAACCCTGCGCTAGACTTTTGGTGTGCAGGCACATTTGGGGAAAGGCAGAGTTGTCTGGCAAGGGGAAGAGACTAGCAGCTTTCTCTTGGAGGTGCCTGCAGCCATCCCCATCCAACAGAGACCCGCGCCCGCGAGCGCCACATAGGACTGAGGGTGCCTGCGCAGCTCAGAGACTCCACCCATCCAACCTGAACACAGTCTCCCTTCACAGCCAATTGGCCTGGAGGTCAAACCCTCCTAGGGCAAACAACAACAAGCTGGGATTAAATTCAAAAACACTGAATACAACCCATAAAGGATTGCAGTAAGAGTACCCACCTCGGGTAACTGTGGAGGCTGAGCCACTGTCCCTTTGAGGATATCTACCACATAAAGCAGCCACTATGCAGAGATATGGAAAGAAATCAGGTGTGAAAGAATTGGAGGAGAAAAGACGACAAGACATAGAGTTCAAAACCACGGTTATAAGGCTTTTCGAGAGGCTCCTACAAAAGGCCGATCAACTTAAAGAGAATTACCAGGAAATAAACAAGACCAACCAGGAAATGAATGAGAATTACAAGGAAATGAATGAGAACCTCAAAAAGAAATGAAGGAGACCCTCAAGGAAATGAACAAGACCTCTGAGGATAGGAACAAGACCCTCACCGATAAAAAAAAAAGGACCAACTAGAAATCAAGCATACACAGACTGAAATAAAAAATATTACACAAAGTCCTAAAAGCAGTCCAGAGGGCCACAAGAACCAAGTCAAAGATTTGAAATACAAAGAAGCAAAATCCACTCAGCTGGAAAAGCAAGAAACAAAAAGAATTCAGATAATTGAAGATAGCGTAAGGGGCCTCTGGGACAACCTCAAGCATGCCAACATCTGAATTATTGGGGCTCCAGAAAAAGAGAGAGAGCAAGTTAATGAAAACCTACTTGAAGAAATAGTGACTGAAAACTTCCCCCACCTGGTGAAAGAAACTGACTTAATTAAAAGCCCAAGAAGTACACAGAACCCCAAAATATAGGAATCTAAAGAGGACCACACCAAGACATATCATAATTAAAATGCCAAGAGCAAAAGATAAAGAGAGAATATTAAAAGCAGCAAGAGAAAAACAGTTGGTTACCTACAGGGGAGCACCCATACGATTGTCAGCGGATTTCTCAACAGAAACGATGCAGGCCAGACGTGAGTGGCATGAAATATTCAAAATAATGAATAGCAAGAATCTACAACCAAGATTACTCTATCCAGCAAAGCCATCATTCAGAATTGAAGGTCAGATAAAGTGCTTTGCAGATAAGAAAGAGCTAAAGGAGTTCATCACCACCAAACCAGTATTATATGAAATGCTGAAAGATATTCTTTAAGAAGAGGAAGAAGAAAAAGGTAAAAATGTAAATTATGAACAACAAATACACATCTATCAACAAATGAACATAAAAATCAAGTGAATTTATAGGCTGATGAACAAGATAAACTGGTGAATATAACAGAAACATGGACATAGAGAGGGAATGGACTGACAATTCTTGGGGAGAAAAGGGTTGTGGGAAGTACAGCAAGAGATTGGACAAAAATCTTGCAAAAATGGGAGAGGACATTGGGGAGGGGGAGGTGAGGGTGGAGGGTGAGATAGGTACAGGGTGGAGGGGAGATATAGGGGCATAAAAAACTGGAAACAATTTAATTAATAAACTGAACAATAAAGAAAAAAAAGAAAAAAGAAAAAAAATAAAACCAATGGGTTTAAAGTGAAAAAAAAAAAAGAAGAAGCAATCAGTAGGGACCTGGACTACACCCTCCCACACCACCATGGGGCTTGACAAGGGACCTCAGGCTGTGTACCCCACCCAGCAGGGCTTGACAGGGGACCTCAGGCTGTGCCCTCCCACCCAGCAGGACCTGACAGGGGACCTTAGGCTGTGCCCTCCCACCCAGCAGGGCTTGACAGGGGACAACAAGGCACACTTCCCCTCCTGATGCTGGGCTAGGGAACCTCAGGCTGCACCTTCCTCCACAGCACCCGGCCAAGGCACCTCAGGCTGTACCCCAAACCTGGCAGGACTTGACAGGGGACCTCAAGGTGCACTTTCCATCCTGGCACTGGGCTAAGGGACCTCAGTCTGCTCCCTCTGCCCCAGCGCCAGGCCAGGGGACCTCAGGCTGCACCCCTACCAGGTAGGGCTTAACATGGGACTTCAGACCACACCCTCCACCCTGACACCAGGCCAGAGGACCTCAGACCACACCCCCCGACTGGATGGGGCTTGACAGGAAACCTCAGGCCGTGCCTCCAGCCTTGGCACCAGGCTGGGGGACCTCAGGCCACACTCTCTACCTGGAAGGCCTTGATGAGGACCTCAGGCCTTGCCCCCTGCCCCCTGCCCCAGGGCCCGGCCTGGGAACCTCAGGCTCTGACTCCCACCTTGGCACCAGGTCAGGGGACCTGAGGCCACACTCCCTGCCTGGCAGGGCTTGATGGGGGACCTCAAGATGCACTTCTTGACCTCAGGCTGCTCCCCCTTCCCCAGCAATAGGCCGGGGGAACTCAGGCCACACCCTCTGCTCCAGCACTGGGCCAGGGCACCTGTGGCTGAACCCCTGCTGGTGAGGTTTGACGGGGCTCAGGACATGACCTCCACCCAGTGGGACTTGTCAGGGTATCTCAGTCCATGTCCCACACCTGGTGATGCTTGATGAGAAACCTTAAGGCATGCCCCCCACCCTGGTTTGGCCAGCGGGACCTCAGGCCACGCACCTCATCCTGGCGTGGGGCCAAGGGACTGGCAGAGTCCGGATCTAGCCCAATGGGCCCATAGGGTCTGGGTCTCAGGTGATTTTGAGGTGCATGTGGGTGGGCAGGGTGCATTCCAGACTCTGAAGGAAGGTTTTAATATATATTTTACTAATTTTCTTTCATCTCTGACACTTCTATTATAGATAAAGGGCAAATAGCAATATTAAATTATTTCCTCTAATCCCCCTTCAATGTGCATGAATTTCATGCACTGGGCCACTAGTCTAAGCTAATAAAAGGTAAATATGCTAATTAGACTAGGAAATCTTCTGGACATCCTTTCAGACAAAGCCAAGGCAGAGGCAGGGGAAATCAGGCTGGTAGGGCAGGGTAGTTGGGGTAATCAGGTCGGTAGGGGAGGACAGTTCCAAGTGAGCAGGATGGAGGGAGGAGCAGTTGGGGGTGAGCAGGCCGTCGGGGGGGCAGTTGGGGACAAGCAGGCCAGCAGTGGGGAGCAGTTGGGGGCAAGCAGGCTGGCAGGGGGCACAATGGGGGCAAGCAGACCAGCAGGGGGAGGCAGTTGGGATAAGCAGGCCACCAGGAGGGCAGTGGGACAAACAGACCAGCAGTGGGGGGCAGTTGGGGGTAAGCAGGTCAGCAAGGGGGTATCAGGTTGGAAGGGGAGGCAGTTGGGGGCAATTAGGTTGGCAGGCAGAGTGGTTAGAGGTGATCAGGCAGGCAGGCAGGTGAGCAGTTAGGGGCTAGTGGTCCTGGATTGTGAGAGGAATCCCAGATTAGAGAGGGTTCAGGCTAGGCCAAGGGATAGTTCCCACCCCCTGCAATGCATGAATTTCACCCACCAGGCTACTGGTATTATCATAACCTAAACATTATATGGGACCTTTTACTTTCCCCATATCATTTTTTGCATTTCCTTCCCTTAGCTCTGTTTTTGTGTAATGCCCAGCAAACTGTCCTTTCTCCTTTTCTTTCCAGAATGCCTTTGTCAACCCCTTTTCTATTATGTAGCTACTAGAGGCCCGGTGAACAAATTCATGCACGGGTAGGCAAATTCATGCACGGGTAGGGTCCAGCTGTCCCGCCCTGATCATATGACCACACAGAATTTCATTTATCTTTTCTTCCTTCAGTTTGACTGTGGTAATTCATTGATCCAGGCCTTATTTTTGGCACATACTTTAATTACAAACATTTAATTATTTTTATTTTAGAGATGACATACAGTATTATATTAGTTTTCGGTATACAATACAGTGATAATTACATAACTTGCAAAGTGATCACCTCAAGTCTAGTACCCTTTTAATACCCTGTACAGTTATTAAAATATTGACTGTATTCCCTAAACTGTACTTTACATATGCATGACTTTTTATAATGGGCAAATTGTACTTCTTAATCCCTTCATCTTTTTCACTCATTCACCCAACCCCACTCCTACCAGGCAGCTATCAATTTGTTCACTGTATGTTTGAGTTTGTTTCTGTTTTGTTCATTCACTTTTTTTTTTAGGTTCCAAATATAAGTGTGGTCATGTGGTGTTTGTCTTTCTCTGACTTATTTCACTTAGCATGATATCCTTTAGGTTAGTGGTTCTCAACCTTCCTAATGCTGCGACCCTTTAATACAGATCCTCATATTGTGGTGACTCCTAACCATAAAGTTATTTTTGTTGCTATTTCATAACTGTAATTTTGCTACTGTTATGAATCGTAATGTAAATATCTGTGTTTTCCGATGGTCTTAGGTGATCCTGCTAGTGGTTCTCAACCCATAGGTTGAGAATCGCTGCCGTAGAGCCTAAGACCACAGCATGAGGAACTGTATTAAAGGGCTGCAACATTAGGAACGTTGAGAACCACTGCTCTAGGTATATCCATGTTTTCACAAATGGCAAGATTTCATTCTTTTTATAGTCCAGTAATATTCCATGAATGTGTGTGCACCACATCTTTTTTATTCATCTGTCTATTGATGTACATGTAGGTTGCTCCCATATCTTGGTTATTAAAAATAATGTTGCACTGAACATAATATATTCAAATTAGTGTTTTGGATTTCTTTCAAAAATTCTCAGAATTAGAATTATTGTGTTATTGATAACCATTTTGACAAGTGTGAGGTGATATCTCACGATAGTTTTATTTTATATTTCTCTGATGATTAGTGATTAGTGAGCATCTATTTGTATGTCTTTTGGCCATCGGTATGCCCTTTTTGGAGAAATGCCTATTCAGGTCCTCTGCCCATTTAAGTGAAACTGTAAATTGTCGCAGCTACTATGGAAAACAACATGATGTCTCTCAAAAAAATAAAAATAGAACATCATGTTGTTTTCCATAGTAGCTGCAACAATTTACAATTTCACTAAAATGCATGTGAATGCCCTTTCTTTTACATCCTCGCCAACACTTGTTTGGTTTATTGATAACCATTTTGACAAGTGTGAGGTGATATCTCACTGTAGTTTTAATTTATGTTTTTCTGATGATTAGTGATGTTGAGCATCTATTCGTATGTCTTTTGGCCATTTGTATGTCCTTTTTTGGAGAAATGCCTGTTCAGGTCCTCTGCCCATTTTTAAATTGGCTTGGTTGTATTTTTTTTGTGTTAAATTGTATGAGTTCTTTATATATTCTGTATATTAACCCCTTATCAGATGTATCATTGATGAATATCTTCACCATTTTTGTTTTGTTGATGGCGTTTTTTCACTATTACAAAAACTATTATGTCTGATGTAATTCCATTTCTTTATATTTTTCTTTTGTTACTCTTGTCTATGGAGAAATACCCAAAAATTATTACTGAGAGTGGTGTCAGAGTTAACTGCCTATATTTTGTCTTAGGAGTTTTATGATTTAATGTCTTACATTTAAGTCTATAATTCATTTTGCATTTATTTTTGCACTGAAGGCCCAGTGCATGAATCAGGGTGGATTGGGGCCTGAGGAGGAGGAGAATGTGGAAGGTTGGCCAGCTGACCCACCCTGATTGGGGATGATCAGAATTGGCTTGATTGTGGGGAGGGGTTGTGGGTGATTGGCTGGCAGGCCCTGCCCCCGATTGGATTGGGGGGGGGGGCAATCGGGAGTCAGAAGCCAGGGAGAGGCTGTGGGAGGTTGGCAGGCCATCCCCACCCCCAATGGTGTGTGTGTGTGTGTGTGGAGGGGGTGTGATCGGGGGAAGAACGGACAGGGCAGAGGGACCTCAGGCCGAATGGGGTGGTAAGGCCCCATCAGGGATAGGGCCAGCTGGGGAGAGGGCCACAGGCAATTGGCTGGCTGGCCCTGCCCCTGATCATGGTCGGGGGGGCTGATCTGTGGTGGGGCAGGTGGGGGGAAAGGCGGCAGGAGGTTGGCCAGCCAATCCTTTCCCTTACTGGGGTAGGGGGTTGATCAGGTTTGGGGCTGGCCACAGGGAGGGGCTATAAGGCAGATCTGGGTGGTGGGGGCCAATGGGGGGGGGCTGGCCAGGAGGAGGGGCTTAAGGGGGTTGGCTGGTGGCTCTGCCCCCTATTGGGGTAGGGGGTGCAATTATGGGTGGGACCAGCCAGGGGGAGGGGCTATGGGTCAATTGGGGTGGGAGAGGCTGATCAGGAGGGTTAGCACGGGATGACCAAATGACTGACCAGCAGGCTGCATGGGGTGACCAGGCCGACAGGGTGGACTTTGAGGGGTGACCAGGCCAGCAGGGGGGCAGTTGGGGGCAACCAGGCCAGCAGGGCAGGCAGTTGCAGGCCGGCAGGGGGAGCAGTTGGGGGTGATTAGGCTGACAGGCAGAGGCAGATAAGGGCGATCAGGCAGGCAGACAGGTGTACAGTTAGGATCCAGTGGTCTCAGATTGTGAGAGGGATGCCCAACTGCCAATTTAGGTCCGACCTAAACCAACAGAGTCAGACATCCACCGGGGGGTTCCAGATTGGAGAGGGTGCAGGCTGGGCTAAATGGACCCCCTTTCCCTGTGCACGAATTTTGTGCACTAAGCCTTTAGTATTATAATAAAGTGATCCAGTTTATACCTTTGAATGAATCTGTCCAGTTTTCTCAATAATATTTACTGAAGAGACTATCTTTACCCCATTATATATCCTTGTCTCCTTTGTTAATAGTTACTAGAGGCCCAGTGCACAAAATTCATGCATAGGGAGCAGGGGTTTGTGTCCCTAAGCTGAGCCTGCACCCTCTACAATGTGGGACTTCTTGAGGAATGTCCAACTGGCTGGTGGATTGGGCATAAACAGGCAGTTGGGACATCCTTCTCACAATCTGGGACTGTTGGCTCCCAACAACTTGCCTGCCTGCCTGCCTGATTTCCCCTAACTGCCAGCCTGATCAATGCTTAACTGCTCCCCTGCTGGCCCGATTTCCCCTAACTGTCCTCCCCTGCACTCCTGTTCCCCCCAGCTGCTCTCTTCTGCAGGCCTGGCCACTCCCAACTGCCTTACCCTCCAGCCATCTTGTAGTGGCCATCTTGTGTCCACATGGGAGCAGCCATCTTGGCCACATGGGGGCAGCCATCTTGTGTGTTGGAGTGATGGTCAATTTGCATATTACTCTTTTATTAGATAGGATTAGAATACATAGGTGGGATTATTTCTGGGCTCTCTCTTCTTTCCCATCTTCTATATAATAAAAGCCTAAGCAATATTACAGCAGAATGATCAGAATGATTGGTCACTGTGATGCACACTGACCACCAGGGGGTGGACACTCAATGCAGAAGCTGCCCCCTGATGGTCAGTGTGCTCCCACAGGGGGAGAGCTGCTCAGCCAGAAGCTGGGCTCACTCCTGGTGGGTGCAGAGTTGGTGGCGGGAGCCTCTCTTGCCTCAGCAGCAGTGCTAAGGAGCAGTAAAGCCTCGCTTCTGGCTGGCGAGTTAATATCAGTGGCAGGAGCCTCTCCCACCTCTGCTGCAGGAGGGCGGTGGATTACCGTAGTCTTATAGTGTGGTTTCACATGACATAGTGTTATACCTCAAACTTTGTTCTTTTTTCTCAAGATTGCTTTGGCTATTTAAGGTCTTTCGTGGTTCCCTATAAATTTTTAGATTATTCCTCCTAGCTCTGTGAAAAATGCTATTGGTATTTTTGTGGTATTGAATTGAATCTATAGATTGCTTTGGGTAATATGTACATTTTAATGTTGTTAATTCTTCCTGTTATTCCTTTTATTTGTTTCTTGTTCAATTTCTTTAAATCTTGTTTGTTTGATTTTTGGTTAAATTTTTCCTAGGTATTTTTTGATGCAATTATAAATAGGGTTTTTTCCTTAATTTCTCTTTCTGATAATTCAGGTTTGGTATATAAAAATGCAACTGATTCCTGCTACTCTACTGAATTAATTTATTAGTTTGAATAGTTTTTTGGTGAAATCTTTAGGGTTCTCTATATATAGTATCATGTCACCTGCAAATAATAACCATTTTACTTTTCCACAAAGATTAACTGCAAAGTTGCATACTTAAATATTCAGACTAACTTAGTATTGCCCAAAGCAGTATAGCCACATGTCCTTAATTAGTGTTTGATGCTAAGATAAATGATTCACAGAAAACACACCAACAACACGGAGACTCACATATGCCTATGAACTCACATACAGAAACATAGACACAAATATGTTCCACACTTTCTTTAAACTGTACTATATTTTCTCACCCCACTGTTTTCCTCTTATCATCATCACTTCATTTTTAATAACTTCCATAATTGTTTGCAATATTTTCTTCTTACATAAGGTTCACGTTGCCCTGTGCTTGACTTCCCTCTATCCCTGGCGTGGATCTCATAGGTTATCTGTGGCAACACCATGAATTGAAGAGCCATAGAGCCATTTTACCATGTTGCTGAATCTTTCATGTCAGAGACACAGTCCCTCCTCAGGCAGAATCATAAGCGTGGCCTGAGCCATTGTTTGTTTGTGATATTTGTTCATTTTATTTCTGTTATATCAAAAAATAGATTCAGGTCAAGGTTGTTCTTGTTTTGTGTATAAACATTTGCTTACTTTTATCCAAATATACAACTATATCTCCCATCCTTGTACTTTAAGAAAACAATGTTATAGGCAACAACATTGGCATACATAAAATTCGAGCCATATGGTATTACTTGAGCTAAAATATCCCAAGATAAAAAACACTACCAGAACTTGAGAGGAGAATGAACCTACTTCTGACAGTAATCAATGTGCACATTCACACAAACATAGCACTCGTTTTCCCACAGCCTCTACGAAGCTGATGGGGGAAGAGAGCAAACACTTCCAGATATATAAAAAAATTAAATCAAACTGAATCAACTTCTCCAGAAGTATGGAGATTTACATTGGAATTCATGCTGCTTTTCACTATTCAAATATGAGATATGCCCCTGTGCCTAGTTTTGCTCATGTCATTTTTTCCGTTTATTATATGTAATTATACCTGTCACATTCATTTTATAGAATTTCCTATAAATGTGTTGCTAGAAAGCCTTCTCTCCCAAGGCACATATTCATTATTTATCTTGCAAACTGTTTAAGCAAGGAGCTATGGCAGAGGCTTTCTATAAATACACAAACAGAAAGTATTGTTTAAGTGTACCAGGCATGCTGTGCTCTCTGACTTTACATAGTTGGGAGTACTGCAGTTAGACAATGGGACATTCGAAATTCTAGTTCACCAAAACATCCTATCTAATAAAAGAGTAATATGCAAATTTGACCGTACCTTTGCCTCACCCACAAGCAATGCCCACAGCCATGCTCACCAGCCAATCAGGAGCAAATTATGCAAATAAACCCCAAGATGGCTGCCACCACTGAGAGCAGGAGGAAGGCTTGGGATTCTCTGGCAACAGAGGAAGCCAACCTTTCTGCCTCCCTAGGCCTCCACTCAATGTTACAAAGTTCCAATTATAAAAGATACAGAAATGGCAGCAGCCACTGAGCTGGGAGAGAACAGAGGCTTGGGTTTCCCTGGCAATGGAAGAAGCCAAACTTTCAGCCTGCCATGCTGGCTTAGTCCTCCATTCTAGGCTACAATGTTTCAAACAGAAATGGCTGCCGCCCCAGAGCGACCAGAAGGCTTGGCTCTGCTCCAGGCTACAAAGTTTCAATTGTAGGCATAGATTAATCACAGATCCCAGGACCTCCACTTGGGTCGCTGGGGGGGGCGTGGCTGGCTTGCAAATCTCCACAGGCTCCTTGCCCAGGCTGCCCCTCACCCCAAAGGAATCCCCACCCTGATCTGGGACACTCTTCAGGGCAAACCAGCTGGCCCCCACCCATGCACCAGGCCTCTATCCAATCTAATAAAAGAGTAATTTGCAGATTGACCATCACTCCAACACACAAGAGGGCTGTCACCATGTGATTAAAGATCCTGTCCCCATGTGGACACAAGATGGCCACCACAAGATGGCCAGCAGGGGCGGACAGTGGCGGGTTCCAGGCCCTGTAAGGGAGGTCAGTTGTGGGCGATCAGGCCAGCAGGGGAGGGGAGTTGGGAGGGACCAGGTCGGCAGAGGAGGGAAGTTGGGGGCAAATAGGCTTGCAGGGGAGCAGTTCAACATCAATTAGACTGACAGGGTAGTGGTTAGGGGGTAATCAGGCTGGCAGGCAGAAGCAGTTAGGGGCAATCAGGGACACAGGCAGGTGAGCAGTTTGGAGCCAGCAGTCCTGGATTGTGAGAAGGATGTCCGATTGCCCCTTTAGGCCTGATCCTACCAGGGTTGGGCCTAGAAGGGCAGTTGGACATCCCTTGAGGTGTCCCAGATTGGAGAGGGTGCAGCCTGGGCTAAGGGACATCCCCCGCCCCCCATGCACGAATTTTGTGTACTGGGCCTCTAGTTTTAAAGATAAAAAATATTATTTTGGAGTAGCTATTAAAAATTTGCCATCTATTTATAGCCAAACACTTAAAGTAACACATGTGTTCCACAGAGGAATTATGATTAGGCAAAGTCCTGAAGTGGCATTGATACTTATCTTGTCACTTAATTTTGAGCCAAATGATTATCTCTCAAATTGGTAATGATGAAAAGAAACCATATGTCTTTTTTTCATTATACCCATTAACAATTGATTTTTATCCAGCTCATTTGAAGTTGTTTCTTCCCCAAATTATGAGTTTAGTTGAAATTTATAGGATCAGTGTTGTTGAACATATATAATATTTGCTTGGAAATTGCATGTTTTGACATTTTCTCTGTTGGAGATGTGTGTTGTTATAGGCAATTTCTGATATTTTAAGAAATATTATAAACAATTTGTAGGGCAGACTTTATTTCCACGTGTGGCTCAGAAGGCTGTAATCTCTGACTGAGGCATCTCTGGCATATGTGCCTGTTCTGATTTTAAAGGAAAGGAGTGTTTTTATGGCTTTATTTTTGTAGACACATGTTATTATACATTCATGGATTCCTATAGCATACTTTTTCATAGAAAGCATTATGTAGTTTTTAGTGTACCTTGAGCTTCCTAAAAAATTACCAATATTACAATCACAGTAAAATTGCACTGCAGTGATAAATAACTGCTTCTTTAAATACTATTTATAGAACTCAAATTGTTTTTATGAACAATATATAACATTGATTTTTCATTTTAGAAATCTATAGTCAATAAAGCCCATTTGCCATTATTAGGTTTCAGTCATATACATTTTCTTTGGAATAAATAACATTTTAAATTAAAAATAGTCCTTCTACACCCATGATTAAAGGATAAAGCCAATCATAATGAACCAATTATAAAAATAGACATAAAATAAAAATGTAGAACACATACTGATTTCTGCCTTCTTATTGTATCTGTTCTGAGCTTTATATCCAGGGTTATGTTCTTTTTTGTAATAGTGGTGGTAGAAAGGATAAGCTTTTACTTAAGGTCAAATATTATCCATAGCCCATACAAAAAATGCATATTTTGCTTTCTCTGAATAGATTTTGACTGAAAAATAGCTGGCAGAGGTCAATGGGGAGGAGGGGAGGGGGTATGTGTCCCTCAGCCCAGCCTGCATCCTCTCCAATCTGGAACATATCTCTCACAATCCAGGACTGCTGCCTCCCAACTCTTTGCCTGCAGGCCTTTCTGATTGCCTGTAACTGCTTCTGTCTGCCAGCCTAATCACCCCCTAACCACTCCCCTGCCAGCCTGATGTATACCTAACTGCTGTCTCTTGCAGGCCTGGGTCCCCGCCCCCCCCACCTGCCCTTCCCTGCAGGCCCAATCACCCCCAACTTCCCTCTTCTGCTGGCCTAGTCACCCCTAACTGCCCTCCCCTGCAGTTTTGATCACCTCCAACTGCCCTCCCTTGCAGGCCTGGTCCCTCCCAACTGTCCTCACCTGTTGGCCTGATTATTTACAACTGCCCTCACCTACTGGCCATCTTATGGTGGCTAATTGTTTCCATATGGGGGCAGTCATCTTTGACTATATGGAGGCAGTCACAGCCATCTTTGTGTTGGAGTGATGGCCAATTTGCATATTAGTCTTTTATTAAATAAGATAGAGGCCCCGTGCACAGGTAGGGGCCAGCTTTTTTGCCCTGAATGGTGTCCCAGATCAGGGTGGGGGTTCCCTAGGGGCATGCGGTGGCCTGGGCAAGGGGCCTATGGTGGTTTTCAGGCTGGCCACGCCTCCCAGTGACCCAAGAGGAGGCCCTGGTCTCTGTGATTTATAACTGAAATTTTAATTGAAATTTTGTAGCCTGGAGCAGAGGCCTGGGCTGGCCAGGATGTGCAGAAAGCTTAGCTCCTTCCTCAGGGAAACCCAAGCCTCCTCTTTGCTCTGTGGCCACAGCCACCTTGGTTGGGTTAATTTGCATAATTGCCCCAGATTGGCTGGTGATTGTGACTTGTGGGTTCAGTGGAGGTATGGTCAATTTGCATATTACTCTTTTATTAGGTAGGATTATTGCAACACAAATGAAAGGTAGAATTATACATGTTTAGTAAATTTGGCTGTGATCCCTGCCTTTTCTCTTTTTTTAATCTTTATTGTTCAGTTTATTAATTACATAGTTCCCTTTTTCCCCCTATAACTCCCCTCCATCCGGTACCCATACCACCCTCCACCCTCACCCCCCCACTATCCTCTCCCATAGTTGCATGATTTTTGTCCAGTCTCTTGCTGCACTTCCCACACCCCTTTTCTCCCCAAGAATTGTCAGTCCATTCCCCCTCTATGTCCATGATTCTGTTACATTCACCAGTTGATCCTGTTCATCAGATTATTAATTCACTTGATTTTTAGATTCATTTGTTGATAGATGTGTATTTGTTGTTCCTAATTTACACTTTTATCTTTTTCTTCTTCCTCTTCTTAAAGAATATCTTTCAGCATTTCATATAATATTGGTTTGGTGGTGATGAACTCCTTTAGCTTTTTCTTAGCTGCGAAGCACTTTATCTGACCTTCAATTCTGCATGATAGCTTTGCTGGATAGAGTAATCTTAGTTGTAGATTCCTGCTATTCATCAATTTGAATATTTCTTGCCACTCCCGTCTGGCCTGCATCGTTTCTGTTGAGAAATCCGCTGACAATTGTATGGGTGCTCCCTTATAGGTAACCATCTGTTTTTCTCTTGCTGCTTTTAATATTCTCTCTTTGTCTTTTCCTCTTGGCATTTTAATTATGATGTGCCTTGGTGTGGTCCTCTTAGGATTCGGTGCGCTTCTTGGACTCCTAAGTCAATTTCTTTCACCAGGTGTGGGAAGTTTTCGGTCACTATTTCTTCAAATAGGTTTGCATTGTCTTGCTCTCTCTCTTTTTCTGGCACACCTATAATTCGGATGTTGGTATGCTTGAGGTTGTCCCAGAGGCCTCTTATACTATCTTCAATTCTTTGGATTCTTTTGGTTTCTTGCTTTTTTAGCTGAGTGGATTTTACCTCTTTGTATTTCAAATTTTTAACTTGGTTCTTGGGGTGTTCTAGAGCATTTTTAGGTCTTTGTATAGTATGCTTTTTTTAATTTCAGTCAGTGTATGCTTAATTTCTGGTTGGTCCTATTTCATATCCTTGAGAGTCTTGTTCATATCCTTGTAGGTCTCGTTCATTTCCTTGTAGGTCTCATTCATTTACACATTGGTCTTGTTCATTTCCTCGTAGGCCTTGTTCAATTCCTGGTAGGTCTTGTTCATTTCCTCATAGGTCTTGTTTATTTCCTTATAAGTCTCAACCTTTTCCAGGAGCCTCTAGAAAAGCCCTATAACCGTAGTTTTGAATTCCATGTCCAGTCATTTTTTCCCCTCCATTTCTTTCACATCTGATTTCTTTCCATGTCTCTGCATGGTGGCTGCTTCCCTGAGTTGGTCAATTAGCTTTGTGTGGTAGATGTCCTACAAGGGACAGTGGCTCAGCCTCCCCAGTTATCTGAGATGGATATGGGTTGCACAGTCTTGTTGAAGTTAAGCTCAGGTTAATCGTTGTTAGCACTTGGAGGGGTTGACCTCCAGGCTAATTGTCTGTGAAGTTCAGCTGTGCTCAGGTTGGATGGGCGGAGTCTCCAGGCCAAGCAGGCCGTGTCAGCTCTACCCTATGTGGCCCCAGGGTTTCTGAGAGAGAGTTGCTGCCGAGCTCCACTGGCTGCCAGCGAATTCAGCCTCTCCCCAAATGAGTCTGCACACCCAACTTCTCACCCAGGGTTGCAAACAATGCAGTCTGACGGTTTCCCGAATGAGAGAGCAAGTCACAGGCGCTCTCTATGCAGTCATGCAGCTGTGCTGTTCCCAAATTCACGTGCACTCTGCACAGGCTTGCCTTTTCCACAAACCAGTCAACCCTTGCAGCACCCAAGCTTCGGTGTGTCCTCCCACTGTCCAGTTTTTACCCCGTATGATAGTGGATTCCCTGGACTTCGCCCAGAGCTGGAGAATGAGTCCAGTGGGATGTCTTTTTGTACCCCGTTCAAGAAAACTGGCCCGTTTTCAGCCGCCCTCCCTATCCGCTGGCGTGCGCTCCAAACCTCTCTCCACGCGTATCTTCAACGCTGTCTGCCGCTGCTCCTCTGAGTCACAGTGTCTTATCTTCACTTTTATTTGCGGAATTTTCACTTAACCAGCTTCCTGATGATTCTGGATGGTGTTTGTTCTTTCGTTAGGTTGTAGTTTTGAAATTTCTGTGTATGGCAGCACGATAGGTGTTTACCTATGCTGCCATCTTGGTTCTCTCCGATCCCTGCCTTTTCTTTCTTTTCTTTCACTTACTGTACAGTTTGTCTTAAAGTTTCAACAAATCTATTGTCTTAATTCATATTAATGATATTCTAAACTATATACTTGAGTCAACTCAATAGGTGTTTTAACTGGCTCACCCATTTTGGGCTCCTTTCATCTCTTTTCAGTCTACTTAATACTTTGCTGCCAGACTTTGCTCCACTGTGAGTCTATAGTGCTTTCACTGGCATTCAGTGTTTGCCACTGAATGCACCTTAGTGCTTTCTTATATTTTACACCTAATTTCCTAAACAGGTATCTTCCATTCCCAACAGGCTTGTACATCGCTATCTCCCAAATACAACAGGTATTTTTTTTCTCTTGGTCTTCTAGTATGTTCTTTTTCTGCCTAGAATTCACCTTAACCAAGATTTCTTTAGTGTTTATTGTCTGGTATATGCTAATATGCTATGCTTTAATGCTTTTACTGTTGCAGAGTTTCCACAAATTTGTGAGCTTTTTGAATGACACAGCAACCAGAGGCATCATAGAATTGGCCCTTAACCAGTGTTGTTGAATTGATTTATTGGTAATAAGATAGTAAATTTATGTATGAAACATCAAAACTATTACAGAGTATAAGTGTGGGATGTGAGAGCATGTGCTTTTCTTAGTATAATAGACCTCTTTTCTAAATGAATATCCAGGTTTTCATAAATATCTATTTTCAGATTTCAGTTCACTTCAGGAATGATTTGGCAAGAGTTTCGAGTTAATTTCAAATAGATTTTAGGTTGCAGGGCAGCACATTTCTTCCTCTACAAATGCGCACAGTGCTTTTTTCACTTTATAAAGAAATACATTATGTAATTTGGGGGATTTGTTAGCATATATAGCCACACTTTAACACTTAGCAAGGTTTAAAAACTGACCTTAAGTTTTGGAGAGGGTATTAAGAGATAATACATGTACATTTTCTCTTTACCAACTGTAGGACAAGTGACTTCCTGTTTCCCTGTGATGTTTTGGATTTAACAGCTTCTGTGAAAGATGGTGTATTGACTGGAAGGGCAACCTCGCTTATTTGAACTCATCTTTTTTCTTCCTTTATTTATTAAGGAATTATATGTGTGTCCTTATCACCCCGTTGCCCCTCACCGCCCCCTCACAGAGACACTCATGCCCTCACTCCCCTAGTGTCTGTGTCCATTGGTTAGGCTTATATGCATGCATACAAGTCCTTTGGTTGATCTCTCCACCTTACCTCCACCCTCCTTTACCTTCCCTTTGAGGTTTGACAGTCTGATCAATCCTCGTCTATCTCTGGATCTGTTTTTTTTTTTTTTTTGACAACCGTTTAGTTTTTATTTCATAATCATAAACTTAACTCTGCAATCCAGCTAGACTGGGAAGGGGTAAGGGAATTATGGAACCCAATAAACTGGCAAGAGCACAAAGATTATGGAACATTCCAAGCAAATTGGGGTGAAGGGGTACTCTCCTGAGCTATAGAAGGAATGGTCTGGTGGTAAAGATAAAACACAAGTCAGATTTATTAAGAGTTGTCCACAGTCAGCAATGGTGATCTTCTTGCTGGTCTTGCCATTCCTGGACCCATAGTGCTCTATGGCTGTCACAATATCTATGCCTTCTTTCACCTGGCCAAAGACCACATGCTTGCCATCCAACCATTCAGTCTTGACAGTGCAAATGAAAAACTGAGAGTCGTTTGCGTTAGGCCCAGCATAGGCCATGGACAGGATGCCAGGGCCTGTATGTTTCAGGGTGAAGTTCTCATCCTCAAATTTCTCCCCATAGATGGACTTGCCAACTGTGCCGTTATGGCGTGTGAAGTCACCACCCTGGCACATAAACCCCGAAAGAATTCTGTGAAAGTAGGAACCTTTATAACCAAATCCTTTCTCCCCAGTGCTCAGAGCACGGACGTTTTCTGCTGTCTTTGGAACTTTGCAAACAGCTCAAAGGACACGCGGCCTAAGGGCTCGCAATCGACTGCGATGTCGAAGAACACGGTAGGGTTCACCATGGCTGATCACGGGCGGCTTCGGAGTGGCAGCGTCTGCAAAGTGCTGGATCTGTTTTTGTTCATCAGTTTATGTTCATTATATTCCACAAATGAGTGAGATCATGTGATATTTGTCTTTCTCTGACTGATTTATTTTGCTTAGCATAATACTCTCCAGTTTCATCCATGCTGTTGCAAATGGTAAGAATTCCTTCCTTTTTTACTAGAGCAAAAAAACTATACCACAGTTTTTTTAATCCACTCATCTGCTGATGGGCACTTAGGCTGTTTCCAAATCTTAGCTATGGTAAATTGTGCTGCTATGAACAAAAGAGACATATATCCTTTCTGATTGGTGTTTCTAGTTTCTTGAAATATATTTCTGAAAGTGAGGTCAAGAGACCCTACAGGCTACCCTCCAACAGTCATTCAGGTGGTAGTTTTGCACTAAAATGTGCACCAGCTCTAGAAGTCTGAGTTGAAATCTCACTGACAGTCCATGGAAACTGCTGTCGATTGTTCTGATACGTGGCCTCTTCACCATATGTTTTTTGTTATATTCCTTATTCTCAAATATCATTAGCAATAAAACATGAAAGATTTGTTCCAATAAATTTTATTTAAAATGTATAAAATAAGCATCCAATTTTAAAATTTCTATACATCTCCAAAAGTGATTTTGTAATTTGGGAATAAGTCACATAAAAGTGTTGATTTTCTTGGATATGGTTTCCTAGATTGGCATAATATATCATCATTGGAGGAAATACTTAATAGATATTAAAATAGATAGGAACAGAAAATAAACTGGAAACACATTTTCTTCTTATATCCATTTCACATTAACTAGATTGTTGTTATACTATTTACATTTTTTTAATTCATTGAAGCCCTAAGATTTCACACATAGGAATTAGTGAATACTTATTAAGAATAGATGAAAAGAAAGTTATTTACACATTCATTTTTCTGCAAAACATTCATACTGAAAAACTAGACTTGACCAATTTTCTATTATTTTGATGACAAGCAAGACAATAAAAATTTCAGAATAATTACAACATACCATATTCTGACTTTGACTTTGTTTCTTATGCTTGTTCAGGTTTTGACATGTTTTTATTGATTTAAGAGAGTGGAAGGGAAAGGGAGTGAGGCTAGAGACAGCATCAGTGATGATAGAGAATCATCAATCAGCCGTTTCCTGTACTCCTCACACTGGGGATTGAGCCCAAAACCCAGCTATGTGCCCTGACCAGCAATCAAAACATAATCTCCTGGTTCATAGGTTGATACTCAACCACCAGGCCACTTTGGTCAGGTCTTGTTCAGTCTTTAAACTGTGTTGTCTTTTCCCTTAAGTATACCTGTAACTTTTTGTTGAAAGGTGAACATAATGTAATGGGTAAGAGATCATTAGGCCTTTAGAAAAGGAGTGGTAAAGTATCTGGAAAAGTATTTTGTGGCCCTGTTATTAGGTCTCAGGCTTTTGATGATGTGATATGCCTGGACTTCACCAGTACTTCTTAGTTTTCTCCATACTCATCCCTTTAGGTGGAACAGGATGGCCAGAAGGAGCTGGGAATTAGATTAGTTCTTTTCACCCACATGGAAGTCTAAAGAAGCTAGCTGGTCAGGTATTTTTCTCCTTTCAAGTAGATTAAGCTCTAATAAAACCTTAGTAAGTTAGGTTTTGGTAGAATAATTTCTCCTGAGGGCCAACCTAATAACAGAATACTCTGCAGTATTTAAAGATAGTTCCTTTCCCCCTCCTCTTGATGTAAGCATGAGGAGATTTTTCTCAGATACTCACCGAGAAAGTGGTTGAGCTCCTGGTGGTAAAACTCACAAAAGTGTGGGGCTTCTCTATAACTGAGCCCTGGAATTTTTAACTCTTAGACTAGTCCACACTGAACTGCCAACATTTCACAATTTACACCTTAGGTTTTTCTACCTGGAATCAGTTCCTGCAAAGGTTTCTTCTCTGGGTTTTTGCTCAAGTAAGTTATGATACTCCGTATCTACCTGTTTATCTCTCCTACTTGGGGTGGGGGTAGGGGCAGTGATTTGCTCTTTGACCTCAATTATCTGATAAATCTAAGAAGAGTTGTTGATTTTTTTTTCTCAAAGTTGTACTTATTGTTAGAACAGAGTGGTGAAGTCTAAATTTCTTACATGTCAAACTGGACCCAGAAATGGTAAAATTAATTTTGATAATTTATTTTACTTAATCATGTGTGCATATATATCTATATATCTCCATATATATATCTATATCTATCTATCTATCTATCTATCTATCTATCTATCTATCATCTATCTATCTATACTAGAGGCCCGGTGCATGAAATTTGTGCATGGGGGGGGGGGAAGATAGGGGGTGTCCCTCATACCAACCTGCACCCTCTTCAATCTGGGACCCCTCGAGGGTGTCTGACTGCCTGTTTCGGCCCAATCCTAGTAGGACTGGGCCTAAACAGGCAATCAGACAACCTTCTCACAATCCAGGACTGCTAGCTCCAAACTGTTGACCTGCCTGCCTTCCTGATTGCCCCTAACCACTTCTGTCTGCCAGCCTGATCACTCCCTAACCACTACCCTGCCAGCCTGATTGATGTCTAACTGCTCCCCTGCCAGCCTGTTTGCCCCCAACTTTCCTACTCTGCTGGCCTGGTCACCCCTAACTGCCCTCCCCTGCAGGCCTGAAACCTCCCAATGGCCCTCCCCTGCTGGCCTGATGGCCCACAACTGCTCTCCCTTGCAGGCCTGGAACCTCCCACTGTCCGCCCCTGCTGGCCATCTTGTGGTGGCCATCTTGTGTCCACACGGGGTCAGGATCTTTGACCATATGGGGGCAGCCCTCTTGTGTGTTGGAGTGATTTTGATGGTCAATTTGTGTATTACTCTTTTATTAGATAGGATAGAGGCCTGATGCATAGGTGGGGGCTGGCTGTTTTGCCCTTAAGGGTGTCCTGGATCAGGGTGGGGGTTCCCTAGGAGTGTGAGGCAGCCTGGGTGAGTGGCCTGTTGTGGTTTGCAGGCCGGCCACGCCCCCCCAGTGATTCAAGCAAAGGCCCTAGCATCTGGGATTAATTTATGTTCTACAATTGAAACTTTGTAGCCTGGAGTGGAGCCAAGCCTTCTGCTCTCTTTGTGGAGACAGCCATTTATGTTTGAAACTTTGTAGCCTAGAATGGAGTCCTAGGCTAAGGCTGCAGAAGTTTGGCTTCCTCCATTGCCCCGGCAACCCTAGCCTCTTCTCTCCCTAGCTCTGTGGCCGCCGCCATTTCTGTTGGGATTATGTATCTTCTATAATTGAAACTTTGTAGCATTGAGTGGAGGCCTAGGCCCACAACAGTAGGCGGAAAGCTTAGCTTCCTTATTGGCGGGGAAACCCAAGCCTCACTCCTGCTCTCAGTGGTGCAGCCATTGTGGTTGGTGCTTATTTGAATAATTTGCTCCTGATTGGCTAATGGGCATGGCTGTGGGCATGGCTTAATTGGAGACATGGTCAATTTGCATATTACTCTTTTATTAGATAGAATAATCATTTGGATCTGTGACACCAGTCTCATTTCAAGTGCTTGATAACCACATCTGACTGGTGGCTCCTGCATTGAACTTCCCTTCAGTGGTGCTCAGCTGAAGAATAGTAACTTTCCCAATGGAATAAGTCTTCCTAAAAGATGGTCTCTTATTCTTTAAAGTGAATCCCCCTAAGATATTTTATTATAATTTTAGCTAAGAATACTTTGCCGTATTTGCTAAATTTAGATCCAAATCCAGTGAAAGTTGTGAAACATTTATACTTCTGCTGGGGTTAGATGCATACCCCATGAAGGTGACATTTGAGTTGCTTTTTGTAAAATGGATGACTTAACAACCCTGAAATCACAGAAGTGGAATTAGTAGAACTAATAGCATGAGAAAAATACCAGAATAGAAGAAAATCAGGAGTATGCAGTTAAAGAAGATGCTCCCATTTGTCTAGGTCTAATATACTTCCACAAACCCAATGTAGGCAAGTCCTCATAGATGGAAACACTTTAGTTCCAAAGTACACTTTCAGTTGGCCTGTTTCATTGGGAGATCAAAATCCATTATTGTCAGTTTGGGTATACATAGCAACTATTTTCTGAGAGCTCCAGAGTTAGATTACATGATTTTACTTAGAGTGGAAACAGCACATTAGTGTTTAAAAACAGAGATCATTTAATATAAGGAAACTTTAACAATTTAGCTTATTGGTTTATCTACTGTGAATTCAGAGTCTTATTAATTTGATTGAATTTGAAATCAATTCTAAGTTATGTTTGAATTCTAAGTTATGCCCTTTATTTTACAGGATATTGATAACTCCTATATTGGTCGTTTGGAACATAGAATGACTAGAAACAAAGTTGTAAAAATGTTACTAGTAGACATTTAAAACTTTTAGTTTGCATGGTGTGTGTGCCTATGATATATTTCTTTTCCTAAGTGTTTTCCTTTTGATAAAGGATCAGACTCTAATTTATGGATGCCACAGAAGCAAAATAGTCTTGAATTGGAGTCCAATGATGTTAACATTGCTAACTGATAGTGTTAATATTTGTTTCCCACATTACCAGTGCATATATTTTAAGTAGGCAGTGTTTATATAAGCTAAAAAGGATGTGCAAATATTGTAAAGCATCAGTTCAAGGCTTTGCATTTATAGGGTTGAGTTAGCTTGTGTAGTTCAATGAAAGCTGCTTGTGTGACCTAGTTTCTCTGATGCAAAAGAAAGGTGCAGTGAGTGGAACTTTGGGGAACCAGGTATGTCATATGGGGAGGAGAGGATTTTTGAAGTCCATACATATTAGTAGTACCCTGTTTAGGGCAGCTTCTTTCATGTAAATCAGAGGTGGAAACATTACACATTTCATGTACTAATGCAATAACATTCTATATAATAAAGAGCTAATATGCAAATGGTCGTTATACACTCACACCATCATGCAGTAACAGCTCAGACACTCAACACTGGAGAGAGAGGAATGGTGACTAGTTAGGCACAAATGAGCTTGCTAGAGAGGAATGGGGACCAGACAGGAGCAAATGAGCTTCTGATAGAGGAATGGGGACCAGACAGGCTGAGGCCTAGGAGGGAGACAAGCTGCATGCCACAGGGTCCCTGGCAGCTGTAGCCCAGGTGAAGCCACCCGCCCACAGTTTCCTGTGGCTGTAGTTGGCCTGGTCCTGGGTGCCTGTGGCCCACCAGAAAGATGGAAGCCTGGGTCCTGGGTGTGGGGCAAGGCAGAGGGGATTAGGGGTCTCTGGCCAGCAGGGGAACAGTTAGGTGCGATCAGGCAGGCAGGCAGAGGAGTTAGGGGTGATCATACAGGCAGGTAGGTGAGTGGTTAAGAGCCAGCAGTCCAAGATTATGAGAGGCAGTGAGTCATCCCCCGAGGGCTCCTGGATTGGAGAGGGTACAGGCCAAACTGAGGGATATACCCCCTCCCATGCATGAATTTTGTGCATGGCCTCTAGCTTTTAATAATGACTGAATCATTATAATTAGTTTTATGTCTATGGATAAGGGAAAGCTGCAGAAGTGTGAGTGGAAGGGAATAATTTCTGAGATTTGAGGCGGAATATTTTTCCAGGAAAATGCAAATGATTTGAGATAATTTAAATGTAGAGTACAGGCTGAGGAGTAATAGTTAAAGGTGAAAACTTGGGAAGACTGAAATCATAAAGGACCATATATGTCATGTTGAACAATTGGGATCTGTGTGTTAGATAAAGGAATGTTTACAGGCAGGTGTTTTAGAAAACCACTCTGGTTTGGAAAAGAGTAAGACTGGAAGGACATGGACTAGTCAGGGTTCTATCTTGATAGGGAAAATGATGAGACTAAAATTCTGGCAGAAGGTTTGTAAGAGGTGGGTAGATTCACTCATCCCCATTCCTCCAGAAAAATATAGAGCTAAGAAACTAAATAGTTAGGAATGTGTTTGTATGTTAAATCTGTTCATTACTAATGAAATTATCTCTTTTTGTTGTACAGAGTGAAATACATTAGATTTATTATGAGTTTAATAGTACTATATTGTATATTTCAATGTTGCTAAGAGAGTAAATCTTAAAAGTTCTCTTCACACACAAAAAAATTGTAGTAATGTACAGTGATGGATATTAACTCGACTTATTTGAATTTAAAAAGGTATGTATTTATTACATTCTAAAGTACTGGAGATTCTCAAATAAATCCTCAAATCAGAGGACACAACTCCTATTAAATTTTAGCTATTGTATTCAGTTTCTGTCAGTAGAGAGCTTACTTCTGGATGTCTATTATCCAGTCCTTACCTTTATTTTGATAGACTCAATGAAATAAAGTTATTGCTCTTTGGAAGGTCTTTGTCCCAGAAATCTTGGAAGGGTGCTGCTTTTGTAAGAGAGATTGACAACTACACTAAAAGTAAACAGAAGCAAACTGCTTTCTTTCTGTAATAACACTTCTTGTGTCATGCAGTGGTCACATTTCCTCTTATGTTTATATAAAATGAGCACCACTTTTTCTGTGGAGCACAATGGTGACAAGTGAGATGTGATCTAGATGCTTTGTGGTAAAGCAGTGAGTGGACCTTTGGGGAACCAGGAGCCATGTCTTGTGAGGAGGAGAGGAGTTTTTTAGTCCATCTCACTTAGAAACTGCAGCTGTGTGAATGCAGTAGGGCTGAGGGAGTTATAAATAATCCCAAGTGTGTGCTTGCCCTAAATTTGTGGGATAACGTTTAGCAGTCTCATTTAAGTGATACTTATTTGTCAGGTGGGTGGCAATTTTGTTAAAGTTTATTGAGAACCGTAGTGCAGAGTGCAAAGAGAAGTGACCCAGTTTTCCAGATCAACAAACAATCAGAACAAGTGACTTGAAATCTTCCTGTTCAACCTATGCACAAGCCCGTTTGTATCAAATGTAAGGCAAAAAGAGGAGTGTTAACACAGCTTTTCAAAACACAGTAAGATTCAAACCACACAGATATAAACTTAAATCCCAATTTATTATTTGCTCACAGTATGATACTGAGTAATTTCTTTAATGGAAATAATGGAATGAACCTCATGGCATTGCCATAGGAATCACATGAAATATATCCAGAGTTTCTGGTACAGTGTCTGATACTAAGTACATGCTCAGTATATTTTAGCTCCACTTTTTCTGAGCCTTAGACTATAAAACCCTATGCTCTTGTTGTTTTCTCATTTTTATCTTGATTCTAATCAAATCATTATGCATTCTTATTGCAGAATTTATTTATAAACATAAATAAATAAAAATAGTAAAGGGGGAAGTTATCCACTATTATTCCACTAGATGGTAACCATAGTTAATATATTATATGCCTTCTCATATACTAATCTCATACACATTTGTTAAAAATATAAGAATTCAGTTATAATGTACATAAAACATTGATCATTGGTTTCAGATGGTAGCCTCTTTATTCCTCCCAGCTAACATTTCATCTAGAGCTTTTGTCCATTAATAAACATTGCCCAAGTCAATTATTTCATTGGTGGTTATAAAAAATGATTGAAAATTTCATCATTGAACATTTGCTAGTTGAAACATTTTGAGTATTTTTCAGTACTTTATAATAATTTTTTCTGTCCCTAAAAGTGTATGCTGAAAGGTTTATTGAATTTGCCTTCCCAACTATCACCTTATATAATGAAAGCCAATTTAAAAGTAGGTTTGGACCCTAACAATTTTGGTTCGGTGGATAAAGCATTGGCCTGCAGACTGAAAGGTCCCAGGTTCGACTCCAGTCAAGGGCATGTACCTTGGTTGCGGGCATATCCCCAGTAGGAAGTGTGGAGGAGGCAGCTGATCGATGTCTCTCTCACATCAATGTTTCTAATTCTCTATCCCTCTCCCTTTTGCTCTGATAAAAGCAATAAAATATATATTTTTTAAAAGTAGGGCTAAACATATTCAAGTTATCTTTGAGGTGTTTTGTTAAACAAAACATGTTTTTACTATTTTAATAGTTGAACATAGTCTAAATTATTTTTCCATATGTAAAATGAGTCCACATTTATCAGGAAACTCATTGTGAATCATTAACTTCCATGTAGAGAAAATACTTATCCTCCTATCTAGTAAAAGAGTAATATGCAAATTGACTCACTACAACACACAAGAAGGCTGCCTCCATGTGGTCAAAGATCCTGCCCTCATGTGGACACAAGATGACCAGCAGGGAGGACATTTGGGAGGGACCAGGCCTGCAAGGGAGGGCAGTTGGAGGCGATCGGGCCAGCAGAGTAGGGCATTTAGGGGTGACCAAGCCAGCAGAGTAGGGCATTTAGGGGTGACCAAGCCAGCAGGGGAGGGCAGTTGGGGGTGACCAGACCTGCAGGGGAGGGCAGTTAGGGTGACCAGGCTGGCAGGTGAGGGGTGATTGGGCCAGCATGGGAGTAGTTAGTCATTGATCAGGCTGGAAGAGGAATGGTTAGGGGTGATCAGGCTGGTAGGCAGGCAAACAAATGGGAGCCAGCAGTCCTAAATTGTGAGAGGAGTCCCAGATTGGAGAGGGTGCAGGCTGGGCTGAGGGACATCCCCTCCAATGCACGAATTTCATGCACTAGGCCTGTAGTAAAAATATTTAAAAATATGTGCAAATTTGAAGTACCTGTTATTAAATCAAGATAATATTCTCAACAATTATTTAGCATGTTGTTGAATAAGATATTTTTTATGGGAGAAGTATTTTATTACTGAAATTGTTTAGAATCAATGGTTCGTGAGGATAATTAAAATAGATCAAATTGTAGTCAGTTTTATTATTGTTCTTAATTTATTTACAGACAATGCATCTTATTATTTAGCTGCTCTGACCACCTTGTCTTTGCTATAACACTGCTTTGGGCACGAGGCAATTTGTTAGCTAAAAGGCTGTAAGTCAACAGACTTCAGTTCTGGCTTTATATCTCCAGAAAATTGATCAATGATATTGTGTCTGAGTTTCAAATCTCCCATCCTATATAATGAAACCCTGATATACAAACTGACCAAACAGTGGACGACTGGTTGCTATGACGTGCACTGATCACAGGGGACAGATGCTCAATGCACTGGGCCTCTAGTCTTTAAAATAAAGACTGAATCCACACTCTATAAAATTAAATCTCTAAAATTCATCTACTTGGCATTTAAGTAAGAATCATCAAAATATATGTGGGTATTTATGGAGCCTTCAGCAGAGCACTGATATGGGAAGTATAAACCCAGTTAAGTTCTAACCACTGCACTGCCCCATAACCTTAGGTGATTCCCTTAACCTTTTATCTCATGTCAACTTCATTTTTATTATCTGTAAAATGAAAGAGTTTGACCAAATGATTCTAATGTTTCTTTTTTGGCTGAGTGTTAATTCTTACTTGTAACTTTTCAAAATATTAATTATACTGTTTATTGTGTATAGATACATTAATTTGCTTAGTTGTTACAAAGAAAATAAAGAATTGAACTTTTTTGATAAGTATTTTTCATGCTTCATAATTGGAGAATCAACATATATTATGTACAGCTAAACCTCACTGGACACAATTTATGTGGAACAATTTTGTTTACATTATTTTTAGGTATAGTTATGTCTTAGTTACAAACTATGCCAGTTTTGGCATGCTATAACAACAATGCCATAGATTGGGTAGCCTTAAATTTTTATGTCTTACATTTCTGGAGGGCTGGAAGTCCAAGATTAAGATGCCTCATATCTAGTGAGGTTCTACTTCATGGTTTTTAGTTCTTCTCATGTGGCCAAGTGGAAAATCTTTTTTCTCTCCTTAGAGGGCACTAATCCCATTATGGGGCTTCACCTTATGACCTCTTCTAAATCCAGTTACCTCTTAAATTTCCCATCTCCGAATATTCTCCCATTGGCGGATACAGTTTTATTTTATTTATTTATTTATTTATTTATTTATTTATTTATTTATTTTTGTCTTTATTGTACAGTTTATTAATTACATTGTTCCCCTTTTTTGCACCCTATAGTTCCCCTCCACCTGGTACCCATCCCACCCTCCGTCCTCACCCCCCTCCACTGTCCTCTCCCATAGTTGCATGATTTTTGTCCAGTCTCTTGCTGCACTTCCCACACCCCCTTTCTCCCCAAGAGTTGTCAGTCCATTCCCTCTCTATGTCCGTGATTCTGTTACATTCACCAGTTTATCCTGTTCATCAGATTATTAATTCACTTGATTTTTAGATTCATTTGTTGTTAGATGTGAATTTGTTGTTCCTAATTTACACTTTTATCTTTTTCTTCTTCCTCTTCTTAAAGAATATCTTTCAGCATTTCATATAGTATTGGTTTGGTGGTGATGAACTCCTTTAGCTTTTTCTTATCTGCAAAGCACTTTATCTGACCTTCAATTCTGCATGATAGCTTTGCTGGATAGAGTAATCTTAGTTGTAGATTCTTGCTGTTCATCACTTTGAATATTTCTTGCCACTCCCGTCTGGCCTGCATCGTTTCTGTTGAGAAATCCGCTGACAATTGTATTGGTGCTCCCTTATAGGTAACCATTTGTTTTTCTCTTGCTGCTTTTAATATTCTCTCTTTGTCTTTTCCTCTTGGCATTTTAATTATGATGTGCCTTGGTGTGGTCCTCTTAGGATTCGGTGCGCTTCTTGGACTCCTAAATCAATTTCTTATACCAGTTGTGGGAAGTTTTCAGTCACTATTTCTTCAAATAGGTTTGCATTGTCTTGCTCTCTCTCTTTTTCTGGCACCCCTATAATTCGGATGTTGGTATGCTTGAGGTTGTCCCAGAGGCCCCTTACACTATCTTCAATTTTTTGGATTCTTGCTTTTTCAGCTGAGTGGATTTTACCTCTTTGTATTTCAAATCTTTAACTTGGTTCTTGGGGTGCTCCAGAGCACTTTTAGATCTTTGTATAATATTTTTTATTTCAGTCGTGTATGCTTAATTTCTGGTTGGTCATTTTTCTTATCCTTGAGAGTCTCCTTTATATCCTTGAAGGTGTCCTTCATTTCCTTGTAGGACTCATTCATTTCCACGTTGGTCTTGATCATTTCCTTGCAGGTCTCGCTCATATCCTTGAGGGTCTTGTTCATTTCCTTTTTGGTCTTGCTTATTTCCTTATAGGTCTTGACCTTTTGTAGGAGCCTCTTGAGAAGCCTTATAACCGTGGTTTTGAATTCCATGTCCAGTCGTTTTTTTTCCCTCCATTTCTTTCACATCTGATTTCTTTCCATGTCTGTGCATGGTGGCTGCTTCCCTGAGTTGGTCAATTAGCTTTGTGTGGTAGACTTCCTACAAGGGACAGTGGGTCAACCTCCCCAGTTACCTGAGGTGGATATGGGTTGTACAGTCTTGTTGAAGTTAAGCTCAGGTTAATCGTTGTTAGCACTTGGAGGGATTGACCTCCAGGCCAATTGTCTGTGAAGTTCAACTGTGCTCAGGTTGGATGGGCGGAGTCTCAGGGCCAAGCAGACAGTGTTAGCTCTGCCCTATGCAGCCCCAGGGACTCTGTGTCTGTGGCAATGGCCACCAGCACCTCTGAGAGAGAGAGCAGCTGCCAAGCTCCACCAGCTTCCGGGGAATTCAGACTCTCCCAAATGAGTCTGCACACCCTATGTCTCACCCAGGGTCGTAAAACAAAGCAGTCTGACGGTTTTCCGAATGAGAAAGCAAGTTGCAGATCGCTCTCTGCGCAGTCATGTAGCCGAGCTGTTCGCGCAAGCTGCCTTCTCCACAAGCCAGGAGACCCCTGCAGCACCCGAGCTTCGGCGTGCCCTCCCACTGTCCAGTTTTCACCCCGTATGATAGTGGGTTCCCTGGACTTTGCCCAGAGCCTGAGAATCAGTCAAGTGGGACGTCTTTGTCTCCCTGTTCAAGAAAACTGGCCGGTTTTCAGCCGCCCGCCCTATCTGCTGGTGAGCGCGCTCCAAACCTCTCTCCGCGCATATCTTTCAATGCTGTCCTCAGCCGCTCCTCCGAATCACAGTGTCTTATCTTCACTTTTATTTGTGGAATTTTTCACTCGGCCAGCTTTCTGCTGATTCTGGAAGGTGTTTGTTCTTTTGTTAAGTTGTAGTTTTAAAATTATTGTGTATGACGGCAAGATATGTGTTTTACCTCTGCGCCATCTTGGTTCTCCTGGCGGATACAGTTTTAATAAGAGAGTTTGTGGGGTAAGTAACTAGTACTCTTTTTTCTAATGTTGTTTAGGCCTGATTTTTCTCAGGCTTTAGCTAAAAATTATTCAGGTTCCATCTTTATGATTTGACAACTGCTAGTCTTGCCAGAGATAAGGCTAGCCAATCTCTATTTCTAAGTCTTCTTCCATATTCTTGCTCTAGTCTTATTCACTGAAGTCCTGTCTGTTTTTAATCAACTCAGGTTTTCGTATGAAAATGCCACTGACCTTAAAGAGAAATTTTGGCTTTTTCTCTCCTTGGCTTGCAGACAGTCATCTTCTCTGTGTTCTCATGTGGTCTTTTTTCCTAGTATCTCCTCATCTATAAGGTCACCAGTCCTATTGGATTAGGCCCCCACACTTATCCCCTCATTTAACCTTAGTAACAATATTAAAGGCTCTTGTCTCCATCTTAAAAACAGTAACATTGGGAGTTAGCATTTTAACTTCTGAGTTTAGAGGAGCACAATTCAATCCATAAGACTCTTTAAACTATCTAATGCCTCATGGAGCTTGTTTTATCTTTAACCCATATTTTTGGTTTTATTCATAATCAGTCTTTCCCTTAACAACTCCCTGTTTCCTTCTCCCAGCCCGACAGAAGTGTAAGAAAGTAAGACACTAAACCTATGTGTTATTATCTCTGCCTGTATCTCTCTGATCTATGTTTTTGTCTGTTTATTGTCTTTCTTTGTGTGTGTGTGTGTGTGTGTGTGTGTGTGTGTGTATTGATAAAAGATTTTTATTTGCTTCTAATGTTAATCTTTAAAAAATTTTTTTATTAAGGTATTACATATGTGTCCTTATCCCCCTATTACCTTCCCCCACTCATGCTCTCATATCCCTGGTGTCTGTGTCCATTGGTTAGGCTTATATGCATGCATACAAGTCCTTTGGTTGATCTCTCCCCCTTACCCTCACCCTCCCTTACCTTCCCTCTGAGGTTTGACAGTCTGATTAATGCTTGCTGTCTGTAGATCTGTTTTTGTTCATCAGCTTATGTTGTTCATTATATTCCACAAATGAGTGAGATCATGTGATATTTATCTTTTTCTGACTGGCTTATTTCGCTCAGCATAATGCTCTCCAATTCTATCCATGATGTTGCAAATGGTAAGAATTTCTTTTTTTTTTTTTTTTTTTACCATAGGGCAGTATTCCATTATTTAGATGTACCACAGTTTTTTAATCCACTCATCGACTGATGGACACTTAGGGTGTTTCCAAATCTTAGCTATGGTAAATTGGGCCGCAATAAACATAGGGGTGCATATATCCTTTTTGATTGGTGTTTTTGTTTTTTTGTTTTTCTGGATCTATTCCTGGAAGTGGGATTGCTGGGTCAAACAGGAGTTCCGTTTTTAGTTTTTTGAGGAAACTCCATACTGTTTCCCACAGTGGCTGCACCAGTCTGCATCTCCACCAGCAGTGCACCAAGCTTCTTTTTTCTCCATATCCTCACCAGCACTTGTTATTTGTTGATTTGTTGATGATAGCCAGTCTGACAGGTGTGAGATGATACCACATTGTCATTTTGATTTACATCTCTGGGGTGATTATAACTCTGAGCATATTTTCATTTTTCTCTTAGCTTTTCTTATGTCCTCTTTTGAAAAGTATTTATTTAGATCTGTTGCCCCTTTTTTGATTGGGTTGTTTATCTTCCTTTTGTTAAGTTGTATGAGTTCCCTGTACATGTTGAAGATTAAACCTTTATCGGTGATAACATTGGCAAATATGTTCTCCCATGCAGTGGGCTTTCTTGTTTTCTTGATGGTTTATTTTGCTGTGCAGAAGCTTTTTTATTTTGATGTAGTTCCATTTGTTTATTTTCTCTTTAGTTTCCATTGCCCTAAGAGCTGTATCAGTGAAGATATTGCTTTGGCATATGTCTGAGATTTTGCTGCCCATAATTTCTTCTAGTATTTTTATGGTTTCCCATCTTATGTTTAAGTCCTTTATCCATTTTGACTTTATTTTTGTGTATAGTATAAGTAGTGGTCTAGCTGGAGCTCCTAAAAAGCTGGGAGTGCATCATTTCCAAATCTAGAATTCCAGGACAGTGATTACATACAGATGTACTAAGCTATCTATAAAAGCTTTTCAAATTAGTTATTTTATATAATGGTTTTATTTCCTATAAAGTATTTTTGAAGAATGAAACTTATTCTTGCATGTTTTTAGATTTATATTGTGTCTTCTTAAGAACTCTTTTGCTTTGAAGACCATCTATGAACAGGTGAATGTACAATATATACCTCAGAATATTTGTGGAATTGAAGTGCTAGAAGTCTCTAAAATACCAGTGTAGAAAAATTATTGCATCAAAGGTTAGTGCAATAAATTGAAGTAAATTTGGTTGAAGCAGAGGTGAGGAGATAATGTGTCTCCAACATGGCATGACTGCTGAGTGTTCCTGATGGCAAATGCCTTCAAGGATGCCACAAGGGTGATGATTGAGGTGAAAGTATGGAATGGAAAATAAAGGAATCCTCTTTAGGAAGAAATCAAATATGGAATAATTACACTGAGGTTTTCTCAGCAGTTTCTTTATCTCTGGAACATTTTTTCTAAATGGCTTGCTTGCTTCAATGTTTATTTTGTTTTTGGACCTATTCTTTTTCTCTACTGATTATAGATTGGTTTGCTGGCCTATTTCATTACTTTCAATTTAATACATAAAGAATAATTCCCAAGGCTTCAACAAGGATAAAAATGATGTTATAAATAATTTTCTTTTTATGATTTCATGGCACAGTGATTTTTAATAAGTTCTTAATTGGGATAATGTTACACATTTTGTTAACAGCCCAATGGCTATCTCATTTTATTCAGAGTAAAAAATAGTCGTAATGATGGTTTTACAAAGCCCACCTTGGTGAGCTCCCTCATTTGTCCTACCTCAGGTCATCTTGCTCTCTCCACCACAGAAACCTACTTTCTCTCCAAAGCACTTGTTACTTTCAAGTATATTTTTAATATGTCAGTTCATTTGGTATGTTGTTTGATCTTTTCCAATAGAACACAAATTCTATCATGACAGAATTTTTGTCTATTTTGGGACCTAGAAGACACAATACTCAAATTATTGTTGAATGAAGAAATGTGATGAAAATTAAAAGATGAAATTGTTTTTTGGAAGCAAAATGAGATTCTAAATTTATCACAGAATATTGGTACAGAAATATAAAATCAGTAACAGTATATTAACATTTTTTTTTACTTTTCTATGATCATGTTGAAGAAAGTTGTTTTTTTTTCTCCTTAGGCTACTCTTCATTTAAATAGGATAGTCCCTGTTGATATAAACAATCCATGATTATATTTTCTCACTAAATTTGCATTGGTAATAGTCTCTGTTTTTCCCACAACAATACCTTCATTTTGTGTTAACTACTGTGTATTGCAAATAGAATGGAGAGAAAGAATGCAAGAGAAAATATAAGGGGAAAAGGAGCAAGGTCAGACGAATGCTCTTTGTTGCTCTCTATATTTTTAATCATGCCAACACTAGAGGCCCGGTGCATGAAAATTCATGAACTGGAGCAGGGGTCCCTCAGCCTGTCCTGTCCCATCTCACAGTCTGGGAGCCCTCAGGGGCAGGAGGTGACCTGGCAATCAGGGGAAGGTGAGGCCCCCCATCACACCTCTGCTGCTGCCCTGCCAGCAGCTAAAGCCTCTGCTGGCCCTGATTACCTGAGTCTTGGGTGGCCCTGGGCGGCTGTGCAACCACAATCTGAGGATTGCCTGCACCTCGGGCCAGCCCTGGGCAGTTGAAGGGCTCAAGGGACTGGAGCATTTTGGAGGCAGGTGTGCAGAGTGCCTGCAGCCCTGGCAGTTCTGAGGGGACTGGGTACTGCCATCTTGTGGCTCTGGGCGCTGCCATGTTTGAGGGCGTGGCAGTCAATTAGCATATTACCCCCTTATTAGCTGTGGCCATTGCCATTTTGTGACAGTCTGAGGATTCATTAGCATATTCCCTCTTTATTTGATAGGATGTTCATATTTCCCTACTATAAAAGGTGGGTTGAACTCTACTCTCCACAATGCTAAGAGACATTTTCACCTACATGAGACATGAGGTAAAAAAAGAGAAAAGAGAAAAGAGAAGGTGATTTGTAGAGGACATAGAGTTTTTATTTTCCAAACTACAGTTTATTAATTTTTTTTTATCTAGGAAAATAAAAATTTATTTTATTTAGAAAATTATTTTCAAGGTACCTTTTCAACAGGTTGTGGTAAACTTTTTCTACATGTAACATACATTTTCATAGAAATTGACTTTATACAGAGTAGTGGGAAGGAAAAGACTTGATGCTTTCTCTGCAGGCTTGCTTCTTGTTACTGTAACAAGAGGATGAAGGACCAGACAACACAGCAAGGGGAAGGGCATTCTTGGCAGCAACAACAGCTCAAAGACAAACATATAAAACATCAATTACGTATTAGAGACGGGTGTTCAGTTAATGAGTACAGCAGATGCAGCTTTGTTTACACACAAGAAAGTTCAGTCTCCCCACACTCTGTGCTCAACCTTGAAGGCAAAGGCTCATTAGTCAGAAAGAATCTGTTCTAATTATTTTTTGAATTAGAAATTCCTTTGGGAGTGTGGTCTACTCCAGTTATGTGATATCATCTTCCTCAAGAGGGATTTATTGACACTGACTTTGGGAAGCCTCATAGAAGATTTTGTGCTACCTTGTTAAGCAGGATATTACTCAGAAAATCCTTTCCATAGTCACTGGAACATCAGCCAGACACAAATCTCAGATGATTCTTCATTATATAGTTAAAGAGGGAGTCAGATTTGAGTGAAATACATCAATTGTGCAAGTTGGCAATTGCTTTAATACATAAATGCCTAATAGCACAACTACAATTTCTGTTGATTTAAAAAAGACCTTCTCATATACTTTATTTTGGTCAGTCTTTGAAAAAGCACTATGGTTAGCTATAACAGATGTGTATTTGATTTTGGTACTGGTTGTTCACAATTTTACCTTACCTATAGCAAAAGTGAGATTTGGGTAGATTGACTGTCCTGACACTAGCTGGAAGGGTTAATATTTTCTCCAGTGAAGTACAGATTACTTACCATGGCTCATAGTAAAACTCAGGAGTACATCTTCCCTGGCAGATTGGTGAGTTAATGGCTTTACTTAGAAGACATCAAAATTAAGCAGGTAGAGCCCATTGATCACTCCTACAGCAAAATAATTTTATACTCCAAGTAGGCTGCCCATATGTAAAATAACAAAATACTTAAAAAGAATTTATAGTAGATTAAAGGGCCGGTGCACAGATTCATGCACCAATGGGGTCCCTTGGCCTGGCCTGTGGGGATTGGCTAAAACTGGCTCTCCGACATCCCCCAAGAGTTCCCAGATTGCAAAAGGGCACAATTGGGGCCTGGAATGGACTTGGGGAGACTCTAGGGCATGTCTGCTGGTCTTTCCCAGTCCTGATCAGCTGGACCCCGCAGCAGGCTAATCTACTGATCAGAGCATGTATCTCCTGGTAGTTAGTGTGCATCATACCAATTGGTCAAAAGGTTGAACAGAGTGTGGAATGAACAGTCAGACACTTAGTATATTAAGCTTTTATTCTAAAGGATAAGAATGACAATAGATGGCAACTTTAATAGAAGACGGAAGTTCTAACCTAGTGTTCTGGCATCCAAAACACATACACACTTAAGTAATGCCAGATTTCAGTATTTTAGGATAATCTTTAATATTATAAGACTACCCTCAGACTCAATGATTACTATACAGATATACAGGGTTTACAAGCTCTTATACTAATGGTTATAGTTTATGACAGTGAAAAGATAAAGTTGAAAATCAGGGCGCAAAGATGCATTGGGGAGAGGTTTGGGAGAAACCAACTGTAGGCTTCTAAAAGTTCCCTTTATGTGGAACCCCACAGGATGCATTAAATTCTCCCATATAATGATGTGTGCCAATATGTATAAAGTGTTAGCAACCAGAGAAAATCACCTGAACTTTGGTGCGCAAGGCTTTTCATTGGCGGTCATTCAGATAAGTATTACATATAAAGCATTGCTATATATATTACATATAAAGCATTGCTATATTCTGGAGTGTGCTACTCAGACTCCAGAATACCAAAGAAAAATAGGTGCTTACCATAAACCACATAGTTATCATAAACTACCTTGTCCAGCTGTATAGCATAGCCCAAAGCTGCAGGCATACAAAACATTCTGGCCAGGCAAAACCTTCCAAACTCAGAGCTCAGCAATCGTGAGCCAGCTAAGAGCCAGTCCTGAAAAAATGACCTTTCTTGGGAATGTACAGGTTTTCAGCAACTAAGGCCGGCTAGTTTAATAATGTCTTACACTTTATGTTACCTCAATACACTAAAATCATTATGTGAAGAAATATTCTTTGAGACCAGGTTCCTCTCAACCAATATAAAGTCATTCAAGTCCTTTCTACAGACTTATAAACTTAATATATTGTAACTTTACAGTAATATTATATATTTTCTTGGAAGGTAAACTGAATTTATTATATTATTCTGAAAATATACCTTTACCCTGACCTGTGGGGCCCAGTTGGTTGAGTGACATCTCATGTACCAAGAGGTTGCCAGTTGGATTCCCCCCATCAGGGCATAGGCCTGGGTTGTGGGCTCAATCTAGTGTAGGAGTTATGCAGGAGGCAGCCTGATCTGTGTTTCTCAAATGGTTCTCTCTCTCCCTCTCCCTTCCATTCTCTCAAATCAGTAAAACAGCCCTGGCCTATTAGAGCTTCAGCCTTTGGACCACAGGGTCACAGGTTTGATTCCCAGTGTAGGGCACGTACCTAGGTTACAGTTTGATCCATAACTCTGTTCGGGTGCATGGGATGGGCAACCAGTGGATATGTCTCTCTCACATTGATGTTTCTCCCTCCCTGTCTTCCACTTTCTCTCTAAAAAAATCAATGGAAAAAATATCCTTGGGTAAGGATTAACAAAAATAAAATAAAATAAATTAAATCATTTTAAAAGTAAATTAAAATTTTCACCTTTACACAATCTATCATCTGTCTTTCATCTATTCTATACTAACTAAATTAGTGTCTCCATCTGGCTCTTTTAGCACCAAGGATACACAATTCAAAACTTCTGCCTTTCCTTGCTTTACTTCTCCAGCCATCTACACTAATAAAGAGAAATATGCAAATTGACTACATGTTCATGACACCTACCACTCACTAAGGAGTACTATGCAAATTAACCAAAAAAGATGGTGAGTTAATTTGCATATGCAGGCACAGAGCGAAGACTGAAGAGGCTTGGTTTCTCTGCTGCAGCCAGAGCAAAGGCCTGGGTCCATGGTGCTGGAGGAAAACTGGTGCTGGAAGTGAGGGGAAGGAAGGCCTATGGCATGAATCTTCATGCAACAGGCCTGTAGTATTTTACAAGCCCCTGTGTTTGTCTGAAAATTAGTAGCCAGGCATTTTCAGGTTTTTTTTCCCCTAGTCATATCATAGTTTACTCTTTTTTAAAAATGGATCTATATTATCAAATGATAACTTATGTATGGTTTGAAGAAGTTTCAAACAAACAGGAAAAAATTCTTTACAAATAATTTTTTAACTTTGTTACCTGTCTTTTATCTGCTGTCATTTTGTCATAGTCTTTTTTGTTGTTTTTGTCCATGTTGCTTAATATATTTTAAATAAATATTGTTTAAGTGGGAATTAAGAAAAAAAACACAGAAATAAACATTTGTTTAACCCATGATGTTTTTTTGAAACCTCATACTAATATTTATGTATTTATTTATCACCAGGGTGTTTTTGTATTACACAATATCTACATCCTTAGCTAGAATTGTTTGCTTTTTTTGTTTCTCGCTTTGTATTTTCTGTGTTTCTGCTGTGTATTCAGAAGATACTGATCTATTACATCACTCAACACATTATTGTTCTTTTCTCATATCCCAAAACCATGGTCGGCAAACCATGGCTCACGAGCCACATGCGGCCCTTTGGTTCCTTGAGTGTGGCTCTTCCACAAAATACCATGCCTGGGCGAGTCTATTTTGAAGTGGCGTTAGAAGAAGTTTAAGTTTAAAAAATTTGGCTCTCAAAAGAAATTTCATTCGTTGTACTGTTGATATTTGGCTCTGTTGACTAATGAGTTTGCTGACCACTGCCCTAGAACAAAGTTTATATCTATGTGCAAATCTCTAGAATATTTATCTTATTATGGATTCATATAGTATTGAGTTATGTTAAAAATAGGATTGTACTCTTTTTGCTTTTTTAACCTCTAAGTTTTTTATAATATTGTTTTTTCCATATGCCCTTCAGATAACACTTCATGTTAAGATAGTTTCTTTGAATAATCAAAAAATAGTGTTATAAAATCTTTCATTTCCTTGCTGGACACAATATACAATTTTCATTACATGCTCTAAGTGGAATTGACTTTGTTAGTGAAAGTGGAACAATTTGGTTAAAGGATTTTATGAGACAAGGTACTTCATGTTCACATTTTATTTAAAACATCTGGTTCCTTTACTGCCACCATATTGAGTAAGTGATGCCGTAGGAATTAAAAAAAATTATTGTGAACTTGCACATATCAAATAACCAATGACTTGGTACATAATGATATTGTTGCCTTACAAAATAAGCTACTGCTATAGTTTGAGAATGCAGCCCTACTTTAGGCATGCCCATATTTCAGTGTCTGTTTCTTGACTCTAACTTGAGGTGTAGGTGACATATATAAGTGAAATATTTCCAGAGGAATCTTTTCTGGATGTTCTAAAATTCATAATAAGAGGATTGAACAGAAATACACTCTCAATTTTACTTTCTTGTAGAAATGTACAAAAGCTATAGACATACTTTGTATCAATTCCATGGGTTGGTGATCTAAAAAAATGAACTAGTCTATTACATATACATTAATCTTCACTATAGCTAAACTTCTTCCTGTTTTGTTTTGTTGTTATTGTTGTTTTAATTCTCATTCAATTATATTTTCCATTGATTTTTAGAGAGAAGGAAAGACAGAGGGAAATGTCAATGTGAGAGCAACACATTAGTTGGCTGCCTCCTGCACATGCCCCAAACAGAGCCCCTTGATCCTGCTCAAGCAGATTAACTGTGGGAGCACAGGTCCTCAAATGCTGGGTATTCAATGGAGAAGACATGAGAATTCACAGGCATATAAGAGAGACTTTATTGCTACCAAGGAGCCATCAGACAAAGCAGCTCTTCAAAGTAGCCCCACAAAGCAGCCACGCACCTGCTAGTCAGTAACACATTTTTATACTGACTTAGACAAAAGAAGCTTCTGGCCAAATAGTGACAGCGGTATTTGGGTTATAGAAAGGTACCCCAAATATGAAACTTATATTAAAAATATTTAAAATGAAATAAATTCACTCTCCCCACCATGAAATCAGACCAAATTCAATAGTTTGATAAGATGATATTATAACTACCCAGCCAACATGGCTCAGTAGTTGAGCATGGACCTATGAATCAAGAGGTCACAGTTGGATTCCAAGTCACTGCACATGCCCAGATTGCAGTCCCCATTCTCAGGAGGGGGCATGCAAGAGGCAGCTAATAACTGATTCTCATCATTGATGTTTTTTTTCTCTTGCTTCCTCTCCCTTCATCTCTGCTATATTTTTTAAAGAAAAGATAATATTCTGGCCTTAGCCAGTTTGTCTCAGTTGTCAGAGCCATGTTTGGCAAACTATGGCTCCCGAGCCACATGCGGCTCTCTGGCCCCTAAAGTGTGGCTCTTTCACAAAATACCATGGCCTGGGCAAGTCTATTTAGAATAAGTGGCATTAGAAGAAGTTTAAGTTTAAAAAATTTGGCTCTCAAAAGAAATTTCAATTGTTGTACTGTGGATATTTGGCTCTGTTGACTAATGAGTTTGCCGAGCACTGGATTAGAGCATTGACCCTCAGAATGAAGGGTTTTGGGTAGGATTTCTGTCAAGGGCATGCACCTTGGTTGCAGGCTTGATCCTTTGGCCCAGGTTGGGGGTTATGCAGGAGGCAACCAATCCATTTGTCTCTCTCACACTGATGTTTCTATATCTCTGACTCTTCCCCTCCCTTCCACTTTCTCTACAAATATATATATATATATATATATATATATATATATATATATATATATCCTCAGATGAAGCTCAACAACAATAAAAAGATAATATGTTTTAAGAACATTGGCCATAGGAAATACATTAAGATTTGGAAGCATAATGGAACAGTAAAATATTCAGTATTATGTTTTTACAGTGAGTTTAGTGGAAAGTTATGAAACATAGCACAGAGAACCATGTATGGTCTGGCCTCCCCCTGAATCTAAGACTCTGTACTTGTCTATTAAATCTAAGAGCATGGAACTAATTGAAGGGATCATTACCGAAATTCCAATTAGTTCTAGATTAGAATCTGATGTTCCTTTGGTTACAAGTCCTCATTTTAACATCCCTAGTTCTTGACTGTATTGTGCCAAAGTTTTATTAGGTTAAAACTTGTTTTCCGTTTTGATTCTCTAGATTTACTCTCCTTTTTAGGAGTTATATTTTAGTAAGATCTCAAGACTGACCCCTGCTACTGATGGTCAGATATCACAAACAACAAATTATTTTCTTTACATAATAATTATTTTAATGGCTTATGAATGGCTGTAATCCTTAAAGTCAAAGAATAATTCAGAGGAGTAAATAAGGGAAGGAGGCAGCAAGAGAGAGGTTAACATTATCCATTTTATACATATAAAGCCAACTGAAACACGTGGTTTTAGATGTGCGTTGACATTAGACTTTCTAATGCTTGCTTCTATCCACTGCAGAAAATGCTCAAGTGACCACCATTAAAATAATACAAACCATTTTCTGGAATGTGAATGAGGTTGCTGTGTGTTGAATGGTGTATCTAGAAGCTTGCTCCTATGGACCTACCCTCCAGGCTTAGCCTTTCCTATCTCAGTGTTTGAGCTCATTCAAGCTTCAGAGTTTTGGGGTGTTTTTTCCCCCCTTGTGCTGTCTTGTATTCCCCTGGGAGCCATCTTGTCCTGAGGCTTGTGCCTGAAATACAACTTATTATACCTGACATAGTATTCAATATTTCATAAGGTGCATCTAAAAATGAGATCTGTATGTTACAGTTTAGTGAAAGAAAACAGTGGAATCATACAAACTTGTGTGCTGCTCATGGCTGTGTGACTGTCAGAAAGTTACATAATTTCTGTGAGCCTTGTTTTCCTCATCTGTAAAATAAAATAAAAATAAATTAGAAAACATTTTTTTGGAGTTAGAATGGTAAAGTCAAAGGACATAATATACATAAAGCATTTATCTCAGTGTATAACCCAGTTGTCTGCAAACTGCAACTCATGAGCCATGGGCAGCTTGCGAGCCGAAGTTTGATGCTCTTTTGACTAATGAGTTTGTGGTCCACCAGTACAACCCATCTTTACTTACCTCAGTAAAGATTAGCTCCCTTTGTTATCTTGGGAGATCTATCTGTTCAGTAAGTGCATTGTAGAGACAGTTTGTGTTTTCAGAGTTCAAATAGGAACTCTTACTTAGTAGATGTAATTAGTATAAGTTTTAGTAGGAGATTGGAAGTTCTAATACTTGAAAAGTAAAATATCTAATGTATGCTGAACTTTAAAGGTTCCTCTCTTGAATTTAATGATATAATGAGTGAAAAACCCCAGGTTAATGAAAACCACTGTGACTAGTGGGGTTGGGGTAGTTATGGCTAACTCTACCTGGAGTAGGTTTGGAGAATTTGTCTTGGTTCTTTGCCGAATTTAACAGAATCCACTATAGGTAAAATAGCAAAGGGATTAATTAAAGGATATTGCGAAGATAACAGCATTTCAGGAACATTTAAGAGCCAGGCTTAGAAGCTGATAGTATTAGTTCACAAAATAAAAGCCTATTAACATCAAAGCTTAGCATTTATAGAATTCACAAAACACCCCTCGTGACTAAAACATGGCAAATATCCACTTGAAGAGTAATTTGTAGTGGAAGATCATATGGAGTTAGGATGGGGTTATCAATAAAAGATACTTTACTGAGCCTATGTGGTTGGAAGATCTAGGGTACTTTGAACCAGTCATAAGCTCACTGATGAGTTCATAGTCACAGTAAATTAAATGTTTTTCATGAGTCTACACTATATCATGCTGACATTTTGAAGAGCAATAACTAACGCCTGACTTCATACTCTATGTTGCCCAGAATTTATGACAAATAAATAAATCAGGGGAAGAAGCAAAGGAAGGAGTGAGCAAGAGAGAGATTAACATTACCCATTTTATACATATAAAGCCAACTGTAGAACACGGTTTCAGATATGAACTGATATCAGGCTTCCTAATGCTTGATCTTATAAGTATATCCAAATGATTGCATTACCAGCAAATTTCAGATTTCCTCTTCTGGAGCAGTCCACTTGTACTAACCACACTAGAGAGAGAAAACTGGAAAGCACATCTCACTGGAGAAGCAGAGATAACATGGGCTTCTTAGTTACATTCATGGCATACTCCCCTCTTCCAAACTTACCATCTTGGGGCAGAGTCTAGGAATAAGGCAGAGAGAGGCTACTAGTAGTACTGTTATTCTAGAAGAAATCTCATGAAAGTACAATTCCAGGGTAATAGTGATTATACTATAACATAACTCTCATTGTACTTGGTGTTCATTGCTTAAAGACAAATTGGAACCATGTTTTATAAGCACTCGAATGTCATGTAGGCATCTGAACATCACAGCTATTATAGGTTTTCTTATAATATTCTATGATCTTAGCCATGCATTAACAATATTTATAAGTAGGAATTGTCCAGAGAGAATGTTCTCAGGTTATTTACTCTGCAGTATTTCTGGAAGTAAAAGGCTGAATAAATTTAGCTTCAAAAGAGAGTAAAAATAGTGAGAAGAGTAACTCACCAAACTTGGAACCAGTTTTGCCACATCAGCATACCAGTAAATTCTTTGAAGTTTTGACTCTCCTCAGCCCTTTGTAAGAGCTATTGCTTTTTCAGCTAATGCCTGGTAGTTGTCATGTATATACATATTTTTATACTTATACTGAGTATATGTCTTTTTCATCTATATACTAGGTCAGTGGTTGGCAAACTGTGGCTCACTAGCTGCATGCTGCAGTTTGCCGTTCTGTTGACTAATGAGTTTGCAGACCACTGTAGTAGGTGAACTGGTTAATAATGGTGGGTTTTGTAATCAAAGCAAACACGATAATTTCTTTGATTACAGAACCCACCATTATTAACCAGTTCACCTACTACAGTGGCCAGAAACATCAAAAGTGCTTTATTCAAAATAATGTCCATTGCTAGCTACACATTTCCCCCATCTTTCAGGTAATTTGTGGATACCGTCCCAAAAGAACTTTACTGTTTTGAGGAAAACCATTCAGAGACCCAATTTTCCACTTCTTTGTACATTTTGAAGTGCTGCTCAGAAAGTGCGTGTGCCATTGATTGGAACAAGTAGTAATCTGAAGAAACAAGGTCAGGTGAATACAGGAAAGTCTCGGGTTGATACTTCCTAATCAGGATCTTTTAATGTGTCTTTAACTGGTTTTGAAGTGTGTGATGATGTGTCATCATGAAGCAAAATTACTTTGCCATGTCTTCTGGCACATTCTGGTCGTTTCATGATCAAAGTATGGTTCAAAATGATTATTTGTTGTCAGTAGCAATCAGTATTAATAGTTTCACCTGGTTTTAGAAGCTCATGATGCATCATACATTCCTGATCCCACAAAATGCACAGCATTGTCTTCTTTCTGAAGTGATTTGGCCTTACAATGGATGTTGATGGTTGACCTGGATCAACCCATGATTTTGTGCAGTAGGATTCTCAAAATAAATCCACTTTTCATTGACAGTCTCAATTTGATGCAAAAAAAAAGACTTTCTTTTATGCCCTTGAAGCAACATTTTACTGAACACTTTTTGATTTTCTGTTTGTCTTTCATTCAGTTGATGTGGCACCCATTTTTCTTCCTTTAAAATCTTTCCCATTTCTTGTAAATGATCGGAAATTGTTTGCTGAGCAACATTTAATCTTTCTGCAAGTCATTTTTGAGTTTGACATGCATCTTCATCCAATAATGCTTGTAATTGTTGGTCTTCAAACTTTTTCGGTTGACCTGGACATCTTTGTCTTTCACATTGAAATCATCACTTTGAAAGCATTTAAACCAGCGTTCATATTATCCTGAGATGGAACATGTTCATCATAAGCTTCCTGAAGTATTCAGCAGCAGTTTTTCAGAATAAAAAAATGAATTATAACTTCCCACAAATTCTCTTTTTCTGGCACAAAATTCGACGGTTTTAAGTGTAAAAATATCTATGATGTTAGCATCTTCATCAAATTTGACATGTGAAGTTTTGAAGCTTGTCAATATAACAAAATAGCGTACATATCAAATCACATATCTATCAACATAACAAAATCCAAATTAACTGGTACACCTAAGTACAATGGGTTTCTCTCACTTCCTCATAAAACTAAGAGGAAGTGGCTATGCATTTGAATATATGCCATTATGAGTCTGCCACAGTACAATAGACTCAATGGCAGCACCATCCCTATCTTACCTCTCACACAGTTCCAGAATTCCATGGAAGAAATCTAAAAAATTTCCTGAGGCCTTGATCAGTATGAAATGTGGCTGATTATTAAGAATCAATAGACCTTTCATGAGAGGAAACGTAACCTGCAGAACTTGGTTGGTTCTGCAATAGTAGTTCTTTTATTAAAAATATGTCCTAATAAAAGAGTAATATGCAAATTGACCATACCTCTTCTATACCCACAAGCCATGCCCACAAAGCCATTCAGGAGCGAATATGCAAATAAACTCCAACCAAGATGGCTTTGGCCACTGAGAGAAGGAGGGAGGCTTGGGTTTCCCTGACAATGGAGGAAGCCGAGCTTTCCTCCTGGCCTTGCCAGCCTAGGCCTCCACTCAATGCTACAAAGTTTCAATTATATAAGATACATAAATCCCAACAGAAATGGCAGCAGCCACGGAGCTGGAGAGAGTAGAGGCTATGGTTGTCCCAGTAATGGAGGAAGCCAAGCTTCTGGAGCCCTGACCAGCCTAGGCCTCTACTCCAGGCTACAAAGTTTCAATTATAGAAGGTAAGTAAATCCCAACAGAAATGGCTGCAGCCACAGAGCAAGCAGAAGGCTTGGCTCTGCTCCAGGCTACAAAGTTTAAATTGTGGAAGATAAATAAATCCCAGATACCAGGGCTTCTGCTTGGATCACTGGGTGGTGTAGCCACCTGCAAAGCACCACAGGCCCCAGGCTGCCCCATGCCCCAAGGGAACCCTCCACCCTGATACGAGACACTCTTCAGAGAAAACCAGCTGGCCCCCACCCATGCACTAGGCCTCTATTCTATCTAATAAGAGTAATATGCAGATTGACCATCACTCTAACACACAAGATGGCTGCACCCATGTGGACACAAGATGGCCACCAGGGGAAGGCAGTTGGGAGGGACCAGGCCTGGAAGAGAGAGCAGTTGTGTGTGATCAGGTCAGCAGGGGAGGGCAGTTAGGGGTGACCAGGCCGACAGAGGAGGGGAATTAAGGGTGACCGGGCCTGCAAGGAAGAGCAGTTGGGGGTGGATCCAGGCCTACAGGGGAGAGTAGTCGGGGGGAAATAGACGTGCAGGAAAGGGCAGTTAGGGGTGACCAGACCTGCAGGGGAGGGCTTTTTCTTTGGGGGAGACCAGGGTTATAGGGGAGGACAGTTAGGGGTGACGAACTAGGTCTGGAAGGGAGAGCAATCTTGGGCGATCATGCCTATAGGAGAGGGCAGTTAGGGGTAAGCAGGCCAACAGAGGAGGGAAGTTGAGGGCAAAGAGGCTGTCGGGGAGTGTTTAGGGAGTGATCAGGCTGGCAGGCTGAAGCATTTAGGGGTAATCAGGAAGGCAGGAAGGTGGACTGTTGGGAGACAGCAGTTCTGGATTGTGAGAGGAATGTCTGACTGCCCTTTTAGGCCTGATCCCAAAGGGCAGTCAGACATTACTTATGGGGTTCCAGATTGGAGAGGGTGCAGGCTGGGCTAAGAGATACTGCCCCCCATACACAAATTTTGTGTTACAGGCCTCTAGTATATACATAACTATACTTCTGCATATTTTGAATCACAATTGTAAATTGTAACCTCCTTTAGTTTCAAAACAACCAAAAAACAAATAAAGTAATATACGAATCATTGGTCATTGCATGCCACATGACTAGCATAAAAAATTCATGCAACAGTAGTTCTCACGAGAGAAGGAAAAAAATGGCTGGAACATCAGAAAAAGTTAATAAATATGATGAGAATGAAACCAGACCTAAAATAATGGAAACATTTTGATAGGCAGAAAAGAGCTCTAAAAGTGTACCAGGAAAGGAGAATAAAAGCAAGAAAGGGATATTTTGGCATTGGGTTTGATGTAGCTCAATAGAGGAGAGAAATAAGTCCAGATCACAGGGCTCTCATGACAGACATAAGCAATAGTTATGCTGAAGTTATAAATATAAACAACAGCAAGGGAATGAAGTGAACCAAGATAAGCTCTAGGAAGAATAATCAAGTGGCCACAGATACTATCTGTTAGAGTGGAGTAGGAAGAAAAGTAAAGAGACAATGGCAATAATCTAGACATGAAATAATAGGAACTTAAGTTAGAAGTGATATTAGTACTTAGTAAGAATAGAAAAGAAGAATTAAGTGTACTATATCACATAATACAGGTCAACAGAGAATGATGGTGACCAGCAAGATGGCTATGATGATAAGTGTAAGATATTAAACCTGAGAACAATATGTTAAATAAAAGTGCTCCCATAGAGCATTATTATGGATGGACTATTTGTGTTCTCTTAAAATTCATATTTTGAAATCTTGATGTGGTACTTGAATGTGGTATCTTTGGGAAATGATTACATTTAGATGAGGCCATCAGGGCAGTACCTTTAGGATGGGATTAGTGTCATTAGACTGGAGAAGGGAGAGCTCTCTTTAGGAGTACACATTGAGGGAAGACCATTGTAAGCACCCATAAAGAAGGGAGTTGACTATAAAAACCAGGAAGCACCAATGTTATGTCACCTTGATCTTCTACTCCCCAACCCCCAAAACTGTGAGAAATAAATGTATGTTGTTTAAGCCACGCAATCGAAGATGCTTTTGTTTTATGTAACAGCTTGAACAACCTAAAACAATATTTCTTTTCAACTGTAATCTAAAACCCTCTGTCTTGCTATTTCACAATATTTAAAGAATCTTTTTACTTGATTACTAACATTGTTTCTAGAAAAAAAAAAAAACATTCCTTTTGCCTAGGCCCTAAAAATATACATTTTTATTACTTACCCAAACAAAAAAAAAATCAGACCAAGATTTGTTGACTAAAATTTGCAGAATAACATTCTGAAATTTTCATTTTTGTCTTGTTCTTATTGCACATAAAAAATATTTTCCCTCTTTATTTCATTCCTCTCTTCTCCTCAAAGCAGCCACATTTTCCATCTTAGATATATGGGGTTTCCTAGAACCTGAAAGGAGTATTTGATGCTCTGGAACCCCCTAAAATACCTTTAAAACTTTTAGGGAGAAGGAAATGATCCAACTACAAAAAGAAGGGGAACTGGATTCTAAGAGTAAGGGAGGAGAAAGAGCTTCTTAAAAAAGCAGATTATCTTCATAAAATTCCTGCATCCAGAGAACAGAAAGTACTGTATTTGTGTGGGAGTGACTTATAAATACCTGCAGTCTGAAAACTATGCCTCTTACCCTTGGGGGCCACAGCCAAGGGCCAGTAGCCTGATGTGACAGTGAGGAAGTGGGCATTAAGATTTATGGGGTTGCTAACTTAGAAGAGATTAAATGGGCTTGAGCAATGAACAGCTTATCAGGGACCATAATGGAATGAATAATTGAAGTTCTTTTCCAAATTTCCTCCTGTTCCTTAATTCCAAGGTTCCTGTTCCAGAAAGGGCCCTGAGAAATTGCTAATATTGGGTATTCTCAAAATGAGATGAGAGGGTTATGAGCTAGGTTCAATCTGAGTCAGAGAAGTAAAGAAAAATTAAAATAGTATCACTTTATTTTGGAATAGCACACCTGGCTCACAATCTCTTTAACTAGAGATTCACAGTGATGAGAGAAACAGAGCTGTGTCTAGTATCTTGCTTTTCATGGAAATTTCCAGACATGATGTTTAAAGTAATTACTTTGTAACAGGTTATTTTCCTTAAGAGGTAAGGAGCAATGAGCTTTTTAGACATGAAAGTTTTTATAATCACTGTATGAGATATGTTACCATTATAAGATTTTGAAACTCATTATTTTACTCTACTGTCACTTTACAAAGCTGTAAATCAAAGTTATGCCATTCTCATATTAAAAAAAACCAACTAATCATAATTTGAGTTTGCAATTCTGAATTTTGTGCACCAGACTTCTAGTTTAAACAATAAAGACAGGTAACATTCCCACTAAAAACTCTGAATCATCACAGAAATGTGGGTGAGGTGTAAAAGAGTTAAAAACAGACAAAAAACATCAGTAAATAAATACTTTTACACTGGCATGCACCACATTTACACAAAAACCCTGCATTCACAAAATTCATTTCAATTATGCAGAGACACAGAACAATTCTCTGACCAGAGGCAGTAGAAAACTGCCTAAGAATGCTTTTCTTCTACCTTTTTCAAAGGCAGGCCAGACTTGGACCCTTAGCCAATCCAAGTTTTGACTTCCCTCCTGGGAAGTCCCAGACACAGTGAATGCCCTCTAGAAGCTGTTCCTCCAGATGATCTGAGCTATCCTGAGGTAAATAATTATCTAGGTAGGGGCCAACTACCACTTTGTCCCATAAGACAGATCAGAACTTGGACCTGTTTCCCGAGAAAAAACTTAATTTCAGACGTCTGATTTTGATTTCCCTCCTGGGAAGTCCCAGAAAGGTGTTCCCTGCTTCTTTTGGGTCCACTAGAGCGCTGAGAAGCTGGAGTCCCTCCAGGCCCTGTGAGTTCAGGAATGTGTCAGTGGCGCTCCTTCCTTGGGTCCCAGAGCCCGAAGCGAGCACCCCGAGGTCCACTCTCATCAGCAGTTGCCTAAGAGTCAGCTCAACTGACATTTCTCGGACAATGCACCAAATGTTGTGGCAGAATGTATGGGAGAACAATCAGCCAGCACTCTGAGGGAGAAAAGGTTAACCTTTATTTTGAAGATCTGCTAGTCAGAGGAATTCCAGATCCAAAGCCTAAACTGAACTCATGAGGAAGCTCTGACCTATATATATCCTCCTGTGGTGGGCCCCTGAGGGACCCCCCAGCTCTGTCCAAGTCAGTCTTAGCTGCGCCTTGAGGGCATGCTCCACAGCTCCATTGTTGTTAGCTGTGGCGGGGCTCTTGGGTTAGTCTCTACAGCTCCACCCAAGTCAGTTCAAGTGGGGAAGTAAGACTACAGTTTTAACCAGATACTGAACTAGGTTGCAAGTGTCCTTCCCCCCCTCTCCCATTTTCCTTTAAAGTTTACAACCTTAAAATTAAATACAGTTTCTTAGGGAGATATTTATGGAGGTTGTGTGTGCAAAATATTATCATATAATGTCTTAGAATCTTCCTATCTAATGAAGAAATATGCTAATTGACTGTTATGCCCTCACGAAGATGATGAACCCACAGCCAATAAGGAGGAAATATGCTAATTGACTGTCATGCCCTCAAAGATGGCAGCCCCACAGCCACAAGATGGCTCCCAGTCCCCCTCAGCCCTGCTAGAGCAGTGAGCATGCAGCATGCTTCCGGAGTCCCCCAGTCCCATCAGCCTCCCAGCCACCCAGGACTGACCCAAGGCACAGGCAACCCTTGCATGGCGGCTGCCCAGCTGACTGGTGCTGCTTGATGCTCAGGTGACCAGGGCCAGCCAAGGCTTGCTGCTGCCAGCAGTGGCAGCAGCAGAGGTGTGACTGGGATGTGTCACCTTCCCCTGGTCACCATGTTGCCTCCCACCCCTGAGGGCTCCTAAATTGTGAGATGGGGCAGGCTGGGGTGAGGGACCCCCTCCAGTGTATGAATTTTCATGCACTGGGCCTCTTGTCTTCTTATAATCTTCTCAATAAACTTCAGAGGAACCTATTACAATACTCTTTAGGACAGTGAAAGAGCTCAAAGAGACATTACCATTTGCTTAAAGTCATACAACTAGTAAATTCATTTAGCTATTGAACTTAGGCATACCTTCACTATACTCAATGTACAAATAAATAAAGAAAAATAAGTTTTGAATAAATATTTTTATATCAAGTAACAAATACACGGTTATTAACTTATAACTACAATTTTGAGTTTAGTTAACTTCCCCCAAAATAGGTAACACTTAATTTCTCTAAACTCTATGAGCCTGAATCAGCAAAATTTGAACTGTGAAGGGGTTGGGGAGAGCTTTCTCTTATGTTTTCCTTATACCTATAATCCCAACTACATTTCAATTTCCCTTTTCTTTGTTTAATTGTGACTAATGGTCTGTCTAGCATGAAGTTTATGAATAGTCTGAACTATGCCTAAAGGTAATGAGCCCCTGGAGATATTTTGAATCTATTACTATTCATAGAGTACCTCATTTTAATGGTGTCACTTTCTATTCAGCTAGTTTCCGGGTAACAATACCCTTTTAATGTCATCAAATCTTAGATCACCATTAGTCAATACCTCAATTGACTTAAGAATTTACCATTAAAAATTATTTAAACACAGAATTTATATATTCCCATTCAAAAATCCCCTTGCTGCCTTTATATTGTTCCCCCAATCCATCAAAATTTGTCATCTCTATCTCTCTAACAAAAATCCAGGTATATTTATTCAGCTAACATATTAACTTGGTTTGCCCATGTTTACCTATACTCTCATTACCGCTCTTCCCACAACACACACACACACACACACACACAGGGGATGGGACAGGGAAAATGTCACTCCTTTCACGGGTGTCTGATTTTTCCAAGGTCCAGCATATATTTTATTTAATGGAGTGAGCCCTTTTGTTCAATTGTTAGTTTTTCCTGATTGAATTAAAGTTCTGTTTCTAAAACTTTCCTAATTGAAGTTCTGTTTCTAAAACCACTCTAGTGGCCCCTGCCTTATTTTAGGAGATCAACAAGGCAGGGGCCACTGGAGTGGTTTGCCCCTGTTCCCAAGGCTTTGAGCTACATGAAACAAACCAATTACAATGGGATAATTTATCTTTTAAAAATACCTACCTACCTCTTCTAACTCGTTCAGCCTGCTATTCCAAAGTCTGTATAAAAAAGGCAGTAATGAGCCAGGTGTTGCTTTGGAAGAACTCAGAAGATTAAATTCCATTTGAATCATTGTTAGTTTATTTCTGCTTTCTAAGTAGTATTTCCAAGGAGGAAATGGTTGAGAATATATCTAGACCTCGGGTGTAAAAGAAAAATACCAAACAGCAGAAAGCAGAAGATTCAGATCATTCTTAATGATGAATGGCATTAGCATCAAACTGATATTGCTCAAGAATTAAAAGTTCTTTTGTGAATAGAAGCCCTGAAAAGAAAATAGGAAAAATAAATCTAGGAAAAGTAGCTTTTCGCTAGTTACTTCCTTCACCATTTATTGCCTTTTCAAATGAGGCCACCCACTTCCCACCTTACTTTTGTTCTTATTTTCTCTGTTTCCTGCTTAAAATGTTAAGGTAATATGTCCCAAAGCAGGAAAGCAGTGTTGAGCTGTCAGGAAAGGAAGGGGGAAAGTTACTGAAATGATTTGAGGCCACTAATGAATGATAGGATGAGAAGTGTGTAAGGAACTGACTTTCCATCCAGCTTTCTTATATTCCCAACTCATTTCCTTCCCACTAATAAGCGTTCTTTATTATGCCTCAGTTGGGGAACTCTGAACCCTGAGAAAGCACCACTCCAAGCACATTGGCCAAAATGTGAATTTGCGTCTTTCATATTTACAGAAAATATATTTTTATTTTTATTACAAAGATTTACTTTCAAATGATACATGTGTATTAAATAAATGCATACCAAATACAACAGGTTTTCATTGCTTAAAAAGTTTCCAGTGGTAAATTAATAAAATCATAATCTGGCAGTGAGCCTATCATTGTGGAAGGGACCTGGGGACCAGAGTCAAGAGAGGCTGAAAACAGAAAAGACTTTTTGAAAGCTAGAAATTACTTTTTTGATTTTCAGAAATTGTTATGGCCATTGAGAGGTGGACATGGAATCTTTACAGCCATGCAGATAACTAGTAGACACCTAATATGTTTCTTACCCTCAAGCAAATTTTGAGTCTTGGCTTTAAAGAGTGCTGAAATTCTATAAATAAATGAAATACTTAGAAATAGTATTTCAGAGATAAGTTACCCAATAAATGCTTAAACTCTTCTGGATGATACATGAAATTTCTCAAAAATCAGTCTATTCTGTTGGCTTGATGCTCTGTAACAATTGGAGTAGTTACATTTTACTCACACTTTATCCTAAACTGTAAGTTACAGACCCATTCTCAATAGCAGGGTCAATGAAGGAAAGAAAAGGGTGACACTGAATATCCAAGAGGTCTGGAGAAGGGGACTCCACTAAGGTGAAGAAAAGATAATAAATCTTCAGAGGGTTTACTACTTTCCAAGTTGATTAAGAGGAAGACTGAAATCTGATTTACTTTTTATATTCTAATATTTTATTATTCCAGAATTGAATAGTTAATGTTTACTTTGAATTATTTTATTATTAAATTTGTTGGGGTGCCATTGGTTAATAAGATCATATAGGTTTCAAGGCCCATTTTACACATAAGTTTGGACCCCACTAGTAGTGGTATTTGGGGTGTGATAGCACCTTACAAGTAGTGGTTTCATTATTACTAAGATTATCACCAATTTTAAGGATAGTTTAGTAGGTTGGTTTCTATTATTGAAACTGGAAATCTTGGCTTAAGGACAAAAAAGTTTCAGGTCAGCCATTTACCCAGTCAAGGTAGAATATGAAAGGCAGAGAGATTATCCTCTAGAGTTTTAAAGAGGTTCTCATCTCTTAAATGACAGACTGTGCTAAAAATCAGCCCAGATAACATCATACTCAAGATAAAACTGCAAAGGAGACTGTTTTAACAGGTCATTTGTCAAATTCAGATCCTTCATAGGAAAAGGGTATAACTAGGAAATCTATAATGGCCATTTTTGTTAGGTGAGCCTGAAAATACTGAACCCCCAAATTCTCTAACTCTTATGCATTATAAGGAGGAGACTAATTTCATCCAGCAATCAACAGCTTCTTGACTGGAAACTGTCCAATGACTTCAGATGAATCAGAAGCTTCTTGTGATGATACTTGTTCTCTTCCAGGCCTGCCACAGCTTCCCTCACTGACTTCAGAGAATAGTGTCATCATGTGTTAGCATGGCTGAAGTAAAATAAAGTCCCATCTCCAATAAGAAATAGCTGACATGCCAATGAAATTTTAGTGGTACTGACTACAACCAGGGGAATACATACATGTATGAGTAAAACTTACAGTTGGATTAGAACAGTTGTGGGCAAACTCATTAGTCAACAGAGCCAAATATCAACAGTACAATGATTGAAATTTCTTTTGAGAGCCAAATTTTTTAAACTTAAACTTCTTCTAATGCCACTTCTTAAAAATAGACTCACTCAGGCCATGGTATTTTGTAGAAAAGCCACACTTAAGGGGCCAAAGAGCTGCATGTGGCTCACAAGTCAGTTTGCCGACCACTAGACTAGAACATGAAGCAGAATAGCAGACTAGAAAAAAAGAATTTCTTGTCATGAGCCTACTCATTCATAAATTAATATTTAGTGCTCTGACAACACATGGAACAAGTCATAATTGTTGGCATGACTCGTTGAAGCCATATGTAACAACAACTTACCAAAAGTAACTGGATACACTGGTCTCCTTGATATAGATGTGAGAAAGGGAATCAGAAGCTTGGGAGTTGGAAATGTAAGGTAAAGACACTGTGAATTTGAAGAATGTATGGTAATGTCTTTGATTTGATCTTTACACATTTATAAATGAAATATAATACCCTAGGATGTTGGACTATAAACTCCTTGACAGCAGAGACTATGTTTTTTTTTCTTCATTTCTCATCTATCTTTTTTTTAATTAATTTTTTTGCAGTATAACTTAGATTTAATAGTAGTACACATGTTTTCCTTTTTTTACCCCCATTATCTTCCCCCGAGCCTCCCCTACCCCCCAGCACATGTCCCCACCTGCCCCCATCCCCGCCCCAGTGTCTTTCATTCATTGGTTATGCTCATATGCATGCATACAAGTCCTTTGGTTGATCTCCCCCAACATCCGCCCCCACCCTCCTCAGCCTTCCCCCTGTAGCTTGACAGCCTGTTCAATGCCTCCCTGCCTCTATATCAATCATTCTCCCCTGTTTCTTTTATTCAAAAATATCTTGGCTCTGCATACTAGAAATAAATGTATAAGAACAAAAAAATGTTTGAGTCTCAGTTTCAATGTCCAACTGTTCTGAGTCCCAGTTTCAATGTCAAATAGTTCTTTATGTGTACATGTCAGCAATGGTATCCAGATGGTGGACACATTGTGGCAATGCAAGTTCCATCCTCTCTGGTTTGGTCCTGGGCCGCCTGCAGCAATGCACAGCTGCCGACTGCTAGCATGACAAGGTGTCATCAGTGTCCCCCATCTCTGGACCGTCCTCGTGACTGGAACAGATCCGTCAGTTCCTCACTGTCGCAGGAACGCACATGGTCTTGGAGCTGTTCTCTGAAAACACACGAACACATTCTCGACCAAAAGTTAACAAAGGGATCCTCTCTGCATAATAGACTTGGGATTCTTTTTATTTTTGCCTAAATGATTTTCCTTTGGCTTATTTTGACACCATGTGTGTTTTTTCATGGGTGTCCCCCTGCTGTTGGCTTTACAGATGGAAATTACTTTTCTGGAGTAAGAATTTCCTAGATGTATTTTACTTACAGGATATTTTTCCTTACATGATATTACCCCACTATCCCCCCCTTTTTTGATTAATGGGGGCTTTTGGAAATTTTAGATTGCAGTCTTGGTAATTTTAAATTTTAATTTTTGCACACAAATATGACTGCTTTAGGTTCTTTCGATGTTAGGCAATTTTAAAGTATGATGAACTACTAATAGATATTTTAGTTAATGTATTAGGAACAGCTTTTTGTCCAGTACACTCGAATTTTCTTGAGTATTCACTTATTTCACTTGGCCAATTTAAATTAATCTGAAAACGTGATTACTATTTTACTGTCAATTTTAATACTCAAGCAGAAATCTTAGTTTACCCTGTAAATATTAGTGGAAAGGATTATTTGCATTCTTGAGTAGGTCCTGAGCATTCCTGGTAATAGACTGAATTTAGATATAGAGCAGCTATTGCTGGCGGAGTCTCTGTCTGCCACCTAGGTCTTGGTCTGAGTTGTGAGTGGGAGGCGAAGCAGCCATAGGGGCAGGAGACCTCCCTCATAAGGGGTGAGAGTTCAGGCCCCTGCAAGGTTATTGGGTGAGGGTCTGTGCCCCACCTCTGTTGACCTTTTAGTTCTCTCCTGTTGGCCCCTCTGCAACTGTGCCTGTCTTAGGTTGTTCCTTCCCTGAGGAATCTTACCCGTCTCTGGCTAACCAACCATCCTCTGGGGCCAAACAGAGTGATGTGAGGTTCAGTTCTGTCTCCTTTGTAGTCTATACCCCCGTGGCCTCCACGTCCAGCACCTGCCTTGGGATACCCTCGCCTGCTGGCGGGGTCCTGGTACTGATCACATATCTCTGGGGACCCTGGTTTCTTCTCCAGAGAGGGCTCAGCTCACACCATTGGGTGAGAGACAGATCCATGGTGCCAGCGACCCAGAGGCTTCAGCCACAGCTTGAACTGAAAGCTCAGGCAACAGCTGTATGTATTTGGATTGTAAGAAGAGGGTCCCTCTTGGCAAAAAGGGCAAGAGGGGCCAATATAGAATGCTCAAGTGCCTTCCCAGTGCCTAATTCCTTCTAAAAGGGATTAATTCCTTTCCTATCCTTTTTTAAATTGCTGCCCAACATTCGAAGAATTATTTTGTAAGTTTATTTGGGTACAATATGCTATTGTCAAATATCAAAAATTATAATGACATTGTAGAATAATATGTAAGGGTATTATGTTGTCACAGGAGGTTAAGGGGGGCCTAGCCTAAAGACTGGTATTCATAGGAGATGACAAGCTCTATGCCATGTCAATTCAATCTCAAACTAGCTGCCAAATTATTTTTTATAACATTATATAAACTTTGTCAGGGATGTAAAAACACAAATTATTTACCTTAGTTCAAGAGGTCAAATATATTGACTTTCCCCCTTACTCCCACCTCCTACCACTTAAGAGACTATGTTTTTAATTCACTATCATGACTCTAGCTAATTACAGGACAACACAAATATTTGTTGATTGAGCAAATGAAGGAATAGGGTTACTGAGAGCATTCAAGTGACACAATGTACATAAAATATATGGCATATAAAAGATGCTCATTCCATAAAATATCTCTCTTCTTCACCTACTTTCTTTTAAATCTCATTCTTAATATTTATCTATTCCACTTTCTGCAAAGAGAATTACATGCTCTGTTTTGTTTAGCATAATTATCTCTGCCTTGTCTATTAAAATGACCTTTTATCTGATCATCCCTAATTATCTGCCATTATTCACAAGGAAATCTGTTAGAATTATCTTTCTCAATCTAAGATTTAATCGTGGAAATATGTGCTTTCCACTTATTTTAGGACAACGCAAAAATTATTTAACCTAGAAATCAATGCCCTTTACTGGTATGGTGGAAACAGTATCAGCTAGGAGTTAGCAAATGCTTGGGGCATGGCTACTATTTAGTACATGTTAAATTTAATGTTCCAAATTTATGCCCTTATCTGTAGAAGTGATATACTAATATCTGACAGAGAAGTATTGTCGTAGTAAAAAATAAAAGAGATAAACTAAAGAAGTACATATGTCCATGACATATGGACACCAGATTAGCTATAAATATACATGCATTCATTTTTCTACCTATACCTCCCATTATTTCTCCTTAAACTTAAGATAAGAATCTCTCCAAGCATTCCATTTTTAGAGATTAAGTTAATGATAAGGCCATCCAAACCAATCTAGTTAATATCTATAAAATTGTTGCTTCTAGGCTGCCTCTTATTGTTTATGCTGCCTCTTTGCTTCAAATGTGCCAATTATTTCTTGTCCCAGAAAATTCTTGTATTTTGTCTGAGCTCATTCCCTAGCTGCTTTGTGTAAAAGCAGTACTTTCTTTTCCGAATACTATAAAACATTGTTTGTTACAATACTGACCACATTGTAAAGAAATTGTATGTGTCATTGCCACTCATTAGACCATTTATTCTCAGAGGGAAATGCCCATTTAGTCATTGCTGTATCCCCCCAAATCTAAGCAGATTTGGGTTCACATGCTTATGCACAATAAATATATGAATGAACTAAAAAATCAAAATTTCACCAAACTGGAAAACAGTTTAAATATTAAATCATATAAAGATCTATTTAGCTAAGACATTATGGGTAAAACACCAAGTGTTAAGGAAATTAATGCCCTGAAATGGGAGAGTATCATATCAGAAAATTTAGTTAAATAAATGGCTTAGTCATGGTATTTAGACACTAATGAATGTTTTTCTAAAAACCTCATGAAAAATTTATCATTATATAAAAGTGAAGAAAAGTATAAAGTTAAAAGTGAAGTAAATTATAGTAAATATGAAGATTTAAAATGGTATATTTTAAATATTTATTTTTGCCACTTTGTAATAAGAGACAGTTGTTACTCTCTTTTGCTATCTCAGCTCCTCACATCCATGTGTTTATATTATGGTTAACAGATTTCCCTGTGAGATGAGATAAGAAGCATAAGTTTAAAATTGGGAGTTATTGTCTGTACTGAATCCCAGCCCAGAAGGAATAAGGAAAAAATAATATTAAGAATAGAAAATATCAACTGAAGTGACATACTTCATTATCCCTTAAAGTTTTGCTGCCACTTGCTCAGTAAGCTTTCTCAGAGTTTGTCAGTCATGGAAAGAATTCTTTAAAAAAAGCATTTCATTTGGTGGTGGAATCAATTCAGTGGTGAATTAATGTGTGGGGCCATCAATAAGAACAAAGTGGATGATAAAAAAAGGCGCTTTGGGATTCAGTTAAATGTGTGCTTATTAAAAATTGTACAAAAGATTCTGACACAGAGAAATTCAGTGGGCCTTCTTTATATCAATGCATGATAAATTTTTTCCATATGTAAAGAAACATTTAAAGTAAAGAAAGCAGATTGCAGGCCTAAAGAATTATCCATTACACACACACACACACACACACACACACACACACACACACACACGAATAGAGCCTTCTGGGTTTTTAGATGGTTAACTCCTACAAGTCTGGACAGTTTGTAGGATAGATGAAATTGGGATTCACACTGTGATGAAAGGAAATAGACTTAATGCAATATTTTAAACACTAATAATTAGGAATAGAAAAGAGACAACTTGCGTACTTCTTGCTGGAACAATGGGGATATGGTAGTCCTGCATCCCTGGGCAAGGAGCTTGCAAGCTTGGCTTGGATCTCTTTGTCTCTTATCGCTAACTTGGATCTGTAAGTCTCATCACTGTGGAGAGTAAAAGTACTTCCACCTTGTTGAGGTCATCCATAAAGGCTTGGGAGCAACTCTCTGAATCACCTCCTTTTGAGAATTAAAATGTTAGGGATGGAAGGGAGAATAGAATAGTGGGACTAACTATAGTTATATAACACATTAATCATGCTCTGTTAATTGTGATTGTTTGATCTGATTAAAGAAAGCACCGTCTGACCTAGCTGGGCATTGTACACCTCAGTAATTGGGAGTTAACCTCAAAATTGGAAATTTGGTTCATTCTCCTTATGCTGAAAACTGCCTATGATCATGGAAAGGTTAACAACTTGTTATCCAAAGAGTGGAGTACCTGAGGCATTTACCCTTTGCAACCCCAGTCTGCATTGTCTGTAATCTGTAACCATTTTACCCATTTTTATTCCTTTTGTCTACTTCCCCATGTAATCTTTGTCCTTCTACCCAATATAAGCAAGTGGTCCGGGTGGAGAGTGGGGGAGAGCAGACTTTTGTAGATGACCTGCTGCTCTCCCATGCTGTGGGCAATACTGGAAAGTAAAAAAAAGCTTTTATCTATTTTGACCCTATCTCTGCTTAATTGGCTCAAGGAAGGACAGGTAGCCTGGACTCATTTGTTGTTCAGTGTCTAAAGAGGGGAAAATTAATATTTCAAACATTACTAACAAAATCAGAATTTTCCTTTTGGTATTTTCAAATTTCTATTGAGTCTAACTTTAACTATAAACTAAATATTGTTCTAGAATGTTCTATCCATGAAGAAAAACAAAACAGTAGTATAAAAAGTTAAAATATCCTTAATTTGCTTCCAATAGTCACACTGAGAAAAGAAAACACACACAAATTCCACAAAAAATACATAAATGGCAAGTTTTTCTTTATTATCCTTCCAAAATCCAGACGTACTAGTAATTAACTGTGTTGGTTCCATGATTAAAACATAAGGGCAAAAGTAGATTGATATATTAATTATCCTGTGCTTTAAAATGATGATATAATTGTGATTTTAATTAGAACTCTTTGAACATATTACACAGGATGTAATTTCACGTTCATGATCAATTTAGGAAGTTTTGCTTTACATTATTCAAATAATATCAGATATCAGATTTTCCTTATATACAATGTTTTGTTTTATTTTATGGTAAAACTAGAGGCCCAGTGCATGAAATTCATGTATGGGGGAAGGGAGGCAGTTCCTCAGCCTGATTTGCACCCTCTCTAATCTGGGAACCCTCAGGGGATGTCCTACTGACAGCTTAGGCCTGCTCCCTGCAGGAGGCAACTGGGCTGATCAGGAGAAGGTACCACCCCCATCACCCCACTGCTGCTTTCATTGTCGGTTGCCACAGCTGTCAAGGTGCTTTCATCAACACAGACTTCAGTCCCTTCACCATGAAAAAATGACAATTGCTTTAGGCATTTTCAAGAGGTCTCTTTCATAGAATATTACATTTCCTCCCCCTTCCTTCCTTCCTTCCTTCCTTCCTTCCATCCTTCCTTCCTTCCTTCCTTCCTTCCTTCCTTCCTCACCTGAGGATGTTTCCAATGATTCTTAGAGAGCATGGAAGAGAGAGAGACAGAGAGAAACATCAATGTGAGAGGGGCACTTCAATAGGTTGCCTCCTGCATGAGCCCTGACCTGAGCCTCAGCTAGAGAGGAGCCTGAATCCTAGGTACATGCCCTTGACCAGAATCAAACCTGGACCCTGTGGACAGTAGGCTGAGGCTCTATCCATTCAGCAAAATCGGCTATGGCAGGATATGACATTTCTTAGCCCCTCCAGCAGCGGACCTTCATTTTTTTCCTCCAGGAGTGAGGTGTAAAACCCTAGGTACCTTCTTGGATTCTTATTATGCAAGTTACCAAGAACACTGCGAGCTTAGCCAATGTTAGGTCAGAAAAGGTGTTTCTTTTGCAGCTCATGTGCAGAGGTAGGACTGCAGGCATGCCCCAGCTGGCAGGCCCTATTCTCTACAGGCCTCCTCGCCACCGTAGTGGCTGGCAGGCAGGCCCTGTTCTCTGCAGCCAGGCCCTGCTCTCTGCTCTGCAATCCTGCTTTGCCCTGCTCTCTGTGGGCCCTGCTCTACCCTGCTCTCTCTGAGTCCTGCTCTGCCCTGCTTTCTGCTGGCTTGCTTACCACCAGCCTGCTCACCACCATGGCAACTGGCAGGCCCTTCTCTCTGCAGGCCTGCATCATTCATTGCTTGCCTCATTGCACAGCAGTCCCCTCCTGCTCTCCTGTGTGCGCAGCCTCCTCCTGAGCAGTTGTGACTATTATGGTGTCCTTGCTAATTTCCATATTACTTCTTTTTATATATGAAGTTAACTTTCATTGACTTCTTCCTTCCACTCTACATCTATTAAAGATGAAGTTATATATAAGCCTTCTGGATCTACCAAGCTCTAACAGTGATGTTTAAGCAAAAGAATTGGTCCACAGGAGTCCCATAAGGAGCTATACAGACTTCTGGTCCAGCTACAAAGAGAGAGAGATTGAGTGAGTGAGTGAGTGAGTACCCAAGTTCACAGACATAAAATTTTTGGTCAGTGATGATTCAGTTGTGCTTCTCAATATATCCTTATTTCTCTGACCTTGCCAAACTAAAGAACTAACAGATATTAAGATTCTAATTTGAATCAAATCATGTATTTTCATGAAGAACACTTCATGTGTAGAAACATAAGTAGGATGGGGAAGAAAGTCTTTTGACATTTTCTCCATTAAAGTTATGAACCATGCTCTGAAGAGTGTAGAATATGGCATAGTGATTTCCTCTTTAAACTGAAGGGACAATTTCTATTGTAGTCACTGAAAGTTTCCAAACCTACTGTATTCAGAACACTGATAGACTGATTTAGTAAAAAGTCTCAATTCTTTGTATAAAGTGCATAAAATTTCCATTCTCTTTTTTTAACCTTGTTTTTGGATCATATTGAAACACTAGAGGCCCGATGCACAAAATTTGTGCATAGGGGTGTGTGTCCCTTAGCCCACCTTGCATCCTCTCCAATCTGGGACCCCTTGAGGGATGTTCAACTGCCTGTTTAGGCCCAATCCTGGTAGGGCAGTCGGACATCCTTCTCACAATCCAGGACTTCTGGCTCCCAACTGCCCACCTGTCTTCCTTCCTGATTGCCCCTAACTGCTTCTGTCTGCCAGTTTGATCACCCCTAACCATTCCCCTGCCAGTCTGATTGATACCTAACTGCTCCCCTGCCAGCCTGTTTGCCCTTTAGGTCTCATCACCCCTCACTGCATGCTTGATCACCCCCAGCTGTCTTCCCTTGCAGGCCTGGTCTCTCCCAATTGCCCTCCCCTGCTGGCCATCTTGTGGTGGCCTTCTTGTGTCCACATGGGAGCAGCCATTTTGACCACATGGGGGCAGCCATCTTGTATGTTGGATTGATACTCCAAATCCTTCCATGGAATTACAATTGAGCCCAACTCTTTCTAGTTATGTTAGGTTTCGAAAAATTAGTGTAATATGTTTAAAACTTCTAATTTGAGAAAAAGGTCTCCATAATTTCATTCTTCCTTTTATAAATGCTCGCTTTTCTAGGATGTTGAGAAGGATTATCAAAGGCCAAAAGTCTCTTTACTTGAATATCACCGCTTTTGGGAAGCCACTGACTTTTAGGCCATGTCCTCCCTGCAGTCAGTATTAAAATACCTACTCTCTTGTGGGATGAACAGTTGGCTTCTCTGAAATGTGCTATGGGGTCTTAGACCTGCAATATTTCCTGACTTGGTTTTTGGAATCCAGCTTAAACTCTTCCATTTGTAGCTGTGCACATGCAGCCCCTTAGTGATGGAGTTGTTTGTTCAGTGGACCATTAGGGTGGGGTCTTAACAATATGAGTCATTGGAGCTATTTTTTATGGTACATGCTGCCTAGGAAACATCTCATGTTCTATACTCAAACACCACAGGCACTCCCTTCTACCATCTCTCTCTAGTCTCTTTCCTTGGTTATACCTTGAGCTGGGCCAGATATAAACAGATTGTAAAAATAGTATCATATTCTAATTTTCCCTTTTTTCAGATGTTCCCCAAATATTTATAACTAGTTTTCCTAATGTTCTATTTTCCCACTTAACTTCAAGAAGGGGGGGGTGGGGTGGGGAAAGGGAACGCCACTTCTTTCTCCTGATTGGAGGAAATATTCTCTCAGCAATAATTCTATTGAGTCCACAAGATTCAAGAATCTTTTCAAAGTTCTTTACCCCCTCCTCCTATCCAGAAGAGCAATGGGTTCAGGAACACCCATGTGCTGCTCCTAAAGAACTTCACAGAAGTCCTAAAACCCACTTTCTGACTATTATGACTTTTTACATTAAAGAAAGGCTTATTTTCACATGTGGTTCCTGGTAGCCAATTGTAGGCACATGGAAGAATTCCAAAAGCCTGTTGCCTAGGTCTTAGGAAGGACATTTTTATCCTCTTCCTCAATAGTGATGAGTTCTGCCACTCTTCTTCATAGTAGCAGAGCAACATAAATTAAATTCCAGTCTGACTTTAAATTTTGTATCAACAAAGGCAATACATATACTATCTTATTCCATTTAATTAAAACTCCATTAAGTATGTTTCCAGATTTAAAAAATCTCTGTGCTTTTATCCCCCTCAGAGCAATAGCCACAGGGTTATTATGACACAGAACACCAAGCTTGGGTCTAGAGATCTACACAGTGTATCTTGGCACTAAGTTGTCTCTGCCTGTGAAGCTTGTCATTTTGTTCTGTTTTATTTTTAAACCTGCAGATCACAAAGATATAAGAAGGAATCAGATAGCTCAAAGAGAGCCATTCAATGCTTACATTGTGACACTTTATAATAACAAATTTAAATGGTCCTTGGCCCATCAAGTTTTTTCCCCAACACTCAATAAGAATAAAAGCAACAAAAGTAGAAAGCATTTTAATTTTTCAAGTAATACTATATTGTACTGTATTTAAAATAAAGCATATAGATATGACCAAGATGACATTGACTGAAAACCATGCTAGAGGAAGAGAAGGCTGAAGCAGAACCTCCAACATGTATGCACACCACTCTCGCACCTAGGACTTCAAGCCACCCCTCCCCACTTCTTCCCTGCAAGATGACAGACATTTTTTTCTTGAGTTGTTTATTACATAAGGAGGCCATAGTTAAGGCATCATTTATAGAAAATTAATATAACTGTACTGATTCCCATAATAGTGTGCACATAGGTGCAGAGATTCTGGGTCTCCCAGAATCCAATAGAGGGATCCTTCCTACGAATCCTGTATCTGCACGTGCAGATGTGGACACATTCCAAGGGAGAATGTGTACCCACATTCACCTGCACACTTGAGCTTTGGAGTCCTGTCCCTACATACGCTTTGTGAACTCTTAAGTGGATTCTTTTTCTCCCAAATCTGAAATGTCCATTTCCATCGTGGAGATTTAATAGGGTACATGCACAATTGCTAGGGAGATGGAATACTTTGTAGCTTTACAGAATCCTTGATGGTCCAATGCATATGTTCTAATTATGGATTTTTTTAAAAAATATTTTTATGTGTAGGAAAGCCTTTCACATAAGTATAAGCTTCCAAGTAAACCCTGGAACTTGTGCTTCCTCAACATTATCAGTGAGCCATAGTGTATGGTCAGAACTTTTAACAGCATACAAATTTTTTTTTGAGTCAGATGGGAAGTACACTGTGTACTCTGTATAGCCTTAAGACGTCTATGCTTCAAGAAGCCCCAATTCGTAGGATCTAATAAAGGGAAGTGTCTTAGGTTTCTTCAAGAAGTAGGACATATGGACTTTTCTAAGGAAGAAGACATTTAATACCAAATAGGCGTATGAGAAGCACTTAAGAAGAATCAGGGAAAACGTGGCAAGGGACTGAAGAGAGGGACTAATTTACACTCTCCAAGGGCCTAAACTCTCAGTGTTCCAGTATTCAACCACACCCAGTGGCTTTTTAAAACACACAGTAATTAATTAGTTATGTCCCTACAGGTAATTCTCTTTAAGATACTGATACCACTGTTCACTTATAAACAACAAAACATACTTTGAACACCTTTCTGAGTTAATTTGTATTCTCTTGGGGGAGGCTGAGGAAGACACAGCATCTGTTTCTAATCACATGCGAGGGCCCATCTGTCTTTCTCACATGTACTCCCAGGCAAGCATACCACAAGAGGCAGCCAACTCCCCAAACAGAACCCAAATATTCCCGCTCTAAGAAAGCAAGGATCAATCCCTAACACATTTATGCTACACAGAACTAGCAAATGTATGGGTAAGAAAAATTGAATAAAGATTATGTGCTCTCTTTAAGTTACTAAATAGCCTATTTAATAAAATGGTAATATGCAAATTGACTTTATCTCTGCTACAACCACAAGCCACACCCACCCCTAACCAAGATGGCTAATGCCAGGGAGAAAGCAGGAGGGAGGCTTGGGTTTCCCCAGCAATGAAGGAAGCCAAGCTTTCCACACACCCTGGACAGCTCAGGCCTCCACTTAAGTCTACAAAGTTTCAGTTATAGAACATAAATAAATTCCAAAAGAAGTGGCTGCTGCCAGGGAGGGAGCAGAAGGCTTGGCTTCACTCCAGGCTACGAAGTTTCAATTGTAGAAGATAAATAAATCCCAGATCCTAGGGCCTCCACCACAGGCCTCTCGCCCAGGGTGTCCCACGCCCCAAGGGAACCCTCACCCTTATCTGGGACACCCTTCAGGGCAAATCAGCTGGCCCCCATCCATGACCAGGACTCTATCCTATCTAATAAAAGAGTAATTTGAAGATTGATCATCACTCCAACACACAAGATGGCTGCCCCCATGTGCACACAAGTTGGCTGCTACAAGAAGGCCGGCAGGGGAGGGCAGTTGAGAGGGACCAGGTCTGCAAGGGAGGGCAATTTTGGGACATCAGGCTAGCAGGGGAGGGCAGTTGGGAGGAATCGGGTCTGCAAAGGAGGGCAGTTGGGGGGTCATCAATATTACAGGGGAGGGGGGGTCATCAATATTGCAGGGGAGGGCTGTTAGCGGTGACCAGGCCAGCAGAGGAGGGAAGTTGGGGGTGACTGGATCTGAAGGGAAGGGCAGTTTGGGGTGACCGGCCTGCAGGGGAGGGCTGTTTGGGGAGTCAGACCGACAGGGGAGGGCAGTTGGGAGGGACCACTACTGAAAGGGAGGGCAGTTAGGGGTGATCAAGCCTATAGGGGAGGGCAGTTAGGGGTGACCAGGCCAGCAGAGGAGGGAAGTTGGGGGCAAACAGGCTGGCAGGGGAGCAGTTAGACATCAATCAGGCTGGCAGGGGAGTGGTTATTGGGTGATCACTCCAGCAGGCAGAAGTGGTTAGATGCAATCAGGAAGGCAGGCAGGTGAGCAATTAGGAGCCAGCAGTCCTGTAATGTGAGATGGATGTCCGCCTGTCCATTTAGGCTTGATCCCACCAGGATAAGGTCTAAATGGGCAGCTGTACATCCCTCCAGGGGTCCCAGATTCGAGAGGGTGCAGGCTGGGCTAAGGGACAAACCCCCCATGTGCATGAATTTCATGCACCAGGCCTCTAGTAATAAATAAGACACTATGTTATGCCACTCAGCAGGTAACAAGTCTGATAAGTGAAAAAAGCCAAAATTATCTTATTACAACAACTTCTTTCACACTATTAAAAATACTTATAACTTCAGAATCCACCAGCCAAGAGAGCAATTATTCACTGACAGAGTTTTATTTTATTTATGATTTTTCTATTTTTTTTAATCCTCACTTAAGGATATGTCTTTATTGATTTTTTGAAAGATAGGAAGAATGAAGGGATAGAGATAAGAAGAGACACATTGATCGGTTGCCTCCCATGCACCCGACCAGTGTTCAAACCTACAATGTAGTTATCTGCTTTGACCAGGAATTGGATCTGGAACCGTTTTGTACGCAGGGTGATATTCCAACCTACTGAGCCACATTATTTGCTTTGCAGAACAGGCAAAGGTCAAACTGCCTTGGATTTAAAAAATGAAATCAGTTATTCAATAGAAATAGCAATCAAAAGAAAAGTGAGAGGTATAGACAGTTTTATAAGAATTATTATGGCACTAAGTAAGAATTTATTTTTGATATTCAAGTATCTATACAATACTGTGGAGTTGAATCAATGATTTTTATGAGACACTAAACAAAGATATAAAAAGTCATTATTTGCTATAACCCAAATAAAAAATATGCTATATGTGTCCAGATAATTAATCTCAATTCGATTTGTGAAAAGAAAAATATGAATTTTTCATGCTAAAAAATAAAGTATATTTGATTACTTAAACCTTAATGACAGCAAAACTTCCTAAATAAAGTTATTCAATGCTATATGAAACTATGGGTACATTACAATATTCTGAGTATTAGATATAGTTAAAAGCTATGGGCCTTGATTTTAGTACTGAGTCACCATGGAAAATATGGCACAAGCAAACTTTATCTTAATGTTTTATATAGACATTAAGCAGTTCATAACTACACTATTACATATATATATGTATATATATGTGTGTATATATATATGTATATATATATATATATACGTGTATATATATATATATATATATATATGGTCTATTACATAGCAAGGGCTGTCAGATTTTCATTCCCTACAGGCTAGACAGTCAGACTAAACACTATTTTGATGCCTCCATGGAGTTTAATTCCCCCAAAGATTTCCTAAAGCCCTTGGTAGAATTAACTGTGTCCCATTCTACTCCCTCTCTGTGATAAAACTGTGTGTAGAAAAATAGAAGATAGGCTTTTTACAGGAAGACAAAATTATTCCATCTTTAACTTGCAAAATCAGTAACCCACTATACGTCCACAATCATCCTGCTGACAAATGTATTCAGCCATCAGACTGAGCAGTTTTAGAAGTGAAAACACTGCATTTTTATAGAATACAGAGCATAAAATGTTTCCTGAGAGAGAAATCTCTAGAATAAAAGGAATTATGTCTATAGGTTGCTGTAATATTCAACATACAGTAATGCTCCCTTATCTGCTCTGATGCCTACCACCATGGACAGTACCGAATCCTGTATACCATGTTTTTTATTCATGAACATACATACCTATAATAAAGTTTCACTTATAAATTGGGCACAATAAGAGAATAATACCACAACTAATCACAGAATAGGACAATTGCAACAATACAATAGACTAAAATTTATGGGAATGTGGTCTATCTCAAAATATCTTATTACACTATACTCACTTTTCATTCAAAGGAAGCACTTTACAACTTCACTGTGGCATGTCTGAATTGCCATCATCACTACTCTTGTACACAAGTACTGCACTATTTATTTATTTTTATTGTTTAACTAGAGGCCCAGTGCACAAAATTCTTGCAGGGGGGCGGGGGATATCCCTTAGCCCAGCCTGCACCTTCTGCAATCTGGGATCCCCTCAAGGGATGTCCAACTGCCCATTTAGGCCCGAAACTGGCAGGGCCTAAACGGGCAGTCGGACATCCTCATAATCCAGGACTGCTGGCTCCAAACTGCTCACCTGCCTGCCTCCCTGATTGCCCCTAACTGCTTCTGCCTGCCAGCTTGATCACCCGCTAATCACTACCCTGCCAGCCTAATTGATGTCTAATTGCTCCCCTGCCAGCCTATTTGCCTCCAACTTTCCTTGTCTGCTGGCCTGGTCACCCCTTACTGCCCTCCCCTACAGGCTTGATCGCCCCCAACTGTGCTCCCTTGCAGGCCTGGTTTCTCCCAAATGCCCTCCCCTGCTGGCCTGATCGCCCACAACTGCCCTCCCTTGCAGGCCTGGAACCTCCCAACGGCCCTCCTCTGTTGGCCATCTTGTGTCCACATTGGGGCAGGATCTTTGACCACATGGGGGCAGCCTTCTTGTGTGTTGGAGT